>OX421243.1:5210186-6591065 GCA_949125135.1 Alcis repandata
TGGTTCCCTGGTAGTAGTGTCTGGTTGGCTGCACGCTCTGCTCAGCTTTCCCTCGTGGTCGCCGATT
Organism: Alcis repandata; assembly: GCA_949125135.1. Classification (NCBI taxonomy): domain Eukaryota; kingdom Metazoa; phylum Arthropoda; class Insecta; order Lepidoptera; family Geometridae; genus Alcis; species Alcis repandata. The sequence goes on from OX421243.1 coordinate 5,210,254, forward strand.
GCATCGTCGTCTTGCAACCAATATGCACTCTGCCAATGATATCTTCTGTTGGTCCTAAAGAGCTAAATGTATAAATAATCTACAACCTTTATTGATGATGTTGTTTGATGTTAGTGAAGGGTAGTTCAACAATGCAATTTGCATGTTCTTCACCCCTCCAGACAACCAAAAAACGTTATCTTCCAACTCACGAACTCTCTATTTTCTGTCTTCAGCTGATGCCCGGTAGTGCGGTATCTGCTTTCCTTTGATGCTGCTTGCAGTATATATTGCTATTAACTCGTTTATCTCCATCTTCATTCTTATTTCTTCTTTATTTTCTCTTCTTTCTTCTCTCTTCTCCTTGCTGATCAGAACACTTACACTTAGCTGCTTATCTCCACCTGGATCAGTATTTTTGCGCCTTCTCAATGACACCGGTGATTCCCGCTTGTGGGAGCCGGGCCCTGAATCGCTACTGTCCGCTACAGCTAAGTGTTAAGTCTGTACTCCGACGTACAACGAACTTAGCGCTTATTTGAGTACGCTAAGCCGCGGTACGTCTAAGTGTCTGTCAGTCAAGTGTCACTTACTAACCCCTGGATGGATATATTCTAACCGGGGACTTCCATCCGGCTGGTGGAGTGGTGCTTCGGTGCGGCTTCATCCCCGTACAGCAGGCCATACATAGTCGGGCTCCGTCCGATCCTTTTCTTGGTCGTTGTCCGGTCACCTCGCTGGTCCTTACTGCTTCTATCGGTGGATCTCTTCGGCGCGGCTTCATCCCCGTACAGCAGGCCATACATAGTCGGGCTCCGTCCGATCCTTTTCTTGGTCGTTGTCCGGTCGCCTCGCTGGTCCTTACTGCTTGTATCGGTGGATCTCTATATAGCCGCCCGTAGGTACCGCCACTGCATCCCTCCACCTACTACTCCGGTGCAGCCGCCCGTAGGACTCGCCACTGCACCGCTTAAGTTGTGAATCTAACAACTTTCAGGTTGCGATTTTGCATCCCTCCGCCTACTACTCAGGTGCAGCCGCCCGTAGGACTCGCCACTGCACCTATTTAGTAGTGAATGCAACCACCTTCCGGTTGCGATTACTTTATTTACAAAGTTTTACACTATTTATACACATAGCACTTAAGACTAATTGGTTTTAAATCTACGTCAATAACGCTGACCGTCCACTTTTAAGAAGCCACCGCACCGAGCCGTCGATCTTTGATCTGGGTCGCGGACTTGCGGACTCTGCAAATTCCGCCAGCGCTATGCCTAGTATAGAAACGCGGTCGCGATGCATGTTCATTCTGAACAGTTTAGTTAAAACGAAAACAAAGTTTTACACAACAAAGAGAACAATAAAGAGTTTATCTATCTATCACAATGCTCGGTCCCCAGGTGATATTCTACCTAGTGATGTGCATCGAGAACAGCCTACTGGTGGCGCTGTGGGGGCTCTCCCCGCGCGCGCGGCGCGGGGCGGCGCTCGCGGCCGGGGCTGCGGGGGCCTTCGGGGCCGGGATACTGTTCATGCTGCTCTACTACAGGTGAGGGTGACCACAGGGACACAATTGAATTAATAAACATCTTATATCTCAGAGTGACGAGCGCAGTGCTGTCTGTGCCACGCACGGTCTTGAATTCTGCAAGTTCAAAATACTGGGTGGTGCAGACCTGTTATGGGCAAACGTGACGTTTAACATCAGGCGAGCGATTTGCTCGTCTCGTCATTCAATTTTTCACTAAATCGCAAGCATGCTCCATCGTAGGCCGCAGCATTGCTTCCCATCAGGCAAGATGGCGGTAAAAGACAAACCTATTTTTGAAAGAAAAATGCTTCAAAATCTATATATATAAAAATGAAACCCGTTTTCCTTGGTCACGGCATCACGCGCGGCTGGACCGATTTCACTGATTCTTTTTTTGTTGTATTTGTTATTATTAGGAGAAGGTTCTTACGGAAAAAAATATTAAGAAAATCTCTCAGAAATATTGAAAAACCCTAAAAACAGCCCTTTTCTTTTTCCCATACAAACGTTTTCTAACTAAAACGAGCTTTATTGCTATTGTATAAAGTTCATATTGAATTGCAAGCACTCACTGTTGTTTAAGCAATGTAGGTATGTTCCTAACGTCCAAGAGTCAATTTGCACTTTATTACCTCTGTACAAAGTTCAAATTCAATCATATCTATCAAAACAGTGTGCGTTGGAGCACAGATAAAACAAAAAAAAGAAAACGAAATCGAATAGTTCATTCATTTGTTTTAAAATTTCGAAGGATTTGACTCCAAGTCATATCAAATTAAAAAAAAGTTGAAACAACAACAAACTGTCAATGTCAGTGTTTTTTTTTCATAGATGAGTTTGCTTTTCTCAACTGATACACGAAACAAATTCGTACCTATAATTGTAATAATATTATAAGTATAAAATAGTAAATAGTGCTTTGTGCAGTGTTTATATTTAATTAGGCAGTACCATAGAGAAGTACTGTATGGCAGTACGAAGTCTGCCGGGTCAGCTAGTAAAATAATAATAATAATATTTATGTAAAGTATCGTAGATAGGTTCTGCTGTTGACAAATTCTGTTCGAATTTTGTCCATGACAAAAATATTTACCAAATTATTGTCTTCCGCAGATATTTCCACGTAAGAAGGTTAGGCTACATGCTGGGGGAAAACCAGCAGGGCACTAATAGTACAAACGCTTCGTCACAGAATAAAAACGGTAAGCCATATCATGATACACATATTTCCAATTCAATTCAATTTATTTATTAAATTTAAAATACATCAAGACACAATTAGGGTCGCTGCGCCAACACAGTAAAAAAGAAATTTAAAAATACAAAAGTAGTAACAAAGTAAAAAGTAAAAAAATAAAAGTACTTCATCGTGTGTAAATTCAGTTTTGATTTGTATTACATTGGAAGTACATACTTTCATTTTTTTTATTGAAAAAAAAAAAATTTAAACTAGCTGTTCCCTGCCACGCTTTGCCGTGGAAAAAAAAAATATAAAAACAATCCTTGATGCGTATTATATATCATGCTAAAATTTCAGCTCGATCGGTGCAGAACTTTTTGAGTTTTTGAAGCGTACACAAACCAACATAACATTTTATAATAGAAGATTGGTAATTAAAGTTAAACAAATAGTAAGTACTCGTGATAAGGCCCGTTAGATTTTCTTAGTCATTTTTGTATCTGACCTAATTTGAAAGCGGAAATGTACTGCTAAAATATGATTTAAAATAGTTTTTCCTTTTAGATAATTGAATAAATTCTGTTTCAGGCAAGCAGTCAAGCCAAGCCGACAACGCGGCCATTCCGGGGGTCTTCAACTGTAGATTCACTAACCCGGTCAATAGGTACAGCAGATCTTGGTCTATAAAGAGTTTATCTATCCAATCGCTCTTAGTGATAAATCTGTAATTTTTCGCACTCTTTTGTAAATCTTTTCTATTTTGATGTGAAACATCTATTGGCGCACGTAAAACCGATTTCTGGCGTGGCGACGCACGCCGTGGCGACGCGTCGCCACGGCGTGCAGTATTCAAGCAAATAAATAAATGACGACGCGCGTACCTAATAGGCTATTTGACTGATTTTGAAAAACTGTTTTAAATTATTCGTTGGCATATGATTAATACACCACATGTATATTTCTGCGAAATTTGCAGTATTTTTCGTAAAATACTGTGTTAAAATTTAAATTACAATATTCGCGCTAAAAACGCTGTCTCGGTAATGGCGGACGACATGTGATTTGCGTGACGTCACAGGCAAGTAAGCAAACTTTATTCTTTGACAAACGTCAAACTTGTACCAAAGTGTACATTATAAAATCACACAAAGTGTCTTAGCATTAAACAATGTTTACCTGCGTGTGACGTCACGCGAGGCGTAGCCAATCACAGAGCGTTCTTGTGGCTGAAGAATTTTAAAAAATAATTTGAATTTATTTTGTTTATTTTGAAAAATCTATAAATATTTTTGGATAAAACAGAGATAAATATGTTTTTTTATGTTATTACCTAATAGAATGACCACATTTCGTAGCATATTTTTAATAGTGTCAAATAGCCTATTGAGTTTCAATTTTCGAACGGTTTTGTGTTCTGCATATTACTTTCAAAATAATGTCGATGTTTCACATCTGCCAGGCGTCCCGTGACGGCTCACATTTTTTATATTATCTATAAGCTTTTGTAGCGAGCAATTAAAAGTTTATTTTATTTTATACTAGCGGCCCGTCCCGGCTTCGCACGGGTAGACTTTGGGATAAACGTAGAGTAAATTGAAATCGGTCCAGTCGTTCACGCGTGATGGCGTGACCAAAGGTGTTGAGAATAATTATAGGAACTCTTTGTTATAACCTCTATTCTCATGCTATTGCGTAACTATAGCAACCGTAGTTTGTTGATGCTAACTTGTCAATTTATAGTAAAAATTATCAGTATAAAACGCACACTGTTTTGATAGATATGATTGAATTTGAACTTTGTACAGAGGTAATAAAGTGCAAATTGACTCTTGGACGTTTGGAACATACCTACATTGCTTAAACAACAGTGAGTGCTTGCAATTCAATATGAACTTTATACAATAGCAATAAAGCTCGTTTTAGTTAGAAAACGTTTGTATGGGAAAAAGAAAAGGGCTGTTTTTAGGGTTTTTCAATATTTCTGAGAGATTTTCTTAATATTTTTTTCCGTAAGAACCTTCTCCTAATAATAATAAATACAACAAAAAAAGAATTAGTGAAATCGGTCCAGCCATTCACGCGTGAGGCCGTGACCAAGGAAAACGGGTTTCATTTTTATATATATAGATAGGGTTATTCATAAAGGGTATGCTAAGCCGAAAAGGGCTCATAGTACTTATCATTATGAACGACTTTTACTGTGGGACCAACCCGAAATTCGCGAAAAAAAATTAGTTGTTCCATAGAAAAATGTCAATGACACTCAACAAAATGTATGGAACAGCTGATTTTTTTTTTCGTGAATTTCGGGTTGGTCCCATAGTAAAAGTTGTTCATAATGATGAGTACTATGAGCCCTTTTCAGCTTAGCATACCCTTTATGAATAATCCTGTATTAGTAAGGTAGAAAAGTAATAAACAAACTAATCCAGCAACATTCACTATAAATTTGCCAATCTAAATATTGTACACAGTATTAATATAAAGTTATTTTGTAAATAGAAATAAGATATAACTTAAAATAATATTCACAATACATATTTGGTGATTATGAAAACAAAAAAGACCTATTCAAGTCTGAGACGATGGTAGTCGTATTTGACCACTTTAGTTTCAATTTCCAAAATCCAATGACAAAAATTAAAACAAAGCCGTAATAAAAGTTCCAATTCTTCGTCAGCGCCGCCAACGGTCGCAAGAAGAAGAAGCCAACCTCCTTCGTCCCGCCCCCCGCGCCGCCCGCGCCCGCCCCCGCCCCGGCCCCCGCGCCCGCCCCCGCCGCCTTCTGGCGCCGCCCGCAGCCAGCCACCGCCCCGCATCATAACCATCACGTAAGTTGATGTAATGTGGGCTAAAGCCATCGACATTCTCAAAAAAAAAACAAAATTCTGGGTGTAGCGGACCTGTTATAGGCAAACGTGACGTTTAACATCAGGCGAGCGATTTGTTCGTCTCGTCACTCAATAGCATGAAAAAAATCTTTGAGGAACATGTTTTCAATTAATTATGGATTTTTTTATTCTTGGACGAAAAATATCCCAGTTTTTATTACTCAATTACTTGATCCATTATTAATTTTTGCTCACATTTACTTTGCTCCAATTTTTAGATTTGTAATAAAAGTGCAAAATTCCTAAACTATTTATTTTCCAGGGCGGCTCCTCAGAAAACGAGGGCTCCAGCGTGGGCTCAAGAGTCAACATCCAACAAAAACTTCAAGAGAAGAAGCAAAAACAGCTCGCAGAACTACGCGTCATAGAAGAAGAAATAAAACAGGGGAAACTAGCCAAAACCACCCCAGTAGCCGCCGAGGAAATCTACAGCAGTCTTCAAAGACAACCCATTCCCCGAGCAAAAACCCACGCGGAACCCCCCGCCTGGCCCAGCATAGAAATGACCCACTCCTACCAAAACTACCCCATCCTCCCCCACAACTGCAACTACCCCACCTACACCGAAATCAAACCCGAATTCACCTTCCAAAACGAAAACCCTGCCGAATTAAAAATACGTCGCTACGAAACTCGCACCTTTTACGAAAACCCGGCAAACTTAAGAAGCGACGTCACAAGGACTCCAATTCGATCGCCGAACTACTTAGAGTCCCGTACTTACGAAACCAACTCCTGCGCAAGTCCCAGAAACGTGCTAAACAGTAGTCCAGGGAACTACATAACCGATACAAACTACGAAAGTAATATAGAGAAGCCAAGAATACAAAACGGGATATATTCGGAAGGCCACGTTAGGGAATATGGGTACTGCGAAAGTAGCCAGTATAAATATAGTGATAAGGACGAATATAGCTCGCAGCTGCAGCATATAGTGCAGCCAATCGACAACCTGAGGACGTACATCGGGCCTTGTAACCAGTACAGCCAAAACTGTGAGAGGTAAGCCAGGTTTTTTCTATAATTCGCGCGCCGTTTCTACCCGCGTTTTCAGGGATAAAAAGTAGCATATGTGTTAATCCAGACTATGAACAACATCAATCCAAATTTCATGTAAATCCGTTCAGCCGTTTAGCATTCCTGTGTTAATTATAGCCTAAATGTGTCAAAACTACGTTAGTTTTCATAATAAAACAGTAATTTTTTGCAGTTAACGATTTTTTGCCCTAAACCGAAACCAAAAAAAAATCAGCTGTTCCATACATTATTGCATTATGTCGAGTGTCATTGACATTTTTTTATGGAACAGCTGTTTTTTTTTTCGCGAATTTCCGGTTGGTCCCATAGCAAATGTTGTTTTATATGATGATAGCTACCTAGTCCTACGAGGTTGCTGGTGTTTTTGAGGTGACGCTGTATATGTATGTGCAGGTTCTCATACCTGTGCGCCGGCGCCGCCGCCCCGCGGCCGCGCGCGCGGTGCCGCACTCCGGAGATACTGCTAGCGCCGCACTACCTGCGAGCCGCGCCCGCCGCCGCCTGCTGCCACGCGGCCCCGGCCCCGGCCCCGGCCCCGGCCCCGGCCCCGGCTCCGGCCCCGGCCCCGGCCGCACACCCCGCGCCGTGAGTACACACAACACGAACATCATACAAACACAGAGCAAGGAATTAAGGTTTGACTTCACACACATACATACAGCAAAAAAAATTGGTTGTCTGTGAAGTCGGTTTACAGACGATAGTTGATGAAACTAAACTGATGAAATGATTGTAAGTATTATAACCAACGATGACGTTTCAATGAGCGTAATGGGACACTTTCTCATGCGTGCACTCGGCGTTCATCGATTTATTAGACGTTGTCATGTCAAAATCTATATATATAAAAATGAAACCCGTTTTCCTTGGTCACGGCCTCACGCGTGAATGGCTGGACCGATTTCACTAATTCTTTTTTTGTTGTATTTGTTATTATTAGGAGAAGGTGCTTACTTCTTAAAAAAATATTAAGAAAATCACTCAGAAATATTGAAAAACCCTAAAAACAGCCCTTTTATTTTTCCCATACGTTTTCTAACTAAAACGAGCTTTATTGCTATTGTATAAAGTTCATATTGAATTGCAAGCACTCACTGTTGTTTAAGCAATGTAGGTATGTTCCTAACGTCCAAGAGTCAATTTGCACTTTATTACCTCTGTACAAAGTTCAAATTCAATCATATCTATCAAAACAGTGTGCGTTTTATACTGATAATTTTTACTATAAATTGACAAGTTAGCATCAACAAACTACGGTTGCTATACCTAGTTACGCAATAGCATGAGAATAGAGGTTATAACAAAGAGTTCCTATAATTATTCTCAACACCTTTGGTCACGCCATCACGCGTGAACGACTGGACCGATTTCAATTTACTCTACGTTTATCCCAAAGTCTACCCGTGCGAAGCCGGGACGGGCCGCTAGTAAATAAATAAAATGTAAAGTTAGACTTCAGAATTTAAACCTAACTCAACAAGTATGACAAATTCCTGTGTAGTATAAGAGATGACGTTCGAACATTCCATGGCTCCAATAAGATGCAAAGTTGGCAAACAGGAGATTAAACATCTTATATCTCAGGGTGACGAGTGCAGTGCCGAGCTGCGCAGATTCTTGAATTCTAAGAATTCAAAATTTTGGGTGGCGCAGACCTGTTATGGGCAAACGTGACGTTTAACATCAGGCGAGCGATTTGCTCGTCACGTCACTCAATAGCATAAAAAAATTGTATCTCTTGTGAAGTTAGGAAAAGCCTGTACAGTTTGCCTCTTGCAGGGTCCGCAAGAAAGAGGAGGGCGGCAGCAGCGGCGGCGACTCCAGCCCCGACGCGGCGCGCGACACGCCGCGCCCGCCCAGTGACATAGACAGTCAGGTATAATACTGTTCTACCTCACACTACTGCCCTACTTACTATCTTATATTATAATACCTCTACTCTACTAACTACCCTATTTATTACCACTACCCTACCTGTTACCACTACGCTACTTACTACCCTACCTATTACCACTACCCTACTTACTACCGTACAATCCGTACATATTACCACTAAGAAGTACTTACTACCCTATATATATTACCACTTATCTACTTACTACCCTACCTATTACCACTTCCCTACCTACTATCCTACCTATTACCCACTCACACTCATACTCGACCGAGCGTACAAATTATGGTTCTAGGGACTGTCTTGCCTCATCAAACTGTTTATAAAAACTCGCCACTTTATTCGTTACGTGAAATCACCCCATTAATTCAACGTATACAGCAGTAGGTACAGCAGCAGCAGCTGTTCTTTCAATAGACTATTTGACACTATTAAAAATATGCTACGAAATGTGGTCATTCTATTAGGTAATAACATAAAAAAACATATTTATCTCTGTTTTATCCAAAAATATTTATAGATTTTTCAAAATAAACAAATAAATTCAAATTATTTTTTAAAATTCTTCAGCCACAAGAACGCTCTGTGATTGGCTATGCCTCGCGTGACGTCACACGCAAGTAAACATTGTTTAATGCTAAGACACTTTGTGTGATTTTTAACCGACTTCAAAAAAGGAGGAGGTTATCAATTCGTCTGTATGTTTTTTTTTATTTTTTTTTTAACCGACTTCAAAAAAGGAGGAGGTTATCAATTCGTCTGTATGTTTTTTTTTATTATTTTTTTTTATGTTTGTTACCTCATAACTTAACAATAAAGTTTGCTTACTTGCCTGTGACGTCACGCAAATCACATGTCGTCCGCCATTACCGAAACAGCGTTTTTAGCGCGAATATTGTAATTTAAATTTTAACACAGTATTTTACGAAAAATACTGCAAATTTCGCAGATATATACATGTGGTGTATTAATCATATGCCAACGAATAATTTAAAACAGTTTTTCAAAATCAGTCAAATAGCCTATTGTATCTATGTATCTAAATAAAGTTGTTCCCCCAGATCTCTCTCCCCCGCTCGTACACTCTGCCCCGCGAGTTCCGCTACTGGCGGCGCCGGCCCCGGCACCGGGACGCGCACGTGCCCAGCAATAACAGCAGCGATGGTGAGAAACCTGTCATTAATATGTGTATTTGACACTGTAACAAGTACAATAAGTAATTGAGAGTAAAAAAACAAAAGAAAGAGAAACACAAGATAGTACTAAAAAATAATCAAAGATCGTGTAAAAGGAGACCTGTCTCGACATAACAAATTCTGGGTGCCTAGGTCATTCAGCGCAGCTTTCTATATTTTTCAGCACCATAGGCCAAACTTCGCTATACCCAATGGACGGCAAACGGTGAAATAGTGATGCCATCACGTCATAAATTCGGCTCTAATACTATTTGATTTTATACTAACCGATGCCCGGGATATCATACCCGGTGGTGCTCTGGCGACCTTGCAAGTTTGGTGCTTTAAAACCTAATTTCTAGTCTGTAGTTATAGTAATTACTTTCTTAATTATTTTTTAAGTCCACTTGTTCCGATTCTACAAAGCACTAATCACTTTCTCAGGCGACGTAGACAGCGCCGACGACAACGAAAGCGACCGGCGCTCCAACTGGTCGGGCTCCCCGGCGCGGCGCGACTACCCGCGCCCCGACATGCTGCCGAGACACGAGCCCGACGCGGAGCGCCGCCGCCGCCCGCCCAGGAAGGCTCCCATCAAACCGGAAACCAAGCTATAATGACTGAGTACCGAGTTTTGAAACCAACACTCGTAAGAGACTAGGTCAACTGACCAAGCTTGTTTGAATAAATAAGGCCTTACTAATGCCATATTCTCAAAAGGACAAATTCATAGCTTCAACTGGTCAGGCTTCCCGGCGCGGTGCAGAAACGGCCGTCAAGCCGGAGACACGACTCTAAACTAGGTCTACGGACTCTAAATAATTTTATCTCTGAAGATATAAATTGTGCCTAATTAAACGACTGTCAATTATTTTAAGTGTAACAAAATGTGCAGCTAATATTAATCCGTCCCTAATCAATTTATTTTTATTGGATCTCCATTTGTATTATGATCTAAATCTAACTTATACATTTAAGGACTTAGCTTATAAACTGTATACAATTCTATTTAAGTGTACCTATGTGTATATTAGAGGTATATTTTGTATAATACTGTATTATACACTAACCGAGGAGAAGGTGAAAAAAATAAAACAATTTTTTCAAACTTTTTTATTTTATTATCTATATTCCAATTGTAAAAGGGGAACCAGTCACTCGCTCACTCCGTGTTTACTACTTCACTACAGATCTCGGCCATTTACACATTTATAAAGAAACATCAACCGAAACAGGTTAAAATTCACAAATACACATTTAATGTTGATTAAATCTAACTTAGAACTAAGAGGTCTGGGCGCGCGGGGAGGCGCTCTCTCGGGACTCCAGGGAGAGTAAGGAGCCCTGAGCGATAACAATATATCGTTAAGGCTAGGGCTAAAGGCGAGTACACACCAACGCACGATCACGAACAGTGCAGTGCATGCCACGCGTCTCGAAAGGCTGTGGACGCGTAACATGTTGTTAAACTGGTTACGAACAGCACTGTTTGTGCGCGAGCGCAGGTGTAGACCCACCTAAACATTACGTACGACGCGATATCGTCATTATGAAATCATGCAACAAACATGTTTTCATTTGTATTTTGTTTTTCTATGCAATCACTTCATATCTGATCTTATAGCAAAGGAACAGGACGTCAGTACAGGGGTCATATAATGACGCGCGTATTATCTCCGTCACTCCCATGACTTTCTAACGAGAGGAACAGTGAAAGAAATACCGCACGCGCCAGGCCTATTCACTCCTAGATGATAACTAGAATGACTGCTTTTCCAAATTGCAGTTTTCACAATGACGACCCCACATCATATTTATGTTAGGTTCATTTCATACGATCAGGAGCAACTATATCAGCAATATAAAGTATATACCTGCTCCGATACGCATTGGCGTCTCCACGCCCTCGGACCCACCTATATATAGCTCAACCACGGACTTAGCGACGACTTCGGCCACAAGATAAAAAAAATATCAAATGCTATAAAGCACCTAGTCAAGCGGGTGATCTATCCGAACTAAACACTATTCCGAAGGAAAAATTACGTTGTCCGATTGCAAGCTAAGCTCTGTGCACTAATACGAGCTAACATCCATGTAGTCATTCATATTTGAAACAAATACAGTTACTGTAGGTGCCAATGAGTGGGTAATATCCTTGAACACATCGCTTTAACGTTAAATTATGCAAAGGAAACAGTTACATCGAATTCTAGCATCACTTCTTGTACCTTACGTTATAATTTCGAAATGGGTACGCTATCCTTAAGCCCGCGTTAAAAATGTATACGATTATACAGCTTTATATATTTCGAATGTTACAACATAGTCCCGGATCTTGTTTCTGTGTATTTATTTACACACCTTAAAAATACACTTAATTCCTTAATATAGTTATGCATAGAGCCCCGCTGCGAGAAAATACAACTATCTTCATATAATAAAAATAATTCTTATTTTCCAAATTTTCCAAACCAAAAAAACTATTAACAAATATTAGAAATTAGGAAACGTATGCTTAATTTTTCCAATTTTTTTACATTACGAATGTATAATTTTTTCCCTCCTAAAATACTGCGACATTAACAAATTACCAAATACATAAAACATATTTTCAATTTAAGTTTATTTCGAAATAAAATGATACACTCATAAAAATACGTTTGATATTCAAAGTACAAGTTAAAAGTTGTTGAGACGCAATTATTTCATCATAGTATGTCAAAGAATAATTCAATCCCACAATATTGTTAACCATGCTCCATTCTCACATTTATAAACCGATTCAAACTTCACGGCGGCCACGAAGTTAGCCGCAAGGCGCTACGCAATCACAAACATTGTTTCCGCGAAGGTTGAACTATTTGCATCACACTTCACAGCTGCCATTACGTTTGAATCGAATTACACTACAAGACAAAATGTAGTCATAATTAATTACTCATAGCATTGACAACGGAAACAAGTAACAAAATCACTTACACAGGACAGACGAAAAATAAACCTTACATAATACACTAAAAACTGTTTTATTTGTGTTATCCTTATGCTAAAGGGAATTATTTCCTACAACATAAAATTACATTACAGCCCGGGCCGGGCTTTCAGAATTTATGAAGCGAAACCACTGAGGCGAACACAGCTGGATAAAGGACGACGCACACGCGAGACTTCCTGCTTGTAACAAGGCTGCGAGAATCCGAAACTTGCTCAGACTCAACAAACGGTGCTTTATGAAAATGTAGTGATAAAAAGCTTGCACGCAAATATTTTTATTACTTCAAATTGCATAGATGAAACTCGATATCGCTTTTTCCAAACTCATTACTTTTTTGCGATTCGATACTCACTGCGACACTTCACGGCAAACCTTTAGTCTGCCGTAAACGGTGCCTGTCAGTGCTGTATTTTAACGACGAGTCTCTTGTGTGCGTCGACCATAATCATCAGTTTCGGCTTACCATTTTAAATGCAAGATATTAGAAAAATAGCTATATGTATGCGGCGCATCCACAATAGTAACAGTTCTTAACAGCCCCATTTTAGTACCGATCACTTATTGTTAACAGGAATGGGCCAGTCTGGGTTGTTACATGACAAAATATTCGTTTGACGTCTGTCAAGTCGGTACAAGAATGGTCATCCGTTATGTCAGTTACATATGCATACGCCCCTAGATCTCAATTCGAGAACCATCGAAAGCTGATATTTCCACTACGTTCGCCTCGCTACAAATCTTAATTCACGAGCGTACGCGTCTTGCGTCGTTGTAAATCCTACTTCCTACTAAATATTATAAACGCGAAAGTTTGTAAGAATGATGGATGTCTGGATGTGAACATTAGTTTTGACGACACATTTTCAAAGATTTGGCTTGTACACAACGCGTTTCTATTTGCCATACAAAATACAACAAGTGTACCAAATTACATGCTTTTACTTGTCTGATACGCAAAATCATAACTACATCCAATTAGTGGCACATGACATGTCTGTTACAATTCTCCTAGTAATTTTGCCATAATTTTTGCAATCTTTGTTAATTTATTACATCAGGCATTACTTCCCTGAAGTCAATCTTCAAATAACTGTTTGCAAACGTATTTCTAGTGTATTTCCTGCAAAACTAGTAATACATTTGAGAACAGCTATTTGAATCAAATTAGTTTTTTTTATTACACTTGTTACAACTAAAGCAAGGTTGACGTGTGCTCGCGAATTAAAGACTTATATTTTCTAAGTACTGGAGAGTTGCTTCCAGTCCGTAGTTCGGCCGGGCGCCGGCGCCGTGTGAGCGCGGCGAGCGCATTAGTACTAGTTTTCATTATGTGTTGCTTACTCCTAATTTATTGTATTGCGGCCGAGCGGTCACTGCTCACGTTGATATGAGCTGGAAGAAAAGGTTCTTTTTAATTATTAGGTCAAAGTAAATTAATATAGGCCGTGTAGCTCTGTATGTCTAGCATAAACTGACGTAATACGTTATTATACGTTACGAGTATTCGATAGAAAATTGTATGGCTGTAACGGTGCCCGTGTCGACCGTAAGTGGTATGGAATACTCACTGTGTATTTTTCGTCAAGATTTATGCTAGGCCTATGTAGGTGTCAGGTTTTAGGTCGTTTTAAGGCATCTGACAAAGAAGTCAGAGAAAGAAAAAGAAGTAAATCAAAGATACGGTCCGATCTTTATGAAATTTTATTAGCAAGTAGTACAGCATTTTTTTATTCGAATATACACAAAATCTGTCATCTGCTCTCTTGAAAAGTTTGGTCACTAGCAGATATGTCCATACAACAAAAATCGGCAATAAAAGTGTAGTAAAATATTCTAGTAAAGTACAAAATAAAATCATGCAAAATAATAAAAAGCAAAAAAATAACTACCTTGATATGGAAACCGGATGTTATCTGTCGCGACATCGTTGCAGTAATTTAACATTTTATTTTTAAATATATTATTATTGTAATAATATATAGCTATGTCCTTTTATAAACTATAGGTATACTATGTAGACATCTACACTCCTCCCTTAACGCCTAACTACTTAAATACACTGCAACAAACAGAAATAAAACAAATTAAAAAATTGTATAAACATTTTAGGGTTTTTTTAAACACTGCTTAAAATTATCCGTCTTGATTTCGCACGTGACATTTCACGTTAGCGAGTAGTTGTCAGAGTATTTTTAACATTGATTAACTTAAAGCATTGTTTAAAAGTAAAGCTCTTAGTCTACAGAGGTCTGTCACTGCGTTTCATTATCATGTCATCTCGCTCGCGCCAACCCCCCTAGCCAAGTTACAATTCTGTAATCGAAACGATTTAGAAAAGTAGGAAAATGTATGGGAATGACATTTCTATAAGTTTCATAGAGATTCTATATTCTATGACCCATGTATTGGCTACTTTTCTATAGCTTCTATTACGAAACTGCAACTTGGCTAGAAGGGCAAGGTCTCCCGTAAAATACGCGCGAGCGAGATATCACGACAGTAGTGATAAGACTTTCCTAATAAGTCATGCTTGGCAAGCGAACGAAAAATTCATACCAAAGAAGACTTGGACCCATTTACGCAAACAAGAACTAACCCACTGTTTCAGTGAAATTGACTGAGGTACATAAAAGGAATTTAAATTTAATGTTTTAGCTTTTTGAAATCCAATTCTAGCTTTCTACAGGCTAAAACATAAGACTACCATTAGACTACTTTTTTTTTAAACTATAAGTTTTAACGTTTTGCACACTATTTTCACAAAAGTCTCGATTTCTCAATATTGGCTTGCTGTGGGTTAGATCTTGTTTGCGTAAATGGGTCCAATTATACTAGTAGTTCTGCGAACAGTAGACCTCGCGAGAGTCCGGATGTTTGTGTTGGTACTCGCGTACAGGTCGCATTTCTCAACAAATCTCGACGAAACTTGGTCTACAGGTTCAACCATTCAATAGAATTTTTACTGTCGGGATTTTTTGATTGGGGGGGGGGGGTATTTCCCTCAAAAAGGGGGAAACCCGATGTAGCGACCTATTTTGTCAAAATTTGGCAGAAGTATATAGTACCCAATTCTAAACAAGAATTTCAAATGAGTAAAATCAGTCAAGAGGCTGTTGAGATAAAAGACCGTGATGACACACAGAATGTGGTGAATCACTGATGTGACGGTGGTACATACCGACTTGACTGTAGCCTTGATGAAGTCCTTCTTGTGCGCGAGGTCGAAGTCGGGGTAGTGCGAGTAGACCTGCTTGCAGACCGTCTTCATCGTGATCTGCTCGAGGTTGGCGCCCTCCAGGATCTGCTTCACGTACTTCTTGATCTCATCGTCCTGGGAAACGAACATTTATTTACTACTAGCTGATGATCGGGACTTTGTGCCCGGGGGAGCTCTGCCTTCGATCTCACAGGTTTAGGGCTATATAAAGTAGCCTATAGCACTCAGAAGTAGTGCTATACTATCCCTGAGTGCTATTTATAGGTTGGTGCCGTTGATAAAATATTTTTAAGTTGCTCCAAAAGTTCTGGAGATTGCTCAAGATTTTTACTTGCATAATGTAGGTGGACGTACATGCTATAAAATTAAAACCATAGTTCCTGACGAACTACCTCCTCCACAAACATACGTAACTATTTACAAACTTTACCTCTTTACAACATTAGTATAGGCTTACTGCGCCACGATTTTCACTCCTCGTCCCACAAGAACCATAAATTTTAAGTAAGACAAAAAGTAGTCTATTTGCTCATTTAGTGCTTGAACACGTTGACTCGCGGGCGCGGGCGCGGGCGCGGTCACGAAATATCAAACATACAGCATACTATGCAAGTGTTCACGTACAAAACGCAGGTGCGGCGAAAGTAGCGGGCCAGCTAGCGATTCGCGCGCGCGGCGCGCGCGGCTATATCAAACGAGTGAGACGTTTGTGTGTGTTCACGTCGAACTAGCGGCGGAGCGCGCGATTCACTCGCGACGCCAAGTAAGTTCAACCAGTTTGAAACGTCAACTCGCGCAAACGCCTGGCGGCCAATGTGAACACGAGTTCGCCACTTCTCCGCGCCCGCGCCCGCGCCCGCGCCCGCGCCTTCCAACGTGGACAAGCACTTATGGTATCCGATTTTTTCATGATTGAGTGACAAACATCAAACAGACAAACTTTAACATTTAAACAATAATACTTTAGCAATATTAGGGTACAATTGTTTTTTTTTTCTGAAATTGAATTTACATATTTGGTTTGACAATTAATAATCTAGTAACTCACAGTGGGCGGCCGCTTGGGCTTCTTATCCCCGGGCGTGTCGGACTCCTCCTCACTCTCCTCTTCTTCGCTCCCCTCCTCCTCCTCGCTGCCCTCCCCGGACTCCTCTTCTGACGAGGCCTTCTTGCCTTTCTTGGCAGGCGGTCGGCCGGCTGATTTGCCTGCTGGCTTCTTCTTGCCTGCTGTAAAAAAGGCAGTTAGAAAAAAGCAGTCACTCTACACATAAAAATCGACAAGTCCCCATGTTCACCAAAATTTAACATGGCGACTAAAACTTTAAGCGACCGTTTTTGATAACTCTTCAAATTAAAAGTCAACAATGGACGATTAAATAAATAATCATCAAGTTAAATTTTGGTGAACACTAGCCTAAGTACAATTAAATACAATATGTACCTAGGGTTCCTTAGATTGCTATGAAACCCTACACCTCGAAATGGGATGCAATTTATAATCTAGGTATCATTGCCTAGGTAGAAAACAAACAAAACACATTCTGAACACAGCTAAAACCAAAAATAGGTTATATGTATAAAATTTAACTGTTATTGCCTAGGTAGAAATCATCTGAACATGGCCACAATTTGAGCCGTATTACCTGGCGGTGTAGGTGCTTTCCGCTTCACGGGCGTCGCTTTAGCGTTCGTCTTGGCGACTGGTCCCTTGCCCTTTTTCGCAACCGCCGCCGGCCGGCCGCGCTTGTTCTTAGGTTCCTGCTAGTTACAATAATAATATTAATCATTGTCGATTATTGTCCCGATAGTAGTTTCGGTGAACGGGCTTATAGCTAAGAGCCTCGACCAACATCGGAAGAGGCTCTCGCTAGACGGTTGGGTCAAGGGTCAGATACAAAAGGCGGTGATTCTTGACACGGCCCGCATTGTCAGGAGATTCCTCACTCTGCAGCCTTAACCACCGGTAGCTTGGGCCCTGCCCCGCTGTCGGCGGCACCCTAGGTTTAAGCTTTCAGGTTTTTATATAAAAATATTGTAAAAATTTAAATTTAAGAAAATAAATAAATAAGTGAATATTAATCATATATTAACACAGGGTATAAGAAAGTGGTACGCTATGCCGAGAAGGGCTCATAGTACTCATCAATATAAACAGCTTTTACTATGGAGCCAATCCGGAATTCGCGAAAAAAATCAATTTTTCCATATATTTTGTTGAGTGTCATTGACATTTTTCTACGGAACGGCAATTTTTTTTTGCGAATTCCGGGTCGGTCCCTTAGTAAAAGTTGTTCATAATGATAAGTACTATGAGAACCTAGAGTATTTAAAATGTCTAACCAGTCAGCCTGTACAGTTATAACGATAAGGCCGCCAGTTGTCGCACTAGTTTTTAGGTGCTATAATCCTTCTGTTTGTAATTTATGGTGTGAACAATAAAGAGTTTATCTATCTATCTATCTTGGCTAGGGAGATGGATGTATTATAATACTTACATCAGACTCTTCCGCATCACTTCCGGACTCGTTCTCGCTTTCGCTTTCCGACTTTTCACTTTCGTCCTCACTCTCCGACCGCGCGCGCCGGCCGCGGGTCTTACCTGCCGGCTGAGATCACACATTTATAATTAATTTAGAAGTCGTATAAAACTACGGTCAAAATGTGTTTCGGAAAAAGTTTTGTGTAGAGTGTAAACGCGAAGGAGACGCGCCAAACATACTATAATATTAGTTTCAATATAATGTTTATGTATAGTCTAAATAACAGTTAAACAAAGAAACATTTTTTTAATGTTCTGTATATTTCTGCGGATTTCTTTATTTTCAAGTATTCGCAAACTGTATTGCGAATATGTTCATAAAGTACAGTTTTTAGTTTTTTGATATTTATAAAATACTTACAATATTCCAAAACCAGTCATAATTTCGTGATTGTTTGTCTAAACTGATTCGAAACTACTTTTACATGATAATGTTTGTGCCAGAAACGTCGCTTACCAACAGGCGAGATGGAGATCAAACACGGACGTGGATTTTTTTAGTAACGTCATATCTTCCTCTTTTTCCCCTTACCGGGCTTGCTGATTGCTTGCCGGGTTTCCATCATCGCAACGGGCTAGTAAGAGGTAAAAACGTGACAAAAAAAACTAGTACAAAGTCGTACCTTCCCCTTCTTCCCCTTGCCAGGCTTGCGGGTCCGCTTGCCCGGTTTCCCCGCCGAGCGGCGGCGCACGGAGCCCGAGCTCTTGCGCTTGCGGGCCGCCGCCGGGACGCCCTCGCCCACCTCCGGGTCGAAGTCCGAGTCCGCTTCCTCCGAGCCGCTCGGGTTGAACGAGCCCTGGACAAACGAATATTGAAACTTTTACTACGGAAACTAACGTGGTTTTCACACATTTCTGTTATAATTAAACACGAGAGAACTCATGTAAAAATTAAGTCGTCCTACGACTAGTTTCGGCAACATTCGGTTTACAAACGTGACGCGCTCGCGGTGCCAAGCGAGAAGCAACAGTTAGCGCGTCACGTTTGTAAACTCACCTGATGAAGGTCACCGAATGTGACCGAAACTAGTCGTAGTAGACGACTTAATTTTTACGCGAATATTGAAACGTTTATTCATGACAACTAACACGTACTCGTACATTACACATACATTACTTACAACAAACCAAAACAGATTCAGATAAGATCATATTTATATTATTAGGCGATTCTCCCTAGAGTCGATTAATGGTTCGCTACGGCACAGCACTACGGCGCCGGCACAACACTACGCCGCTGGCAAGCGAGCGGGAGAGACGATTCCCGCGCGATCAACAAAGATGGCGTGCCTCCTTTGCGATATCATTGTTAATAATTAATCGGTACCTGACCTAAAGTAAATGAATACGAGTTAAAGTAAAAACAGTATTTCTATAATAACTAGTACCTACAATAATGTTGGAGCAAGAAAGCTTCTAACAATATTTATAAACTAGCAGCTCGTCCCGGCTTCGCACGGGTGGACACTATTGAAGTTTTAGTAAGGATCCCTAATTTTTTCAGGTAATAAATATAGCCTGTCACTTTGGGATAATGTAGCATTCGAATGGTGAAAGAATTTTTGAAATCGGTCCAGTAGTTTTTGAGTTTATTTCACACAAACATCCAAAAATACAAATCTTTCCTCTTTATAATATTAGTATAGACTAGCTGCGCTCCACGGTTTCATCCGCGTTTTCTGGGATAAAAAGTAGCCTATATGTTAATCCAGGGTATAAGCTACTTTCGTATCACATTTCGTTTAAATCTGTTCAGGCGTTTCGTGATTGAGTTCATGATTTTTTGTAAATACTTTTCACGCAAAAAGTTAGTAGCATTTTCTGTTTATATTTCCGTGCCTGGCGTGAACAATTGACATCTCGACTAGTCGGTTTTTTATATTTTGTTGGCTCAATGCATTCTTTGCAATTCAATTCGTATTCTTTGCAAATTTCTTTGAAATTAATATGTAAAAAATTGACAGCTCATAATTATACACAATTTTTGGAGAAATCTTAGTCAGCAAATTCGCATTTTGCCGATTTACCAAAGAAGGTCAAACTTTAAAATGGCCGCCCTGTAAAATTGTCATTTTTGACATGTCAACATATTCACGCCAGGCACGGATTTATAGTACTTACATCAGAATCTTCTGATCCCTCTTTAGCTGGTTTCGGCCCTTTGACTTTTGTCTCTGGATCAGTCTCGTACTCTTCGTCCGAATACCCTGAAATGTTACAAATAAATCAATATGTTTGCAATTTTGGCGAAGTACAAAAAATATGAACAGTTACTAAAGACTTTAACCGTCATTCTAGCTTTGCCGTTGTCTGGTAAAGTAGCGCATGGATGAATAGAAACATTTAACCATGCGCAGCCAGAAGAGCTGTCGAAAAGAGCTTTCATGAGGCAATAGAGTCGAGCCCAATTGGATGTCCAAAACAACTATTTAAGAGTGTTTTTTTATTCGTTTATCATGTAATTCAAGGGGCTTTTATTAGACAAGTGAGATATTAAATCGGTTACTGTCGTACTCTTTAAACATGTCCGAGGTAATCTCAAACGGCCCTGAATATCACATCTTTTTTTTAATTCAAAAATAGGCCGCCATCTTGCCTGATGGGAAGCAATAAGCAATAATGCTGCCTACGATGGAGCATGCTTGCCTAGAAGATACCGATTCACTCTCGACTTGAAGACACTATCGGGGAACACCCATTAAGGTAGAACATTCCACACTCGTGCGGTTCGCAAAATGAATGTGGAGTCCAAGCGTTTCGTTTGGGTTTTAGGTATGTCAACCAAAAAAAACCGTGAAAACTGCGTGTTCGTCCGGCTCTCTATCTCTGGTTAAGTGTCGTTACCTCTGTTACGCACTTTCACAGCTGGACGGCGCGCAAGCCACGAGTGGAGGTAGATAGATAGATAAACTCTTTATTGTTCACACCATAAATTACAAACAAAGGGATTATAGCACCTAAAACTAGTGCGACAACTGGCGGCCTTATCGCTAAGAGCGATCTCTTCCAGGCAACCTTAGGATGGAGAGGATAGATAAAAAATATAAAAACGGGGTGTGCAATATTGAAGAATACTCATATAAACCTACATAAAAATAATAATAATAATAGTGTAGTATAGTATGAGTGCTTGTTTACCTCGGTTGTGCACCTTGACGGCGGCGGAGCGGCGCGGGCGGCCGCCCGGCGCGGCGGCGGGCGCGGGCGGCGGCCGGGCCACGCCGCGCGCGTGCGGGGAGTTCATCACGGGCTGCCGGAGGAACTCCACGAGCCGCGCCGCCAGCTCGCTCGCCGAACCTGGGGCACACGTTACATTACACCGGTGCGAGTGTAGTGGGGGGACGTCGGTGCAGCTCGCATTACCCATACAATAAGAAGAATAGAATAAGAAAAAAAGTGTAGTTAAAATTAGTGCAAGTACAACTTGAAGCAAGGAAGACAAAATTGTCGTTTGAACTCGACAAAATTTCATAATTTTGACGGTTTGAAACAAAAATTAAAAAAAACAATTTGTAACATCAAATGGAGCATATTTGAGCTTATACTAAGAGCGAGATTTGAGCTTATACTAAGAGCGAGCTACTTTTTATTAACAAATAAATCTGCGTTTGTCCACCAATTCTCTTGTTGGTAAGCGACGATGCGATCGAAAAAGAAGCACGGATTTGAAAGATACCTAAAAAGAATGGCATGTGACGCGCCGACCACGTCCTACCTTGTCTTGCCAGATGCAACACTATTTTATCATTTTGTTATCCGGAATACTTCCGTAAAAATTAAGTCGTTCCCTACGACTACTTTCGATTACATTCTTAATTAGTTTTTTGTTTTAGAGGCATGACGCGCTCGCGGTTGCGTCTCGCCTGGCACCATTTTTATCACTTCCTCTGGGTACTAATTTCTCGAAGTCCCAGACACAGCTACAGTTGAGTTACCTTTCTTATCCAAATCCAGCATCTCGCACATGGTCCTTAGCTGCTTCATCTCCATCTTAGCGGTCTCTTCGAGCTTGGCCTTGTAGTCCGAGGAGCCGATGGACCACTCGTAGCCTTTGAACTTCTTTATGTTGCGCTTCACGTTGCGGTCTAGGCAGAGTTGCTGTGGGGAAATGGGGAAATTATTTCTGTGCAGCTTCATTTTTAACCCTCGACGCAAAAACGACGGGTGTTAAAGATAAAGAGCGGGCTCTTTTTCCGCAACTAGGCCGGTAATCGGCCCTTTTTGCGTGACATATGCGGGTTTTCCTCACGATGTTTTCCTTCACCGAAAAGCCAGTGGTATGTAAATTCGTACATAAGTCCTAAAGAACTCATTGGTACGAGTCGGGGTTTGAACCCGCCACCTCAAGAATGCGAAGCGTCGGTTCTCCCACTGAGCTACCACGGCTCATCAACGACGGGTGTTATAAGTTTGACGCGTCTGTCTCTGTCTGTGGCATCGTAAGCTCCCGAACGGATGAACAAAATTCGTTTCTATGTTTTATTCAAGCTTTTATTAAACTAGCCATGTCTGTATGTTTATTTTTTTATTATTCTATTAAATTAGGCTTGAGTTTGACCGCCATCTTGGCTAGTAGAAAGCAATGATGCGGTCCATGATGGAGTGCACTAGCCTATAGGCAAACCATAGGCGGTGGTGACCACTTACCATCAGGCGGCCCTGTCACTTGTTTGCCACTTATCTTAATCTTAATATTAGAAAGAAGAAAGATTTGTATTTTTGTAATAAACTCAAAAACTACTAGACCGCTTTTAATAACTCTTACCAATATAAAGCTAAATTATTGGCGAGAAACATAGACTATATTTCATACCCATACAAAGGCTGGGCAGGTAACTAATCTTGTACATTTATATAAAAATGAATCGCTGTTCGGTTGTCTGGCTATAACTCGAGAATGGTTGGACCAATTTCGCTAATTTTGATACAAATCAAAAGCCAACTTACTCCATACAAGTACTGGTGCAGCAGTTTCTGATCCTGGGTCTTGAACCGTGAGAGCGAGACTTCTACATTGCTGATGTGGCCGAGCGGGATGCCCTTACCGGCAGGGAGAGGCACTGGGGGCTCCGTGGGCTGAACACAAATAGATGGATAACATGTAGATATAAGAATAGATGGATCATCTTCCTACCCTTACCTCACTTACATGGGGTTGGTACAGTATGTACACTTCTTTCATTCATCTTTATCACTTGTCATATCTGAATTCACTCCCTTCTTTTTCATATCATACGGATAGATGGATGAAGATGGATAGATAAAATTTAGTTTCCAAAAATAAATACATGTTAGTGGTATGTGGTACATTATGATGCTGACCTTTTTCTCGATTTCTAGGATAAACTCATAGTAAAAGTGGTTAATAATGAAAAGTACTACCAGCCCTTTTCGTCGACCTGTTTGGCTCAGCGGTAGTGTAGCCGCCTTATAAGCCAGAGGTCCCGGGTTCGATTCCCGGCCGGGCAGATGTTTGAATGATGAATTTAAATATCTGTTCTGGGTCTGGGTGTTAGTTGTCCTTGTCTTTGTGTGTGTTCCATGGCATCTCCGACACAGGATTTATTCCTAGGGGGAGCTATGAGTGTGAAAGGTTTATTTATTTATTTTCATCTTGGCATACCCTTTTCCTTATAACTCTGTATTAGCACTCTTATAACTCTGTATTAGCAATGTTATGTATTATTTGTAACTAATTACGATATAACACCATAATTTGTTAACATTAAATTTTTTTTAAATATGCCTTAATTTGTCATTACAAAAAATATCATACATGTCGCATGTAAAGCCGGGTACCCACTTAGGTTCGCCGTGGTTCGCGAACGCGTCCGCTCCGCAAACCAAACCTAGTGGATACGTCGTGTTCGCGGAGCGCAACTGGAGCGCGATCGGTTCACGGCGGAGCGCTCTGGAAGCGGTTTTTTGCGCTAACTCAAAGGGGAGCGCAGTGTGTTCGTGGACGCGAGCGTGGCACTACGCGGTGTTTGTGAGTTTGCGAACATGGAGTGGTCTGACGAAAAATGCTCGGAACTAATAGAAGAATACCGTAAACATTATGTTTTATGGGATCCACGAGATGAAAACTATAAGAAAAAGAATTTAAATGGAGATGCCTGGAAGTTAATTGGCGAAACATTAAATATAGAACCCGACTTATGCAAAAATAAAATATCAATACTATTATCTGGCTTCAGACGTGAGAAAAACAAAGTTAAAAAAAGCAAAGGAACTGGAAAAGGTAAAAATCATTTTTACCTTTTTGTATTCCATTACAATATTATGTATCAAAATGTAAGCTGCACTTCCTATTAACTGCGGAGGCACCATGTTCGTACCGCGGTCTTGTGTCAACTGACTGACTGGAGCGCAGACGTTGCAGCCTAGGTGTGTACACTGTAGAGTAGATGTTCAGGTTCGCGGAGCGCGGAGTGTTCGCAAACCACAGCGAACCTAAGTGGATACGACTGACTGGAGCGCAGACGTTGCAGCCTAGGTGTGTACACTGTAGAGTAGATGTTCAGGTTCGCGGAGCGCGGAGTGTTCGCAAACCACAGCGAACCTATAGTGGATACCCGGCTTGACAGTAAAACTTTTTTAATACATACCTCTTTCTTAGGCTTAGGCTTGGGCGCCTCTTCCGCCCCCTCTTCCTCCTCCTCCTCTTCTTCTTCCTCCTCTTCTTCTACGTCATCCTCTTCTTCGTCATCCTTGCCCTTCTTCTTTGTGGGTTTCTATGAAATTAAAAATCATGTAGATTTGTGGATGATGTTATTTATTGATTTGGAGACCCATGGAGCACTCAAAATCTATATGTGCCTTTTTTAAATGCTGCTTATCAATGGCTTAGATCGCAAATGTTGTTGAACTAATACGCGCAATACTAAATTATGGTGTGCAGTACTAACCAATCTCACTTACTAGCAAACTTTATTAATAAGAGTATGTATATTCAAGTTTTATAATTTTACTAGCTGACTCGACAGACGTTGTCCTGTCAAAAGCCATTGCGTAACTATAGCAACCGTAGTATGTTGATGCTAACTTGTCAATTTATAGTAAAAATTATCAGTATATATATAATTTGCAATAAATTAAAATTGCGACTATAATTTGAGATTTAAACTATCCTATCTCTCAAGTTGGATCGAACTGCACATGGTGTGCGAATTTTATTATAATCGGTTAAGTGGTTTAGGAGTCCATTGAGGACATTGTGACACGAGATTTATATATATTAAGATTTGTTTTTATTATTACTTCTGCGGTCTTACAGAGAACGTAAGTTGGTTTAGGCCAAATGGCTAACCCTGAAGTTTAATGTTTTTAAACCGCCTCAAGGCCTATGAAATGACTAACGGTTGCTGTTATAGGACAAACACCCTACAATTTAGCTCAAAGTAGCGTTCCATTGTAAATGCCACTCGCGGTCACCTTCGTTTATAAGTGTGCAAGTGGTATTTAGTTCTCTTTACCTCTTTCTTAGGCTTGGTTTTGGGCGCGCCCTCTTCTTCTTCTTCCTCGTCCTCTTCCTCGTCGGCCTCTTCGTCCTCGCCTTCTTCGTCGTCAGCCTTTGCTTTCTTTACCGGTTTCTTTACTCTACGAAACAAAATATAATCAGTTATACATCAATTCATTCCTTGTCTTTGTATGTGTTACATGGCATCCCCGACGCAGGGTATCCTAGTGGAGGAGCTAGAGTGTGAAACATATTTTTTATTTAATTTTTGATCATCGCTACTGATATTTATTATTATTTTAACTAAATTAATAATTATGTATAAGGTTGTATGTTTGGATGTTTGATACTAAAATACGATAAAATGGCTAAACGGATTTGGATGTTTAGTATGGAGGCAGCTTATACCTTGGTGAGGTTTGTGTGGTGAGGCTATATAAGATACTATGTGTTCATCACACAGCGCCTCTATCACGAAAAATCAACGGCTCATTTAGGATAGCGGATAACTTATACGTTAATTACTCAATAACTCCAAAACAGCTAAACGCATTTGAATGACGCTTGGAACGGACGTAGCATTTATTTTGCATGAATACATAGCCTCTTTATCACGAAACATCCACAATCATGTAAGATAGCGGGAGAAACCGCGGGGCGCAGTTAGACTAAATAAATTACAACTCACTTCTTGTCTTTAGGTTTTTTCTCGTCTTCTTCTTCATCGCCCTCGTCTCCCTCTTCGTCCTCCTCTTCTTCCTCATCTTCTTCCTCCTCGTCTTCTTCTTCGGTGTCCTTTTAAGAAAATATCAGTATTTTAAATAATTTATTTAATGTTTTTAGCAAATATTTATTTGGTAATAAACAATACCTACCTAAAATCATAGCGAAGGCAACAGAAAACTCAAAAGTATAAACCTAAAATCAGGTTACGTCAAGCAAAACTTTACGACGCGGACGTAAATAACAATACGTGTATCATCATCTTGTTTTGATATTAAATTGATATGACTGGAAAAGATCACTATTAGCAGTAAAGCCGCCCGTTGTTGCACTAGTTTTAAGTGCTATAGTCCTTTTGCGTGTAATTTCTGTTGTGAATAATGAAAAGTTTATTTGCCGTATAATTTAGATTTACCTCTTTCTTAGCCTTTTTCTTTGGCGCGAGTTTTTTAGCTCCCTTGTCGTTGGTCTTTACCTCCTTGTCCTCATCATCGTGGGTCTCACCGTTTTCCTCCTGCAACATCCAAAAACCATTAGACATGAAAATATCACTAGAAGTTGAAGATTCTTCAGATTCTTCGTCATCCAGAGCGATCGCAATAGCCGCTAATTCCAGATCGTTAAAATTGAACATGATTGTAGTTTAGTTACAACACTGATTTTTCTCGGACGAGTATACTGCATCACAGCGCAACGATGATTGCCCGGTCGAGGCCCGTCTTAGTAATTTCAGACACGGAACCGGCTCGGTGACCGTGCTACGACCGACACTCGGCTCGGACCCGACACGGTCTAGCGTGAGTCATCCTAAGATGAATGGATCAAAAATACGACGGTCAGTTCTGAATACAAGCGTCTAAATGAGCGTAAATTACTGTAACTGAAATAAATAAACACTAAAGACCTGAAAACTTTTTCTTTCTAGACTTTCTTCTTTACTCTTTTTTTCCTTCCTTTTTTTAATTTAAAATTTAAAAAGTGATGAATAAGTTTCTTTATTTATTTTTTATAAAGTCATATTATAATAATTTCTTGTAATTAAACGTACTTGAAGACTTATTACATTTGTACTTGAGTTAGTATTTTGAGCGGTACCTGTTTGACATCTCCGTCCGGTTTATCAACGCTCTTGTCTTTGGAGTCCTCGCCGGCCGGGTCGTCATCCTTGCCGTTTGCGGTCGCGTCTTTTGCATCTCCTGTTGAAAGAAGAACCTATTTAGTGAAGAGGTTAAAAATTGGTCAAATGAAGTAAAGTAGTGAAAATATGTAGTTTTTAATGTTGTTTTGATTGTGTGTTGTAATGTGGTTTTTTAATTTTTGATAAGTTTGCGTTTAACCGCCATCTTGAATGATTGTGAGCAATGATGAAGCACGAACGAAAAGCTTTGACTCCACATTTATTTTGCGAACCGCACGAGTGTGGAATGTTCTTCCTGAATGGGTGTTCCCCTAGAGAGCCGTGGTAGCTCAGTGGGAGAACCGACGCTTCGCATTCTTGAGGTGGCGGGTTCAAACCCCGACTCGTACCAATGAGTTCTTTAGGACTTATGTACGAATTTACATACCACTGGCTTTTCGGTGAAGGAAAACATCGTGAGGAAACCCGCATATGTCACGCAAAAAGGGCCGATTACCGGCCTAGTTGCGGAAAAAGAGCCCGCTCTTTACCTTTTATGGGTGTTCCCCGATGGTTATAATATGGGTGTCTTCAAGTCGAGAGTGAATCGGTATCTTCTAGGCAAGCGTGGTCCATCGTAGCGTAGTGGCGGTCAAACGCAAGCCTATCTTTGAATAAAAAAAGCACGCTTGCCTAAATGAAACCGATTCACTCGCGACTAGAAGACATCCAGATTATATCTACAGGGAACCCACTCGGGCAGGCGGTTCGCAAAATAAATGGAATCAAAGCGTTTTGCGCGGATTTTTAACACGCTTTTATTAGCTTCACCTGTATGTTTATATGTATGTATGTTTGTAACCGACTCCTTTGAGCGCGTTTTTGATCCACTTTAAACGGTCAGATTTCTTTCAAACTTTGTAGATATATCGAGGACCGATGACAATACACTAAACAAAGCGTGTTTTTTTAACTATTAATTGGTATACAGGGTTATAACGGGCTAAGCCGAAAAGGGCTCATAGTATGAACCACTTTTACTAAAGGACCAATCCAGAATTCGCATAAAAAACAGGTGTTCCACAAAAAATGTCATTTACATTCAACAAAATGTACGGAACATCCCATAGGAACAGTTGTTCATAATACTGAGTACTATCAATCCTTTTCGGTTCAGCATACCTTATCATTATACGGGTTGCAGCCCAAGAGCTAAGCTAAGTTAGTTTAGCTTAGCTCGCATAGCTGACGCAGTTTTCCATACTTGTGTGCAGACCGCAAACTATGCGAACTAAGCTATGTGAGCTAACTAAAATATGCGAAGCTAAGTTAGTTGTGTATGCCGATGCGCAGCTACACGAGCTAAGCTAAGCCCCTCCCGCTACCCCGCACACCCTTTGCACATCCTTCGCCAGTGCTGTCCAGTGTTCTTTGTTGTACGCACGGTCGTTTAGTAGCGATTATGGAGCAATTTATTGAAACTGTTAAACAATTTCCTATACTATGGAACACACAATCAAAGGACTATCACAAAAAGGATGTTGTATGGAAAAGAATAGTGGAGGAAATAAGTAATCCAGACATACCAGACGGTCTAAACTCTCCACTTGTGTGCCGAGATTGAATGTGTTGACATATCCAAGATCTGGAACGTCTTTTTCTTAAATAATAATAAGTCAGTATTAATCTTCTTTTTCTATGTGTAACGTATTCATCATCGGAACTTTCTTCATCGATTATATTCATGGCGAGCGACGTCCGTCTAATTGAACTACGCAACACTGACTGAGCTTTGGCTTAGCTGTTGGTGTGCACGATATTTATTTCTAGCTTAGCTTAGCCTAGCTTGCTTGGCATAGCTTAGTTTAGCCTTGGCATAGCTTAGTTTTCGGTCTGCAACCGGCTAAAATGGAAACTAACGTGGCTTTCACACATTTTTGTTATAATTAAACACGGGAATGCTCACGTAAAAATTAAGTCGTCTACTACGACTAGTTTCGGTCACATTCGGTGACCTTCATCAGGCGAGTTTACAAACGCGACGCGCTCGCGGTTGCGTCTCGTTTGGTTTGAGTATTCCCGTGTTTAATTATAACAAAAATGTTCGGCTTTAAACTTATTAGCGCTCAGTACATCTACCATGAGTTGTCATCGAAAACTTACTTCAGTCGGGACCGAATAAACGCGCATCGGATTGTTTTGTTTTAAAACGGCACCATGAGTTCCATAAAAGTTAACTTGCTTGCTCGAGTTAGCTCACTCTGTCGAGTACATTTTGATATCGTTATGTTGGCAGCACTACACCGTTTCTAACTTCACACCGATTATTGCTCTCTCTTTCCAACTAATACTCTAAAGACGGAGTAAGGGATACATTGAAAAAATCTTAGTACTTTAAAATAACCCTGCTAATTGAAAGCGTCATAGAAGAGAGCTTGAGCCTGAATAGTTAGTGATTTTAAATTTATTTGGTTAATATACGGCCAAGGTCAAGTGCGTGTCCAATGGGCAATGGTTTTAGATTTCGTCAGTGTTTGTTTACGTAGCTAGGTACTCGCCGGCGTAAATTGAACATAATGGTGATAACTGTGATGATACATTATAAAACCGGCAAAGTCGTGGAATGTACATTTTTGGATGATTTATAACTAAAATGAAACTTCCATAAGTAAGTACCTATCTTTGTTTCCAATAAGATCCTTTGTGTGGATTTCAAATCTTGTATAGTCACGAAATAAATCCTCAAAAGTATCCTTAGGGAGCATAATACATATTCTTTGATATAAAAATGTCTTCCTAAATAAATTCATAATAAATTTTTCAAGTATCATTCTCATGCCAGCTTAAGATTTTTCTTGTTCGCGCCTTAAACATTCAAGTTTCATGTAAAATAACGTTTTATCGACACTATTTAGACAATATAACTCTCTAAATTAAATTTACTTTTACAAAAACTGGAGGATCGAAACAATTTCACGCTACAATTTGTAAGTGAGTAAGTTAACTACACTCGAGACGGTATTTCTCGATGGCATCTGTCAAATTTGTAACTCATGGTGCCGATTTTGTATGGCAACGGCTTAAAAACGTTACTCGCTGACATTTAGTTCTCGATACGATGTTTACTCAGCGACTCATGGTGCCGATTTTAGTTCTACGAGTAACCGCTAGGGGCGCTGTACAATTTGCCATACAAAATGTTAACGCGGTCGATAGCGAGTAAAATGGCTAAAAACTCATGGTAGATGTACAGGTTCGACCCTAGCGCATGGAGAGGCGAGTGCCAGCGGAGTCACGGAACGGTGGCGACATTGATGACTGTTTCTTCTTTTCTTTGTTGCTTAGCAAGGCGCTTCAATGCAAATATGGCAGTCGGTCTTAAAATTGCACGTTTCGCTAAAATCGTTACTGTCTCATTTTACAAACGTAAAAGTTTGTGTTTGATTGTTTAGATGTTCGGATGTTTGTAACTTACGCGAAAGTAGATAAAGGGATAACAATGCAATTTAGTATGGACATATGTAGTTTATAACCCTGGAGCTTGCATTTACTAACTAAATATGTACGTAGACAAAAACTCTTTACTGCATTTTAAAACGCATGTTTACCCATTGACAGATACTCCAACAAGGAAAAATAAAACTAATTAATTAGCGATTAATTGTTGAAGTTAATACCTATTCATTATAATAGTGTCATGACATGAATATTGATCGAGTTTTGTTAATATAAAAGTCGTACGTATGAAACCGGTTATTTTCTTATAGCGCTGACGGTAGCGAGTATTTACTTGGGCGATTTGGTCTATTGCCTGTTGGGGTCCATAATTTGAATCTACAACGTCGATTTTATACAGGGTTATAAAGAAAGGATATGCCAAGCCAAAAAGGGATCTTAGTATTTATCATTATAAACAACATTTACTACGGGACAACTAAATATCGGTTGTATAGAAAAATGACGATGACACTCGACACAATGTATGAAACATTTGATTATTTTTTCGCGATTTTAGGGTTGGTCCCATAATGAAAGTTGTTCATAATGAGAACTAGGAGCGAATTTCGGCTGAGCATACCCTTTCCTTATAACCCTGTAACAAAAAGAAAGCAAAATAAATTATGTTAATCGGAATTTGCGGTCAGACTAGTCAGAAATATAGCCAAACATCGATAATATCGATACGAGTATGCATCATTTTGAAATTATTCACGATCGATTTGTCGATCACACATCTGTTATCTGTCACACATATTTTTCTTCTTCTTCTTCTTCTTTTGTTTTGGACTCTGCGGCTATGTAAGCCGCAATTCTGCCAGTGTCCGTTTTTTAAGAGTATGTTCGGTGTACCCCAGTAAAGTAGTGGAGACTTTACTAGAGGCTTTTCTAAGGAGTTTTGGAAGCAACACGGAATGACACGATTCACTGCATTTTATGATTTGCCCACACTCGTGCACGTCCTCGAGCACTTAATGGTTATTTTCCCCACTTAAAATAAACATTAACACTCAAAATTACACAAGTTTAGTAAAATAACAAAATGAAGCAACGTGTCTCTTCCACGTTCCCGCCAAAAGTCCCCACATATTTTTCAACCATATACTCAGACTATCTGACTCGACAGACGTTGTCCTGTCAAAAGCCATTGCGTAACTATAGCAACCGTAGTATGTTGATGCTAACTTGTCAATTTATAGTAAAAACTATCAGTATATACATAATTTGCAATAAATTAAAATTGCGACTATAATTTGAGATTTAAACTATCCTATCTCTCAAGTTGGATCGAACTGCACATGGTGTGCGAATTTTATTATAATCGGTTAAGTGGTTTAGGAGTCCATTGAGGACAAACATTGTGACACGAGATTTATATATATTAAGATTGCTTTGTGATTATTTTCCTCTGTGCTGTTCTGTGGTCACATAGCTCAAAAATAGAACGACATCAAAATGATTTTTGCACGATCGAGCATTTTCGAAATAAGCACACCTATCAGTTCCGTTTAGCCGTTTTTACGTTTGCAAACCACTGTTTCTAAAGCCATCTTCTCTCCCGCTCTGATTGCTTGGCTAGCTATAGCCAAGAGAGAGACAGAAGCGCGTGAATGAGAATCCGTAGAGTTTTATTCTTCTCGATTTCGTTTAATTTGTTTTCGGCCAAGTTCGAAGTTTGGCCAAGTAGTCATTGTTCAACAAAACGCTCGTGTTGAGAGAACTTTTGACTTTGTAGTGTTTCTTTACAATGGTCACTATTACTACGAAAATGTTCAGTTTATTTTTTAATTAATGCAGTTAGCTATAATAAATAAAACAGGGTAAGAAAAACAACCGTATTGAACCTTACCTATGTATTCATTAGGTTCAACACAGACTTTTAGTGTTCCGTACCCAAAGGGTAAAACGGGACCCATTAACTAAGACTCGGCTGTCCGTCTATCACCAGGCTGTATCTCATGAACCGTGATTGTTAGACAGTTGAAATTTTCACAGATGACGTAGGTATTTCTGTTGCCACTATAACAACATATTATTATACTAGCTGACTCGACAGACATTGTCCTGTCTTAACGATGACTATTTAATTCGAATTGGTAAAAAAGCCATTGCGTCAATTCTATGTCAAATGTCAAAAGTTACATTAAAAAAGTTTACATTGTCCAAAGCGCTGGTTTAAGTATTTTTAAATTTTCTAATTTTTCATGTTTTTTTACTATAAATTGAGATGTGAGTTATCCTATCTCCTAAGTTAGATCGAACTGCACACGGAGTGCAAATTTGATTGAAATCGGTTAAGTAGTTTAGGAGTCTATAGCGGACAAACAACGTGACACGTAATTTATATATATTAAGATATACTAAAAAAAAGGGCTATTAAAGGGGGCTCCCATACAACAAACGTGATTTTATTGCCGTTTTTATAGATAATGGTACGGAACACTTCGTGCGCGAGTCCGACTCGCACTTAGCCGGTTTTTTAACCTCTAATAAATACGGGACCTTAATCTGTAAACGATTTTTGCTAATTTTAA
Organism: Alcis repandata; assembly: GCA_949125135.1. Taxonomy (NCBI): domain Eukaryota; kingdom Metazoa; phylum Arthropoda; class Insecta; order Lepidoptera; family Geometridae; genus Alcis; species Alcis repandata. The sequence goes on from OX421243.1 coordinate 5,244,027, forward strand.
AGACCACTCGGATAACTGTAAAATTCATAAAACAATTCAATTCACGAATGCACGCCCCACCTTTTCTCACATCACTTCACTGCAGTTGTGCAATGCTATGATTAGCCAATGTTACTTAGTATACGCTTGCACTGCATGTCATAAAACGGCTGACTATACAGTTATAGCGAGGTAGTTAACCAAGCGCGGCGAAGGTTTCGAGGACTAGGGGGAACAAATTGGCGTTTGCATACGACTGCCCCTACGAACACTTATTGAAACTGCAAATAGCGTTTTTTACAGGTAAGCAATTTACAGTCAAAATTCGACTTAAATTAATAAGTTAAAATGAGTAACATGAATTTTTTTCGATTAAAAAAATGTGAAGTTATTTTTTACTTTTTAGACTTATTTGTTTTCCTAAAAATCAAAAAGATTATCAAATATTTGTATAATTGGTACAATGAAAAAACGTTTAGTTTCGACGAAATGCAGTTTCGATAGTATTCATAGGGGCAGTCGATTTAAATCTGCATACTTATTTGCTCGACGATAACTTGGAAGCGGTGGGTCCAGCAAAAACAATTTTTAAGTTCGTCACTCATTCAGCATTTAGGGCCTTACGTGGCCTTACAAAGCTTACTTAAACTTAATCATTGCTTAAAATGTTCTATTTCATACAATAGCTCTACATGCCCAGTGTTTTTTTTACCGAATCGTTAAACATGTAGATGCATGGAGTGAAGCATATCGCAGTTGTTTGGCTAATTAACTAACGTTATTAAAAATAACTAAAATAAGTAAGGGCGAGTGACTAACTGGCATCAAAGTTTTTAGGCCGCCTGAAGACCTCTGACATGGCTCCGCGGTTGTTTTTATAGGACTAACAACCGGGGCCTACAATTTTACAGCAGCGCTCTGTTGTAAAAGCCATCCGCAGTCACCCATCTGAAGACTGACGTGTCGTCCGTTGCTTGGCATCGGTGATTGTTTACGAACACCTTAGAAGAGGTACGCTACGAACCACGGAGTAGTTATGGCACAGACTCCTACCTAGGGTTACCATCTGTCCGGATTTGTCCGGAGATTTCCGGACTTATGGGCTTCTATCCGAACTTTGTCCAGCTTTTTGGGATAAAATGAAATACGAGTAATAAAACTAACACAAGCAGTATCAAATCAGTCTATCCCCGTTCGTGTAATGTGACTGCGCATTGCGCGATTTTTAGGCGAAAAAAATTGTAGACATGAAGGAGCGCGAGTCCAATGTCCGGACTTTTATTGATGTATCCGGCTATTTGCCCGGACTTTTCAAAATTCATATGACAACTACTCCTACCACAAAACACCGAGATAATTACTTTAGTTGTTCTATGAAAGTACCATGGGTACTCTTATTTTGTGCTTTAAGTAACCGGCTTCTCAAATGTTCCGTTCCGATAAGTCACCCGGCATAGCTGACCTATGTTAAGATTATAAGCTTTGCTAAAAATCTGCAGCAGTAGTTGCGATATCATACAATGTCAAGCACCGATAAGCGATAAAGTTGTTACGTTGCGTTACATAAATTGAAAACAGTGATAGCGGGCCCACTGGCGACTGCTGGCCTTATTTCGAGCTTATCGGAAGTGAATCGATTTTGTTTATTATTTATTATCATTTACTAATTTTGGATGCTTTGGTATATTTGGCTTCCAATTGCGGACAAGCGTTCGGTTGTAGAGGTAGGGCTCTTTTGCTGAGCCCGCTTGGGGAAGTACACCTTTGCCAGTTATTCCGCCAAGCAGTAATGTGCAAACATTACTGTGCTCCGGTTAGAAGGACATTGTTTCCAGTCAAATTTCAGAGCAAATAGGAGATTAAACATCTTATTTAATTGATTTAATTGTTAACGTTCAAAATTCTAAGTGATGCAGGCCTGTTATGGGCAAACGAGACGTTTAACATCAGGCGAGCGATTTGCTCGTCTCGTCACTCAATCGCATAAATAGTAGGCAGACCATCAGCCCGACGGGTCGACGACAGACCCATCGCGGGCCATGCGTGGATGACATTGGCCCGAGGCAGGTAAAAATGGCACAAGGGAGAGGAGGCCTATACTCAACAGTGGGTCGATACAGGCTGACGATGATGTTGATGATGACTTTGGTATAGAATATTGAAGCTGAAGAGAGTACAATCGACAGTGTTTAGTAAGTCAGCTCAGATTTCAACTTAAAGAGAAAGACGGAGCATTGCGTTAGATTTATGGGTGAAGCCAAGAACTCTACTTTCGCGCGTACATACATATACACAAGACCTACACAAGATGTAGGTATAACGTGTACGTGTGTTAGGTTCAAGTCACACAGAAAAGGGCTAGGCGACGATGCTAATCTAGCACTTATCTACCCTAACATTTAAAGTAATTACGATAAAGTTTAAAATATTGTAGGCGTGCAAGCGATAAGCGCGAGAGAATGCGCTATCTCATTTCAATTTAAACCGTTAGATGTTGCAATTTTAGTGCGAATTGGCCCTAAAGCCAGAGAACTAATTTTTATACAAGGTGTAACGGAAAGGTGTAGTAATACTTTAGGGTGTTCTTCTACACATCAAAGCGAACAACTTCTAGAACAAATGCTTGCTAAATTCGAGAGAGAAAATATTGAATCTTCATAGAAAATTGATCACATAACTAAATATTTTTATAGACTCGATCGATTTTTCTCGAATTTAGCTAACTTGTGTCACTAATATGGAAACTAACGTGGTTTTCACACATTTTTGTTATAATTAAATACTACGACGTCTACGACTAGTTTCGGTCACATTCGGTGACCTTCATCAGGCGAGTAGACGACTTAATTTTTACGTGAGTATTCCCGTATTTAATTATAACAAAAATTGTGTCACTTAAGTTGTTCACTTTGAGGTGTAGAAGAACAGCCTTAAGTATTACTACACTTTTCTGTTACAACTTGTATAAGTAGGGTATTTATTAAATAGTTGATTACATAGAAAAAATAAGTCATGGTTTTCACTTACGTTAAAAAAACTAAAAATAAACAAAGACAAACTGGTAATGGACTTACCTTATTGGAGACATGAAAAAACATGATGTGTATTGTATGGTATGGATGAAGTGTCAAACAAGTGTTTTCTGTATGAGTGACATTACAAACAAAATCAGACTGAAATCATTGCCATCAATTCACTCACACATTTCTAGGGTTCTCGCACATTAGGGCGAAGCGGCATTTCATTACCAATATCTGATCTAGGTTTGGTTCATACATAATGTACTAAAGTGATGCAGGTTGAGTTTTGCTGCAAAATATAGAGAGTACAGAAGTTAGGCTCACGTATGTACTTGTACTTATCAAAGCACTCGTAGACATCGCTCTCGGACGCTCCCTGCTCCGCTCGTGGTCCGCCTACACAGTTCACCTGGGTGTACCAGGGGCATCTTTTTCTTCCCGTGGTTCATCTCTGATTAACGGGGTATACCAGGGGTTGACAAGTCTCTGATCAATCGCCTGCACTATACTGAGACTCGTGTTCGTGAACAATGTCTATGTGTAGCGCGCTTACTATGAAGCTTAACTTCTGCCCTCTCAATGTTTTGTGCTTTGCGTTGCATGCAGCCCGTCTTAATATGCGCGAACTTTTAAGCCGGCGACGGACCTGTGGGGCAAGCACAACGTTGACGTAAAAATACGTAGAAAAGTGTACGCCATTTACGACTGTCAAGTGTGCTCTTGACGGGTGTAAATGGCGTACACTTTTCTATCGAATACTCGCTACGTATTTTTACGTCAAAGTTGTGCTAGGCCCACTGAGCATTTTGCCGTAACGTAGCATTCGAAGCGAGCGTAGTGGAGCACGCGGCGCTATGAGCGAGCGGATCGGCTCGCTGTACTGACCTGCAACATTTCGTCGTAACGTAACCGTTACGTTACGACGAAATGTTACAGGTCAGTCGCCGGCTTTAGGATTCTACATTCTGCTTCTGTATTTATACTACCAAGTGATAGACAATCGTTTGGTGTGGTGAAATATTTTTTATTTTTTATTGGCTGTTGCCTCGACAAGTTAAGAGGCAAGGTGACAAAGTTACCAAGACATTTGGAAGCAGATTGTAAAAATCGCTTTTCTTTTGTCTTGGCTGAAAATATAGCCTATGATAACTCCTTGTGTGAACCGAAGGTGAATCTAACGACGAATCGGAAACCAAAATCGGTAAATAATTTAGACGCTACATTACAAAGTTACAGTCAATGTCCAGAACTAAATTTGCTCTCCACATTAATTTGTACTTTTTTATTCAAAGATAGGCTTGCGTTTGACCGCCATCTCGCCTGATGGTAAGCAATGAAGCGGTCTACGATGTAACACGCTTGCCTAGAAGAAACAGACTACATTTTAGTCGCGATTTTTGTTTTTCTCGCTATAAACAATGCATCGGCATTCGGCAATCGAATCGGCTGATACTAAATGAATCTGAGAACTTATACTAGGACATTATGGATGATAGGAACAGCCCCAAGGTTAGTAGCGATGTAGATGAACACAAACTTGTAAACACATCAACCAACACCGCAAGTAGGTACCTATGGCAGTTATCCATCGACAAAATTGACATTTGATATCGACAAAAATTATTTTTATCGACGAAATAGGACGTTTAGGAGAGCAAGTACGGTTTTTTTTATTAGCTACTTACTGTCTTTGGCAACTTTGCCATATACAATGGAGGAAGGGACATATTATTTCGATCGAGCTATCGATTTTTGAACTCGACAAATCGTTACGTTATTTCACGATTTTGTCTATGGTTTTAAGTTTGTCGATTGCGTCGTGTCATCTTTAAAGTAGAAAATACTAATTTTGTCGTTAAGTCTTGTTTGTCAACAATGACGATTTTTTCATCAATAAAAAATTGTCATTTTTTTTCTAACTTGAAAACTTCTGTAGTTCTGTTTAATGTTCAGAAGTACTAACCTACTTGGTTGGACCTTTTATTAAATAAAAATAGTTACAACACGATTTTTAACGAATCGACTTAACATACCCATTCTGTACTTGCAACTATATATATAAAATTTGATATACATACATAGTCGGAACTTTTGTCGACAAAATTTATCGACAAGGACAACCGTATTAGCACTATACAATCGGCAAAACCGATTTTGTCTACAACTGTCAAATATGTCGATCTCTGGATGACTGTACTAAACTTGCAGTGCTGGGACCGTACCGCGATCTCTTAGCGCGCGCTTTATCTGGATCGCCCTGGCTTTGTTCTCGCTGTCGCCGTGGACAAATTGTCTTCCCTCCGTTTCCATTTTGCGAAAAGGAGACAAACATACCCACATTCCAGCTTTGTCATATCAACGCGTAGATAACGGTAGAAAGATTGACGGTTCGTTTCACCCTACCTCTAGATAAAATGCGAGTCAAAAGCCAATGCGATCCAGTTGAGGCTCGCGCTAAGAGCTCACGGCCAGCCTTGGCAACTTGCCGGCTTCGAGCCTGACCTGGTTGCTGCTCCGTGGGGGGTTCTGGTTGATCTACAGCGTTACCTTCCGCCGCTACGGACTCACCCTTCGAGTCTTGGGAGGACTCGTCTTCTGTAGTGTGCCCGTCGCCGGCGCCGGATTTCTTGTCTTCATCCTGGGGTGGAAAATGTTTCATTAGTACTTTTGTTATTCATTTACTTTGAGGACATTAATAGTATAATAATTTACAGTAACTGTAATAAATTGATGATTTAATTATAGATTCATCATCATCATCAGCCTATCGGATTTTTGTCCACTGCTGGACATAGGCCTCTCCTAAAGAACGCCACAAGGCACGATCTTCTGCCTCACGCATCCACTTGCTACCAGCCGCCTTAGGGCCAAACCACACGGTGCGGCACCGCACCGCACCGCATCACTCCGCACCCCTCCCCGCTTCGTCTGCCTCGCGCCGTTGTCCGGTGCGCCTGCGTGCGCCGGAGCGGTGCCGGACGTACCGTGTGGCATACCATACATTTTTATATGTAGGAAAACGTTGCGGCACCGCTCAGGCGCCGCGCCGGAGCCGCACCGCACCGTGTGGCCAGGCACTTACGCAGGTCGTCGCTCCACCTGGCCGCAGGGCGCCCTACTCTACTTTTTATAGATTACTGTAATTTTATTATTTTCGATGTATGTCTTTTAATTTCATAGTATGAGTGACATAGGCCGAAATGAACTCTCTTTGAAAGTGTTTTTTTTAATAATTTTGTAAATGAAAATAATAATGTTAACTTACGCGAATACGTTTGGGTAATAATTAATACACGTAAATACGAAAAGTAACGTAGTTTCGGCAAGTAATTTTTTTTCGTGGTTACATTACAAAATGCACAAGCTCTCGGATTTGTGGTTCTTTTCGTTCGAACACGTTTCCGAAAATAAACTTTTAACCTAGCATTTATCCAAATTGATTCCTAATTGTCAAAAAAGTCGCGGCTATGGCTGGTATTTCATAATTTCATATACAGGAGACATACAAAATAGAGTATTGAGAACTTTTATGTTTTCAGTTCAGTTAGTGAGCCCTTAATTTTGGCCGATTGGCTAGCCCTGGTGTCAGAATTTGTTAGTTTAGTTTTTCTTATTGGTAGAGAATAAATCTGAGTCTGATGTAATTATTGTACTCAATATTTTATTTTATTAGCCTCTACAGGCAACAACACAGGTAAACAAAAAAACAGGTATAAATGAAATAGATATATCACTTAGTTAAGAAACCTTCATCAAATGTGCCTTTTAAGGAAATAAAAAATACTTTTTGTAGAATAACTTCAGGTTTTCACACACTCTACTCTTAGCTATTTCTTTGGGTATTATTTAGGATGTCACCAGCCAATGGGCTAGAATAAATAGGATAAGTTCAGAAACAGAGGATTCTTTTTCAGCAAATGCAGGATCCTAATAAAAGTTCGGTTAAAATCCATGTTCCAAGATATAACTATGGAAAATGTTTTCAATAAATCACATATCACAAAACGAAGAGATCAAATAATAGTTCAATTTAGATCTAGTTCTTTAGAAAGTTTATACCGATGTATGTACTTAGTTTTCAGAAAACATCTTGAAAATGATTATCAGCTATCCCTTTCTGACATAATGGAATAAAAAGAGATAGAGACAATTTTAGCACTCTCAAAGTAGAGTACAGTACAATTTTGCCATCAGCAAATATTTAAAATACAGCAATATATCTACATCTTAAGGATGATTGTACAGAATAGTGATGCCTATTTAAAACTAATTTGAGAGTCATATTAGGTATTCTATATTTACATGCATTTATTACTGTGTTACTTAATATTTTATTTATTCAAAAACCAGTAAAGAGGTTGGATTTAACAGCAATGATGTTAAATTATTATAATATGAGTTTATGAGACAGTGTCCTAAGTATTGCTGTACTCTTCTAACAGACAGCACAGAAAAAAAACTACTTTTTTTTTTAGGTTTGGTTCTGATTAAATTTACAAAATCCACTAGATAAAAAATGTGTGGACATACAGTACTTTATCACAAGTAAGAGTGATATTGTTTATTTATAAATTATTTTGGAATCAAAAGTATAGAAAAATTGCACAATCATAGTAACAGATATCCTAGTTGAGTTTTGGAACCTTTGGCTTTTGGCGTACTTAGCTTTACCAGACGCTTTGCGCCAATCTAATATGTACCTTATTGGTTCTAGTATAAGGCATACTTTCGAACACCTTAACTTCAGCAATACCATACATACATACACAGCTGTGTACATACAGATTGGTTGGTATGTATGTGTGAACATTCAGCTCAATAGAAAGGAACATTTTTATACAAATAGGTAGAGCCTCATGTCGGCGTCGAACTTGTATCTGAATAATGCCTCAAATATGTGTATTTGCACGACAATCGGTTTCTACCACAAAAAATACTTCCTGCAAAAAAATAAAGAGGTCAGCAATAAAGGCCCCCGAAAAGGTATCCGTGTTTTATTTACATTGCCGGGCGAGTAGCGAGCGTCTGTAAAGAGTCGCGAGGCTGCCGCTCAGTGGAAAACAACATAGCGCGCTGCCTCTAAAATTGAATAATCGCAAGAAACGAAATATCAAGGTCATGCGGATTTCATATCAATGTCATATAACATCGTGCACGCTAACAAAGGCCCTGCAACGAAATGCAAAGGGGCGGGGGTGGCCAAAATATGCGAAATCCTGAAAAATATCACATTAGAATCAGTTTCGATAACTGATCGTAATGGCATTCACAGTTTTCATTGCGAAATATTGACTGGTATCACAACCCTCCGTGGCGTAGTTCCCGCTTTTAGCGGGAAGCAAACGTTCTGTCAGCCATGTTGAGACGCAGACAAACATTTGTGATATAACACGGAAATAACATCACTTCACTGTTGAAATTACTATTTTCGGACGCGCACTTATATGTAGAAAATTATTAGAAAAACATATTTCACAATTATACCTGATTGTCACTGATTTTCGCTTTATCGGTATCACCCGACATTTTTCCTACGAAGAAATTGAAAGCGAATTTCCAAGCGTCTTCAAACACCGGACAACACAAATGCAAGCACCTTCAATACAGAGAAAAAACTTATTGCGTTTCGTTTCATTCAATGCAATTGTTTCTTTTGTGCAATTTCATTCACTTATTTCGGTCATCGTTTTTTGGTTTGATGAATGTTTTTTAAAACAGAAATATCTACTAGTGATAGCTATTCAAATAGATTTTTTAAATTTAATAGAAGTAAAAGAGCGATAAAGTCTAAATTTAACACTGCATTATTCTCTGCAAAGCGTTGTTTATTAATTTCTTCATTATCTGTGACTATACCCAGCTAGAGAATGGATCGAAACGCATTAGACACATTTACGGCCAGAGACAAAAAAATATTCATATTTACTTTTAAACATGTCCACCTGTCAAACATTATTCTAAATTCACAAAAACTCACAGCAAGCTAGCACAAACACAAAGGAAACAATTGTACACAATAAAATTTAATTGTAAGTTACCAACAAAATTGAGGTAACATAATTTAATTTATTTAGCGTGAGACGCGTTTCGCGTCGTGGTTTTGAAAACATCTATGTTGTCTATGGGCCGCGTCTTTCTAGCTCGGCTTTCTCGCAAAAATTGCGGGGCGAGTTAATTTTTCGTGAATTTTGGGTCATTTTGATCCACATTAATGGCTGCCCTGTAGCTTATTTGAGTGTGGTTTGGAACAAACATGAGTGATTATTCTTCTATGGCTACGCTTCAAAATAATAGTCCCACGGCAGGAGGATTTGCGGCTGCTTTACAACGTGCCAGATTGGTAAGCGTATTTGTCAGTGTAATTTATCGCTTGTCTAACCACCCTCGCACAAATTTTGCGTGTATTTTTTATCATATTACCTTCAGTTTTCGTAACATTTGCCCGAATTACTCAAATGCGGGTTCTTTCTTTGTTAGTAATCTATGGTCCAGTGGGTGAGTACGCGACTTTTACATAACCTACTTATCGATTCTATTATTCCGTGTACTAGTAATTCATTGCAAGATTGCTGATTCTTGGGCTTAGACTGTATACTAAGCATTATTATCGTCTTACATATTTTGAAGAAGACTGAACGTGAAATCAAACTCATAGAAGTCATGGTAAAACGGCGCGAACGTGTTGTGTTAAATCTAAAGTGCTACAAAGGTTTAACGTATTTTAAAATGTTGCAACTAACCTAACATAATGCCAGTTCGCTTGAAATTTTATTTATACAGATATCCACGTTATAAATCGTCCACAAAGAACTTGAGTTCAATGTACTTTCATAAATGAATGTCAGGGTCACAGGAGGGCCAAACAACACCAATTCACTTTCAAGTAGAATTCTCATCTGATTTTTTGCAAATGTTTTTGGGAATCACGAGAGCATTGAATTTTGTCTATTACCTGCCTGTGGAGTCAGATGTACAGTCAAACAGTTCATAATATCATGTGAAAATCCATTAAGACTTTATTTGACTTTTTAAAATGGAATCTTTTATTTCCTACATCAGGTGAATAATACAGACATGAAGAAGAAATTAAGAAATGGGTACATCTCATTTTTTGTATTTTGTCTTTTCCTGCCTGGAGAGCAAGTATAGAACGTTGTTGAGCTATAAAAAGATATCAAAGACAGAGTCATGTAAATTTAATGATTTTGTTGAATTTAAAAGTCCGTGAATTGACCAACAAAGTTCCATACTTGCACTGCTGAGCCAGCATCTGATTAAAAAAAAATGTATACGTAAATAAGAGTAACATTTTACAAATTTAAATGTTTCAGGTTGCTGCTAAACTTGAAGGTGGTGGTAGCAAGAGGCCCCTAGAAGAAGGAAACGAACCAAGTGCTAAGAAAGTAGCTCCGTCCGATCAAGGATACACACAAACTCCAATGGGGTATGTTTACTTTTTTACCTTGTAGATTTTTTTTGTCGTATAGTAATTACGGTCAAGCCATCAAACTGTGGAGAAGGTGCTTAGTTGGCAAGGGGGAAACGCACAATGCACCCTCTGCGGGACGCCAGTGCGGGCCCTATCGTCCCCATTTCTGAATAAAAAGAATGTGCTGTCATTGCTGTGCCACAGAAGAGACAGAATCTCCACCGGATTAAATGAGTGCTTTGTTATCTAGATCACCAAAACAGCTTGACTGCCGCTCATCATCAAATTTACAGTCTTCGCCGCAAAGCAGTTGTGCCAACAGAGTGTTGGATCAGTTTTTCAGGATGCTGCAGTGCGAGTATGGAACTTAATCGATTGACAAACTGACATAGAATTGACTCAGAATTGTCTATGGTCTGAACATAATCGCCAAATTTTACTGAATTAGCCGACTTTAAACATCAGTTTGTCAATCAACAAAGTTCCATACTAGCACTGCTGGCTAGAGTGAATGCTGGCAAGGAGGAAAACACATAAATAGCACTCATTGTGAAACCTATCATCTTCATTTCTAATTATAATAAGAATCAAACCATGCCTGACTCTGAGATATACAATCTTAGTATCAAGATAGTCACATCAGGTGAAGTCTTTAAACACAAATACTTGTCAAATATACTTACAAATAAAAATTGTCACAGTCAAGTGCTAATGAGTAGAACCACTACGAGTTCATAAATGGAAAGAAACTAATTATATTAAATTGTAACATAAATGGTTCATTATCTCTACACAACAATCACACTTGTATCTACGGAAACTCTACTATTATACATGTCCTCATTCAACTGTATTTGGACAAAAAAAAATTGAAGATATTTTTAATTTATTAGTTGTTTAGGGCATCATTTGAATTGTGAGAATTATTTATTCTCATATTTTTGAAGTTTTTAGTTTATAAATGTACTTCGTCATTTGAAATTAACAAAATATACAAATCATGGTTCCGTCTCAATAAAATGTGAGTGGGTGCATGTGTAAATGAATACAAAATGTTTTAAAAGCATGTTAATTTTAACATTAAAATATGGTTCATATTTCGACAAGGAATAGTTTCAAAGAATTTTTTTAATAATCTCCTCAATATTTTTTTCTATGTTTTATGTCTATTCAGTCAAATAAAATCAAACATATAGTCAGTACTTTAATCTAGAAAGATCACGTCAACCTATCCGTGACTCCTCGCCTGAACATACCCATCAAGCTTGCAGCAATCCCCAGTTGTATGGCTAATGTTTTGTTTGTCTTTTTCTATGTTAAATTAGAAACCCAGCAGCAGCGGCGGCGGCGGCAGCGCAGGCGGCGACGGCCGCGCAGGCCACAGCCGCGGCGCAGGCGGCCAGCGCGCGCCTCGCGGGCGCTAGCGGAGGCCTGGGCGGCCCGCCACAGCCCCCCAACATGATGTCGGATCAGAGCTGTAACGAGTACATCCGGGTGCCCGACAAGATGGTTGGATTAAGTGAGCAGCTTGTATTATTTCTAGCTGGGCTTCGTGGTTCACCCGTTAGCAACATCATATCGACTAAAGCCTTTAAACCTGGGTCCAATGTATACATAAACATATATATACCCCCATTTACCACACATCTTGATCCTCTATTCTTGTGAGATATCATCTTGGTCACTGTTGCTCTTTAGAAATCTCATGGCAGTGAGAATGAGCTAACAAGAATAGGGTCACAGAATGCCTGCCTGTTATGGGCACACATGACGTTTAACATCAGGCGAGCGATTTGCTAATCTCGTCACTCAATAGAAAAAAAATGAACAGATACCTAACCCAACAATGTCCGCAGTAATCGGACGCGGAGGAGAGCAGATCACTCGGCTTCAAGCTGAATCGGGCTGCAAGATACAGATGGCTCCAGACTCGGGCGGCCAGCCTGACCGCATGTGCACTCTCACCGGCTCGCGGGAGGCGATACTGAGGGCTAAGTACGACATTGCACTTACACACTTGCCTTCTGCAATTAACTACTACCCAGAAATAAATTAGAATCTAGATAAAAGCCTAATGAAAATTAACATCAGTTTTCTAGAGTAACTTTTTTACTAGCTGTACTTTACTGCTTGTTACCCAGAAATAAAGTTTAGATAAATGCCGAGTATATAGGGTTATTCATAAAGGGTATGCTAAGCCGAAAAGAGCTCATAGTATTAATAATTATGAACAAGTTTTACTATGGGACCAACTCGAAATTCGCGAAAAAAAAATCAGCTGTTCCATACATTTTGTTGACTGTCATTGACATTTTTCTATGGAACAGCTGATTTTTTTTTCGCGAATTTCGAATTGGTCCCGTAGCAAAAGTTGTTCATAATGATGAGTACTATGAGCCATTTTCGGCTTAGCATACCCTTTATGAATAACCCTGTATTTAACATAGCTAAAGTTTACTTTTTACTAACAACCTTTACCTAAAGAATGTTAAAGTTACCTTTTTACCAACCTTCACATTTCCATAGTAACTTTTTAATAGCATGCTTGGCAGACAACAGATCGTGTAACTAAAACTAACTGCATGTTACACAAATAAAGAAATTTATGTTATAATTAACACTGGAATACTCACGTAAACTTGAGTCGAAAAAAAACACATTAGTTTCCATAGTAAGATAAAAGACAATCAATAAACTTAAGCACTTTGCTAAGGTTACTTTGTACTAGTATCTAATACCTTTGTAGATGTCAGTCCGCCTCCATTTAACTGTATGACACCCAGAAATAAACATTAAATAATAACCCATAAGTAAATTAACAGCACTTCATTAAAACTACTTTTTAGTAAGTTTTCACTGGACTTTAATACATGCTATGCAGAGAAAAGCTTGTACTAAATCTAACAGCTAATCTTTGCATCTAATGCAACCATTTGAAAGCTACATTTTCTCTGCAACTGGTTTCTTGACAGAACCTTGTACAACTAATAGGAAGTTAAATACCAGCAGCACTATGCTAATGACAAGTTTTAACTTGTTCTTAACTTCATGTTACCCAGATAAAAGTCAGTAAGTCAATTTATCTTCACTTAGCTAAAGCTACCTTATTACTAGCTTGCTCAGAAGATGGCAACCCATGTAACTAAAGCTAGTATGTAACTTCGCGTCAGACAACAGCCCATATAACTAAATCTAACCACATGTTAGGGGGCGTCCATAAAATACGTGAGATGTTTAAGGGGGGGCGGGGGTCGAGTCAAATCTCATCTAATCTTACGTTGGAGAGAGGGGGGTCTCGGCAAATATCACGCAATTTTTTTTCTGATTGAAACAAAAAAAAAATGTACTACTTTGCAATTTTTTTTTCTTTTTACAATAACAATCCAACGCGTTTACGTAAGAAACCCACATTTTGAAAAGTCTCACGTGAGATTGGGGGATGGGGGAGGGGGTTGAATAAAATCTCACGACATCTCACCAGGGGGGGAGGGAGGAACAGAAAATTTTAAAAAACACCTCACGTAATTTATGGACGCCCCCTTACCCAGATAAAAGTCCCCAAGTAAATCTAACCGAACTTTGCCAAAGTATCTTTTCTACTAGCTTGTATTTACTTGCTTGGCAGATAACATACCATGTAACTAAAGCTACATTTCATCTATTATCGAACTGATTCCTCGGCAGACTAACGCTCATGTAATTAATATTAATGTAACAGTGCTTTGTTGAAGCCACGTTTTCACTTGTCTTAACAACATGATATGCAGATATGGCCCATAAACCCAGGCGGCGTCTGGCGATCTGTTATCATTTAAACAACTTTGTATCCCAGGCCCACAAGCACAATAAATTTAATTTAGAAACTTTTGAAACTCAATGTTACAAGACTTCTGCTAGGTAACTTGCTCTTAACTGCCTCCTTGGTGAACAAAAAGTATATGTAACTACATCCATTTTTTTTCTATTGACATGAGCATTTTCCACAACCATACTAATACAGATTTTACTCTATTGCAACATTATTATTAATATTCGATAGATTTTATGCCTGTATTGAGATCCATTCATCAATATCACAGCGTTGCACAATAATGTGAAAAGATATTTTTCCTAGAATCATTTCAAAACATGAGCTTGATCCAGCATGTAAACTCCTTTATAAAAAGCTTGACCATAAATTACATGTAGAAAAAATAACAATATCACAACCAATTAGCTGGTATTACAAAACATAGCATTTAGTATAGCGTTGTTTCATATAATGTATGGATACTGCAGTATTCATCTCTGTCACTCACATGTCCAACTCAATAAGTGTGAAGTGAGACAGATATAAACATAATAATTAACATTAAATCTGGTGCTTTAGACTTACCCTGCGGGTAATGGTATATTTCATGTACATTAAATGCACTATATGGAATGGGCAAGCTGGTCTGGCTCGGGCCGTGGACAAAATGTCTTTCCACCATTTTTATCCACGCTTAGATGTGACAGCTTGAATATGAATATTTAGTATGTCTCATTCTTGCTGAATAAAAACGAGAGAAAGATAATTTCTCCTCGCCTTGCTGACCCTGCCGGACTAAGTAATGGTATTGGTAACGCTAGCATGCATAGCGCTTAAAATGGGCCAAAGAAACTGATGACCAACTTTCTACACGATTGGTTGTTCGCCAGGGATCTAGTCAACCAGATTGTTAATCACAGAGGGCGGGAAAATGCCCCGCAGTCCGACGGCCCGATGGGCGGAGGTATGGGCGGCAGCGGCGGCCCCGGCCCGATGGGCAATATGCCGCCCATGTCGCGCGGCGGAGGATTGGCTTCCACTGTAAGTATAGCACTGTTTATTTGATAATTCACAGGAGCTGAGGCTGACTCCAGCATCGACCATCGAGACACTGCTTTTTGTTTTAATTAACACGTGAATACTCAAGTTTTAGTCGAATCCTCATACACACACAGAGATAGACTGCTTTGTCAGGGTTCTGTACCCAAAGGGTAAAACGGGACCCTATTACTAAGACTCCGCTGTCCGTCTGTCCACCTGTCACCAGGCTGTATCTCATGAACCGTGATAGTTGTAAATTTTCACAGATGATATTTCTGTTGTCGCTATAACAGCAAATATGTACTAAAATACAGAATATAATAAATATCTCTCATACCACAAACGTGATTGTTTGCCGTTTTTATAGATAAAATGGTACGGAACCCTCCGTGCGCGAGTCCGACTCGCGCTTGGCCGGTTTTTGTTAAAATCAACACGGAGATACTAGCGTTTTATTGAGTTGAATACTCCAACTAGTTTCAACACAATAGTTATTTGTTGCACTCGAGTGCAAAGTTGCTTTTTAACCGCGTGTTCAATTTTGATGACCGAGCAAGCGAAGGATTCTAAAATTGAATCACGAGCGCAGCGAGTGATTCAAAATTAGAATCCTGAGCGTTAGCGAGGGAATCAAAAGAGCACGAGGTGAAAAATCTTTGCACTCGAGTGCAACACGTAACTATTGTGTTGAAACTAGTTGGAGTTTTCAACTCAATAAAACGCTAGTATCTCCGTGTTGATTTTAACAAAAAAGTAAGAGCTCTTAGCTATAATTATATAATACATATGTATATGTATCTCTATTTAAAAAGTATTTATTTGAAATATGTATTATTGTATCGGAAATTAATTTTGTTTTGAGATTTTTTAGATTAGAACAATTACACAATTACCTATACAATTTAGATTTATATCTATTTATTGTATATCTTTTATCTATTTATTTATATTTTTTCTCAGTTTTCTTATGCCCAAAATTCATACAAATTATAAAATAACAGGAGGAAATAATGCTACCAGGACCCAAAGTGGGTCTCATCATTGGCAAGAGCGGCAAGACCATCAAGCAGCTGCAAGAGCAGTCTGGCGCTAAGATGGTAGTTATCCAGGACGGACCTAATACTGAATATGTGAGTACTTAAGCAAAAATAATAGACTGGATTGTAACTAGCTAATACAAAAATAAATAATACAATCGTAATACAAAGATAAATTCCAGTGAAATTTCAGGGCAAATAGGAGATTAAACATCTTATATCTTAGGGTGACGAGCGCAGTGTTGTGACGCGCAGTCTGTTCTAAGAATTCAAAATTTGGGTTGCGCAGACCTGTTATGGGCAAACGTGACGTTTTACATCAGGCGAGCGATTTGCTCGTCTCGTCACTCAATAGCATGAAAATAATTATTAAGTGATTTATTTAGCGTATAAAAAGATACAATAGTGGTTTATGAAACTGTTGCATAATGTTTTAATACCGAGTTATGTGCAGTTTGATACACTACTTTATCTACTCTAATATCATAAAATGCGAATTAATACGAATTTATATTGACATACTTAAAAACACACCACCGAAATTTAAAAATTGCATCAATGGCGGCCTAAGATGGCGCGAAAACCAGGTGGTCATGCGCATGCTCTAACGCAGTTTAGGTAATAGTTACTACGTGCCAAAAGAGTCAAGTGTGAAACTGTATAATAATGACAAGAGTTCCATTATAACACTATTTTGTTAGGGAAATAGTCTTATAAAGTATGTCATTATAGATTCGTTTTGAAGTTCGTAGTTTGAATTTTACGATATGAAAGTAGATAATAGTCTTATTTCGATATATGTTCACCGATGTTCTCATGTAACACATTCCGTCCAGGAGAAGCCGCTACGTATCTCTGGGGACCCACAGAAGGTAGAGCATGCCAAGCAGCTAGTGTTCGAGTTGCTAGCCGATAAGGACATGGGCCCGGGCGGCCCGAGGCAGCAGTTTGATGACTACCCGCCCGACCAAGGGAACGGGCTTGCTACCAACTCTACTGAGGTAAGATCGATGATAAAATGATACATATAAAATTAATAGTTACATGGACCACGTGAACATTGTGTTATAATAACAGAAACAATAAGAAAAGTGTTGTTGGACACATTCTTAGTAAATTGTTACCTAGAAATTTAAGTTAGATTTAAATTACTTATTAGCCTGAGCCCCTGAGGCAAGATTGTAATTTTATTAAGAAATGTTCTTATGGCACTTCTTAAATAATAGAAGAAAAAAAAACATGGGCCACCGAGCAACCAATGATAAATATGTATCATACTTTCTTTTCTTTCATTTCAATAGATATTTTTGAAAAGCTGATAATTATAAAGAAAGGGTATGCCGAAAAAGACTTAAAGTACTCATCATTATGAACAACTTTTACTATGGGAGCAACCCAGAATTCGCGAAAAAAAATCAGTTGTTCCAAAAATATTTTCAAGTGTCATTGACATTTTTCTATGGAAAAGCTGTTACGCTGTTGTTTTGCTGTGTGCATGTGCACAGAGAGGCCGATAGCAGTAGTAGACGAGTATGATGTTAAAATAGACCTTATTCCATAGGTGTTAGTGCCTAAAGTGGCGGTGGGCGTGGTGATCGGACGCGGAGGTGACATGATCAAGAAAATCCAGCAGGACACCGGAGCAAGAGTGCAGTTCCACCAGGAGAGGGACGATGGCCCTGGAGACAAGAGGTTAGTACTTGAACAATCGTACTGCGAAACAGTGGTTTTGTTACCATTGTTGCGAATAATTTAAGCTAACAATTTACGGCTTTACGACTGGTTTTTTTGTTTATTAAAACATAAGACCCAATTATCAACCACATGTCTGCAATGCATACTGTCGTTTCACCGGCTGGGCAGATGTTTGAATGATGAATTTAAATATCTGTTCTGGTCTGGGTGCTAGTTGTCATTGTCTTTGTGTGTTCTATGGCATCGCTGACACAGGTTATCCTAGTGGAGCTATGAGTGTGAAACGTGATTATTTTAAATATCGAATATTTCGGCCGCATACTGCAAAGAGATGGCAACTTTGAAAAGCTGGTCATTGTTGACAATACCGAAGGCAAGAGAGCACGAGAGCAGTCAACACGATGGTCTGACCGAGTGAAAGAAGCCACCTCGTCTTCTAAATTCTAACAGGCAGTGAGGGCAACTTCGGACCGGAATAGATGGAGACAGATTACCTGGCTACGGGGTTCCGGTGACCACGATCCTCAGAAATGAGGGAACGACTGAAAAAGACTGATTTTGGAATGTTGCCTCTCGTTTTTTTTTTTTCATTACTAAAAAAGCAGTGAGTATGAGAAATAAAAAAATGTGTTTTTAAGCAGTAGTTTTCAATTAATATTTATATTTTTTATTGTAATGTCTTAGGAGTTACACAGGTATACCAAATTTCAGCTCAATCGGACATCGGGAAGTTGTTATAATTTAGTTTCCAAGATTTGATCCACACCACACATACAAGCCTAAGACATACAAGATTGATAAATTATTTATTAATTGAACTTGGCATGTTAGAATGGCAAGTTCAATTAAATCCTGTGAATAAATCGATATTTTTTCTTTGTTTTATTTCTACGAATTTGTATACTACAAGTAGTTTGAGTAGAATATTAATTTATATATTATAATATTATTATTAGCATAATATACATTTTTAGTACAACGTAAAAATTATGATATCGAACGAAAACAGAGTCAATATTCCAAAACCATTCATCATTACATAGTATTTACAATATATTTAATTCGTACAGGTGCTACTTACAAGGCAAGCCGCATCAAGTGGAGCAAGCGAGACAGATGATCGAAGATCTTATTAGCAGTGTAAACGTGAGTATTTCCATAAGCCCCGCTCACGGATACCTCGCGACACGCGCCTACTCACCACGCACTCACACTACTCAACGATCTGATTGCCCGCCAGTCAGATTTTGATTTATTTTCTTCCTCGTACAGAGCAATTTTACAGCATTGTATTCATAATTTACCCGATTTATGTTATATTACTTAGTTATTCTTATTATTATTATTCCACACATCCATTTATTTTCTTAATTTTTAAATTTTTTACAATATACTTAGATTTAAAAAACAATATATTATAAAAAACATAAATCTTACATTATTATTATTCATGTATATATTTAGGGTCTTAGTTTTTAAATTTTTTACAATACAAAATAAAAAAAAACAATAATCTATTATAAAAAACTTAAAAACTAGGCTGCCGCCGGCAGCGGGGCAGGGCCCAAGCTACCGGTGGTTAGGGCTGCAGAGACAGGAACCTCCGGACGATTCGTGCCGTGTCAAGAACCACTGCCTTCTGCATCTGACCCTTGAGCCAACCGTCAAGCGAGAGCCTCTTGAGATGTTGGTCGAGGCTTTTCGCTATCAGGCCGTTCGCCGAGACGACTATCGGGACAATGATCGTCGAATCAACATCCCACATGGCGGCAACCTCGTGAGCCAAGTCAAGGTACTTGCTGAGCTTGTCCTTCTCGGCCTTCACGAGGTTTTCGTCATGTGGAATGGTGATATCGACGAGCACTGCCCTGCGCTGGGACCGGTCGACCACCACGATATCAGGCTTATTGCAAACAATAGTCCTGTCCGTGATGATAGAGCGGTCCCAATAGAGCAATGCATGACCATTTTCGAGAACTGGCACAGGTACGTACTTATAGTACGGAACCTCAGACTCTACAAGACCGTATCGAAGGGCAAGTTGCTGGTGGATGATCCTGGCCACTAGATTGTGCCTGTGCAAATACTCGCCGTTAGCAAGATGCGAACAACCGGAGATGATATGCCTGAGTGACTCTCCGGGACGGCGGCATGCTCGACAAATGTCGACCGTACCGTCCTTCAGGATATATTTCCGATAATTGTTCGTCATCATTACTTCGTCAGCAATTGCACAGGCAAAACCCTCGGTTTCCCCAAAGAGGTCACCGAAGCGCAGCCAGTTCACCGATGCGAGTAAGTCCACATCAGGCCCTGTTAAGGCCCGATAGAACCTCCCGTGCAGCTCCTTGTCCTTCCATACGTTCCTGCGGTCCTCCGTGCTTAGCACCACAGGTTTGCGCCAGTTCTCGTTCGCCAAGGAGAGCGGTGTGAGGCCTTTGTCAACTGTCACAACATCGTGATGCATCCCGCACTCATTGTTTAGGAAATAATTCCTGAGACTGCATACTTCGCGGTTGTGGAGGTTCTTGGCATTTAAAAAGCCACGACCACCCCACTTCCGCGGAATATACAGTCTCATAACAGACGAGCGCGGGTGTAGCATGCGATGCGATGTGAGCAGTTGACGGACCTTCCTATCCAGGGCGTCCAACTCAGTCTGAGTCCACCTCAGTATGCCAAAGGAGTATATCAGTAGAGGCATCACCCAACCGTTGAAGGCACGCACCTTGTTGCCGCCAGACAAAAGACTGTTAAGTACTTTTGTCAAGCGACAGAAGAAGCGTTCCTTCACCGATTTTCTGATGTCCTCTACTGCAATACCCAACGACTCTGACATACCGAGGTACTTGTAAGTCTCGGCTTCTGAAAGGGATCTAAGAGTCATTGTCTCCGAAAGTTGTAAATTCGGAGAATTTACAACTACTTAATTTACAAGCGTGCCGGCGGTGGAGGACGTCCCCGACGCACAGGTCGTGGCGGCGGCGGCGGCGTCGGCGACCCGTCCTCGTCGCTCGACACGCTCGTGTCGGGGGGAGTAACAAACTCATCCTCCGACGAGGAGCTCGGAGACGACGGGGTGGGCGGAGGTGGTGGGCGTGCGCTTGTGGATTCCGCTGCTGCTCGTCGTTTTGATCTCGTGATCATTTTTTATTTTCCATTTTTCCTATTTTTTTTTTTGACATTTGATGTGTCATCTGGTCATTGTTTTCAATTTTATTCAGTTTTGAAATTTCTTGGTTGTAAAGCTTGTCCCTTTTCCATTTGTTGATAAACTAGATTGTCCTTTTTCTATTTGTTGATAAAATATGTAGAAAACTAGGAAAATAAAACAGGAAATATAAAATAAAATTTAGGAGATATAAAAAACGACTGCTATGTTTGAGCGTGACAGTGACAGTTATTATTATTATTATTCTTAAGTTTGGCGCAAAACGTTTTGGTCTTAGACTGTAGGTTTTTGTTGTAAATTGAATAAAAATAAATAAGTAGCGGATAATATAATACTACTATCCTACTAATATGAACTATGATGAAGGGAAACGTTGTGAGGAAACCTGCATATGTCCTGAGAAGAAATTCTGGCATATGTGAATCCACCAACCCGCACTTGGCCAGTGTGGTTGAATACGGCCTAATCACCCTTTGAGGGTAGACCTGTTTCCCAGCAGTGGGAGGATTAAAGGTTGAGAATGATGATGACTGATGAATGAATGATGTTTCAAGCTATATTCATTAACATAAGCTACAGATTTATCCCGGAACAATTAACGGTTCCCACAACATAGCAAGTCACACCGCAGAGCGCAGCTAGTATGCCGTAAGTGGCGTTGATTCTGCTTTGCGGCATTTGACACCACGTGGTTTAACGTCATTTTTCTCAGGTTTACAAATTGTTTTCAAAAAATAAATCTCATATTACACAATTTCTTTACCAAATTCATCTTCCTACCTACACAACCTCCCTAGCCAAGTGAGACTCGATACTTTTTTTCTCGAATTTAGCAAACTTATGTCACAAAAGTTTTTCAATTTAACGTGTAGAGGAACACACCCTTAAGTTATTACACCTTGTAGATTTGCAACTTGGCTACAACAGTACCCAATTTTCTGGGTGACGCACACCTGTAATGGGCAAACGTGAAGTTTAACATCAGGCGAGCGATTTGCTCGTCTCGTCATTCAATAGCATAAAAAAGCAGCAAGCTAGTCAAAGTTCGCTTTAAAAAGACGTGCAAATTAATCAAGGCTAAGCAATCATTCCAGAGGCGCGAGCAAGACAACCGTCGGGCGCGGCCGGCGGCGAGGAATGGGGACCGCGGCGGGGACTTCGCGCCCTGGCAGGAGCAACCCGAGATCAGAGTCACTTTCACCGTGTCCAATGTGAAGTGTGGACTCATCATTGGCAGAGGTATGTTGGGTTGATGGGGTGGGCCCAGGTTTTCGTAAAGGGGGCAATTTTGAAGAAGCTAGTGAAGCGAGGGCGACAATTTTGAAATCAAAATTCAGTGGTAGCAGTGGCATTTTGATTTTGTTCGTATAAAATGCAGCATATATTCACGCGGACCATAAGGAATAGATTGACACATCACAGCTTAGACGCTAAGTTGGACATAGAATATTTATTTTCTGCTAAAAATATCACTCCTATCTGTCTCGACTAAAACTGATAAATGAAAATTTAAAAGAACCTTTGTAAAATTTAAAAAACTGCTAGAATTGTATGTAGGTTACATACAAATAAAATAAAAAAACAAATCGGTTCACTTATTTCAAAGCAACAGTGCCACAGACACAACGATCAAACTTATAAAACAGCGTCGGGGTCGGAGTTTAAAATGGCTTGTTTCTGTACAATCTACTATTGTAACTTCATATTTCCCAGGCGGTGAAGTAATAAAGCAGATCAACGCCCAGTCGGGTGCTCACTGCGAGCTGGACCGGCGCGCGCAGGGCGCCGACAGGAACAACAGAACCTTCTACATCCGGGGCAACCCAGACACGGTGGAGGCTTGCAAGCGGATCATTATGGAGAAAGTTGGCATGGTGAGTGTGGGAAATGAAGTAGGTGTTGTATTCTGATTGTGGGTTCTACATGTGAGGGCATCTTGAGTAGTAGAGATCTTGAGTAGTAGTAGAGGCATCAAAGTAGGCATTGTGAAAGTGTGATGGGGGAAGAGAGACGAAGGAACACACAACCTTTCAAAACACACCAGTGGGCCTAACATAGCTTCTAGCGTAAAATACGTATCGAGTATTCGATAGAACAGTGTACGCCATTTACGCCCGTCGAGAGCGCCGTTGACGGACGTAAATGGCGTACATTTTTTCATGTGTTTCAAAATTGAATTAACCCCTAAAATTTAGGAAACACGAAACAATTTGTCAAATCATAAATTTGAGGCCTAAATTGAAAAATTAACAAATAGTTTCGTGTCCATTTAGACAAAAATAGTCGTCGGATAAATCCGACGTAAGTGGTGATAAAGATCAAAGAAAGATAGATGTTTATTTGACACAATGATTTAGGGTTACATGCTATAATTTTGCGGCTAAACTAAGACATTAAAAACACCAAAAGCAAACAAGAAAATATTTGTGTCAAAAGTACCCATCTTAGCATTGATGCTTCAAGATTGATCTTGCAACACTGTTTCCTTTTATGCCAGTACACAAGGAGACTGGCAAACAAGGAGACAAACAGCCTGTTGGTTTACGATCTGCTATGGATACCTGTAACACCAATAGCATCATAGAAACTTTGCCAACCTTATAAAAACGGACACATCTAAGGCCGAGTCTAGGACACTTAGCACTTATTTTCTATAAGGCTATATTCTATAATAATCGTAATCTTTCATCTTACTCCCCAGCCCGTCAACTTCACCCTAGACACGACACCAGGCGGCAACGGTAACGGCGGCAACGGCAACGGAGGCAATGGCAACGGCGGCGGCGGCAACGGTGGCGGCGGCGACTATTACGGCGGAGGCGGCGGCGGTGGCGGCGGCGGCGGGGGCGGAGGCCCACCCGCCTGGGGATACAACCCGCACTGGCATCAACAGAACCAGCAACCGCAGCCTCAGGTAAACTAGCTCTTTTAAATAGTTCACTCTTAGAGTGATTGTGGTCGTAATGTCACACGGAGGTTTCTCATTGTCCGTTAACCCCTTTCCATTGCTGCGCGTGCAATGCTTCTCCATTTTTGGTAGGCATACTAGTGCTGTTCTAATAATAGTTTTAGTTTTTATTACGGAACAGAAAGCAACATGTCATTCTTGCAACAAATTATTATTATATCACTAGTTAAAAAAATAACAATTATGAAATGAAATTGATTAAATAAAACTTGAGTTTAAAATAATTTTCTCCTTGGGGGATGCTTGATAGCTTGACAATATTTTAAAATGTATTCCGATTAGACCGGGAGATGGTGACACAAATTTCTCGGTCATTTGTACCAAGTATGGCGATCTGTTTTGCACAAAAATATATACAAAAGCCGCGGTACGGCGGTCATTTTAAACCGTCGGAATAGTATGGTATGGCTACTCGACGATGATTAGATTATTAAAATCAGCCGGGTACAATTTTTTTTAAAATAATGTGTTCTCAATTGTATAGCGAGCTATAAACACACCGGAGAAGTATGGCATTACGCTGCCGCCTACTCCTTTTTTCATCGACTAACGGAAAATACAAGATTTTTTGTGTTACAATCGTTCAACACTCGTAATTTATCCAACATGTTCAATTGGGCCGCCGCGCGCCGGTACCAATGCTATGACCATCACTTTCCTTTCCCTCATTACGTAATTAAACCCCTGAAGGGTCGCCATATTCGCTATACTGGGTAAAAATGACCGGGAAATCGTGTCACCACCTCCTGGTCCAGATTCAAAAAGGTATATTTTCAATTTTTCACCTGGGATGTAACCTCACTGGCATCAGGACAACCAGCAACAGCAATCTCAGGTAATTCAGTAGGATAGAATATAGCTTTATTGTAAACCAAAATAAGTTGCTAGTAAAAAAATTACAATAAGTAAAGTTACATTAATAGTACAAAGGTGGCCTTTTCGCCTAATGCGATATTTTAGGCACGCCACCACCCAATTATCACTAGGCATATTTATTTGACGGCACGTCTAGCTTCAATTTCTTTAGAAAAATTGGCATGTTCATTCATGAAGGTTCACCACCCCTATCCTAGATTAACACATCATCATCAATATCATAACGCTTTTTCATCGCCCTACTTGTAAAACCGCAAGGCGCAACTAGTTTTGCAATACAGGGTTATTCATAAAGGGTATGCTAAGCCGAAAAGGGCTCATAGTACTCATCGTTTAGAACAATTTTTACTATGGGACCAACCCGAAATTCGCGAAAAAAATATCAGCTGTTTCCTAAAAAAATGTCAATGACACTGGACAAAATGTATGGAACAGCTGATTTTTTTTCGCGAATTTCGGGTTGGTCCCATATTAAAAGTTGTTCATAATGATGAGTATGATGTGCTCTTTTCGGCTTAGCATACCCTTTATGAATAACCCTGTATATCTCCGTGTATGTACAACAAATTCTTACATTTAGTTTTTTTTCATCAGCAACAAGTTCAAATAAACCCGGCGACGGGTCAACCGGACTATTCACAACAGTGGATCGACTACTACCGCTCGCTGGGGCTCATGAGGGAAGCGGAGGCCATCGAGATGCAGGCCAAGCAGCCACAACAGTCGCAACAACAACAACAACAGCCAGGTAAACAACATTTTGTTATAATTAATGTGGGAACACTCACGTCACGTAAACAACAGCAGTGGGCCTAGCACAACTTTGACATAAAAATACGTAGCGAATACGTATTCAATAGAAAAGTGTACACCATTTACGCCTGTCTGGGGTGCCCTCAAAGTTGTGCTAGACACAGTGGTCGGGACTACTCACCACACTACCTTTGATCTTATCTCAAAACCTAACCATAAATCTAACGTGGTTTTGACACATTTTGTCATAGTTATATTATTAATGTGGGATTTATTATTAACTAGCTGCACCCGGCGGTTTCATCACGCTGTTTTTTGTTTAATAAATAGCTCAGCTCAATAAATTGAATTTTGAATTTTTTAACCAATGTTTCCAGGCTTCTGTGATTCCGAGCCGTTCGAGAACTCGGGCTCCAGCGGGCCGTCCAGCTCCGGGCCGAGCGGCGGCGGCGGCGCCGACTACAGCGCGCAGTGGGCCGAGTACTACCGCTCCATGGGGAAACTCAAGGAGGCGGAGGCCATCGAGGCGCAGATGAAGCAGAAGGTAAACCTTATTGCTGTATTTTACTATGGAAACTAACGTGGTTTTCACACATTTTCGTTATAATTAAACACGGGAATGATCACTTAAAAATTAAGTCGTCTATTATGACTGGTTTCGGTCACATTCGGTGACCTTCATTAGGTGAGTGACAAACGTGACGCGCTCGCGGTTGCGTCTCGCTTGGCACTGCGGACTGCGCGGCTTATTGCTGTAAAGAGTGCATTGTGAGTTTCCCCCTTGCCAATGTTCACCCAAGCCAACCCAGCTCCTTAAAATAACGGAGCGAAGCTCTGGGTCGCTGATATAACTACCCCAGTGGCAAAGAAGGTAAACCTTGTAGCGTTCTGTCCTATAAGTAGTTGACCGTGTGGCCAAATACGGCAAAACCGTTTTGTAAGTTACTTACATTACATTATATTTGACTATTAGCCGCACCTAAGGCAAGCGCATGTAATTGTTCGCCGCAGTCAAAGTGTTAACACTCTTTTTTATCTTGTATTTGAACAGCAGCAGTCAGCCCCCGCCCTGCCGCAGCCCCCGCAGCAGGCGACGCCCGGGCCGAACCCGACGCCCCCGTCGTCGGGCCCGGGCCAGTTCCAACAGTACCCGGTGTACGGCGGCGGAGTCTACCCCGGATACGCTCCCTACCCCTACCAAGGCGGACAGGCGCCGCAGTCCGACCATCAACAGTGGTGAGTAACTTACAACAAAAAGGTTTTAAAGAGTAATTTACAGACAACGTTCGGTTCTTCAGGCTGTTAATAGTCTTAAAAGGTCGGCAACGTATCTATCCACACTATATAACATTATAAAGTGCAAAGATTTGTAATAAATAAACTCAAAAGTACTGGACCGATTTTAAAGTTTTTTTCACTAATATAAAGCAACATTAATAGCGAGAAACATAGACTATATTTCATACCCGTGCGAAGCCGGGGCAGGTCGCTATTAGGTATAAATAAGCGACTGATCGCGTACCATCGGGCGGCCCGTTTGCTTGTTAGCCACATAGTAGCTTAAAAAAGACAGTTTTACAAGTTTGCTGGATAGGAATAGGGCTCTACGTCCGTAACGTCTATCCTCCTCTTATCAAATTTCTTACAGATTAGTTCAAAATTCAGTTGTTAGATCCAAACAAACAAAAAACAACCAGGGGCATAGATAAATAAAAGCTTGTAAAAACGGGACAGACAGACTGAAAGACGCTCGATATTCTGGACAAAATGTCAACTAATTGGATAAAGCATTTTTAGTTTCTTATTTATTGTATCTAGTATAAGCTACCAGAATACTTGTTGCTTTGCGCAACTACATTATATATACATCATCTATTTTTTTAATAAATGTTTGTGTTTGTAGTTTAATATTATCATATCCATGTTCTAAGTATGTTTTGCTGTAGAAGTCGTGACCTGCTTATGTAATGTGCATCTCATAAAAACTGGATCATCCATATGAAATAAGACAATATAGAAAGCTGTAGTTTTTATATTCATAGTATAAAAGCTTTACTTTACAATGAGTATCTTATCTTATTAATACAAGGTGTATTTATAATTAATATGGGAAAACTAGTTGTAGTTATTCAGACGATTAGATATCTGAATAGTAAATCTACAAGCTATGTATAACTTATAATAATAACTTATAATGTGCTTATGTTTTATGTATTATTTATGTGTACTTACTATAACAACTCCCCAGCATGTATATATTATAGATAATATATACCCAATCACACAAGCAATATAAATATGAATTCATAAATTTAGAGTTAACTGATCAAAGTTACTCAATTGTAATAATAATTATGAAACGGCAAAATTAAGTCAATACCACTTAGGCACCAAAAAGAAAACAAGCATTGATATATAAACATGATAGATATGTATGTAGCTGCAATACTAAAAAGTATATCCTCCGATTTTATTATCATGAGTTATATGAATTGCCTCCCACTATAGTACCAAAATAAATGACGAATTCACGTCATCATCATCATCATCGTCAGCCTGTATCGACCCACTGCTGGGTATAGGCCTCCTCTCCCTTGCGCCATTCTTCCCTGTGTCGGGCCAATCTCATCCACGGATGACCCGCGATGGGTCTGATGTCGTCGACCCATCGGGCTGATAGTCTGCCAACGGAACGTTTGTCCGCAATCGGTAGCCACTCCGTCAGGGCTCTACTCCACCTGCCATCACCACGCCTAGCCACGTGTCCTGCCCAGCGCTACTTTAATCGCATAATACGGTGTCCTATATCTGAGACTTTTGTCCTGCGTCGGATTTCCGTATTACGGACTTTATCTCTCAAGTTAATGCCTAACATGGCACGCTCCATTGCCCTTTGTGCGACTCTAATTTTGTGCACAGCCTCTTTGGTTAGCGTCCATGTTTCGGCACCGTAAGTCATTGTGGATTGTGGGCAGGACACACTGGTTGTAAAGCTTGGTTTTCAGGCATTGCGGTATTTTTCGAGCCCTGAGTACGTCTTCAAGTTTACCGAAAGCGGCCCAACCGAGTTCCAATTCACGTCAAAAGCTTTTAAAATGCAAGAGATGTTTTTAAAAATTGCCAAATAAGAAGCTCAATTTAATTAGTTATGCCCTAGATATTACTTTATAAAATTCTGACGAAAGTTCAGACGAAATTCTGTCAAAGCTGTCAAAGCAGATATGTATATGCTATATAGTATGTAGTCAAAAATCAAACAATAACTATGTTTGGTGTGATTGGGTTCAGATTTATTATTCCGCAATTTATGGTGATTGGTTCCTATAATTAATTGTATAAGCAATGCAATTTAATGATCCTTTATTTTACAGGCAATTTTTATATGATACTCTATAAAAATATGCATTGCATGTCCTAATGTCGAATTCTTTTTCAGTTTTATTGCATGGTTTATATTATTTTATCAGAAAAATATGATGTTTATGTTTACAAGGTGTTTGTGTAGAACGTATCTCGTATATGTAGTTTTAATCAATGCTCACATTTTTTGTTCAGTGTGTAGTGTTACAGATGTAGGTACCGGCCGGGGCTGCCAGCTCACGAGAATACGTACCGATTTGTTTCTACCAATGTTGCCATGTCGTTTTGTTTGTCTGCTTGCAGAGTGCCGGGCGGGGTGAGCAGCGCAGCGCCACTTCGTTCTAGATTGTAATTTCTACGGATAAGCTAACTCGTTTCGTCACTCACTGGGGACAATCCAACGCGTTCTCCGCCCGTAATACATAAAATGACACTAGTTAGATCTGTACAAGTGTTGCCAGCGTAGAACTACTATAGTGGCGCATTTGTGTTACTTATTACAGATTAAAAATGAAACGGCGACAGATGTAAAATTAGAGGTAGATTGACATTGAATCGGATTTGAATAGTTTTACATATCATAGTGTCAGTTTATTTATTGCGGGTCACAGCACTTAAATTGTATGTCGTAATTGTATGAGATTAATTTTTAATATCCGACCGGTACCAAATATATATTTTTTTATTATGAATCACATGTGAGCATAGAATGGAAGTGTGGTCTTTCTCGGTTATATTTCTCTGTCTCGTGTAATTTATGTGTGTAGTTGTAATATTTGAATCTTGATTTTGTGCCAATGTTTTTATAACTGACATGCCAATCTGTCCAGGTTTAAAATATAGAACCACACTGCCCTTTTATCATTCGAGAGCCCGGAGCTATAAATGAGAGACAAGCGATCGATAACGCAATGTGAGCGAGTCCGTCGCTGCTCCGCGAGGATCCGAGGTAAATGCACTACTCAGTGATTAGAACACTTGCTGTCATTTCTGTGTGTAACCGAACGCCGCCGCTAGTCGGCGGTCCCCTTAGCATCCTAGACTTAAGTTAGATTTAACGTTTCGCGTTTCATCTCTCGCAAGCTCGCAAGGTTGTCTCACACCGGATAATAGATATATGTATTAACTATACTTACAATATAAATTAGGTGTTAGTTTGAGTAAAATTTAAAAGGTAATGTATGATTACATTCCTTGAGAAAATTGTTCAATTATGATAAACGCGAGTTGATGCGCTTTCAGGCCACGCGCCGTCTTGTATTTACTTTTAAGATATAAAGTGTATGTTGATTGATTTTTGTGTGTTCATTTTATTTATAATTAATGTTTCTCTCCACAGTCTCGGAGGTAAGTCTCCCTTGATCTAATACTGAATATTTCACATGTCACTGTGTATGATTTTTATTTTCACATTTTGTGTTGACTATTATTTTATGCTCTCTTTCATATAATATAGAGATGTCTGATAGGATGACTTTCGTATATCATGTGTTATTTTCATGATTGCATTGAACATGTGCTTTCCACAGCATTTGGTGACCATATTAAGCCATTATGGTTATTATAGATAACCCATTTAGATGATTCTGAAAACTGATTATTCTAGGTTATGTTCCATGGGCATAGAGAAAATTCAATCTGTAGATTTTAAATGTCTATGCTATATCATAAGAGGCAAAACTGTTTGGACTGAAACTGAAGTTACCGAAGGATTACTCAATAAAAACCGTTAAAACAGAAAGAAACAGAAAGAAAAACCGTTAATGGCACTTAATAATTTGTACTTTGTTCTTATGAAGCTTGGATTGAATCTTCTCATTGCCAAATGTTATACAAATAATGCAGGCTTAGCAAATTTGTTAACATCCTTTACGTTGGCTTTTACAATCTATAATAGAACTAAACCGTCCAAATTTTCTTCTTGTCTGTCATAACAATATCGGGATTGAAATTCAGCATCTGTGGAATACAACAGAATATTTCCAAGTATTTTTCTGTTATCGGTCTGTAACTGCCTCCTAAGAGGCTGTTAATCAATTTTGAATATTTCATTCTCTAGTCACCATTGACTGCTTACCGTCTGTGTCTATATTATGATATCTAAGACTTTTTATATGAACATGATTTTGTTGTTGTACCATTTTGAATGTGAGTTTTTTTGCATTTCTCGTATATTTACTTGATTTTCTTGTGATTATGTCACTGTCCTCTATATTGTCGATCTGTTGAAGGTGGAAGAAGCCCCCTATCCACAAAAACAGACCAAAATAACGATCTTAAATACTCGGACGAGGTGCTATTGCTGATGAGAACTTCGAGCAGAGGTGGTATTGGAAATGAGGGTAAGTTGAAATAGATAGACTTAAAACTTTACACTGTGACAATGGAATAGATAGAGTATTACAATGGGACTTACTTGAGGAGGACTTCGTAATTTTTTATCAGTGTTTTTCAACTTTGTGTTACTTTAATTTTGAAGTAGCTGCAACTTCTTCGGCGAAAGTTACGTTCTAATTCAAAATGTTGTTTTTATTAATAAAAAGTTAGTTACAAGTTTTTTTTCCATTCCATACATGAGCCGCAATATGAAAAACACTGATCTATAAACTATGCTCGTTTAGGCAACAGAATAGTAAATCCTAATTTATTACAAGTTTTTATGGACCTCGCCGTGTTAGTCCCTTTTTAACCACTTTCCGATGCTATCAAGCTGGAATTTGGTAAATTTGGAATGACTACAATAAAAACTTGTAAATAAATTTATTTTAACCTATAACGTGAAAGAAGGCTCTATTATTAATATGCGCATACAGAATCGCTGTGGGATCATATTTCCATGAAAATTGCTTTGGAAATGTGCCTTAGTGTCATTAGTACCATTGATTTGTACCATTGATGGTACAAGTGACACAACTTTGTATCCTTAGTACCATTAATGTGATTAATGGTTCTAGTGACAATTATTTAGGATCAGTAATACGTAGCGCGGTTAGGGCTACCAACTGTGAATGTGGCAAGCATTTTTTTTTTCATTTTTTTGGCCTAAGTCAGGCATTTAGCAAAAGCCAGAAAATTTAAAGGTTAAAATAACCATAAACTAAAATGAAGTAAAATAGGCGAAAATTTTGCACCTCTGGTGCATTCTACGAGGCATGTGGTCCGGACAGATTTATGGTGTAAGTCGTATTTCGGAGTACATCTAGACGGTTGGTTACCCTAATTGCAGTGATTACATAAAACATACACTTTCTCAACCCATTGAATATTATCTCATGTTATCAACATCATTATTTTACTTGCATAATCATCTCAAACATGACTAAATGTATGCGGGAATTTCGCAAAATGTTCACATACTTAGATGACATAATCCCATTACGACAAAACACTATAATTTTAATCATGCCACATTCTTTTTGCCTTTTATCTTGGGAATATTTTTGATCTACATATGTAGTTAATGAACCAATACTTTTTAATTATAAACAAATTTTAATACTTTTTACAATGATTTCTACGGAACGAAACTGAATAATTTTACACTGCTTGCATCCCTGAAAACTTTTAGATATTTATTGATGCTTCGTTTAGTAAATCGATAGCAAGTTGCAATAAATATTATGAACAGAGATGCTTTGTTTCATTTAAAACTAGCTTAGAACTAATTTAACTTACGCAGTGATAAAGCATTTAGATAATACAACACTAATATAACCCTACTTTTTAAGTACTTATGATATAAGAAGGTACCTACATGATTCTTATTTACAATAAGTATTAGATTTAATCGAAAATCTAAATACATAACATAGGGAATACTTAAGTTTTTAATGTAAGTTTAACAGCACAAAAAGTATCAAAGAATTATTACTATACTTACTTAGATTTAGAGAAAATCAATTAGATCTGTATTTACCAATAAATGTTTTACTAGGTAGGATGGCAGTGTCTATCGCTCTTAAGTCAGAAAAATCGTATTCTAACATCGTTTTGTTCAAATCGTCCTTTAATCGCCGCACTAGTTTCAAATGCTGACCTAAAACGATCTTACTAACTTGAGATCCACAATCTTGGACTAATATAAACTTCTGGACACGTTCAGGTCAGGATTTTTAATTGTAGAACATACCTACGTTGCTTTCTATCAGACATTTAACTAGGCTCAAACAAATAATGTTCGCTTTTGTTCGCTTTTGAAGACCTAACTTTTGAAGTAGATTAATTCTAAATTGACTTAATTTGAACTATATTATCAAGATTTGACTAGATAGAATTGTAATTTAAACTATAATAGCGAGAATAGCCCAACGGACACGAAATTTTGTACTGATAAATTTTCAAGGGACAACCATCTACCGCCTTACTCAGCAATACAACAGTGAGATGTCGCGCGTTGCCTTGCCATAGTTTCACTTATACGTAACGTACGTATCGATTAAATCTGCCGTGTGCGTTGGCTAAAAGATTCCCACTGGAATATTGGGTCAACTGCCACCGACATTCAACAGCGTCAATTAGAACTTTAAGAAACTTCAATACTTCTCCGGCGATTCGACGGATGTGTGTGAGGTGAGCGAGGCAGTGGAGGCGCTCGAGGACCGGATGAGGCGCGACAGCCTCGAGAGGGGCGCAGTCGCCCAGTGCTCCAGCGGACTGCCTGTCTCCGCTGGAGACGGCGATATCCTGGTAAAGTACAAAACGCATAGTAGGTACCTACCTATAGAATTATTCTACACAGTGGCGGATTTACAAGTAGGCTAGAGCCTAGAGCGGCAAATTCGGGGCCAACAAGTTGATGATTTCCTAAAAGTGTAATGTGAGCAAGGGTGCTATAGTCGCCGCGTCACCAACTGAGTCGTAGGGCCATAAACGTCAATAGGTATAAGAATGTGTTGTGCATCTGCTATGTTTAGGTATATCTGATTTTATACTTATCGATATGCGCCTATAATCATCTTACGCACATCACTATGAGGCTCCATAAGACCCACAAGCGAGCGAGATGGACATACAGAAAGGATTTACGGCCGCACGACTCAGTTGGTAACGCGGTGACTTAGTCTATCGAATTGTAAGTCTGTAGGGGCGGCAAAATTTTTATTAGCATACTAGCGGCAAATTATATTTTTGCGCAATTTTATAAGCCTGCCGGCAAGAAATTCTGGTCATCTAACGAATGAGTTGTGAAAGCGACTGCCTTCGTCTGTTGGTAGACACCACTAACAGCCAGTTATCTAGTTCTAGGTTAAAATAGAGAGGAATGTCTAGCGAGGGTAGTTTCCTACTAATAAAACTTATTTCACCTGTAGCTACATTACACTTTGCCTGAGTGCTATAGGCTCTGTTTTATAGCCTCAAACCTGCATTCTGATTTATCAGCTAATCTAGGCAGGTAGACCCACCTATTTCGCCGACATCGCGCGGTTCTAGGTCTGGTCCTTTTCTTCTCTGGCTCCCGACGCGGTGGGGCAGCGCTTTCCACTTCAGCTCCATCTCCCGGACCTAAGTCAACAATAAGCTAATAATAAAAACTATTCGGTTTTTGTTTCATGTTTTGTTACATACATACGAATACAAAAGAGCGCAGGCACAGCATGCAAATTTACTTTTCGATTTGGTTGGTTACGCTCTTTTCAGCTACCACAAATTCAAAAAGATATTCTTATCTTTCTACAGAATTTGTGTATTTATCGTAAAAATTCTGCGTTTCAGAAATATTTTATTCGCCTCTGTAAGTATAAACTATTTCTGTAATTTCTATCTGAATTCATTCACTAACCAAGTGGCGGTGATCATAAAATGCAACCTATGCTCTTGAACGTGTATTCATGCACAATCACGATAATCGGTTAAGTACTACATATGTAGGCGTGAAAATATAAAGTACCTAGCCTAAAAACTACCGCTTAACAAATTAAATCCAACTCCTTCCAGTCGCTTCTAAGTACCTAAAGCAATAACAAACTTAGGTATACTACCATAGTTATAATAGTGTGAAAGCCTAAAATAAGAATACCGGTGTTAGATAGATAAGTTCTTTGTTGTTGTTTTGTTGTGATTTTTCCTCTCACCGAAATTTAACTTTACCGTAACTTATGGAAATTCTGTTTTAGACCGGATTTTTTATTTGAGTTTGGTCTCCGATACATCTTCAGGCTTTACAAGGCAGAGTTAGGTACAAATCAGGGCTAAATAACTGAAAAAATGAAAGAAATTTTACTTCAAAGTTCAACTTTCATAACGAT
Organism: Alcis repandata; assembly: GCA_949125135.1. NCBI lineage: Eukaryota > Metazoa > Arthropoda > Insecta > Lepidoptera > Geometridae > Alcis > Alcis repandata. The sequence goes on from OX421243.1 coordinate 5,279,392, forward strand.
CTAAAAAAAAACCCCACTAGCTTTCTTTCGGTACTTAATATGCTTTAAAAAACTTGTCTAGTTATCACTTATTACAATGGCATACCTACAAACTTGATATAAAACTTACCAGTCGTAGATTTGAAACAACCGGTAGCCGGACTAGCCGGTAGCTCTGCATTCTTTGAAAGAAAGAGACAATAACTAACAACAATGGTTTTATACCTGCTCGGTATATCCCTATCCATCTCGGTCCCTAGTAGAGTCGTCCATTAGGTACACATTTTTTTGTTAAGGTTATTGCTTATCGTCTTATTTTTAATCTACAACTGGTAAGTTTTATACCTATCAAGTTTGTATGCCATTGTAATAAGTGCTATGTTTAAACATCCAAGATCATATTACCTCCAAGAAAGCTTAAGTACCTACCTACTTTTTTTAGATCGTATTATAGTTGAGCTTTGAAGTAAAATTTCTTTATTTTTTTTTCACTTTGTGAGCTGATTCAGCTAATTAGCCATGATTTGTATCTAACTCTGCCTTGTAAAGCCTAAAGATATTTATAGACCAACTCAAATAAAAATATGTATACCGGATATTTAATTAAACAGAATTCTCAAAAGTCATGGTGGTTTAAAGGTTAAATTTCGGGGAAAACAGGAAAAATCACAAAAAAAAAATAGGTGAGGGTTTTTTTTTGGGCAACTTAGATTCATCAAATAGGTCTCCGAACACCCATTTAGTTTGTGTAACCCTTTAAAAAACACTCTGTATTACCGTCTACATATAGGGAATGTTCCACTTGCGGCTGCGCTGTGCCGGTAGCATAATCTACGCATAGTGGCCGAGCTGCTTTGATGCGAGCCACGTTCTCTCTTCCACCTATTGCCCTGAAAAGCAAGATGATTCTATTGAATAGAATAAGTAGATATTATTATTCGCACTTGAAATATCCAACTTGATCAGAGCAGAGCTCTCAGCAATAGGTAGTCGTCGGCTTACTAGATTTTTTTGCACTAGACATGGCCAAAACACTTTAGCTTCTCATCCAATCAAATAAAAAAATAAATGTCAATGTCATGCAAGCAATCACTCATTCCAAGAGCAATTTCATTCATTCTTTCCTTCATTCAATTTCAATGCCGTGTTGTTTGTTCGTGTGTGAAAATTGATCATTTTGGTTTTATCAGTATTTCGTCAGGCAATCCTCAGTTACCCAACAAGCGACAAGAATTCTTCAAGTGATTTGTATCATCAAGATTTAGATGGACGAAAAAGAGCTCATGACACCCATGACACTAAAACAAGTACTCATGTGTCACAAGTATGATACAGGAGGTCACATCGACTTGCATTCCATGGAAAAGAGATTTATACTAAAATACAAACACCTACCCCACCTTTGGAATCCAAATCATCCTGACTACAACAATAAATTGAAAAGGAACGCCGGTTACGACTCTCTGATGCCAATATTTAGGCAATACATGCCGAGAGCTACACGGTTCCACATTCGTCAAAAGATAAACATACTGAGGTCTTGTTATCGAAAAGACCGTCGAAAATACTTAGCTTCGCGTAACATCGATCTCGACGGAAATGTTTTCTACTCGTATGTTCCACACTCGTGGAAGTATAACGCTTTACGGTTTCTGGATGATGATGAAGATGAAGAAGAAGATAACAAAATGGATTTACTAGCTGAGATTGCAGCTTGCCCTGAGTATGAGGTAATAAACTGCAAATTTCAATGTTCTCAATGAATTTAGATCGTACACCACACAATAAGGATCACAATTACCTAATGTGGTTTAAAAGAAACTATTAGGATGTCTTATACATATTTATGTTTTGTTCTTTGGAAGTCGGTTTGTTTTCATTGAATTTCAATAGGTAATGTTTACCAATTTGCCATAACCACTGATAAACTTAATGAGAATTACTGTACTAACAAGAGCAACCTCTTGTTAGTATAGTAATTTCTAGGTTTGGCGGTCTCCTGCTAGTGCTTTTACCTTATTCGGAATAGAGGCTATAGGTCCCGCAAAGGATGCATTGTATGTTTCCCCCTTGCCAGCTATCACCTTAGCCAACCCAGCTCCTTAAAATGACGGAGCAAGGCTACAGGCCGCTGGCACAACTGCTCCAGTGGCAAAGATTATATGATTGATGATGAGCCACTCTGTTATGATGAGGATGCCAGAGCCACCTCTTGCAATCCAGTGTCGAGTCTAGTCTCCTCTGTGGCCTCACAATACCACAGCACATGCTCTACAGTTTCGTTTATGCATGCATCCTTGGCATAGCGGACTATACGTAGCTCCTAGTTTATACAAAAAACTACTTAAGTTACAATTACCGGTTATAAGGCCGGGTTCGATTCTTGGTTGTTTGAATGATGAATTTAAATATTTTTTCTGGGTCTGGGTGTTAGTTGTCCTTGTCTTTGTGTTTGTGGCATCCGACACAGGATTTATCCTAGTTTAAAAAGTGCAAGTCCTGTGGTTGCAACTTTAATAGCTTGTTAGTGACTTTTCTGTTACGAGTTGGGAATGCGGCTTTAGTATGTTTGCAGTCAGTTTTTCTGTCCCACAGATTTGGGTGCTCCTGTTCTGTATAACTTTGCAGTAGATTCCACCTCCATTGCTCATGGTTTGCAGAGAGCCACTCCGTCGCCATTTACTTGTTTTTTCACATCCTCCTTGGCAAAGGATCCTCCTAGTCCGCCATGTTGTTACCTGAGCATGATGTATGGCATGATGTACGAGTATGAACTCTTTGTCTATCTCACAATTGTTCTGTACTTGTCTGAGAATTTTTGAAATTCTGTGTGGCTCTCAGCAATAACTCGACCTTGTATGTAGCTGTTAGTTAAGACCGGTCGCACTATCACTGTATAAAGCCAGTGGCAGACCTTTGGCTTGACTCCCTAGTCCTTACCCTCAGCCCTAGTGCACTGCCATAAAATGTTTGTTGCCTTCAGGTGATGTGCTCCAAGTGTTTGCCCCATAAAAGTTTGCTATCTAACCAAATGCCTTAATATTTTACCTCTTTGCTAGGTGTTAATTTTGAGCCAAATAGTGTAGGAGTTTTGAGATTTCGTTTTTCGTGTGAACAAAACTAGCTCCGTCTTTTGTAGGTTTACAGAAAGGCTGTGGCGTTCACACAACTTATATCTCAGGGTGACGAGCGCAGTGCTGTGCTGCGCAGGGTTTTGAATTCTGCGAGTTCAAAATTCTGGGTGGTGCAGACCTGTTATGGGCAAACGTGACGTTTAACATCAGGCGAGCGATTTGCTCGTCTCATCACTCAATTACATAAAAAAAAAATATCTAATAAGGTTCTCCTTGGCCTTCCTGGTCTTCTTTCCTCTCCACACAAAACTAAAAAGTCTTATCTAGTATTTTTTACCCTCAGGAGGAACAAGAGCTGGCGTATGTTGAGACAGAAAGCGGTAACGAAGAAACCGATACCTCAAAAATCGACACGACACCAATATACCTAGAAGAAGAACAAATTGAAGACCATGACAACGAGAAACTATTCAAAACTAAGAGAAAAAGAGACACTTACAGTTATTCAGAGCAAACGGTTCAAAGTTACATGGAAGGGGAAGTATTGGAAAAAGAATTCAACGCTATAGGAGCGAATGTAGCTTGCAAACTCCAGCGAATGAGCTTGCAGCAAAGATATCATGCCGAGCTATTAATAAATAAGGTACTGATTAAAGGACTGAAGGAAAGTTTAACGGAGGCAACGGACCTGACAAGTAATTGGAAAATCCAACTTGAAGGTACGAAATCCACAATGTATACTTCTTGTACACTTGTACAGTGCATAATTCTATATTTGTCGGCCTGTTTGGCTCAGCGGTAGTGTATCCGCCTTATAAGCCAGAGGTCCCGGGTTCGATTCCCAGCCGGGGCAGATGTTTGAATGATGAATTTAAATATCTGTTCTGGGTCTGGGTGTTAGTTGTCCTTGTCTTTGTGTGTGTTCCATGGCATCCCCGACACAGGATTTATTCCTAGGGAGCTTTGAGTGTGAAACGTTTATTTATTTATTATTTGTATTAGAGAGCTTGCTGCTAAATTCTGGTGAGTGTTACCAATGTAAACCGTTCAATAGCGAATCGGTTTCTTCAGGAGGCAGGCATGCTCCATAGAAGACAGCCATTGCTCACCATTAGGCAAGATGGCGGTCAAACGCAAGTCTAACATCATAATAACTCATCTTGCATTTTTGTTATATTTAAACACGGGAATACTCACGTAAAAATTAAGTTTTCTACAAAAACAACAACAAAAACAAAAACAACCAAAAAAAATGTACAACAAAAATGTGTGAAAACCATGTTAGTTTCCATAGTAAAGTCATCTTTCAGTTAACACAATTTTCCATCTTACTTTCTCAGATAAAAAGTTCTCTATGTCTGTGTTTTTCAACAGTTTAATTAAAAAAGGTTAACAGGAATTATTTTATCCTGGTAATAGATGAAACTAAGAAATTGCAAATTGAACAATGAAGTGCAGCCATTTTATATTCGAGCTCAAATTCTACTGGTTTGAGAATAGTTGGATGGTTGGCTTAATTTGTAATTCGAAGCCAATCTGGCTTATTTGCAAGAATTTGTATCTCACCATTTCAAATCCCACTTCTGATTCTGAGACGAAAATAGACCATCCATAAATAAATCACATGATATTCATGGTTTTTTGTCCTTGTCCTTTCCAACTTTATAGATATTTGTCTTTACACACCTTGTCTTTACATAAATACTTATTCTCATCAAAGATTATGTAAATCATAATTCTATTTTGTTACAGATTCTATAACCTATAGTCGCATTGATGAGAGTAATACTGAAGATTATCAAGTAAACCCAAGTAGTAAAGAAGATTCCAGAGAAGAATTGAACAACAGCGATGAAATTAGTGAAGATAAATGAATACTACATACATTGTTTTATTGGTTAGCTATTTATTTTTGTAAATTAAGTGTAAGTTTAGGTATTTTAAGACTTATGATTTTTTGTGAAAAGAATTAAAGGTAATCTTTTCAAAAATGTTTTATTCTTTACTTTACACCAGGGGTCGGCAACCTTTTGGGAGACGCGGGCCGCACGTGTTTATAAATATCAAATAAAACCGATTTTTTTTAGATATGTACGCGTATAAATTCCGTTAGTGTTTTCTTTATAAAGTACTGAAACAATAAAAATGCGCGAGTGCAAAATTTTAAGTTTTATTCTGTCAATTTAACAGAAAAAATTCACGCGCCTGGTCACACCAAACCACAAAAATTAACAACGCGAGGTTTAGAGAGGTTTTGTTTAATGTAGGATCAGTGAAAGGCTAAACCATAGTTTTATAAAATGAGGCGTCTCGGTGCGCGGGGTCCGTAACATTTGCTATTCATGCTAAGTGAGTGGCTAATCCAGTTCTAACATACCTAATCATACACAGCTCACAACTTACATTTAAGCACTAGTAACGAAAAACACATAATAACACTAATAATAGTTTGGCCTAAGCCTGTGCCATTAAATTTTGATCATGTATTTCAGTGAACTGCGAAATAGCAATAATTTCCTATGACAAAAAGTTTGCTATGAAAAATAAAATATAGGTACGCGTCGACTTAAGAAACTTTCTCTGTTTTTTCTTTTTTCATCGGTTAAAAACGAATTTGGTGTTGAAACATTTTCTTAAAACACGTGAGTATTCCTGTGTTAATTTTAACAAAAAGTTAGTCGGGGGGCTCACGGGCCATATGCAGCCTGTGGGCAAGGGCTTGCCGACCACTGTTCCAGCGTGACACACGTGTCAAACGTATTGGTTTTGGCGTGAAATTACAGATTTTTTCCCCGACCCTTCGCTGGCCGCACGGAGGGGGTACGAAGGCCGCATGCAGCCCGCGGGCCGTGGGTTGTCGACCCCTGCTTTACACGAAGAACTAATTTATAATTAAGAGTACACGAAACCAGATGCATTTGCTCCGGAGACTATTTTTGGATCTGTCCCATAAACCTCCTTAAAAAGGTGAAAACTAGTGAAAAGATATAACTTAGAATTCTCCACTATAGGCTGTGTAAAAATAATAATAAACTTCTGAGGCAGTCTGAACATTACTGTGATGTGTGGTATTAAGTTACCTAATAAATCTAAATATAGAAAATAGTTGTCAAATATCAAATGTAGTGTGTCAGCTAAAACATGTCAAATGTTTCTAGTAAAAACCAGAGAATCTTGGATCCTTCCGAGGTAAAAACAGATTGTGATTTCTTTCAGGCAGAAATATAAACAGCTCCATGTCAAAATAGCCATTAGTAAATAAAGGACAGCAAATTTTTGTGAGTCCCGCACAGATTTTAGGTTTGGGTGCTCCTGATACCCAGCGGGTCATTACTTGATGCTACTACTACTCAACCTTTAGTCTTCCCACTGCTGGGATACAGGTCTACCCTCGAAGGGTGATTAGGCCGCATTCCACCACACTAGCCAAGTGCGGTTTGGTGGATTCACATATGCCACTGAATTTCTTCTCCGGACGCATGCAGGTTTTCTCACAACATTTTCCTTCACCGAATTAGCTAGATACTTACGAGTTATTCCCAGAGCTGGGCAGTTCTTCCCATGGAGCATCACTCTCAATAGCGCTGCTCTCAGACGCCACCAAATACATGGACCTGTTACAATATTTACAATAAATTTAGCTTCCATAAATATAATTTTTAATTTCCTGCCTAGCTACGCCCCGCGGTTTTACCCACGTTTTCATAAGAAAGGCCAATATAGTGTAGTTTTTTTATTCTTAAAATTGAAAGACTAACTAGGAAGGAATGTATCGGACTTTCCTTTGATCAAATACATATTTTATTTTGTGAAATAGTTGGTAGTCTCGACAGATCCAAATAGTAGCGGATCCAGGGAAGGGTTAAGGAGCTCAAGAAGCATCTGGGTCTTTTCCTTGATAGTCTATCGTGCTTACCATAATAAATCCTACTCTTAGCTGGGTCAAACCCCTCCCTAACAACAAAGCTGGATCCGCCGATTTTAACGTAACAGGAAACAGTTGTAAGCAAAAGGAAGGGGCTTGGATTTAGCAGTCTACGTATGTATGATCGTACGAGTATTTACGTATGGAAAAAAGAAAATAAGATCATCTTCCTCATTAGAAACAGTTAAGATAGGGTTGGCGCTAGCATGTAAAGTGAAGTACATACAATTTGTGCTAAAAGTATCGTGCTTACCTAGCTGGTACGTAGAGGTGTGGCGGGGGAGGTGCAGCCTTTTTAGAAGCCGACCTCGCTCGCCGCGCGCGTGATAAACGTCCCAGCAAAACAGATTCTGCAAAACATAAACTTAAAACACTACAGATTTTTATCTTCAATTTTTTGTCAGAAATCATATTTTTTTTTTATTTTAACTCAGATGATTTGATACTTAGAAGATGTCAAGATACTAAATATATTTTTTAGATCAAGCTTTTATTGTGTCATTAGAGTTACACATCGAATATCATCGAGATATTCAACATTACTGTGTTCCGGTTGGAAGGGCAATGTTTCTAGTGAAATTTTAGGGCAAATATGAGATTAAACGTCATATATCTCAGGGTGACGAGCGCAGTACTGTGTCGCACAGGGTCTTGAATTTTAAGAGTTCAAAATTCTGGGTGACGCATACATGTTATAGGCAAACGTGACGTTTAACATCAGGCGCGCGATTTGCTCGTCTCGTCACTCAATAGCATATCAAATTAAGCAAAATTAAAAATTTTGAAAAAAACCCACGACGATAAAAATCTCATCGAAAAAGAATAAAATAACTCAAAACCCCCGACTTAACCCAATTATTATGTAACGAAATATTATAATAGACGTAAAAATACTTTCTAAAAAAGAGTTGATATCTCGAGAAATCTGTAATAGATAGGTATACTTAAGTACCTAAATAATAAATATCGATGTTTACAGTTTTTTCCTAACGTGTCTGTTTCTCGAAGATATACTTGGATGTAGCGATAATAATTTTACCATAATACATAACCGAGGAATATCCGTCGGGGGCTGCCATTAACCCAGCTAAAGTTTTTCTAGTGACGTGAATACAATTATTGAAGAATTGTAGATGTTTAACGACGACATAAAATACACTTATGAGTATGATTAAATTTTTGTTGAAATTTCATATAGGAAAGGCAGCCCCCGACGGATATTCCTCGGTTATGTGTTATGGTAAAATTATTATCGCTACATCTAAGTATATCTTCAAAAAACAGACACGTTAGGAAAAAACTGTAAACATCGATATTCATTATTTAAGTAGGTACCTACTTAAGTATATCTATTACCTATTTCTCGAGATATCAACTCTTTTTTAGAAAGTATTTTTACGTCTATTATAATATTTCGTTACAAAATTAGGTTAAGTCGGGGGTTTTGAGTTATTTTATTATTTTTCGATGAGATTTTACCGTCGTGGGCATTTTTCAAAATTTTTAAGTTTGCTTATTTTTATTTCAGACTTTTTAGAGAGCATATACGAATTATAATCTATATACAGCATAATCTCACTAATCCGGCACTTCGATAGAACGGCACGTCCAATAATCCGGCACCCTCCGCCCACTCCTCCCACCCCTTTATACCCTGTGCGCTTCGGTCGCTGCGTCGTCGACTAGCAGTCTAACCTCAAAACTTATCACGTGTGCACGTGCTTACGTATTTGTTTTTTTTTCAAGTGAGAATAGTTTATAGTTAAAAATGTCGAATAAACGCAAACACAAGACACTAGATTTGAATAATAAAAAGGAGATTTTAAAGAAGTTAGTGGAGAAAACATGTGCCAATTGCCAAAAGAATATGGTGTTGGGCATTACATATGTACCTACATGTTAATTTAATACATATTTTCTCTATGAAATGCTTTATTTTATTAATTATCTATGACTTTTTCACTATAATCCAGTAATCCGAACATTCCAATAATCCGGCACCCTCCGGTTTTTAATAGTGCCGGATTAGTGAGATTACAGTGTAATGTGTAGGTAAGATCTCAGCACCCCCTAGTGAGTTAATATCATAAGACTTATCTTAGACCATGCACCTAACACCTATCAATATCAACTTACGAACCCATTGCTGAAAACCGCATTGAAATCGGACAATTCGTTTTAATATTATTGCAATATTATTTTGCACTAATATTGTAGCGCCCTCTAGTGAGTTACAGACGTTGTATGCGCGCTGGTAAATGTAATTTATAATTTTGACTCGAAATAAATGGCAAATATCAAAGAAAAGGAATGAACGGGAAGGACTCACGATTTCGTCGTATTTGGCCAGGAATCACTTCCGACTCCACCACGATCACGTCCAGGGCACTTCAGCACTTGCAATTAGGCTACGCACAACTCACAGGGAAAGATCAAAGTATTTATTTTCAATTAATGTTTGGGAGCACACCAATATTTGCCGCCATTACCACGGAGCACGATCTGACACTCCCGCGCCAATGCGTGAGAGTAGACAAGGACGGGGAGAGGTACTTGGACGTAGGATGAAAGGAGACGGATAATCAACATTTGCCATTTCACCTACGATGCAAAATAATATACGCAATTGGCGTAAACAGACGTAATTTTTATTATTTGGGAACATGCATGAAGCTACCACGTACACATTGCTAAAAACAGAATTGTAATTGGACATTTCGTTTTGATTATATTGCAACATTGTTTTGCACTAATATTGTGGCGCCCCCTAGTGAGTTACAGCCATGACACCTGTCCAAGAACATGAACTCATCAAACACAAACCCGTTATTGAAAACCGCTTCAAAATCGGATCATTAGTTTAGAAGATAGGTGGGAACATTACTTTGCACAAACGCACAAACACCTCTCACCCTAAACGCATATACCTGCTCCGTTCCGTCGTGGGTAAAAAAAAAGTCGCAAGATCGTTCGTCGTCCCATTTCATTCTGCTTCAAGGCCAAAAATTAATGTATCTCTTAGAATTACCTGAAATAGGGTCACTGTCGCTGTTGTCTTGCCGTTCTCGCCGCCACGAGTCAGGAGCGGGCGCGTTGGCTTCCACTCCGAATAAACCAGATACAGCACCCGCGACTACTTTGCGAGCTGATCTGGAGGCCATCTGTTGGAAAAATACCTTTTTCACTTCTCCTGCGCGTAAAGTCCTACTTTACGCCCTGTGTAGGCGGACTAAAGCGGCGTTTTAAGCTCTTGTGCTTAAAAAGAACCTCTGAATAAAAATAGATTACTTTTTTGCCCTTGTGCGTAAAAGTACACTTTTACGCACAAGGGCGAAAAAGTATAATTTCAAAAGAGAAGAGAATTGAGAGGTTGTAAAAAAGAGGTTCTATTTTTTTTTTATTCTTCTTTCATGTAGGTAAGAAGTTTCCTCGTGTTTTTAAAAATATAAAACCTATAGAAGATTTAGATCGTAAAAAGTTTTTTTTTTGTTCAGAGAGATTGAATATATGGTTGGTATAATATAATGGTTGTTATACATGTGATTTTCTATTCTATTTATGTGTATATGTTTTTTTTTTTTATTGAATAAAATAAATTAAATTAATTTATTAAATACCTAATTAGTTAAATCTATTTCTTTATTTTAATTTAAAAAAATATTTTGATTAAAATAAAAATAAAAATATGTATGTAATTTCAATGAAATAAAAATGATTTCTTTAAATTAATTGATTAAATAGTAAATTAAAGATTTTTTTTAAAATTTAAATGTTAAAATTAAAAAAATAAAATTTAAAACAATATATTTGACTTTTTTTAAATATTAAAATAATATATACCTAATTATAAATTTTAATATATAAAAAAAAAACATAATATATTTTCTTTAATTTAATAAATTAAATCATTTAAATAAACTATAAAAAATATATGTTTTTTTTTTTATTATATATTTTTTTTAATTTATGTTTAATATTTTTATGTGGTTAATTTATATTATAGTTTTATTTATATTTTATTTAATCATTTATTTTTATTATTATATATTTTTTTATTATATTTTATTTCCTCGCAATCGATGTGAAAAGTCGAGTGTAAAACTCGGGCATAAAACCCATTTTATCCTCGACTTTATATCCGCCCTCGCCTTCGGCTCGGGCTAGCTAAACGTCTCGTATAAAATGGCTTGTTTTATGCCCTCGTTGTACAATCTACTATATCTATACTCAATACTATAAAGAGGTGCATTGCAATATTTGCAATACAATTCAAGCTTATCTTACTGTTACGAGATCGGTTCGGGATAAAAGAATTCAGACGCCAATTTTAACGATCCACACATTTCAATCGAACACAAACACAGTACACAAAACACTTGTACCAGTCGCAATGAACACTTGCACTTCGATAACTTAGATCTGAAGATTACCGTGGTTACCGTGGTTAAAGAAAATACTGACTCAGCGAGCGGACGCCCGACTATTTATACAAATATCCGACTTTCGACTTTATTCTAGAAAAATCAAATGCGTAAATAATGAAATAAAACCTTTGTCTAGAAAGTTCAAGAAATTATAAAATTCGAGCATACATTTATTGTATTCCTGACAAAAACATTATTGCCTCCAGAAAGATTAAGAGCAAGTACTTACTTGTTTGTCTCACGCGTAAACAAGTTCCGGCGCAACGCGACTATTACTTATTCTATGACTGTTTTTCGAGACGGTTCGAGGCCTTCGTCACAATATCATAAAAGGGTGCAATGCAATACAATTAGTATTTTTGTAGTGAATAATTTTCGGAACTATTCATCCGTATTTAAAAATGTTTTCACTATCACTAAGCTGGAGTGCTGTGTTACAATATGTTTCATATTCCTAAACCTGCAAATTCGAAGGCCGAGCAGCGCCATACCGGGCACGAAGTTTTGGGCATCAGCTCTTAGAAGTCTGTGATGCATAAGTAGGCAGTACAATGATAGCTATTTTTGTACCTTAGGTACTTGAAAATGTTTCAATAGTAACTAATTAAAAATTCGTCGATCAGCGAAAATTGTAGCTGGAACTTCGAAGTACTCAAACCCCCTCTGCTTTATGAATAACCACCAAGCTTTCATCTAACGATGCTCACCCTAAGACACATATCAACTTACGCAAGCATTGATGTCGATTTCGGGAACGTTAGCGAGGTCTGCCGCTTTTTGCGCCAGTTCTATGATTTCCTGGTTGCTTGGGTTAGGTTTGTCAGCTAGTAATACCAGTTGGTAGAGGTAGTCGTCAAACACTTTTTCAGGTAGCACTGTTGACAAAAATAACAAAATGAATCAATAGCAATTCCTTAACGTAAAGTAAATCAGATAGTAGTTACTTACTGATCGTTCTTAGAACTGGCATTGAATTCGGGTCCGTCATAATCAGCTCCATGGAGCCTTGTGTCATCATAAGTCCTCTGACTGTTCCAGGCATCTGTACATTATTGACCATAAGTCCTGGTGAGACTGTTGATCCCATCGCTCCTGGCATCAAGACACTTCCTGGTGCCATGCCTGGCTGAATTGGTCCCGACCTCATTCCTAAACTTGTTGGACCCATAACTTGACCTGCCCCTAAATTAGGCTGTCCCATCATTTGGCCAGGCCCTAAATTAGTCTGCCTCATCACTTGTCCAGTCCCCAAAGCAGTCGGATTTAAAACTTGACCAGCCCCTAAACCAGCTTGAGTGTATACTTGTCCTGTTACTAAATTACTCTGACTGAACGTTGGTACTGCCATACTGGTTTGGCCCAAAAATTGTCCCGTTCCCATGTTTTGTCCCACCATTTGCCCAGTCACCATACCAGTTTGGCTTATAACTGAAGTCGGTCCCATACCAGGCTGACCTAAAAATTGGCCAGTTCCCATGCTCGTTTGGCCCACACCGCTTTGACCTAAAACTTGTGCTGTTCCAATGCCAGCTCGACCAAAGAGTTGCTTTGGTGGAGATGATGGACCAAACATTTGTGCCATACCGATACCAGATTGGCCTAGCATTTGTGGTGTTCCCATACCGATTTGTGCCATACCCATACCAGGTTGGCCTAGCATTTGTGGTGTTCCCATTCCGATTTGTACCATACCGGTACCAGACTGCCCTAGCATTCGTGGCGTTCCCATACCAATTTGTGTCATACCGGTACCAGATTGGCTCAGTATTTGTGGTGTTCCCATACGAATACTAGATTGGCCCAGCATTTGTGGAGTCCCCATACCAGTTTGAGCGACACCCATACTGGTCTGACCCAATGCTTGCCCAGCCCCAAAATTACTCTGTCCCATTGCTTGTCCAGGCCTGAAACCGGTTTGCGCAAATCCGGTCTCCAGACTAGATTTGCCCATAGGAGTAAATGTAGGCGGTGCCAATTGGTTAAGGTTGGAAGCTTGTGTCATTGGCAGGAGCCCTGATTGAGGGACCTTAGGAACATTTTTCCCATTGACCAACAAGTCCGGAGTCTGTTGCTTGTCTTGTACTGAAAAATAAAACGTGATCTGTTAAAATTCCCATAAAATAGAAATGCGATTGAGGCACCAAAAAGTACAGGTACACGACTTATTTATTTTTCCAATAAAATTTTACGTCAGCCAAATTAAATTCGTTCTTCTCTACAAAAAAATTATGTTGTCAACTATGTCGACCGATCCTTGTGTTTTGGAAGACCAGCACAATAATTGTCGGTGGAAGCTGTTCCATCAGTTATCCCTTGAGTATTAAGCACCAATAGTAGATTGTACAACAAGGGCATAAAACAAGCTATTTTATACGAGACGTTTAGCTAGCCCGAGCCGAAGGCGAGGGCGGATATAAAGTCGAGGATAAAATGGGTTTTATGCCCGAGTAATACACTCGACTTTTCACTTCGATTGCGAGGAAATTCAAAATATAAAAAAAAACAAGTCAATTTTTCAGACCTTAGCCAGTCAACCATTTCAAAACTTAAATTGAGCTAGAGATCGTTGTCTAGGCTCTTGAATCTAGAGTGGTGTTCATTTTAAGAAAATATAATCTCTACTTAAGGTTCCATTGGTATACCTATACTAAGATCCATTTCCTGAGTGAATGCCATCACGTTCAAAGCAGAAGACAATGCCGGACCCACTCCAGTGCCCACTTCTCCTGCCAACCCTAAGTCAGTAGAAGTCACATCTGGTGGCGGGGCTGCTGCTCTTCTCCTGTTTGAGGAACAATACGTAAAATTAGACATTGTAGATCATAGTGTATACATTAGACATTGTTATTCCAGATGGAATCAGTCCCACTAGGGGTTCATTATGCGTTTCTACCGCATGGCCGCAAGTGTTTACACCATCACACTGTTGGGCTCAGGCTCCCAATTCTCCTACCACTCTATATGGTTTTAGCAACCTCGATCCATTTATCACAAAAGAGTCCAGTACCTAGCTGTAGTCTTCAAATACCAAAACGAAGCTAAGGGCCAATGGCAGAATTGCTCCAGTGGCGACGATGATAACATAGAAAGTATACCGGTTATCAGGTCTGCCGGCAACCCTAACTCTCGTCCTAAATTGGCGAATGCAGGAGTGACGTTGGTGCTCTCGTGAACGGCGCTACGGTACGACAACAGGAATGGTTGGATGTGCTTGTCCCAGTCCCGTTGCTTGTTTTCATTTGGCCAGGTATCTCTCCAGAGTCTGGTTCAATCGCTCCACCATTCCATCGGATTGCGGGTGATAAGAGGTGGTTCGCGTACCCATTACTCGACAATACACACACACGCTAAATACACACTACACTTACGCTTAAGAAAATGCTAGTGACACTTACGCTAAAGGACCTTTGGTGGGTGTCGAAATGGACACTCGGCCCCACATCAGCCTTCGTAACTCCTCGCCGCTGATGCCTCTTCGCCGTAACTCTGCGATTGTCACTTTTCCAACTCGCTGCACAAATTAAACAAAAAAGTTATAAAAAATGTCTCAAAACCGCTTCAGTTTTCATCATAATTCTAATTAACTCCTACACTGTATTGTATGCTGCAATCCCAGTCTGCAGCATAGCATGTTGCAGTAACAAATGTGTAAAGTGAAGTGGCCAGTCTGTCGGTGTTCTATAGAATGATATGGTGAGTATGCTCAAGAACTGCACGACCTTATCCTGCCATTACCATTCACCATTCTACAACAACAGCACCAGTCGTACAAACTGAGACACCTTCTCACAGTGGACATTCCGTGCAAACGCACTAAGCGTTTCCTTTCCACCTTTTTAATTCAAACGGCAGAGGTGTGGAACTCATTGCCAGCGTGTTTTTCCGAAAAGGTACAACCCAGAGTTGTTTAAAAGAAGAGTGAATAGGCATTTCCTAGGCAAGCGTGCTACATTTTCGACCACATCGCCGCTTCCCATCAGGTGAGATTGTAGTCAAACGCAAGTTGTAAAAAAAAAGAAAAAAGTAGTACCTTCCAGTTAGTCAGCGCCCCCTTTCTCTGCTTGGCTCTTGTCTTGGCCTTGCTTTTGATGACCATGACCGCTCGCTGCTCGTACCGAGGGTCGTCGGAAGGCCCGAGACCGATTGAGTACTCTTGCAAATACTTATGAGCATCTTCTTGAGCTACTGAACATTCCAGCGAAACGACGATTTTCGCCCACTAAAATAATTAAAATAAGTTTATTAGCCTTTCGATTGTGAGATTGAGTTCATTAGATTAGTAGTCTAAGTCCACAAAGACCACTAATCCGGCCGGGCAGATGTTTCTATGATGAATTTAAATATCTGTTTTGGATCTGGGTGTTAGTTGTCCTTTGTTGTCGTTGGGTGTTTGCGTGCATACCATTTTTTTTATAAAATATAATGTGGGCAAACAAGCGACGGGCCACCTGATGGTAAGTGGTCACCGCCGCGCCGCCTCATGGACACTTCCAATACCCGAGCCATCTTCAGTGCGTTGCCTACCTCTGAGGACTCTATTAACCCTGTTTGAAGGAGCCAAGATTATATTTCGGAATGAAAACCCAAAAGCAGCATTTACTAGTGATGATACAGCAGAAGTGCTTCTATTTTTAGTACATGATGTAGCAACCTCGCTATATACAGCGCCATCTATCGGCCATCTGTGGAACTTCCTGCCTTTCGCAAACGAAGTTTTACGGCGCATTGGAGCAGTTCAAGTTCTTACGACACACTGTCGAACAGCTGTCCCCCTTAACCCGGTCGGTTTCCTTTATTTAATTTTTTTTCCCAACTTCCAAAAAGGAGACGGTTTTCAATTCGAATGTTTGTTGCTTTTTAAGCTATTGCATAGCTTCTATCGCGGGCCTTGAGCGTGGAGACCGAATCCAGAAATTCCGTAACGAAAATAACCTTACACTTTTTAGTGATACTTTTTAGTTTTGTTGCCATCTATCGATGAATAGCAGAACTTTTAATGACTTTTTGAAATATCACGCTTGTCTCTTTAGTTCAGCAACTCGCCTCTAGGTGTCGACTGTCGAGTGTAAGGTTTCGATCTAGACACGCGGTAGCGTGTCAAGCCAAGTTCAAGTGACAGAACTGGCGAGCAGCACCGTGTGTATATTACACGATAAATAATTATAATTGCATAAGTTGATAAAAAATGCTATGCAATATATGCTTTACCGCGGCAGTCCCCGAGTGCCACACGTCTTTTTTTTATTATTTCCTTTTTAGGGTTCTGAACCTCCTTCGGGAAAGAACCCTTAAAGCGAGACTTCGGTGTCTTCAGTCTGTCTGTATGTCAACAGTCATCAGAAACAATAAAATCCAGCGGTCTGTTTGGCATGACGCTAGTTTTTTTAACGAACCTTACCTGTTTGACCCATTCCTTCTCCGACTGCTCGATGACGTGAGCATAGGTATTGCCCATCATAGCTATCAACATGTTGAGCAGCAGTATGGGCACAAACACCATGAAAACTGTGAACACCGTCTTTGAGAGATTCGGGTATGTCGTCATGCCGAGGTCAGAGTACTGGGAACAATATGGGGATTATTAAGGATGGATAAACGTACAAAAAGTTTGACAGAACTGTGTACATTTCATGGTAATTAACTAACTAATATATGCTGTTATTAGTGTCTTGAAGCTTTTTTTTATAATTGAGTGACAGGACGAGCAAATCGCTCGACTGATGTTAAACGTCACATATGCTTATTACAAATCTACGCCACCCAGGATTTAGAGCTTTTAACAATCTAAAACCTTGTGCGTCACAGCACTGTGCTCGTCACCGAGAGATAAAAGGTGTAAAGTATTAATCGATTTGATTTAATTTCGGTTGATCTACTCATAGTCTCGTATTGAAGGCAATGCCTTCAATGCAATGATGCAAATTTTTAATCCTTAAATAAAATGCTTTTAGTTCTAGCTATGCTAACTCGCAAGGCCCGCTTTGGGTCGCTGTGCCAGAAACGTAAGTAAGTTAACTTACACTGTAATCACCAAGAGTAATCTGAAACAAAGCCATCCATGTGCTTGGGTAGCTTGAGAATAAGGTTGAAGACACGTTTGGGAATCCTGAAACAAAAACAAAGCATGAAGATCTGATCATGGAATGATCCCTATCTCGGAAAAAGCTGTGGGAAAAGAAGCAAGACTCAAGGCATAATATATTGTTGTATAGCGCACCTTTGTAAAGGAAGTAGAATGACTGTGAGAAGCCAAACAGGACGATGCAGTAGATGATTCCGAAGGTGAACATGTCTCCTGTTATCATGCTGTAGATCATGGTCACGAACGGACCGGTCAGCTTTACCGCACTGTAGATGAAGATAAAACAAATTAACGAGAAAATTATCGATTCAACCTTATAAATTATGGTTGCAAGTCTACATTGTCACCCCGGGTTAAAAAACCTGTAATGCTCCTAAACTTTCCTTAAGATTTTGAAAAGTTACACGACTCGATAAAATAATATTTTACAGAAACAGTGGTGCCCTGCCCACTTACATATAACCATGGTACAAGAGACCATGCATGAAACATAACTTTTAATTACTTTGCTATTCCATTCCACCTTTTGGAACTTAGAAACTAGCTTTGAGAAATAGCTTGAGAAAATTTGGAAAGCACCTATGTCATGTGCTTGATTATCTCCTAATTAGCTCAAAAATCTTACCCAGCAAAGAACATAAGCAGGAACCAAGAGCCAGGCAGCAAGAAGATCAGCATGGCCTCTTCTACCATCGTGTACCGCATCAACCGGGCTGGTATACAGGCCAGGAGGAGGAAGTTCGATGCCAGAAATATGAACTTTGCTGGTTCGCAGATCTAAAACGAATTGCTAACTTCAGGGATTCATAAAACGAAAGAATTGTAAAAGTAAGTAAGCTCGTATAGGCCGAGTGGCTAGCCCAAGTGTCAGAGTTTTTAGGCTGCCAGAAGGCCTCTGAATGACCAAGTGTGATTGGAACTGGTCGTAGTAAACGACTTCATTGTAACGCGAGTATTCCTGTGTTGATTATAACAAAATGTCTCTGATATGGCTAGGTGGTTAGAAAGAAAGAATACCTATAGTATTTGTATGATGCTTGGTGAGAGTTTAGGTAAGTCAGTTTTGTCTATTGATTTTGTGTGTGTTTAGGTTTATGTGTCTATTAGCTTGGGTAACTCACCAACTGCTTAAAATACGCCACCAGCCCTTGATTCTTCAATTCGTCGCCCTGCTGCAGTATAATGTAGCACAGCGTACTCATTATCGTCCCCAATTCGCTGGCCAACCTCACTCCAGTCGTGGCATCCGTGATCTCTAGACTCCAGTTCGGCTGCGCATCAGCTTCTGCGCTGTTGTGGCGAAGGTAGACGGAGACGGAGAGAAGGAGTAGATGGAGCAACAGGATTAGGAGACGTTTGAGGAATTTCGTCTGAAAAATTGAAGGCACAGGTTAAGATCAAACACTAACGATTACATCTTCTGCAAGCCAAGGTACTAAGCAGTGCTATCTCTGTAGAATGGACCGATCTACATATGTTCCATAATTATGAAGCAAACAAGTGGACAGCCTGCTTGATGGTAAGTGATATTGGCGCCAATGGATATCTGTAACACTGAAAGCATAGATACTTTTACTTTAAGCTGGGCCTCCGGAGATATTACTTTATTATGTTGCAATATAAGAGACAGTTTTATTCAGAAAATATGGATGAGTAGTAGTGGTGGAGTCAGCTGTACAGATAAGTTGGTGACAAAGATTACGAACCCTGGCGAAAGTCTTCCATTTCTCTTCAAGCAATCTTTGGATGATGCCGCCATCCAACATGTTCAAATGTTCTTGTTTTGTACCATTCAGGATGATGAACAGCGCGGAATTCCAATCTGTGGAATACAAATTATAAAGTTTGCATTCTATTAAATATTATATTGCAATCATTTCAAGGAGCTGGGTTGGCTTGGCTCGGGGGAAATGCACAATGCACTTGTGGGATGCCGGTGCAGCGGTGTAGGGCCCACTGCTCCATCTTGAATAAGAATAGAATGATAAAAAGAATAACTGAACTTGTTTTCAAGTTTAAAAATGATATCATCGTACAGACCGCATTCACACAGTAGGACGCAAACTGTACTACACTACGATTATTCTGTCAATATCATCGATATTGCTGCTAATGCTTTATTGAGCTGCTACAATTATGTACTTCCTCACGCTACTCTAGAATTAAAATACCAAAAACTTACTAGTTTTTCCATCAGGCAGCAGCGTATCCAGCGCATTTAAAGGGTACGCAGAGCAGGTTATATTGGAGTACCGCCAGAACTCCCTGGCCGATAGCTCCAACATCTCCCTGAAGACGGACGCTCGGCCGAGCTGGCAGGCCAGGGTGAGGGGAGTGAAGCCCGCGCGGTTCATGCGGCCATTGCTGGCGGGGACTTTCGGGTGCCGGAGCGCGTAGCCGAACATATCCTGGAATAATGTTTTGAGGTTAGCAGGTACCTTGAAGAGTTTTTGCAGGGAAATTAGCATAAGATTTCGGGCCTACTTTCGTGTCTGGGCAAGTATTTTGGGAACCTTTTCATCATGAGTGAGTGGGTGTTTCCCGATAGATACGAGTATAATTTGGGTGTCTTCGAGTCGCGAGTGAATCGGTTCCTTCTAGGCAAGCGTGCTCCATCGTAGACCGCATCATTGCTTACCATCAGGCGAGATGGCGGTCAAACGCAAGCCTATAATAGAATTTTTTTTTTAAATCATGATCAGCCGCAATCTGCTTTATCCCACTTCTGTGCAAGTCTGTATGTTTTTAGGTTTTCTGTGTAAGTTTGTGTTATTAAACTAATAGGTTGGGGAAAAAGTTCCTTCGTATTTTTTAAGAAAATTCAAAACATTTTTTAATATATAGTTTATATACATTTAACTAAAGTATGTTGGTACCATTTTGTTCGATAACTTTTTGCCATCTTGTAGGTAGGGACATGATCCCATTGCCATAGAAATTTTGGGACTTCTGATTAAAATACCGCGACAAGTGGTTTTGGCAGTCCTCTCGTGATGTTAACCTGACACTGCGTAAATAATTCTAAAGAGACCGTGTTCGCGCCGCACCGAACGCCTACAAAGGGGTGCCCCGCCCGAGGGGTGATCGCTGCAGCGACGAGGGAAGCGGCGCGCGCGCGCGGCAATCGGCCATCTAACTCAGACAATGAAACTATGTATTTTACCTAATATTGTAGAACTTCAATTATAGTCTTATAAAACCATCAAGAGTTTTTCACTTTAATATTATATCCTCAAGATCCCGGATATAAATTTGGCGACCGTGTAACAATCAACGACATCAACCTGCAGCGCAAAAGGAAACAAGGTCAAGAAGGTCAACACCAAACGAAGTAAGCCCGTTCCATATATCGTACCTACTTCCCTATCTTTTAATTTCTATTTGCTGTAAAGAGTGAATGCTAACTGTTCAAAGGTCTAGAAGGTATCTAGCTTAACGCGTATCTTCCCTATTTTATATTTAGAACGACAATTCACGCTTACCTACAATACAGCTATTCTAATATTTTTTCTAAGGAATTGCCTATATTTATCAATACCCGCTGGCCGATTCATTTTTAGTCATTGTCATTTTATTTCTACTGCGCCTAATTTGCAGTACTAATCAATTAGCTTGCCTTTAAATGCATAGCTTATCTTTTCTATTGTTTTCTCATTATTGCCGATAGTAAAACTATGTTCCGAAGGTACTCATCCTACCTACTTTTAAAGTGCTATAAAACATACTTATTCGTAAAAATCATTTGCTAAAGTTAAATGTTCGTACTATTTTTATTGTAAAACAATTATACCTACCTACTTAAAAATAATTCAGCTAAAAATACCTTGTCAATCAAATCTAACTATTTAAAATTGTGAGTTTTACGAACTTTTAACTTATATGTAATTATACCCGTACCTACCTATTTACTTATTTTTAACCTGAACAATTCCAGTCGCTGAGGTCGGCCGTAAGTAGGCCAGCGGTGTTCTCGCGCCCTCGGCCCGCACGCTAGCCCTACAACCCTCGCACCGCCTTCGCGCGCTGCTTCGCGTGAGATCCCCGAACGCAGTCGGTGTGTTGGCGCGCTCGGCGGCTCGGCCCGCGCTCCAGCACCGCACTTTTTTGTTCGCTGCTCCCTATTTACGGGCTCGGCAGCGGCTGTGAGGTTTGAACTACGGCATACTGGATGATTTGTATGTAATAACATTTATTATTTGCTATATTTTGCGCCACCAATTTTAAAAAATGGATAAAGAAACGACTACTAAAGTTAGAAGCCCGCTTCCATTATTAACCCTAGATTCAACCGGTAAACCCGACGTTAAGGAACATTTAAAATCATTGCTTAAAAAACGTTCGGGATTTCGAAGTCGGCTTACTGTTTTGAAAAACTTCATGAAAAAATATAATGTATCCGACATTAACACAATATCTAGCTTAGAATTAAAAGAAATTTCTTTAAGATTAACATAGTTGAAAGAATTAATGTCTAATTTTGATCGCGTACAAGTAGAAATTGAAGGATATTGTGAAGATTTAGACGAACAGATTGCTGAACGAGACATTACCGAAAGTGAGTTTTTTACACAAATAGCTTACGCTCAAGAATTAGTAGATTTGTATACGACAAAAAATAATGGAAGCAGCGTTTCTAACAGTGCAGTGTCAAATTGCTGCCACGGTCATAATAATGAAGCAGTTAGGCTTCCAATCATTAATTTACCTACTTTTGACGGTAACTATATCAAATGGCTGGAGTACCGGGACACATTTAAATCTCTTATACATGATAACAACTCCATTCCACCTATAAACAAATTCCATTATTTAAGGAATTCCTTACAATCCGGTGCTAGTGTCGTAATTAGATCCATAGAATTTGTCTCGGCGAATTATGAGCTTGCGTGGAATACATTATGCAACAGGTACAACAATAAAAACATTTTGATTAATAATCACTTGAGCGCGTTAGTCCACTGTACTTCAATACAAAAAGAATCTTTTAAGGCCTTGCGGTATTTAATTGATCAAGTTTCAAAAAACTTAAACGCTCTAAATACATTAGAAGTTTCAACTGACGGTTGGGATCCGTTAGTGATATTTTTAGTGTCGGCGAAGCTGGATTCCAGCTCAAGTAATAAATGGGAAGAGCACAAAGGCAGATTGACTAACCTACCTACTTTAAATGATTTTAAGAGCTTTATAGAAAACAGAGCAAATGTTTTAGAGACTGCTAATTACCGAAATTCGGAACACAAGCCTACACATAGTAGTAACAATTATAATTTCAAAGAAAACCGAACCACTAAATCTTTCGTTACTTTCACAAATGCAAAAGGCACACAGCCGTTTAAGACTTGTCCTATCTGTGGTCAGCTTCACCTCGTGTATCAGTGCCACAAATTTAAAGGCATGAGTGTTGAGGATAGGATAAGCGAAGTATAAAACACAAATTATGTACGAGTTGTTTGCGAAGTGGTCATAAAAACTCTGAATGTGGTTTAAAAGGCTCCTGTCGTTCCTGTGGGAAAAAACATAATACGTTAATACATAAAGAAGATATAAATAAAGTACTTACCGAGTGCAGTGAGTCGTCTAGTTTTCCTGTCAGTCTAGCTGCGGTCTCTTCTGGCCAAGTTCTCCTATGTACTGCAAAAATAGAGGTTATTAATAAGCAGAATAATTGTACTTACCTTGCGCGTGCGTTGTTAGACACTGGCAGCCAGTCTTCATTCATCACGAAAAACCTGAAAAATAAATTAGTTCTACAAACTGATAATATTAATATGTTAAATGTAACTGGTATTAATGGAGTAGCATGTCCTATAACAGAGCGCTGTCAATTGAATATCAAATCATGCCATAGCTCATTTACTAAAAACATAAATTGTTTTGTTTTACCCAAAGTAACTGGCAACTTACCTAACGTTGAAGTGGATGTCGAGAGACTACAGCTTCCTGATGATATTACTTTGGCAGATCCAACTTTTTACAAGCCTTCGGAGATAGATATTTTGTTAGGAGCTGACTACTTTTTTGATCTGGTTCTATCTAATAAAATTACACTAGGAAAAAACAAGCCTATTTTGCTAGAAAGTGTCTTTGGATGGTTAGTAGCTGGTCCAACAGGACACATTTTTAATAACGACAATATCCAATGCAATTATGTACAAATCAAGTCGTCGGTATCACTTCAAGATATCGATGATTCCATCCAAAAATTCTGGGAGGTCGAAGAATTGCCCCCAGACAATAGTATTTTTTCGACAGAAGAACAATTCTGCGAATCACATTTTGTCAACAATACCCATCGCTTACCAGATGGTAGATTTTCAGTTAAGATGCCACTAAAAGAGTCGCCTGAGGAGGCTCTAGGCAATTCATTTCCAATGGCTTTGCAACGGTTTTTATCGCTAGAAAAGAAATTAGATAAAAACCCTACTCTCAAACAACAATATTCTGATTTTTTAAAGGAATATGAAGACTTAGGTAGGTCACTTACAAACTATTGATAAACCTACCTTCGGTTGTTACTTGCCCCATCACTGTGTTTTGCGAGAAAACCATGAAACAACAAAGGTAAGGGTAGTTTTCGACGCCTCTGCTAAAACTAGTACATCAAAATCTTTAAACGATATTCAAGCAGTAGGCCCAGTTATACAAAGTGATTTATTTTCTATACTTATTCGTTTTCGAGTTCACGAGTTTGTACTAACTGCTGATATCGAGAAAATGTACAGACAAATCAATTTAAATGAATCGCAGCGCCATCTGCAACTTATATTGTGGAGAGAGCATACACATGATCCTATAAAGATAAAACAACTAAATACAGTCACCTACGGCATGGCATCTGCCCCGTTTTTAAGTACTAGGTGTCTTACTCAACTGGCAATTGAATGTCAAGACGAAATTGTAGCTAATACTATCAGGTCCCATTTCTACATAGACGACCTTAATACAGGCAGCTTCTCTGAACTAGAATTAAAACATATCTATACAAACGTGACTAAAATTTTAGAATCAGCAGGGTTTCCCTTGAGAAAGTTCAAGACTAATTGTCCTAAAATTTTTGATGTTTCAGATAACCCTGCTGACTTGAAAGCTAACTTAACTCCGCTTGATTTCAGTACTGAAGCTAATGTGCTGGGTTTGAAATGGGTACCTACACAAGACATACTTCAATTTCCAAGTATTGTTGAAGCTAAACCAACCGTAACCAAAAGGATAATTATTTCCACTACATGCAAGCTGTTTGACCCTTTAGGTCTAGTAGCAATCAGTAGCATGCACTATCATACAAGCTAAAATTCTACTACAAAACTTGTGGATTGCAAAATTGGACTGGGATGATCCAGTACCACTACCTTTGGCAAAGCAGTGGTTTAATTTTATAAATAATTTGCATCATATTTCAAAATTGTCCTTACCTCGTCATGTGCTGAGTCACAGCTCAAATGCTAATGAGGTAGACCTACATATATTTGTCGATACGTCTCAAAGTGCTTACGCTGCTTGTTGCTATACACGATCTCATGACCCTAACAATATTATAAAGGTCTCTTTGCTTTGTGCTAAAACTAGGGTAACTCCTATTAAAAAGAGACTTACAATTCCACGCTTAGAGCTTTGTGCGGCAGAGCTAGGTAGCTTATTATGTTCCAAAGTTTTAGAAGCTATGCCATGCAGCATCAGGGATACCTACTTGTGGACAGACTCCACTGTGGTGCTCTGCTGGCTAAAGTCACAAGGTTCACTACCAGTTTTCGTACGCAATAGAGTAGACAAAATTAACAAGCTTACCCAGGGGTTTCATTGGAAGCATGTTCCTACAAATTTCAATCCAGCTGATTTAGGATCAAGGGGAGTCGAGCCACAAAATATGCGCTCATGCTCATTATGGTGGGAAGGGCCTACCTTCTTAAAGAAAGACGTAGCTGATTGGCCTGTCCAACCTCATCTTAGCGCAAATGACTTACCTGAATCTGACATTAAAGTCCATTTGTCGGTAGACGAGACTTCCAAGGAACAGACGCTTATCACATTTGAAGATCATTCCAATTATCTGAAATTAAAGAGAACATTTGCCTACGTTTTACGTTTTATCAACAATAGCTCTCGAAATAAAGACAAACTTTCCGGTCCTTTAACAACAGACGAACTAGACTCCTCGCTGAACATTTTACTTAAGTTCAGTCAGGCAGCATCTTTTTCAAATGATTTAGCCTATCTCAAACAAGGAAAGCCACTTCATTACAAAAGTAAACTATTACCCTTAAATCCATTTGTTGACGACAAAGGACTTGTTAGGGTAGGAGGTAGGTTAGAGCAATCTGCATTTGACTATAATAAAAAACACCCAATAATACTAGATGCAAAGCATCATTTTACTAAGTTGATGTTACAATATGAACACAACCGATTATTCCATGCTGGACCCCAGCTTCTGCTCTCATCTTTTCGTGAAAATTTCTGGCCATTGGGAGGCAGAAACTTAGTTCGCGCTATAACAAAACGATGCACGATCTGTACACGTATGCGCAGCAAGACAATACAACCTATAATGGGTAATCTACCGGATGTAAGAGTCACCGAAAATTATCCCTTTAATTGTTGCGGTATTGATTTTGCAGGGCCATTCATGATTTCGTCAAAAAAGGGTAAAGGCAATCGTATCACGAAATCTTATTTATGCGTTATTATTTGTTTAACAGTGAAAGCCGTGCATCTTGAACTTGTAAGCGACCTTTCAACCGCGGCATTTATCATGTGTCTACGCAGGTTCATATCACGTCGTGGGAAGCCCTATGCCATTTATTGCGATAATGGGAAAAATTTTGTTGGCGCAAACAATGAGTTAAGCAAAATGTTAAAATCCAGTCGTCAGGTAGTGTCAGATTTCGCAGCTACTGAGTGTATTCGATTTTCTTTTATTCCGGCCTACTCGCCTCACTTTGGAGGTATTTGGCAGAGTGGAGTCCGTTGTTCTAAAAATCTTCTAAAGCGAGCGGTTGGCAATGCTTATCTTACTTTTGAGGAGTTGGCGACACTCTTTGCGCAAATAGAAGCTATCCTTAACTCCAGACCAATAACCCCACTCTCATCTGACCCTTTTGACCTAACTCCTATCAGTCCAGGGCACTTTCTAATTGGTAGACCATTGACATCGCTACCGTCACCGCCTGTCAACACAAAGAAGCCAAACAGATACCAACTCATCGAACAAATCAGACAGAACTTTTGGGAACGATGGCGCCGGGAGTACGTAGCCGAGCTCCAACAAAGGTCCAAATGGAGAAAGGACTGTCCACCTATCAAAGTAGGAGACCTTGTCATCATCAAAGAAGACAACCTAATGCCACTGCAATGGAGAATGGGGAGAATCACAAGGCTCTATCCAGGACGAGACGGAATCGCCAGAGTAGCAGATGTCTACGTGTCAAAGGGAACTATTAGGAGAGCAGTTACCAAATTATGTCTCCTTCCAACATCTGAAAATAGAGAGACCTAACCCAGAAAATTAATTTTGAAGATTCCTTCAACGCCGTGGAGGATGTTCGCGCCGCACCGAACGCCTACAAAGGGGTGCCCCGCCCGAGGGGTGATCGCTGCAGCGACGAGGGAAGCGGCGCGCGCGCGCGGCAATCGGCCATCTAACTCAGACAATGAAACTATGTATTTTACCTAATATTGTAGAACTTCAATTATAGTCTTATAAAACCATCAAGAGTTTTTCACTTTAATATTATATCCTCAAGATCCCGGATAGACCGAAACAGGTAGAAATCTGAAGGTGCAAGGTCAGGACTATACGGCGGATGCATTAACACCTCCCAGCCAAACTCTCTCAATTTTTGCTGAGTGGCTAAAGATGTGTGAGGTCTAGCGTTATCATGATATAAAACTACACTCCTTCTGTTGATTAATTCCGGCCGCTTTTTCTCAACTTCTTGCTTTAATCTCATCAGTTGTTCGCAGTAGAGTTCAGAATCGATAGTCCTGCCTGGTGGTAACAGCTCATAATGAATAATGCCCTTCCAATCCCACCACACACACACAGCATCACCTTGTTGCGAGTTAACTCGGGTTTCGCCACAGTCTGTGAAGTCTAACCGGCCTTTGACCACGACCTTTTTCGCACGTTCTTGTCGTACGTGATCCACTTTCCATCACCAGTCAGCTTATCAGCTTCTTCAAAAATTGTTTGGTTTCATTACGTCGTAATAAAGAATCACAAATGAGTACACGGTTCATTAGGTTTCTTTCAGTGAGCTCGTGAGGTACCCAAATATCGAGCTTTTTTGTGTACCCAGTTTTTTTCAAATGCGCCAAAACTGTTTTGTGGTTGATTCCCAGTTCTTCAGCTACGCCGTAACTACTGATATGCCGATCTTGCTCCACTTTTTTCAAAAATGGCATCAATTTTATCCGTAATAGGGCGACCAGAGCGACTTGCATCTTTGACATCAAAATTTCCGGATTGAAAACGCTTAAACCAAATTTGTGCTACTCTCACAGACACTGCACTAGGTCCATAAACATCGCAAATTTTTTTCGCGGCTTGCGTTGGATTTGTACCTTTTTTGTAATAAAATTTTTAAATGTATCGAATTTCTTCATTAGATTCACTGATGTTGACAGTACGAAAAACAAATGAAAATCACACATTTTCCTAATTTGAATTTGGAATTATGTT
The DNA here is from genome assembly GCA_949125135.1 of Alcis repandata. Classification (NCBI taxonomy): domain Eukaryota; kingdom Metazoa; phylum Arthropoda; class Insecta; order Lepidoptera; family Geometridae; genus Alcis; species Alcis repandata. Next base: position 5,307,554 of record OX421243.1, read on the forward strand.
CTTAAAATTTAAACTTTCAATGATACCAAAACCAGCCAGATACAAATAGTACCTATAGCCAAAGAGATTTTATTGCAAGTTCATACACACTAAAATGCGAAAAGACTTTTTCCCCGACCTAATATTTTGCCTCAGGAATGGTGTTGGGTTCATAATGCAAGTCCAGTCCAGTTTATCCAGTAGAAGTTGCATGAAAACGGTAGAAACAGATGCTGATCGTCTTTTGAGTCTTACCAATTTATCGCACACCACAACCATGTGCAGTATCATGTTTCCAAACGAGTCCTGGGCGTCAGGGTCCGCTCCTGAGTCCAGTAGCAGGTTGTAAACGGCCTCGTTGGCGCAGCAGGCAGTCCAAGCAAGAGGGTATTCCCCGAGGTAAGCCAGTCCTTCGTAGTTTGTCTGTCGGGCTGGGGGGTTCTTCTGTTGGTCGCGTGGAAGGAAGAAGCTTCCTGCGATAAAGGATTTTTTAGTAATTTGATAAAAAGCGAGGAAATGGTTATGGATTTGGGAAAAGAGCTAGCGATAAAGAGCCTCCTTGTGACAGCCAGAGGATACCAAGGGCACTAAAAAGCGACACCGTTTTATGGTTGAAATACCAAAAACTCGTACAAAACGCTTTGATTCCACCTTTATTGTACGAACCGGTAGGATGTGGAACGCTTTACCTGAGTGGGTGTGTTCTGATAGATATTATCTAGATGTCTTCAAGTCGTGAGTGAATCGGTTTCTTCTAGGCAAGCATGCTTCATCGTAGACCGTATCGTTGCTTACCATCAGGCAAGATGGCGATCAAATGCAAGCCTATTACTGAATAAAAAAAATCCTCGAATGCCCGTCCTTCGTCCTAAATATAAATGAGAAGAATTTGGGCTCGGAATTTAAGTTCTTGTCTTGTCAAACCTGTGTAGCCCATAGGTTTGTCAGGACAAAAACATAAATTACGCGTACGGTCTCGATATCAACATTGCTTGATCCAGTGACAGATCTAGGGGGGGACTATGGATCTCAAGTCCACCAAAATCACTCGTAATACCTATAAATCCTAACCTGTTTCTTTCTCTCAGTCACCTGGCTTAAGCCCCATCCCAAAATCCTGGATCCAACACTGGCTTGATCCAGGAGGCATTTTAAGAGTTGTTAAGAAAACTGACCAATAGCTCTCTGCTGCACATCAGCTCCGGCTTCTACCAGATCCTGCACCAACTCGTTGTTGCTATATGCTATAGCAAGATGTAGAGAGCTAGCCCCTGAAAACGTAATCGTACCAATATTATAAACGCGAAAGTTTGTAAGAATGTATGAATATATATGCGTTTTTGCGTGTAAGAACACGCAAAAACGGCTTGACGGATTTACATGTGGAATTAAGGTTGTTCATGGTCTGGATTAACACATAGGCTACTTTTTGTCCCGAAAAACGCGGGTGTCGGGGAAGTCTGTTAAGAAACCTTTATCGTCTTACCCAAATATTCTTCTCCTTCGACCACATCCAGAGACAGTTTGGGGAAGCATTTCACTAATGTTCTTGCCAATCTTGTATGGATCTGTAATCAAACTCTTTTGGTGATGAAAATAGGCAGTGGCTTAGGTAACGTCCTGTTTTTATTGCTTTAATAGTCGTCACTAATAAATGTACCATCCAGAATGGATAGCATATCAAGCAATACTGAGGCAATAATAGAAAAAAGAAAGATGTGATTTTCCATCCAAATTCTCTGTGATTTTCTATCTTTCAAGCACATACACGAATTCCGTTTTGACTCGCATCATCTTCGCGTAAATGGTTAAATATTATTTGTGCGAGCACGAGTAGCACGACAGCATAGAAATAAAGGGTGTTGGTGGACTAGGTATAGCCAGACCAGCACTACGTATGGATCGCATATTGTTTATTTTCTTACTTTCCCTAAAGTGAATTTTTAAGATATAATTACTTTGGTACAGGTGTACTCTTCAGAAAAAGATGTCGCACTCAAGAGAGATACCTCTGAGCAGTGGATGGTAATTGGTTGATGATGGTAATTACCTTTGTGTCGCAAATGATGAGGACATGCAGCAGTGACTCTCCTAACGCTCCTCGATAGCACATCTGCCAACAAGCGGTGTGGTCCTGCCACTTCGCCAGAGGGTCGTGAGGAGATAGTGAGGCTTCTATAGGCAACACCACCTGAGAAAACAGAAGAAATTTAGGAAAGCTAAAACGGCATCAGTATCTTCTGGGTAAGCGTGCTCTGTCGTAGACCGCATCATTGCTTCCCATCAAGCGAGATGACTGTCAACACAAGCCTATCCTAGAATTAGAAAAAAAAAACAGTGTTCTTCAAAAGATAGGTGACTAAGATTTAAATAACCATAAAATATACAATTAGCTAACTGTCTGAACTTTGGTTATTGTCTTCTTGTGTTCTTTAATTTTTGGCCAACAGGTCAGAAGCCGTACCGTGAACTCTTAGCTCGAGCCTAAACTGGATCGCTCAGGCATTCATCTCGCTTTGTCAGCTACAGAAAAAGCGAGACAAAAGTCAACGCGATTGAATTTAGGACCACGCTTAGAGGTCATGGTACGGGCCTAGATCATGATTTTCTTGTTGTGTTTTGTTTGTTTCTAAGAACGTGACTAATTTCGTATTGCGATTGCGAGATGTCATTAAATTCATAGTCGTATCTGGAGTATTAGTAGTTCCGCGAACAGTAGACCTCGCGAACGTCCGGATGTTTGTATATTGGTAGTGTTGGTACTCGCGTACAGGTCGCACTTCTCAACAAATCTCGACGAAAGCCGATTTAAGTACCTACCTAGACTACCTACCTACAGGCTCACATTTTGACAAAATTTCGGCAGAAGTATACATGGCAGTACCCCTGCTAAATTTTGTCAAAATCGGTCGGTAAATGGCGCTGTAGCGGGTTTCCCCCCTTTTTAAGGGACATACCCCCCCCCCCCCAATCAAAAGGTCCCCACAACGAACAAAATCTATTAAATCGTTGAATCTGTAAGTATACTATGTAAGTTTAGTCGAGATTTGTTGAGAAATGCGACCTATATGCGAGTACCAATACAAACAAACATCCGGACAGATGAAAGCTAATTTGGCCAGTCGTAGCAAAGACGCTTCGCTCTCTCGGTCAATTATAGTTTTAATATTGCAGCTTTTTTTCTTTTTAAAACTAAAACGGCTCACAACACATTTTAGCAATTTTCTTGAAAACATAACTTCTTCCACTGATAATTATTTGCGATGTCGTTAACTTTCAATTATTATGAGTCTACGTCGACGAGGGCAAAGACCTCTTTACTTCACTTGTTGCCCTCAATTTGATTTCCCTTAAGCAGTGAAATCAGACTTTTATATTCGCAGCTATTTCAAAGAAGTAGTGAGGAGACAACAGTCTAAAATAAATTAACCTAAAATAAAAATATATGGCAAAGAATGTAATTTTGTCCATTAAAAGTACTCATCACTCGCTAGGGGAAACTCTCAACGAGTAAAATTGATACCATTCGACCCGCCAAAATGAAGTGGGAATAGTTGGATGCAAAAATATGTTTTGAACGAATGAGATCAATGTACTCGTAATGGACGATGATATCAACATCATAATCATCCATTACATTGCGAGATTAGCGAGTCCTTAGGTAGGTATACATACATCTTGAGTGTTGGTTGACCTCTCTTTAGGTGTTGATGTTGGTTTATTTTTGTATGTGTACACTCTAGTGATCAGTGAGTTCGTAAGTAAAAACCGAGTGGTGGATAACAGTAACATTGACGTTAGAATTTTAGGCCTTCACATAGACTTCTGGACTTGGCTTGTCTAGCTCTGTGCTAATCGGACCTAAGCCAAGCAACATAGTTTTATTAGGGTACCTATACAGACACACTAATCGATGGACGGTTGATCAGTCGACGTCGATCGTCAGTTATTGTTGTGGTCACAATTACAACACAACGAATTCGTTGTCGGCCGAAGTACCTACGCACAGGCGATGTCGGCCGATGTCTGCCGGCTTCCTTGTTCCCTGAGAGATACAATCTTGGGCTTTTCAAGGTCAGAGTGAATATCTTCTAAGTCTGCGTGCTTCATCTTCGACCACATCGTCGCTTACCATCAGGCGAGTTGAAGGTCAAACGCGGACATGTTCACGTTAAAAAAAATTGACCCGAAATGGTCTGTTTTGGTGCACGCGTACCGTTAAGGGCTAAGTATGAAAACATTTCTAAGATACCGACTTGTTCTTGGTCTCTGAACTTCCACCGCAGGTACTCAGCCCGGTTGATCACCCTCCCCTTTCCCCCCGCATACATGTACGCAGCAAAGGTCTCCCGCATCAGCTTTTCAGCCGCCACCATGCCACCTCGCGTATACGCCTCTATGAGGAGACCACCTGGCAGAAACAACAAAGTCAACAAACGTTGATGTTATGATCATTGATCAGTCTCAAATGCGCGACCGAATTAATTTAACCCGAGAGGATCTGAGCCGCGACCGACTTAATTTAAACCTGCTATGATCTGGGTTTACGTCGACCGTTGTTCTTTCAACTGTGCTACTTTCATATAAATTTTAATGAACAGCATGAAAACTAAATGCTAATACAGCATGAAAACTAAATGCTAAACTGCTAATTTGCTACTCGGTATAGCTGGACTAGCAATGAAAAGGAGTCGCATAAAATCTTCTGGTCTTTAAAAAGTTACTTTTCAAGACAGTACTGCGCTTGTCTTCAGAAAACGATGATACGCTGAAGAGAAGGCCTATCGTTGGAAAACGGTTGATTTTGATGATGACAGAAATTGGGAAACTTAAAATACCTTTCTTGTAATCAGCGAGTTTGTACAAGACCGTGTGGTCTTCGCTGCTGGGCTGCGAGATGACGCGGTCCAGCACAGAGCTGACGCCTTGGACCCCCTTCACAGTCAGCAGCTTGCTACACGCCTCGCCCATTCTCAGTACTCCTTGCCACTGTCGTCACTGAATCATTGTCGATGCATCCGTTAATGGCCTGAGAACAAGTATTAGAGTTAAACTAAATTAAGTTTACTCGTGTCTAATAGCAATGTGAGCAGTTGCAATGGCCTCTTGGCCTTACCATCATCGGAGGAGACCAAGAGCTTAAAAAGACCGTACCTGTTCCTCGTCGGAGGGTAATTCGTTATTACGGAGTGGAATGATCGACAATCCTACTTCTTGAAAACAAACCTAACAACAAAAAAATCTAAATTAAGTAAGGTAAAAGTAATGAGTACCTACCGGTAAAGTACGCGTACCAGTAAAAGAGACGTTGGTCGTTCCTCAGCTCGTTGGGTCGGCGATATAATAAAAATCGCGGGTCGAACCTGGACAAGATTGGCACAGGACCGGGCTAAGTTGGGCTACATAGGCTGGGATCTCTCGTTGCCGAGCGTGGTGAAAGCCGTGCTGGGCGGCGAGAGATCGTGGCAGGCCGGGGTCTCCTTCTGCGAAGAGGTGATGACGCAGAAGGAGGCCGCGGAGCGGGTCAGAGAGGACGATGCCCGATCTGACCCGCTCCGGCGCAGACGATGGAGCGAGGAGGCGGTTCGCCCATCTCCTCGCTCCTCTGCAGTGGGGTTGCCGGGAGAGTCGGGGGACTCTCCCGGCCTGCACGACCCCACACTGACTGTCTGGGGGGTGATCCTGGGGAACAGGGTCACCCCTCCATAGGTGCGGGGGGCCCTAATCGGGCCCATCGCTGGGGCGAGGTGGCGATTGCTAACGCGACCCCACCTTGCCCCATCTCAGGCGGATGCCGAACACCCCAGTAGTTTTAGTGGGTATGCCGCCGCAGGGCGGAGACTCCCACATAACCACCCTGCCTCCCCCGGGGCGGGCGTGGATAAAGGATTTTCCCTGGGTAAAAAAAAATAAAAATAAAAAAGGACCAGGCTAAGTGGCGTACAAGAGAGGCCTATGCTCAGCAGTAAGCTATAACAGGCTGACAATGATGAACGAATTTACATACCACTGGTTTCCGGTGAAGGAAAACATCGTAAGGAAACCTGCATACTTACGGCCGGAGAAAAAAATCCAATGGCGTATAAATTCCAGCAATCCGCACTTGGCCAGCGTGGTGGAATACGGCCTAATCATAATTCGAGGGTAGACCTGTATCCCAGCAGTGGGAGAATTAAAGGTTGCATATGATGATGATGATGATGATGAATGATAAAAAATAATGCACAAAATGATTTATTTTAAAACTTACCTGTGGTATTGAATAGTCTTCAACAACTCCACTATTCTACTTAGCTTCTTCATCAGGAGTCTCCAAAAGCTTGCCTTGCTTTTTGGAGCATAAAACATTCACTTCACTTTGTATCCTACATTTTTCAATTCACTTTGATCTATTGATCATTAGTTCAACTGAATAGATTTGGGTCATTAAAACTGGGTCAGCAACCTACTGCTCTTGTTTTCGCTGACATTTAAAAATACTGCTGGTTACTATCCAAATAAAGTTAATGAAGGGGAAATAGGAGAAGTTCACTCTCGTACTCCAGCTATTAGAAAAGCCACTAAAAAAGATCCTAGTACAGTAGGCCCAAGTTTGAAGGCTTTTTAAGACAGCAAAATTTTCTAAAACTATTGGCATCCTTGTCTAATGGCTTGCAATGATAAAGACAGATATATTTTTAGTTAGTTTAGATCTGTCTTAAAAAGCCTTTAAACTTGGGTCCATTACCTATTTAGTATTTTTTGTAAGCAGCGATTGTGACCGGTCAGTTAATCCAAATAACTCGGCTGGCGAGGGTCACTCCACCAGGCTTCCTCTCCATGGTGTTCTCAAGTGCAGAGCAAGACTCCGGGTCGCTGCACCGACCCGGAAATGGAGTAGGTAAGTATGCTCTGATGAAGGACACCACTAAGAAATTGAATCTAGTGACTGGAAGTTAGAACCCCCTACCTTAATCAAATAGAATTACTGTTTTAAACTACCCAAGATAAGAGGATCTATTTATTACCCATATCGTTGTTATTTAATTTATTTTTTTGTTCAACAAATCATCACTTCAATGACTTCAAGCGAAGACGAAACGCGCCGCGCTGTCCTTGGAAACGATTACCGAATGTAAGTAAGGAAGCGAAATTCGAGATCTTTTAAACGAAGCTAAATTTTTGGAGAAGTAATTTAGTCTCAAATTCTCAATATATCACTAACAATAACAAAAGAATCGCACGATCCCACTGCAAGCCCTCGTTGCAATAAACAGTCTGATATTGCTATGGTAACTAAATAATTTGGATGTGTTGCTATGGTAACCAATTTATTAGTAAAAAATCATACTTATATGTACTTACTGACAAATGTGTTGATTACGCGTAACGAGTAAAGTGGCGAGACAGTGCTCTCGGCGTAGTAAGTAGGTACTCGGTATCTAAACATTTTGACGAGGCGAGACAGTCGCTAGCACCACAATTTACTACCTTTATTGTGCGTAGGTGCAGTACCTACGCACAATAAAGGTGGAGAGTGGAATGCTCTGCCCGAGTGGGTGTTTCCCGGTAATCTGGGTGTCTTCAAGTCGGAAGCGAATCAGTTTCTTCTAGGCAAGCGTGCTCCATCGCAGACCGCATCGTTGCTTACCATCAGGTGAGATGGCTGTCAAACGCAAGCCTATCATTGAATAAAAAGAAATTGGTTGCACGGCCGAGTGTGCCTATTTACCCGCCACTGTACTCGTTATATGTAATCAACCTATGACATATATAGGTATATTAGACAGTGAACAAGCAAGTACACACCAGACTGCCCACCACGCCCGACTCTTCAAAGCACAATGTAAAATTAGTGCTTGACAGTTACCTACTATGATTAGACATCAATAAGTATAAAGGCACTCATAGGTAGAGGTGTTGCCAATTATCAGAAGTTAGGTATTGTCGAGTGGTTCTGTTCATAATGTGGGCATGTAGTTAGGTTCTATTAGACAAACAGGCGTGGATAATCGGGCGACAGGAATAAAACCATTACTTGCAACACACGTAGATTATAATCTTGAATGATGTCAGTACATTAATGTTACAATGATCCGTTCTACTATGATCTCCAATGGATATTCCAAGTATTCACGATACAACTCAAACAGGCACTCCGCCGAACACGTAACGCGCATAGGTACACGATACAATAAGATTCTATGGCCACCACTGTAATTCCAGATGTAATTACAACTATTGTAATCAGCTTTCTACGTATCAACTTTAACTATCAACCCTTGCCCTTGTGGCTCTGGTCGAGATTCCTAAAGTATCGTTTCCCGCCTTTTCGTTACGGATCGTAGTTGTGCGAGAGTGGTAAACGTCAGCGGCTCAGAAGCTGTCACTGTTAGTTACGTTTTATAACCACTCTAAATAAAGATTGGCTCAGAGCGCCGACACGGCCTCTCCTGACTATCGCACGTCCTCGTGCGCCTTCTTCTTGTGGTCTTCCAGCAATCCCTCTCCATAGCATCTCTGAACCCAGCTAGTCTTCATGCAACTGCTTCTCCATAGCATCTCTGACACTCCACCAAGCTCGTCAACACTTATCCAGTGTTAATCTTCCATTTGATCTGCAAAGACAAAACACACCTGGTAAACTATTCTATGGAAGCTCGTCCATCACTGACACATCTCTATTTGTCACCCACCGAATAGAACCTTTCCACATACAAGTTACAACCACAAACACTGGACCGGACAACTGTACTCAGACGTCCCTTCGACCAGTCATTATTTCTCATGATGACATGGACCGGACAACCAATGAGCGTCCCTTCGACCAGTCATCATTTCTCATGATGACATGGCCCGGACAACTCGACCCAGGCGTCCTTTCGACCAGTCATCATTTCTCATGATGACATGGACCGGACAACCCATAAGCGTCCCTTCGACCAGCTTTCCAAATGCCACCCCAAACCAGCCTAGTGGTCTGATCCGGAACATTGACCTGCATAAGCCAGCTCCTTAGACCTTCCACTAGCTGCACACATCAATATCGTACATGGGGACATCCGATGCTCCCCAGCCAGTATTGTCGGCCTCTACACAACACAGTCACTATTCCCAAAAAAAGGCCAGCATGCAGTTAATATATGAGAATGACCACAGTGACAGACAGTACACAGGGTTTACACATAAAACAAATATTCAGTAGAACAAATTATCTAATGATTATGCTCGCATATGTGAACCAGCTCCAACAATTCTACTGATCATCATCATCATCTCTTAATATGAACAAACTAGAATGATTCTATTGATCATTACATTCACAATTTCACATAATAATATGTGACCAACAATCATAGACAGTAAAGGAACAAGCTCACCGGATATTGTGTTCAAGCAACATGAGGATGGTCTAAGTTCACAGAGTGAACCTTTAAAAGCCGCTGCTCGGTCGATCTCTCCGTGTCCGCCTGGACACACTGTTGCAACATGTCATGTCTTTCTGCGCACAAGCTCAGTAATTAGTCTTGCTTTATCTAGACTCATTGACACCAATGTTTCGTTCGATGTCTTCTATGTAGCAGTAATATCTTCTCATCTCTTTATACTTCTGCTCCGGCATCTCAGGATCAAATAAGATCAGTTGCATTGCGTTCTTTGTTAGTCTCGCTTTATCTAGACTTATTGACATCAACGCTTGGTTGGATGTCTACTATGTAGCAGTAATATTTTCTCATCGCTTTATACTTCTGCTCCAGCATCTCAGGATCAAATTAGATCAGTTCTATTGCCTTCTTTGCAATTTTTTTTCTTTTGTTTTGTTTGTTCTGTGTCTCAGGACCAGAGCGACTACTGAGAGTGTTTCAACTGGATTTGATCTAGAAAGAGATCTAGAATCGATCTACACGTCTTAACGCCGTCACAGCCTCCTGATAGTTCACTGGACGACTCACTGATAGTTCAACTATTCCTGAAGTACTCGTATTACTGGAAGGGTGGTGCCGACATTGCCAAGTTCCTTGATCTCAAATTTACTATCGTTCTTCTTAATCAGTTATTGATATTGAAATCTCCGTCACCATGTAAATTTTTCAAACATCGGCTTCTGTACTTTCATATTCTGCTCCTTTCATATTCTGTTGTTTGTAGTTTCAAGGCTAAGTACTAGCCAAAAATCCCGACGACTTTACATGATGCACAAAGTTTAGTTGCATGGCGATGTTTTCTAGCTGCTGGTTTTATCCTCTGATCTTTGCCCTTCGTATCCCACTTCTGATAAAGGCACTCATAGGTAGAGGTGTTGCCAATTATCAGAAGTTAGGTATTGTCGAGCGGTTCTGTTCATAATGTGGGCATGTAGTTAGGTTCTATTAGACAAACAGGCGTGGATAATCGGGCGAGAGGAATAAAACCATTACTTGCAACACACGTAGATTATAATCTTGAATGATGTCAGTACATTAATGTTACAATGATCCGTTCAACTATGATCTCCAATGGATACTCCAAGTATTCACAATACAACTCAAACAGGCACTCCGCCGAACACGTAACGCGCATAGGTACACGATACAATAAGATTCTATGACCGCCACTGTAATTCCAGATGTAATTGCAACTATTGTAATCAGCTTTCTACGTAGGTATCAACTTTAACTATCAACCCTTGCCCTTGTGGCTCTGGTCGAGATTCCTAAAGTATCGTTTCCCGCCTTTTCGTTAAGGATCGTAGTTGTGCCAGAGTGGTAAACGTCAGCGGCTCAGAAGCTGTCACTGTCAGTTACGTTTTATAACCACTCTAAATAAAGATTGGCTCAGAGCGCCGACCAGTATAAAGTAGCGCAAAATTAAAAGTCGCGCTGGAACAGTGATCAGAAAATACTGGTACGGGCTTAGGCCAAACTTTTATTAGTGTTAACTGTTATTTTCGTTATTAATGGTAGTATTCTGTGCTAACGGCTAAATGCAAGTCGTGAGCTGTGGTTGGGCAGAACTGGATTAGCCAGTCACTTACGGCCGATCCCAATAAGCGATCTCAATCTACATAATATTTTCACCGATCTCAGATCGGAATTTTGATCCATTTACTACAAAAACTGTTTCAATAACCAAACCACAGATGGCTATAGCAATCCAAAAATGCAATCTATCCGTAAGAGGGCGCCAATCCATTTCTAGCATTTTTTGGATCGCCCTCTGTTCGAAAAAGACTGTTGTTGGGTTTCATTAATCAATCTTTTGACGTTGACAAGTAGATTTATGTCTAGGCAATCTTTTTTTTCAATCCTAGAATTTTGTTCGATTACAAGCAATCTTTGGAAAAAATACTGTCTACAAAAAGACAATTTTGGGATCAAAACTTATAAAATACAGAATAGATAATGTTCAGTGATAGTGAGACTGATTTGGAAATGTTGGAGCAGCTTTCAGATTGGGAAATTGATGACACTGATGAAGACACGGATTCATCAGAACCACGAAGCTATTGCCGCATCGCATCAATCATACTCGGTGCTTACTGAATGAATTCAGTAAGCACCGAGTATGAATTCTGAACTGAACTGAATTCACTTTTAGAAAGCTGCGGTAGAGCTGCTTTCATCGGAAATCGTATGGCATATACGTAAAAGTAACCTCGAAGCGGTAAGTACTTAAAAGGAAACGTCAAAAGAACTTGCTATTTACTTTGCATGCATTTGTCCAAATAACCTGCCTTCTAAGGTATCTTTTTATTCACCATCTAATTAATTACAGAAATAATGGAATTGCACCACTTCACCAGCTACTCTTAACACTCCGATTTTATGCATTGGGTACAATGCTCATTTCTGTAGGGGATTTTGTGGGAGTATCAAAATAAAGTGCTAGCAGAATAGTTCAAAATATATCTGAAGCTATAGCCATGCTTTACAATAAATACATGCACCTGAATAGTGTGGACCAGTTCTTCCGCTATGGTCAATTTCCATGTGTCCTTGGTCTTTGGTATGTGTCAGATGGATGAGCGTCCATAGATGAGTCCACCATGTATATTTTATCTTTGCAGTTTAAATGGGAGATGAACACTTGAGAAATGTAAATGCAGGGAATACAGAAGAAGCAGATTCATGAAGACTTGTTGGGCATCAGCCGTGGAGTTGGTGATGGAGGCTGCTGGAAGACCATGAGGAGAAGAGAAGACAGTCATGACAGGCTGTCGGAGCACAGAGCCTATAATAATTAAGAGGCGGTAGTGGAATGATTATAATCTAGGTTTGCTGAAAGTATTGGTTTTATTCCTCTCACTCGTTTATCCACCCTTACCTACGGACTACTCACAAAATATGAAAATGGAACTTCTCTACAATAATCATGATGATAACTGGCACCTCCCCCATGTGTGTCTTATACGTATGTTTAGTATTGTTATTCTTCTGATTAATGTTATTTTTAACCTATGATGTTGGGTGAAAGTCTTATTTCTTTTTCTAATTACTCAATTACATACAACCACCATGGAGTATTCCATGCTAAATATTTCTCAGTACTCTGACACTCAATGAACATAACAGACGTTTCCAAACAGAAAATCCTCCTTGATACAAACTTAAATAGATAACAATAGATATGTCAATTTATGATAATAACATGTATTTTTCATGTATTGATGTTATTTTTTTTTGTGCTGTCTTGTGTTGTCCTATTGGTTTCAGACAAGTTGACAAGTAAACTCAGATGGGGGAAAACTGAATGTAACACCGATCATTTGTATAAATGTCACCGATCAATCTCCATTGTGTATCATCCACGCGACACTGGCAAAATTGAGGCAACCCCGCAGAAGCCATTAACAAAAATTGAAGTTGAAGTTGATAACAATAGAAAGAAACAAGATTTTTGGTTTTTGTTATGTAGGTACTAAAGTGAGGGTAGTGTGGAAAAACTATTCTGCAGTTGTCAACCTGGCCAGGAACATAGCTTACAAGAATAATCCCGTATTTAGTGAGTATATATTAGTGGCGACGAGAGAAAAGTGTTTAAAAGTGAAAATAAACGATTAGTGAACAATTTGTGAATAAATAAAATATTATACTTCGCACTTTGTCCTCGAAATTAGTATTAGTAGATATTATATACACATGTAGTTTCGCTAGGTGACACCACTCTTTGCACTAATTGTTGAGAGAATGTAGGTAGAATTAAACAAGTTAAAATATCCGAGGGTAGATATAACCCACCTCGCCATTTTGTCGTTCTTATTCTTCATTCGCAATTTAGTGCTCAACCACTCCGGACACTTTCAATTCAACAAAAGTATAATACTTAGTGTTCTTTTTGTTATTCAAAAAATACCTAAAAGAAAACGCTCGAAAGCTGTCAAAGAAAACCGCGGAATTTTAATGCGTAAAATTAAAAAATTAAAGTGAAAAATAAGTCGTATAAAAGTGACGTTTCTAGTAGTGATTCCGAGGACTCATTGGAGCAACGGATAATAGTACGAAGTACAGTAGGTACATCGACAAGGTATGTAGTGGTATTACTATGTATTCATTACCTTAATAATTATAAAGCAAAGTTCATAAAACCGAGATCGCCAGCGGTGCTATTTCGCCGCATTCGATATTGTTATCAGTTGTAACTGATAACCTCTGGCACGGGGCAGCCTTAAAGCCCATTAATCTGTCAATGCAACCGAACTAACCATCAGGGTTTTTTCACCGCATACGACATTTTATCAGTTGAGACTGATAACCTTTTTCTCTTAGCTGGCACCGGGCAGCCTTAAAGCCCATTAATCTGTCAATGCAACCGAACTAACCATCAGGGTTTTTTCACCGCATACGACATCTGTCAATGCAACCGAACTAACCATCAGGGTTTTTTCACCGCATACGACATTTTATCAGTTGGGACTGATAACCTTTTTTCTTTTAGATGGCACTGGGCAGCCTTAAAGCCCATTAATCTGTCAATAAATGCAATCGAACTAACCATTGGGGTTTTTTCACCGCATACGACATTTTATCAGCCGGGACTGATAACCTTTTTTCTTTTAGCTGGCACTAGGGCAGCCTTAAAGTTCAATTATTATCTCAATGAATGCAACCGAACTAACCAGTGGGGTTCTTTCACCGCATTCGACATTTTATCAGTTGGAACTGATAACCTTTTTGCTGACACTAGACAGCCTTAAAGTCCACTAATCTGTCAATGAATGTAACCGAACTAACCACCGCGTTCAAAATTTGATCAGTTACTCGAAACTGAAAACACAATAACTTTTAATCATTTACTTTGAGCAAAATTTTAAGACCTTTGGACTTGTTGTTATTATATAAACTAAACGTATATTATATAAGGTTAAAAACCTATACTTACAAGTCAATATCGACTCATTCCTGAGTCACCCCAACCAAACCTGGGCCCAGACGACTGAATCCCAGAGCCTCCAAATCACGTGACTGTATAGGACGTTGATAATTTCGGCGCAGATCTCGTCGACACTTATGGAGGTAAAGCGGCGACGGTCCCTATAGTTACCAGTAACTTAGTATAGTTATTATACTTCGCACTTTGTCCTCGAAATTAGTATTAGTAGATATTATATACACATGTAGTTTCGCTAGGTGACACCACTCTTTGCACTAATTGTTGAGAGAATGTAGGTAGAATTAAACAAGTTAAAATATCCGAGGGTAGATAATTATAACCCACCTCGCCATTTTGTCGTTCTTATTCTTCATTTCGCAATTTAGTGCTCAACCACTCCGGACACTTTCAATTCAACAAAAGTATAATACTTAGGTGTTCTTTTTGTTATTCAAAAAATACCTAAAAGAAAACGCTCGAAAGCTGTCAAAGAAAACCGCGGAATTTTAATGCGTAAAATTAAAAAATTAAAGTGAAAAATAAGTCGTATAAAAGTGACGTTTCTAGTAGTGATTCCGAGGACTCATTGGAGCAACGGATAATAGTACGAAGTACAGTAGGTACATCGACAAGGTATGTAGTGGTATTACTATGTATTCATTACCTTAATAATTATAAAGCAAAGTTCATAAGAATGCAACCGAGATCGCCAGCGGTGCTATTTCGCCGCATTCGATATTGTTATCAGTTGGAACTGATAACCTCTGGCACGGGGCAGCCTTAAAGCCCATTAATCTGTCAATGCAACCGAACTAACCATCAGGGTTTTTTCACCGCATACGACATTTTATCAGTTGAGACTGATAACCTTTTTCTCTTAGCTGGCACCGGGCAGCCTTAAAGCCCATTAATCTGTCAATGCAACCGAACTAACCATCAGGGTTCTTTCACCGCATACGACATCTGTCAATGCAACCGAACTAACCATCAGGGTTTTTTCACCGCATACGACATTTTATCAGTTGGGACTGATAACCTTTTTTCTTTTAGATGGCACTGGGCAGCCTTAAAGCCCATTAATCTGTCAATAAATGCAATCGAACTAACCATTGGGGTTTTTTCACCGCATACGACATTTTATCAGCCGGGACTGATAACCTTTTTTCTTTTAGCTGGCACTAGGGCAGCCTTAAAGTTCAATTATTATCTCAATGAATGCAACCGAACTAACCATTGGGGTTCTTTCACCGCATTCGACATTTTATCAGTTGGAACTGATAACCTTTTTGCTGACACTAGACAGCCTTAAAGTCCACTAATCTGTCAATGAATGTAACCGAACTAACCACCGCGTTCAAAATTTGATCAGTTACTCGAAACTGAAAACACAATAACTTTTAATCATTTACTTTGAGCAAAATTTTAAGACCTTTGGACTTGTTGTTATTATATAGACTAAACGTATATTATATAAGGTTAAAAACCTATACTTACAAGTCAATATCGACTCATTCCTGAGTCACCCCAACCAAACCTGGGCCCAGACGACTGAATCCCAGAGCCTCCAAATCACGTGACTGTATAGGACGTTGATAATTTCGGCGCAGATCTCGTCGACACTAATGGAGGTAAAGCGGCGACGGTCCCTATAGTTACCAGTAACTTAGTATAGTTAGTATTTGCGATCTCAGGACCGCAAATAATATCGCGGACATAATTGTCGACGATCCAACTTCATCGACAACAGAACCTTTAAAATTAGATGAAGAGGTACTGGAGGTTTTGGGCAAACACCCGATAATCACAATGAAAATTGCAAACGACACCCGTTCAGAGTTAGCAACCGCCTCAAATATATCGCGCCTGAAGGTTACAATATACAAATATTTTGACTAAGTACTCAATGCCTGCATGCTATGCCAGCAATTATGCTTGCACATCAATGCTCCACAGCTTAACCCTTAAACAAAAGCTGCCCTTCCAGAACGGCACTGAAACCGGACAAAGAAATCGAAGCCGAACAAAAACAAATGGCACGTGTTATATCATGCCTTGCTGAAGTTATTACTATTACTTGCTATATGGCGACTTAGCAACTTGCAACACAAAAAATAAAATAAAATAAAAATATACATTTTTGTTATAAGTAATTAAGAAACATTTAATAAATAAATAAAAAATTTACCGGTCAAACCTACACATACGAGCACATAAACCGCTCGGTCTGTAAAGCGCAATCAGTCGCGCGCTTTTTTGCGCTGATTTAAAAAAAAATAATAATAATAATAAATAAATAAAAAAAAAAAAAAAAAAAAAAACTGAATACAGCATTTTTCTTCTTGTAATTTTTATTTTTTTTCTAAAATTTATTAAAAATTTATAAAAACAGGTAATGTTGCATATTTTACTTATGTTGATGCATATTTTACCAATTTCACGAATGTTTCACCAATTTATTATACATAATTATTATAAACTTTTTATGTTGCATATAATCCGGTTCTTATAAATTACAAATGACCATAGTACTATCCTCTCTTGGATAGCTGGAAGTTTTCCTCATCGGTCGTTCAGGAATCTGTTCCTAAACCACGCATATATATACAAATTCTGATAAACAATCGAAATAATTGTATTTAAATTAAAATAATAATAATATAATTAATAAGTTTACAAAAACTGAACATTTTAAACTTGGATGGGGACTTACGCACTGCAGTAAAATTATTTTCTCAGAAATGCTATATGGCACCTTTGATCTCAAAGATGCATATTTTCTTTTAAGATATCACAATGGCTTTATAAAAACCTTCGGTTAATTTTCAACGACAAATACGACTATTCCAATGTAACATTGTGCCGTTCGGCTTAAGTACTGCAAACTGCACCGTTTGCTTTTACAAACATTATGAATCTGTATTTAGTCGATTGGCTACTAATAAGTCAGTGCCCTGAAATGCTACTGATAAATATTGAAATGACGAGAAAAACATTTACTTCTCTGAGTCTTACGAGGAGAAAAGTGTGTTGACACCTTCAATTACATGCTAATTTTTAGGCATGATCATAGACTCTTATCAGATGTCGCTAAGTCTAACCTTGGACAAAAAGTTACACATTAAAACTGAAATAGATAATTTTACTAAAAAGAGACGCTGTTGATTTAGGAAATTCACACAAATCAAAGGTTTATTAGTGTCGGCTCGTCCAGCCATTGAGTATGGGTATGGGCTTTATACTAAGGAAATAAAACGCTGCAAATATCTTAACTTATGATGTTGTGATAAGTTTATGAATGTACCCGACACTCTGTTGCCCGATATTAAGTGGTGGATTAGTGCCATAGGCCAATCAACACACCATATCAGAAACGACGTGCTGTGCACGTTACAGAAATTTATTCTGACGCCTCAACTACGGGGTGGGGGCGAACTGTAAAGGTCAAACTGCAAGTGCTCAATGGTCAAGTAGTAAACAAGAAAGGCATTGAAATTACCTCGAGCTGCTTTCATAGCTCTTAATTTTTTTCCAAGGATTTATACGGCTGTCTGATACTTTTGCGCATCGACAACACCACCGCAATTCTGCGATAGCTTACATTAACCGCATGGATGGAATTCTATTTCCAATCTTACTAAAACAGCAAAAGAAATTTGGCCTCACGGCTACAAAGATTTTTATCTTCACGTCCTATAGTAGATCATGTATCAATGTTCTCGCTGATTTTGAATCACGTAAAACACACCCAGATATCAAATAGGAGTTAGCTGATTGGGCTTCCCAATACTTAGCAGCATCTTTTGAGCTGCCTGAAATAGATTTGAAAGTCGAATCATCAATAAATGTAATAGATACATATCGTCACACAAAGATCTTGACGCAGTCGCTTTTAATTCATTTGCAGTCATGGTCAGACATCTTATTTTTATTTACACCTTCCCTTCATTTTCAATAGTCCTAAGAAGGCTGCGAAAAAACATTTCAAACAACGCATGTGGCATTGTGATTGTAGCAATGTTTCATTGTACCAATGTTCCTACACAAGCATGGTTCTCTTTGTTCAAATCCCTACTTGTGTCTGATATCGCTACGTTTACACCTAACGATAATATTTTGATATCGCATTACAAATCGCAGATATATTCCAATCTTACCCTGGCTGCAGGAGTGTTATCAGGCTTTATCAAGTCGAAGCCTACAAGTTGCCTCACTGACTAAAAGCTCCAATAAACAACATGACGGATTTCTCTGGAAGTGGTGGTCGTATTGCTTAAACAATTACAATGTTGTTCTATATAAGGCCTCAATCCCTAGCGTACCTAATTGTCTTTCTATCGAAAATGTTTAGCGACGGTAAACCTCCTTTACCTAAATACAATGCTACCTGGGGCACCAACAGTGTTTTAGGTCACTTATGCATAATTGACAATTGTCAATTGGTAATGAAAAGCTTGATATAAATAAACATTCCTGGTTTCAAGCAGTCAGTTTTCTTCTTACCTTTTTTCTACGAAAACCCAGCAAAAATACTACAGGCATACATAGACAAATGCGATATTTTATTCACTTAAACCAGTCGGCAAACTGCGACTGCCGCACGCTCGCTTGGTGTCAGTCTTGACACTATCCGCAACACTGCGGGATGGAGCCACAGCTCCACTACCTTCGTTCCGTTTTACAACAGGGTTGTTACCGATGCCTGTCACCTGTCCTTAGCTCGAGCAATTATTAATATAATAATAATACACCATCAGGCGAATAGATGCCTAGATACTGTTTAAGCTAAATATAACAATTAAGTTAAGTAATAAGGTAGTAACGTAAAATATGAATATTTTCACGTAAAATATACCTACAGTACCTATGGTTGTGCTTAATAAACATTAAGTTGATTTCACACGATTAACGTGTCATTGACAATACTTCTTTACATTACTCTCAAAGTCTACATGTGTATATAATATCTACTAATACTAATTTCGAGGACAAAGTGCGAAGTATAATTAGTGATTAAACGAACTTACCTTTGTGAAGTTCTATCATAATTATACGTAGCACTTTGTCCGAAGAAATTAGTATGTACTCCCGCCCCCCCAGGAGCAAACGCAACCCTTGAATATCATTAGAACTAAAGAAGCATGCCAATGACAAAGGTGTAATTAGGTGTGTAATATAAATATGTATATCTCTAAACTAAATGAAGAATAAGAACGACAAAATGGCGAGGTGGGTTATAATTATCTACCCTCGGATATTTTAACTTGTTTAATTCTACCTACATTCTCTCAACAATTAGTGCAAAGAGTGGTGTCACCTAGCGAAACTACATGTGTATATAATATCTACTAATACTAATTTCTTCGGACAAAGTGCTACGTATAATTATGATAGAACTTCACAAAGGTAAGTTCGTTTAATCACTAAGTATTTGCGATCTCAGGACCGCAAATAATATCGCGGACATAATTGTCGACGATCCAACTTCATCGACAACAGAACCTTTAAAATTAGATGAAGAGGTACTGGAGGTTTTGGGCAAACACCCGATAATCACAATGAAAATTGCAAACGACACCCGTTCAGAGTTAGCAACCGCCTCAAATATATCGCGCCTGAAGGTTACAATATACAAATATTTTGACTAAGTACTCAATGCCTGCATGCTATGCCAGCAATTATGCTTGCACATCAATGCTCCACAGCTTAACCCTTAAACAAAAGCTGCCCTTCCAGAACGGCACTGAAACCGGACAAAGAAATCGAAGCCGAACAAAAACAAATGGCACGTGTTATATCATGCCTTGCTGAAGTTATTACTATTACTTGCTATATGGCGACTTAGCAACTTGCAACACAAAAAATAAAATAAAATAAAAATATACATTTTTGTTATAAGTAATTAAGAAACATTTAATAAATAAATAAAAAATTTACCGGTCAAACCTACACATACGAGCACATAAACCGCTCGGTCTGTAAAGCGCAATCAGTCGCGCGCTTTTTTGCGCTGATTTAAAAAAAAAATAAATAATAATAATAATAAAAAAAAAAATAAAAATAAAAAAAAAAAAAAAAAAACTGAATACAGCATTTTTCTTCTTGTAATTTTTATTTTTTTTCTAAAATTTATTAAAAATTTATAAAAACAGGTAATGTTGCATATTTTACTTATGTTGATGCATATTTTACCAATTTCACGAATGTTTCACCAATTTATTATACATAATTATTATAAACTTTTTATGTTGCATATAACGGTTCTTATAAATTACAAATGACCATAGTACTATCCTCTCTTGGATAGCTGGAAGTTTTCCTCATCGATCGTTCAGGAATCTGTTCCTAAACCACGCATATATACAAATTCTGATAAACAATCGAAATAATTGTATTTAAATTAAAATAATAATAATATAATTAATAAGTTTACAAAAACTGAACATTTTAAACTTGGATGGGGACTTACGCACTGCAGTAAAATTATTTTCTCAGAAATGCTATTATGGCACCTTTGATCTCAAAGATGCATATTTTCTTTTAAGATATCACAATGGCTTTATAAAAACCTTCGGTTAATTTTCAACGACAAATACGACTATTCCAATGTAACATTGTGCCGTTCGGCTTAAGTACTGCAAACTGCACCGTTTGCTTTTACAAACATAATGAATCTGTATTTAGTCGATTGGCTACTAATAAGTCAGTGCCCTGAAATGCTACTGATAAATATTGAAATGACGAGAAAAACATTTACTTCTCTGAGTCTTACGAGGAGAAAAGTGTGTTGACACCTTCAATTACATGCTAATTTTTAGGCATGATCATAGACTCTTATCAGATGTCGCTAAGTCTAACCTCGGACAAAAAGTTACACATTAAAACTGAAATAGATAATTTTACTAAAAAGAGACGCTGTTGATTTAGGAAATTCACACAAATCAAAGGTTTATTAGTGTCGGCTCGTCCAGCCATTGAGTATGGGTATGGGCTTTATACTAAGGAAATAAAACGCTGCAAATATCTTAACTTATGATGTTGTGATAAGTTTATGAATGTACCCGACACTCTGTTGCCCGATATTAAGTGGTGGATTAGTGCCATAGGCCAATCAACACACCATATCAGAAACGACGTGCTGTGCACGTTACAGAAATTTATTCTGACGCCTCAACTACGGGGTGGGGGCGAACTGTAAAGGTCAAACTGCAAGTGCTCAATGGTCAAGTAGTAAACAAGAAAGGCATTGAAATTACCTCGAGCTGCTTTCATAGCTCTTAATTTTTTTCCAAGGATTTATACGGCTGTCTGATACTTTTGCGCATCGACAACACCACCGCAATTCTGCGATAGCTTACATTAACCGCATGGATGGAATTCTATTTCCAATCTTACTAAAACAGCAAAAGAAATTTGGCCTCACGGCTACAAAGATTTTTATCTTCACGTCCTATAGTAGATCATGTATCAATGTTCTCGCTGATTTTGAATCACGTAAAACACACCCAGATATCAAATAGGAGTTAGCTGATTGGGCTTCCCAATACTTAGCAGCATCTTTTGAGCTGCCTGAAATAGATTTGAAAGTCGAATCATCAATAAATGTAATAGATACATATCGTCACACAAAGATCTTGACGCAGTCGCTTTTAATTCATTTGCAGTCATGGTCAGACATCTTATTTTTATTTACACCTTCCCTTCATTTTCAATAGTCCTAAGAAGGCTGCGAAAAAACATTTCAAACAACGCATGTGGCATTGTGATTGTAGCAATGTTTCATTGTACCAATGTTCCTACACAAGCATGGTTCTCTTTGTTCAAATCCCTACTTGTGTCTGATATCGCTACGTTTACACCTAACGATAATATTTTGATATCGCATTACAAATCGCAGATATATTCCAATCTTACCCTGGCTGCAGGAGTGTTATCAGGCTTTATCAAGTCGAAGCCTACAAGTTGCCTCACTGACTAAAAGCTCCAATAAACAACATGACGGATTTCTCTGGAAGTGGTGGTCGTATTGCTTAAACAATTACAATGTTGTTCTATATAAGGCCTCAATCCCTAGCGTACCTAATTGTCTTTCTATCGAAAATGTTTAGCGACGGTAAACCTCCTTTACCTAAATACAATGCTACCTGGGGCACCAACAGTGTTTTAGGTCACTTATGCATAATTGACAATTGTCAATTGGTAATGAAAAGCTTGATATAAATAAACATTCCTGGTTTCAAGCAGTCAGTTTTCTTCTTACCTTTTTTCTACGAAAACCCAGCAAAAATACTACAGGCATACATAGACAAATGCGATATTTTATTCACTTAAACCAGTCGGCAAACTGCGACTGCCGCACGCTCGCTTGGTGTCAGTCTTGACACTATCCGCAACACTGCGGGATGGAGCCACAGCTCCACTACCTTCGTTCCGTTTTACAACAGGGTTGTTACCGATGCCTGTCACCTGTCCTTAGCTCGAGCAATTATTAATATAATAATAATACACCATCAGGCGAATAGATGCCTAGATACTGTTTAAGCTAAATATAACAATTAAGTTAAGTAATAAGGTAGTAACGTAAAATATGAATATTTTCACGTAAAATATACCTACAGTACCTATGGTTGTGCTTAATAAACATTAAGTTGATTTCACACGATTAACGTGTCATTGACAATACTTCTTTACATTACTCTCAAAGTCTACATGTGTATATAATATCTACTAATACTAATTTCGAGGACAAAGTGCGAAGTATAATTAGTGATTAAACGAACTTACCTTTGTGAAGTTCTATCATAATTATACGTAGCACTTTGTCCGAAGAAATTAGTATGTACTCCCGCCCCCCCAGGAGCAAACGCAACCCTTGAATATCATTAGAACTAAAGAAGCATGCCAATGACAAAGGTGTAATTAGGTGTGTAATATAAATATGTATATCTCTAAACTAAATGAAGAATAAGAACGACAAAATGGCGAGGTGGGTTATATCTACCCTCGGATATTTTAACTTGTTTAATTCTACCTACATTCTCTCAACAATTAGTGCAAAGAGTGGTGTCACCTAGCGAAACTACATGTGTATATAATATCTACTAATACTAATTTCTTCGGACAAAGTGCTACGTATAATTATGATAGAACTTCACAAAGGTAAGTTCGTTTAATCACTAATTATTTTACAATGGGTAATAAGTTCAACGAGTTTGATGTGGCACATGGATGTTGGAAAAATTACATCGAAAGATTTTGCTACTGCCTCGTGGCAGGCGAAATAGAGGAGGATCTGAAGAAAAAGGCGAATTTTTTCGCAGTATGTGGCCCTGAATTATATGATTTGATAGTATCTTTGCTTTCTCCACTCAAGGTAAACGAGGTTAGTTTTTCGTATACCTATAGTGGGTATTTTGAATAATCATTTTCATCCAAAACCCAATGAGATAATAGAATCTTATAAGTTTCACTCGAAAAATCAAGAAGAAGGCGAAAAACTAAGGGATTATATTGCTCAATTACGGAAATTGAGCATAAACTGTAACTTCACCGATTTAAATCGCACTCTGAGGGATAGGCTGGTATGTGGCATAATTGATAAGGAAATTCAAAAGAAATTGTTACAACAAAGCCAACTAACTTTTGAACAGGAATGTGATATTGCATTGTCACACGAAACTGATTTTGATGCAAATATGGTGCTATCTAACCCAAGCACAAGCAACATGGCTTCGGAAGTAGTGCCTATGGAAATAAACAAAGTGACCAGCAAAAAAGGAACAACAGAGGGGGTCAAGTCAAATTGTTTTCGGTGTGGTAAGCAACATAAGGGGGAATGCAGGTTTCGTTGGAGTAAGTGCAACCACTGCGGACGTATTGGGCACCTGGAAGCAGTATGTTTCATAAAGTTGAAGCAGAATAGACAGCAGAACTATGACTGTAACGGCTTATACGAGGTGGGTCTTAATAGTATTAAACAAGACAAAGATCCCTTCCAAATTAAAGTGTTGCTAAATAATAAAGAACTACTGATGGAAGTGGACTCGGGCTGCCCATACACTATTGTGAATGAAACCACGGCCAGGCAGATATGGAACGGTAAATTACCTCGTCTAGCACCAACAAGTATTGGATTAAAGTCATACACTGATGGTAAATTAATATTGCTGGGACAAGCTCCAGTAGAGGTAAACTATAATGGAATTAAGAGAAAATTAGAAATTTTGATTACAAGAGGCAATGGTACAAGTTTAATTGGTCGGAATTGGTTCTCTGATTTGGGAATTACAATACAAGGAATAAATAGTTTGAAGGTCACATCAATATGCAAAGCTCAGGTAACAGAATTGATTAACAAATATAAACAAGTATTTGAACAAGGGCTAGGGAAATATACAGGTCCAGTAGTAAGCATTACACCAAATGAGGGGGTGGTTCCAAAATTTCTAAAAAGTAGACCTATACCATTTGCCATTAGAGAAAGGGTTTTTAAAGAAATTGATAGGTTAGTTGAAGAAGATGTTTTGGAACCGACAGCCCACTCTGAATGGGCAACACCAATAGTTCCAGTACCAAAGGCAAATGGGAAAATGCGGTTGTGTGGGGACTACCGATCTACAGTAAATGCTGCAACAAATACTGATACCTACCCGCTACCAACACTCAATGAAGCATTTGCAGAGTTACAAGGGGGGGTAATATTTTCAAAAATAGATCTAGAACAGGCTTTTACGCAGGTAGTGGTTGATGATAAGACAGCAAAATTGCTTACATTGAATACACCAAAAGGGCTATATAAAATGAAGCGTTTGGCTTTTGGTGTTAAAGCATGTCCTGGAATTTTCCAGAGGTTAATGACCTCTTTACTGGCAGGTATTGAAGGGGTAGCTATTCTTTTGGATGATGTAGTAATATGTGGAAATAACATAAATGTCCACAATGCACGGTTAGAAACAGTGCTGTAAAGACTTCAAAAAGCCGGACTAAAAGTGAACAGAGACAAATGTGTGTTTGCTGTGCCAAAAGTTAAATTTCTGGGTTTTGTAATAGATGAATCGGGAATACATCCAGCTACAGACAAGTTAGAGGCTATCGAGAAGACTCTGGCACCAAAGGATATTAAGGAACTACAAGCATTTCTAGGACTTCTTAATTTTTATGACAGATTTTTACCCCAGAAGGCAACCATAGCGGAGCCATTATACAAGTTATTAGAAAAGGATACTAAATGGAAATGGAACCAAGACCAACAAAGAGCTTTTGAAATTTTAAAGTCTATGCTGTCAAGTGACGATACATTAATCCACTATGATGGTAAAAAGAAACTGATAATGTCTTGTGATGCATCCCAGTATGGACTTGGAGCAGTGCTTGAACACGAGATGGATGATGGAACTATAAGGCCAATAATGTTTGCGTCAAGAACTATGAATGTTCATGAACGGAACTATGCCCAAATAGACAAAGAAGCAGCAGCAATAATATTCGGTCTAAAAAAATTTCATCAATATATTAGTGGACGGAGAGTGGTTATAAAAACTGATCAAGACCATTATTAGGCATATTTGGGCCAGGGAAGCCCATTCCAAATATTATATCGCCCCGAATGCTAAGATGGGCATTATTATTAAATTCATATGATTATGAGATTCAATATGTGGAAGGGAAAAAGCTAGGAAATGCTGAAGCATTGAGCCGTTGGCCTTCAGAAGAGACAGAGAAAGAAGAAGGGTACTTGGGAGTCCTGTTAATAGAGGAGACCCCTATAGAATTGGATTTTACGGCTATAGAAGTTGCAAAATTCACAAAAAAGGATCAAGTATTAAGTAAAATCTTATACTGGATAAGAAATGGATGGCCTGCAAAGGTAGATAAAGACTATAGAATGTTTTGGCAGAAGAGAGAAGAATTGTCAGTTCACAGTAACTGCATACTATGGGGTAATAGAGTAGTAATTCCAGAAAACATGCGTTCACACATCCTAGAAGAATTACATAGAAACCATGATGGAATAGTAATTACTAAAGCTTTAGCAAGAAGTTATTTTTGGTGGCCTTCAATGGATAAAAGTATAGAGGAAATTGTAAAAAACTGTACTAGCTGTTCAGAGAATAGGAATATGCCAACTCAGGTGACACACCATTGGATCAAACCAGATAAAGCTTGGTCCAGACTTGGCTGGGCCATTCCAAGGGAAAACTTTCCTAATTCTGATTGACTCATATTCTAAATGGTCAGAAGTGAAAATAGTCAATGATATGAGTAGCGCCACATTAATAAAAACGTTAAGGGAGATCTTTGCACAGCAAGGTTTACCAGATGCCTTAGTCAGTGACAACGGGAAGAGTTTTATATCAGAAGAGTTTAAGAAATATTTAAAAGATTGTGGTATTCGACAAATTTTGGTGGCGCCATATCATCCGGCTTCAAATGGTCAAGCTGAACGTACAGTGCAGACAATAAAAAGTAAACTAAAAAAGGTGACATCAGAACCTTGGCATGTACGCTTACCTAACTTACTGTATGGACTACGGGCTACTCCTAATACTTTAAATGATAAGACTCCGCCGAACTTTTGAACAAGCGACGGTTCAGAACCAAATTTGACTATCTGAACCCACTGTCATTCAAGACCGACAGAGATCTCAGTACAAATGAAAAGAATGAGCTTGTAAAAGTACGATCTTTTAACGTTGGTCAGACTGTATATGTGCGGAATTATTGCAAAGGACCTCACTGGTTACAAGGGATAGTGGAGAAGCGAGTGGGAGTATGCAGGTATTTGGTGCGATGGAATGGAAGTTTGTTGCTCAGACATATTAACCAAATGCACAGCAGCGGTACTTCCGAACAATCAACAGAAGCAAGAAAGCATCAGAGAGCAGAAAATAATAGAGATGAGGATGATCAGGCAGTGATTATACCATCACCTTCTAAATGGGCTGACATCATTGGAGTATCAGGGCCACAAAGCATTGTAATGCCTGCTGACTCTGAAGGAGTGACTAGAAACAAACGGGCATTGTCAATCTCACCACCTTCCTCTGTGTCTAAGAAGTTAAGAGCAGAAGACACATCTGAAGAAGACCTAGGGGAGGATACTGATGAAGAATAGATATGTAATACCTACATAAAATGAACCTAGTAATACCCATAGTTATAAGTTAATTTAGTGTATAAAAAATCAATAGTAAAAGTAGTGTGTGGTTGTATCGCAAAAAATAGTGAGTAACTTTGACAATATATGTGTAGTGCAAAGTGATAATATGGAACTGTCTCAAGGGGAAGGCATGTTATGTACTAAAGTGAGGGTAGTGTGGAAAAACTATTCTGCAGTTGTCAACCTGGCCAGGAACATAGCTTACAAGAATAATCCCGTATTTAGTGAGTATATATTAGTTTTTTTAAACTAGTTATTATTGACGAGATCACAATAAAAAGTATGTTCGTACGGGATCACATACTAAATCATAATTATTAAAACTACATAACTAAACAGACTTAATTTTTTAGTAATAAAATATTTAACCACTAGCGACCTGCCCCGGCTTTGCACGGGTATAAAATATAGCCTATGTTACTCAGGGATAATGTAGCAATCTAATGGTGAAAGAATTTTTGAAATCGGTCTAGTAGTTTTTGTGTTTATTCAACACAAACATACAAAAATACAAATCTTTCCTCTTTATAATATTAGTATAGATTATAAGAAAACTATATAACTAAACAGACTTAATTTTTGAGTAATAAAATATTTAACCATTAGACAATTAACATTTGAAAACTACAACTAAACAGACTTAATTTTTTAGTAATAAAATATTTAACCATTAGTTAGACTATTAACATTTAAGTACTTAGTTTTAAAACAAAAAGTTGTTTATTCTGAAGTTCTTATTTTCTAACAATATGATTATAATTTCATAGCCTCCAAAATTTTTGTTTTTGCTTTGTAATAATCAGCTAAAGCCTGATTTCTAGCGGCTCGGTTTTCATCATCCTTGATTTTTTTTTAAACCTGTAAGATAAAAATAAAAATTAGTAATTATAACTGACTAATGATGCCTACAAACAAACCCAAACCTAAAGGGGACAAGGAAGAAATTGGTAACTATAGATCAAGCAGTCTAATATCAAATGTTTACAAGATATTTGCAAACATAATTCTAGACAGAATAACTCAAACATTGGATGAAAATCAACCAATAGAGCAGGCAGGATTCAGAAAGAACTACAGTACCATTGATCATATCCATACTATCAAACAAGTCTTTGAAAAATACAATGAGTACCAGAAACCCTTATACACAGCTTTCATTGACTACTCTAAAGCATTTGATAGCCTGAACCACAAATATATTTGGTCCAGTCTAAGAGAACAAGGAGTGAATGGCATCTATGTAGAAATAATTAAAACCATATATAGTAAGAGTCGAATAAAACTGGAAACTAAAGGAGACCATTTCCCTATAAACAGAGGCGTCAGACAGGGGGACCCTTTGTCACCTAAACTATTTACTACGGTGCTGGAAAACATTTTTAGACAACTGGACTGGCAAGAGTTTGGTATTAACATCAACGGTAACCGCCTAAACCATCTAAGATTCGCTGACGATATAATCCTATTAGAAGAATGTCCAAAGAAATTAGAATGTATGATAAAAGCCTTAACAGACAGGAGCAGAGTGGTTGGGCTGGAATTGAATGTGAGCAAAACTAAGTTAATGACAAACTCCACAGAAACAACCATAGAGGTCAATGGCAACAAGTATGAATATGTGAGAGAATATGTCTACCTAGGCCAAATTATTTCCCCCCAGGACTCTATGTCCAATGAAATTCATAAAAGAATAGCCTGCGGATAGAAAAAATATTGGTCCCTGAAGGAAATTATGAAGAACCGAGACATAAGCATGCATATTAAGAGGAAGACT
Organism: Alcis repandata; assembly: GCA_949125135.1. Lineage (NCBI taxonomy): Eukaryota > Metazoa > Arthropoda > Insecta > Lepidoptera > Geometridae > Alcis > Alcis repandata. The sequence continues at coordinate 5,336,791 of OX421243.1, forward strand.
TTCAACAGTTGCATTCTACCTTGCCTAACATACGGATGTGAAACTTGGTCGCTTACTGACAATCAGAGAAAGAAACTTGCAAAATGTCAGCGGGCTATAGAGAGAAGTATGTTAGGAGTCAAACTACGGGATAGAATCTTAAATTCAGAGCTTAGAAGAAAAACCAAAGTTACGGATATATGTAATAAAAAATTTAAATAATATGAAAATATATATATAAGTCCCTGCGAAAGGCGACAAATGTAATAAGAAAAATTAAATAACCCTATGTTCGGGCACAAAATGTAATAAGAAAAGTTTAACAAGAATAAACAAAAGTGAGGCTAGCTATCGATACAAAAATGTGGGTCTAACAATAAAATATTCGGGCGCCAGATAACTACCTAACGAAAATATGATCTAATGAAATCTAATAAGAAAATAACAATTACCTGGATAAGGATGTCAGTCGCATCATTGGACCTTTAATCTAAGGAGGGGGGAATTAAATGTAAACCAGTAAATTTAGAATGAGAAGTTAATTTATTCGAGAAATTTAAATTTGGTAGATTCCGTGAATTCCTTGAGCCTTAAATTCTATTAAATTATTTCTAAAGTTTATTTTCCAAATTATACTTAATACTAGGTTTAGAATTTTATATTTATTAACGAGTTCCTACACTGTTGTTATTGCATCATCTGAATTTTTGACAATTAATAAAGAATTTAATAAATACCTGGTGTTTGCTTACAACAAACCCATTAAACGTTTAAATAATCCAGTTTTCGGCGGTCGGGGCTTCTTCCCAGACGTCGTCAAACGGCAGTAGAAATAAGGTGTAAAAAGCCTTGTAAAAAGGTTTAAAAAGAAAAGGGTGTAAAAAGAAAAAGAACTCCGTAAAAAGAAAAAGCGCCGAAAGGCTGTAACAATAAAGAGAAAGATAGGTTAGGGCCTATTCAGGTCAAAGGTTAGATTCAAATATGACCTAGTAAAGGACCTTTAGGTCAGTCGAGATTAAAACACCGTCACTTCACAGTACTCGCTCTATTTATTACAGTTTTACTTACATAGAATAATCGACTCGAGTTTCCTTGTTCACTCCATCAACGCTCCGCCAGGAATGTCTCCCGACCTGACGTTTGTAAAACAATACCATAACGATGATATCTATCATTTTTAATACTTTTGCTTGTAATTTATGGCGTGAACAACAAAGAGTTTATCTATCTACCTAACACTAGTTTAGGAATGTAATTATTTCTTACCGCTTTTTCCAATAAGAATCCAATAAAAGTGCCAAGCTCGTTGAAGTCTCACGCCTCCAACATCTCAGTCACTAAAAAGGACCAAAAACGACACATGAAAAATCACATTTTTCGACACAACCTAAAATTTGAACTTTTTTCGCAAATCAAACTCACCAAATTCTCGAAATACACCGCTAAGATACCCCATTAGGGTTTTAGTAAGGGTGTTAATCCATTTTCTAATAAAAATAACTATCCCAACCCGGTGAAATACCAGATTAAGTTGGGCTTAAAATTTTAAAACAAATCGTCCATCTTCTCAGAGTGACAAGCGGAAGGAAAGTAAATGACGCAAAAAATACCCTAAACGACTTCTAGCAACGAATCGGAAGTGCGTCACGCAAAGTATACCATTATTCTCATTCTCTAAAAAAAAAAGGGAAACTGTAACCTTCAATCAAACTGTCAAGCCAAAAACCACAGACTCATCAAATCACATCAATCCATCTACTACAAAAAGAAAACTGGCAACTGTTTGTTAAATGTCAACGTCACAGAGAAATGTCAAATATGACAGACCAAACAAAATCGCGTCATGATAAATTTTGTAAACAAAACGAATTGTGAAATGAAAATTATTTATTTAAATCTCTAAGCAAACTTACTTGTAGTAACACAACGTAATAACGTGTTACATTACATACTTTCCCAAAAAAAAATAAAAGAAAGACCACTTTCTTTTATGCTCTTACATGAGAAAAGCTTAATGAAAGAAAAAGTTTTTAATAAATTTATGAAAACAAAGTGTTGTTTTATTTTTAAACAATAAATCCAAAACGTTAAAATATTCCAAATCCAACTTCATGCGAACTCTACCAAAAGTTTATAAAAACTCTACAGAAAATATTATAAGGACTCTACCAAAAAAGTATCTAAAGACTCTACCAAAAGTATTATAAAGACTCTACTAAAAGTATTATAAAGACTAACTAAACAAAATATTGTCATATTTCATATAACAAACAAAAAGGTAACACAAAAAATATCTTGCTGAAGAAATCCGACTAAAATCTTAACAACTCTAGGAATCATTCGATCAACAAGGCGAAAGAACAAACTAAATCAAAAAAACTCAAAGAGTATGGTTAAACCATATGCAACACCATCACTCAACAATATTTAAACTGAACTATAAAAAGTGCGGTTGGACACCTTGTTCACCGACTCAATAAACTCTAATACAATATCTCCTAAAAGTGCGGTTGGACACCTTGGTCACCGACTCAATAAACTCTCCCACAATATCTTCTTAAAGTGCGGTTGGACACCCTCGTCGCCGACTCAATAAACTCTCCCACAATATCTTCTTAAAGTGCGGTTGGACACCCTCGTCACCGACTCAATAAACTCTCCTCTCAATGAATCTTACTTGCTGAAAAGCAAAAACAAAACCCTCACAGCGAAAGCTGTGCATGTTCCAAAATTTCCGACCCCAAAAGCGTGAAGGAAAAATTGAGAAATGTACTGTGATCGGCGCAACTCTACCAAAATTTCCGGGCACAGACATCCTAACAAAAACCCAAAATATTTGCAAATTGTGATTGGCATAACTCCACCAACTTACCACGCACAATAATACAAACAAAAAATATTTGCTCACTGTGATTGGCATAACTCCACCAACTTACCACGCACAATAATACAAATCAAATTATAGAGCCGGAGGAAGATCCGAGAACTATCAAAACAAACCTAACTATAGAACCGGAGGAAGATCCGAGAACTATCTAAACAAACCTAACTATAGAACCGGAGGAAGATCCGAGAACTATCTAAACAAATCGAACTATAGAACCGGAGGAAGATCCGAGAACTTTCTAAACAAATCGAACTATAGAACCGGAGGAAGATCCGAGAACTATCTAAAGTTCACAAATAATTGAGTTGTATAAACTACATAAACACTCAAAACAAACAAATAACTAAGTTGTATAAACAACACAAAACAAAACCCGAGGACAAAATATCCTCCAAACAAATTTACAAATGTACAATAAGATCTTTTGTTGTTGGAAAAATAAATGTCGTGAAACCAAAATGACCTAAGCCTTAATTTAGAACTCTAAAATCTCAAAATTGAATGTTGTTGAAGTTAACCTTTCTTACATCATCTAACATGGTCAAATTTCATTATACTTTCTTTTATTCATCATCTAACAAAGTCAAATTTCATAATACTTTCATACTCCCATTCTCATTCATCCCACTCAGTGACCTAACTCCTAACGGTTATCCAATTTAAGTTTAAAGTGTAAATCCAAAATTAGTATTTTATAATATCTTTAACATGGTAACGGCCTGTAGTATTATTTTACTTAAATCTTTCAAAATATAAACGTTATCAGAAACTTTGTCAATAATTTCACATTTAATAAACTTAGGTGCAAACTTAGCCGAAAAATATGCCTGGGCATTAGATTGTACAAAACTCCTTCTCCAAACAATATCACCTACAACAAAAGAAATGACTTTCCTACCTAAATTATAATAACGCGCATTACGCTTATAAGCTTTTAATAAATGAGCTTGAACTTTAATATAAATATCACCAAGTGATTTAAGAGAATAAGCAAAAGAATTCCTTTCTCCCACCTCTACTTGTGACAAATTTTCTAATGAATTACTAAAACGATGTAAAGAGGCATCAAAAATGAGTTCTCTTCCAAACATGAGAAAATTAGGCGTATAATCAGTGGCAAGACTAACACTGTTATTTAAAGCTAATTGAATATGAGGCAAAAATTTTGACCAAGTGCGTTGATCATCTTTAACAAAACATGAGATACAAGTTTCAATTGTCTTGTTATACCGTTCTACAGGATTATTCTGAGGGGTATACAACGTATTATAAAAGATTTTAATAAAATTATAACTTTTCATAAATTCTACAAAATGTCTAGGAGTAAATTGAGTTCCATTATCACAAACTAGAATTTTAGGACATCCAAACTTAAGAAATATTTCTTTTTCAAATAGTCTACAAATTGATAAGGTCGTAGCCTTAACCAAAGGAAAGATCCAGCAAAATTTAGTGAAAACATCAACTACAGAAAGTATATATTTATGACCTGAATAACTTTTAGGCAAAATTCCTATAAAGTCAACAGAAGCATGACCATTGGTTGATCTACCTTTTTAGGGTTAACCATAATTCCAAAAGGGGGTGACGTACTATGCTTATACGCTTTACAAATATCGCAAGATTTAATATAACTTTGAACATCATTAAACATTCCATTCCAAAAATAGTGTTGTTTTAATTTCTTTAAAGTCTTATGAACACCAAGATGGCAAGAATTAATATCATCATGATTTGATCTAATAGTATCTAGTATATTTTCTTTAGGAATAACTATTTTCCAATTCAAACGACTATCAGGATTAAATTTATTTAATAAATTTAAATAAAATAATTGTGTCCAAAGACACAATGGGAAGACGATATCCGCTTAACACTAGGGCCTTACTGGACAAGAGTGCCAGAGGACCGAGCACAATGGAGAGAGTTGGAGGAGGCCTATGCCAAAAGGCACACCAAGCTGCGGGACATTATTAGTTTCAACTCATTTAGTTAATATTAAACAATGTTCCAAATGTTTCGGAATTAAATGGCTTAATATATAATGATGCCTACAATTCATCTACTCAGGACCGAGACTTTTCATTCAACCTGGCTAAACAATTTCTAACTCAATCCATGCTATTGCTTTATTATTGTGTTTTACTTCCTTATTACACCACCATAAGCTACCATGATCTATACTTTCAAAAGATAACAAGATCTTTGTTTTCTTGCTTGAAACCTAGAAATAAAAAAAAGGTGCGAAATGTTAACAGAAGTTAATAACAAATGCATATTTACTAATGTCGCCACTGCTACAATTATGGAGCCCAAGAGCTGGAAGGCCCGTAGGCTGAGCCCTACTATTTTTTTAATTTATAAAATAAAAATCTGGCGCGAAACGAAAGAAGCGTCTTCACAGCGGGAGTTCGTTACAACGAAGTTATTTTACGACTATTTTGAACACGCATAGCTACTCATAGGTATAAATAAGCTTATCCAAAGTTTCACTTCATAAAGTTCAAAAAATTTCCCTTCACAAACTTCAATTACATAGTAACCATGGTAACTGAGACTGACAGTGACATATGCGTTCGCTCAGAATACGATAACGTTCCGTTTTCAACAAAGCAGTGATCGGGGGTGTGGGTTTATGATTACAATTTGTTCGATATTTGTCAAAACACGTATTTTACTGTGTTTTTGCTATCAATATTGAGATAAATGAACAATTGATTACTACGTCGAAACCCAAAAGTATGTATATTTTCTAAATTCATTAGCAGGTTTAAAACGCATTCATAATGAAGACTGCTTATACTGGAACGTTCGGGAGGGTAAAAATAAAGGGTTATTCACTTATTCATTCCTAAATAAGCTAAGCCGAAAAGGGCTCACAGTAAATACTCATCATTGTGAACAACTTTTACTAGTTATGAGACCAACCCAGAATTCACGAAAAAATTGTCAGCTGTTCCATACATCATGACGCACTAATTGACATTTTTCTGCTACAGCTGATTTTTTTTTTTGCGAAATCGCATTTCGGGGCGAACTACTAGTTTTTTGACCGAGCGAAGCTAATGACCCAGAGTCTACAAAAACAAATTAGCTTCTGTATCTATGTTTGTTAGACAATAACTTGCACTTCATTTTTTAGTACGTAGGTAGTTCATCCAAATGCAATTTTATTGAGTAAGATCGGTCGACGGCTATAAGGACAGATACAGTTCGAGGCAAGTTGATAACTATCAATAATAGTTGATTGAATAAATTAATTTTAATTATCTGTTTTTGACAACTATTGAATGGACCAATAAAAATAATCGCCTCGCTATTTGGTTAACTTTGAGGTGGATCTCAATCTATGAGAGAAAATCGGCGTTTGTACAAATACATCATACAAAACTTTTGACCCATAGGTACTTATCAGTCAAAAGGTTTTGTTTTGGTTTCTCTAGTAAAAAAAACACTTTAAAACTTTAAAGCCAGGTATTCACTGAGCAACAATTGTTTATAAACTCTGTTTCAGAAACATAACATTTTGTTTCTGTAAACACTACGTGTTTCTCGTATGTTAACGTAGTGTTTACAGAAACAAAGTGATATGTTTCAGAAACAGGTAGATTTTGTTTCTGAAACAGAGTTTATAAACAATTGTTGCTCAGTGAATACGTGGCTTAAAACTTTGATTTAAAAAAAAGGAGAATAGTAATCAAAACCATCAGCCGACAAAACTTCTAATGTTGTAGTTGTGACCACTTACCATCAAGCTTTCCGCCAGCTTATTGTTTTATTTTTCATTTGACATTATGTTGTTTGTTCTTTATGATGCGATGTTCCATTTCTACAGAAAAATTGAGTTTAACCATGATGTTGGTCTCGAAAGTTACGTAGCGCCATCTATGAATTACCTTGCTTATTATCTTGTGTATGGGTATGGGAATCAATTTTCTGTCGAATCATTCTGGCCGCGCAGCATATACTTCACTTTTACAAACAAATATTTTGAAATCCTTTTGGTTTTTGTATAATACGTCCTTATAATATTAAAGTACCACTCATTTAATAGTTTATTGATACCTACAGGGCCTGAATTGCCAGGCAGTCAGTTTAGGCTCGCACTAGGAGTTCGGTACGGACCCCGAGCGCCATAATTTTTAGTCCTGTCAGTATTTTTGAATTTACTGCTATTTAGGCACGACGGACAATATAAGCTGCGCATTATTATTTTCACAGTCTGCCTTATGTACCATGCATTACATAGAACATAGTATTAGAACTACAAAACAGTCAGGATCGCCTTCTCGATTCGGCTAACTTCGGAAACCTTCGGCGCTGGTTCATCGATGTGAATCGCGCTCCGAGGCTCCGACACCCGCTCGCCTCCCTCACTTCGTTTCCCTCTTCCCTCCCCGCCAGTCCCCGCCTGCCCTGCCCTAGTGTGCATCGCTAATTTTAGCTTACGAGTTGAAAAAGAAAAGAAATATAGCGTGAGCACAAACATAATCACATTTAAATTACAAGAACGCGGTGATTTTTGTATTACTAATGTTAAAATATTGATGTGTAATCGTTTGCGAGTTCGTTTAACGGTTTAACTATCAGTGAATATCAAGATGAGTGTATGAGTTTTGCGTGTACCTAAACATCAAACTCCAACATGGCGGATGACGAACTTGACGAAATCTTCGACTTCGATAATATTATCAAAATGGAAGTAGAAAGCGGTAAAGAAGTTTCCTCTGTTGTATTTATTGGTTACATAATGTTATCTCAAACATACAATATAAATTATTATTTGACATGTTTTGGAATTTCAAGCAAGCTATTTGTGGGGCTACTATGAGTCCGTTCGTCAATTCGTACATCTTCGCTCCGGCAAAAAGATGTACCTAACCCTAAAGAACTAAAAGTAAACAGTTTGATTAAGAAAAGTTATACTTGCGCATATTTGGATTAAAATTTAGGTTAGGTACTATAAAATATATTTTTTTTGTTTTGTTTATTTTGTCCTATGTTTACAGTGTTCACACGTTGGCGTCCTATTTAATTTAGTTTGTTGTTAGTCGTCAGCAAAGACAGTAGTTTTGCGTATGAAATTTATTATTAAAAAAAAAAAAAAAAAAAAAAAAATAAACATTTCACACTCATAGCTCCCCACTAGGAATAAATCCTGTGTCGGGGATGCCATGGAACACACACAAAGACAAGGACAACTAACACCCAGACCCAGAACAGATATTTAAATTCATCATTCAAACATCTGCCCGGCCGGGAATCGAACCCGGGACCTCTGGCTTATAAGGCGGATACACTACCGCTGAGCCAAATAGGCCGATTTAATTCGGTATTCTTGGCCAAATGTGTACCTCGGGCTCTTCGATCAAGTACATCCTTGATCGAAGCTCGGGCTAGATGTTGTGTCAAATTGTGTCAATGTCAATGTGATATTCTTGGATGTCCTGGTATGTGCTCCACCGACAAGAGTAGCTCTATAAAATGGAGTTTTTATTTTTGTGAAACTAGCTGACCCGGCGAACTCTGTTCCGCCTTAAAGGCTATTAAATAATATTTTCGAATTTATTAAGTTAATACATAAATCAAATTGCCATCCATACGTCCATTACATAGCTGTCATTTGCGTTTTGTTATTCCAAGTCTGATTCTTTTTTGTTATACCACGTTTTATAGTGACTGATGTTTTATGTCAAGTCACACTTGAATGCTATCGAACGGAATAAATAGTATCCTATGTCCGTCTCCTGGCTCTTTAAGCTACCTCCTCACCAATTTTCAGCCATATCGGTAAAGCCGTTCTTGAATTATAAATAGTGTAACTAACACGACTTTCTTTTATATATATACCTATAGATGGAAGTTTGAATGAATGAATACCTAGCTTGTTAGGAAGCAAGTATGCCATAGACAGTGGAAAAAAAGATATAGAAAGAAAGAAAGAAGCAAAGTAGAGAAAATAATACTGATAAATGAGACTAATGTTTTTATCTTTTTATTTATTCAAGCCACCAATGTCAGTCATTTAAACTTATTGTGATAAGATGAGAAATATCATACCAATTTTTATATTGCTCACATATATAAAACTGATTTTATAAAAATTAAACCAAATAGAATCTGCCGAGAAATCAGAAATATTTATGATTATTGCACTAAGTGGACCATACTTACTACGGCCTGTTTGGCTCAGTGGTAATTCAGGTGTCTAGGTGTGTTGCGGGTGAATCAGTTCCTTCTAGGCAAGCCTGCTCCATCGTAGACCGCATCATTGCTTCCCATCAGGCAAGATGGCGGTCGCAAGCAAACGCAAGCCTAGTTATGAATAAAAAAAAACCATTGCTCAGGCAAGGTGGTGGTCAAACTCAAGCCTGGAATTGAATAAATAATAGAATCTATAGGTAATAATCAAAACAAACTTTGGCTTTAGTGCATAAAAATATAGTTTTTAACTTGTTTGTATGTTGAAACAAAAAAAAAAAGGATCAAGGTTGTTGCGATGTCTAGCTCAGAGAAAAAAAATGCATGTTATTTTCTTAATACATAATCTCATTACATCATGTGGTGGTACAGAACCTTTGTTCATGAGTATAAGCTGTATTTGGCGGGCTTTTCTTGCATACATAATCAATCATTAATCAACTACAATGCCTTTCAAATTTCTACATTAGCTGTAAAATGTAAACACGTCAGTTATTCAGTGCAGACTAACTTTATTTCTATAGAAGGTGTTATTACAAAAGTTTAGTTCACATACCACGGCCTAGATGTCACTAGTAGATATTTTGATACAACTTATTACAACACCCCCACTTATCAAAATAAACTAAACATACAACAAAATGCAAGCTTGAGTTACATCACAATTTTAAAATACCTAACGTTTCCATAAACTTGTAATGTTTAATTGTACCTAGACCTTTTGTTAACAAATCTGCTGGCATTTCATTTGTAGATAAATAATTTAACTCTACCTTCCCACTTTTGATGGTCTCTCTAACGAAATGATGTTTAACATCAATATGTTTTGACCTACTGTGACTTTGATGGTTTGTGGCCATCTTTAATGCACTTTGGTTGTCACAATTCAACCTAATTGTTAGCAAAGATCCAGTTAGCTCATACAATAGTTCTCGGAGATAAATGGCTTCCCTACAAGCTTCGGAGAGCGCAACATACTCAGCCTCAGTGCTCGATAGAGCTGTAACTCGCTGCTTTCTGCTTTGCCATGAAACAGCTATGCCTGACATAACAAAACAAAATCCAGTGTAAGATTTCCTGTCTAAGCTGTCACTTGCCCAGTCAGCATCAACAAAACCCTGTAAGCTTTCTCCTTGACTACTAAACTTCAAACAATACATTTTAGTTTTCTTTAAATATTTAAGAACCCTTTTAGCATAGGTAGTTCCAATGCTCAACACTGTAGCAAGTATTAAATTGGCTTAAGTAACTAACAGAGTATGTAATATCAGGTCTTGTCATGACTGCTAGATACATAAGACAACCTATAAGTTTTTGATAGGTAATTCCTGCTGTACATTTTACTGCTTTTGATATATTTAATTTATTCTCCATAGGTGTAACAGCTGTTCCACAATCAGTCATATTGAATTTCATCAATAATTCTTCAATAAACTGTTGCTGATCTACAGTTATCTCATAGTTATCACAATCTAGGACAGTAATATTCATACCTAGATAATGCTTAACCTCACCTAAGTCTTTGATTTCAAATTCAGAGTTTAAAATACATTTTAACCTCTCACTCTCATTTTTACTATTAGAAAAAATTAAGAAATCATCAACATACAATGCTATAATTATTTTTACATCTTTACAAATCTTTGTAAATAAACATGGCTCTTGGATACAGTTTTTAAAATTATTTTTACATAATACATCCCTAACTCTCTCATACCAAACTAAGGCGGATTGTTTTAATCCATACACTGCCTTTTTGAGTTTGAGAACTTTCCCTGCCATTTCAGATACAAAACCTTTAGGAGCAGACATATAGATGTCCTCTTTCAAATGACCATTTAGATAAGCAGTTTTAACATCTAACTGAGTAATGTCCAGTCCTAGTTTTACACTTAGCGCAAACAATAATCTTAATGTTGAGTGCCGCACAACTGGTGAAAAAGTCTCATCATAGTCCAGTCCGTGTTTTTGGGTAAAACCCTTAGCAACTAATCGCGCACGATATTGCACTTCACTATCACTTTTGATCTTTTTCTTTAGCACCCACCGACATTGCACAATTGTAGCATCAACAAGTTCAAAAACATCATTCTTTCTAAATGACTCCAACTCCTCGTCCATGGCCTTCCTCCATTGCATACTTTCAGGACCTCTCAAGGCTTCCGTCACCGTCAGTTCAGTATCTGCTGTAGCCAACCAGCCCGTCTGGTTATACCTTGCAGGTTTCTTTTTCTCCCTCTTTGGTCTGTCCAAGATCCGATAGTCTGGTTCTGGCGACTTCATTGGACTGCTGCTTGTTGATGGAGATTCAGGAACATAGGTCTCATCTCCATCAACCTTATAGAATGTTAGCTGTGATGATTCACTGTCAGAGCTTTCCTGAGTATCTAATTCTGATTGTTCTTGATGGCTACATTCCCCCACTGAACAATCACATCCTACAGGAACAGGTGATCCTTCTTCTACACACCACGTTGCTTCAGTGGCTGCAGTCATTCCTCCTGAAACTGCTCTTTCCATCACCACTACATCACGGCTGGTAGTAACCTGTTTTTTGACATGATCATATACTCTGTAGCCCTTTACATTTTCTGAGTAACCAATAAGAATATGCTGCTGAGCTTTCTTATCCCATTTGGTCCTCCTCTCCTTGGGAATATGCATCATTACTGGACTGCCGAAAATTTTCATACCACATCTCATATGGCGTTTTATCATTGAGACCTGATGCAAAAGATCGATTTTTCAAAGTACACTGCTGTAGATACAGCCTCTACCCAAAATCTTTTATCTAACTTAGCATCAAACAACAAGCATCTCGCTTTCTCAACAATTGTTCTGTTGTTTCGCTCTGCCATGCCATTTTGTTCTGGTGTATAGGGGTTTGTTTTTTGGTGTACAATGTCAAATGATTTCAAAAAATCTTCCATTACTTTAGAACAAAACTCACCACCATTATCTGGATGTAAGATTTTAATATTGGTATTTTTTTGTTTCTCCGCCATAGCTTTGAACTCTTTGAAGTGTTTAAACACCTCATTTTTATTTTTCATAAAGTAGACAAATGACATGCGAGTATAGTCATCCACAAGAAGTAGAAAATATCTTGACAATCCAATAGATTTGGTTTCCATTGGCCCGCATACATCAGCATGCACAATTTCCAGCACTTTTGAAGCTCTTGTGCCTGTGTGGAATGGCAGTCGTGATTGTTTGCCCTCACAACAAACCACACAATTAGATTTTGTCACTTCATAAGAGTCTTCATAGGTAACAACCTTCCACGGCGCCATTCTTCATTTTATTCAAGTCGTTAGTGTTTATGTGTCCCAATCTCCTGTGCCATAACAAAGCACCATCTCTGGCAAGTAAACATTTAGTCACTGGTGTTGTATATAAATTCAACTTATACACACCTTCAATCAGGTTAGCAATAGCTACCAATTTTTTCTTTGCATTGTAGATCAAACACTGATTGTCTGTGAATGAAACACTGTTGTTGTTTTTAATCAATTGACTTACTGACAATAAGTTTGTCGTCAGTGTTGGAACACACAAAACATCCTTGATTGTTATATCATAGCCTTGTTGCGTCGATATCTTAACATTTCCTTTACACGAAACTTGAAGTTTCTCATGATTTGCTATCATGATCTCGGGGCATGTCTGTGGACTTGAAACTTCTTGCAACCAACTTGCGGTAGCCGTGATGTGAACACTGGCTCCCGAATCCTCGTACCACTCGTCTTTACTATATCTAGCGCTCAAGAAAACAGCACTAAATGCATTTGACGACTTGTTTTTACTTGATTTTTCTAGCATTGGACATTTATTACGATAATGACCCGAAGTTTTGCATTTGTAGCAGGTTATGTTTTTATTTCCATCTGTCACTTTCGCATTTGACGTTGACTTCCCGCCATTTCCGCTCTGATTGGGATTGCCAGCTCTGGGTTTTGATTTCGCCCATTTTGACGCAAACGCCGCTTCAGTATTCTGATTTTCGTTCGATGTCATTCCCATCAATTCTAACGGCTCCGAATCTATCAACTTTGTCTTGATGACATCAGCCGTAATTGCAATACCGGAATGTTCAATGGCCATAATCATTGGGGTAAACTTTTCTGGTAATCCTGCGAGCATCAATGATCCAATCCACTGATCAGTTATTTCAAAACCAGTTCCACTCAAGCGTTGTGATGTTTCCACAATTTGAGTCACGTAGGTGGTCATATCTTCACAATTTTCTCGCGGTATTGATATCAAGTGACGCAATAACGCAATCTTTCTCGAAAACCCTGAGTCGTCAAACAGAGATTTAAGCTTATCCCACAACTCTTTCGAAGTCTTCGTCTTCTTGATATGCACGTACAAAGCAGGGTCGATGGTTAAGCATAATTTTGCCCGCGCCTTTGCATCGTCTTCGGGTTTTATGTCTTTTCCTACCACTGGCTACACACAATGTAACATGCCTTCCAATACGAGCACATTTTCAACCGCGAATGTCCACTCACCGTAGTTTTCTCTGCCTTTTAGTTTAGGCACACTGGCTAAATAGTTAGTAGTCATCTTGCACAACGTCCGTGTCCAAATAATACGTTTAAATTCACTAAAAACTAAAATCACTAAAATGTAAACACGTCAGTTATTCAGTGCAGACTAACTTTATTTCTATTGCGCCCGCCACACACTCGACGAGTGGCGTGGGGAAGTAGCGAGAAAAGTAGGCAGAGACGTAGTGTGGCAACGTTACTCGTCAATGCCACTCGTCATGCTCCTCGTCCTGCCCATCGCTCGGTTTTTGGACCGCGAGTCAAAAGGACCGGCAATACGAGCGCGAGTGACTGTCCACATACTCGCGCGGCCGCAGTTCGTGCCGAGCGCTCACGCGAGACGCACGTTTTTGTTTTCGTCATGTCGTCGCCGCGCAACGGAGAATGGTCGGAAGAAAAAACATTAATTTATGTTCCCTTTAAAATTGTAGATCTATTTGTAGATAAATTATTACTTTACTATAAAAAAAATGTTTCGTAAAAATTAAAGGCACTAAAAAAAATCTTTGGTCGTTAATTCAAAATTGTCAGTACCGTACCCAGTCTACCCTAACAAAATTAAGTAGAATTCAAATTTTTATCTAACTCCATCCAACTTTTCTTGTTTAAATTGAAGACATGCTTACTACAAAAAAAATATAATTATAAATATTAGTTAAAATCTCCATAAAAGAAAAATTGCGGTAACTGCTTATCTAGACGTCGACGCCGACGATGTATATTGCTTTGTAGCATAACATTGATATAATTAGCTATACTACAAAATACACGCACTCGCTGCCACCACAGTTTCAACGTCCATTGTGTAGCAACGACGAATAGACAAGTGCGGCGCGTAGCGATTAATTGCGCGAGTAGAGCAGTGTGTGGACAGATAGGGCAACATCGCGGCAGCGATGCGGCAGCGCGAGGAGCATAGTGTGGCAGGCGCATATAGAAGGTGTTATTACAAAAGTTTAGTTCACATACCACGGCCTAGATGTCACTAGTAGATATTTTGATACAACTTATTACAACAAACTGGAAGTGTGTGAAAAATTCTGGGTAATTCTAATTGGGGGTGATAAAAGCTGCACCAATGTCTAGCTTGGGGTGTATTGTGCATTGCCCCCAACTGCCAGCTTACTCACGGAGCATGGCCTAGGGTCGCTGGCCACTCGTATTGTGTCAAGTGTTTTGGTACTTTAGACTTGTTGTGTAGTTTCTTCAAGGAGCCTCGACCTTGATCTTATTTCTCCCATGGCCTTACAGTGCAGCAGCACATGCTGTACGATTTCGTTCTCCTATAAACAGCCTTGGCACAGCGGACTGTCTGTTTTTCCAATTTTGTTTATTCAAAATTTAAGAGTGTTGCTCTTGTCGAAGAGCAACTAACAGGCTTGGCGGTTGTTAATTTTGTCTAAATGGTAATTTAGCTCACAGCGGCCAGTGATGATGCCTATCATTGTATGGAGATCAGCCCTGGTTAACTTGAGTAGTTTGTGTGTAACAAACTTATCTTCTCAGCAAGTCAAAGTTTCAATCTGTGATTTTTTTAAGTATGAGCGAGCTTTGTTTAAAAAAAACTGGGGTTATTTCGGGCTGCGCAAAAGCAACCTACTATGCTTAAATATTACTAAGTTACTGTTGTGATTGCAATGAAACGACCGAGTGCGAGACAACAACTGGTTTTATTACACCTACCCTCAGTCACATAAACACTACTACATCTTCCCCAATAATTGGGTTTTCTATAAACCTAGTTCATTAACAATTATTCCGTATGGAACACCTTATCCTCTACTTCTAGTTTACATACTATTACATGTTGAAAATAAATCATTTTCTATTACTTTACAACAGTAATAAAATAATTTAGTGCTTATATGTTTTCATAGGAAAGTTCATAAATATTTCCATTAAAAACCAAACCAGTATAGGTATACCACAAGAATTTAAACATAAAAGCTAAAAGTTGTAAAAAGTACAAGTAAAATAACAAAATTAATGAGTACAAGTTAAGCAATAAGTATTATACATGCGAGTTATAAGAATTGGATCAATAATATTATTTTTTAGCTAGCCTTTGTTGTGCGGCTGCTTTAGCTTTACGAACAGGTTTTGTGATTAGCAGTGGGGGAGTGGATTCTCTTGAAGCTGTTGCTAGGTTGTTACGGTCATACTCGGTACCTAGATTTACTTTAAGATCCTCATCCTCACACGCATCACTGAACTCGTCACTGAACTCGCCTGATGAACTATGCTTATTTTGCGACTCATTCTCACCTGTTGCACATTTTATTAGGTGACGCCGGTTTCGTCTATATCTAGCACCTATTTTAGTTTGTACAATATATGAACGTGGAGTGTCCGCTTGGCCAATCACAGTAGCCCTTCCTCTAGTTTTACCATCAATGTATATGACAGAATCGCCTGTCTTCAGGTCTGGTAAAGCCTTACAGTGTTTGTCATACGTCATTTTAGACTTGTTTTGTTTATCAATCATAGTTTTATACTCTAACGGGTTGCTTGGGCGTGGCTCTAACAGTTTGTGGTGTACTGGTAATTGACAACGCAGCCTACGGCCCATTAATAGTTGAGCAGGAGAACTCAAACCATCCCGGGGTGTGTTACGAAAATTTAATAACGCTATATTAAAATCCCCGTTACTTTTGATTGATTTTAGTAGTAACTGTTTAACAGTTTGTACCGTACGTTCACTTTTCCCATTCGATTGTGGATAGTTTGGGGACGAGGTCACATGATCAAATCCCCATTCTTGTGCAAATTGCTTAAAGTTGCGACTGGTATATTGAGTTGCATTATCACTTATGAAGATTTTTGGGATCCCGTGTCGTGAAAACACCTCTTTAGTCTTTTCTATGACAGTCTCTGTAGTAATATTGTTCAGTTTACAGACTTCTACGTAGTTGGAATAATAATCTACAATTATCAGATAATATATTTTTTTATATTCAAAAATATCTGATCCTACCTTACTCCATGGTAGCTTTGGAATCTCGATTGGCAGCATGGGTTCTTTTGTTGGGGCGTTTGAGTACTCCTGACAAACTTTACAACGTTTCACATATAACTCAATATCCCGCGACATGTGCGGCCAGAACATTACCTGTCTCGCTCGCCGCTTGCACCGATCTATACCTAAATGCCCTTCATGTACGATGCTTAGCATAGTCTCGCGCATTTTTTTCGGAATAACAGCTGATTTATCTTTAAAAATAACATCATCGACTATAAATAGCTCATCCTTTATTGACCAATACTCCTTGACGTTGCTCGCGACATCATATTTATTATCAGGCCACCCTAAGGTCACATACTTTGACAGCGCGCTTAATTCTTCGTCTTTTTTAGTTTCTCTCTTAATTAGCGTAAGCTTATCATTTGATATAGGGACATTTTTTACAATCATCTGCACTTGGTACAAAATGTACTTACTCTCTTCATCGCTGTATAAGTCGGGTAAGGGCGAGCGAGATAGCATGTCAGGGATATACATGTATTGGCCGGGAACATAATTCACTATCAAATCATAGCCCTGTATTCTAAGCATCATTCGTTGCAGATGAGCTGGGACGGACATGAGCGGTTTTTTAAAAATACTTTGCAATGGTTTGTGGTCCGAGTCTACTACAACACCTTGTTGGCCGTAAATATACTGGTGGAACCTCTCGCACGCGAAGACTATAGCTAACAGCTCCTTTTCGATCTGTGCATATCTCTTTTGCGTGTCGGTAAGCGTACGTGACGCGTACTCGACGGGGCGGCCGTCCTGTAGGAGTACGGCCCCGAGGGCGGCACTGGAAGCATCAACCGCCAGCCGGACCGGGCGCCGCGGGTCGTATAACGCTAGCACGCCGGCCTCTGTTACGCACTCTTTCAACCTCTCGAACGCCCTGCGTTCACTTTCGTCCCAACGCCACTCGTTTTCTTTCTTTAATAAACTAGTTAGTGGAATTGCTATTTCCGAGTACTTTGGAATGAATTTAGACAAATAATTCACGGCCCCTAAGAATCTCTCTAGACTCTTTCTATCGTTCGGGGTAGATATTTCTGTAATGGCTTTAATTTTATTGTAGTCCGGCCTCATACCGTTAGCGTCAAACACATGCCCCAAATACGTCACTTCACTCACACAAATTTTACATTTATTTTTGTTAAATTTTAGGTTTATTTCTCTCGTCCTATCTAACATTTTTTTTAACCTTTGATCGTATATTTCTTTAGTGGGTCCCCATATTATAATGTCATCAATATAGTTCTCCACCCCCTCTAAACCTTCTAATAATTGACGCACTTTTGCATGAAAAACTTCTGATGCACAGTTTATTCCAAAAGGTAGTCTCAAAAATTGAAATCTACCGAACGGTGTCGCAAATGTGCACAAGTCGGCGCTTTCTTCATCGAGCTGCACGGCCCAAAACCCTGAATTGGCGTCTAGTACCGAGAAGTACTTGGCGCCGTGCAGGCGCGCCGCCAGCTCCGCCAGCGTCGGCAGGTGGAAGTGCGCGCGCTGCACCGCGCGATTCAACTCCCGGGCGTCCAGGCACACTCTAATACCACCGTCCTTTTTAGCCACTAATACTAATGGATGTACCCACTGCGTGGGGTGACTCACCTTCCTGCTGCGCACATATCGCGGGTGGAACGGATTTGTCGATTACTATATGATATTTGCCTGGCAAACAACCTATCCCTTTAAATAAATCATTGTAGTTGGACAAGTCCATTGCTCTAATACGCTTTACCAAGCCCATAGTTTCGCACGATTTCCGTCCCAGCACACTACTACAACGCATGTCCGCTATGGCAAACTTAAGTTCATAAATAACACCCTTATACGACCACGGCAAAATACATGTTCCCTTAATCGGTATTACATCATGCGTGTACGATAAAAGCGGTACATTTTGTTTCGTTATCATATTTTCGGTAAAGCCTAACTCCAAAAATCTCTTAAACGCTAATACGTTACAGTCCGCTCCCGTATCTAACTTAAATTTTTCACTTCCGTTTTCACACAATAACACTTGAAACCAGTTCTCCGAACTAGTTTTATTATTCTCAATGGTCGAGACATAAAACTCTTCCTCTTCGTCGGAATCATCGTCATAATATTCGCGATCTACCTCGTAAACACGTCGCACTTTGTTATGGGAGTCGCGGGCTCCACTTTTATGATTAGATTGAAATGAGTTACACGCTCGCGCGAAATGACCTTTACCCCCGCAAACGAAGCAGTCGGCGAACAGCGCCGGGCACCGACCCTCGGGACATCGCGCGTGGCCGCACCCGCTGCACGGATGCGCTCGGGCCGGCGGCTGCGCCGGCGGCGCGCGGAACTCGCGGCCCGGCGGCGCGCGAGCCCGCGCCACGCCTCCGCTGGCGCCGGCCCCCGGCCGGCCGCCGGAGCCGCGAGTTATAAAATATTAATATTTATTATATTATTTATTATATATTGATATTTACTTAAAATATCACGCTCAACACTATGACACAACACCTCTCGTGGCAAATAATCACTGTTTTTATTGTTTTTTTACACTTTTTACGCAGTATTTACGCCCCAAATAATTAAAACGCTGTCACCATGTTGTGATTGCAATGAAACGACCGAGTGCGAGACAACAACTGGTTTTATTACACCTACCCTCAGTCACTTATACACTACTACAGTTACTATTACTACATCATCGACTATTTTGTTATCTTATGAGTTAAGATTTCTGGCAGCCGGTGCTCAGTGTATACGGGTTGTTTGGTTAGAAACTTTAGACATTCTAATAGGTTATCATTGTACTGGAAAAAATCAGCTGTTCCATACATTTTTTCGAGTGTCATTGACATTTTTCTATTCGCCAATAAGGTATTCTATTTTTTATTTTATTGAATAAAATTCAGTAATTTTTTTTTGTATTTGTAAAATTATTGTGCTTTCAAAATTATTTATTGGTAATTTTAAAGGCATTGTAAATTTAGTTTTTCATGTTATAATTTCTAATTTAGTTGAAAGATACTTTATCATTTTCAACTCGCTGATTATATAGGGTTATTCATAAATGGTATGCTAAGCCGCAAGGGGCTCATAGTACTCATCATTATGAACAACTTTTACTATGGGACCAACCCGAAATTCGCGAAAAAAAAAATTATATTATACATTTATTATAGGGTTATTATATTAATTGTTAAAATATATTATATTATACTTTATCATTCTCAAATCAACTTTATGACATGCTACAAGACCGCCGATTCTTGCACTGGTTCTAAGTGTTTTTGTTCTTTCTGTAATTTTGATATGATCAATAAAAAGGTTAGGTACCTAGACCTTTTTTTTTTTTTGTTTTTTTGTGACCCAGGGAAAATCCTTTATGGATACCACGCCCGCCCCGGGGAGGGCAGGGTGGTTATGTGGGAGTCTCCGCCCTAGTGGCGGCATACCCACTAAAAACCCTGGGAAGTTCCTCCAGGCAATGGACGGAGCCGCGGGCCCATTAAATCACCGCAGCCCCGCCCAGCCTATGTCCGCCGTGAGGCAGACCCACCTCGGGTAGGGGGTGGCCACCCTGGGGTGCTAGGTCGGGTAACCTCCACGCGGTGCACCCTGGGCAACAGCGTGCGGTAATACTGCATGCTTTTATGCAGTAGTACCGCACGGTGGCAAATAACCCGACACGGTGGGCCCGTCCGCGTGTCCCTCTGACTAGCAGAGGGCACAGCGTGATGGTGTCTGGTGGTGTCTGAGTGTGGTGGACGCTGGAGGAAACGGCGCTCCACACTTGGACGGTGGCATTGCTGCCACTTGTGACGAGTGTGGTGGACGCTGGAGGATACGGCGCTCCACGCTTGGTCGGTGGCAGCAATGCCATTGGGGGGGTTTTCCTTGTGCTCCTCGCCGCGTGTGGGTCGCGGTCGGGAGTGCAAGGAAAGGAGGAGGGTTCCTTTTGCACCTCGCCGCGTGAGGGTTGCGGTCGGGTGTCAAAGGAACGTGGGCTTAAGGCGGGGTGAGTGGTGCTAACCACACTGCCCACCGCGTGCGAGCGAGCGGGGCTAGGGAGCGAGAGGCGGTTCGCCTGTCTCCTCGCTCCTCGGCAGTGGGGTTGCCGGGAGAGTCGGGGGACTCTCCCGACCTGCACGACCCCACACTGTCTGGGGGGTGATCCTGGGGAACAGGGTCACCCCTCCATGGGTGCAGGGGGCCCTAATCGGGCCCGTCGCCGGGGCAAGGTGGTCAATGCTAACGCGACACCACCTTGCCCTATCAGGCGGACGATGATACCCCAGTGGTTTTAGTGGGTATGCCGCCGCAGGGCGGAGACTCCCACATAACCACCCTGCCTCCCCCGGGGCGGGCGTGGTATCCATAAAGGATTTCCACTGGGTAAACAAAAAAAAAAAAAAGGGGGTGGCCACCCCCTCCCTCTCGTGGCGACGCGTCGGAACATCAGACGCGTCGACCACCCTGGAGGGCCCAATGCGAAGCAGCGGGTGTCCCCGCACCCGCCACTCCAGGCCCTCCTAGCGGAGACGGAGTGCGAGCCTTACTGGCCCCTCTGGCCTGACTCGCCCCCGTGTCCGCTCTTCTCTCTGCGGAGTGGGTGAGAGAAAGGGTCCCTCTCTCTCTCCCGCTCTCTCCCTCTCGGGGACTCGACCGCCGCTACCCGGACTGTCCAGGACGCCGGCCGAGTCTACCCCTCTGGAGGGCACAATGTGCCCCCCGTCGTCGTCCGCAGACGACCCCGAGCCCTACCACGTTCCCTCTCCACGGAGAGGTATACGGGAGGGCTCCTAGGCCCAGACCGCCGCTTCCCGGAATGTCCAGGGCGCCGGCCCGAGCCTCCACCTTTAGAGTTCCTCTTAGTTTCACCGGGCAAGGCGGCCCGGCTACTTATCCCCCCCGCCACGGAAAGGCGGGAACCCAATTCGGAGGGGGAGGTACCTAGACCTACCTGTCTATCTACAGGGTTATTCATAAATGGTATACTAAACCGAGAAGGGCTCATACTTTGCGTCCGCCGTT
This sequence comes from Alcis repandata, assembly GCA_949125135.1. NCBI lineage: Eukaryota > Metazoa > Arthropoda > Insecta > Lepidoptera > Geometridae > Alcis > Alcis repandata. The sequence goes on from OX421243.1 coordinate 5,358,434, forward strand.
TTGCAATAGATGGCTGTAGCGGTAAGTGGTAGTCGAAATAAATAGATCGTAGATGTCATACAATAAGCTTAGGTATTTGTATGTTTACAAATACGCTAAAAACAAAACGCTAACGAAACAAACGAAATAAATAAACGCTATCGAAATATTAGTCGATTTGTGTCTGCATCATAAAGTTATTCTCGATTAAACATGTCAGCTTATGAGCCAAATTCTCGATTTGCGGGAGGTTTTAATTTATGAAGAAATCTGCGGCTGAGGCTCATCGAATGCTCTCAAATACCTATGGTGAGGCCACTATTAGTGAAAGAACGTGCCGAGAGTGGTTACAACGTTTCAAGAACGGTGATTTTGACGTCGAAGACCAGCTTGGCGGTGGAAGAGCGAAGGTTTTTGAAGATGCAGAATTGGAGGCATTACTTGATCAAGACTCAAAGTGGCCAGCGATAGAAAATACTTTGAATCATAAATGTATAACCAGTTTTTTACAATAAAGCCTCGAATTTCGGAAAAAAACGGCGGAAGCATAGTTGCATAGGCTATGTAGTTCTCATCATTATAAACAACTTTTACTATGGGACCAACCCAGAATTCGCGAAAAAAAAATCTGTACCATACATGTTGTCGAGTGTCATTGACATTTTTCTACATTTCGAATTTTTTTGACATTTTCGTATTCAGGATTTTTCAGGATCTGTTCAGTTGTTTCTAAAATAATCTCTTAATATTCAATTTTTAAGACTAATATTACAAATCGGTATTTTCCTGAAAAAAGTCCGAATAAAAAAATAATTTCAGGAATAGATTAAAGGACCTTAAGAGCCCCCAGACCCAAAATATCACTCTCCTAGGATCACTTTAAAATTTAGAAGATCCATTGAAATTCGACGGAAATATGAAAGCTCATGTCATAGTTGTTCTTGTAGTCCTGGAGTCATCTTCATTACGTGGCACAATTATTTCTCGCGGGAGCGGGTGCGAACGTAGGGCGTTGGGTGGGTTTTTTTTTTTTTTTTTATTCAATTATAGGCTTGCGTTTGACCGCCATCTCGCCTGATGGTAAGCAATGATGCGGTCTACGATGGAGCACGCTTGCCTAGAAGAAAGCTTGCTTGTGTGTGAAGTGGTGCGATGTCGTACATGCGACGACGTGCCAAGCGGGTAATAAACTCCCCGACCGACTCCATGCGAGCGATTGCCTTTAAGAACCTCTATAATATTTATTCAAGCACACTTCATCTATCTACGGCAGTTCCACAGTTATGAGCATTTCTTTTTTGTGTTTTTTTGTATGACTGTCAAACTTTTTTGTATGGTGGCCATCTTTTTTTATCATTTCCCCAGAAAGGTCCACACCTGATCTATATTTCAAAAGCAAGGTGTATGTACCCTTTAATCTCTTACCGTTTCCGAGATACGAGAGGTTACTTTTTTTGGTAGCCATCATCATTATTTATCCGATTTAAGACACAGGGAGTCATCTTTCAAAGTGTTTCTTGAGATTGTCGGATTTCGCGATATTGAAACCTTTGGGAAAACTCATTTACAAACTTGTGATATGATTTACTACTGACCGAGGCCTCTTAAAATAAATTGTCATTTTTTGGTCTGGTCTGATATTTGAAATTAATATCAGCATATCTCGAAAACCATAAGTCCTATCAACATGCATTTAAGAGCAATATTGTTGGAAATGTTACAGAGAAACTGTTGTCTTGAACAGTTTCCTCGTAGCTTTTTGTTTTTGAGAAAATCTCAAAAAAACATATTCTGGGACACAAAAGGGGAGGGGGGGGGGAACAATCGTCTCCCAAGGTGTTTCTACTTCGGGATTTAATTACACATATTAAAGCTACATGCATGCCAAGTTTCGTGCTTTCTGCCAGATGGGACCAAAAAGCCTTATATTTTTCAAGCTAAGAAGCCGTACCATAACAATAAATAGATAAATAAAATAAAAAAGTATATCATTAGGTACTTATAAAAATAGTCTGTGGTTATTATTCAATAGCCATTTTTTTTGTTGCAGACGATGAAGATCCTTTCATACATGACCTGCTTGAAGCAGCTCGCGACATAATATTGGACAAAGATGAGGATCCACTCCTCTCGCTTACTCCTGTAGTCTACACAACTAAACTGGACGAGATGAAGACGGTCAAACAAGACTTAACTGATCTAAGCGCAGGTGAAATACTAAAGAAGCTACACTCTGAAAGCACACCAATAATGACGGAAGTGAAGAAACGCTCATCGGACCCTAAAAATATGAAATCTTTAAACTTGAAACTTGCCGAAGTTATTAGTTATATAAATGATAAGGCGAAATCACGATTGCCTCTAAATGCTGAGGTAATGCCAATTCAGAAGAGTCCTTCAGAATCTGAAAATGGAGGAATATCTGTAAATAATGCATATGTACCAAAATCTCCAAATGCTGGCATGCTTCCAAATTCAAGTTTGAGTTCCGAAATAAATAAACTGGTAAGGTTGAATTCGGAAAATATCGAATCTTTTTCTACAATACCCATTGTTGCAAGTGAGTTGGAACCTGAATTAGCTACAGATAGTGTTACAGCTCCAAATTCTGACACCACTTTTAATATTAATACTGATGATTATTGCAATGAAAATAAAGAATACAAAAGACCATGCTGCGTAATATTAAAAGATATTAAATACTTAATACCACCAAACCAGGTGACAGTTAAACTTCCATTAGAATTAAATACGTCTAAAGCAAATGGAGTTGATTCTCAGAATTCAATCGAAGCGGATGTTGAAATGAAACAAGAAGAAAATGAAACAAGTTTTGTCGACGTTGAAATGGTTGACTCATCTGATGAAACAAGTTTTGTCGACGTTGAAATGGTTGACTCATCTGAAATCCAAACTAGCGATGAACAAAATATAATTAAAATTAAAACGACTGCCTTGAAATCAAATGCACCAGTACTTACAAACGAGACTTATACATTCCTTGAAGAACCACAAATACGTAATTCAGAAACTGACATAATACCTATCGAAAACATGGAAACAAGAAACAAAAGGGCAAAAATAACATATTCTAGTCGACCGAAGAGAACGACAAAACCACTCAAACGATACGAATGCGATCCCGACGTAGATGATGTACCCAATGAAGATTTTGAACCTGATGAAGAAGATTTACCCGATAAAGATTATGCACCCAAACATGACCTACCCTTAAACAAAACGAAAAAAAAAAGAAAAAAGACAACTCAAAATGTTATTAAAACAAGGCAAAATGATACAAAAACAGATCAAGATGTTTCAAAGACAAGGCAAAATGTTTTAAGTTCAAATGTTGCAAGTGTTTCCATGATGTCAAACGAATTTCCTCAAAATATTTCTAAAACAGGGCAAAATTGTACAAAAACAGGTCGTGATGTTTCAAAGACAAAGCAAACAATTTTAAGTACAAATAGCTCAAATGCTGCATTTTTATCCAAGCTATCACCCGAATTCCAATTCTGTTTTCAAGAAAAATTCTCTATAATCGTTCTAATCAATAAATATAGAACAGCATATTTATATCGAGTCAACTGTACAAAACTCGTAATGAACCACTATGTGATTGAAAACTGTAATGAGTATAAAATAGCTGAGAAGTTCACTAAAGAAGACAAATTTATTGAAAGTTACTGTTGCTGGTATAAAAGAGAACAGTCTGCTGCTTTAATATGTAGTCGGAAAAGTTTTCCCTTCACGATTCTTAAGTTTTTAAAACAGCCTCACACCTGTTATCAGAAATGTCACTGCTGTTGCTCTGATATGAACAACGACTCTAGCCAAAGTCAACAAAAACAAAGACTTGATGTAATTAAAAGATCTCGCACAGCTGAAGACAGTTTTATCCGTGGATTGTTAAATAAAACTAACTCCACGACGCCTGGGTTAGTTAACGAAACATTAAATTACATTCCAACACCAATAAATGAAAAACCCGTCACAAAGCAGTCTGACAAATATCTAGAGAATTATTTGTTATGCTTAAAAAACTGTAGACCTAAATTAGAGTATGACCTTTATGAAATTGGAAGAAATGGCGATATTCTCAAAGTATTGTTGCTTGATGACGAAGAACAAATAGAACGAGTCCGAAAAACGTATGAGTTAAAGTCAATGCCAATTAATGACGTGGAATTATGCTGTTGGTTCTCACGTGAAAAACTGATGCATGAATTGAAAATGCTTAAAACATCGCCAGCTACACTAAAGCTCATATTAAAAGCACACAGCTGTAATTATCAGCAATGCTTATGCTGCTGTAAGCCCGCATTAGTCACACTGCTAGTGCCAGAATTTTTTCCTTCAACTTTTAAACTAACCAACGCAAATAAGATAAAAAATTACGAACTAACCATTTCATATATAGCGAAGTCAAAAAAAGCGACACGAAAAAGTAAAGTAGACCTTAACAAATCCAAAAAAAAAACGAGAAGCTCAACCACACGCACATCTGCTGTTGCATTATCTGGACGGGCTTCCAAGGACAATACTCCACTCCGAAGTATCAACTTAATGGATAAAATTAAAAACGTTACACTAGGCATCAACAGCAGTGGTGAATTAGAAACTGTTCTAAAAGTACCTGCAAAAAATTTGTCTGTACCTACACTTAAATTATTATCTGACATACTTGCCATTTCAGCTGAAGAAATGGTCGAATTCAACTTGACAGCTGAAGAATTCTGTAAGAAGATAAATTCGAAGTCAGAAGATAGTGGAGTCGTTCGTGAAACGGCACACGAAACTTCCCTGATAAGTACAGATATATTAGAACCACCTCCGCCACAAGCCTACGACGACGACAACGGAATAATGTACGTGGATCATAAAGTTGATATTCCTATTACCATGTTACCAAATAAAACTGTGATCACCGGTGGAACACATAGAATCAAAAGTCAGTCTGAACTAAATGAGCCGCCGACAAAAATTATACCAGGTTCGAAACTCACTTCGAAGGGTATATCTAGCATGTATGAATTGATTTCAAGTTTAATGGAGAGGAAAAACGAAAATTGTGTCCAGTCATTTAAGTCGTTCTTCAACAAATCTGATCCTTTAAATATTACACAAAAACCGGTTGACGCTTTTAAAGATTTTACTAAGAAAGAAGTACCGCTGATGCCTATTATAAAAGAAACTTTTTCTTTGACAAAGTCTCAAACGGTAGGGTCTGCGATTGTGATTCCGGGACCGTCTGGTGCTACTCGACAGCCAGGAGGAAATATTTCTACCGTACAACATGATAGTATGGATATACAGAGCAGTCACCAGACTCCATCATCAACCGAAAAGCAAATTAAGACTTACAAACGCAAAAGGCCTCCCCCTCTTGTACCTTTTAGGTCTTTTGCCTCCGATAAGAAAAAAACTTCTTGACCAAACTGTGATCCAGAAAACTAACTCATCTATACTATCTATACTAATCTATACTTCTATACTAATATTATAAAGAAGTAAAGTTTGTGTGTTTGTATATTTGTTAAATTGTAAGGGGTAATCTCGGGATCTACTGAACCGATTTTAAAAATTCTTTCACCAATAGAAAGCCACATTAATGCTGAGTGTCATAGGTTATATAAAAAACCGAAAAATAAAAAGGCTTTTACGTGGTAGTCCGTTTTGCAAAGTGAATCGGAGAAAAAACGGTCTGGACGGCGCGCGATGGTTTCGGGTTTAATTAACATTATGCCCAACGAAGTGGGCAAAGGTCAGCTAGTAAGTGTATATTATACAAAGAATAATTTATATAAATTGGTAGTAGTTGCTATCTCTGTACTTTATCTTAAACGTTACTATAATTTGACTATTGTTGTTTATCTTAAACGTAACTATAATTTGACTAAATTGTTGTTTTTGTTTAGATACCTATCTAACTTCTGGCCAAAGTTCTACGCCATCTGTGCCAGTGATGTTATTGTAATTAAATTAAAGACAAATTTTCCTTTCGTACTATTGTATCATTTCAAAATACCTACAATAATAATTTTTAAGTTAAATTTTATACTCAGAACCTTAATCCAATGTACTTTGCAAATTGCAATACATAATCAAATCGGTCAGATACTTATACAGGGTTATTCATAAAGGGTATGCTAAGCCGAAAAGGGCTCATAGTACTCATCATTGTGAACAACTTTTACTATGGGACCAACCCGAAATTCGCGAAAAAAAAATCATTGATTGATTGATTGATTTTTTTTTCGCGAATTTCGGGTTGTCACCATAGTCAAAGTTGTTCATAATGATGAGTACTATAAGCCCTTTTGGGCTTAGCATACCCTTTATGAATAACCCTATATAAACTCTAATTGATTTATTGTGAGTATCGAATACCGAGTCGTGTGGTTATTTCAGTGGCGTAGCGTGCCTTGGCGGGGGCCCCGTATAAAAATTTGTTTAGGGGCCCTTTTGAAGGGTAAAGATTTCTCACAATAGAAAAAATAAATAAAATTATAAGAAATATTTATTCGTCATAATTATCTATCTGGAGCCGTGGTAGCTCAGTGGGAGAACCGACGCTTCGCATTCTTGAGGTGGCGGGTTCAAACCCCGACTCGTACCAATGAGTTCTTTAGGACTTATGTACGAATTTACATACCACTGGCTTTTCGGTGAAGGAAAACATCGTGAGGAAAACCCGCATATGTCACGCAAAAAGGGCCGATTACCGGCCTAGTTGCGGAAAAAGAGCCCGCTCTTTATCTTTTATCTTTTTAATTATCTATCTGTCACTTTTTCCAAAATTTTAACAAGCAATTCAAATTAAATATACACTCTCCTTGCCCTTTTTTTGGTCGCAATAACCGATGTAGGGTGTTGTCAACTTTTGAACGCACGCTTTACTCGGGAAAAAAGAAATTACTTTTTTTGACTGATGTCATTTCAGAAAAAAAAATTGGGAAATTTATATTAATTTTTGCTTACTCACGTCGGGGCCCCCGTGGCCCGGGGGCCCTGTATAATTGATACGGCAGATACGGCGGTAGCTACGCCCCTGGGTTATTTATACCATAGATGGGTATATTACCTAAGGATGGAGCCACAGCGTGGCCGCACATGCGGTAGCTATAGCTATATTCTTGAAATGATACCAGGTTAGAAATATTTCCCCAATTTGGGGAAAAATGTCATAAAATATTCCAAATCTTTGTACTTCACAAAATGAAACATTATTAAACAGGGTTATAAGGAAAGGATATGCTGAGCCGAAAATGGCTAATAGTAGGAAAATGAGTAATAGTATAGTAATCTACTAATAATTTTGAAAAACTTTTAATATGAGACAAATCTTGCAATCGCGAAAATAATGTACCTACTCTTAATCTTCCAATCTTCCAATAAATATTTATTGGGTACCATCCTGGGCAAACATAATTTACAACCTGGCAGCACCAAATCGTAGATTCTGACAACTGCTCACCTAGTAACTATTATTCCTAATCTGTGGTTTGCCTACCTTGGCACCGGCCACGGTGACGGGGACAAAAAATGAAATGTCTGTCTCCATCTTTTAACCGTATTCGGTACTTGCCGTCTTGCTCTTTTTTTATGAAGTAGCAATTATGTTTTTGCGCAGAGAACAGGAAGGATTTCGCCCCGGCAGGTCCTGCACCGACCAGATCAACACGTTTCGTATCATTCTAGAACAAGGAGCAGAATTCCAAAGAGAGATTTATTCTCTCTTTGTCGACTTTGAAAAAGCCGTTGATTCGCTTCGTTGGACTGCTATCTGGTCAAGGTTGAAATCGATCGGAATACCTCCAAAGATCATTAATCTGGCGAAAGCTGCTTACGACAACTACTCGTGCTGGGTTCGGCATGATGGGCTTATTTCCGAAAAGATCCAGGTACACGCGGGAGTAGGTACGCTAAGGGTGTCTGCTGTCTCCGTTGCTGTTTCTCATAGTGCTGGATGGCATCATGTCTCATATCTGCAATACACCTCAACACGGCATTGAATGGGGACTGACAGAACATCCGCAGGATCTAATTACGCTGACGTATGCCTGCTCAATCACCGCTGGATTGATATGCAGACCGAGCTAGATGACTTGCAGAGAAAAGCAGCTACAGCAGCAGCAGCTACGCTTCTAATAGGCGATGAAGCAGTGGAAAGAGTGTTGAGCTTCACTTATCTAGGGAGTGTCGTGTCGGGATCTGGAGGGACTGACTTGGACGAGACTTCCCGGATTGGCAAAGCAAAGAGCGCCTTCGCTTATCTCCGTCCAGTATGGCAGTCAAAATACCACTGTCGCAGAGTGAAACTCAGAATAATTAACACCTATGTGAAAAGCGTGCTGCTATATGGATGAGAGACATGGAAAGTCACTAAACCAATCACACAACTCCCAAGTCTTCATCAACCGGTGTCTACGGCAAATCCTGAAGATCTACTGACCGGACATTATCTCCAATATTGATCTATGGAGAGAGTGCCACGAAGATCCTGTCGATTTGCAGATTCGGCGATGCAAATGGGGCTGGATCAGCCATACTCTGCGCAGGGCTTCGGATCAGATTCCCCAGCAAGCCTTGGACTGGAATCCACAGGGCCGGCGCAGACCTGGCCGTCCTAAGCAAACAAAAGAAAGAACTCTCTTTCCCTCTTCTTCTTTCTCTTTTCTTTAATAAAAGCTGTTCAAAATTTTGAGTAGATTAGTATACTAGTAGTAATTTTCCTACTATTCGACCTTTTCCTACTATGAACATTTGCCGCTTAGCATATCCTTTCCTTATAACCCTGTATAGTAATGATTTATTTTGTGAAGTATTTAAATTTGGAATATTTTATATTTTCCCCAAAAAATGGGGAAGCATTTCTATCCTGGCATCATTTCAAGAATATAGCTGTCGCAAGTGCGGTTACACTATTGCTCCATCTTTAGGTAATACATATATCTATGAGTGCAATTATGACACCTAACCAACACAAACATCAAAAGTGACATAAAAATTCTTGGTGATCCTTAAAAATTCCCATTTAAGCATGTAACCGGCATGTAATGCGCCTGTGCATTTTATTGGAGCAACATTTATAAACGCGTAACATGTAAAGATTTGTCTTTAGACGTCACTTTTTTACCCCTTGAAAAATTAGGGGTGGTTTTTAAAATGTTTTTGTTAATATTTGGTACTAGCGGCCCGTCCCGGCTTCGCACGGGTAGACTTTGGGATAAACGTAGAGTAAATTGAAATCGGTCCAATCGTTCACGCGTGATGGCGTGACCAAAGGTGTTGAGAATAATTATAGGAACTCTTTGTTATAACCTCTATTAATTCTCATGCTATTGCGTAACTATAGCAACCATAGTTTGTTGATGCTAACTTGTCAATTTATAGTAAAAATTATCAGTATAAAACGCACACTGTTTTGATAGATATGATTGAATTTGAACTTTGTACAGAGGTAATAAAGTGCAAATTGACTCTTGGACGCTAGGAACATACCTACATTGCTTAAATAACAGTGAGTGCTTGCAATTCAATATAAACTTTATACAATAGCAATAGAGCTCGTTTTAGTTAGAAAACGTTTGTATGGGAAAAATAAAAGGGCTGTTTTTAGGGTTTTTCAATATTTCTGAGAGATTTTCTTAATATTTTTTTTCCGTAAGAACCTTCTCCTAATAATAACAAATACAATAAAAAAAGAATTAGTGAAATCGGTCCAGCCATTCACGCGTGAGGCCGTGACCAAGGAAAACGGGTTTCATTTTTATATATATATATAGATAGATATCAATGAGCATTATGACTATAAATAGTTATGCGTTTATTATATTATGCCAAAGTGTAGGTATGCCTAATTATGGTTATGGTACCTGAAATTAGGCGGAAAATATTTAGGCGTATCCATTTATGTTGAATTAATATGTATAATGCTTGTTGCTAATAATATGCGAAATGATATTATGCTCTAAAATATGACATTAACTTTTAGGGTGAAACAATAGAGGACAAGAGGACCAAAAGCAAACTCAAAGCAAGAAAGCGGAAACTCGCTTAGCGAAGGTTCTTTTTTTATCCAGGAAAATCCTTTATGGATACCACCGATCGATCGGGCACGGTGGTTATGTGAGAGTCTCCGCCCAAATGACGGCCTACCCACTAAGAACCCTGGAGTGTTCTACCTCGGCGCCATTTATGTGTCAGGGCCACAGGTGCAATTTGTTATAAGTCCGCGGCTCTAACAGGGCTAGCCCTGACGTGCTCCGTCCCGAGAAGCCTGCGCTCCTTCTTCTGCCGAAGACGATGTGTCGGAACACCAAAAACATCGCGCATCCTTCCCTCGTGGACTAACCGACCCAGTGCGCGTTAGAAAACGCCCGTGGGTGATCCCCATGCCACGAGTCAGATGCAGCGGCCCCGCCGTCTGCTACTTCGACCGCAGAGGATAAGGTGAGCAGCTCAACGCAACACTAAGATACCTCGTCCCCTGCGGCCCCATCACGTTCGTCATCAAACAGTGGTAACCCCGTTACGGCCGCGGAAGGTAGGGAAAGTGGCTCAAAGTAACACCAACCACTTTAACATGGGTTCGAGGAAATACCCAGTAAAGCGGCCCCACCTCGGTTCCTCTCCATTTATGGCGACTGGTTGCATTGCAAGCACACTGAACCACAGTAGATTACGTAGCCTTTTTATGAGGTCGGTCCATCAAGTTAATCATCGACCGGGACTGTGCTTGCGTTTAATTCAGCCCTGCGCTACAAGCCTCTCCATCCAATTCTCGTTTCTGGAGAAATGCCCAAAGAACTTCAGTATTCGCACCTGCACAATCGACGAAAGTCTTTCTTGTATGATAAGTTCTTTGAGAACAAAATTGTTGGTGCGGAAAGCTGTCCATGGAATCTTCAACATCTTTCGCCAACACCAAATTTCCAGTGCATAGATTTTCCGGCGATCCTGCAGCCGCAGAGACCAAGTTTCAGCCCCATAAAGAAAGATTGGAAAGACAAAGCATTTCATGGGACGAACCTTTGTTTTTCGATTATTGGGAATTTTAACGTGAAGGTCAACTACTATGGATGGTGGCCATTGGTGGCATCCGAAACATTGTTGGAGATTATGGGTCTTGGCATTAGGAACAAAAGAGGAGAACGCCTGATAGAATTCGCAGCTTATAACAGTTTGACCATTTCGTTTCGTCTGATCAAAAGACCCCGATGCCGGTGTTTCTCAAGGATCACTGCTCTCTGCGACACTTTTCTGGCCATGATCTGCTAAAACCCGGTATATTTGGTGCAGACGACAGCACTGTTGTAGAGAGCTTCATTTTCAACGCAAGGTCTAGCAAACCACAAATCCAAGTCTGAGAGAAACCATGGTTAGATGGTCCACCGATAGAAGCAGTCAGATCAACGAGGCGACCGGCTGACCGAACAGTAAAGGATCGGACGAAGCCCGACTAAGGCCTGCTGTTCGCTGAATGAAGCCGCGCCCAGCATCACTCCGCTGGCCGGGCATTATTTTATTTTTACTTATTTATTTATTATATTATTTTTTTTATCATACCTACCTGATCCTTCCACTGTGGCAAGAGCTACGTTGATGCCGTCACCTTCGGTGATCGTGGCGTGAGTCTGCGTCACGGCAGTGGAATATCGTGCCTTTCCTCGATTCCCTCCGACTCCGCCTGGTACCAATAGGTCTCCTGGTAACCGGACAGAACGTAACAGAGTAGGTCCCTGGTTAGAACCAATCACCCGACGGTACTCCATGTCCGCGCTGTGACGGTAGTGGAGTGCCGCGGGGGTCTGGTAGGTTATTCAGACGTCACATAGAATCTACTCTTTGTTCGTGTGACGGCTGTGCTAGCCGAAACTCGTCAGGCGTTAATCATTTACTGCATTAAATGGCTAGCGCCTGAAAAAATTGTATTAGACAAAATTGATGTTCAATAATTGAACATCATTTTTTTTTGAGATTCAAAAATTGATATACCATTCAAACAAACTAAACGATAGATATAATCTAGGTGTCTTCAAGTCGCGAGTGAATCGGTTTCTTCTAGGCAAGCGTGCTCCATCGTAGACCGTATCGTGGCTTACCATCAGGCAAGATAGTGGTCAAATGCAAGCCTATTACTAAATAATAAAAAAAAAAGTTTCTATTCCTCCTTTTTTCACTCTGACAACAGTGGGCAGAGCGCGCATAACATTTACATTTTACTCAAAAAATGTAGAGTCGGCGCGGATGCTCTCGGCGGTGGCGTGCCGGCGTGGCGCGTATCTCTACAGTGTAGATAGAGAGTCACTTTATGCCATACTCAAAAACTTCAACGTAGCATAGAAGCTTATTTGTATTGATAAAGGTCGCCACTAAGATAAGTAGGATGCGCGTGAAGGTTTTAGGTGAACTAACCGAGGAATTTACAGTGGTTACTGGCCTCAAACAGGGAGATGCACTATATCCTATGCTGTTCAATTTAGCACTTGAGCATGTCATAAGAAAATTAATGGAACTGGACGGCGGGGTGCAGCTAAATTGACAGCATAGGGTAATAGAGTACACTGACGACCTGGATCTCTTGGGGCAGTCTAAGCGTGAAGTGGTGAATGGTGTTAAAGCTCTACCAGCCGAAGCTTGTAAAGTTTGGCTCAGAATTAACCAAGAGAAGACTTAGTATCTCCACATGAGAACTCCACAAGAACACGAGACAGAAGCGTGAAGATCTGTGCGATGTAGATATTTCCTACAAAGTGGTTGCAAATTTTTAATATCTAGGATGCACTGCAACGGACACAAATACTAGAGAAGAGGAGATTGATTTTCGTATCCATAACTCTCTCCGATGCAGTGCTGCTCTCTATAAAGTGCTGGTGTCCAGACTTCTAAGTCTTGTAGAAAAACCAAGATACGTATTTACAAAACTGTTATCAGGCCGATCTTGATGTACGGGAGCGAAGCTTGGACACTAACCCTGAAGGAACAAAACAAGCTCTTTGTGGCAGAGCGGAATATCATGCGCAAAATACTGGGCCCAACCCAAAGAGATGACGATAGTTGGAGGGTGAGGAAGAACGCCGAAATTGAAGAGCTGATTCCCAAATCTAACATCATCGGAGAAATGAAGGCGCAAAGACTTCGGTGGGCCAGTCACCTACTAAACTTTGTCAAATCCGACTACGCATTATGGTAGCGTCATGTTACGACGTGCTTCTGTAGGTATTGTAGACTAGCTTCCGCCCACGGCTTCGCCCGCGTGGACTATACCTCGGGAACCGAAAATTTTTCCGGGATGAAATTAAGTTAACCCTCTTTTTTGAGAGCATGTAAAAAGTGTCATACAATGGAAGCGGGGACCCCAAAAACCCCTGGATGCAATAAGTCAGCCCCCTCGAATCATTTTGAAAAATGGCGGCCATTTTGAATCGTTTGGATTTTCGCCACCACCATCAAGTAGCCCTTGTTAACTCCTATGACATTTAGTCAAACACCCACCCATCTTCAACCGTTTCGGAGATATAGACCCTCAAAGTTTATATAGAGGCCATGTTTTTGAGGCGACTATGTTATTTTTAATGGCTCCAAAAAGGTCCGAGGTTTTGATGACTTTTTAGTCTCAGCGCTTTGGTAAAAATGTTTTTAGTTTTCGAGATAATTAGCAGTTCCACCTCAAGGATGTGACTTTTCGAAGGTTTTGGATTTTTTCCGGATGTTGTTTACCCGCCTTAAGTTTAGTACATCTGTAAAGTTTTATTGAGTTAGCATCAAAACAATTTTTTCCCCGTACTATCTTTACCACGCCGCCATTTCACCCCACTGGGGTTGATTTTCCAAAAGTGGTGAAAATGGTGAAAAATGGTGTTCGTCATTTTTTTAAGCTTAGTATATTTGTAAAGTTTCAATACCGTGGCGTCAAAAACAATGCTTCCCCATTCAAACTTTAACACCCTATTTCACCCCTTTAGAGGTTGAATTTCAAAAAAATCCTTTCTTGGTACACGTTTACTCATCAAGACAAACACACCTTCCATATTTCTAATTTCTACGACCAGCGGTTTAGTCTGTCAGTGAGTCATTACAATTCTCTCTCCGTACTATATTTACCACGCCATTTCGCCCCTTTAGGGGTTGATTTTCCAAAAATAATGAAACCGGTTTCTATTATTTTTTTAGCTTAGTTTTGCAAAGTTAAATAATCGTAGCATTAAAAAAAAATATTTCCATACAAACTTTAATACCCCGTTTCACCCCTTTTAGGGTTGACTGTCCAAAAATAATGAAACAGGTATCTATTATTTTTTTTAGCTTAGTACATCTGCAAAATTAAATGATCATAGCATTGAGAAAAAATATTTTATACAAACTTCAACACTCCGTTTCACCCCTTTAGGGGTTGATTTTCAAAAAACAAAAAAATAAGTGTCAATTATTTTCTTAAGCTTAGTATATTTGCAAAGTTTCATAACCACAGCATTAAAAAAAAAAATCTTCATACAAACTTTATTGCTCCGTTTCACCCCTTTAGGGGTTGATTTTTAAAAAATGTTGAAATAGGTGTCAATTATTTTTTTAACTTTAGTATATCCGCAAAGTTTGATAATCGTAGCATAAAGAAAAAAAAAATTTTCATACAAACTTAAACACCCCTTTTCACCCTCTTAAGGGTTGAATTGGGCAAATTCCTTTCTTAGTGTGCGTCCGCTTTTTGATATAAAACTTTTGTCCAAATTTCACGTTTGTAGCTTAAGCGGTTTAGGCTGTGCGTACATGTGTCAGTCAGTCACGACCTTCACTTTTATATTTATAGATAGATAGATAGATAGTTTACTGCGATGCCTACTTTCTTTGCACGACTGAAGCAATAATCACAGTACACGACGACTTCCAATTAGCTTTCTTTCGTTCCATAATCCTTTGCTTTTAACCTAAAAGCTGAAACAATCAAACTCGCGGCGATTTTGCTCAGATCCCAATTCTGAAAACTGTTAGATGGTTTCTTGCTCCAACATTATTGTAGATAGTAGTTATGAATTTAACACTGTTTTTACTTTAACTCGTATTGATTTACTTTAGGTCAGGTACCGATTATTTAATTAACAATCGTATCGTAAAGGAGGCACGCCATCTTCGTTGTTCGCGCGGGAATCGTCTCTCTCGCTCGCTCGCAAGCGGCGTAGTGTTGTGCCGGCGCCGTAGTGCTGTGCCGTAGCGAACCATTAAACGTCTCTAGGGAGAATCGCCTAATCTTCTCTTATATTATATAAAAATGAATCGCTGTTCGTTAGTCTCGCTAAAACTCGAGAACGGCTGGACCGATTTAAGTATTTTTTTTTTGTTTTGTTAACTCTAATACTGAGAAGGTTTAAAAGTAAAAAAATAAAACAAATATGTATATATATAACCATATAACATACATATAACCTATCTATTTCTCAGCATTTTTTTTTCTAAGAACTAGCGATTAAATTAAGGTTTTCAGGGCTAAATTAAAACAAAAACCTAACAACCTGTAAAAACCCCTACCCTATTAATAAAAAACATATCTACTTAACTATTTATAGTCGTCGTATCCGTGGAAGACAGCCACAGTTGCAAAACCCTAGGTTTCCAGGAGGCGGTTTTTTCTGATTATCTCGGAAATTTCTTAGACAACGTATGTTTTTTAGTATTCTAAACAATTCCTTGACACAACAGGCAGTGAATCATATTTTTTTTTAATTTTTGACGATAGTATGTGTACGTGTTTTGTCCCTTAATATCTTACTCCACGGAATTTTCTCAAGATCACGTCGGCTTAACCGCCATGAGGGCTTTTTTCCGAGTGAGAAATGAGAAACGCGGTGAATTTAAGAGACATTGCGCCTTTATTCCACGTAAAAAGCTGGGTGGTGGCCTTCTTACGACAAAAATATTAGAATTTTGCGGTTTAATTTTTAGTGTTCGTGTACAAGAGATGAAAAACAATGTTGTTTAACCGACTTGCAAAAAAAGGAGGAGGTTCTCAATTCGGATGTTTGTATTTATTTTTTTTTGTTAATGGTTGGATGTTAGATATTATAATTGTGCGCGACTTTTTTTTATTTTGACCTGACCGCGAGCGCGTCACGCTTGTAATCTCCTGATGAAGATCACCGAATATGATCAAAACTAGTCGTTATAAACGACTTAATTTGACGTTAGTAATCCCTTGTTAATTATATCAGAATATATTTTAATCTTTAAATATAAATAACAAGTCCTGACTGACTGGATTTTTTGAAATTCAACCCCTGAAGGTGTGGAATAGGGTGTAAAAGTGTATATGGAGAAGCTTGTTTTGTTTTTTGATGCCACGAATTTAAAAATTTTACAATAAGACTTAAGAAAACATTGATCACGTATTTCACCATTTTCTGGAAATCAACCCCTATGAGGGTGAAATGGCGTGGTAAATATGGCACGAAGAGAAAATTTGTTTTGATGCTACGTCAATGAAACTTTACACAGATGTACTAAATTTAGAATAGAATCCCAAAATTTTCGAAAAGTCACACTCTCGAGCTGGAATTGTTAATTATCTCGAAAATTCAAAACGCTTTTACCAAAGCGCCAAGACTAAAAATACTCCAAAACCTTAAACTTTTTTGGGGAAATTGAAACAACAAACAACACAAAATAAAACAAACAAACTTTGAGGGTCTATATTCCCGAAACTATTGAAGGTAGTGTATTTGACCAAATGATAAAGGGGTTTGCGAGAGATAACAAATTCAAAATGGTCCGAGGGGGCTGAATTATTGTATCTGGGGGTTTTAAAGGTCCCTAATTCCATTATGACGCTTTTGACATACTCTCAAAAAAGGTTAAGTAAATTTAACCCCAAAAAAATAAACGGTTTTTAAAGTGTAGTGTCCACGTGGTCGAAGCTAGTTTTCAATAAAGTAGCGTCGACTGACCGCGAGATGATTTATTTTAAACCCAACTGCAACGAAGGTAAAAAAGAGGGATATGTATGTATTTATGTGTGTATGTACGCATGTATATTGATTGTGGATGTATAAAGTAGCTCTTTGTTATGACCGAATAGTAGTGGAATAGTATAGTGGTACTAGACTCACACAAACAAATAAGACGCGCGACGGGATCTAAATACTTCAATAAGAGATTTATGTCAAAATCTCCTGAAGAAGCAGGGGCTAGAAGTGCAACAATCGAAAGAAACACAAAACTACTACCAAAAAGAATAAATAAGACGCAAGACATACAGGTTCCTTAAGACCTTGACTGCTTAGCCCCCAAGCAACTGCTAGCCAAGAAAAAACCAAAAGGCTCTTCCAAAAGACTCTTTCAAATCGCTTAGTCACCGTAGAGGAGTAAGCCAGCACCCGCTAAACCAGACCGGAAGACTCAGGCTTTTCATAATGCAAACACTCTAATCGTAGACAGTAAGATCACCAAACTAAGTTTTTCTATAAAATCTATAAATTGGGACATCCTAGGGATATGCGAAACTAGAAGACCACAGACATAAAAAAAAACCATAGAAGAATACTCGGACTTTATTCTATTCCGCACACCTGGAACAAAGTGAACAAACGGAAGAAACGAGGTTGGGTTCTTAATGACAAAACCTCTGAAACACAATATTTTAAAATTTAAAACCGTGTTGGATAAAACTACAACTCTGGAAATAAAGACATCCAACGAAAATGTTAGATAATTTGTACTGGGATATTAAAGCCTCCGAAGACAAAATAGTTAACGAAATTTTAAAATCATTATGAAGGCTGTTGATAAAGCCACTACAGCAACTATTTAACATAGTTATTGAAATAAAAACAACGTCAGCACAGTGGTCGAAGTCTATTATTATACTTGTACATAAAAAGGAGACCAATGTGACATTAGAAAGTATAAACCAATCAGCCTAATGACAAACTTCTATAAAATATTCTCAAATTTTTTACTCAACCGGTTGACAATAACTCTAGACGAAAACCAACCGAGAGAGCAGGCAGGTTTTCGAAATGTTTTCAACAATGAACCACATACAGGTAGTCTTTCGATTGATAAAAAATCCAATGAAAACGGGAAACCGCTATTTATGTGCTTTTTATAGACTACACAAAAGCATTCGATTCCGTAGACCACAACATGATCTGAACTGCGATAAAAAAACAAAGCACTGACCAGCCAACCAGCCCTACATTAACGTGATCTGCAACATAATTATACTCTAAAGGCATAGCCAGAATGTGATTAGAGCGGGAAAGCATGGAGTTCCCAATGGAAAAATGAGATAGGCAAGGCGACCCTATTTCATTAAAAACCTTTTCGACTGTGATAGAGCGTGTTTCCAGAAGTCTGAAATGGGAAAACAAAAAAGTGAAGGTAGATGAATATTTCCTGAGCCACTTACGATTTGCTGAATGTGGTATTTGCTGAAAATGCATTAGACTTGGAATCCATGGTTAGCAAACTAGTAATAGAGAGCAAGAAGGTTGGTCTACAAATAAATGCAACAAAAATAAAGGTTACCTTACTAATCGTGAGTCTCATGTCATTGAAGGTGTAAAAATTGAGTATGAGAACATCTATGTTATCTCGGACATTTGGTTTCTTTTCATGATTGTACAGAAAAAGAGGTACACATAAGAATTTCATCAGACTGGAAAAATCATGAAATAAAGACATAAAGAAATGCTTAACATATGGGTGTCAAACATGGTATTTGAGTTAAATGGATGAAGAAAAAGTTCTACAAGAGAAAAATGCAGAAACGTTTATCAGATATTAAAAAAAAACAGACAGATTAAATATAACTTGTAAGAAAAAAAATCAAAGTACCTGATGTATGTAAAGATGTAAGACAACAACGATAACACTACTTAAATATGTGGTCTGTGATAATGGGCAGGCTACATACCTAATTATGTAGGATGGAAAGCAACAGATGGACAAAAATAGTTACGGAATGTATTTCAAGATATAAAAAAAGAAACCAGGGAAAGCAAAAGAACAGATGGAGAGACATATATTATTTACGGAACAATACTGACCAGACGAGGAAGACGAGAGAGAGAGAGAAGAGTGGAGAGTTTTAGGGGAGGCCTACACCGCAGAGGCCACTTCTATGATACAAACTAATTAAAATTATATGTTATGTAGTATTTATAAGGTAGAAGAAATATAGACTTATTTATTTAATTTATTGTCTTTTTTTATAAATAAATGTAGGTATACAAAGATGTTTATTTTTGTTTAGTCCTTTAGCGTTAATTCTGACTGGCGCGTGACTTGTAATGTAACATATTTTAAAAATTGTAGTTCATGTACACCCAGTTCCCAATAGCATTAGAAAACAAGTTTTTCTGCGATTTTTATCTACTGTGAGTAGCATTGTTTTTAGCCATTAAGTTATTGCACAAATAAAGAATGAAGATCAAAATATAGAATATTTGAATTTTATTCACCCTCCCGTGACATTTTAACCAATTTCCTGGAACGTTTAATTACTC
Organism: Alcis repandata; assembly: GCA_949125135.1. Taxonomy (NCBI): domain Eukaryota; kingdom Metazoa; phylum Arthropoda; class Insecta; order Lepidoptera; family Geometridae; genus Alcis; species Alcis repandata. The sequence goes on from OX421243.1 coordinate 5,377,918, forward strand.
AAACGCGCCCGCACGCCCGGTAAATCCGTCAAGTAATGGCACAGATGCGCTTACGACCCTGTCGGCCGACTCCCCAAGCAACTTTTACCGTCGAACACGGCCGCGCAGGCGAGTGTGGCCGTAATCGCCGGATAAATTTGGACGCAGTGGCGTTAGTGGCTGTATTCTACGGAGTATTTTGGAGCGTGGCTTTTTGTCAAAATTTTAAATCGTGTTTTTTTATATCAAATACAGGATTTTCCGATTTTCTGAAAATGTGAGTAGATGCGTATGTATTTAAGGATTCCAAAAATGCAATAAAAGAAAAAAGCCACAACCGCCAGTGTGGCAGTCTTCCACGGATAGGGCGATCTATCCTATCTATCTATATATAAACTATGTATTACTAGCTATACTTAAATTTTCCGATTGCTAACGTTAATCTACTGTTATGGCCAAGTGATTGTCTAGTGAGAAAACCTTGCGTTGTGATCGTAGAACCTAAGTTACGAATAAGTATGAGCAACCGAGTTACCTGAATAGATTTCCTAACGAATTGACTTACTCTAAAGCTACAAGATTCCTACTACGTAAGTTATATAGGGTTATTCATAAAGGGTATGCTAAGTTTTAACCCTCAACTATTTTTCTTAGTAATCCTAATGTGAAACTGACTTAGCTGATTACCAAATATGATATGGAATATATTCTAGATTATAGTTTTGGACTAGATTCAAGCCTAATAAGTTCAGAACAATATTTTACTAAGACTTTACTAAGATTTTACATCAAATATTTTTTTGTCATTTATTTTATGGTTTTTATGTATTATGTTTGTATGTATTTGTACACATAAATTACTGAGGCAATGGCCGCCGCACCACCCCGCGACGACAGTATAATTCGACAACCTGACTGGGCTTATTCCTCCACATTACGTGTACAAATACACACCTCTGTGTGTTCCTAACATGCTCTAAGCCAATACAGCAGCTTAGAGCGCCTTTTTTTATTGGCCTAGAGCGCCTATCTTAAACGTCGTTATCATATTCAATTATCATATTCAACATATTTGAATATTATAACAACCCAAAAGCTAAGAGAAGAGGACATAATCTTTTGGCAAATGTCAGTCAGTCTGTCAGTCATTAGTGTCATTACCTACATCCTTCATCTTTTACCTTTCACACATTTATTCATCAAAGAGCTTACTCATTACCTTAAGGTAATGAATCTGGTCCCGGAAGAACAAATGCAATCCCTTTTATCCATCATCTTTTTATGTGGAGGTCCCCTTGATCTTTCGATCAAGGCTCTCCTGGGCACACTGCCCGATCCCTGCCTAACCACCTAACTCAATATAGTGACTGCAGTGAACAACCAACTAGAATATCGTTTTATTCTGAAGTTAGTGCGTAAATACATACTCCGGAAACTTTATCTAAAAGCATCTAATTAGACAACCAAGTCTAACACATAGTGTGATAAAGATGAATGTAACTCTCCCGTTACCATCTCAAGTCGTCAGTCTCAGATAGAACTTTCTATCAGTAGATTTTATGAAGAAGGCTAGTAATTAAGAAACCATCGGCATAATGAGGTGGCTGTCATCCCGTTGGAATCAAGGGTAACCTCGGAAACATAGTTCCATGCTTAGGTTAGATAATTACCAGTAAGGTACTTTCCGTGGAAGCCTTTAGTATCTTACGAAGACAACCAACAATCACTAAACCATAGACAATAATATTTGTCTATGGTTTAGTGACCTTTGATAAAAGTAGTGTGTAAAGAAAGATCATCGTTGACCTTCGAATTGAAGAGGTAAATTGACTTATAATAATACGTCATCGTGTCGATTCAGAACCTATGTTCCATTAAATGTAATATGTAAGACTTGGTGAGTCAAAATATTATAATATGTAAGACTTGGTGAGTCAAACATAACGTGAATTCACGTTGTGTAAATTATATTAAAATAGTAAAGAGACTTCCGATCTACTTTACATTTGTTCGTATATTAAATAGTTACTCGTCAAACTATAGTTGGCCGCTCATCTGACAGCAACTATTGTCAACCATTCGATGATAGATCGTATAACTTCGAATGGTTAACTTGGCAAACTGGTCGGCTGCCCGATTTACTTTAATTGTAGGCATTAATAATAGATTCGGCAATCTGATCGGCTGTCCGATTTACTTTAATCGTAAACGTATTTATTTTACAGTAGATTCTACAAACTGATCGGCTGTCCGATTTACTTTAATCGTAAACGTATTTACTTTACAGTAGATTTCTACAAACTGATCGGCTGTCCGATTTACTTTAATCGTAAACGTATTTACTTTACAGTAGATTTCTACAAACTGATCGGCTGTCCGATTTACTTGATTTTGTTGGAGTAATTTTTAGTTATAGCAACACTAGGAAATATACTTGGCATACTGGTTACAAAAATGTCACAAGACAAGATGGGCGTATTATTTTTCCCTTACAAAAAAACCTAAATATTAATTCATTGGCAAATGATAAATGCAATCCCAATAGCACGCTTCCACTGCGCCATGTGCCCTGCGAGTATTTATGAAAGTGATAATAAAGAAATAACAAAATAATTTTTGAAGAATAGCGTCGGAAAATTTTCATTGTGAAAATGGAAAAAGTAATATCTTTGCCAATCCTTAAAGAAGGAGATTCTTTCTCCAATTAGAAGTATAGAGTGGTGATGATGCTGCGAGATAAAGAAGTGCATCATACAATCGAGGGAAAATCTGAGAAAACAAATGAAAAGGATTTTACAAGGGACGACAATAAAGCAAAATGGCTGATATTCCAATGTCTAAGCGACAAATACTTAGAAATCGTGAAAAATAGTTCAACTGCATTGCAAATGCTGGAATCACTCGAACAACAATTTGAAAGAAAAAGCGTTTCAAATAAACTACATCTGAGAAGGAAACTCATAAATTTAAAATGTGCAACAGGTACAAAGTTGCAAGATTTTTTTATGACATTTGATGAGATTGTTGGTCAGTTGAGTGCCATCAACAATAAGATAGAAGATGTAGATAAGGTGTGCTATCTATTGGCAGCGATGCCACCAGAATATGAGAATGTAATTACGTCAATTGAGACCATGTCCACAGACAAAACAGTGACTATCGACTTTATAAAATCACGCCTTCTAGACGCGGAAATTAAAATAAGATCTACAAAAGAACAGACACATACAGAACAGACTTTTGCATGCTATTCTTGTGGAAAAAGAGGACACAAATCATATCAATGTCGAAATAAAAGAACAGAAAATGTACCAGAACAACCATTTTCATACGGACGAGGACAAACGTGGCAGAGAAGACCAATGCGAGGAAGAAGTTCAAGCAGAGGTAGAGGAGTAGGAAGAGCATCTTGTGCAGTAAATGAAGAAGAGGAAATGTATCAAGCTTTTACAACTTACGGTGAAAACGAAAAGATTAATTTGGAAAAACATACAGAAGAAGGTAACATAAAATTTATTATAGATTCAGGAGCAACAGAACATCTTATACAGAGTTCTTACAGAGACCAGATGTATGAAATAAAAGAAATAGATGAAATTAAAATATATGTAGCAAACGGAGAATATTTAATAAGTAGAGAAAGAGGCAAAATAAATGTGGTTAAAGGTAAAAAGCATATATCAATAGATTGTTTGATAATTGAGAATATCTCATATAACTTAATTTCAGTAAGACAACTTTTGTCAAAGGGATTAGAAGTAAGGTTTCATGGAAATATTGTATCGATTTGTAAAGGTAATACATCTTTTATAGAAGGGTCATTAAATCAGCGATTGTACTCTATCAACTTTACTATAGAATCAGAAGAAGCATGTTATATTAACTAACGACAAAGATAAAGCCTTCCTATGGCATAAACGTTTAGGGCATTTAAATAGAAAAGGACTAAAAGTTCTAGGGTTGCCAACTTCGACAGAAATTTGCGAAAGCTGCACTGAAGGGAAAAGTACAAGAAGAAGTTTTAGAGAGACAGGTAGAAAATCATACAGAATTGGTGACTTAATACATTCCGATGTCTGCGGACCAATGCAAACTACAAATATTAACGGAGAGAGATATTTTCAGGTAATTATTGACGACTACTCACATTTTGTGACTGTACGGTTATTAAAACAGAAAAGTGAAGCCGAACAAAATCTAATTAACTACATAAAGCAAGTAAAGACACAGTTTGGATACAAGACAAAGAAATTAAGACTGGATAATGGAGGAGAGGTAACTTCAAACTATTTCAAAAATTACTGTAGACAGAAGGGTATTGAGCTGCAGTATACAGCTCCTTATACACCAATGCAAAATGGGACAAGTGAACGGATGAACCGGACTTTACTGGAAAGGGCCAGAACCAAATTTGCTGAAACAAAACTACCTAAACATCTTTGGGGTGAGGCTATTTGCTGTTCTGCGTTTGAATTAAACAGATGTCCAAGTAGAGTATTAAATTTCAAGACACCAGCAATGCTATGGCATGGAAATAATAAGATAGAAAAAATGCGAGTATTTGGTTCAAAAGCATGGAAAGTAACAATTCCCAAACCAAGTAAATTGGAAGCTAGAGCAAAACCCATGATAATGGTAGGATACACAGGGTTTGGATATCGATTGTGGAACTGTGAAAATGACAAAATTGTATTCGCAACAGATGTTATTTTTGACGAAAGTAAAACTACATATAATGAAAAAGAGATTAACAGAATTGGAAAAGAAAACGTAACAGAGAAGAATATACTATTTGAGAGAGAAGATGAAGAAATTCGAACGAACAAGAAACAAGAAGAGAAAGAAAAATTGGAAAAGGAAAAGATGAGAAGAGAAGCTGAGAACAAAAGGAAAATAAATGAAAATAGGACAGAGAGGGGAAAAGAAGAAGAAGTAGAAGAAGATGATGAATTTTATGAAGTAGAAGAACCTTCAGATTCACTAAAAACAACGAGATCTGGAAGAGTTACAAAGAAACCAGCTCATTTCAATGAATATCAATTGCATACAGCATATTGTTTAATATCAGATTCACAAGAAGTACCCCAGACATATGAAGAAGCAATTAAAGACAAAGAATGGAAAAAGGCAATAAATAAGGAAATAGAATCATTAGAAAAATTAGAAACATAGACAGTTGTCGAAAATGAAAAAGGGATTAAAGCAATTGACACTAGATGGATTTTTACAATAAAAGATAATGGTATCAAGAAGGCTAGATTGGTCGCAAAAGGGTTTCAAATACCAGAAAGAATGTTCGAGACAAACTATTCACCAGTGGCAAGAATGTCAACAGTGAGAGCATTCTTAGCTCACTCAGTCGAAGAAGAGGCACCAGTTCATCAACTAGATGTGCCTACAGCATTTCTAAATGGAATTTTAGAGTCTGACGTAACGAAACAGCCTTCGTATCTCTCACAAAAATAATAAATAAAAATATTTATAGTAAGTTGGTTTGTTGATAAATCATAGCAATGCTCTAGTGTTCTGCAAAGGTTGCTCAGGTTAGAACGTAGACTCGTAAAATAATGCAATGGCAACATTCTAATTTTCTGGGGTTTTTAAAATCGAGGGATTATTTTTATTTCAGCCTGGCTTTGCATCCGCTGAAGCCTTAGAGTGACACGCGATTTGTAAGAAAATAATTTGGAACTTGTTCAACTAGCGCAGTGAATTTCGACCAGTCTAACGGCTAGTAGGAGGACGAGTGATACCAAAAAACCTTCGTTACTGTAAAGGCTTTCTGGAAAATGTAGTGAAAAAGTGGCTAAATGATGCGAAAAGCCTGAAATGACTCGCTGAAAAATTTATGAAAAAAAATTGCTAACTTTTCGACGGAAGTCTGTCAGAAAAAGTATCAGTCACGGCTAAACTTCCGGCTGCAATGACATTTTCCGCTGTTTAATATATCCAGTCATGAAATAAAACTAGTCTCAGGGTGGCTAAACACCTGCCTCTGGGGAAAATCGGCCCCTGAAATCACAAAGTCGCAAATTTTTCCACGCCGAAAGTTGGCTGCTGGTCGATCACGACTACGCTAGGCCATATTTCGCAACGAAACCTCCTAAAACGGCAAACCGAATGTCTACAATATCGAACGAAGCCTATTTCAGCCTGGCTTTGCATCCGCTGAAGCCTTAGAATGACACGCGATTTGTAAGAAAATAATTTGGAACTTGTTCAACTAGCGCAGTGAATTTCGACCAGTCTAACGGCTAGTAGGAGGACGAGTGATACCAAAAAACCTTCGTTACTGTAAAGGCTTTCTGGAAAATGTAGTGAAAAAGTGGCTAAATGATGCGAAAAGCCTGAAATGACTCGCTGAAAAATGTATGAAAAAAAATTGCTAACTTTTCGACGGAAGTTGGTTTGTTGATAAATCATAGCAATGCTCTAGTGTTCTGCAAAGGTTGCTCAGGTTAGAACGTAGACTCGTAAAATAATGCAATGGCAACATTCTAATTTTCTGGGGTTTTTAAAATCGAGGGATGGCAACTTTGCTTTGGGAGAAGAAGGAAGACATTTGGGTTTTACAAAAAAGGGCAACGAAAAAACGAATTAAAACAGGATTAAGTAAATAGTTTTATGGAATTTTATCCATAAAATGGTGCCGAAACCCTGAGAAAAGGAGCGATCGAATCTTCGAGCGTATCACCGGGAGTTGGAGTTGGAAATGCCGGCCGGAGACAGTGACGGGCCATGTGTTTTAGATGGTTTTTGTTTCAAGGTTTAGGAATTGGGTGTGATTCAATAGGTACAGGTAGAAAAGAAGATAGGTAAGCGATATTCCAGCCATCGGGAGTTGCCAGATAAGTATGGCGTCGAGTACTAGGAACAAAGACCTAACCTAAGAGACCTAAGAGATCGCCGCACGGGGTGAGTGACCTTAGAATATCTTGAGGAGTCTGTTCTTGTGTTCATTTTAACTATGTGTACTTCCATATCAGTGATTACATTGTTTTAGAATTCAGGGATCATTTTAAAATAGTTTAAAAGTTAATTTCATAATGTAATGATGTGGGCCACTAAAGATAGATCTGGTATTTATACATACTTATTGAGCAATAGTTTTGAATTAGGATCGTGTAAGTATTTTAAGCAAAGATCATAAACATTGTTGATGGTTGATCTTGGACTTCCTTTCGATCCGACAACAGTGTGAATTTTACACTGCAAATTCGGGTTGATGGTACCCGTCTGCTATTATGTAAATACAAAAGAAGGAGCGATTAGGACATAGTCTTAGTCACTGACTGAAGATACTTGTGACCTTTTGTGTTTATAGGATTTGTTTTTCTTATAGGTCCTGTTCAACGGGGAGCTCACTTTACTGACTTTATTTTACTTCTATCTGTTTTATATGATTTACTCCTAATGATGTGTGTTTGTTTTCAGGACGTAACGCGTTGTTAATTGTGTAAAAGATCTAGTGTAATGCTTAATAAATCAAATGAAGTAAAATTAGATTAAATAAAATCAAATTACCTAAATCAAATTAAATCAAATAAAGTAAAATTAGATTATATTAAAATTAAATTAAATCAAATAAAATTAAACTAAATAAAATTAAATAGAATTAGAACAAATAAAGTAAAATCAGAATAAAATAAAATAAAATAGAATAGTTCAATCTAGCTCAATTCGGTTCAGTTAAATAATAAAATAAATAAAAGTACAATAAAATAAGGTTATCAGGACCGGTGGTATTATGTTCATCTTTTGGGCCGGAGGTCCCGGGTTCGATTCCTGGTCCGACGGTTATTAAGTAATGAATTTGAGTACCTGTTCTGAGTCTATGCGTTAGTTAGAATCTACTATAACGTATACACGATTACGTTTATGCTAGGACGTGGGTTCGATTCCCGACTGATATGTTATTAGAGTCTGGGCGTTAGTAGGATCTACTATTTATAGCGTATACACTATTACGTTTATGCTAGATCGTGGGTTCGATTCCCGACCGACATGTTATTAGAGTCTGGGCGTTAGTAGGATCTACTATAGCGTATACACGATTACGTTTATGTTAGGTCGCGGGTTCGATTCCCGGTCGATATGTTATTAGCAGAGTCTTAGTTAAGGTTAAGCTTAGTCAAGTCTTAATTTAAGTCTTGGTCAAATCAAGTAAATCGGACAGCCGATCAGTTTGCAGAATCTATTATACGATTCACAAGCCTACAATTAAAGTAAATCGGACAGCCGATCAGATTGCCAAATCTACTATAAAATATTTAAGCTAACGATTAAAGTAAATCGGACAGCCGATCAGTTTGCCGAATCTATTATACGATTCACATGTCTACAATTAAAGTAAATCGGACAGCCGATCAGATTGCCGAATCTATTATAGGATATACATGCTTACGATTAAAGTAAATCGGACAGCCGATCAGTTTGCCGAATCTATTATAAGATTCACATGCCTACAATTAAAGTAAATCGGGCAGCCGATTAGTTTGCCAAGTTAGCCATTCGAAGTTATACGAACTATCTCGAATGGTTGACAATAGTTGCTGTCAGATGAGCGGCCAACTATAGTTTGACGAGTAACTATTTAATATACGAATAAATGTAAAGTAGATCGGAAATCTCTTTACTATTTTAATAATATTTACACAACGTGAATTCACGTATTGTTTGACTCACCAAGTCTTACATATTATAATATTTTGACTCACCAAGTCTTACATATTATATTTTGACTCACCAAGTCTTACATTTAATGGAACATAGGTTCTGAATCGACACGATGACATTTAAGTCAATTTACCTCTTCAATTCGAAGGTCAACGATGATCTTTCTTTACACACTACTTTTATCGAAGGTTTCTATGGAAAGATCCTTTTGCTGATAATTATTTGAGCTGTAACATGGAGCGATATCTCCGAGGTTACCCTTGACTCCAACGGGATGACAGGCACCTCTTATGTCTATGGTTTAGTGATTGTTGGTTGTCTTCGTAAGATACTAAAGGCTTCCACGGAAAGTACCTTACTGGTAATTATCTAACCTAAGCATGGAACTATGTTTTCGAGGTTACCCTTGATTCCAACGGGATGACAGGCACCTCATTATGCCGATGGTTTCTTAATTGCTAGTCTTCTTCATATAATCTACTGATAGAAAGTTCTATCTGAGACTGACGACTTGAGATGGTAACGGGAGAGTTACATTCATCTTTATCACACTATGTGTTAGACTTGGTTATCTAATTAGATGCTTTTGGATAAAGGTTCCGGAGTATGTATTTACACACTAACTTCAGAATAAAACGATATTCTAGTTGGTTGTTCACTGCAGTCACTATGTTGAGTTAGGCAGTTAGGTGGTTAGGTAGGGATCGGGCAGTGTGCCCAGGAGAGCCTTGATCGAAAGATCAAGGCGACCTCCACATAAAAAGATGATGGATAAAAGGGATTGCATTCGTTCTTCCGGGACCAGATTCATTACCTTAAGGTAATGAGTAAGCTCTTTGAAGAATAAATGTGTGAAAGGTAAAAGATGAAGTATGTAATGACTGACAGACTGACTGACAATTGCCAAAAGATTATGTCCTCTTCTCTTAGCTTTTGGGTTGTTATAATATTCAAATATGTTAAATATGATAGTTGAATATGATAACGACGTTTAAGTCAGGCGCTCTAAGCTGCTGTATTGGCTTAGAGCATGTTAGGAACACACAGAGGTGTGTATTTGTACACGTAATGTGGAGGGACGAGCCCAGTTTGGTTGACGAATCGTACTGCTTTGTCGCGGGGAGGCGCGGCGGCCATAGCCACAGTAATTTATGTGTACAAATACATACAAACATAATACATAAAACACATAAAATAAGTAACAAAAAAATGTTTGATGTAAAATCTTAGTAAAGTCTTAGTAAAATATTGGTCTGAACTTATTAGGCTTGAATCTAGTCCAAAACTATAATCTAGAATATATTCCATATCATATTTGGTAATCAGCTAAGTCAGTTTTACATTAGGATTACTAAGAAAAATAGTTAAGGGTTAAGACTTAGCATACCGTTTATGAATAACCCTATGTAACTTACGTAGTAGGAATCTTGTAGCTTTAGAGTAGGTAAGTCAATTCATTAGGAAATCTATTCAGGTAACTCGGTTGCTCATACTTATTCGTTACTTAGGTTCTACGATCACAACGCAAGGTTTTCCCACTAGACAATCACTTGGCCAAAACAGTAGGTTAACGTTAGCAATCGGAAAATTTAAGTATAGCTAGTAATACATAGTTTATATATAGATAGTTAGGATAGATATAAATAGATAAGTAGAAATTTTTTGTTAATAGGGTAGGGGTTTTTACAATTTAGTGCGCCGTGACCAGGATGTGTACTTCGGTTATTACGCGGTTAGATTAGTTCGGTTAGAATGCAAAAATATCAAAAATACATAGTGTTAAATGTAGATTTGTATGTTATTTTATTGCTCCGAGTAGGATTTCGCGTTGTATTTGTCATTTTAATGTATGTTTGATGCGTAGAATTTAAGGAAATGGGGTCGTACGGAAAGGTTAGTTATTTAAGAAGTGTTCAAGTCGTCTTGGACACAATTTGTTGTTCGTGCAAAGGAGACGAGAATAAGTATGAGCCAATATTAAGCTAGGGTAAATAGTAATTTAGGATTATTCATATATTCATATATAGGAACTATAATTTATTTGAAATAGGTAATACGTGTGATAGTAACTACTAGCTTCTTGTATAAGTATAATTGTACGTTTGTTTTTAGGAACCTGTTTAGAATAGGCTGTGCAATATAAATTAGGGAAGCTAGTAAAACAACTGATATTACACAGATTAAGATATTATGGAAATAAGTTGGAGTTGGGGTCGCAAATAAGTAAAAATAGAAAAAGGTTGAGATTTAGAAATAGAATTGGTTATAGGGTGACTATTGACAGATATTTGTAACGAAACAGCCTTCGTATCTCTCACAAAAATAACAAATAAAAATATTTATAACAGGTCGATTTTTGATAAATCATAGCAATGCTCTAGTGTTTTGCAAAGGATGCTCAGGATCGAACGCAGACTCTAAAAGTGATGCGATTAAAGGTTAAAAATGTTAAACTATTATTTAAATAAGAAAACAAGATTAATTGTACTGATTTTGGTATATTTAGAATTCGTCTATCGTAATAGTTAAGTAAAAACCAGTCAATCAATTCAAATCTCGTAGAATGTCCCGCCATCGCAATATTATTATGTAGTATTTTGTTTTGAGCTAAAATTAGGGATCTAAAAGTATTTTAATATTAAAATAAGAATTGTTGCATCTCATAAATGCACATTAAGGCTTTCATTGGAACATTTAGGATTAAACTATCACGAATAAATAACACATGCCTGTTAGAAACATAAAATAATGCAATGGCAACATTCTAATTTTCTGGGTTTTTTAGAATCCAAGGCATGGCAACAAATAAACTGCGTAGAAAGGAACGGTTCGTTATTACTTGTTAAGAATTAAGTTCTAAAACAAAATAAATCTGCGTAGAACGGTTTTTGCAATACCGATGTGTGTGGTCACTAGGAAGTAATTAAGATACGTTATTTTTCATAATTTAGTAATATTAGGTACTAGCTTCCGCCCACGGCTTCGCCCGCGTGGACTATACCTCGGGAACCGATTTTTTTTCCGGGATGAAATTAATTTATCCCTCTTTTTTGAGAGTATGTAAAAAGCGTCTTACAATGGAAGCAGGGACCCCAAAAACGCCCGGATGCAATAAGTCAGCCCCCTCGAATAATTTTGAAAAATGGCAGCCATTTGGAATCATTTGAATTTTCGCCACCACCATCAAGTAGCCCTTGCTAACTCCTATGACATGTCATTGTAGTAAAACACCCATCCATCTTCAACCGTTTCGGAGATATAGACCCTCAAAGTTTGTATGGCGGCCATGTTTTTGAGGCGACTATGTTATTTTTATTGGCTCCAAAAAGGTCCGAGGTTTTGGTGACTTTTTAGTCTCAGCGCTTTGGTAAAAATGTTTTTAGTTTTCGAGATAATTAGCAGTTCCACCTCGAGGATGTGACTTTTCGAAGGTTTTGGATTTTTTCCGGATGTTGTTTACACGCCTTAAGTTTAGTACATCTGTAAAGTTTCATTGAGTTAGCATCAAAAGAAATTCTCTTTTCACACAGGGGTTGATTTTCCAAAAATGGTGAAATTCGTGTTCGTAATTTTTTTAAGCTTTGTATATTTGTAAAGTTTCAATACCGTGGCGTCAAAAACAATGCTTCCCCATACAAACTTTAACACCCTATTACACCCTTTTAGCTGGAGGAGGCCTATACCCGAGAAGGGGTTCCGATCAATGAAAGCGAAGATAGTAACGATAGCGATTAAAATTAAATTGATCCGAACAGATTAAATAAAATGAAATATAATTACATATAAGTGAAAAATTTAAGAAAATTAATTATTTGATATATTACTTAATTATTATTATGCATGTAGATTGGAAATAAATGGGCTTTATTATTATTATTATTATTTACATCCTTTTAGAGGTTGAATTTCAAAAAAAATCTTTCTTGGTACATGTTTACTCGTCAAGACAAACACACCCTCCGTATTTTAAATTTCTACGACCAGCGGTGTAGGATGTGCCTTATCTGTCAGCGAGTCATTACAATTCTCTCTCCGTACTATATTTACCACGCCATTTCACCCCCACAGGGGTTGATATTCCAAAAATAATGAAACAGGTATCTATTATTTTTTTAGGCTTAGTACATTTGCAAAGTTAAATAATCGTAGCATTGTGAAAAGAATATTTTTATACAAACTTCAATACTCCGTTTCAGCCCTTTAGGGGTTGATTTTCAAAAACGAAAATATAAGTGTCTATTATTTTCTTAAGCTTAGTAAATTTGCAATGTTAAATAATCGTACCATTAAGAAAAAAATATTTCTATACAAACTTTAATACCCCGTTTCACCCCTTTGGGGGTTGATTTTCAAAAACCAAAATAATATGTGTCTATTATTTCTTTAAGATTAGTATATTGGCAAAGTTTCGTAACCAAAGCATCAAAAAAAAAATTCTTCATACAAACTTCAATACTCCGTTTCACCCCTTTAGGGGTATATTTTCAAAAAATAAAAAAATAAGTGTCTATTATTTCTTTAAGATTAGTATATTGGCAAAGTTTCATAACCACAGCATTAAAAAAAATCTTCATACAAACTTCATTGCTCCGTTTCACCCCTTTAGGGGTTGATTTTTAAAAAATGATGAAATAGGTGTCAATTATATTTTTAACTGTAGTATATTCGCAAAGTTTGATAATCGTAGCATTAAGAAAAATATTTTTTTCATACAAACTTAAACACCCCTTTTCACCCCCTTAGGGGTTGAATTGGGCAAATTCCTTTCTTAGTGTGCGTCCGCTTTTTGATATAAAACTTTTGTCCAAATTTGACGTTTGTAGCTTAAGCGGTTTAGGCTGTGCGTTGATCTGTCAGTCAGTCTCGACATTCACTTTTATCTGTTTAACCCCTTTAGGGGTTGATTTTCAAAAAATAATGAAACAGGTATCTATTATTTTTTTTAGCTTAGTACAATTGCAAAGTCAAATAATCGTTGTATTAGGAAAAAAATATTTTTATACAAACTTCAACACTCCGTTTAACCCCTTTAGGGGTTGATTTTCAAAAAACAAAAAAATAAGTGTCTATTATTTTTTTAGGCTTAGTATATTTTGCAAAGTTTCGTAACCACAGCATCAAAAAAAAATTCTTCATACAAACTTCAATACTCCGTTTCACCCCTTTAGGGGTTGATTTTCAAAAAATAAAAAAATAAGTGTCTAATATTTTCTTTAGCTTAGTATATTTGCAAAGTTTCATAACCACAACATTAAAAAAAAAATCTCCATACAAACTTCATTGCTCCGTTTCACCCCTTTAGGGGTTGATTTTTGTAAAATGATGAAATAGGTGTCGATTATTTTTTTAACTTTAGTATATTTACAAAGTTTGATAATCGTAGCATTAAAAAAAATATTTTTTTCATACAAACTTAAACACCCCTTTTCACCCCCTTAGGGGTTGAATTGGGCAAATTCCTTTCTTAGTGTGCGTCCGCTTTTTGATATAAAACTTTTGTCCAAATTTGACGTTTGTAGCTTAAGCGGTTTAGGCTGTGCGTTGATCTGTCAGTCAGTCACGACCTTCACTTTTATATATATAGACTAGCTTCCGCCCACGGCTTCGCCCGCGTGGACTATACCTCGGGAACCGATAATTAATTTAACCCTCCTTTTTTGAGAACATGTAAAAAGCGTCATACAATGGAAGCTGGGACCCCAAAAACCCCCAGATGCCAAAACAGATGCTAAATCAGCCCCCTCGAATCATGTAGAAAAAATAATGGCGGCCATTTTGAATCATTTGGATTTTTGCCACAACCATCAAGTAGCCCTTGCTAACTCCTATGACATCTAGTCAAACACCCACCCATCTTCAACCGTTTCGGAGATATAGACCCTCAAAGTTTGTATGGCGGCCATGTTTTTGAGGCGACTATGTTATTTTTAATGGCTCCAAAAAGGTCCGAGATTTTGGTGACTTTTTAGTCTCAGCGCTTTGGTAAAAATGTTTTTAATTTTCGAGATAATTAGCAGTTCCACCTCGAGAATATGACTTTTCGAAGGTTTTGGATTTTTTCCTGATGTTGTTTACCCGCCTTAAGTTTAGTACATCTGTAAAGTTTCATTGAGTTAGCATCAAAACAAATTCTTTCACCGTACTATCTTTACCACGCCATTTCACCCCACAGGGGTTGATTTTCCAAAAATGGTGAAATAGGTGTTCGTTATTTTGTTAAGCTTCGTATATTTGTAAAGTTTCAATACCGTGACGTCAAAAACAATGCTTCTCCATCCTAACTTTAACACTCTATTTCACCCCTTTAGAGGTAGAATTTCAAAAAATTCTTTATTGGTACACGTTTACTCATCAAGACAAACACACCCTCCATATTTCAAATTTCTACGGCCAGCGGTTTAGGCTGTGCGTTGTCTGTCAGTGAGTCATTACAATTCTCTCTCCGTACTATATTTACTACACCATTTCACCCCTTTAGGGGTTGTTTTTTCAAAAATAATGAAACATGTATCTATTATTTTTATAACTTAGTACATTTGCAAAGTTAAATAATCGTAGCATTGGGAAAAAAATATTTGTATACAAACTTCAATACTCCATTTCAGCCCTTTAGGGGTTGATTTTCAAAAACAAAAATATACTTAGGTGTCTATTATTTTTTTTAGCTTAGTAAATTTGCAAAGTTAAATCATAGTAGCATTAAGAAAAAAATATTTCCATACAAACTTTAATACCTCGTTTCACCCCTTTGAGGGTTGATTGTCCAAAAATAATGAAACAGGAATCTATTATTTTTTTATCTTAGTACATCTGCAAAATTAAATAATCGTAGCATAGGGAAAAAAATAATTTCATACAAACTTTAACACTACATTTAACCCCTTTGGGGGTTGATTTTCAAAATCCAAAATAATAAATGTCTATTATTTCTTTTAGCTTCGTATATTGGCAAAGTTTCGTAACCACAGCATCAAAAAAAATTCTTCATACAAACTTCAATACTCCATTTCACCCCTTTAGGGGTTGATTTTTAAAAAATGTTGAAATAGGTGTCAATTATTTTTTTAACTTTAGTATATTCGCAAAGTTTGATAATCGTAGCATAAAGAAAAAAAAAATTTTCATACAAACTTAAACACCCCTTTTCACCCCTTTAGGGGTTGAATTGGGCAAATTCCTTTCTTAGTGTGCGTCCGCTTTTTGGTATAAAACTTTTGTCCAAATTTGACGTTTGTAGCTTAAGCGGTTTAGGCTGTGCGTTGATCTGTTAATGTTGATGCGTTGATTCAACACTATGTTTAACCCTTTCAGGGGTGGATTTTCAAAAAATAATGAAACAGGTATCTAATATTTTTTTTAGCTGATTACAATAGCAAAGTTAAATAATCGAAGTATTAGGAAAAAAATATTTTTATACAAACTTCAACACTCCGTTTAACCCTTTTAGGGGTTGATTTTCAGAAAACAAAAAAATAAGTGTCAATTATTTTTTTTAGCTTAGTATATCTGCAAAGTTTCGTAGCCACAGTATAAAAAAAAAAATCTTCATACAAACTTCAATACTCCGTTTCACCCCTTTAGGGGTTGATTTTCAAAAAACAAAAAAATAAGTGTCAATTATTTTCTTAAGCTTAGTATATTTGCAAAGTTTCATAACCACAGCATTAAAAAAAAAATCTTCATACAAACTTTATTGCTCCGTTTCACCCCTTTAGGGGTTGATTTTTAAAAAATGTTGAAATAGGTGTCAATTATTTTTTTAACTTTAGTATATTCGCAAAGTTTGATAATCGTAGCATAAAGGAAAAAAATTTTTTCATACAAACTTAAACACCCCTTTTCACCCTCTTAAGGGTTGAATTGGGCAAATTCCTTTCTTAGTGTGCGTCCGCTTTTTGATATAAAACTTTTGTCCAAATTTCACGTTTGTAGCTTAAGCGGTTTAGGCTGTGCGTTGATCTGTCAGTCAGTCACGACCTTCACTTTTATATATATTGATTGATTGAGCTATATCGAAGATCTCAAAATACATTATTATTATAATAAGGAATTGTTACGTCTTATTATTATAAACTAAAACCTTAAATCAACAATAAATAAGTTAACACGGCAGGATGCTCAGTAGCAGGTACTCTAGCCAAAAAGGTATTCTTTATAAAAATTCAAATAAAGAAACATTCTTATTTAAATATGAGTACATGGTTATTACAAAACAATAAATCAATTAGTTATCTCAATCGCAAATATCACATTAGTGGATAGATCTCAGACACAGGGAGAAAATGAATAAACGCGTCAATTATTTATACTTGGTTTGAAATCCAGAAACGTAAGGCGCTTCCTTGACCACGCGGCGGTGGCGTGTTGGTCGAGCGTCCAATCATAAGGGAGCATTGGAGAATATGTGATTGTGATTGGTCGTCGACGGATGGTTAAGCAGAGCTTGGAACGAAGGGGGACAGACAGCGACGAGCGGCTTGGGAGACGTCGGCCATGTTTTGGATTGCTTTTATTTCGGTAGATTTTCAAAGTTTAAGAATAGGAATTTAGGTGTGATTCAATAAGTACAGGTAGAAAAGAAGATAGGTAAGCGATGTTCCAGCCGTCGGGAGTTGCCAGATAAGGATTCTAAGATGGACTGCCGAACTTTTAAAAGGTTTGATGGAACTGCAACGTGGTAAGTATTGCGTCGAGTCGCCGTGTCGTAAGAGAACGCCGCACGGGGTGAGTGACCTTAGAATATCTTGAGGAGTTCTTGTGCGCATTTTAACTATGTGTACTTCCATATCAGTGATTACATTGTTTTAGAATTCAGGGATCATTTTAAAATAGTTTAAAAGTTAAATTCATAACGTAATGATGTGGGCCACTAAAGATGGAGGTTTGGTTATGGATATTGATCAATAGTTTTGATTTAGGATCGTGTAAGTATTTTAAGCAAAGATCATAAACATCGTTGATGGTTGATCTTGGACTTCCTTTCGGTCCGACAACAAGGTAGTACCTAGTTATGTATCTCCCACAACCCTCTGCTTTAGAATAAGTAGCTGACACTGCAGTTAGCCGCCGGTTCTGAGTAACGGCCACCGCAGTGCAGACGCTGAATAAGCATTCCTAGATATAAGACCACCTTAGTCGAGTAAGTTTCGTTATAAGTAAAATATGTATTAACATCATTAAGAATAGAGCCTCTGAATCGGCTACACGTAGTTTTATTTTAGTTTTTAAAAAACCATTTATCTGCTCCCCAAATTTAACTGGCGCAGCCGGTAGGATAACTGGCTGTCCTAACGTGAGTGTCTATACTTGTACAACGAGTTACCGCGTTAGAACGGCAAAGTGCGGTTTGCCTACAACAAAGGTGAAGTGCCGGACAGTTATCCAACGAACTAAATAAATGTGTTAAATAGTGGACGCTGAGAAAAATGATGCTGGTCGGTTGGTGAGTAGACCTTTTCGCCATCCTTGCCTATCCCGAGATTCTCCTCGAATTGTGTAATTAGTATATTCAGACCTTAGTCATCGGTTAGAATTGTGTAATTAGGTTAACTTCATGAATTTGGGTCTCAAATCGATCGGAATTATTGTTAAAATAGTGTAATTAAGTAAAGTAAAAATTATATATTTGTCAAAAATAGGTTTAACATTTTATAGTATTAAATCGTGTGTGTAAATTGCCTATACCTGCTCATTATACGCTAAAATGATGGCACAACAACAGCAACCATTAGAGTTCAGGGCCATCCCTCGAGAAATATTAAACCTCATCCCCATTTTTGGAGGTGACAAAGCGCAATTAAATTTATACCTGAGAAAATGCGAATATGTAATAAGCAGATATAGAGGTGATGCAGCTCAGGACTTATATGTGTTCAACGCCGTGACAAGTAGACTCAATGACAAAGCGGCTTCGCTCTTGTCCGAACGAGATGACATAAACACCTTTTTTTTTTTTTTTTTGTTTACCCAGTGGAAATCCTTTATGGATACCACGCCCGCCCCGGGGGAGGCAGGGTGGTTATGTGGGAGTCTCCGCCCTAGTGGCGGCATACCCACTAAAACCACTGGGGCGTTCGTCATCCGCCTGAGATGGGGCGAGGTGGGGTCGCGTTAGCATTCACCACCTCGCCCTGACGATGGGCCCGATTAGGGCCCCCTGCGCCTATGGAGGGGTGACCCTGTTCCCCAGGATCACCCCCCAGACGGTGTGGGGTCGTGCAGGCCGGGAGAGTCCCCCGACTCTCCCGGCAACCCCACTGCATAGGGGCGAGGAGACGGGCAAACCGCCTCCTCGCTCCCCCTGTCCGTCTGCGCCGGAGCGGGTCAGAGCGGGGGTCGTCCTCCCTGATCCGCTCCGCGGCCTCCTTCTGCGTCATCACCTCTTCGCAGAAGGAGACCACGGCCTGCCACGATCGCTCGCTGCCGAGCATGGCTTTCACCACGCTCGGCAACGAGAGATCCCCGCCTATATAGGCCGAAAGCGTATGCCGCTGGGGGCCCCATGCGGCACACGCTTCCAGCGTGTGGAGCGCCGTATCCTCCGGCGCTCCACACTCGTGACAGGCCGGGGTCGCCTCCCGTCTCGCGATCTTGTGCAGGTACTTTCCGAAGCACCCATGCCCGGAAAGCACCTGCACAAGTCGGAAGGTCAGCGACCCGAACCGCCGCCGCGTCCAATCCCGGAGGACCGGTCGAATGGCCTCCACCGTCTGCTTACCAGGCACAGGTGGGGCCAGGTCCTCCGTCCACCGCCTCAACATGACGGCCCGCGCATGCCGTCGCATGCGCCTGACCTCCTCTCCCCCGATAAACTCCCCGCGGGATCTCCCCGCCGCCACGAGGTGGTAAACCTCGGCGAGGACCTCCGCTTGGAGCTCCCAGGGGGGATCACTGGCCAGCACGCAGGCCGCTGTCCAGGACACCGTCCGGTAACCGCGTATCGCCCTCGTCGCGATGACCCGCTGCGGACGTCGCAGCAGGGCCTTATTCGCGCGACCTAGGGCGTCCGCCCAGACCGGTGCCCCGTACAGGGCCATACTCCGGACTACTCCGGAGTACAGACGACGGCATGTGGCGCTCGGGCCGCCCGTGTTGGGCAGCAGCCTCCCCAGAGCGGCAGCGGCTCCCAGGACTTTTGGGGCAAGCTGGACGAAATGTGCCCCAAAAGTCCACCTCCCGTCCAGGATGAGACCCAGATATTTCATCCGGGTCCCAACCCGGACCGAGACCCCGTCCAGCACTACCTTCGTGCCTGGAGGGGGCCCCCCCCGAGGCCCATGGAACAATAGGGCCTCGGTCTTGGAGAGGGCAACCTCCAGCCCCAGGGAGCGGATGCGGTCGACAATCAGGGTCAGGTCAGGTCAATCAGGTCAGGGTACAAACCACCTCAAACCAACCCTCCGCACCTACAATCGACAGACGTATCTATGAGGACAGCTCGTCCCGCACCGCAAGGCTTCAAGCTTAACGAGTTGACAGGTTTAGACGACGAACAGTACCAAGATTATTACTACCATGACAACGACTATAACCCTGACTATGACATGTACGACGGACAATACGAGTATACGAATGAATCTGAAAATGACGTATATAACGAGACGACATACGAGACGCAACAGACACATTCCCTTCGGGAACAACCGGCTGGAAATTTTATAACACCAGCCTCTATAGAGGAAAAGAAATAATAGAACTGAACTGCGACCCTACACTAAAACTACCTCACATTTACATCCCTGAAATTGACGCAAAGTTTATGATAGATACAGGTAGTACTAGAACATTTTTGAGCCCTCAAAAGGCATACGAGTTTTTCTTTCAGAACGTTAAAAACGAACCTTTCGAAGTAGTTAGCACACACGCGTCAAGTCGACACAACGAAGTAATAGAGATACCGCTTTTTCCAACCTTCCAGACTAATGAAATTCACAAATTTTACCTATACAACGTCGACTCACGATACGACGGACTAATTGGAAATGATTTACTGAGACAGCTTGGCGCCATGATAGACCTGAAACACTCTGTGCTAATAACGAAAACCACGCGCATCCCTATAATCAATACGAATTTGGATTATGAAATTCAACTGCAACCCCGATCGGAACAAAGAGTCAAAGTACCGATAGACCAACACTTAGGTGAAGCTATATTAGACTATAGAAAGTTTGGCCCGGGAGTACGAATGCCCAGTGCCCTAGTTAACTGCATTAACGGATACGCGACCACCGTTATACAAAACACTTCGGATGAAATAGTAACCCTTACGGTTAAACGACCCTTACAAGTAACTAAGTACACAACCACCAGGTGTAACCTTAATGCGACTAACGCTACTAAAGCTACAGACATACAAATGGACAAAATACTGACTGAAAATCTGAACAAAATAAGACTAGACCATACCAACTCTGAGGAACGCGAGAAAATTTACAGACTCTGTACAGAATACAAAGACATTTTCCACTGCGACAAACTACCTCTTACTTTTACCAATCAAGTAAAACATGAAATTCGAACAAAAAATGAAGACCCTATTTACATAAAACCGTATAGACAGGCCCCTGCCCAAGCAGATGAAATTAACAGACAAGTAGAGAAAATGCTGCAGGACGACGTAGTCCAAGAATCGCACTCTCCGTGGAGTGCCCCCGTACACTTAGTACCTAAAAAGATCGACGCATCAGGAGAACAGAAATTTCGTATGGTAATAGACTACAGAAGACTCAATGAGATAACAATAGACGATAAATACCCACTCCCCAATATAACCGACCTGTTTGACAAATTAGGAAAAAGTACTTACTTCAGCACAATTGATTTGGCAAGCGGCTACCATCAAATAGAGGTTGTAGAGCGAGATAGACAGAAAACTGCCTTCAGCACACAGAATGGTCACTTTGAGTTTTTACGAATGCCGTTCGGCCTGAAAACGGCCCCTGCAACCTTTCAGCGTACAATGGACCATGTCCTACGAGGCCTGCAAGGATTACACTGTATGGTGTACCTTGATGACGTCATCATTTTTTCATCCAGCTTAGAAGAGCACTTACAAAAATTAAGACTAATTTTCGACAGACTGAGACAGACAAACTTGAAGGTACAACTAGACAAGTCAGAATTTTTACGTAAAGAGGTATTATACCTAGGACACACCATCACTAAAGACGGACTGAAACCGAATAATGACAAAATAAATGCAGTAATGAATTTTCCGATCCCAAAGACTACAACGGAAATTAAAAGTTTCCTTGGACTCGTAGGCTATTACAGACGCTTCATACCCAATTTCGCTAAAGTAACCCAACCACTGACGTCATGCTTAAAAAAACGCAACAAAATTATCATTGACCAAAGTTATATTGATGCCTTTAACAAATGTAAAGAACTCTTGACACATGCTCCACTCTTACAGTATCCTGACTATGGAAAACCTTTCATCCTGACAACGGATGCTTCAAACGTAGCCCTGGGAGCTGTCCTTTCCCAAGGACAAGTTGGTAGTGACAAACCAGTTGCATACGCGAGCCGTACTTTAAGCGACACAGAAACACGCTATAGTACCATAGAGCGAGAGTTGCTCGCCATCATCTGGGCAACAAAACATTTCCGCCCTTACTTGTACGGACGAAAATTCTTCATCTACACTGACCATAGACCTTTAGCTTGGCTAAACTCCCTGAAAGACCCAAACAGTAAACTGACCCGATGGAGGCTACGCCTTCAGGACTTCGACTTCGAGATAATATATAAAAAAGGAAAACAAAATACAAACGCGGATGCCTTAAGTAGAATCAAAATCAACGCCCTGACTGACGAAGACGCTAATTCAATGAGAGTAAACCTAGACAAAAAACGACAGGACTCAACGACTACGACAGTATCAGAAATAAGCGAGACAATAAGCATATCTGACTCGTCGGAAGCCACCGAGATGCTAACAGAATTGGAAATAGAGAAACCCGTTATACCATCCCCCTCAGGGAGCTCTAAGTCACAGACTATACACTCTGTGGAAGATCTAGATTCAAACGGAATACCGATTTTACATGAAGCCATAGATACAAAACCAAATCAAATCTTAGTATATTCCTGGCTTAAAAATGAACTCCACGTGAAAAACCTATCGTATGAAAAACACAAAATTCTAGAAGTTTTCCTCCCCCTTAATAACGTAGAACTAGTGAAAAACTTCCTCAAGGAATATATTAGACCAAAAATTAAATATTTTATATATTTCGAAAACGAAGAACACCGCATACAATTTAGCAATGTTGTAATAGAAATTTTCAGGAAAGGAACAATAAATATATTTGAATGTACCGAAAGAGTAGTCTGTGTAGACAACGAAAGCGAACAAAAGGCAATAGTTTTAAAATACCACAACGGTAAAACATGCCATCGCGGGATTAAGGAAACATTAGTCAGAATCCGTAGAAATTATTATTGGAATAAAATGGACGAAATTGTTTCAGCTATAATTAATAACTGTGACGCCTGTAAAAAGACAAAGTATGAGCGGAAACCACTAAAACCCATGTTACAATTGACGCAAACGCAGAATGCCCCGTTTCAAGAAATCTTCATAGACATTTTCACAATCGAAGGAAAATATTACCTAACCCTAATTGATGCCTTCAGCAAGTTAGGGCAGGCTATTGAAATTACGAATAAATCCACCCCTGAAGTCGTACGAGCGCTACTGAAATATTTCTCATTCTACGGTATACCCAAGAAAATTAACTCTGACCCCGGTACCGAATTTAATAACGACCTCATGAAAGAATTTCTCAGTCTACACAAAATAGAAAGACACATAGGCACCGTAAATAACCCGAACTCTATGGGACTTGTAGAAAGATTTCATTCAACCATAATAGAGATATATAGACTGGCCAAGTATGAACAAAAATGCACGGATGCCGCGTCCGTCATGACGTACTCAGTCATGGCTTACAATCACACCATACACACAGCGACAGGATTAACACCCTTCGAAGTTGTCTTTGGACACACCGACACTGATAACCCATTCGACCTAGAACTTGAAAAACTTTACACTCAGCAACTGATTAAAGACCACAAGAAACGAACGCAATTCCTATACGCACACATAGCCGAGAAATTAAAAGCCGGAAAGGAAAAGGTTAGAGAAAAACGAGGCGGCGAAACTAATATAGAACTTCCGGAGACCGTCTTCGTAAAAGACATAAATAAAAGATTGAGCAAAGAAAAACCGAGGTACAAAAAGGCAAAAATAATAGGTATGACCGGTAAAAACGTTGTCCCAATTAAAAGAGAAGCTGAAAAGAAAAGCACGAAAGCTCCTATTAAAAACATAAAACGCCCTCCGCAGGTGCAGTCTGATGCTAGCGACGTCGACAGCCGCCCTTCATCTTCAATCACTTGAAGGAAACCCGGGACTCCTGCCTGTAAAGAAAGGTCAAGCTTACATACAAACTGACAACTGGACAATTCTAAAAACCATTAAATTAAATAATATCTGGATTGACCTAAAACTCGTCAACTCGAAATTTACTGAATTTCAGCGATTACTTTCATCCAACAAAACTTTCCCTCACAAATTTATTGATATATTCATGCATGCAGAGTATATGCGCGATATAACTATAGATAAATATTACCAGCTAATTCCACAACGCTTCAAGCGAGGATTAATTAATCCATTAGGGTCCATAATTAAAATAATAACCGGTAATCTAGACCATGATGACGCAATCAAATATGATCAGTTGACCTCCGAACTAAGCCACGACCAAACTATTACTTCAAAGAAAATCACTATAGTCTCAAAAATGTTAGATAGCCTCGTAAACGCAACAGAATTAATCTATCAAAACTCGATAACAGTAGACACCCGTTTGAAAAGGGTTGAAGCAATCCTTAAGGAGACAATAACACAAGAAAATAATTTAGCTGAGTCCTCTTATGTGTTAGGACTATTATATAGTTTGTTTTTAAGTAGCTTTAGAACTATATTCATTAGGTTAAGTGAAATTGAAACCGCACTAGCTCTAAGCAAAAGCTCTATATTACATCAGTCTATTATTAATTCTACCGAACTACTATATCATTTAAAAGTAATAGCGAATTCAGAGAATTTGGTGTACGTACCCAGCGAATTAAATTTAGCCAAAATAGAGGAAACTATTTCTGTGAAATCTTATATGAAAAGAGACCAAATCACTTTTGTCATGGAAATTCCGCTAACCGATAACTATAAGTATAATTATTTCAAAATGTACACTTTACCTATTTTCCTCAAACCCACAAACCTAACCGTAGCTATATTTCCTAAATACCCTTACCTATTGGCGAAAGGATTGAAGTACCAGCCGATCGTGAAGCCGTGCCGCCCACTCGCCGCTGGAGACGAGTTCCTCTGCAACGACGACAATCGAGCCTTGTACAGCGGACTCTCTTGTGAAGAGAAACTCATGGTGTACGAGAACAACATCACCAGCTGCAAGCAGTACCCTATCCATATAGAAGACGTAAAGCTGCAGAAAGTTAATGACAACAATTGGATACTTTTCACCAAAGCAGAAATCACCCTTACGGAAATATGTGGGGAAGAAGTCTCTAAACAGCCAATATCAGGTACGTACGTCGTGACGTTAAACAAGCCCTGTGACGTCAATGTTAACGGCCTCACCATCCGACATCACCGAATCTACACCGAGACGGATGCTGTTAAGCCGCTACCCATCATCAAGCTACCGAGACTGCGCGCGACCGAGGACTTATCCGATGCACGCGCACTTAACATGCACGAGGTTGGACTAGACGAAGTGAAATATATGGCTTTCGCCCTAAAAAATAGTGACGTGTTTGAAAAAGTGATTAACAGAGAAAAGGACTCTAAAATCAGTGTTATAGCATTAGGACTCGTAGCACTATGTATAGTTTTAGTTATTCTATATGTTTTATACTTAAAAGTAATTCCGTGTATACAAAATTATCGAGGTCTTTCGCAAATCGAACGCCCCGATAATTTTCCACTTAGGGAGGGAGGAGTTATGTATCTCCCACAACCCTCTGCTTTAGAATAAGTAGCTGACACTGCAGTTAGCCGCCGGTTCTGAGTAACGGCCACCGCAGTGCAGACGCTGAATAAGCATTCCTAGATATAAGACCACCTTAGTCGAGTAAGTTTCGTTATAAGTAAAATATGTATTAACATCATTAAGAATAGAGCCTCTGAATCGGCTACACGTAGTTTTATTTTAGTTTTTAAAAAACCATTTATCTGCTCCCCAAATTTAACTACCTATTAATATAGCACCACAATTTACTAGATTATTTAAAAGACGTCGTCATAGCTTTATCAATTCAATTCAATTCATTTTAATCATACCGTAGGATGCTATTTACAACATTTGGTAAAGTCAACTTTGTACAATAATAAAACATGTCCTAATATTAGAAGAGTAATAAATCACGTCACAATAATTAAAAAATATAAAAGATAAAACATGTCATTATGAGAGTAATAAAACATGTCACAATAAATATAGAGAATAAAACATGTCATAATAATAAAGGTAATAAAACATGTCACAGTAATAAATATATGGTACTTGTCTGCTATTATGTAAATACAAAAGAAAGAGAGCTTAGAACGTAGTCTTGGTCACTGAATCAGAAAATACTGTGTCCTTATGTGTTTTCTTAAGGGCTTGTTCCTGCCGCGACGGGGAGCTTACTTACCTGAGATTATTTAACTCCATTTATTTAATTGAATTTATTCCTTGTGCATGTGTGTTTGTTTTAGAATCTTTTATTCGCATTTTGTGTTCTTTCCGGTGTTTGTTTTCAGGATGTATCGCGTTGTGTGTGTTAATTGTGTGAAATACTTAGAGTATCGTGAATAAAATAAAATAAATTAGACTTGAACCAAATAAAGTGAAATTAGATTAAATTAAAATAAAATAAAATCAAATCAAATTAAATCAAATAAAATCGAACTAAATAAAAATAAAATCGAATTGAACCAAATAAAGTGAAATTAGATTAAATTAAAATAAAATCAAATCAAATAAAATCGAACTAAATAAAAATAAAATCGAATTGAACCAAATAAAGTGAAATTAGATTAAATTAAAATAAAATAAAATCAAATCAAATTAAATCAAATAAAATCGAACTAAATAAAAATAAAATCGAATTAAATCAAATAAAGTGAAATTAGTTTAAATTAATATAAAATAAAATCAAATCAAATTAAATCAAACTAAATAAATTAAATAGAGCTAAATCAAATAAAGTAAAATCAGATTATATTAATATAAAATAAAATTAGATTAAATCAAACAAAGTAAAATCAGATTATATTAATATAAAATAAAATTAGATTAAATCAAACAAAGTAAAATCAGAATAAAATAAAATAAAATAGTTCAAGCTAGCTCAGTTCGGTGCAGTAAATAATAAAATAAATGTAAACGGTATAAACGGTGGTATTGTGTTCATCCTATGGGCCGGAGGTCCCGGGTTGGATTCCTGATCCGACGGTTATTGAGTGATGAATTTGAGTACCTGTTCTGAGTCTGGGCGTTAGTAGGATCTACTATAGCGTATACACTATTACGTTTATGCTAGGTCGTGGGTTCGATTCCCGACCGACATGTTATTAGAGTCTGGGCGTTAGTAGGATCTACTATAACGTATACACGATTACGTTTATGCTAGGTCGTGGGTTCGATTCCCGACCGACATGTTATTAGAGTCTGGGCGTTAGTAGGATCTACTATAGCGTATACACGATTACGTTTATGTTTAGGTCGCGGGTTCGATTCCCGGCTGATATGTTATTAGCAGAGTCTTAGTTAAGGTTAAGCTTAGTCAAGTCTTATTTAAGTCTTGGTCAAATCAAGTAAATCAGACAGCCGATCAGTCTGTAGAATCTACTGTAAAATAAATACGTTTACGATTAAAGTAAATCGGACAGATGATCAGATTGCCGAATCTATTATAGGATATACATGCTTACGATTAAAGTAAATCGGACAGCCGATCAGTTTGCCGAATCTAATAAGAATGCCTACAATTAAAGTAAATCGGACAGCCGACCAGTTTGCCATGTTAGCCATTCGAAGTTATACGAACTATCTCGAATGGTTGACAATAGTTGCTGTCAGATGAGCGGCCAACTATAGTTTGACGAGTAACTATTTAATATACGAATAAATGTAAAGTAGATCGGAAGTCTCTTTACTATTTTAATATTATTTACATAACGTGAAATTACGTGATGTTTGACTCACCAAGTCTTACATATTATAATATTTTGACTCACCAAGTCTTACATATTATATTTTGACTCACCAAGTCTTACATTTAATGGAACATAGGTTCTGAATCGACACGATGACATTTAAGTCAATTTACCTCTTCAATTCGAAGGTCAACGATGATCTTTCTTTACACACTACTTTTATCGAAGGTTTCTATGGAAAGATCCTTTTGCTGATAATTATCTGAGCTGTAACATGGAGCGATATCTCCGAGGTTACCCTTGACTCCAACGGGATGACAGGCACCTCTTATGTCTATGGTTTAGTGATTGTTGGTTGTCTTCGTAAGATACTAAAGGCTTCCACGGAAAGTACCTTACTGGTAATTATCTAACCTAAGCATGGAACTATGTTTCCGAGGTTACCCTTGATTCCAACGGGATGACAGGCACGTGATTATGCCGATGGTTTCTTAATTGCTAGTCTTCTTCATTTAGTCTACTGATAGAAAGTTCTATCTGAGACTGACGACTTGAGATGGTAACGGGAGAGTTACATTCATCTTTATCACACTATGTGTTAGACTTGGTTGTCTAATTAGATGCTTTTAGATAAAGGTTCCAGAGTATGTATTTACGCGCTGACTTCAGAATAAAACGATATTCTAGTTGGTTGTTCACTGCAGTCGCTATATTGCGTTAGGCAGTTAGGTGGTTAGGTAGGGATCGAAAGGGATTGCATTCGTTCTTCCGGGACCAGATTCATTACCTTAAGGTAATGAGTAAGCTCTTTGAAGAATAAATGTGTGAAAGGTAAAAGATGAAGTATGTAATGACTGACAGACTGACTGACATTTGCCAAAAGATTATGTCCTCTTCTCTTAGCTTTTGGGTTGTTATAATATTCAAATATGTTGAATATGATAGTTGAATATGATAACGACGTTTAAGTCAGGCGCTCTAATGTTAGGAACACACAGAGGTGTGTATTTGTACACGTAAAAACGGAAGAGTGTATCCAGTCTGGGCCGAAACACATTGCTTACCGCGGTGGAGGGGCGGGGCCATAGCCAACAATTTATGTGTACAAATACATTCAAACATAACCGCTTGAGGCACCCCCTCCCGCGGGTTTTTTTCCGTAGAAGCACCGGCGCGTCATCGTTTGTTTATGTTACGTCACGCGCCGGGCGGTCGACCACTTAAATGGTTTTTATGACTTAAACATTCGAACAAGGACCCACTTGTAATTGTTATCTTAGAGCTGTTGTATACACGTGTCGAATGACGAATGTTATCATAACATTGGTTGGCCTGGTATAGATATAAATCAGCGTATAACCGCTTACTTTACAAAAAAACATGGACTTTGAAGTTTACATATTTTTACTAAAAAAAGTAAAGCGATAATGTATGTTTTATACTATTTAGATTTAATCATAGACTCAATCTATCTATTTGTTACAAAATAAGAATACATTACTCACCTTAAAAGTATTTAATATCAGGCATCTAAAAACCAGCGAAAAAAAAATTTTCCGCGATTTTTTTTGTTCCCACTTCACTTCACTGTTTACATTTTGTCGTAAATTGTTCTTTCACAAAAACAACTGCACACAACTATTCTAGGATGATCGTTTTTCTATATTTTAAATAGATCATAACATTTATCACAGTAATTAGAATAACATTTGAGAAATAACACACACGGCCATCTACGATGATGATGCAACACTTGTCGCCGATTTCGAAACACAAAAGACTGTTTTACCATAAAATATATTGTTATCAGCCTTGTTAACAAGAATTTAAGGCTTATTATCCAAGAAAACCAGCATAACTAACGTTTTATTTACATAAAAACCGTCGATGCACCGCCGCCCAGAAAAAGTCAACACAAACTGACTTTGACTCACGGAATATAATTTTTTTTCCAATCGAATATCCACTGAGTTTATAATGTTGCTGCTTCAAATTATTGACCTATTCAAGCGGAACGAGATGGCATTCATACTTTATAAGTCTTTTGCCTTAGTAAAAGCAGGATAGAGACTTTTTCTGAGTCTGGCGCGAAATAAAAATCCGGACACTACAGTGTCCGCGGTGCTTCTACGGGTTTTTTGAAATCGGACACTACAGTGTCCGCGGTGCTTCAAGCGGATAATACATAAAAACCATAAAATAAATAACAAAAAAATATTTGGTGTAATCTTAGTAAAGTCTTAGTAAAATATTGTTCTGAACTTATTAGGCTTGAAACTAGTCCAAAACTATAATTTAGAATATATTTCGTATCATATTTGATAATTATTTAAGTCAATTTTACATTAGGAATACTAAGAAAAATAGTTAGGGGTTAAAACCTAGCATACCCTTTATGAATAACCCTATATAACTTACGTAGTAGGAATCTTGTAGCTTAGAGTAAGTCAATTTGTTAGGAAATCTATTCAGGTAGCTCGGTTGCTCATACTTATTCGTAACTTAGGTTCTACGATCACAACGCAAGGTTTTCCCACTAGACAATCACTTGGCCAAAACAGTAGATTAACGTTAGCAATCGGAAAATTTAGGTATAGCTAGTAATACATAATTTGCATATAGGTAGTTAGGATAGATTTAATAAATAAGTAGATATGTTTTTTTTATTAATAGGGTAGGGGTTTTTACATATTCTAGTTGAGTTTAGCACAAGATCGCAAATAATAAGTAAACAGGATATGTTTGATAAATGTATAAGTACATATATGTTTGTGTTTCATATACAAAAAGGTAAACTCACGATAGTTCACAGTTCAAAGAAACGAGTTTCAACATTAGGTAGGCTAAATGAGATAGCAATAAAGAAACGGAACGTAAGAAGACTAAAACTCAGTTGTGAACAATAATCAGAATATTTTATGCTAGTTCATATAGGCAAAACTGTCTGTAGGTAGGCTAATGAAATAAAATATTACTCAATTTGCCAGATATCATAACGGAAAGGTCTGCAATGTTGACTTAAGTAGGCATATTTATGTTTGGTTAAGCAAGATAGGTTCAGTGTTAGATTCAATCAGAAGTTCTTAGAACTTAATTATAGCTCGTATTACTAAAACAATGACATAAGATCCTTTAAAAGTAGTAATAACGGTATATAGACGGCCTGTTTGGCTCAGTGGTGACATAACCACCTTATTAGCCAGAGGTCTCGGGTTCGATTCCCGGCTGGGCAGATTAATTTAAATATCTGTTCTTGGTTTGTGTGCTGGTTGTCCTTGTCTTCGTTTGTGTTCCACGGCATCCCCGACACAGGATTTATCTTGGTGGGAGCTGTGAGTGAAACGTTTATTTTTAAGTCTCGTAAATAAGTATAATAAAATAAGTAAGTAGGATTATAAATAATCTTTAAAACGGTTATTGATCGTATAAGTTTCAATAGTTCTCAGAAAACGAGTGGTTAGACTTAGTGTCAGAATTGAGGCGTCAGTAAGGCATTTAGGCAAAATAATAATACCCGGTAGTTCTTCGAAAAAATGAAGTACCATATTATTAGGTAATACAAATGGGTTTCCTTTTAAAAGGATAAATTAGGTAGGCCAGCTATAGCAATAATATTCTAAGACTTTGGGGTCGAGTCGTAAATATTTGGTGACTAAGGAGCAACTGTGGAACTAGTTAGTCATAGTAAAATGATCAAGTGTTGAAAACAATATTTCAATTTAAATTCAAATATGTAGTTCAGTTCAAGTAATACAGTTACTTATTTTATCATCGGCATCTTTGTCGCCGTTATTCGTAATTGCTTGAGTGACACCGCGGGTCGCAACTAGTAATAAATAAGTTAGTAAAATTAAAATAAATTTAAAATAATAATATCATTAATACATGAAAATATAGAAACGGAGTGCTGTCAGTACATTCATATGATTAGTTAAATGGGGAAGTGCAATCTGTTTGTCTATAGTGTCCGTAGATGTTGCTGTTTCCCTAGAACAGAATGGAAGGCGGTGAAACGAACGCTCTGAGTGATATTAAATAGCAAAAATGTTGACGGTTGAAAAGTATTTGTGATAAGGGATGTAAGTAAGACAGTTTATAGTTTGAAGTGGTTTTGGGGCACAGTAACATCGGAACTAGAGATGAGTTGTCAGTGTCAGGGTTTAGCAATTACTACACAAACGGTTCAGTATAAAAAGGGGTTTGGAGCTAGGTTAAGTCTAAATGACATTCACCCCGTCGATATAGAAATCGGTTTATATTGAATTCATACTCACACGCAGTGCCACATGATGGTTACCACAATTTCCCCACACTTACATGTTCCGATCGGAGGTAGTCAGAATTTTATGTACGATTTCAAGAGCTTAAGGGTCCTGAGGTGCCGGAAGGGGAATTTCTAGGAGGCACAAAAGGGTTGAAGATCGAAGTAAGGAGGGAAAGTGAAATCTCAAGTAGCCGATACGAAAGGTTAGGGGGGAAAGCACTTTCTCTTGTTCTTCTAACTGCTTGACTCACAACCAAGTTCTTGCCGAGGTCGGATATCTTGTAGTACGAAAGATTCCTTTTACGGAGCACGGATCTGTTGTTGAGTCGGACCTATTAAGATGATTATTTCATGATCGGTTTAAATACACTACACATATAGTGCTAGGGCAAAAACATATACATATTATGGCATAAACACGTAGTGTGAGTTTATGCTATAAAAATTCTCACACGTTTAAATTTTATTGTTGAAACTTGAATATTGACAATAAAGAATTCGCACTTTTGAACTTATAAGGGGTTTGTAAGATTTGAGTGGTAATATTTTTATTTGGTCGGTTATATTTGTGATATCGTTAGTGTTGGTTAAATTTACTCCGATTAATTCATCTTTATAAATTTAAGGGGTCGAATGTAACGAAACAGCCTTCGTATCTCTCACAAAAATAATAAATAAAAATATTTATAATAAGTTGGTTTGTTGATAAATCATAGCAATGCTCTAGTGTTCTGCAAAGGTTGCTCAGGTTAGAACGTAGACTCGTAAAATAATGCAATGGCAACATTCTAATTTTCTGGGGTTTTTAAAATCGAGGGATGGCAACTTTGCTTTGGGAGAAGAAGGAAGACATTTGGGTTTTACAAAAAAGGGCAACGAAAAAACGAATTAAAACAGGATTAAGTAAATAGTTTTATGGAATTTTATCCATAAAATGGTGCCGAAACCCTGAGAAAAGGAGCGATCGAATCTTCGAGCGTATCACCGGGAGTTGGAGTTGGAAATGCCGGCCGGAGACAGTGACGGGCCATGTGTTTTAGATGGTTTTTGTTTCAAGGTTTAGGAATTGGGTGTGATTCAATAGGTACAGGTAGAAAAGAAGATAGGTAAGCGATATTCCAGCCATCGGGAGTTGCCAGATAAGTATGGCGTCGAGTACTAGGAACAAAGACCTAACCTAAGAGACCTAAGAGATCGCCGCACGGGGTGAGTGACCTTAGAATATCTTGAGGAGTCTGTTCTTGTGTTCATTTTAACTATGTGTACTTCCATATCAGTGATTACATTGTTTTAGAATTCAGGGATCATTTTAAAATAGTTTAAAAGTTAATTTCATAATGTAATGATGTGGGCCACTAAAGATAGATCTGGTATTTATACATACTTATTGAGCAATAGTTTTGAATTAGGATCGTGTAAGTATTTTAAGCAAAGATCATAAACATTGTTGATGGTTGATCTTGGACTTCCTTTCGATCCGACAACAGTGTGAATTTTACACTGCAAATTCGGGTTGATGGTACCCGTCTGCTATTATGTAAATACAAAAGAAGGAGCGATTAGGACATAGTCTTAGTCACTGACTGAAGATACTTGTGACCTTTTGTGTTTATAGGATTTGTTTTTCTTATAGGTCCTGTTCAACGGGGAGCTCACTTTACTGACTTTATTTTACTTCTATCTGTTTTATATGATTTACTCCTAATGATGTGTGTTTGTTTTCAGGACGTAACGCGTTGTTAATTGTGTAAAAGATCTAGTGTAATGCTTAATAAATCAAATGAAGTAAAATTAGATTATATTAAAATTAAATTAAATCAAATAAAATTAAACTAAATAAAATTAAATAGAATTAAAACAAATAAAGTAAAATCAGAATAAGATAAAATAAAATAGAATAGTTCAATCTAGCTCAATTCGGTTCAGTTAAATAATAAAATAAATAAAAGTACAATAAAATAAGGTTATCAGGACCGGTGGTATTATGTTCATCTTTTGGGCCGGAGGTCCCGGGTTCGATTCCTGGTCCGACGGTTATTAAGTAATGAATTTGAGTACCTGTTCTGAGTCTATGCGTTAGTTAGAATCTACTATAACGTATACACGATTACGTTTATGCTAGGACGTGGGTTCGATTCCCGACTGATATGTTATTAGAGTCTGGGCGTTAGTAGGATCTACTATTTATAGCGTATACACTATTACGTTTATGCTAGATCGTGGGTTCGATTCCCGACCGACATGTTATTAGAGTCTGGGCGTTAGTAGGATCTACTATAGCGTATACACGATTACGTTTATGTTAGGTCGCGGGTTCGATTCCCGGTCGATATGTTATTAGCAGAGTCTTAGTTAAGGTTAAGCTTAGTCAAGTCTTAATTTAAGTCTTGGTCAAATCAAGTAAATCGGACAGCCGATCAGTTTGCAGAATCTATTATACGATTCACAAGCCTACAATTAAAGTAAATCGGACAGCCGATCAGATTGCCAAATCTACTATAAAATATTTAAGCTAACGATTAAAGTAAATCGGACAGCCGATCAGTTTGCCGAATCTATTATACGATTCACATGTCTACAATTAAAGTAAATCGGACAGCCGATCAGATTGCCGAATCTATTATAGGATATACATGCTTACGATTAAAGTAAATCGGACAGCCGATCAGTTTGCCGAATCTATTATAAGATTCACATGCCTACAATTAAAGTAAATCGGGCAGCCGATTAGTTTGCCAAGTTAGCCATTCGAAGTTATACGAACTATCTCGAATGGTTGACAATAGTTGCTGTCAGATGAGCGGCCAACTATAGTTTGACGAGTAACTATTTAATATACGAATAAATGTAAAGTAGATCGGAAATCTCTTTACTATTTTAATAATATTTACACAACGTGAATTCACGTATTGTTTGACTCATGGAATATAGGAATGGAACATAGGTTCTGAATCGACACGATGACATTTAAGTCAATTTACCTCTTCAATTCGAAGGTCAACGATGATCTTTCTTTACACACTACTTTTATCGAAGGTTTCTATGGAAAGATCCTTTTGCTGATAATTATCTGAGCTGTAACATGGAGCGATATCTCCGAGGTTACCCTTGACTCCAACGGGATGACAGGCACCTCTTATGTCTATGGTTTAGTGATTGTTGGTTGTCTTCGTAAGATACTAAAGGCTTCCACGGAAAGTACCTTACTGGTAATTATCTAACCTAAGCATGGAACTATGTTTCCGAGGTTACCCTTGATTCCAACGGATGACAGGCACCTCATTATGCCGATGGTTTCTTAATTGCTAGTCTTCTTCATATAATCTACTGATAGAAAGTTCTATCTGAGACTGACGACTTGAGATGGTAACGGGAGAGTTACATTCATCTTTATCACACTATGTGTTAGACTTGGTTATCTAATTAGATGCTTTTGGATAAAGGTTCCGGAGTATGTATTTACACACTAACTTCAGAATAAAACGATATTCTAGTTGGTTGTTCACTGCAGTCACTATGTTGAGTTAGGCAGTTAGGTGGTTAGGTAGGGATCGGGCAGTGTGCCCAGGAGAGCCTTGATCGAAAGATCAAGGCGACCTCCACATAAAAAGATGATGGATAAAAGGGATTGCATTCGTTCTTCCGGGACCAGATTCATTACCTTAAGGTAATGAGTAAGCTCTTTGAAGAATAAATGTGTGAAAGGTAAAAGATGAAGTATGTAATGACTGACAGACTGACTGACAATTGCCAAAAGATTATGTCCTCTTCTCTTAGCTTTTGGGTTGTTATAATATTCAAATATGTTAAATATGATAGTTGAATATGATAACGACGTTTAAGTCAGGCGCTCTAAGCTGCTGTATTGGCTTAGAGCATGTTAGGAACACACAGAGGTGTGTATTTGTACACGTAATGTGGAGGGACGAGCCCAGTTTGGTTGACGAATCGTACTGCTTTGTCGCGGGGAGGCGCGGCGGCCATAGCCACAGTAATTTATGTGTACAAATACATACAAACATAATACATAAAACACATAAAATAAGTAACAAAAAAATGTTTGATGTAAAATCTTAGTAAAGTCTTAGTAAAATATTGGTCTGAACTTATTAGGCTTGAATCTAGTCCAAAACTATAATCTAGAATATATTCCATATCATATTTGGTAATCAGCTAAGTCAGTTTTACATTAGGATTACTAAGAAAAATAGTTAAGGGTTAAGACTTAGCATACCGTTTATGAATAACCCTATGTAACTTACGTAGTAGGAATCTTGTAGCTTTAGAGTAGGTAAGTCAATTCATTAGGAAATCTATTCAGGTAACTCGGTTGCTCATACTTATTCGTTACTTAGGTTCTACGATCACAACGCAAGGTTTTCCCACTAGACAATCACTTGGCCAAAACAGTAGGTTAACGTTAGCAATCGGAAAATTTAAGTATAGCTAGTAATACATAGTTTATATATAGATAGTTAGGATAGATATAAATAGTTAAGTAGATATAAGTTTTTTATTAATAGGGTAGGGGTTTTTACAACGTGTACATAAAAATACCTGAAGGAATTGACATACAAGGAAATAAAATGCTGAAGTTGAAAAGAAGTCTTTATGGATTAAAAGAAAGTCCAAAATGTTGGAATATACAATTCAATAAAATAATGCTAAAAGCGGGATTAAAGAGATCAGGACAAGATTTTTGCTTATACTATAATGAAAAGGTAAAACTACTAGTATTTGTAGATGACATATTAATCACAGGAAATTTACACGAAGTAAAGAGAATAAAGAATATATTATATGAAGAATTTAACGCAAAAGATATGGGAGAGATACATAAATTTTTGGGAATGAAATAGAGAAAATAGAAAATGGTATTAAAATAACTCAAACATCACACATAGAGAAAATGTTAGAAAAGTTTAAGATGACAGAATGTAATGGAGTAAATACACCTATGGAAGCAGGATTTAATACAGATTTAACGGAAGACATCATCGATGTACCATACAAAGAGCTTATTGGCTCACTACTGTTTATTATCGTCAAACAGTAGACCGGATATAACATATGCAGTTTCATATCTAAGTCGGTTTTTAGATAAACCAACTGTGAGTCTATGGAAAGCAGAAAAAAGGATTCTTAGATACCTCAAGAGTACTAAAAATATGGGTCTAGTATATCAGAGAAAAGGAAGTTATGAAGAATTGACTACATTTTCAGATGCAGACTGGGCATCAGATAAGTCTGATAGAAAAAGTACCAGTGGCTGTGCCGTACTATACTGTGATAAATTAATCTCATGGTATTCTAAAAAGCAAACCTCAGTGGCATTATCAACTGCTGAATCAGAATATTTGGCCGGAGCCCTAGCAACTTGTGAAATAGTCTATTTACAAGGGGTCCTGTCCAATTTTCATTCAAGAAACATTACAACTAAACTTTTGGTTGATAACCAAAGCACTTTAAAAATGATAGAAAGTTATGAAAATAGCAAGAGGTCAAAACACATTGATAATAGGGCACATTATATCAAAGACTAGCTTCCGCCCACGGCTTCGCCCGCGTGGACTATACCTCGGGAACCGATAATTAATTTAACCCTCCTTTTTTGAGAACATGTAAAAAGCGTCATACAATGGAAGCTGGGACCCCAAAAACCCCCAGATGCCAAAACAGATGCTAAATCAGCCCCCTCGAATCATGTAGAAAAAATAATGGCGGCCATTTTGAATCATTTGGATTTTTGCCACAACCATCAAGTAGCCCTTGCTAACTCCTATGACATCTAGTCAAACACCCACCCATCTTCAACCGTTTCGGAGATATAGACCCTCAAAGTTTGTATGGCGGCCATGTTTTTGAGGCGACTATGTTATTTTTAATGGCTCCAAAAAGGTCCGAGATTTTGGTGACTTTTTAGTCTCAGCGCTTTGGTAAAAATGTTTTTAATTTTCGAGATAATTAGCAGTTCCACCTCGAGAATATGACTTTTCGAAGGTTTTGGATTTTTTCCTGATGTTGTTTACCCGCCTTAAGTTTAGTACATCTGTAAAGTTTCATTGAGTTAGCATCAAAACAAATTCTTTCACCGTACTATCTTTACCACGCCATTTCACCCCACAGGGGTTGATTTTCCAAAAATGGTGAAATAGGTGTTCGTTATTTTGTTAAGCTTCGTATATTTGTAAAGTTTCAATACCGTGACGTCAAAAACAATGCTTCTCCATCCTAACTTTAACACTCTATTTCACCCCTTTAGAGGTAGAATTTCAAAAAATTCTTTATTGGTACACGTTTACTCATCAAGACAAACACACCCTCCATATTTCAAATTTCTACGGCCAGCGGTTTAGGCTGTGCGTTGCCTGTCAGTGAGTCATTACAATTCTCTCTCCGTACTATATTTACTACACCATTTCACCCCTTTAGGGGTTGGAAACATGTATCTATTATTTTTATAACTTAGTACATTTGCAAAGTTAAATAATCGTAGCATTGGGAAAAAATTTTTTTGGATACAAACTTCAATACTCCATTTCAGCCCTTTAGGGGTTGATTTTCAAAAACAAAAATATACTTAGGTGTCTATTATTTTTTTTAGCTTAGTAAATTTGCAAAGTTAAATAATAGTAGCATTAAGAAAAAAATATTTCCATACAAACTTTAATACCTCGTTTCACCCCTTTAAGGGTTGATTGTCCAAAAATAATGAAACAGGAATCTATTATTTTTTTATCTTAGTACATCTGCAAAATTAAATAATCGTAGCATAGGGAAAAAAATAATTTCATACAAACTTCAACACTCCATTTAACCCCTTTGGGGGTTGATTTTCAAAATCCAAAATGATAAATGTCTATTATTTCTTTTAGCTTAGTATATTGGCAAAGTTTCGTAACCACAGCATCAAAAAAAATTCTTCATACAAACTTCAATACTCCGTTTCACCTCTTTAGGGGTTGATTTTTCAAAAATGATGAAATAGGTGTCAATTATTTTTTAAACTTTAGTATATTCGCAAAGTTTGATAATCGTAGCATTAAGAAAAATATTTTTTTCATACAAACTTAAACACCCCTTTTCACCCCTTTAGGGGTTGAATTGGGCAAATTCCTTTCTTAATGTGCGTCCGCTTTTTGGTATAAAACTTTTGTCCAAATTTGACGTTTGTAGCTTAAGCGGTTTAGGCTGTGCGTTGATCTGTTAATGTTGATGCGTTGATTCAACACTCTGTTTAACCCTTTCAGGGGTGGATTTTCAAAAAATAATGAAACAGGTATCTAATATTTTTTTTAGCTTATTACAATAGCAAAGTTAAATAATCGAAGTATTAGGAAAAAAATATTTTTATACAAACTTCAACACTCCGTTTAACCCCTTTAGGGGTTGATTTTCAGAAAACAAAAAAATAAGTGTCAATTATTTTTTTTAGCTTAGTATATCTGCAAAGTTTCGTAGCCACAGTATCAAAAAAAAAATCTCCATACAAACTTCAATACTCCGTTTCACCCCTTTAGGGGTTGATTTTCAAAAAACAAAAAAATAAGTGTCAATTATTTTCTTAAGCTTAGTATATTTGCAAAGTTTCATAACCACAGCATTAAAAAAAAATCTTCATACAAACTTTATTGCTCCGTTTCACCCCTTTAGGGGTTGATTTTTAAAAAATGTTGAAATAGGTGTCAATTATTTTTTTAACTTCAGTATATTCGCAAAGTTTGATAATCGTAGCATAAAGAAAAAAAATTTTTTCATACAAACTTAAACACCCCTTTTCACCCTCTTAAGGGTTGAATTGGGCAAATTCCTTTCTTAGTGTGCGTCCGCTTTTTGATATAAAACTTTTGTCCAAATTTAACGTTTGTAGCTTAAGCGGTTTAGGCTGTGCGTTGATCTGTCAGTCAGTCACGACCTTCACTTTTATATATATTGATTGATGATTGATGTATTATCTAAGGGGTTGTTGTCATTGGAATATAAGTATTCAAAGTAATAAAAATGTTGCTGATATTCTCACAAAAGCATTGTCATATAATCAACATGCATATTTAAGAGGTAAAATGGGAGTAATTTAAATTGTAATACTTTTGAAGAAGTTTCAAAATGTTATGTTAAGTTTTGTAAGAGTTACAAGTTTTGTTTTGTTTTTATTTTTATATTGTATAAACCATTATGGTATTTGTTTTGTAAAGATACATAATGTCATGTTTAAGGTATTAGATTATTACTAGAGAAAAGATTTAATTTGTTAAAGCAATTTCAAATCTGTAATAGAGATGTAAAATTGAGAGGGGATGTTGGAGTAATTTTTAGTTATAGCAACACTAGGAAATATACTTGGCATACTGGTTACAAAAATGTCACAAGACAAGATGGGCGTATTATTTTTCCCTTACAAAAAAACCTAA
This sequence comes from Alcis repandata, assembly GCA_949125135.1. Taxonomy (NCBI): domain Eukaryota; kingdom Metazoa; phylum Arthropoda; class Insecta; order Lepidoptera; family Geometridae; genus Alcis; species Alcis repandata. The sequence continues at coordinate 5,418,488 of OX421243.1, forward strand.
ATATTAATTCATTGGCAAATGATAAATGCAATCCCAATAGATTTGACCAAGACTTAATTAAGACTTGACTAAGCTTAACCTTAACTAAGACTCTGCTAATAACATATCGGCCGGGAATCGAACCCGCAACCGAACATAATCGTAAGCGTGTATACTTTATAGTATATTCTACAAATTGATCGGCTATCCGATTTACTTGAATTGACTTGACTAAGTTTAGTCTCGACTAAAACATATAGGCCGGGAATCGAACCCGCGACCTAACATAAACGTAATCGTGTATACGTTAAAGTAGATTCTAACTAACGAACAGACTCAGAACAGGTACTCAAATTCATTACTCAATAACCGTCGGACCAGGAATCGAACCCGGGACCTCCGGCCCATAAGACGAACATAATACCACCGGTCCTGATAACTCTATTTTATTGTACTTTCATTAAATTTATTTTATTATTTAACTGAATCGAATTGAGCTAGATTGAACTATTTTATTTTATTTTAATTTATTTTATTCTGATTTTACTTTATTTGTTTTAATTCTATTTAATTTTATTTAGTTTAATTTTATTTGATTTAATTTAATTTTAATTTAATCTAATTTTACTTTATTTGATTTAATTTGATTTGATTTTATTTTAATTTAATTTAATCTAATTTTATTTCATTTGATTTATTAAGCATGTTACCCTACACTAGATATTTTACACAATTAACAACGCGTTACGTCCTGAAAACAAACACCGAAAAGAACACAAAATGTAAGTAAAAGATTCTGAAAACCAACACACATCATTAGGAGTAAATTATATAAAACAGATAGAAGTAAAATAAAGTCAGGAAAGTGAGCTCCCCGTAGATCAGGCCCTTTAAGCAAAACACATCCTATAAACACAAAAGGTCACAAGTATCTTCAGTCAGTGACTAAGACTATGTCCTAAGCGCTCCTTCTTTTGTATTTACATAATAGCAGACGGGTACCATCAACCCGAATTTGCAGTGTAAAATTCACACAATTTGAAACCTCCATATAAAATTTGTAGTACCTCAATGGATAAATTTACTCGTACAAAGCCTTTTGACAAAGCCCCTAGACAGCTGCCAATATTTTATTTTATTTTTTTATATTTATTTCTGTGACATGTTTTATTACTCTCGAGTGACATGTTTTACCTTTTATATTTATTGTGACATGTTTTATTACTCTCGTAGTGACATGTTTTATTACTCTTATAATATTATGACATGTTTTATTAGTGTACAAAGTTGACTTTACCAAGTGTTGTAAATAGCATCCTACCCCCTTGCTGCACCGCGGACACTACAGTGTCCGATTTCAAAAAACCCGTAGATGCACCGCGGACACTGTAGTGTCCGGATTTTTATTTCGCGCCAGACTCAGAAAAAGTCTCTATCCTGCTTTTACTAAGGCAAAAAGACATAAAGTATGAATGCAATCTCGCTCCCCTTTAATGGGGCAATATTTTGTAGCAGCAACATTATAAACTCGGTGGATATTCGATTTAAAAATAAATAATATTCCGTAAGTCAAAGTCAGTTTTGTGTTGACTTTGACTTCGCCAGGTGTATCGACGGTTTTTACGTAATTTTTTCGATACTAGGCTGGTGTTCTTGCATAATAAGCTTTATACTCTTGTTAACAAGGCTGATTACAATGTATTTTAAGGTTTATAAGTCTTTTGTGTTTCCAAATTGGCGATAAGTATTGCGTCATCTTCGTAGACGGTCGTGTTTTTTATTTCTCAAATTTTATGTGTGTTTATGATATTTACTGTGTTAGATGTTATGATCTATTTAAAATATAGTTAAACAATCATCCTAGAAGTGTTGTGTTCAGTTGTTTTTGTGAAAGAACAATTTACGACAAAATGTAAACAATAATTGTGAAGTGGGAACAAAAAAAATCGCGCAAAATTTTTTTGCGTTGGTTTTTATATGCCTGATATTAAATACTTTTAAGGTGAGTAATGTGTTCTTATTTTGTGACAAAGTGCAGATTGAGTCTATTATTAATTAAAAATAGTAACAAACATACATTATCGCTTTACTTTTTTTAGTAAAAATATGTAAACTTCAAAGTCCATGTTTTTTTGTAAAGTAAGCGGTTATACGCTGATTTATATCTATACCAGGCCAACCAATGTTATTATAACATTCGTCATTCGACACGACTATTCAATCGCTACTCAAGAATAACATACAAGTGGGGCCTTTGTTTGAATGTTTAAGTCATAAAAACCATTCAAGTGATCCGCCGCCCGCCGCGTGCCGAAAGATAAAAAAACGATGACGCGCGGGTGCATCAACGGCAAGAGGCGCGGGGGCGCGGGTGCAGCAAGCGGCTACGGTATGAATAAATAAAATGAATTGAATTGATAAAGCTACGACGACGTCTTTTAAATAATCTAGTAAATTGTGGTACCATACCAATAGGTGCCACCAACTCAACTTGTCGACGCCTGTTGTCGGACCGAAAGGAAGTCCAAGATCAACCATCAATGATGTTTATGATCTTTGCTTTTTGCTTAAAATACACGATCATAAATCAAAACTATTGCTCAATATCCATTTAAATACCAGACCTCCATCTTTAGTGGCCCACATCATTACGCCACGAATTCATCTATTAAACTATTCAAAAGTTATCACTAAATTCCAAAACAACGTATTCACTGGTATGAAAATACACATAGTTAAAATGAGCTCCAGAAATCCTCAAGATATTCCAAGGTCACTCACCCCGTGCGGCGTCCTCATAGGTCTCACGACACGGCGACGCGACGCCATACTTACCGCGTCGCAGTTCCATCAAACCCATTAAAAGTTCGGCAGTCCATCTTAGAATCCTTATCTGGCAACTCCCGATGGCTGTAACATCGCTTACCTATCTTCTTTTCTACCTGTACTTATTGAATCACACCTAAATTCCTATTCTTAAACTTTGAAAAACTACCGAAATCAAAACAATCTAAAACATGGCCGACGTCTTTTTCAAGCCGCTCGTCACTGTCTATCCTGCCTTCGTTCCAAGCTCTGCTTAACCATCCGTCGACGACCAATCACAATCACTTCTACAATTCTACAATGCTCCCTTATGACTGGTCGCTCGACCAACACGCCACCGCCGTCAAGGACGCGCCTTACGTTTCCGGATTTCAATCCAAGTATAAATAATTGGGCGCGCTTATTCCCTTTCTCCCTGTGTCTCTGATCTATCCACTAATGTGATCTTTGCGATTGAGATAACTTAATTGATTTATTGTTTTGTAATAACCATGTACTCATATTTAAATAAGAATGTTTGTTTATTTGAATTTTTATCATGAAAACCTTTTTGACTATGAGTACCTGCTCCTGAGCATCCTTCCGTGTTATCTTATTTATTCTTGATTTTAGGTTTTAATTTATAATAATAAGACGTAACAATTCCTTATTTAAATATTAATGTATTTTCAGATCTTCGTTAAAGCTCAATACCTAATATTACTAAATTATGAAAAATAACGTATCCTAATTACTTCCTGGTGACCACACACATCGGTATTGCAAAAAGCGTTCTACGCAGATTTATTTTGTATTAGAACTAAATTCTTAACAAGTAATAACGAAACGTTCTTTTCTACGCAGTTTATTCGTTTTACTTTGATCTGTGAGTCTGGCCAAGGCGCGGAACCGATATTTTAGTTCTAAAACTAATTCATAGATGTCACCCCGCTGTCGATGGTGCAGATTGGATTAATCAATTCTTACAAAATAGTTCGAAGTAATGCTTCGTGATAGTTTAATCCTAAATGTTCCAATGAAAGCCTTAATGTGCATTTATGAGGCGCAACAATTCCTAATTTAATATTAAGATACTTTTAGATTCCTAATTTTAGCTCAAAACAACATACTATTATAATACATTGTTGCAATGGAGGACATTCTACAAGATTTGAACTGATTGACTGATTTTTACTTAACTATTAACGATAGACGAATTCTAAATATATCAAAAATTGTAAAATTAATCTTATTTTCTTATTTAAATAATAGTTTAACATTATTAGCCTTTATTTCAAAATGCAACTTAAGTTTTTAAACCTTTGTTTGCATCACTTTAGAGCCTGCGTTCTAACCTGAGCAACCTTTGCAAAACACTAGAGCATTGCTATGTAGAAAATTTTGACTTTTTGCTTGTCACTGTTTTACTGAGGATAGGGTTCAAATCAGATAATGAAACTCCGTATCTCTGTAAGAAGTATATTTAAAATTGGCGCGCCACTAGAGGTACCTGACTTGCGTGAACATAACGCTTGCGCGTGTTAACTTTTCCAGTGGCGCCATCTGTTGACAACTTAAAGAACTAAAATCACTATCAACTAAGTATGAGTTTACATTTGGACATACCGCCCACCAAGGACGTTATTAACGTTCTTAACATGCTTGATACCGCCCACCATGAGGTCAAGGGGGAGTTCAACTTATCTACTAACATCACATGTTAGTAGATAAGTTGAATGCATTTTACAGTTACGACCCTGGTCATTCCATCCAAACCAGGATGTTGGTTTATAACCTTGCCTAGTAGCCATCGCGCTGGAGGGAGATTGTCTTCCTTGACAAGTACCACATCCCCTACCTTCGGTTGAGGAGTTACCTTCGTCCATTTGTAGCGCTGCAAGCAATGCACGAGATACTCATTCGACCATCTCCGCCAAAAGTCTTGAGTCATTTTTTGAATCAATTGCCACCTCCGTAAACTACTGATGTTGCTTTCTTCGTAGCAACGATCAGGAACTAAAATTAGAGGCTCTCCAATTAGGAAGTGGCCCGGAGTTAGAGGTGAAACTTCTTCAGTCTGATTAGGTAGCACAGACAATGGCCGTGAATTTAGACAAGCCTCGATTTGGGACAAGACCGTGACCATCTCTTCAAAGGTGAGCGTGGAATCTCCGATGACGCGTTTTAAATGGAATTTGGTGGACTTCACCCCGGATTCCCATAAACCGCCGAAATTCGGTCCATGAGGCGGAATAAAGCGCCACGTGACACTGTTACTGCTCAACCATTCACGTATCTCAGTAGCTACGGAAGATTGTTCTACCTTGACCATCTCTTGTAGCTCTTTGGAAGCTCCCAAAAAATTTGTTCCGTTATCACTCCAGATTTCAGTCACGTGTCCTCTTCGAGCGACGAATCTTTTGAACCCGGCGATAAAACCTTGCGCAGTGAGATCACTGACAGCTTCCAAATGTATGGCTTTCGTGACCATACAAACAAAAAGGCATATATTATAGCCTTTGTAGCTACGATTACCTCTTCCCTTTGAAATCCTCAAATTAATGGGTCCTGCAAAGTCAACACCACTATGAAGAAATGCTCTCGCTGGAGTCACTCTTGCAGGTGGTAACTGACCCATGAATTGAGGTTTGATGGATGCTGCGTAACGAACACAAATAACACACTTGTGTACATGTTTTCTGACCAAAGTTTTGGCTGACACAATCCAATATTTGGTCCGTAAGTAAGTCAACATTAACTGAGGACCACCATGCAGCGTTTTCTTGTGAGCGTCGTCAATAATCAAATGGGTAAAGTGACTTTTATGAGGAAGGATGATGGGATGTTTGACGTCTTCTGGGAGATTTGAATTTTGGATTCTACCTCGAGCCTTTAATATTCCTTTATCATCCTTGTACGGGTTTAGTGGCTTTAACTTTTTCAGGTCATCCTTTAATTCCAACGATTGACACTGCTTGATGCAACAATCGATGGCTTCTTTAAGCTCTGAACTTTCAATGAAAGGTTGAAACTTGTGAGACTTCATGTTGTCTTCTTTAATTCTTAAAAATCTCCGACAAAGAGCAACGACACGTAGAAGCCTTTGAAGTGATGAAAATTTTATCCAAATTGGCGGGTCATCCTTTATAGTATCAACAGAGAGAAGGACCTTAACCTTTTTCTGTTCTAATTCAGTAGATATTGACTTCGGTCTCTTATACTCAATAGTCGACTCTTTAAGCCAAGATGGACCTTGCACCCACATTGCATTTTCGATTAGCTGAGCAGGCGTGCATCCTCTAGATGCTACGTCTGCGGGGTTTTGATTAGATTCGACGTGAGACCAATGACTGTTGTCCAGTTTTGTTAAAATCTCAGAAGTTCTGTTGGCTATAAATGTCGTCCACCGGCTTGGATGACTACTAAGCCATGACAACACTACTGTTGAGTCTGTCCAGCCATGAATATTTGCACTGTCAACATTCAGTACTCTAGCTACTTCGGTGATCAGTTTGGTAACTAAAACAGCACCCATAAGCTCGAGGCGTGGTATTGACACCTGCATTGTTGGGGCTACCTTGGTTTTGGCTGCGATGAGGTTAACGTGAACAGTTCCCAATGCATTTATCGTTCTCAGATAAACTGCCGCGGCGTATGCAGTACTGCTTGCATCACAAAAGCCATGAACTTCTCTGCATACATCATTGTTTGTGACTTGTACCCATCTAGGAACTGTAGCTTCACGTACCCGAACGGAACGGAATTTAATTCATAAATAATTCAGAACGGTAAGCCAACCATTCTTGGAGTAACTCTTCAGGTAGTTCTTCATCCCAACCTATACCAGCTATCCATAGCTTTTGGATCATGACCTTAGCGACGATGACACATGGTGCAACCCAACCTAAAGGATCGAACAAACGTGAAATATCAGAGATAACTCGCCTCTTTGTTATTGGAATTTGCAGAACAGGAAATTGTACAGAGTAATGGAAGGAATCTGATTCCTTGTCCCAGGTAAGTCCTAAAACCTTTACTACTTCGTTCATCTTTATTTCTACTTTACCTTTCTGGTTTTCTTGTCTGTCCATTACTACTTCTGCCAATTCCTTGTTATTTGTAATCCATTTCTGCAAATCAAATCCACCCTTGCTTAATAAGTTCTTCATTTCCGTATAGATCTTTATTCCTTCCTCTACTGTTTGACAGCCTGTCAACAGATCATCTACATAAAAATCTGTTTTAACTCTTCTTGCTATTTCAGGAACGTCTGCCCCTTCATCGGTTGCCAGCTGCTGCAAGGTTTTTACAGCCAGGTATGGAGCGGATGCCGTGCCAAAAGTAACTCTTACTAATCTAAAATCTTGTATTTCAGATGTGGGGTCATTTCTCCACACAAGCCGCTGAAACTCGGCATCTTTAGATTCGACGATTACCTGACGGTACATTTTTACGATATCTGTGCTAAGACAAATAGGATGTGTACGCCATCGCATCATAATATGTCGTAAATCTTGCTGTAGTGTCGGACCGACTATGAGATTGTCATTAAAAGATACCCCATTTGTTCCTCGGCATGAAGCATCAAACACCACTCTGACCTTGGACGTGGTTTTGTCTTCACGTATAACAGCATGGTGCGGCAGATAAACACCATCAGATTCTTTATCTGTGCTAACTAGACGTTTCATATGACCAAGATCCAAGTATTCCTGCATCACTTCCGAGTATCTCGCCTTAATCTCGGGGTTCTTCTTGAAACGATGCTCAAGAAGATGAAATCTTTTAAGGGCAATTTGTTTCGAGTTCCCGTACTTGCACTGAGGATCGTCTTCGCTAAACGGAAGACGTACGACGTATCGTCCTGTCGAATCTCTTTTAGTGGTTTGACTGTAAAACTCCTCACAAAATTGCTCTGCTTCAGAGAGCATATTTTTTGTTTCAAAAGAATCAGACTCGATTTGCCAAAATTGTTTTAGCAACTCATTATCATCAACGTGCGCGTGCATGTTTGTGATTGTGTTGTGATGACATCTCGTAGCGCGTGATTCTTGGTTATCATCCTGATAAACTGGACCTGATAAGATCCAACCCAATGCTGTATGTTGGGCCGTTAATAAACTATTAGAAGCCTTGACCATACCATCTCTCAATATTTGCCCATATACATCGGCACCAAGCAAAATATCTATTTTGTTTGGATCCGTGAAATGTGGGTCAGCAAGGGCGATTTCTTCTAACTCTGGCCAATCTACGTACTTGATTTTTTCGGATGGAAGTAAACTCGTTTTTTTTTTTTTTTTTTTTTTATGTAATTGAGTGACGAGACGAGCAAATCGCTCGCCTGATGTTAAACGTCACGTTTGCCCATAACAGGTCTGCGCTACCCAGAATTTTGAACTCGCAGAATTCAAAACCCTGCGTGGCACAGCACTGCGCTCGTCACCCTGAGATATAAGTTGTTTAATCTCCCATTTGCCCTGTAATTTCACTGGAAACAATGCCCTTCCAACCGGAACACAGTAATGTTTACACATTACTGCTTGGCGGTGGAATAACTGGCAAAGGTGTGGTACTACCCCAGGCGGGCTCTGCAAAAGAGCCCTACCACTACAAATTCCACCTGAAAATTGGGATCGTGGCGTGACTGGACCGTTATCACAACAATGTACTTTGAGGCTAAGTTGTCCTTGCCACCACCCAGACCCGAGATCACGCTGTTATTGGGTATTTTTTTTAGGCCGAGCAATTGGACAGTTGATTCCGTGACAAACGATGCTTGCGACCCTTGATCCAATAAAGCTCTTAGAAGTTGCGAGCTGCCGTTTCTTGCGGAAGTTTTTATCACAGCCGTGGCTAAAAGAATCTGATTGGGTCTGGTCTGCTTTGAAAAATGTGCGCTGACATTCGAAGTTGTTGCGGTATTGTCTGACACTACGTTGGCTACGTTGGACACTGTAGGGTTTACTTCTAACTCCTTTTCCTATTATTTTTTTACAAGCCATCAAACATTTAATCAAAGACGTTATTTTGACTTGAATACACTTTTGTAACAACACCAATTATTTAGAATCACAACTCAAATGTGTTTCAAACGGTAGTAGTCTTTGGGTGAAAACCGGCATAGGTTCCCCGTATTAACACTTTTCGCGAAATTATTCTAAGTTAATGGATAGCATGCATGAATTTTTATAAGTCCCAATATTGTTCCAATTTACGCTAAGTCGCTGAATGACGTTTTGGTATGACACTTCTTCACTCACAGATAATAATTATTATAAACTGTACTCACTTTTTCTCACTGGCAAACCAACCACATCACTAGTGTTGTTCTTCTATGCTCGTCACTGCTGTGACGTCTTCGAGAGGTTGACGTCGCTGACGTCACGCTTGGCGCTCTCTTCCTACGCCCACTACGACAACTCGCAACGATCCACTTGTCGGATCGATTACGATGAGAGCACGTTCAATGGCGATCCACCATCGGTTTCTAGTGCTTGGAGTGGTAACTTACACACTCAACTATTCGACAGATCGTTGTCTGTCCGACTCGTGAAGGACCATGTAGAAAATTTTGACTTTTTGCTTGTCACTGTTTTACTGAGGTTAGGGTTCAAATCAGATAATGAAACTCCGTATCTGTGTAAGAAGTACATTTAAAATTGGCGCGCCACTAGAGGTACCTGACTTGCGTGAACATAACGCTTGCGCGTGTTAACTTTTCTAGTGGCGCCATCTGTTGACAACTTAAAGAACTAAAATCACTATCAACTAAGTACGAGTTTACATTTGGACAGCTATGATTTATCAAAAATCAACCTGTTATAAATATTTTTATTTGTTATTTTTGTGAGAGATACGAAGGCTGTTTCGTTACAAACCCACTGTAATATTCGTAATTTTACGGCCTAAAATAAAAAAAAATCTAATAATCTACTGCTACGTCCTTCATTTCATGACTGAAATACATGTGGGATCAGGAGGCCCTTCATCAAAAGACATGAGTAATTATTGTAATTGAGATCAACTTTTATTAGACAACTGAGCGATTCGCCGCTATCGTACGCTGCGCTGGCTTCCTTCTTAAAACAAACTTTGTTACAATAGGCCGCCCCGCTTCCATAACCAACCGCGCTTCGCTAGAGGCTAGAGTGGCCAGAGACAGCCAACTCTCTAATTTTAACAGTAACATTTTCTAATTATTCCCAGGCGCCGTCACGGCCGGACTGACATAGGTACGCCCGTCCTCGGGCGTTAATGGTGATCTGGAATAAACAATTTTTCAATCAGTCGGATATCCGCTCGTCCATCCTGCTCATAACACGGACTAGAACTTAAACACTGAGTGGATTATGGTTATCAACTCCAACACAATATTTGAATTAAGACCCCTGTCCCCTCAACCAGTCAACACAGAAATCATCTGGACCAAGCGAGTGCGCCCTTTCAACCAACCCAAATTCATGGGTGTGGCACGGATGTCACCCCTTGACCAGGCTCGACTCATCTGAACCAAGCGAGTGCGCCCTTACAACCAACCCAAATTCATGGGTGTGGCACGAATGTCACCCCTTGACCAGGCTCGACTCATCTGGACCAAGCGAGTGCGCCCTTACAACCAACCCAAATTCATGGGTGTGGCACGGATGTCACCCCTTGACCAGGCTCGACATTCATCTGGACCAAGCGAGTGCGCCCTTTCAACCAACCCAAATTCATGGATGTGGCACGGATGTCACCCCTTGACCAGGATCGACAACCCAAGAAACACATTACGGGACAAAAAATAAAAAGACATCAAACCATGACATAATTTACATACCTATGATTGCGGGCGGATTATCTTGTTCTGTGTAAACTTCAATTTCGTTTTGTATATCCCATGTTTCAGGATCAGATTGTGTACTAAGTGTTTCTGAGCCAGCTGTAAGAGTCCGGGAGTCGGTGGAAATATTATCCGAGCACACGGTCAAGGCATCGCAGTTGTTTGAAGGTGATATATCATCTTGACCAGTCAAAGTTAAATCTTCTACAATTTCTACATCTTTTGGCGCCGTCTCGGCCTCAAGTTCAAGAGATTAGTCGCTGTTTCAAGTAAGCCATCGTGTCCCTGAGGTACTGAGCGCAAATTCTCGTGGGCATACTTGTACATTCGATGGGAACTACCTTGTAAGCTTCTTAATTCATATCGGTCGTTATCTAGTACAGTAGTTATAACAAATGGACCCCTAAACTTCCTATCCAATTTAGTCTGGCTTCGCTCACTACTTTTAAGAAACACAAAGTCACCCTTTGAAAATGATTTTATTATTGCACGACCTCGGTTGACTCGATCTACCTCAGATTTAGCCGCCTTCTGAATGTTAGTTGACGCTTCTTCCCGTATAGTATTGAGATCTAAACGATCTTGTTGTCCATGTACCTCCAAGTTTAGCCTAGACATACCTAATGATTGTGCGCGTATCCCTAACATGAGTTCCGTGGGTGAGTAATAATTTTGTTACAGCAGATTTGGTGCTATTGAGTGCGAGTTGGATATTTTCTAGTTCGTCTCGTCACGTTTTATTGGGATCGTTTTCATCGTTTTCAACTATGGTTAGCAAGCTTTTGAGAGTACGCATAACTCTCTCAACTTGTCCGTTTGCTCTGCTGGAGCCTGTTGCAATAAAATGGAGTTGTATTTTGTACTCAGCGCAAAAGTTCTTAAAATCAGAGCTAATATAGCAACGACCTTGATCAGCAATGATACGCTTAGGCGCTCCAAACAGGCAAACTGCTTTTTTTAGCGCGTGTATCGCACTCTTAGCGTCAAGTGAAGAAGTATGTTCGAGCAACACATATTTGGTGAAACCGTCTATAATTACTGAACAATATTCTTTTCGATCACTTTTTCCGCTAAGTTTTCCCGCAAAATCAATGTGGATGGTATGCCATGGTACAGAGACTTTTGGGATTGGGTGAAGCTGAACGGGCTGAGCTCCCGAAGGCCCTTTTGATGCTTTGCAGATAATACACGAGTCGATATACTTGCGAACGCATTTAGACTGGTTTGACATTTAGACAATACTGGTTTCCAGATATGCTGGAAACCAGTATTGCTCATAAAGTTTATCTAACGTTTTATCCTTGCCCAAGTGTTGTATTTCATTATGCGTATCACTCAGCGTCCAGATTAATGATCGTGGGACTACCGGCAACCAAGAAACAGTTTTGTTTCGGTTGATTTTTCTGTAAAGGATACCTTCCCTAACGTCATATGTCTCAGCTAACGAATTGGGCAAGCCATTATTATCGTGTTTAGTGACGAGATCTTGTATCTCACTATCACGTTTTTGTTCAACGGAAAGCCAGTCTTGGTGAAGTTCGATATACTGAACCTGTTTTGTTTGTGAATTTTCGGAAGATGAGCTACATCCACATTAGGGTCATTAGGTATAGGATTTCGTCAGAGGTAATCTGCGTGTTCCATACCCCGTCCTTCGCGTTAAACAATATCAAAATCGTAAGCTTGTAAGACAGCCCACCACCGGTGTACACGCGGAGTAAGGTCTTTCTTTGATTTTGAGGCCTTGAGGGAATTACAGTCTGTAAAGACTACAAAACGGCGACCGTATAGGTAATGTCGGAAGTGCTCTACCGCTCGTACCTACTACTGCTAACGTTTCCAATTCATACGAGTGGTAGCGTGACTCGACTTCTGAAGTTCGTAGGCTAAAATATTCTACGACATGTGGCAGATTATTTTTTTTTTGGATTAGAATTGCCCCATAACCTTCAGAACTCGCATCGGTATGCAGCTCCACCGGTAGTCTTGGGTCAAAAATGGTTAATACCGGTTCAGATGTTAGTAGTATTATAGCATTACGTATTTCTTCATGTCGTGGAGTCAACTAATGGGCCCTTTTAGTTTTGTTAAAGGATACAATGGTCCTACGATGCGTGTAAAATCCGGAATTAATTTACGAAAATACGAAGCAAGTCCAAGAAATTGCCGGACCTGAGTGGCTGTTTTTGGTTGTGGAGAATCTACCAACGCTTGTATCTTAAGAGAATTTGGTCTTATTTCACCCTATTGAATCGAATACCCCAGATACTCAATTTTTTGTTTCATGAATTTACATTTTTTAAGGTTGAATGTGAATCCAGCTTCAGATAGAGCACCTAGAACGCTGTCTAAGCGCTGCAAACCCTCAGTTATGTCAGCAGAATAGCACAATACATCGTCCATATAGATGAGTGGCTTGTCGCTTAGATGACTAAGAGCCTTAGTGATACACCTCTGATAGACTGATGGAGCATTTCGCAGTCCAAAAGGCATAGCAAGGTACTCATATTGTCCCTCCAGTGTAACAAATGCTGTTTTCTCTACAGAATCAGGGTGCATCAAAATTTGATGGAACCCGGATGTCATTTATAACGATGGAAAAATGATTGGCCCCGGCAAGCTGATCTATTTGCTCTTCAATACGTGGCAGAGGATAGTGTTCTGCCTGTGTATTAGAGTTTAACTCACGGTAGTCAACGCACATTCTGTAAGATTCATCCTTTTTATTTACTAATAGTATTGGACTAGCAAGGGGGGATGAGCTTTCCTGAATAACCCCGGCATCTAATAATTGTTTAACCTTTTCTCTGACGATTTGTTTTTCTGCTGGCGCTAACCTATATGGACATCTCTGCACAATTTTATGTGGGTCTACCAAATTAATATTACATTCTCCGGTTTTAACCCGTCGAGAAGTAATGCTTTCGGTGAAATAGTCAGAATATTTGCCTAATAATGATATAAGCGATTCCTTATCCTGCCCTAGTAAATCAGTATCAATTTTTGTAAAATCCGGTTTGTTTGAATTGAAGTCACAAATATGAGTCTGGGGCTAGCACAACTTTGACGTAAAAATACGTAGCGAGTTTTCGATAGAAAAGTGTACGCCATTTGCGACTGTCAAATGTGTTCCTGACGGGTGTAAATGGCGTACACTTTTCTATCGAATACTCGCTACGTATTTTTACGTCAAAGTTGTGCTAGGCCCACTGTGGGCCTAGCACAACTTTGACGTAAAAATAGAAGATAAGATTATTATTGTCAATTTTGACACATAGCCCTTGCTCAAAAACATCTCTCCCGATTATGATAGGATCAGAGATATTATCGGGGACCACATGGAAAAGTAAACTAACTGAGAGTTTGTCAATGGTGACGTCGCTTTGAATTTGAGTTGTACATTGTATATCATCACCCCCTAAACCATTAAGATAAACGAGACTCTTACGCACAGCACCATCAAGTTTGTGCTTTCTTTTATGAGAGAACAAGATGATCCGCTATCAAATAAAAAAGAGACTGTCTCACCAGAAGAGGTCTTCAAAATTGCCCTGGAAGGGCGGTGCTCACATTGAACTTCCTTGACCGTGGCTGCCCCACCATTCTTTCTGTCTGGACAAGACGGCGCAATGTGCCCGGGCTGACCACATATGTAGCAGGATACAGGAGCCTTTTTTTCAATAGTACGTGATGAGCTTGGAATATCCTGCGGTTTTGTTCCTGTATCATCACGTCGTTTCCTACAATCAGCCCAACGATGTCCCAAAACTCCACAGTAGCGACAGCGGCCCATGAATCTTTCTGTTGACATCATACGGGCTCGCTTGGCTTCAGGTTCTTGGTTTTCGGTATCCCAACGTCGCTTAAGTGATATTCCACCCAAAATTCGGAATAGTTGGGCTCGGTTCGTGACAATTTGTGCGTTTAGTTCACGTCGTATTACGGTGTCTCTCTGACAAAGCGTTGATATTACAAATCCGGTGATCACTCCTTCAGACATGGCTGAGTTTGGTATATAGTACGTTCGATTAGGTCCCATAAACGAAGGCCAGCTTCGGACGCTGTCTCCTTCCCGCTTATTTGGAATCTTAATACATCGTCGAAATAGTCCTGCATCAGCTTGGGCTGAGCAAATCTTGCAATTAAGATTTCCTTCACCGAATTCCATGTTATATCCTTTACATTTAACTTAGTGAGGTATGAAGCCGCACGACCCTTGAGCGCACCAGTCAAAGCCACGAGCAAATTTACTCCTTCCAAATGTTTATGTTGCACAATGACTTCTGTTAATTTGCACCAATCGTTTATGTCCGAGTCTGTTTCATCCGGGTCGAACTTCAAGAACGGTGTTCGATCATTGCTCACTGTGGGCGCTTGTTGCACTGCTAGAACGCGGGTAAGCAATGTTTCCATGCTGCTCAGAAGTTGTTCGGCAGTCGTTTTCTCTGGTTGTTTCGGTTTATTTAGCAGTTCGTTTGATCCCACTTCTGATGTGGGATCAGGAGGCCCTTCATCAAAAGACATGAGTAATTATTGTAATTGAGATCAACTTTTATTAGACAACTGAGCGATTCGCCGCTATCGTACGCTGCGCTGGCTTCCTTCTTATAACAAACTTTGTTACAATATGGCCGCCCCACTTCCATAACCAACGGCGCTTCGCTAGAGTGGCCAGAGACAGCCAACTCTCTAATTTTGACAGTAACATTTTCTAATTATTCCCAAGCGCCGTCATACCTTAGAGCATTAAACCAGACCGGAGGCGACGCTCATAGGCGTACCCCTCTGCCAAAGGTACGAGAGCGGCGATCATACCCGTTATATAAAACTAGTTTCCGCGCGTCGGCCGCCAGTCGTCAGATTGCAATGCGCGCAGAATAAGCTCCGGTGAAAATGCAGAGTTGCAGTGTTTTTTTAAACGGTTTTATTTAGCTCACGTTTTCTTTTTTCTTGGGTCAAATTTAGTAATTCAAATTTCACCCTCTTCCTGTCAACCGATTAATCTGAAATTTTGTATACACTTTGGATTTTGGTGACAATACAATTATGTTTATTCATTATCATTATAAATTCAAGACGGCCGCCGCTACAAAATGGCGGATAACGTAGGTTTTATCAATCCCATCAATATGGGTATCAAATGAAAGGGCTCAACAAGCAGAATACAATATACTAAAAAAATTGAAATTCAAGATGGCGGCCGCTACAAAATGGCGGATAACGTAGGTTTTATCGATCCCATCAATATGGGTATCAAATGAAAGGGCTCAACAAGCAGAACACAATATACTATAAAAAATTGAAATACAAGATGGCGGCCGCTACAAAATGGCGGATAACGTAGGTTTTATCGATCCCATCAATATGGGTATCAAATGAAAGTGCTCAACCAGTATAATACAATGTACTATATAAAATAAAAACTAAAAACTAGAAAATAAAAATAGGTAAAAAAAAATTTTAAGTTAAACGGTTTTATAAAACAATAAAAAAATAAAAAAAAAATGTACTAAAAACCAAAAAATAATAAAATAGATACAGTCGTGGGTGGGAATTATAAACATATGCATAGACTAGACTAAAATAAAACCGTGGGGCACGTCCCACGGTTTTATTTTTTGGTTTTTAGTAATTTTTTTTTTTATTTTTTTATTGTTTTATTAAACCGATTAACTTAAAATTTTTTTTTGGTGCAAAAATAGGTCACAAACTTCAAACCTACAAAAGGATAATATTACATTTCATCTGTAAGTATTATTTTGTCCAAATTCTATTAAAAAATGCACTTATTTAGCAAAAATAGAAAAATATTCGTCTGTACTAAGGTGTTGCCAGTAAGTTATACAGTGTTCATATTCCGGAGCAAATTTCGTAGTTGAGTTAATACTAAAACTGAATATTTTATTTTACAATCAATATTAAATATTGCCTATTGTAATGAACCAATAGTGATTGTTATAGATTCGTGTGATTTTTAGGGAAATATTGCAATATCACCGCATTTATATGGGTTGTTCAGGCGCTAGCCATTTATTGTAAGTAAATGATTAACGCCTGACGAACTTCAGCTAGCACAGCCGTCACAGGAACAACTCAGTTCTTTGTGACGTCTGACTAACCTACCAGACCCCCGCGGAACTCCGTATGGAGTACTCGTCGGGTGACTGGCCCTAACCGGGGACCTACTCTGCTACGTTTGCCCTACGTTCCCTACGTTCCCTACTTCCCTAAGTCCCTACCCTACCATATGACATCAATATATACTTATATAGATAGGTGCAGGAAACCCGGCTACCAGGAGACCTATTGGTACCAGGCGGAGTGGGAGGGAATCGAGGAAAGGCACGATATTCCACTGCCGTGACGCAGACTCACGTCACGATCACCTAAGGTGACGGTATCAAAGTAGCTCTTGCCACAGTGGATGGATGAGGTAGGTAATACGCCCGGCCAGCGGAATGATGCTGGGCGCGGCTTCGTCCACCGAACAGCAGGCCGTAGTTGGGCGCCGTCCGATCCTTCACTGGTCGGTAGCTGGTCGCCTCGTTGACCTGACCGCTCTATCGATGGGCCATCTACCCTATGCAGCCGCCCGTAGGACTCGCCACTGCAATCTCCTGCCTGCCTAACACTCCAGTGCAGCCGCCCGTAGGACTCGCCACTGCACCCCTTCTAGTAGTGAATGAAACAACCTTCAAATTGCCATTACTTTATTTACAAAGTTTTACACTATTTATACACATAGCACTTAAGACTAATCGGTTTTAAATCTACGTCAATAACGCTGACCGTCCACTTTTAAGAAGCCACCGCACCGAGCCGTCGATCTTTGATCTGGGTCGCGGACTTGCGGACTCTGCAAATTCCGCCGGCGCTATGCCTAGTGTAGAAACACGGTCGCGATGCATGTTCATTCTGAACATGGGTACATTTCAAAAAAGCACAGATTTTTAGAAAATACTTTTATTAGTTAATTTATTATGCATGTTTTAGATTATTATTACACTTTTTAGTTAAATTATATTTTCGGTCGACACTTTACCAAAAAATATCAGTTTCAACTTAAAGAATCTGGCAGCACCTCAACAAATTTAGTGATGGGCCTGCACAATCACAAATATCGATAGCTTCTAATAGCTAATACATTAATTTTAATATTAATTAATTTAAATAGCTAATGAGGAGTTATCTTAGAATAACTCAAGCTTTATAAAACGAGGAGAACAAATAAATAGTTTTTCTCAAGCAGAGGTGTATATCTGTAACACCCGTCACATGGAATTACCCACATATAGTGTATTTGTTATTAAAATCCTTATTCCGACACTACAGGTGAAACCAATGAATGATACGTACACACTTTCAGAAATTATTACCCTCCGAGTTTCGGCAATTGGGTAAAAATAATCAAGTGTTTTTTTAGAATTCATCGATAGTCGAATATCGATAATGTCATGCACTAGCATATTTCATTATCGCTGCAATTGTGTTGTATACTGACAGACATCATTACGTGTGCGACTGTGTGTGTATGCGATTGTGTGCGTGTAGTTTAAGATAGTGTGCGATATTAATGTTGTGTGCGTTTATAGCGACGTGAAAGAAAAAAAAATCTATGTGTGTTACCTCACCCCCCGCTGAAAGCCGCAGAATATTTTGCATAGGAATTGTTGCGCGTGTCGTCTCCGGTCTGGTTTAATGCTCTAAGGACATCACTATGTTCCTCATCTTTTTCTCTTGCCTCTCGCTCCCTCCTTGTGCTCGGTCGTGTGTCTGTACTTCGTGCTAAATTATATTAATTAAATCGGCTTAAATCCTACTGTAAAACTACAATTAAATTATCCTGTGCCTAATGAATAAACACAATACAGAAAATATATCCATTGTGGGACTTTGTTTTTTTCTTTAAATTCGGCTTTATTTGCAACTTTGTTTGCTAGCCATATACCGGCTGACTGGTTAGACACTTGACATATTCTAGGTTATCATAGTATTTTATCTCCATCTTCGTTGGCCGTCACCTAGGAAAATCTGCGCATGCACTCTGCCGAACAGGTTATGGGCCCAGTGAAAAGGGACGACCACGACGCCAAGAGAATTAAAGGTACAAAATACAGAATAATTTACAAATTTAATCACGATGACAAGTTCAGAAAATATTGCACGTGATTTTTCGACGCCTTTACACGGTACATTGACTAGCGCTTTGCCGACCAACTCCATAGCCTCAATTGATAAATTGCAAGGTATCTCGAACTATAGTACCTGGAAATTTGCCGTAAAGCTAATTCTTTGTGCAGAAGGATTATGGCCATGTGTGGAGGGCACTGACCCTAACGCCGTCGAAGCCGATTCGACTCGCGACAGCCGTGCCTTGGCCCGCATATGTTTGACGCTGCAACCAAATCTCTATCAATATGTGTGTAATTGCAAAACTTCCAAAGAAGCGTGGAAGAAACTTGCTGAAACATTTGAAGACCGAGGGCTCTATAGAAAAGTGCTGCTCCTTCGCAAGTTGCATCGCATTGAATACCAACAATATGCTAACATGTCTGAATATATTGAAAACACAATGAAATTAGTGCAACAGCTAGCAGACATCGGTAAAATTATAGAAGATGATGAGGTTGCAGAAATCCTGTTGTCGGGACTGCCTCAAGAATATGATGTGTTAGTCTCTAGCCTGGAGACAGCGTGCATAACCAGTTCCTTGACAAGTGAAGTTGTACGTATGAGATTATTGCAAGAGGATCACAGACGTAATAATGAGGGACAATCAGCGGCCTATGTAGCCCATAAGAAGAAAAAGAACAACCTTGTATGCAGTTACTGCCGGAAAACTAATCATCAAGTGAACAAATGCTTCAAGAAGCGACGAGATGAGAATGCAAGAAAACGGGAAGAAAATTCGAAGAAAACAACAACCCGAACAAGATCAACACACATTCTTCGCATCGGCCTTCCATGCAGCTAGTTCTGATGAATTCCTTTTTGATTCTGGTGCAAATTTGCACATGTGCCAGGACAATGGATTAGTTACTGATATAAAAAGCAAGAATAGTGTAATATCAGTTGCCAATGGACAACAATTAGTCAGTAAAATGGTTGGTAAATTATCTCTTTCTTCTAATGTAACTCTAGATAATGTCTTAGTGGTTCCTAATCTTACTAATAATTTGATATCTGTTAATCAAATTACAAACAAAGGCTATGTAGTTGCTTTCCATAAAGATGGCTGTTCTATTTATGATAATTGTCAAATATCTGGTAATCAAGTTCTCTATGCTAAGAAAATTAATGGGTTGTATAAATATAAAATGCAATAAGACAGGCACTTACCCCTTGAGACCTCCATGCCCCTTCATAATAGGCAGGGGACAGTGAGTGCTCACACTGCTATGTGCGCACCTAAAAGTGTATGGCACAAACGTCTCGGCCACTTAAACCATAAAAGTGTAAGTATACTTGGTGGTGGGAGTCAGTGTGTTGGTGTCGTTTTTCAGGAAGAAGACGATGACCCTGGCAGCTGCGTTGCATGTCTTACTGGAAAGATGCATCAATCATCTTTTCCACGGGCGGTTGCTAAGCGCGCTGCTAAGCCACTTGAACTCATTCACTCAGATGTGTGTGGCCCGATTCAAGAAAGCACCTGGGGCGGAGCCCGCTTCTTGTTAACATTTACGGATGACTACTCAAGGAAAACATTTGGATACCTCATGAAGTCTAAATCCGAGGTGAGTTCCCATTTTATTTCATTTAAAGCTCTAGTAGCGAAACAGACAGGATCACCTATTAAAATTTTAAGAACAGATAACGGAACTGAATATTGTAATAATAAATTATGTGACTTTCTAAAGGAAGGTATTGTTCACCAGTAGTCCAGTCATTTAAGCTTAAATTAGGTAAGAATCTCGGAATTCGAGATACCCAGCTATAAGTCTGTAAATACTTGTATATTGACACCCTAAAAGTTGTCTCAAAACCTACATATGGTAGGGTGTACGCAACTATTAAATTTCAAGGTCAAAGGTCACAAAAATCGGTTTTTTGTGCTTTTTTTGTAAATATCTCATTTCCTATGGGTTTTTTGCTATTTGTATGTATGATCAATATTGTAGAATACAAAATTCTCTACAAATTTTGTTAAAAAAAATTTGTCATACGGTGAACCGTTTTCGAGATAGAAGGCGGAGAGCGCGCGGTCACAGCATTATTACTTCAGGTCAACCGGTGCCTCCGATCGAAAACGCGCCATAATATAGTTGATGAACTATCGATAAATCAATCGATTATAAATATTTGTCAATTTTTATTAACTATTATAATTATTATATTTTATCATTTTTTTCCTAACCTATCCACTTTTTATTCAGTATTAATTTATTTAACAACACTTACCTGCCCATGTAATTGCAGAATTGTTAAAGAAAATATAGGAATTATATTTGAATTTTAACCTAATTAATATTAATAAATGCAATTCAATTATTATTAAAGAGATAATTATTTGGGCTTTATATATATGATCAAGATAGCACCTAAAACTAGTCGTATTATCAAGTACGAAAAACGAATTGGTACAGCTAGCTAGGTAGATAGCTAGCTAGGTAATATTACAAGCTGCAAATATTACTACTAAACAAGCCAGAGATGATGCGGACGTTCTTATTGTTGAAACTGCAATTGAAGAATCAAAGTCTGAAAAAACTGCAGTTATAATAGGACAAGATATTGATTTACTTGTCATTTTAATTGGGCGTACACTGTCTTACAAACGAGAAATTTTCTTTAAAAAAGTTGGGAAAGGAAATGTAAAAACGTAGATATACTCGACTAAAAGTTTTGATAATTATCCTCATTCCAAAACACATATTTTATTTCTGCACGCATTAAGTGGCTGTGACACAACTTCTGCGCTTTTTAAAAAGGGAAAAAATCATTTTTAAAAGCTTTTGAGAAACTGACAAATTTGGATGAACTAGCTGCAGCATTTGAGGAAGAAAATTGTTCGGTCCAGAGATTATTAGAGAGTGGAACTCAAACCTTATTGTCAATCTATAATGCTCCGAAATCTGTGAAAAGTCTCGATCATCTTCGTTATATACATTACGTTAAGTCTACAAAACTTAATAAACCTGTGTAGCTTTCAAATATTCCACCAACAAGTGCAGCTGCTCATCAACATTTCAAACGTGTAAATTATCAAGTTCAAACTTGGTTAGGCTATGATTTGGAACCCCAGGTATGGGGTTGGGCAATGCGAAACGATTTTCTGGAGCCTATCATGACAATTTTACCACCTGCTCCAGAAGATTTGCTAAATACAATTTTCTGCAACTGCAAGAGTGGTTGTGGTTCGCGATGCGGATGCAGGAAAGCGGGCTTCGCAATGCTCTTTAGCTTGTGGCCAATGTAATGGGCAAGCTTGTCTCAATGCTCAACCACATCAGAGCGACATGAACGAAAATGGAACCTTTGACCCCGAAATCATGGAAGAACTTGAGATAAATGTCGTTGAAGACGATAATGAAGACCAGTTTGAAATTTACCAGCAGCCGGAAGACGACGATGAAGAGGAAGAAGATGATTAAAATTATTAATTGTAGTTTTTGTACCCTTTATTCCATTTTTTTACTTTTAATAAAAATAAATGGTTTGAATGAAACTTTTTAATAAAAAGATTAATTCATAATTTATTTGTTTTTTTTTCATCATGTAAGAAGTTATTAATATTAATTAGGTTAGGTTAGTTTAGGTTTCTTTCACAATTCTGCAATTACATGGGCAGGTAAGTGTTGTTAAATAAATTAATACTGAATAAAAAGTGGGTAGGTTAGGAAAAAAATGATAAAATATAATATAATAGTTAATAAAAATTGACAAATATTTATAATCGATTGATTTATCGATAGTTCATCAACTATATATGGCGCGTTTTCGACCGGAGGCACCGGTTGACCTGAAGTAATGCTGTGACCGCGCGCTCTCCGCCCTCTATCTCGAAAACGGTTCACCGTATGAAAAATTTTTTTAACAAAATTTGTAGAGAATTTTGTATTCTACAATATTGATCATACATACAAATAGCAAAAAACCCATAGGAAATGAGATATTTACAAAAAAAGCACAAAAAACCGATTTTTGTGACCTTTGACCTTGAAATTTAATAGTTGCGTACACCCTACCATAAGTAGGTTTTGAGACAACTTTTAGGGTGTCAATATACAAGTATTTACAGACTTACAGCTGGGTATCTCGAATTCCGAGGTGAACTTACTATAATGACTGGACTACAGACCTCTGTGCCTTATACGCCTCAGCAAAATGGGGTTTCTGAACGCGTTAATAGGACATTGTTTGAGAAGGCACGCGCTATGTTGCAAGAGTCTGGTCTGTCTGATCGCTTTTGGGGGGAAGCTGTTATGACGGCTATATACCTGAAAAACAGAAGCCCTACTGTAGCATTATCAGGCGGTGTACCAGAATTTATGTGGACTGGTTCTCAAGTAGATATAAGTCACTTGCGTGTTTTTGGCTGTGTTGCCTATTCTCATATTCCTGATGAAAAACGCCGTAAACTGGATCCAAAGGCTAAATTATATATTTTTGTTGGATATGGCGAGAATTGCAAAGGTTACCGTTTAACAGATCCATCTAACCCTCGAAATGTTATTTATTCTCGTAATGTAACATTTCATGAGAAGACTTTTATTGGAAAAAGGTTGCAGGCAGAGCATGAGAGCAATAATTTTATCTCTATTGATAATTCAATTATTAATGAGACAAAGATCACTAATTTTGATGCAATTTTAAATAATGATGCTATCAATGATAATACAATTTTAGATAATGATATTAATATTGACATTTCAGATAAAAGCTGTGATATTAGTGATAATAGAAATAATACAATTTGTGATAATGATAAGTCTAATGGTATTCCTAATGATGTTTCAGATGTGGACCTAACGTCGCCAGCGTGGTCACCACTGTCTGACGTCTACTGTACTGGAGAAGAAAGTGCTGGTGATGACGGTGATGGAGATGATGTCTCTCTGGACATCATATCTCCTCTGCCGGAGTCTGCACCTCAAGGAGGAGAACCGACATTGTCGGAAGGTACCACCGACACGTCTCGTTCCCGTCCTATCCGTAGTACTAGGGGAAATATACCAAGTAAGTTTAATGACTATGACTTGTCTGTCTTGTTGGCTGAACAGTCTGATGCAAGTTCATCAGGCGATCCTCAAACCTACCAAGAGGCCATAAATTCACCCAATAAGGCTCAATGGTATGAGGCAATGCAAAATGAGTATGATGCCTTAATTAAGAACAATGTATGGGAATTGGTAGATAGACCCAAAGACCAAAATATTGTAAAATGTAAATGGGTATTTAAAAAGAAACACGATGCCACCGGCAAATTCAACAAATTTAAAGCAAGGCTTGTTGCACGTGGCTTCAGTCAAATGCCAGGCATAGATTACTCTGATACTTTTTCACCAGTGGTTAGGCATTCCACTTTAAGAATTTTGTTTTCTATCGCTACACAACTTGACTTAAAGATAGATCATATAGATGTCACTACCGCATTCCTAAATGGGGAGTTGGATGAGACTATCTTTATGGAACAACCACTGGGTTTTAATAAAAAAGACAATAAGGTTTGTAAGCTTCGTAAAAGCCTCTACGGCCTTAAACAATCAAGCCGTATGTGGAATATTAAAATTCATAATGTTTTATCACAGAACTCATATGTGCAGAGCAAATGTGAACCCTGTATTTATGTAAAACGGTCTAATAATGAATATGTTATAATTGCACTCTATGTTGACGATTTTTATGTATTTCACAATAATTGTATTGATAATGTACTATCTTTGTTACACAATAATTTTGAAATTCGTCACTTAGGAGAGTTAAAGAATTGTTTGGGTATGAATGTTCATAGAAAAGACAATGTATTAATATTGGACCAATCAGACTACATAGAACGTTTATTGGTTAAGTTTGGAATGAGTGACTGCAAAGCTGTCTCAACTCCATTACCTGTTAATTGTAAATTACAGAAGTCTGATAGTAAGTGTTTAGATGCTGATATTTACAAATACAGACAGCTTTTAGGATCGCTCATGTATTTATCCGTTTGTACACGACCGGA
This sequence comes from Alcis repandata, assembly GCA_949125135.1. Classification (NCBI taxonomy): domain Eukaryota; kingdom Metazoa; phylum Arthropoda; class Insecta; order Lepidoptera; family Geometridae; genus Alcis; species Alcis repandata. The sequence continues at coordinate 5,443,258 of OX421243.1, forward strand.
TATCGCTTATGCTTGTAGTCAACTTAGCCAATATAGTACTTGCTTTGATATAAGTCATTGGCAAGCTGCGAAACGAGTACTTCGTTATTTAGCAGGAACTAAAAATTATGGTCTTTATTTTTGTAAAGATAGTAATTTTGAAATCAATGCCTATGCTGATGCGGACTGGGCAAATGACTTGTATGACAGAAAGTCTTACACAGGATTTGTAATCAAGCTAGGATCCAGTGTTATTAATTGGGAAGCAAGGAAACAGCGTTGCACAGCTCTGTCAACCACTGAGTCTGAGTATTTGGCAATCTGTGATGTATGCAAAGATATTGTTTTGTTAGAAATTTCCTGTCTGAAATTATCAGCAAAACTTTTAATGTTGTAGTGTACAATGATAATCAAAGTGCTCAGAAACTGTTGTTAGTAAAAGAATATTCTCATAAGAGAACAAAACACATAGACTTGCGATACCACTTTGTAAAAGACTTAGTAGATAATAAGTTGTTTTGTGTCAAATACTTACCAACAGATAAAATGCTAGCAGATATATTTACAAAACCATTGTGTAGTCTGAAACATATTAATTTTGTGAAGGGATTACATTTAATATGTGTGACTTAATATGTTAATGTTAAAAGGACAATGTATTGTGACATGTAATGTTTATTAATTCACCATATGCAAATGGTTGATGTATTATAGTAATTTATATTTGCTGATGTTAACATGACTAAACTTATATAGTTGTATTGTTTTATGGAGTCATGACATGATGAAGTCCTTTTTGGTTGTTGTGGAGATCTTGGTCATGTTGTGATTTTATGGTGGAGGTTCTCGTAGAACCATCTATGTCTTTGTAAGATGTAGAGCATAAGGAGGAGTGTTGATATTATCGACTATTTTTAATCTGTGTAGGTATGCACTACATCTCTAGTCCATTACTGCTGTCATAGGACATCACTATGTTCCTCATCTTTTTCTCTTGCCTCTCGCTCCCTCTTTGTGCTCGGTCGTGTGTCTGTACTTCGTGCTAAATTATATTAATTAAATCGGCTTAAATCCTACTGTAAAACTACAATTAAATTATCCTGTGCCTAATGAATAAACACAATACAGAAAATATATCCATTGTGGGACTTTATTTTATCTCCATCTTCGTTGGCCGTCACCTAGGAAAATCTGCGCATGCACTCTGCCGAACAATTAGAATCATTTGACATTTACTAGAAAAAAAAAAGTTTCACTTTCTTTTATATTTAAGGGCAAGGCTATTGTTATGATTATACTCAGATTAACAGATAGAACCATAATTGCTACTTTGTAAAAAAGAGGAAGATGGCAAGTGCCAAACACGGTTGAAAAAGAGAGACAGACATTTCACTTTTTGTCCCCGTCGCTGTAACCTTGCCAAGGTGGGCAAACCACAGATTAGGAATAACAGTTACTACGTGAGCCGTCTACGATTTGTAGCTGCCAGGTTGTGAATTATGTTTGCCCAGGATTGTACCCAATAAATTAATAAATAATTAATTTATTGGACTATTTCATATTTCCCGCTGACCCAAAACTAAGATAAGGTACATTATTTTCGCAATCGCAAGATTGCCTATTAAATAAAAGATGTTCATAATTATGAGTAGATTGTATACTAGTAGTTATTTTCCTACTATTAGACTTTTCCTACTATGAGCAATTTGTGGCTTGTATATCCTTTCCTTATAACCCTGTATAACACTGTTTTATTTTGTGAAGTATAAAGATTAGGAATATTTTATGATTTTTTTTTCTGTAAAATGGGGGAAGCTTTCTTATCCTGGCATCCATTTCAAGAACATAGCTGTCGCATGTGCGGTTACACTTTGGTTCTATCTTTAGGTAATTTAACTATGTGATTATAGTAAGCCATTTAAGATTTGCAAAGAAAAAAAAAAAAGAAGGTTATACCTATTTATGAATGCCATCTAGTGTAAAAATTCAGAAGCTTTAGAAGATCAAGTAGGCTGATCGATAGGCAAGGAAGTACGCGAGTATTTTGATAGATGGCGCTGTAATCAAAGAGGTTAATTTTAGTGAAAAGGTTCGGTTATGTTTTCAATAATAGAGGAGCTGAATACAAAGTATGTAATTGTGATAGAAACAATAATTGTTAGGATATTAGTAGTGTGTCATTGGAAATGACTTTTATAGTGTTGTCATTGGCTAGAGTTCGAGTTTTGGTCAGTACTCGTAGTGTTTCCTTGCGAGTGGGTTAAATAAATGGAAGAACGATAAAGACTTCAAATTCGAAATTCAAAGCAATTTATTCCAATATGTAGTACTTCAATGTACCCTTAGACTGAAATAAAATTAATGGACGGGCCTAAACCGTTGATCGCGTTCAGTCGAAATAAGTCACAATCTGCTCGACTATATTTATATATTATCTATACCTAATCATAGGCATGTGTGTACATTTTTTACAAAAAAAGAGACCGCGAATACAAAGTACCATGCGAAAGAAAGAAATAGCCTGTGTTTGTCTGTTGCGCTTGGTTGCGCTTGAACATTTCGTCAATCCGGACAAGTAGTGTTAGCAAAACCGATAGCGCTGATAGCAATTAATTATATTCTAAATAATTATTTGTATGGTTTAAAAAATGGGTGCTTAATTACATCACTTTCGGAAAAAATGAGTCATAAATAAATAAAAAAACATTTTTTTATGCAAATATAAACAACAAAAGGTAAACAAGGTAAGATCCAGATCGAATGAGAACGTATATTTAAAATAAAAGATACTATTGCATGACAAACAAAGGAATATGAGTTAAATTAACACGGCAATACTCACGTAAAATTATTGGATTTTGGTTTCCAAAAAAATGTCACTAAGCCCATCGAGGGGGTATCAGAATTAATAGTTTTAAAAGGTGTATACAGATATACACCCGCCTTTAGAAGCTCACACTTACTATAATATAGGGTTATTCATAAAGGGATTAAAGGGTATGCTAAGCCGAAAAGGTTTAGCATTTAGCTTTAGTTGTACCTATATATTTCGTCAGACGAAAAGTGATCGGAGCACACATAGCTGTAGTTCTTTGCAATGTCTTGCTCCAGTCTCGCAGCCCGTATTTTATTTTGCCATATTTTGTGGATGGCAACATCACTTGGAAATCTACAATAAGTAAATAAAAGATAACTATGAGAAAAAAAAATGTTTCAGACTTTGTATACCACTAAGCGTATTTTTTTCTGTCAAGAAGAAGAAGAAGAAAAAAATCGGTTGTCTGTAAAGTCGGTTTACTGACGATAGTTGAACGTGACAACGTCATAAGAAAATACTGATAGGGTTTCATTATAAACCATTCAAAAAAAATTTAAAAAAAATAATAATTTGTAATCAGAAAATTAGTTTGCTGACGGTCCTTGTACCCGCTGCTTGGGCAGGTCGGTGTTTGCCGGCGTAAGCCGAATACTTCCGAACAAAGAGAGGTCATCCTTGTTGCACTAAGCACAAGCCTATATTTCTGTCCCTCAACGGTAGGAAAACAACAACAAAATGGAAATGGAAACTAAGTAACACGATTGTATTTTGACTAGCTTCCGCCCACGGCTTCGCCCGCGTGGACTATACCTCGGGAACCAATAATTAATTTAACCCTTCTTTTTTGAGAGCATGTAAAAAGCGTCACAAAATTGAAGCATGACCCCAAAAAACCCCCGGATGAAATAAATCAGCCCCCTCGAATCATTTAGAAAAATGGCGGCAATTTTGAATCATTTGGATTTTCGCCGCCACCATCAAGTAGCTAACTCCGATGACATTTAGTCAAACACCCACCCATCTTCAACCGTTTCGGAGATATAGGCCCTCAAAGTTTGTATGGTGGCCATTTTTTTAATGTTATTTTAATGGCTCCAGAAAGGTCCGAGGTTTTGGTGACTTTTTAGTCTCAGCGCTTTGGTAAAAATGTTTTTAGTTTTCGAGATAATTAGCAGTTCTACCTCGAGGATTGGACTTTCCGAAGGTTTTAGATTTTTTCAGAATGTTGTTTACCTGCCTTAAGTTTAGTACATCTGTAAAGTTTCATTGAGTTAGCATCAAAACAAATTATTTCTCCGTACTATGTTTACCACGCCATTTCACCCCCACAGGGGTTGATTTTCCAAAAATGGTGAAATTGGTGTTCGTTATTCTTTTAAGCTTCGTATTATTGTAAAGTTTCAATACCGAGACGTCAAAAAACAATGCTTCTCCATACTAACTTTAACACCCTATTTCACCCCTAAGAGGTTGAATTTCAAAAAAAATCTTTCTTGGTTCACGTTTACTCATCAAGACAAACACACCCTCCATATTTCAAATTTCTTCGACCAGCGGTTTAGGCTGTGCGTTGTCTGTCAGTGAGTCATTACAATTCTCTCTCTGTACTATATTTACCACGCCCCTTTAGGGGTTGATTTTCCAAAAATAATGAAACAGGTATCTATTATTTTCTTTAGTTTAGTACATTTGCAAAGTTAAATAATCGTAGCATTAAGAAAAAAATATTTCCAAACAAACTTTAATACCCCATTTCACCCCTTTAAGGGTTGATTTAAAAAAAAAAACTATGAAACAGATACATAGTATTTTTTTAGCTTAGTACATTTGCAAAGTTAAGTAATCGTAGTATTGAGAAAAAAATATTTTGATACAAACTTCAACACTCTGTTTAACCCATTTAGGGGTTGAATAAAAAAAAAATTAAGCGTCAATTATTTTTTTGAGTTTAGAATATTTGAAAAGTTTCGTAACCAAAGCATCAAAAAAAAATTCTTCATACAAACTTCAATATTCCGTTTCACCCCTTTAGGGGTTGATTTTTCAAAAATGATGAAATAGGTGTCGATTATTTCTTTAACTTTAGTATATTCGCAAAGTTTAATAATCGTAACATTATGAAAAATATTTTTTTCATACAAACTTAAACACCCCTTAGGGGTTGAATTGGGAAAATTCCTTTCGTAGTGTGCGTCCGCTTTTTGGTATAAAACTTTTGTCTAAATTTGACGTTAGTAGCTTAAGCGGTTTTGGCTTTGCGTTGATCTGTCAGTCAGTCTAGACATTCACTTGTATCTGTTTAACCCTTTTAGGGGTTGATTTTCAAAAAATAATGAAACCGGTATCTAATATTTCTTTTAGCTTAGTACAATTGCAATGTTAAATAATCGTAGTATTAGGAAAAAAAAAATCATGCAAACTTCAACACTCCGTTTAACCCCTTTAGGGGTTGATTTTCAAAAAACAAAAAAATAAGTGTCCATTATTTTTTTTAGTTTATTATATTTGCATCTTTCGTAACCACGGCATCAAATAAAAAATCTCCATACAAACTTCAATACTTCGTTTCACCCCTTTAGGGGTTGATTTTCAAAAATGATGAAATAGGTGTCGATTATTTCTTTAACTTTAGTATATTCGCAAAGTTTAATAATCGTAGCATTAAGAAAAATATTTTTTTCATACAAACTTAAACACCTCTTTTCACCCCCTTAGGGGTTGAATTGGGAAAATTCCTTTCTTAGTGTGCGTCCGCTTTTTAATATAAAACTTTTGTCCAAATTTGACGTTTGTAGCTTAAGCGGTTTAGGCTGTGCGTTGATCTGTCAGTCAGTCTCGACATTCACTTTTATCTGTTTAACCCTTTCAGGGGTGGATTTTCAAAAAATAATGAAACAGGTATCTAATATTTTTTTTAGCTTATTACAATAGCAAAGTTAAATAATCGAAGTATTAGGAAAAACATAATTTTATACAAACTTCAACACTCCGTTTAACCCCTTTAGGGGTTGATTTTCAGAAAACAAAAAAATAAGTGTCAATAATTTTTTTTAGCTTAGTATATCTGCAAAGTTTCGTAGCCACAGTATCAAAAAAAAAATCTCCATACAAACTTCAATATTCCGTTTCACCCCTTTAGGGGTTGATTTTCAAAAAACAAAAAAATAAGTGTCAATTATTTTCTTAAGCTTAGTATATTTGCAAAGTTTCATAACCACAGCATTAAAAAAAAAATCTTCATACAAACTTTATTGCTCCGTTTCACCCCTTTAGGGGTTGATTTTTAAAAAATGTTGAAATAGGTGTCAATTATTTTTTTAACTTTAGTATCGTCGCAAAGTTTGATAATCGTAGCATAAAGAAAAAAAAATTTTTCATACAAACTTAAACACCCCTTTTCACCCTCTTAAGGGTTGAATTGGGCAAATTCCTTTCTTAGTGTGCGTCCGCTTTTTGATATAAAACTTTTGTCCAAATTTCACGTTTGTAGCTTAAGCGGTTTAGGCTGTGCGTACATGTGTCAGTCAGTCACGACCTTCACTTTTATATATATAGATAATTTTACACGTAATTATGATAAAATACGATGAACAAATTTAATATGTACTTACTTATGAAATGACTACACAACTTTTATTTTTGGTTCTCGAAGTGTTTTTGCATAATGGGAATGAGCACGAAGGCATTATTTGTTCGATGGAAGGTCGTAATTGTGTAGCTCCACAGTTGTGTTACACTTCCGAGGTGCTGGGAAGGAGTGAGAGCGAGACAGACGTCTCGAGCGTACGCTTATACAAACAGTCTTCAATAGTGCGCTTCTTTTATGATTTTGATTTTAGGCCCATTTATTTTATTTTAGTCTAAGCTGCACTGCGAGTACGGACTCCTATCGATCGGTAAACTGACGTTTATAATCGGTAAAATTCGACGAAACCATCGTTTGTTTATGATTTTGTCTATGGTTTTGAAATTAACGATCTAGTCGTGCCGTCGATAAATTTATCGAGTTTGCCTTGGAGTCGTATTTGCCAATTTTTACTTATGGCAACTCTACATTTTGTATAAAAATGTATGGAGCGCAAAAATGTAATTTTACCGATCGTTATAGTGACATTCAAACATGACTGACTATAAACGTCAACATTTTACGTTTCCTTTTTGTTGGTATTAAGTATTTTAGTTTTATTTTATACGTTTTAACCGACTCCTATCGACGTCTGAAATGAGGTGGATAAAATTTAACGAGCTCGAATATCTTTGTTTAGCAGTATTACCTGTGAGATACTTGCCTGTATATTCAATTATTTTACTTTTATTAAATTGTTTCTATAAATATGTATCGAAAATGTAATTAATTACTTAATTGGTAACTTAGAAAAAATAAACATTTACTTAATAACTAATAACTAAAAGTGACCTAAAAACAAAGAAAACATAAAAAAAAATTCTCACGCTGGGGGTGAAATACGTGCAGCGTATGTGTAGCAAACCCCCAATCTGGCAACTCTGCCAGTAAAGAAGTAAGAACGCGAACTTTGTTTAATGCGGTGCGTTGCCAATTTTCACCTTCTAGGCAATATTTAACTGAAAGAATTCAATCGTCTGAAATATATGTTTCTAACTTATTTTTCATTTACGTTCCTTTAACCCAAATTTCCTTTGCACACATCCCGGCGGCGCGGGCGCCGCGTTCTTACTTCTTTACTGGCAGAGTTGCCAGATTGGGGGTTTGCTACACATACGCTGCACGTATTTCACCCCCAGCGTGAGAATTTTTTTTTATGTTTTCTTTGTTTTTAGGTCACTTTTTCACGACGATTCTGGGGTTTTTTTCTCCATGTAGTGTCTTTTTAGGGGAAAAAATAGGAAGTTGTTGTCACAATTAAAAATTAGACCTGGCAACACTGTAACTAATTTACTGTAATTGTTTATTCAAGTTTATTGTATTTTCGGTTTTAAAGTTCGAGTGGCCAAATCATTTTTCAATGGATTTTGGTTTCCTTTTATTACTAGACGACGAGCAGAGGGCTATCCGCAATAGCGAAAAAAAGACTAAATCCTCAGAGATGCCAACAATCCGTTTGACCTCGCAGAAGATAGGTTCCGGAACCTTTTCAGGATTTCGAAAGAAGTTGCCCTCATCCTCATACAAGGACATTCTAATACATCGTTTTATAGATAAGACTCTTTTTTATTTTAAATAGGTATTACACTGTTCTTTGTAAGATTATTCACAACTACGCCAATGTTACGTTAAAAGTCAGTGTCTTTTTATTTTAGGTGGGTACCTTTAATAAAATATCAAGTATATGTGGGTAATAAACTTTGTATTTGACAAGATGAAATATAGCCTTGTTGCCATTATAAATAATAGTTATCTTATCGATTCGGTAAAATCCAATCCGTACTTGCAACTGTCGATAAAAATCGATATCTAGTCGAACTAGTCGTGTCGACTATAATCGGTAAAATGACAACAGTATCAGTTACAACACAATGTGCACAACGAAATGTATCAGTTGTTCAATAAATAAGTATACCTGAATCTCAATCTGAGACTACAAAGATTTGTATTTTTCGATGTTTGTAACGAATAAGCTCAAAAATAACTGGACCGATTTAAAAAATAATTTCGACAATGCTGCATTCATCATTAGCGAGTAACATACGCTATATGTATTATATTTCATACCCTTTTTTTTTTTTTTTTTTTGTTTACCCAGTGGAAATCCTTTATGGATACCACGCCCGCCCCGGGGGGAGGCAGGGTGGTTATGTGGGAGTCTCCGCCCTAGTGGCGGCATACCCACACCCACTAAAACCACTGGGGAATTCATCGTCCGCCTGGTAGGGCAAGGTGGTGTCGCGTTAGCATTGACCACCTTGCCCCGGCGACGGGCCCGATTAGGGCCCCCTGCACCCATGGCGGGGTGACCCTGTTCCCCAGGATCACCCCCCAGACAGTGTGGGGTCGTGCAGGCCGGGAGAGTCCCCCGACTCTACCGGCAACCCCACTGCCGAGGAGCAAGGAGACGGGCGAACCGCCCTCTCGCTCCCCAGCCCCGCTCGCTCGCACGTTTTGGGCAGTGTGGTTAGCACCACCCACCCCGCCTTAAGCCCACGTTCCTTTCACACCCGGCCGCAAACCTCACGCGGCGAGGTGCAAAAGGAACCCTCCTCTTTCCCTTGCACTCCCGACCGCGACCCACACGCGGCGAGGAGCACAAGGAAAACCCTCCTGGTGGCACCGCTGTTACCGCCCGAGCGTGGAGCGCCGTTTCCTCCAGCGTCCACCACACTCGTCACCGGTGGCAGCAATGCCACCGTCCAAGTGTGGAGCGCCGCATCCCCCGGCGTCCACCACACTCAGACCCTCCTCCTTTCCTTGCACTCCCGACCGCGACCCACACGCGGCGAGGAGCACAAGGAAAACCCCCCTGGTGGTCCGAGCCATCGCTCAGACCCCGGCTCATCCGCTGTGCCCTCTGCTAATCAGCCCTCTGCTGCCAGAGGGACACGCGGAAGGCCCCACCTCGGGTTCCTCTTCGTTTCACCGGGCTCAGTGCCACGGCTACTTATCCCCCCCGCCACGGAAAGGCGGGAACCCATTCGGGGGGGATTATATTTCATACCCGTGCGAAGCCGGGGCAGCTTGCTAGTCATCCATATTCTAACATTTCTAACGTTGTGAGATCGACGCGCGGATTAAAACGGAGAAAAGACAATTCAAAGGAAAAGAAAAGACAATCGTTTTCGTCCACGTCCCGTTTTGATTATTTCACTCTATGAATGAAGTGTACATCAGCCAATCACAGATCGTCCAACGATGCGTCAGCGTGACGTCATGACAACATCGAATGCCGCGCGGGAAAATAAACGAGAGAACAAGTCTTCAGGTGTTGCCAGCTTAATATTTTTGAATACCTCACATTTTAATGAAGTAATGTTAAATATGACATTGTATTTTTATATTAAAACTTTATATTTTAATCTAGTAGCACACTAATTAATTATTATTATAATGCTTCTTAATTTCTTCTCAGGTAAAAGTCAAAGACAAGTTCGTGCATCCAAAGACAAAGAAGCAGAGCTTTTGCTTCAGTATAGTCTACCGCCACCTGGAGCGTAGGTACCCTCACTCAAGCAGAAGTCAACAAGAACAACAAGGAAATCGAGAGCGCTATAATCAGGGCGTTTGATGTTGTCATTAGATACATAAAAAACAAAAAAAAAAGAAAGGCGTGTGGCACTCGGGGACTGCCGCGGTAAAGCTATTGCATACGGTGATACTTTTTAGTTTTGCCATCTATCGATGAATAGCAGAACTTTTAATGACTTTTTGAAATATCACGCTTGTCTCTTTATTTCAGCAACTCGCCTCTAGGTGTCGAGTGTAAGGTTTCGTTGACTTTTCGCCAAGTTTATTTTATTTTGAAAATTATTGATATTATTACAGAAATTCATTTGGATACTTTTTTGAAAAATAGGCCTTGCAATATTAAAAAAAAATGTTTTTCAAACGTCATGACTCTCTCTTCCGAGTATACCCCCCGTAGTTCTATTTAAAAAAAATGTTTAAGTTTTTATATCTTCCTTTTTTGTAAGGTTATTTTCGTTACGCAATTTCTGGATTCGGTCTCTACGCTCAAGGCCCGCGATAGAAGCTATGCAATAGCTTAAAAAAAGTAAAAAAACCTAGACAAAAAAAGTTTACTTTTGTTATTTTTAAGTTTATTTTTCGATTAAACGGTTCGTACTAGCTTATACTGAGTATATACATATACACACAAGCTATGTAGATATACAGTGGTATGTATTCGTACATAAGTTCTTATTGGTACTTCTTCAACTTATTGGTACGAGTCGGGGTTTGAGCCCGCTACCTCTCCAATGCAAAGCGGCTGTTCTCCTACTGAGCTACCACGGCGGAAAAAGGTTGTTGGTGAAAATTATAAAGAAAAACAATATTTTTGTTGAATAAAAATAATATTTATTCACACTAAAACATGTATTGAATAACATTCGACACACAAAACGTGGTTTTAATTCTTTATTTTACAATACTGTAGGTATTGATTGATAAACGTATTATGTACCTACAAAAAATCCTTACACAGATGGCAATCAGACCAGCCCCAACAAAGTTGCAATTCTACGATCACAAACGCTTTAGAAAACTAAGACATTGTATGGAAATGATATTTCTAAGTTTATTTAACACTTTAACTGCGGAAAACACATGCCTTGTGTTTTCCTTTGTGCGACGCGAGTGCGGCTGCACACGCCAGGCGAGCAAAACAACGCATTTGACTATTAGCCGCACCTAAGGCTAGCGCATGTGATTATTAGCAGCAGTCAAAGTGTTAATATTTATAGTTTCTATATTAAAGTAGCTGACCCGACAAACGTCCTATCTTAACTATGAATAATTGAATATTGAATTAGAATTATCTTAAATTTTCTAATGTTTCGCTCAACTTCGGTACAGCGGTAAAAACCGTTAAACATCATCAACGTTCCAGTGGGCCCAGCACAACTTTGAAGTAAAAATACGTAGCGAGTATTCGATAGAAAAGTGTACGCCATTTACACCCGTCAGGAGCACACTTGACAGTCGTAAATGGCGTACACTTTTCTATCGAAAACTCGCTACGTATTTTTACGTCAAAGTTGTGCTAGCCCCACTGTTTAAGAACGGAATCGATACCCAGTACTTAAATAACCCTTCAGAATAATCGCACCTCTTTTACAAGTTGTATGTTTTAGTTCGAAACTAATTATCCTAGATGGCGCTTTTCTAACACCTCTTTAATGGACCATATGCACCTTTGGGACGCCTTTCGAGCCACATGTAGCCGCCCCCCCCCCCCCCCCTAAAAATACTAGTTGTAATACAATTCAAACTTTTGATTTAAGCGCGTCTTATGTAAATTTGATAATAAATATCACCGAAATATTTACAACTTCCAAAATATTCTAAACAGGGTTACAAATTAAGGGTATGCTAAGTCGAAAGGAGCTCATAGTACTCATCATTATGGAACAACTTTTACTATGGGACCAATCCGGTATTCGCGAACAAAAGCTGATTAACAGAAAAATGTCAATAACACTACAAAATTTATGGAACAACTGATTTTTTTTCGCGAATTCCGGGTTGATCCCATAGTAAAAGTTGTAGTTGATATTTTTCTATGGAACAGCTGTTTTTTTGATATTTCAGGGTTTGTTTGATAGTAAAAAATGTTAATAATAATGAGTTCTATAAGTTCTTTTTGGATTAGCATACCTTTTCCTTATGGCTGTGTATTTAATCTTAAAGGTGCTCTCTCACCTGTAACCTGTAACATTCAAGATTCATGTTACATTACGATTACACATTGTATCATTACAGGTTGCGAACTGTAATGCTCGGTTCCCTCTCACTGCTGTAATCTGAACAGTAACATACTCGCGAATGAACGCCTTAATATTTACACTTCACAAGATTCTTCTAAGGTACACGAAAATCAGTCCAAAATATACAATTCCAGGATCTCTTACGCCAAAAATCTATAGATTTCTGTCCACAACACAAAAGCAACCTTAAATAAACACTCAAAGACAAATAATAAATACAAAATTAAACACAAAGACCTGGGGCGTGTGAACCGTCACTCAAATAATATTTTTTAGACTAAAAACACTTAAAAAGCAAAAACATAAAACTATGTATACTTAGCTATTACTTGAATTGCAACTTAATCTAAAGATGTAAAGACCCATTCTGGACACGGCCTAAAAGAAAGCGACAAGAGCCAAAGGAGTATTAAAAATTAAAAAATACCTACTTAGTTTAAATACTAAAAAACACGCATTGTCATCGGTATTTGACAGGTGTGCAAAGTTAGAATTAAATCTGATCGTTCAAAGTAAGGCAAAATGGGTCGGTTACAAACATGCAGGTGAAACTAATAAAAGCGTGTTAAAAATATTTTTAACATCTAAATCTCCTTTCTAATTCTTCTTAAAACAGCCAAACAAAAGTCGTAGTTAAAATAGAATATGCTTCCAAAACATAACACATACAACATACATACCTACATATAACTACATAATACCAAGTAGGCAGTGGTTATTAGTCATTAAAATGTTCTCATTGTAACCTTATCTATTTAGTCGTTATAGAGACTTTAGTATCCCTAGGGAAGCGCCGTGATTTAAATTTTGAGTTAATAGCGGCACCTAGCGATCGCTTTGAACTGATCGTCTTTCAGATCGCTAGCAATAAAATAACCTAACTAATAACACCGATAGATGTAAATACAACTTATATTTTCGGTAAACAAGGTAATGGATGTGTGAATTATCCAACCCATTGAGCAAGTATATCATATATTATCTAAGTTTATGTAACATAGGTTCTAGAGACTTCTATTGTTCAGACTCCCAAAATACAGTCGTCCTCCGAATCTACATCTTCGGACTCATTTTCCTCAAAAGTTATGGACTGTTGCATCGAGGTAGGCATTGGTTGCTCGGCTGCTTTTCCTGACAACACCAACTGCATCGGCACAGGCGGTGACTCCGAGTTACTATCCGCCAAAAGAGAATTCAAAATCGTAGGAGTTTCGATAGTACTCATAGCGTAGATAGCATCTTCGAAATCTACATCATCCACGTCATCATCTGCTATATTTTCCTCCTGAGGTTCTTGTGTTTCGGTTCTCTCATTGCCTTCATTAGGTCGCTTTCGCTTAGCGACATTGGCTAAAGGTTCGTCGTCGTTCGACTCGTCGCTGGACCTTTCTGAAACATCCTTTGTAGGTTTACTCTCCTTTTTATCACTCAAGTTAAAAATACGTTTCAAAATCGGTGTATTACTATGTAATATTGTATTTTTCCTTAGTATATTGATGTTATTCCGGTTTTCATGTTGTATTTTTTGTATTTTTAACGGTTTTAGGTTGTTCGATAATAATATTTTCATTAGCTTAATTTTCTTGTCTTCGTGTGTATGTTCTTTGACCTCCATATAATTATCTATGAGGATGCTTTTTGTATACCTCGGTGGTCTGCCTCGTGGTCGACGTAACAAATTGTTTGATAAGTTTGTTACGATTCTTAATGGTTTAATTTTTTGTGATACTTCAAGTTCAATTTGACCTTCATTAGCACTAGGATTAACATAAGGCTTCGGAATAGGCTTAGTATAAGGCATAGGCTTTATCTTAGAGATAGAGGCAACTTTACTCTTAGAATCAGTAATAACTTCATCTATTATAACGCCATTCTCGTCTGTCAAATCTATCACTTCAGATGGCTTTGCGTTTTTTGCGCTGGCCGATTCCGCGGTTTTCTGAATACAAACATCAATGGGTACTATAATACCATTGTTTAGATCTAGTTTAAAGAATAAGCCGTTGTTGTCGCATGCATATTTAAGGTCAGCGAAGGATGTGATAGGATTAAGATTATATGTTGTCTCATTGATCTGCGCAGAGATAGAATGTGTTGGCATGTTTAAGGGTTGTATAGATTCTGACGTAGTATTTGAAGTAGATTGTTGTTGACCAAGAACTGCATCTTCTTCGACAATTCCTGACATTTCCATTAAATCGGAGAGTAAATTTCTACTCGAACTTGTAGCAGCGTTATTTGTGTTTTCTTTTTCAGCTGTCTTGTTAGTGTTTTCATTTTCTGTACTCGTATTTACTGAATCACTTTTCTCAGGACCTTCTGATGTGTTTTGTTTCTCTTCATCTTTAGCTGTGCCTTGATTTAAAGTAGGTTTAGAACATTCTGAGCTTTCCGCTTCGGCAACGTTTATCACAGTGTCTGCTTTATCGACAAGCGTTTCATTTGATAAGCTTTTGTCTCTAGCTGATGATTGCTGATCGACTTCTTGATTTTGCAGTTCCGTTTGATTTATAGATTCATTGTCAGCCTTATTCCCTGGTTCCTGATCGGCTTCCTTTGATAATTCGGTTTGAACAGTGTCAGATTTTGACGGTACTTTTTCATTCGTATTATTTACACTACTTTGACAATTCAAATCACTGTTTTCGTTATTTTGGACATCGCTTGTAGAATCAATAGTGTCTGAAACGTCGATTGAAATAGCCCCAGTGTCTTGTGTATTAAGGTTAACGTTAAACGGCATCGTGGCACCAGGGGCTTTGATTTGGTCGTTTTCGTTATTTTGGACATCACTTGTAGTAGCAATAGTCTCTGAAACTTCGATTGACATAGCCCCAGTGTCTTGTGTAGGAAGATTAACGTTAAACGGCATAGTGATGCCAGGGGCTTTGATTTGTTTCTGTAATGCTGCTAAAACTTGAGGCAACATGTTCATTTGTTCAGGTGTAAGTGTTACACCGGGGTCTACCAAGTAGGAAAGCGTCCCATCTGATAACAAGACTACTTGCACACCTTCAGGTAACTCTAACGAAACGTACGGCGCGAGCGGTGGCGTAGCTCTCGCCGGACTAATGTTTGTCAACAGAATCTTATTCTTGCCGACGTAAAATGGACGCGCCGCCACAGACATATGTCTGCGATTGATATATACTCTTGTTTCTTTCGAAACACGCGATTTGGAGTGTCGAAGACATTCATTAGAACCGTCTACCACTAACATCGACGATAGTTTGTCGAGGCCGACGCACGGCCGACATGAGCATGGAAGCGCCAAAATATCAGGGTCTTCGGGCTCTATTGATGTAAGTTTGACTTTCGAAGCCGTAGTCGCAATCCTACTGTCGGGCCCTGTTTTTAATTTTACTTTCGATCCTCCTGCTACGTGTGTAGACAGCACTGAGGCTGCAGGCACTACTGGGGCTGCGGGCACACCCGCGGTTACTGCCACATCTGGTGTGAAGGTCGTAGTCTTTGCCCAATGGCTTGTGCTAGGCTTATTTAGCAAATGGTATGGACCATCAGAAGCACGGACACGTATTTTAGGCTTTGGAGTTAGAATTTCAGATGGGGATACATTCTCGTCATCATCAATAAGGTTTATCGTCTCTGTTGTTTCGTCCCCGGGTCCGGAAGTCACAGTTTCAATATTTTTCTGGGGCTCTGTATTATCGTCATCATTTTTTGTTGTAGTCACGGTGTCATCATAAATATAATCAGACTGTGTGGCAACACTGATCTTAATAGCCTTTGGTTTTGGCGGTAGCAATAAGTGATCATTATGAGTTTTGAGATGACGAACATGATCAACCGATGGCATCACCACTTTTGATAAATCTTGACTACTTTGTGTCTGTTGTTTTTTGAGAAAATCTTCCATATTTAAAGAATCACGTGACTGTTGGACTACTTGTTCTATTGTATCGTCGAAATTATCACGATTGCTCATCATCTGTTCTAATATTTTAATCTCCTGATTTATCTCTGTTTGTCTCAAAATTTCTCTGCAACAACATCTACAAGCTCCTTGACTACATTTGTGTTTAGGCTCGCGTGTCACGTTATTTAGAATTAGAATTTTGTTTATTTTTGATCTGGCCCAGCAACAGCTTCTCTTTCTTGGGGTCACTTTGCTCTGTGTAGTAGTCGATTTATTTCCATTTGGCGGATTTGCTGTATGCGGATCTGTTGTAGATGGAGTTGTCGGCAGATGTTCATTTTGATTGTTTAAATTTGACGTTGTTTTATTACTTGAGAGTTGGGATTGCTTGCCTGGAGGCCTGCCCAGCCTGGACTGGATGGCTTTCTGCGTTCCTTTAATTTTTGGTGTGTAAAGTGTCATGCTGGGATCCAAACAATTAAGCACTTTGTATAATGTATCAAGAGTCAAGAGCGTGTCCGAATAAGGTGTTGACTCATTGTTTCCAACTTTTGTTGACCACAACGGCCTATTCGAAATTGTTCTCCCAAACTTCTTTCTTTGTTTGTCAACAGTTCCATCTTCTTTTGATTTATCATTGTTCAACATTGGTAAAAGTAAGCTAGGAATGTTTCTGACTGTTTCTTTTTTAGAGGTGCTACTGTTCGTCACTGGTGGAATTTGTTCGACAGGGCTTGCAGCTGTTTCGTTAACGATTTCCATTACTTGTGTTTCATGATCTACATTGTTAACGCTTTCAAAAGTATTAGTATTATTTACTTCATTTATCACTTCTCGGGCTAATTGTTCAAGTTGTTGATTATTTGTCACTATTGGAGATACTTCTGCTTCGAGTAAATTTTGATTAGTCTGCCGCACGTCAGATATGTTTGGAAGGGTTATAGTTTTATTTCTCTCCAGCACACGTTTTTTGAGTTCTGTTTTTAGTATCATATCGACGTCTGCAGTGTCCATCAAGCTTTGAACTACGACTGCTGATGGCACTATAGAAGCTGCAGATTCGCTGACATCTTCAACTTCCTTATTGACAATCGGATCACTAGGTGTAAGATACATCGTGCCGTTTACTAAATTAGACTCGAATGCTTTGCTTAGATCTATTGTTATTGGTTTACAAGATTTGAGGAACACCCTATTTCGCTTGGAAGTAAAAAAGCCGGCTGTTAACCTTTTTAGTCGCGTATTGAAATCGGGATTTTTGCATAACTGAATGGGATTATAGCTACGACATCTGGGCTTTTGTAGTAAAGAACTTGATAATTTGACTCTGTTGCTATTATCGTAATCGTAAGGTAACATTCTAAACTTATTGCTATCAGGTTCATTTGATGACTCATTTTGGATTAAGTCATCGTCAAATTCGTCCGAGTTTTCAATTTTTATTTCAGTGTCGTTCGCCTCTTCGTTGTTTTCACACACAACTTTTAGTTGGTCAACGTGTATAGATTTAGAGCTCACAGGTTTACTCTCGATGAATATTTTATCAATTAAATGTTTTTCGTCTATTTTGTCGAAAATAGATCTACCTTTCCAAACTTCCATTTTATCGATTTTAGTAGTATATACTACGGGGTGCATGAGTAATTTCAGATCGAATTTGGGTGTGTCTGTGTTTTCATCAGCAGTATTTTCTTCCTCTAGTAATTTGAATGTTTCTAAAAATAAAATAAAATGGTTAAACGTGTTAATATTTTTGATCACTTGTAAAAGTAAAAGTCTTAAAAGGAGTTGTTTCAGTACAAATATCATTAAAACATTTCTTACCACTTTGATCGTTATGTTCTTCGTGATATTCTATTCCGTCATCATCAAACTCAAAACCGTCATCTGCTCTATTAGTATCTGTCACAATGTCATTATCTAAATCAAGGTTTGTCGCTTTGTCAGGCCTCATTACAATAATATCTTCGACAAAATCATCCGAGTCACTAAGGTCTTCCGGCATTTCTTCATCAACGTTTTCACTATTTTCAAAATCTGTATTAACTTCCATTTTAGCTGTAACTGCAGAACCACTTGCTATTGCAGTTATTGTAGGACACAAGTTTGTGTCCTCACAAAGCCTTTCAGTATTTGTTATGGGATCAGAATAGGCTTTTTGCACTCCATTGCTGTCTTCTCTACACCGTGCTTTTGGGCTAGTAATATCAATAACATTATTCTCAATTTGTTCGCTTGTCGAACCATTACCTCCGTTTTGTCTTATATCTTGAACCGGCTTAATATTATCATCATCGTCGTCAATCACTATAGATTTTAGCGAATTATCTTCAAAGTCATTTATTACATCATGCAATTTTTTATTCAACTCAGTTACGTTCTCTTCAGCGGTAGTTTGCTGTATAATATCAATTTCAGTTGGATTTTCTAAGTTTATCTCTATTTCATTGTTTCCCGTAGATATATCTTGGATGAGGGTTGTATCAACACCTCCCATCACGTTAGTAATGAGTGGCATTACACTATCTCCAACTTGTGAGTTGACGTCCTCACAGACAAAACTCATTGATAACCTATCTTCTTCAATTTCAAGTCTTTCTATTGCATCTTGAAATCGATCTTTCGATTCTTCTGGGTAAATAGAGTGTTCTGTGATATCGATATTGTCGCACGGGTCTTCTGGTTCAGTTTTAACTTGGACTATTATAGGCGTTTGTGACGGTTCGTTGTTTTCCATGATGTCTTGTTCTAGAAGAGCCGATACTTGGTCGTTTTCATTTTCATCGAAATCTGAATCCGAGTCGACCGTGATTGTGTCTATTTTCTGTTCAACAATGACAACGTCGGGAACTTCTAAAAAAAAAAATATTTTAAGCCCTTTTTTTGCTATAATATCATGAAAATTACATAGGTTTTTAAAATTTAAGATCGGACATTGGTATGTTGTTTAAAATTCACTAGCAAAGACAACTTATCAAGGTAAGACAAATGATAAACTTGTACGTACCTAATTAATATTTTAGTTATTTTTAGGTACATTTGTCATTTAAATGGTGCTCTTAGTAACATTATAACCGCGTTCCGTAAAAAAGACGAAAAAAACAATCACAAAAAATTTCAAAAGAGCTGTTTATGGTTTCATTGCGATTGTTTTCTATTGTATTTTTAACCGACTTCAAAAAAGGAGGAGGTTATCAATTCGTCTGTATGTTTTTTTTTTTTTTTTATTTTTTTTTTATGTTTGTTACCTCATAACTTTTGACTGGGTGAATCGATTCTGATGATTCTTTTTTTATTAGAAAGCTGACGATTCCCATTTGGTCCCATTTCAATTTAGTCCAGTTCTGATAATGGTATATGGTATCCATGAGAAAACCATATAAGTCTTAAATTTGCATTAAGTACGTGCGCGACAAATAGATGAATAACTCAATAGTCGGTCTTTTGAAGTCGGTTTTTGTTTTTTGTTTTGTAAAAATAATGTTCTTGTTTTAAAGCAAACTTACCGTCATTGAGCTTCAATAAGTCCTTTTTGCACATTTTGATTTCCTGAAAAATAATTTAAGAATAATAAATATTACATAGGGTAAAAAAAAACATTTAAAAAAAAGTGCTAATTTCTGGGTGGCGCAGACCTGTTATGGGCAAACGTAACGTTTAACATCAGGCGCGCGATTTGCTCGTCTCGTCACTCAATAGCATGAAAAAAAACATAAACTGCATCCAGTACATCGATCCAGTCAGCCAAAAACTAAACTACAAAGTAAAAATAATTAGTAGTTCAAAAAACTAAAAAACACGCTTTGTTTAGTGTATTGTCATCGGTCCTCGATATCTACAAAGTTTAAACGAAATCTGGCCGTTTGTAGTGGGTCAAAATTGCACCCAAAGGAGTCGGTTACAAACAAACATACAAAATTCAAAATTCAAATCTTTTTATTCACGAAACATGGGTTATTACAATTGAAATTGTTGTTAGTAAAAAGTTTTGAGATAGAGTTAGTCCGCCATGCTTCAACCGTAATGGTATGCAAAATTTTATTACATTATTTATAATACACAAAATCATTAAATAGATATAAAATTATATAATCAAAAAAATAATTTGTCAGTGAAATACTCGTCAAGAGAATTAGTATGCCTTATTAATTAAAAATGTCTTGAGTTTAAATTTAAAAATGTCAATATTATTAATGTCCTTTAAAGTTTGCGGTAATTTATTAAAAATTTCTACCCTCTTCACAAACGTACTTTTATTATAGAGAGCTAACCTACATTTTGGCGCACGCAATACATTACTATGTCTCTTGACTGTTAAAGTTCTATAATCATTTAAATTATTTTTAACTAGGAGGGCCGATTCGTAGATATATATCGAAGGAAGAGTCAGTAGTTTTAATTTTTGAAAGTACGGCTTACACGAGTCCATTTGCTTTAGCCTACAAATTGCTCGTATGCATTTCTTCTACAAGTGAAGCTAATATAAAGCGTGTTAAAACTACACAGTCTATACCAGGCTTTTGCCAGGTCTGTCAAATTTTATAAGTTTTGACTGTTTGATAGAAAATCGATAAATTAAGAATAACGCTAAATGGAACAGATTGCCGGCTTCCTTGTTCCCTGCGAGATACAATCTTGGGCTTTTCAAGGTCAGAGTAAGTCTGCGTGCTTCATCTTCGACCACATCGTCGCTTACCTTCAGGCGAGTTGGTGGTCAAACGCGGACTAGTAGGTACACGTTAAAAAAATATTCCTAAAAGATATCGATTCCTCATATTTGGGAATCGATTTAAGTTTTAATAATAACATGATAACTTGTCATTGTAGTAAATATGAAAGTTTGTATGTTTGTTACTCAATCACGCAATAAGTAATGGCTGAATAGATTCGGATGACGGAGGTAGCTTATACCTTTTTATCATGGAAAAAAATAATCAAAAAACAATTAAATATTTATTTTAAAACTATGTCCAATAAAATTTAAAATAAATTAATTTAACACTTTACCTGCTGAAAACACATACCTCGTGTTTTTCTTTGTGCAACGCGAATGCTACACACGCCAGGCGCGTAAAACAACGCATCTGATTATTAGCCGTAGTTAAAGCAAACGCAAGTGATTAGCAGCAGTTAAAGTGTTAAATGATTTTAATTCCTTTATCGAATCTTCGGTCGTAGAAACGGATAGTCAACTTACAAATTCCTCCGGCATGATAATTAGTCCCCGGTTCACTCTTTCTTCCCATGTCATAAACGTTTCCGTGAGTATAGCTGGATATCTGCAATTAATATTACATTTTTGATGTGAATATTAATACGTCTTTAAATTTGCTTCCGTAGCCGTAGAGGGAAGCCTAAAAGGTTTGCTAAGCTCAAGTGGGAGTGGGCGGGCCACACAAGCCGAATACACCCGGACAGATGGGCAAAGGTCTCCACAGAGTGGGTGCTCCCGGACAGTCGACCCCTAGGCCGCTAAATTCCGCTAAAGAAGTTATGAATTTACTTATATGTAGTATGCAGCATACTGATATTATCAAAGAGTGCTCGTGCGATGCTTAGCACCAGTTTATGATAAATGTCACCACAAACACTGGAGCTAATCATCGTACCTTTTGGTAATATCAGTAATTCAGTATGCTCCGTACTTCAAGTGAATTCGTAATACTTAAGATGGCTATTTTTGTCAGTGTGATGTTGATAGAAGAGGGTTCGCGATGCGGCCCTGGGCCCGTACCATGACCTTTTGAAACAATGATGGTTACGTTTTGTTTTCGACGATGCGCGACCAGGAGCCTTATTGCGCCGCGATACGATTACCGTCATTATTTTAAGAGGTCATGGTGCGGGCCCAGCAGGCTGATTCAGCTATCCGAAATTCGAATGCTTTCAAATCGAATGTAGGTATCCGAAAAACAACTATCGATTTCTGTTCAAGTTTCCGTGCGGGAGACAAAATGCGAATTTAAATAATGAATTTATATGTCAAATCTTTCCGTTCCGACTATATGAATCGCGAAAAATTCAAGTCTTTGAATTCCGAAGGCTTTCGGAAAATCGTCGAAACCATTCGAATTTCGGATAGCTGAATCAGCCTCCTGGTGTCAGTACATACCGTAATGCGACAGCTCTCTGCAGCGCGGTCGGCGAGTCCTGTTTAGCATTCACTAACAGACGCTCGTTTCCGCGGTAGTTGAACCAGAACTGGTACAGCTTGCTCCGAGTCAGCTCCTTCAGCTGAAACCAGCGCCGCTGCATCAGCATGGGGGAGCATTGGTGGCCCCTGGAAAACAAAAATCACAAATGAATCCCAACATTTTTCATAATGATTAAAAATACAAATTCATTCCAAAATTTAGGCTGCTTTCTAACCGATGAACAAACAAACGGAGGAGGTTTTCAAATCAACGCATATACATATATTTTTTTTATTTCTTTTTTATTTTTACATTTTTAACAACAATTAGATTGCTAGTAGCGAATGTGAGCATCGCGACAAACCTGTAGGGGTTTTGGTGAAACAACAAAAAATTGTAAATTACTGTAGGTATAAATAATGTCATGCGGGGCTATTACGTCTGCGGGGCTATTACGACTTTTGTCTATAACTTATGTACCATAATGTTTTATCAATAACGACATCTATGGGCCACTTCTTTTTTCTTTTTCCACTTTCCGCCCCGCATGACTATACTGATTTTTACGTGAGTATTCCCGTGTTATTTACAACAATATGTGTCAAAACAATGTTAATTTCCGTAGTAAAAACTATACAGGGTTATTCATAAAGGGTATGCTAAGCCGAAAAAGCTGTTCCATACATTTTGTCGAGTGTCATTGACATTTTTCTATGGAATACTTAGCTGATTTTTTTTCGCGAATTTCGGGCTGGTCCCATAGTAAAAGTTGTTAATAATGATGAGTAGGTACTATGAGCCCTTTTCGGCTTAGCATACCCTTTATGAATAACCCTGTATACTGAATAAATAAAATATGTAAATAATCTCCTATTTGTTTAGAACTTTCACTGAATTTCTTCCTTATAACTTTACTAGCTGCGCCCCGCGGTTTTACCCGCGTTTTTTGGGATAAAAAGTAGCCTGTGTTAATCCAGACCATGAACAACCTTCATTCCAAATTTCATGTAAATCCGCTCAACCATTTTTAACCGACTTCAAAAAAGGAGGAGGTTATCAATTCGACTGTATGTTTTTTTTTATGTTTGTTACCTCATAACTTTTGACTGGGTGAATCGATTTTGATGATTCTTTTTTTATTAGAAAGCTGACGCTTCCCATTTGGTCCCATTTCAATTTAGTCCAGTTCTGATAATGGTATTCATGAGAAAACCATATAAGTCTTAAATTTGCATTAAGTACGTGCGCGACAAATAGATGAATAACTCAATAGTCGGTCTTTTGAAGTCGGTTTTTGTTTTTTGTTTTGTAAAAATAATGTTCTTGTTTGTGAAAGAGTAACATACGAGTACATGCATCTATACATTCTTACAAACTTTCGCGTTTATAATATTAGTAGGATAGGATAGTAAGATATCCTGCAAATCTTGACTTGACTGCCGTGCTAAGGATAACCGCCGTAAGCTGCATTTTTTCCAAAATTGAGTTAGTACCTACCATATTCGGAATCGCCGTGTCAAGATCTATAACTTTCTCTTTGACAGTTTTTTAAAATAACTTCTCTAAATGCTTTTTTCAGTTGTGATAAGCGCCGTAACTATCATTTATTTTATGGGTTTCTAAGAATTACCGCCGTAAACGAACATAACACTATCGTGACATAAACATGTATAGATAAAACTTATAGTGTGCTTACGTTAATCGCATTAAAGACATATAGAGCTTATCACTAAGGATACGCATTCTAATCAACATGTATATTCCTTACATTAAGAGCCGTAAAAGATGTTACATATGATGTAAATATAAGTATTGCTTGACATGACAGCCGTAACTTTTGCAGTGACGGCGATTAAGCTTAGAATTAACAAATTTAACAAAGCCTATGTTTCCCTATCAAAAGCGCTATAAAGAGTGTTCCTTAACATAAGCGCGGTATGTGTGTTGCTTACGACGCTTTTTTTAAACGGTTTTATTTAGCTCACGTTTTCTTTTTTCTTGGGTCAAATTTAGTAATTCAAATTTCACCCTCTTCCTGTCAACCGATTAATCTGAAATTTTGTATACACTTTAGATTTTGGTGACAATACAATTATGTTTATTCATTATCATTATAAATTCAAGATGGCCGCCGCTACAAAATGGCGGATAACGTAGGTTTTATCAATCCCATCATCAATATGGGTATCAAATGAAAGGGCTCAACAAGCAGAATACAATATACTATAAAAAATTGAAATTCAAGATGGCGGCCGCTACAAAATGGCGGATAACGTAGGTTTTATCGATCCCATCAATATGGGTATCAAATGAAAGTGCTCAACCAGTATAATACAATGTACTATATAAAATAAAAACTAAAAACTAGAAAATAAAAATAGGTAAAAAAAAATTTAAGTTAAACGGTTTTATAAAACAATAAAAAAATAAAAAAAAATGTACTAAAAACCAAAAAATAATAAAATAGATACAGTCGTGGGAATTATAAACATATGCATAGACTAGACTAAAATAAAACCGTGGGGCACGTCCCACGGTTTTCTTGCCCCACGGTTTTATTTTAGTCTAGTCTAGTTTTTTACCTATTTTTATTAAGTATTCGTCTACAAAATTCAGTAGGCTTCCATAGCATAACGAGTTTTTTGATATTTTGATGTAATAATAATTGTATTAGGAGTTTAATTCTCCGACGTATAAAAACTACATCATTTTCTCTATAATAAAGTAGTTCCAGAAGTAAAAAAAAAATAATTTTGTAGAAGTAGTCAACAAAAACATTTTAAAACCGTTAGGCGGCATTTTCTCGAAACTAGTTGACATGCACTTACGGCGGTTACCCTTAGCACGGCAGTTGTGTATTGCAGAGACAATACACACACACTCCCATACACTCTCTTACACCAACACACCTCTTATCCCCTCATCCAATCCCAAGACATCCCATCCCGCCTTTTTTGCCTTTAAATTGTTTACTATGTTGCTTTGTTTGGAACTATTATGTTACTGTCAGAGATGTGAAAAATAGTTTAGGTATAAGTATTTAAATACAAAATGCAAATGCATAGTTGTTAGCACTATTTCAATTAGAAATACAAAATAGTTTTAAATACAAAATGCAAAATAGGTACGCATTTTCAAAATAGGTTTTGAAAATAAAATACCTTGTTAAGTTGTTTGTTGCACTTATTTTTATTTAACTCATTTTAAAACTAGTATTTGTTAAAAAAAAATGTGAGCCGTCACGGGACGCCTGGCAGATGTGAAACATCGACATTATTTTGTAAAAGTAATATGCAGAAAAGAACATATTATTGTGATAGGAACTAAATATGTCATAATCTTATCTTAATATATATAAATCTCGTGTCACAATGTTTGTCCTCAATGGACTCCTAAACCACTTAACCGATTATAATAAAATTCGCACACCATGTGCAGTTCGATCCAACTTGAGAGATAGGATAGTTTAAATCTCAAATTATAGTCGCAATTTTAATTTATTGCAAATTATATATATACTGATAATTTTTACTATAAATTGACAAGTTAGCATCAACATACTACGGTTGCTATAGTTACGCAAATAGAATTGACGCAATGGCTTTTGACAGGGCAACGTCTGTCGAGTCAGCTAGTATACCTATAAAATTCTCACAATTCACAATGTTCGTTCCCGTACTCCTCCGAAACGGCTTGACCGATGATCATGAAATTTTATAGGTATACGCATATTCAGTAGGTCTGAGAATCGGCTACTATCTATTTTTCATACCCCTAAGTGTAAGGGTTGTCCACCCTTAACATTAATTTTAATTTTTTGGGCAAGATTTTTATTTTCTATAATGTGGCTTATACGAGTATGTGGCATTAAAAAATACATACAACCCGAAATTTTCACCCTTCTATCACCAACCCCTATTTTTTAATAGTCACTAGATATTATTTATATGGCAAAACAATGTTTGCCGGGTCAGCTAATGATAAAATAAAATATTACGATTTTTTTTCCAGATCACGATGACTATTTATTGAATAAACATTTATTTTCATTAAATACAAAAAATTACGAATTTATTTCAAATCGTGACTACTTAATTCGTTTAATCAGTGACTTCGGTAATAGTTATATTCGATGTTGCCTCTGAGGCCGTGCGACGCATGCCGTCGCCTCGCCAGAAAT
The DNA here is from genome assembly GCA_949125135.1 of Alcis repandata. Taxonomy (NCBI): domain Eukaryota; kingdom Metazoa; phylum Arthropoda; class Insecta; order Lepidoptera; family Geometridae; genus Alcis; species Alcis repandata. The sequence continues at coordinate 5,469,645 of OX421243.1, forward strand.
CGGTTTTACGTGCGGCTATAAAATAGATGTTTCACATCAAAAGATCATCTTCATCGTCATCATGCGGCACGGGCCGCAATGTTGGCATTATTGTTCTAGTTGACAATGACAACACTACGATCACGACAAGTGCGTTCGTAATCTAGGAAAAATGTAACAAAGCTAATTTGTATTTTATAAATACTAAATATTTATATTAAATTATAAAGTATTTCAAATAAAATATAAAATACATTTAGAAAAAAAGTATTTCAAATATAAAATAAAAATAGGTATTTTGCATTTTGTATTTGCATTTCAAATATAATATTTCAAATAATTCACATCTCTGGTTACTGTAAAACTGGAGGAGGGCGTTGACACCTGCGACGCAGTTTAATACTTTTGTAGGTGTCATCGATTCTCTTTGTTATTTTTATTATTTTGTAATTTGTTCCTAAATAAAGATTTATTATTATTCCACATTTTTTACTATATAGAATATAAATAAATAATAGTTAAAAAAAACTAAAAAAAAACACGCTTTTTATAAAAAACCGAACTAAAAAAATAGAAAATAAAATTTTATAAATTTAAATTAAGAATAGGGTTGAAAATTTCAATAAATATAAATTAATAATAGTGTAAATAAATAAATATATGTATTTTATTTTTAAAAAGCGTGGGGTGCATGGGTCAATAAGTAGATATTACTTATATATTTTGTAGATACATTTTGTATTGACAGACATGAGTAGAGTGATTAGCATTTTGATAATATCTTAGAAAGCACCCCACGCTTTTTTAAAAATAAAATACATATATTTATTTATTTACACTATTATTAATTTATATTTATTGAAATTTTCAACCCTATTCTTAATTTAAATTTATAAAATTTTATTTTCTATTTTTTTAGTTCGGTTTTTTATAAAAAGCGTGTTTTTTTTAGTTTTTTTTAACTATTATTTATTTTTCGCTTTTTAGTTCGATTTGCTAACTATTAACCATCCTTAATATGTACAAATGTGTTGGTGTTATCCGATTTTGGCCGTCTGCTCAAGCAAATTAAAAATAAAATTGATGCCTACCAAAAAATATTGAGCAAAAAGATTTGTAGCCGCGTGGTTTCGATCCTCAGACCTCATAAAATAAAATTGATGCGTAACAAAAAATATTGAGCAAAAAGAATTCTAGCGCGTGGTTTCGATCCAGGGACCTCTGGGTTATGAGCCCAGCACGCTTCCACTGCGCCACTCTGTTCTCTGACTCGAATGACGAAACTACCATTTGTAAGTTAAACGGTATTAAAAGTTAAAGAAACTTTATAGAAAAAGCGTGTTATAAAAATTTATAGTTAAAAAAACTAAAAAACACGATTTGTTTAGTGTATTGTCATCGGTCCTCGATATATCTACAAAGTTTGAAAGAAATCTGACCGTTTAAAGTGGGTCAAAAACGCGCTCAAAGGAGTCGGTTACATACAAACATACAAACATACAAACATACAAACATACAAACATACAAACATACAGGTGAAGCTAATAAAAGCGTGTTAAAAACAATATATATTATAAAAAACTTAAAAACTAGGCTGCCACCGGCGCGGGGCAGGTCCCAAGCTACCGGTGGTTAAGGCTGCAGAATGAGGAATCTTCTGACGATGCGGGCCGTGTCAAGAATGACCGCCTTTTGTATCTGACCCTTGACCCAACCGTCTAGCGATAGCGAGAGCCTCTTCAGATGTATAATAGATAGATAGATAGATAGATAGATAAACTCTTTATTGTTCACACCATAAATTACAAACAGTAGGATTATAATACCTAAAAACTAGTGCGACAACTGGCGGCCTTATCGCTAAGAGCGATCTCTTCCAGGCAACCTTAGGATGGAGAGGATAGATAAAAAATATTAAAAACGGGGTGTGCAATATAGAAGAAAAACTGTGTCATATTTAAAAACCTACATAAAAAAATAATAATAATAAATACTTAGAAATACATTCAAATACTAAAACTATCTATACTTGCGAAAAATATACTAAAACATATGAAAATAATATATAAATAAATAATAATACTAATAGGGAAGAATAAAATACATAACAAATAAATAAAAACCAAAACAAAACAACAATTTGTGAGAAATATTAAATAAATAATCACTGAGAAAAAATAATAAAAATTAATCAAAAATAATAAAATCAATAATAATTAATCTAATAATTATTATTTTGTTATTATCCTCACTTGGAGTTGTATGCGACGGTGGCGGCGGTCCACGCGTCGGCCAGCTCGTCCCCCACGCGGCCCTCGACCTCGTAGTGCTGCACCAGCGCGAACAGGGTGCTCAGCACCGGGCTGTCCGCGGACGAGCTCTGTCAGGTCGACACAGAGCTTCGATTAGAACCGTACGATAACCGCGGCGCGGATGTAGACAAATGGCATTCACTTCGTAGCGACGTAGAGATTCTATTTCTTCTATCGCTATTGCTCAAGTTTTAGTTTTATTTTCGTACCAAAAAAGCACATGACAAATTCAAATTCAATTACAATAAAATAAAATAATTGATAATAAATTCGGAACAATACAACAATAAGCTAAAACTCTAGGCAGAAACTCACAGTACTCAAGTTACTACAGGGTTATTAGGAAAGGGTATGCTAATCCAAATAGGGCTTATAGTGGTCATCATTATATGCTAATCCGTACTCATCATTATGAACAATTTTAACTGTTGGATCGACATGGAATTCGCGAAAAAAAATCAGCTGTTCCTTAGAAAAAGGTCAAGGACCACTCGACACAATGTATGGAACAGCTGATTTTTTTTCACGAATGTTGGGTTGGGCCAATAGTGAAAGTTGTTCATAATGACACAGAATACTATAATATAATGATGAGTACTACTATGAACCCTTTTCGGTTCAGCATACCCTTTCCTTATAACCCAGTTTTTTTGCATATTCCTTTAATGTGACTTCTTACACTATTAATAACGTCTATTTTCTCGTGCACAAGAACCAAGTCGTACAGCAGCCAGTCCGTGAGGGTCATCCTCGCGACTGACGGGACGCGCTCGGACCAGTCGTCGGCGTCCAGGAGACGTTTCAGCTTCTTCAGTGCTAGGCTTCTCATTCGCAACCTGCATGAGGGACAGAGATAGATAGATAATAAACTGAACTGAATAATTTCCTCTATTTAGGAACAAACAACTATTTTTAAACAATTAGAAATCGATTACACTTCATAAGTATAAAACTGTGTTATAGATTTTCAGGGTTTCAGGGCAAATAGGAGATGAAACATATTATATCTCGGGGTGACGAGCGCAGTGCTGTGACCCGCAGCGTCTTGAATTTTGAGAGTTCAAAATTCTGTGTGGTGCAGAACTGTTATGGGCAATCGAGGCGTTTAACATCAGGCGAGCGATTTGCTTGTCTCGTCACTCAATTGCATAAAAAAACTGTTAATTGTTGACATCAGAAACTGCAAAGAAGATAGAAAGAAAAGATAGGAGAGAAAAAAGAAAATAAAACCCAAGAAATAAAAGAAGAGAGAATTATTCAGTGACACTGGCTGGTGAAACAATTTAGAAAGAAAAGATAGGAGAGAAAAAAGAAAAAAAAAACCCAAGAAATAAAAGAAAAGAGAATTATTCAGTGACACTGGCTGGTGAAACAATTTAGAAAGAAAAGATAGGAGAGAAAAAAGAAAAAAAACCCAAGAAATAAAAGAAAAGAGAATTATTCAGTGACACTGGCTGGTGAAACAATTTAGAAAGAAAAGATAGGAGAGAAAAAAGAAAAAAAAAACCCAAGAAATAAAAGAAAAGAGAATTATTCAGTGACACTGGCTGGTGAAACAATTTAGAAAGAAAAGATAGGAGAGAAAAAAGAAAAACATCTCAAGAAATAAAAGAAAAGAGAATTATTCAGTGACACTGGCTGGTGAAACAATTTAGAAAGAAAAGATAGGAGAGAAAAAAGAAAAACATCTCAAGAAATAAAAGAAAAGAGAATTATTCAGTGACACTGGCTGGTGAAACAATTTAGAAAGAAAAGATAGGAGAGAAAGAAGAAAAAAAACCCAAGAAATAAAAGAAGAGAGAATTATTCAGTGACACTGGCTGGTGAAACAATTTAGAAAGAAAAGATAGGAGAGAAAAAAGAAAAACATCTCAAGAAATAAAAGAAAAGAGAATTATTCAGTGACACTGGCTGGTGAAACAATTTAGAAAGAAAAGATAGGAGAGAAAAAAGAAAAACATCTCAAGAAATAAAAGAAAAGAGAATTATTCAGTGACACTGGCTGGTGAAACAATTTAGAAAGAAAAGATAGGAGAGAAAAAAGAAAAACATCTCAAGAAATAAAAGAAAAGAGAATTATTCAGTGACACTGGCTGGTGAAACAATTTAGAAAGAAAAGATAGGAGAGGATGGATTTAATTTAATTTAATTTAATTAAGGATTTGTCCCATAGTAAGTTATTCATTATCATGAGTACCTACTATGAATGAGCCCTTGTCTGCTTAGCTACTAGTAAATATTTAAAAAATATATTATACTAGCGGCCCGTCCCAGCTTCGCACGGGTAGACACTATAAATTCAGATTTGACCTATCCTATCTATTAAGTTAGATCGAACTGCACACGGTGTGCAAATTTGATTGAAATCGGTTAAGTAGTTTAGGAGTCTATAGCGGACAAACAACGTGACACGTAATTATTTAATATTAAGATTTAAAAACAAGAACATTATTTTTATATTATCTCTCTTCTCGTCTGGTCGAAGCAACACGTGACCAAAATGCTGGCCTCTATCTCGCCCAAAGGGTGAGCATCGCCAAAATCGCCATACAACGTGGTAATGGGGCCAGCGTTTTGGGAACAATTCCCGCAGGCAGCGGCCTTTTAGATTAGTTTAGTTTAGTTTTATTGGTTTAGTTTTTTATTTTAATTATATTGTATTATTCATTTGTAATTTCATAATTTAAGTCTCTGTGAATAAATAAATTTACCATTTTTACAAAACAAAAAACAAAAACCGACTTCAAAAGACCGACTATTGAGTTATTCATCTATTTGTCGCGCACGTACTTAAAGCAAATTTAAGACTTAAATGGTTTTCTCATGGATACCATTATCAGAACTGGACTTAATTGAAATGGGACCAAATGGGAAGCGTCAGCGTTCTAATAAAAAAATAATCATCAAAATCGATTCACCCAGTCAAAAGTTATGAGGTAACAAACATAAAAAAAAAAACATACAGACGAATTGATAACCTCCTCCTTTTTTGAAGTCGGTTAAAAAAAACCAAAAAAAACTGAAATAAAAAAAAAACAAAAAAAAAATTATAAAAAAAAAACTAGTAAATAAAGCCTTACCATAGAGCTTTGCAGTTGGTCCCGCACTCTTTCTTCAGCTCCTCCCAGACCTCATCCTCAGTTTTCTTCTCCTTGATGAGTCGGGCCACGGATCTGATCACCCGCCGCTTCAGCTTTTCCAGGTCTTGGCAGCTTTGCCTCCGTGATGGCGTCATTTTAGCGCTGCAGAAATAAATAAATAAAAATGAAATAACCTCTTTAAAAAATCAAAAACAAATCTAATACATACTATACATATTCCGTAAAATCAGTTTGCTTATATAGTACACAGAGTATTTTAATTATTATAAATTCGAAGGTTTGTGTATTTCCGCAACTATGTACTAACCCGATTTTGATTAATAGAACGAATAGAATATAATTGGATGTTTTTTTTAGAATAGCGATTGTTTTTACACATACTCATTGTTGCTGTTTTCCTTCACGGCGCCGCCGTCGCGTCGGTGAGACCGAGATCAGGGCTAGTTTATAATAATTAACAAACACAGAGACGAGTTGACGCTAGTTGACGCCGCTGGTGATAAGAGGGCTGGCTCATTCCTCGCGCAAAGAATTTCAATGGCAATTCAGCGCGGGAATGCAGCCAGCGTTCTTGGTACTTTGCCACACGGGCAAAAACTACTTTTTGATTATTAATTTTTTGTAAATTTCTTAGTTTTATTTAGTTTAGTTTGTTAGTTTAAATTTAAGATGTAAATATATTTTATGTATTATAAAATAAAGTAATAAAAATATCTTAATATATAACACAGAGACAGATAAAAGTTACTTTTTGAAATTCATGTTTGTACTTACCAATCGCTGCGCGCCTTTTTATCCCCGATATTTATCTCTTTACTTTGACTCGATTCTCCTCCATCACTAGCCGGATTCGAAGATTTTTCCACCTGCGATTCATCTGAAGATCCACGTTGATTCTCAACCTCATTGTCACGAAATGTTTTTGTAAGTGTTCCTTTATATCGGTTATCTCGTACCTTGCACTCGATACAAGTTTGTTTTAAACGGTCTAGACACGATTGATAATCGATTTCATTGAAAAGATCTCTATCAAACGGGCTTATGCCGCACTTTTCAAAGCCTTTCAGTATATTTTCAGGTGTCATTGCCAACGAGTATGCCTGACGAATAAAATCCTCAATACAAGAAGTACGTACATGGCCGACGTATCCCTGTACATAATCTTTAATGGCTTCATAATAAGACTTTTGAAACAAATCAAATATTTCCCCTTGTAATGGCTGTAATAAGCAGCTTACATGCGGATGCATTGTCAGTATATGCACACCTGATTCTTTGGCCATTGTCAAAGCGGCATACGATAAATGGCACAAATCTGTGTCCATGATTAAGATGCTGGGGTTGGACAGTGAACTTTGTGAATGCTTTATGAAATGAAACATTACTTCAGTGAATAAGTTAGGTGTCAATCGTCCTAGTGATCCTGTTAAAAAGACTGCGCTAACCGCGGTTTCAGTGCAGTCATTTGATGAACGATATGGTCTTATTACAACCGGCGGGATACTTGTCCCATCTGCTGATATAAAGCAACATATAGTGAGTAAATCACGTTTAGTATCCCTATCAACGATCTTTTCTCCTGTGTGCAAGCTCGTGTATGCTTCATCTAAACTATAAATTCTCCTGTTTTCTTTAATGATGGGGTTTTTGTGAATATTTTTTTCTAAGTCGTCATAAAAGTTATTCACAGTTTTATTTTCCCAAGTGGTATTTCGATCTAACAATCGAGCACGAATTAACTTAACGCGGCTGCACAACCGCTCAGGTTTTTCTACATTGTTCATGAAGCTCGAATGCCTGTGTTGGAATGCGCTAAGCCAAGCGGTGGATGCCATGCCATGTTTCCACCCCATAGGTATTTTCATATCTTCACTGATTACCATTTGATAAGCCAACATGCGACATTCTTTCTCAGATAAACCGCAAAAAAGGTATTCAAATTCTTTAAAAGTCTTCATGAGTGTAACTTCTTGTTCTGGAGTGAAGACCGGCATCTCCGGATTCGTGTCATTTTTGTTTGCTTCATCTTTAGGCTTTTCAGTTTGTTTACAGAGATGTGGATTTTTTACAAATTTTAAATAGAACTTTTTAATTGTGTTTGGTCCTATTCCGGTTATCTTATGTGCTTGATAAAAGGATCTCCCGTCGACGACTAGTTGAACCGCACGTCTTATGATCGGATCAATCTTCCAGTTATATCTTTTCGACCTGAACAAAGTTATGGTACTAAATTACAAAAAGTCAATCGTATAAAAGAAAATTTCAACTTATAAAACATTTCAGTATCTTACAAATATATTAAAAAGTAATATACCTATACCTACCACGAAGTTATAGAAGAAAAATGCTAAATCAATACTTCGGTAAATCGGTATCATGCAAAACAAAGTTAGGTAAGTACGTATATCAATCAATTAGTTATTGGAAGATTAATATTACGCAGATTGAATAGTCTTTATAAAATTGAAAGGCAAAACACGACTGCTTGACTGCTTTTCATCTAACATGCATAAAATCGCGCGCATCACTTTAATATTATACATATAATCACAATTAAATCAGCGTCGTAGTAGTAGTATTAAAAGAAAAAAGGCTATGTACATGAGACGGTTTCCCCTTCGTCGTGGGGAAAAATTCTAGTTGGCAGCACGGACATCAGCCATCACTGACGTGACGCCATTTGTATTTTATTCTCGATCCGAGTGGACGAAGCGATCAATAAATGTGAGTGGTTGACCAAAAAGGGACCTCAAGGGAAAATAATTGATTTCGAGTAAATCGCGTTTGAAATTTCGTGTAGAAACAAGTTTCGACTCGTGTCGGCTCACAAAAAAAATCTTAAAAAAAACACTACGGCACCTAAAAATATTCAGGTTAGACCAAAACAAAGCTAAAAGACCACAGATTAAAAAAATCAAAAAAAATAAATACAGTAGAACTCCAATTATCCGAACTCCGACTATCCGAATCGCCGATTATCCGAATCACAAAAAACCCCCGCGTGTGTAGGCACAACGGCAAGTTAAGACAAGTTCCGGCGCATTGCAGTCACGGCGCACCTGTCATTGTTTGTTTTGATTAGCCAGTGTGCTATTGACCTTGCTCGAGGACGCTACTCTTTCGCTACGGCTTACTTTTGTTTGTGCGTGTACAATACTGTATTGTTTTCATCATGTAAAATCCGATTATCCGAATATTTGATTATCCGAATGGGTCCCGGTCCCCATTAATTCGGATAAGTGGAGTTCTACTGTAACGGTTTCCAATCCCTCCAGGTCCCTTTTTGGTCAACCACTCACTATTATTTATTTCTGTATAAGCCTAAACATGAACATTTTTAGTTTTTTTTTACACAGAAAGTATTTTTACAAATTCTCTGGTTCGAAAGTACCTATCCCTTTGATTAAAAAACCGCCGCGCACACTTCCGATTCCGACCTAAAGGTAGACACACACTGCAATGCTATTTTCCGCGAGCAAGTTTACGTAAATAAAACTAGATCGTTAATAGTTGTAGGTAATTTTATGAGAAATGCATACGTTCATTATAGCAGTTCTATTCAAATTATTCGATAAACTGCACTATTTTTATTAAAGTATTGTGTGAAACGGATAGCAACAATTTTCGAGCTGTAAATGTCAATTTAGTTTCATAAAAAAATAATCTTTTAAGAATTCATTTTTTTTTTTCTTTCTTTATTTTCTCTACCGAAAACATCACAGGTAAGGTAACAATAACAGTACTTACTGTATACTATGAGGATTTATTTTGTTAGAAATCGCGCGGTCATACCTTCCAGTGTGCGATTACCCTAATGGGCATTTTCAATTTTTATATTCATTTAATTAATAATATGGCATTCTAGCATATTCTAAAGATTTTCCTTGACCTCGAAAGTTAACTAAAAGAGTTGACGTCCGCAGGAAAGGGTATGCTAAACCGAAAAGGGCTCACATTAGGCACACTGTCCACGGAGGCGTAGCTTCATAGACGCGTATTCGTCATTATACGCTTGGTGTACCTACGCTTGCTTGCAGCTTACATACAAAACAATGTAACTCTGTCGACGGAGCGGTAACGTCGCGTTCGCGTCGCGTTACTCATCATTATGAACAACTTTTACTATAGGATCAATTCGAAAACAGCTGTTCTATAGAAAAATGTCAATGACACTCAACAAATAGGCATGACGACAGTATCAAAAAATCGCCGATTCAATGCTTTCAGGGGACTAGCCAGATTAAAAAAATTTAAAACACATGTTTAGTTTTATTTTTAAAAAACAGATTATTAAGATTTTCAATAAATTAAAACATTAAAATACAGCAATCGGCCATCTTGTCAGAAACAACAATCACAGCGTATGACGTCACGCCAAAGTGAACTCGGTCATCCGCCGCTCATCACGCCTATACACAATGACATGTTTACTAGCCGTGACGTCAAATCGACGCCATGACACAAGCAAGCTGTTTTCGGGCACTGTTGAAAAAATATGTGAAAAATGGCTTCAAACTTCGTTAAACTTAAGTTTATTACCGAAATAAAGGCTTTTTGGTAAATAGTAAATGTGTACTCACATTATGGAAGAGGATTTTAAAATCTTTCGTCACGCCTATGTATGGAACAGCTGAGATTTTTTTCGCGAATTTCGAGTTGGTCCCGTAGTAGAAGTTGTTCATAATGATGAGTACTATGAGCTCTTTTCGGCTTAGCATACCCTTTATGAATAATCCTGTATAGATAGATAGATAAACTCTTTTTTGTTCTCACCAGAAATTACAAAAATAACACTGAAAACTAGTGCAACAACTGGCAGCTTTATCGCTATGAGCGATCTCTTCCAGGCAACCTTAGGATGGATCAACCAATAATAAATAATATAATATACGTATTTAGAGGTATGTTTTTCAGATTGGTCTCAAAGTAAAAGTGGTTTATGACGAGTAGGTAGGTACTATGAGCCTTCTTGTCTTAGTATACCCTTTCTTTATAGCCCTGTATGGGACCGCAAAAACTGACAGCTTTATTACTATTATTCTTGTGGAGTGCCCTTTTATCTAAAAGTTTACTATTATACCTAAATTGTATTTTTAATTGAGTTGTGTTCTAAAAATGTCTACTAAAAGCACATCAACATCATTTTCGAAATAGTAAGTAGCTAACTAAAATAATTACAGCTCTACTACATACACGGTTATACAGAAAGGGTATGCTAAGCTAAAAAGGGCTTATTTTACTCATCATTATGAACTACTTTTACTTTGGGACAAACCCGAAAATCGCTAAAAACAGCTGTGCCATAGAAAAATGCCAATGACTGTCAACAAAATGTATGGAGCAGCTGATTTTTTCACGAATTCCGGGATGGTCCCATAGTAAAAGTTGCTCATAATGATGAGTAAAATGAGCCTTTTTCGGCTTAGCATTCCCCTTTCTGTATAACCCTGTATTATTTCTACAAAATAAGGGGTCAACGACTTTCACAATTATAATTTTGTTGATATCTTTTCACCTCGCATTGCAGTACGCTCGAAGCTCGAAGCCAGGTAAAACATCTCAGCTCGAAACGGAAACATTAGTAAACAATTAAAACTAAAAAACACGCATTGTCATCGGTCTCTGACAGGTGTGCAAAGTTTGAATTAAATCTGATCGTTCAAAGTAAGGCAAAATGGGTCGGTTACAAACATACAGGTGAAACTAATAAAAGCGTGTTAAAAACGTTTTGACCGCGTCCTGTTGACCCCTTATCAAAATGTGCCCTTAAAAATAGCTAAGGTTTAACATTACACTACTATATAGGTATACCTAAATAAAACTTACATTTTTTAAGTTTTTACTCCTTTCACATTAACTGAATATCCATTTGTTCTGCAAGAAATATAACCCGGTCACATTATCTCGAGACCTGGCGTCGATGACGTCACGTCGCGTCGGCGCTCTAATATGGTGCAAACGTAACAATGAAATGTTTAAAAATATACCACGAAAACAAGTCGACGCGTATCGGCAACGAAAGTGCTAACCGTACTGACGCGCCGTGGCGAGCGCGGGGAGGTGAAAGGAGAACGGGGCGGGAGGTTCGCATTCCAGCGAGGTCTCGAGATAACGTGACCGGGTTGTACGTTTCGGAAGCCGCGCACATCGCGAGCTACGACCGGTTCGTCACAAACCGAAAAAGCATTTGACTCGGGCCTGGCAGTGCGGCGTTGCCAGCGACGGCCACGAGATCGAGTGAGATAGACGTATATTGCCTTCTCTGTTACTTTCGTGCGTATAAAATCGTCTATCGATTGTCGACGAGAGAGCAGTGGGATGAAATAAAAATGTAATGTTAGAGTGCAAATAGTTATGTTGTTTTTAACTTCCTGCGCAAGGAGAAGGGAGAATAATAATTATAAGTGTTAGGTAGGATGGTAGGAATAGTAATATTTTGATAACACTATAGTCACTAAATGATTACCTACGTACGGTATTGTATTAATCTCAACCTTTTGAATGAACACTCAGAGTTGATTTAGTAAGCTGTTTCAAACCTGTGCTTATTCGCTACAGTCACATTTTGGATGTGACATTTAAGATCAAGTAATAGGACCTCTTTCCTTTATAGTTGGCAGGAACAGTTGAGTAAAATAAACTTGAGGCTTTTGAAAAAGGAAGCCATGAAAAGGCGGCAGATCGTTCGGAGCTCTCGAGAGTTCGGATGGGATTTTGAATTGGTACCTAGATTATAATTATTTGTAAACATTTATTTGTTTTTAACACGCTTTTATTAGCTTCACCTGTATGTTTGTATGTTTGTATGTTTGTATGTTTGTATGTTTGTATGTTTGTATGTTTGTATGTTTGTATGTTTGTATGTAACCGACTCCTTTGAGCGTGTTTTTGACCCACTTGAAACGGTCAGATTTCTTTCAAACTTTGTAGATATATCGAGGACCGATGACAATACACTAAACAAATCGTGTTTTTTAGTTTTTTTAACTATTAATTTGTTTAACACGCTTTTTCTATAAAGTTTCTTTAACTTTTAATACCGTTTAACTTGCAAATGGTAATTTCGTCATTCGTGTCAGAGAACAGAGTGGCGCAGTGGAAGCGTGCTGGGCTCATAACCCAGAGGTCCCTGGATCGAAACCACGCGCTAGAAATCTTTTTGCTCAATATTTTTTTGTTACGCATCAATTTTATTTTATGAGGTCTGAGGATCGAAACCACGCGGCTACAAATCTTTTTGCTCAATATTTTTTGTTACGCATCAATTTTATTTTTAATTTACTTGAGCAGACGGCCAAAATCGGATAACACCAACACATTTGTACATATTAATAATGGTTAATAGTTAGCAAATCGAACTAAAAAGCGAAAAATAAATAATAGTTAAAAAAAAACTAAAAAAACACGCTTTTTATAAAAAACCGAACTAAAAAAATAGAAAATAAAATTTTATAAATTTAAATTAAGAATAGGGTTGAAAATTTCAATAAATATAAATTAATAATAGTGTAAATAAATAAATATATGTATTTTATTTTTAAAAAAGCGTGGGGTGCTTTCTAAGATATTATCAAAATGCTAATCACTCTACTCATGTCTGTCAATACAAAATGTATCTACAAAATATATAATATCTATTGACCCATACACCCCACGCTTTTTAAAAATAAAATACATATATTTATTTATTTACACTATTATTAATTTATATTTATTGAAATTTTCAACCCTATTCTTAATTTAAATTTATAAAATTTTATTTTCTATTTTTTTAGTTCGGTTTTTTATAAAAAGCGTGTTTTTTTAGTTTTTTTTTAACTATTATTTATTATATAACCAAGATAAGGAGAAATATCGAGCTTTCAGTTCCGAAGGTGGGATTTAATTGAGATCGTGCTGCAAAACACTCAGTGAAGAAAACACGCCCAGAAAAGGTGAAAACTTTGATTATATACTTACTCTATAGATACCGCGTCACGTAATAAGCGATGCAACAAAAAGTGGCCAGGATTTATGAACGTGTGTGCGTGAGTCACGCACACACGCATAGTTTAGCTATGTCTTACGTCAGCGTCATTTGCATTTGGGAGTTACCAGCTAATGTATCTATCCCTATAAAATGGGGAAAATCTGTAAAATGATTTCATAATGTTAATAAAATCATAAATTTGAATTAATTTATGATTAATTAATTTATTTTTTAATTAAGAATTTGATTTGATTTTATTTTGTTTTGTAAATATTGATGTTAATATTGATGTTATTCTATATAATTCATATCTACATACGAGTATATACGTAAATCATAAATTATAATTTCAATTGAACTTGTATTGTCTGCTATACACAGCATCGTATTGAAACGCTGAAACTGCTTTGAAGACGGTAACTTCTTTCGGTACTGAGTGACGGTCTTTGCATTACGATTAGAATAGAAAATTTTCGAACATTTGCAGAAAGCATCGAGAAAGAACGTGTTCAAAATTTAACAAGTGGCCGCCATTTTGAAATTTTTTGCTATTGGACCGAATTCTTTCAAAATCGAAATCTGACCTTTTTAGCAACCTTAGAAAAGGAAACTGATGTCAAAATAAAAATAAATGGACGCCATTTTGAATTTTTTTGTTAGTGGACCGAAATGTTTCAAAATCGATATATGGGATTCCCTATGATCATAAAATAGGAAACTAATCTCAAAATAAAAATAAATGGACGCCATTTTGATTTTTTTTGTTACTGGACCGAATCCTTTCAAAATCGACATCTGACTATTGCAGCAAGCATAGAGAAAGATTCTGTGATCACAATCGAATAAATTGGCCGCCATTTTGAACTTTATTATTATTTTTATGTTTTTTATTATTTTTACCATTAATTTTTATTTTGACATCAGTTTCCTTTTTTATGATCATAGGGAACCCCTTATATCGATTTTGAAACAATTCGGTCCACTAACAAAAAAAAACAAAATGGCGCCCATTAATTTTTATTTTGACATCAGTTTCCTTTTTATTAACACGCTTTTATTAGCTTCACCTGTATGTTTGTATGTTTGTATGTTTGTATGTTTGTATGTTTGTATGTTTGTATGTTTGTATGTTTGTATGTAACCGACTCCTTTGAGCGCGTTTTTGACCCACTTTAAACGGTCAGATTTCTTTCAAACTTTGTAGATATATCGAGGACCGATGACAATACACTAAACAAATCGTGTTTTTTAGTTTTTTTAACTATTAATTTTTTTAACACGCTTTTTCTATAAAGTTTCTTTAACTTTTAATACCGTTTAACTTACAAATGGTAATTTCGTCATTCGTGTCAGAGAACAAAGTGGCGCAGTGGAAGCGTGCTGGGCTCTAAACCCAGAGGTCCCTGGATCGAAACCACGCGCTAGAAATCTTTTTGCTCAATATTTTTTGTTACAACGCATCAATTTTATTTTATGAGGTCTAAGGATCGAAACCACGCGGCTACAAATCTTTTTGCTCAATATTTTTTGTTACGCATCAATTTTATTTTTAATTTGCTTGAGCAGACGGCCAAAATCGGATAACACCAACACATTTGTACATATTAAGGATGGTTAATAGTTAGCAAATCGAACTAAAAAGCGAAAAATAAATAATAGTTAAAAAAAAACTAAAAAAACACGCTTTTTATAAAAAACCGAACTAAAAAAATAGAAAATAAAATTTTATAAATATAAATTAAGAATAGGGTTGAAAATTTCAATAAATATAAATTAATAATAGTGTAAATAAATAAATATATGTATTTTATTTTTAAAAAAGCGTGGGGTGCTTTCTAAGATATTATCAAAATGCTAATCACTCTACTCATGTCTGTCAATACAAAATGTATCTACAAAATATATAATATCTATTGACCCATGCACCCCACGCTTTTTAAAAATAAAATACATGTATTTATTTATTTACACTATTATTAATTTATATTTATTGAAATTTTCAACCCTATTCTTAATTTATATTTATAAAATTTTATTTTCTATTTTTTTAGTTCGGTTTTTTATAAAAAGCGTGTTTTTTTAGTTTTTTTTTAACTATTATTTATTTATGATCATAGGGAACCGTTCTATCGATTTTGAAACAATTCGGTCCACTAACAAAAAAAATCAAAATGGCGCCCATTAATTTTTATTTTGACCTCAGTTTCCTTTTTTATGATCATAGCCTCATAGGGAACCCCATCGATTTTGAAATCGAATCGAATGATTTTGATATCGAATGATCAAAGTGAGCTCCAGGTACCGAATGTGAAAGAATTCGATCAAATAACAAACAAATAAAACAAAATGGCGTCTCTTTGTTTTAATTTTGACATCAGTTTCGTTTTGGAAACATACCCCATACATAGGTAGTACCTTGATCAGCTTTAAAAATACAATAACTACCATTGCACCATTCGGGAAAATTCGCAATCCTAAATTCGGGTAAATGGCAACACCTTAACACGACGCGTCGGTTAAGTGGAAAAAATATATCGATATAATTATTTTTGATTGTTAATTACTATTCGTTTTGAGATAATTACCGATGGTAAGAGATTTTATTAATTGTTCGTAAGCGTCCTCTGTAGTTTCTACATATTTTTATTGCACAACTTGCCATTTTAATGCCAAAATAACTCAAATCAAAATTAAAGCCGTGCGTGCGTGTCTCTTGAAGTGAAAATCGACACTGAGGAGCGGGGAGCACTTTAGACGTGAACAGTTCTCGCCTATTTTTTTCGACGCTTTTGTTCCCTTACTCCGTCTATAGAGTATATAGTCAAAGGGTGAAAATTTTTCGTAATATTTTCTTGACTAGGTACATTAAACATCATAGCATACTAATGATTGTTTTACATTAAAATTAAGCTTTAGCGTGCATAAAAATAAGAGTACCAAAAAATATCAGCATCTAAAATAGGTTACAATCGGTTACATGTAATTATTTTTATTGAGATGGGGTGAATGGGGTGCATATTACGTCGGCGGATAATGCACAGCACTTTGGGTTTGCCGCATTAATATACAGCCAATAATCCATGTAACAAAAAGTAAAGTGTGAAGTAAGTTTCAGCAAAGAGCAAAGGTTGCACTTACTATACAGATTTTAATTAATAAAACTACATTAAATAAAATAAAATAATAACTGTAAAGCACTGATTAAAATATGTTATGCGGGTTTAAGTCCAGTAATAGATAATAAAAATTTAAATTTATTTATTATACTTACTTTTGTTTAATGTTATTTATCTTTGGATTATGAATGATGTATGTTAGTAACCAAGATAAATTACTCGAGTAACAAGACACTCAAAAGCAGTGTTAAGCTATTATATTTGAGAAGTTCGTACGCAGCAATTTAGAATTTTCAATTTTTATGTATTAAATCTACTTACATAAATATATGGGAAAACTTTTAGGTACATTATGTTTTGAAGGCAAAGGTAATAAATATTATAGGGGACATTTACCTACTGCTTGAAATCCTGTGCATTTCAGAAAACATAGAACGTAAGCGAGAGTCACGAGCTCAGATGTCCGATGACTCGGAGAACAGCGGGAGTGAGCTTCCCAGATACGACGGTCACGGGAATCGAGGAGCGAGCGGCGAGTTAATTCGGACAGCAGTACCAATGTACAAATAACAGCTTTAAAAGAGCTGATTCAGATCCTAAGCAAGGTGGAAGTAATGAACGTTATCCTATTTTTAATGTCTTATCAGAATTCGATCCGTCCCAAAAGAATCAAACTGTTGACGATTGGATTAGTAAGTCAATGAATATGCCACAATTTATAATTGCTCAGAAACGCTACGAACGACGCGCGCGTAACTGCAAAGCACTGATTAAAATATGTTATGCGGGTTTAAGTCCAGTAAGATACTAAAAATTTTGACTTTTGTAGCTTAAGCGGTTTAGGCTGTGCGTTGATCTGTCAGTCAGTCACGACATTCACTTTTAAAGACATATTGATGATTGAGCTCATAGCTCCTGCCACATACAGACTAATAAGATAATTCTACAGGTTTTGATGATGACCAGCATATGATGAACAGGAACCAGGATAATTCTAAACCTTTTAGGTTTTAGGGGTTTTTACAAATTGTTTTGGTTTGGTATCGATGGCTTACAATGATAATAATCAATACTCAATACATTTATTAATTTTGCATGCCAAAATCCTTTCAATTAATCTGTTCAATACACAATAGTCTATCAGATCTCTATCTATAGTACAGCAAGACCAAGCCAATGACAAAAGCATCACAAATGGTGCGCTCTGATTGGCTCATTTGAATTGGATCAACTAGTGTTAAAACGCAAAAAAAGGTGGATTTGTATAAAAACACCTTAATTATTATTATTACTCATGGTTACACTTGTGGCTCCGATCAGAGTCACATATGTATGGTGAACTAACATTGGATCAACAAATATACCACCCGGATCAACAAATGAAAACGGATCAACAAAATATTAATAATATATAAATATATCTATAATATTAATACTTAGGATTAGTAGGATGGTACGGAAACCTTCGGCCGACTTGTACTTGGCCGGTTTTTTGTACATCATTCCCAAAACAAAATATCTGTCTCTTATGCTCGCGCCACACTATGCTCCTCGTCATGCTCCTCGCGCTGCCGCATCGCTGCCGCGATGTTGCCCTGTCTGTCCACACACTGCTCTACTCGCGCGATTGATCGCGCAATTAATCGCTACGCGCCGCACTTGTCTATTCGTCGTTGCTACACAATGGACGTTGAAACTATGGTGGCAGCGAGTGCGTGTATTTTGTAGTATAGCTAATTATATCAATGTTATGCTACAAAGCAATTATACATCGTCGGCGCGTCGACGTCTAGATATGTAGAGCAGTTACCGCAATATTTCTTTTATGGAGATTTTAACTAATATCTTTATTTATATATTTTTTTGTAGTAAGCATGTCTTCAATTTAAACAAGAAAAGTTGGATGGAGTTAAATAAAAATTTGAATTCAACTTAATTTTGTTAGGGTAGACTGGGTACGGTAGTGACAATTTTGAATTAACGACCAAAGATTTTTTTTAGTGCCTTTAATTTTTACGAAACTTTTTTTTTACAGTAAAGTAATAATTTATCTACAAATAGATCTACAATTTTAAAGGGAACATAAATTAATGTTTTTTCTTCCGACCATTCTCCGTTGCGCGGCGACGACATGACGAAAACAAAGACGTGCGTCTCGCGTGAGCGCTCGGCACGAACTGCGGCCGCGCGAGTATGTGGACAGTCACTCGCGCTCGTATTGCCGGTCGTACTCGCGGAGTGGCGGGCGAGGACGAGGAGCATGACGAGTGGCATGACGAGTAACGTGGCCACACTACGTCTCTGCCTACTTTCCTCGCTACTTCCCACGCCACTCGTCGAGTGTGTGGCGGGCGCATTACATTGCAGTCTTGTAGAAAAGGATGGTAATCATAGATAAGTACCAAAATGTTATTTTTTTAAGGTGCAACGTTTCACATAAGGCGCGAAATTTAAATTTTAAACGGTATTTTCGTTTTTAGAGTTAGACCGGGTAACTAAATTAAGTAATGATAAAATTTGCGACAATCGTTGAGTATTTTTTACGATATTTTGTAAAGGTAATAAACAGTAATGCATCTTTCATTCAAATAATGTCAATATCATCTCCGATCGCCAGTTTAACGCTTAATTGGCTTTTTTGAGTAATCTTGTGTGTTTGGGGGTTCGCGTGCCTTATTTATATCACATATAAAAGACTTATTTGGTCGATATTAAAATTACTTTATTTGCTTATTCATTGATACATGTTACCAGTCAGTTAGTCAGATGAAGAATGGCGACGGGAAACGGTAATAAACGGTTCCATAGACTAAAACTATTTTGTCTATTAATTATTGATTCATAGACTACAACATTGTGCATTACTGTCTATTAGCTCTACAAAATACCGTAAGGAATGCTTAACAATTGGCGCAAACTTTATGATTACTTGATTTAGTTACCCTGCCTGGCTCTAAAAACGAAAATACCGTTTAAAATTTAAATTTCGCGCCATAAGTGAAACGTTGCACGTTAAATGATTATTCCTAGTGACGTTTATCAAAGATGGCCGACTTGGACTTAGTCGGTGTATCGGTCTGTGCTGCGAAGCCTGCGAGCGTCTCGGTAGAGAGTATTATGTTCCTTGTGCGAGCGTGAACTAACAACCATTTCGAATTATTTAGGTCACGTGACCTAAATAATTCGAAATGGTTGTTAGTACTGCTCGCACAAAAAGATGACAAATCAATAAGGAGTTTTCATTTAAAAAATAGTTCGTGGTATTTTCAACTTCAACTGTTTGTGGCTCTTGTGGAAATTTTTCACAACTCCGCCAATGTCACGTTAAATAGACCATCTAACGCAGAGAATTTGTAGTTTAAAATTGTTTGGGGACCGGTGAATATAAGTTGCAAAGTTTTCCTTTATTTGTTAACTCCATCACTGAAAACAAAACATTTTATCTAACTACAAGACACTCAAATATACCTACATAGGTGGCGTAGTAGCATCAATTTTGTTCTGTCCTTATAATAATAACACCTAGAAACCGAGTCCGCCTCCGTAAAGTGAGGCAACTTAAACCTAGCCATAGTGGCTAAGTTCATTAATCGGCCCGTCAGTGCTCAAGGTCGAGTCATGTCGATCACTACTCCCGAAATTTTTATTATAAATGACGGTTTGTGCAGTGAACGGATGTCACAGTACATCGGAAAAACACAAGAAAGATATTAACATTACATTTCACGGATAAGTAATGCGTTACAACGTTTATTTTTACTTAAAACATTCATCAAAATGAAAAATAAATTTCAATAATTTGTCATGTCACAATTTACGAAAATGTTGCCAACACGGGGAAAAATTCTCCAACATTTTGTTGTTTAATTAAAAGTGAAAGACCGTCTTAAAATTCGATTCTTCTATGAATCTAAAAAAGAGAATATTCAACGGTTCGTGACATCGAAGCGACAATTATTCAGAAAACAGTTGCAGTTACAAGGCTACTGAAATAAATGATTATAACTTTTATTTGTTGTTTTTTCTCATAAAGTGTTCTCATCTCGATCACTCTAAGACCCGTATCTATCTAGAGACATGTTATAACTTGAAACATTAGGTACTTTTCTCTACAATTCTGGCTCTTATTTATTTTTAAAAATGTCACCAAAAATTAAGATATAATACCTACCTCTAATACTGTATTCACACCAAATAACGTAAGTACTTTGAAGTCGGTCGTGTGGTGGCAGGTTTAAACAAAAAACAAAAAGTTGTGTACAGGTTTTTTTTTTTAAAGAATATTTTTATTTCACTCTTTTAAGTGCATCAGGCAGGCAATATTCGTGTATTCTGGTAAATAGGTACGTTTAGGGCATCTATGGGATTTGTTATCAATTCAGCAGTAAGAGTTGATGAGTTCCAAATAAATAAAAGGTGCAATCTAATAATCACATTTGTTCTGTGATCACAACTTTAAGTGTGAAACAGTTTCAACTTCCTTATTTTTAGGGAAAATTTAATGTATTGGCAACATTATTTTTTTCACTGTGTGCGTTTCATCGAGCGTAAATACACGTACCTTACGCACACGTAAATTTCATTTTTGCCTCACTTTTGAAAGACCGCTTTGAAGGGAACTATCGTTCTAGGTGTTATTATTTTATGGTTCTGTCATATCAGTTAAGTATGGTCAGTTGGTCACCTTTTATGAATTCCCCAGTGTAAGGGTAAAATTTATGACCGTAATATCATAAAGTATTTGTACATAAACTTTTGTAGTAAAATTGCCGTTTTGCCAATGTTTATTGTCATAAAAAAAAATATTGTCATAATGATTTGTATTTATTGTCCGCTGGTCTAATACTATTTGGAAACTAAAAAGTTTATTGCTTTTCCTGTTAAATGGAAATACTTATAATCTAATGGCAACACATGTTTTGTACTTGAATGACCTATTTTTATGTCGTAATAATTATGACATCTAAATATCAATTTAGATTTGGTTTTATGGTGGAAACATATTCTTGAAAGTACTGAATTGGTTCAGTTTTAAATATCGAAATCATGACCTAAATATAAGTTAGATAACGACTTCTTTTTTTATAATGTTTTGATTATGGTTATGCTAAAAACTTTTTTTAAATCCATGTAATTAATTTATTTTCATACCTATATTTTTTATTTTTCATGCTTTTGTTTTTATTAATTTAATCTTATCAAATATTTATGTAAGTAGGAACTAACACGACTTTTTTTTAATCACAAAAAAGGTCCTAGGTTGAAAGCGAAATCGTCTGATTTATTATTTGCCAATAGTACTTGAGTAGAAGTATGTATTATGTATTCTGTGGTAGCGGCTGGTCGGGTGGGCACGTCATCTTAGCACAACATTCTAGAGTCGTTTTTAGCATTATTTTTTTATGACTTCAAAATAAAATTATGATACTTATTTCAAATAAGTTAGTAAGATTTAACTTGATGAAAATTAATGTTAACAAGTCAAATTGGCAATTGACAAGACCTAAAAACCTGCCATAATTATAATTATTGTAATTGTAATAGTTGTTGCCATTTAATTTGTCAAATACACTTCGAAATTGGTACCTAGTTGAAATAAATTGTGGTACCTACCTAACTTTTTTTCCAAAATTTTGTACCAGACTTATGTTATTATGCTCTTGTTGTTTTCTACAGAAAGAGCAAGCAAAAGGCTAATACTATACGAATACCACTCAAAGCTAGTAAAAATAATGCTAACAATTTAAATTGTCAAAACTGTGAGGCTATTATATGTGGCACGCCGCACGACTCCACGCTTTCTTTGTTCTGTCTAATCTGCCCCACCCCACTTTTTTATAAGCATGTTTTAAATTCGAACATGAACCTAAAATAGAATGGTGCGAATTGGTGCGAATGGACTCTATATGTACCTATAATAGTATGGATAGACATTTACAAACGATTGGACCAATAGCTGTATTTACTGTATGATTTGTATCGAAATTGTAGGAACCTCTAGGGAAAAGGTCAAGGAAAATTCACTGATAAACGTAGCTAGAGCTACGGAATGTAGAATGATTTATCTATTTATTTCCTCACTAATGATTTTGTATTAAACTATTTTATCCACACCTTTTATTTTCATAACGTATCTAACTATCGACACCATAATCATACCTATACCTACATTATAAAACTCCATTTTGTCAATAATATCTGAACTACGACGTAAAGACACAAACCTTGGACCGTGTTCTATTTATATTTACATTCTCGGCCGCGCACGTCCGCCGCTAGCGGTGTTCTCTGTTGAAATGATTTTCGACAAATTCTCAAAAGCGGAATCTTCTGTCTCGCGCGCTCTCGCGGCGGTTGATGCCTCTCGCTCTAGCAACGAGTGAGTGGGCCTCACCGCCTCAAATCGCCATTTTGTGATCAAACTCCGTGGCGTTCGCGACGAAAAAATAAAATGTGTTTTGCCACGCCACGTTATTGTGATAAGTTTAAACTATAAAAGATGTTGTCTAATGTGATCTAGTATACATAGTTTTGTGTTATTGGCGATTTTAGCGATATAAGGTACGGTATTTTTGTGTGTTTAGTTAATTTGTAGCAGTAGCAGCGGACGATCGGACTTGGCATTCTTGTGATGGCGTCGTTGCTGCGCGGACGCGTTGACGTGTGTTAGACCACAAATATTTAACCCTTGCTTTTAATAGTCTAACTATTAGTTAACTAGTACCTAGTTTAGTATTGGTTAGTAGTGGTTTGGTTACATAATATAGTAATAATTTGTCACTGAATAATTGGGTGGGGTAGGTCCGACGCTAGGTAGGTACTGGATTTTCGTTCTTCAGTGTATCGCCTACTTTCTACGAAGATGGACGTTGTCGTGTTGTATTCGTACTATCGTCGTCTGCGTCGGAGGAAGCCCCGGCATTATAGGATATAAGTAATTAATTTATTTATTGTTATTGTAATGAATAGGAAACCCACATGTACCTATCTTTGGGCTACATTGGCCATCCGTGCAAATATTTTGTGGATTTTTGGCTAAAATCGAAAAGGTTTCTGTTAGGTAACATACCTACGATAAATGTGTAATTTTCACGTAACGTTATATATCTAACTATTCCGTGGGGAGTTTTTTGAAAAGATTTTGTTTAGGACTTGCTACGAAATGGTCACCGCAGAGTTAACTTATCAAGTGCTTTCGTCGATCTTTTCGCAAATCGTGAAAAAATTACTTGAGCAATGACGCCATTAAATCATGATAGTGTCTTTTTAAGTCTTTTCGGCAAACGGAATGTGGAGGAAGGGGGAGCCCCCTCCCCCTTCCTTTTTTCGCTTCCACTCTTTTTTCGCACCAAGTGCCAACTTTTCTCTCGTTTTCAGCATTTTAAATTTTAATATTATGAATAATATTATTTTTACACAATGACTCTTTATATATATTTTTTGACATTTTTCCTTTGACATTATGACATTTTATTGTAATTTCATTATGACAATTTTAGACTATATTTACTGAAACAGGTCAATAAGTTGACATAATTGTTAACTACACTATATTATTTTGTACATTTATTGTATAATTAAATAAGTATTATTTTATGTTTTATATTTTGTAATGACCTGTAATAAATATTACCAATAAAATAATTATGATTATTTATTTGGGATTGTGTTGGAACACAATTAAAAAAAAAAAAAAAACGACATTACTTATAGACGTTACTTATTGACAAATGTAAAAATGTAATTTAACTCATCAATACTGATTATTTGTCAACAACGACAAAATGTTCCAGAAAAAAATACATATTTTTATGCTAAAAAAACATACTCGTCGAATTGAGAACCGTCTCCTTTTTGGAAGTTTGTTAAAAACTACCTGTCGTGATGATTTTATTTCTTACGTAGCTACGGAACCTTACCAAAAGCGTGTACAGCACGCAGTTGATCAATTTTATGTTAGTTGTTTCCCAGTTTGTACCTAATATACCTCTCTCTATTATTCCTTTCTTATTTATCAAAAATAACTACTTTCTCTTTCTATTAATTTGGCAAGCAAACATTATTTAGAAACCATAACACGACAAAAGTCTCTGCGGAAAAAATTGGAGTTTGTTTAGTTGATTAACTAGCCGCGCCCGCGGTTTCACTCACGTTTTCCGGATAAAAAGTAGCATATGTTAATCCAGACCACGAACGACCTTTCCTCATGTAAATCCGTGCAGCCGTTTCAGCGTTCATTAGTAACAAACATAAATACTTTCACATTTACATAATCTATCTATATAAAAATGAACCTCTATTTCTCTTGGTCATCGCATCACGCGTGAACGGATGGAACAATTTCGCTAATTCTTTCTTTGTTGTGTTAATTATTGTCAGGAGAAGGTTCTAAAGAAAAAAATAAGGAAGTTGAGCGGAACATGAGAAAATTTAAGGCAATTCGAATTCAATATTCTTAGTTAAGGCAGGACAACGTCTGTCGGGTCAGCTTGTTATATCTTAATATATATAAATCTCGTGTCACAATGTTTGTCCTCAATGGACTCCTAAACCACTTGACCGATTATAATAAAATTCGCACACCATGTGCAGTTCGATCCAACTTGAGAGATAGGATAGTTTAAATCTCAAATTATAGTCGCAATTTTAATTTATTGCAAATTATATATAAACTAATAATTTTTACTATAAATTGACAAGTTAGCATCAACATACTACGGTTGCTATAGGTACGCAATGGCTTTTGACAGGACAACGTCTGTCGAGTCAGCTAGTACATATATAAAAATGAATCCCTATTTCCCTTGGTCAAGCCATCACGCACGCGTGAACGGCTGGACCGATTTCACTTTTTATTTTTTTGTTGTTTTTGTTATAGTCAGGAGAAGGTTCTTAATGAAAAAAAAAAACGCGAAAATTAGAACATTTAAGAATAGGTACTTAGCGCTTTGGACAATGTTAACATTTGACATTGAATTGCGTGCTCAAATATCATCAAGACACATTTACTCTACGTTTATCCCAAAATGTTTAAAAAATGAATGTCAACCCGTGCGAAGCCGGGACGGGCCGCTAGTTTATAATATTAGTAAGAATTGAGTTAACTGTTGTAACCTTGTAAAGTAGTAACTAATAATACCTACTAACCTGACAGCATTTACCCATAATTGTCGAAGTCTCTTTATCCGATATGCGTGGAAGAGATGGCCACAGTAGTGTCAAATTTAGTTTAACTTAAAAGCTGGTGCGATATAATCGAGTAACAAACAATCGAATTGAGAAACTTCTCCTATTTGAAATCGGTTACAAATCAAAAAGTCAAATTCATAAATAAATGAAGTGCAAATTGCGATGTATAGCGAAGCCGGCCGTACGCGACTTTCGTAGCGCTGTCTCTGTTTTTCCGTCGTGCGGGAAAGGGACGACTACAGCGGCAATATGGCCTCATTTTGCCGTCGGCTCAGTGACGTTGACGTCCATACCGTTGCTAGGTCGCCGTTCGAATGATAAATAAAATAAATGTGGATACGAAACGAACTGAGGGTAAAATAATTAGTTTCGAAATAAACGCGTCAAATCTTCTTCTTTCTTTAGAGGTATATCGCTGTTCGTTTGTCTCGCTAACACTCGAGAACGGCTGGACCGATTTGAATATTTATTTTTTTGTTTGGTTCGCTCTAAAACAGGATAGGTTTATAATAAAAAAAAAAACACGGGTTAAACCGCCGGGTAGAGCTAGTTTGTAATAAAAATTAGGGGATTAAATTTAATAACTATAGGTAGGAATATTTATTTAAATGTTTTTTTTTTTGTTATTGTATTCTACCTAAGTTTTAAGTTTTTTTTAAGTATTGATGTCCTTGTCTATTACGTTGCAATGACAAAGACAGCTATATTTTTAGTCAGTTCAATTCTGTCAAGTAAATAAAGCCTTTAAACTCGGGCCTATTATTTACTTAAAAATAGTCAGTTCCACTAAAATGACGATAAATAAACCACGTATCAAAAATCCAAAAAAAAAATCATCCAAAAATAAATATTAAAAACCCGTTAAAGTCCCCTATTATTGGCGCTCTTTGTTATCTCCGTCACACTAATTATATTTCGAATGAGAACGACAAGGACAGAGATAATATTTCACTCGACCCGTGCTCCCCTAGGCAATTTGCAGTCCGATCGCAAACGCTAAAAAAATTAGGACTATGTATGGGAAGGACATTTCTATCTATTTATAGATTCTACAGGGTTATTCATAAAGGATAATGAACAACTTTTAATGGGACCAAACCGAAATACGCGAAAAAAAAATCAGCTGTTCCATAGAAAAATGTCAATGACACTCGACAAAATGTATGGAATGGAACAGCTGATTTTTTTCGCGAATTTTGAGTTGGTCCCATAGTAAAAGTTGTTCATAATGATGCGTACCATGAGCCCTTTTCGTCTTAGCATACCCTTTCTTTATAACCCTGTATTATATTATTTTGCAAGGGGGCTGGTCCTTCGGTCAAAAGTTCAAGATCGCTCACAAACGAATTTTATTTTGTTTTGTTTGAATGGACCGGCTGCGCTCGCCGTTTGGAACGCCAAAACCTGTTATCTTTGTACCTACGTATGATAATAGAAGAAACTACGTGTCATACATGTGTGCTGCTTACGTATGTGCGATGTGGAAGTCGATAAGATGTTGTGTTTAGTTTCATAGTAAAGCTGTTGTACCTAGGTCACAGAATACGCAATAGTACAGCTTAGTTATAGACATGGCTATAGTATATAGGGTTATTAATAAAGGGTTAATCCAGAATTCGCGAAAAAAAATCAGCTGTTCCATACATTTTGTTGAGTGTCATTGACATTTTTCTATCCCATAGTAAAAGTTGTTCTTATTGATGAGTACTATGAGTTCTTTTCGGCTTAGCATACCCTTTAGAATAACCCTGTACTGCCCTGTAGATAGATGTGCGCGCGTAGAGTACCTGTTCCAAGCTGGTTGAGAAGCTGAAGGAATGAAGTTCAAAATCGCGCGAAATTTCAGTTCCCAAGACGATTTTTTAAATAATATGTATAAATAAATAAATAAATAGTTAAAAAAAAACTAAAAAAACACGCTTTTTATAAAAAAACGGACTAAAAAAATAGAAAATAAAATTTTATGAATTTAAATTAAGAATAGGGTTGAAAATTTCAATAAATATAAATTAATAATAGTGTAAATAAATAAATATATGTATTTTATTTTTAAAAAGCGTGGGGTGCATGGGTCAATAGATATTATATATTTTGTAGATACATTTTGTATTGACAGACATGAGTAGAGTGATTAGCATTTTGATAATATCTTAGAAAGCACCCCACGCTTTTTAAAAAATAAAATACATATATTTATTTATTTACACTATTATTAATTTATATTTATTGAAATTTTCAACCCTATTCTTAATTTAAATTCATAAAATTTTATTTTCTATTTTTTTAGTCCGTTTTTTTATAAAAAGCGTGTTTTTTTAGTTTTTTTTTAACTATTTATTTATTTTTCGCTTTTTAGTTCGATTTGCTAACTATTAACCATTATTAATATGTACAAATGTGTTGGTGTTATCCGATTTTGGCCGTCTGCTCAAGCAAATTAAAAATAAAATTGATGCGTAACAAAAAATATTGAGCAAAAAGATTTGTAGCCGCGTGGTTTCGATCCTCAGACCTCATAAAATAAAATTGATGTGTAACAAAAAATATTGAGCAAAAAGATTTCTAGCGCGTGGTTTCGATCCAGGGACCTCTGGGTTATGAGCCCAGCACGCTCCCACTGCGCCACTCTGTTCTCTGACACGAACGACGAAATTACCATTTGTAAGTTAAACGGTATTAAAAGTTAAAGAAACTTTATAGAAAAAGCGTGTTTAAAAAATTAATAGTTAAAAAAACTAAAAAACACGATTTGTTTAGTGTATTGTCATCGGTCCTCGATATATCTACAAAGTTTGAAAGAAATCTGACCGTTTAAAGTGGGTCAAAAACGCGCTCAAAGGAGTCGGTTACATACAAACAAACATACAAACATACAAACATACAAACATACAGGTGAAGCTAATAAAAGCGTGTTAAAAAAAGACGTGTGGCACTCGGGGACTGCCGCGGTAAAGCTATTGCATAGCATATTTTTTGCAAATAGATAGAAGAAGATAGAAGCTATGCAATAGTTTAAAAATACTGATTGTACTGCAAATGAGTAAAAAGTAAGACAGTATTTTTTCTCTCCTGAAAAGTAGCAAAATTCAACCTAGAGATTTTTCTACCACGCTGCCTTCTCTATGTGAAGAAATATCTTACGAGCCAATACTGAAGAAGGTTCCATAATTTATTAAAGTCATGCATACTTAAATAAATTATTCCAAATTTAATTGCAAACACGTTAGGCCCCGCCCTATCCCAATATATTGAAACCTTGCCAGCCAGTACCCATTAAAAAGCTACCGAATGTCAAATTAGATTACTTTTTTTATTATTCCAGCCAGCATACTTTTCTGTAATAGGTGGATAAATGGAGGAACTATTTTTTTCTAAGAAAGACTGTCACTTTTGTTTTGGAAGTGCAATAGTGGCGCCTCCATTGAACTATTTTTTGACTTCGGTGGGGGGTGTTAGGTTTTTTTTGGAACGGAATTTCTGCATTCCACGCTCAAGGCCCGCGATAAAATCTATGCAATAGCTTATAATATAAATTTCGGGAAATTCCGGGGTTGGTCTCATAGTAAAAGTTAGCCATATCTAGTACTACAAGCCTTTTTCGGCTTTGCGGCATACCCTTTCCGTATAACCCTGTATTTCTGAGAGAGACAAGTATCAGTCAAGGGGTCAAGGCTGGATTGATTTTTGACGTACAGGAACAGTCGTACCCATTATATTTTTCACAAGATGACCCAGTGAACTTTGTGCCACACAAAATACTATATTTTTTCAAAGTTTCTTCATTGTTCCTAAATTAAACTAACGCTGTAATAAACTATTTTTAAATCTGACATTTTAATTCATTAAGAAAATAAATAAGTAAGATAGATTTTTAATTTTTTACTATCAGATTAGACAGCACAAAGTTTTAATTTTAATAATTATTATCAGGGCCTTAGGGCGTTTTTAACACGCTTACTTCACCTGTATGTTTGTAACCGACTCCTTTGGGCGCGATTTTGACCCACTTTAAACGGCCGGATTTCGTTCAAACTTTGTAGATACTCGTATATCGAGGATCGGTGACAATGAATTATTATACAAAAAATAAAAAAATAAAAAAAATATACTTATAAATAAATTAAAATAATTATATGCTCCGAACGCGATTTCTATGATTACTGTTAGCTAAGCTGTGACTCGGTACGCGAATTCTATGACTACTGCTGGGTAAGCTGTGGTTCCCCACGGCTACTGGTACATTTTCTGCTACGTGCCGCGTTTGTCAAAGAGCGATGACAATGCGTGTTTTTTAGTTTTTTAAACTATTCTATATTATTAAATTACAAGTTGTACTCATTTTATATTCTATTATTATTATAGAATAAGGATGAAGGACCATTTCTCTTTGATTTTAGAATGTCGGGCTCGGAAGCTCAAGGTCAAAGAAATTTGAGGACATGGGGCAAAAATGAGATACGAAACTCATTCCAACTTGTCCAACGAGGTGCTGCTGCTAAACAAGTATTTGAGCCAATTGGGAATGAGTCAAACAATGACAATGACAATTGTAAAGATTCTGCTCAAGCAACGGAGGCAGGAATTACTAAAATCCGTTGGAAGAGGAACCAAGCAGTATTCACGGTGGAACAGGAAAAAGAAATAGCAGACCAATGTAAACTTATAAACGATGCAGTCGGCTGCACCAGGCGAGATGTCATGCAAATATGCTATGAATACGCAGTCAATCACAAACTGCCAAACAACTTTAATAATACCCTCAAATTAGCTGGAGAAAGTTTTACCAAGAGATTCATTGAAAGAAATAATTTGTCTTCGATAATCACTAGAAAAATAAAGAAGAATAAAGACACAGCAATTATTCTCACAAAGAAACAAGAAGAAGAATTCAGTGAGCTAGTAAAAAACCAGACAAATTCTCCTGCTGGCTGCAATGAGATGACGCTTAAGCAAATGGCGTATGACTACGCGGTCACAAATAATATAGGCAAAGGAAATATGTATGTCACAATGACAGGAAAGGGGTGGCTCTCAGAATTCGTAAAACGAAATCATTTGACGATTTTGCAAGCTAAAGATCCGCTGCCGGCAACACTTCAGCGGAATAATGAGTCCAGGTGTGTGTTAGGTTTTTTTGGCGTTTTATGATCAAGATTTGATTGAAAGCTGCAGTCCAAGCTCCATAGGGCATTACGAACTCAAGACCATAAGTGGGGAAAATTGCTCATTGGTATTTGTCGCTGCTGTCCAAGCCATAGCGACTTCCTCCCATTCGAATTGAGAAAATGTCGAGTTTGGTGCACAGGTAGTGCTATTATAAAAACACACTCGCACTGTTATTCGTCAGGAATATTTTCTCAAAAGCCTTCCCAACGGGAAACAAACAGTGTATCAAGACAAAATCTCAGCCAGTCGCTTATTACAGTCACAAGTTTGTGGGATGGAGAAATCTTGAACATGACAATGTCATATCAGTCGTCAGTCTCCTGTTTGTCTCATTCGCAAGAGGAGCAAGCGTTCGAACGCAGTTTTTAAAATATTTAAAGAAAAAAAAAATCATGGTCGAGAAATTTGCTCGCCTGATGTTAAACATCACGTTTGTCTAACAGGCCTGCGCCACCCAGATTTTTTAAACTTTTAGAATACAAGACGCTGCGCGGCACAGCAATGCGCTCGTCACCCAGAGATATAAGATTTGCCTTGAATTTTCACTGGAAACATTGCATGATCATTAAAAATATCAGTTAAACAAATTAAAACAAATTGTGCTATTTAATGGAACTGAATGTAGCTGTGTTTTTTTGGGTTACCAACAAGTTTTATTATTTGGAAAAAATTTAAAATTATTTTTCAAAATAGTTTCATTTGAGTTCTATACACTTAGTTCAACGTTTCTCCAATTTTTTTATCCCTTCCGAAAAATATGATTTGTCGAGGTCATAAAAATATGCATTTCTTTGCGAGATGACTTCGTCGTCGAAGTCAAATCTCTTTCCACCGAACCTGTTTTGACTGCTGTTTGGTCTCCGGTGTGTTGTGGTGGATCCACGTTTCGTCTATGGTTACCAAACGGCGCAAAAACTCGTCCATATTGAAATTATTGAAGTTGGACAAGACAACGCCAAACATTCCTGCGAAATTGTCACACGGTTGCGTTTGTGGGCAATTGAATTGTAAGCAAACGCGGCACCCATCTTGCCGAAAGCTTTTTCATATCCAAGTGATCATTCAAAATTGAAACCACTGAGTCATGTGAGATGCCTATGGCTTCCACAATCTCTGTCACTCTCAATCTCCGATCGGCTGAAACCATATCGTGAATTTTTACAATCGTTTCGGCTGTAGAGACCTGAACTGGGCGTCCAGAACGTTCGGCATCTTCCGTGCTTGTAATGTAAGGCCACATCGAAATTCAGTAAACCACTTCTTTACCATGGAAATGGATGGTGCAGAGTCCCCTTATTATTTATCAAGCTTAGCCTTGGTTTGAATGATGTTTTTTTTCCGCAAAAAATAATGTTTAATGAGCACACGAAATTCACTTTTTTTCCATAAAAGTCACGGACTTATTGACCCGCCCTTGTACTATGAAGACACGACGACGCATTCACTGGCTCGCTTAACTATGATAATAATTTGACGTAGGAAATGTTATTTCATGTTTTTATTTTGTTGCTGGCAACATTCATATTTGTAGCATAAGAAAATAGGGGTTTCACACTTTGGCTACGTTGCATGTGGTGTGCAATTCCTAATCAGACATTTATATTAGTTTTTTAGAAAAAAGTAAAATCTGGCGGGCCCGGGATCTCATAGCCTATTTATATATATTTTTATTTTGCGATTAAGTGTCGAGACGCGCAAATTGCTATACAGGGTTATTCATAAAGGGTATGCTAAGCCGAAAAGGGCTCATAGCACTCATCATTATGAACAACATTTACTATGGGGCCAACCAAACCGATATTCGCAAAAAAAAAAAATCAGCCGTTCCATACATTTTGCCGAGTGTCATTGACATTTTTGTAAAACGTCACGTTTGCCCATAACAGGTCTGCGTCACCCAGAAATGTGCCTTTATGCATGACACTCAGATATAGTGTAGCTTTCTCATGACCTGTCTCAAGATAGGGATGTCACCTCTTAGTATCGAAGACCAAGACACAAATTAGGGTTGCTGCACCAACAATTTATTTCAATTAGTACCGCTTACACGAGTTACATTAAACATAGCTAAAAACACTGGAGCCTAATTTCGCCTTTCAAATAAAATAAAACCAAATCAAAATCGGTTCATCCGTTCGAGAGCTACGATGGCACAGACAGACACACACATAGACACGTCAAACTTATAACACCCCGTCGTTTTTGCGTCGGGGGTTAATAAATTAAACAAGAACAAAGAAAAACAGGAACAAAGTGACGGCCTGTTTGGCTCAGCGGTAATAATATCCGCCTTATAAGCCAGAGGTCCCGGGTTCGATTCCCGGCCGGGATGTTTGAATGATGAATTTAAATATCGGTTCTGGGTCTGGGTGCTAGTTGTCCTTGTCTTTGTGTGTGTTCCATGGCATCCCCGACACAGGATTTGTGGGGAGCTATGAGTGTGAAACGTTATTTTATTTTTATTGAAAGTTAATTAATATGTACTTTTAGTACATAATTATATTGATATTAGTGTTTTAGTATACCTAAGGGTCGATACAGAGGGTTTAACGAAAGGGTATGTTCAGCAAATGAGCTTATAATACTCACCATTACAAAAAATGTATAGGATAGGACCAACTCTGAAATCGCAAAAAATATCAGCTGTTCCATACATTTTATCAAGTGTCATTGACATTTTTCTATGGAACAGCAGGTGATTTTTCTCGATAAGGGTTGGCCCTGTTCTAAAAAAACAACGAAAAAATAAATATTGAAAATGTAAATGCGGAATTAAAATGAAATATATTTTATATTGATTTTTTAAAATAGAAGTTGTATATATTTATTTACAGATACAATATATGTATTGTTTTTATTTTTATTGTAATTCTACTTTTTAAATTTATTTTGAATATGATTTTAACCGTAGTTTTTATTTAAAACGCACTATGGATTTTTATCTTTTTTTTTATCGTGAACAAGTCCGCGTTTGACCACTAATTCGCCTGATGGTAAGCAACGATGTGGTCGAAGATAAAGCACGCATACTTAGAAGACCCCCCCCCCCTTAGATTCACGCTGACCGTCTAAAATAAATATACAAATCTAATATACCCATATTGGATTTGTTTTTGATTATTTAAAGAGGTTATTTTATTTTAATTTATTTATTTCTGCAGCGCTAAAATGACGTCATCACGGAAGCAAAGCTGCCAAGAGCTAGACAAGCTGAAGCGGCGGCTGATCAGATCCGTGGCCCGACTCATCAAGGAGAAGAAAACTGAGGATGAGGTCTGGGAGGAGCTCAAGAAAGAGTGCGGGACCAACTGTAAAGTACTATGGTAAGACTATATTTACTAGAGGTAGTATAAAGGGTTATACAGGCTAAGCCGAAAAGGGCTCATAGTTTTTGTTATAATTAAAACGGGTTTTTTTTTTTTTTTTTAATTAACTGCCCCACTGCTGGGCAAAGGTCAGTTACTGCGGTCTTGGGCCAGCGCCATCCAGTCTTTTTCAAACCGCCCGAGTTCGTCGCGCCATCGCGTCGGGGGCGACCTGGGGGTCGACTGTCCCAGGGCACCCACTCTGTGGAGACCTTTGCCCATCTGTCCGGGTGCATTCGGCTCGTGTGACCCGCCCACTCCCATTTGAGCTTGGCAGATGTGCGTCCTATAATACAAACACGGGAATACTCACGTAAAAGTTACTACGACTAGTTTCGGTCACATTCGGTGACCACGTTAGTTTCCATAGTAAAAGGGCTCATAGTACTCATGATAATGAACAACTTTTACTATGGGACAAATCTTGAAATTAAGAAAATAATCAGCTGTTCCATAGAAAAACCTCAATGACACAACAAAATGCATGGAACAGCTGATTATGATGAGTACTTTGAGCACTTTAGCATTCCCGTATGAATAACTCTGTATTTACTAGTGTACAGGGTTAACACACATATCAGTGAAGCCACAGTTCCGACACAGTGCGAAATATTCTTTCATACATTCTTTATGAACGCATCTCAACTTGTCAGTGTCAGTGACGACACAGTGCTCTCAGTGTCAGTGCCAACACCGGCAATCACGGACGTATTCGTTGACGACGATATTTTTTGTATGATCACGGACGCCGCGGCATCAAAAACAAAATGGAGGACGAGCGATTGATAGAATTTTACACGTTTAAAGGTCGATTCACACGTATCAGTGAAGCCACAGTTCCGACACAGTACCGGCACAGTGCGAAATATCCTTTCATACATTCTCTATGAACGCATGAACGCATGAGAGCACTGTGTCGTCACTGACACTGACAAGTGGGGATGCGTTCATAAAGAATGTATGAAAGAATATTTCGCACTATGCCGGTACTGTGTCGGAACTGTGGCTTCACTGATATGTGTGAATCGACCTTAAAGGTCGGTTCAAATTCAAACAACCGAATGGTTTCAAGAATAGTTAATTTTTAGTTGAAAAAATAGTTTCACCAGCCAGTGTCACTGAATAATTCTCTCTTCTTTTATTTCTTGGGTTTTATTTTTTTTTCTCTCCTATTTTTCCTTTCTATCTTCTTTGCTTTGTAATTTCTGATGTCAACAATTAACAGTTTTTTATGCAATTGAGTGATTTTGTTAACAATTTTTTTACGAGACAAGCAAATCGCTCGCCTGATGTTAAACGCCTCGATGCCTATAACAATTCTGCACCACTCAGAATTTTGAACTCTTAGAATTCAAGACCCTGCGTGGCTCAACACTGCGCTCGTCACCCTGAGATATAAGATATTTAATCTCCTATTTGCCCTGAAACCCTAAAAATCTATGACACAGTTATATACTTAAGAAGTGTAATCGATTTCTCATTGTTTAAAATAATGTTGTTTGTTCCTAAATATACGAATTTACTCATTTTAGTTTATTATCTATCTATCTCTGTCCCTTATGCAGGTTGCGAATGAGAAGCCTAGCACTGAAGAAGCTGAAACGTCTCCTGGACGCCGACGACCGGTCCGAGCGCGTCCCGTCAGTCGCGAGGATGACCCTCACGGACTGGCTGCTGTACGACTTGGTTCTTGTGCACGAGAAAATAGACGTTATTAATAGTGTAAGAAGTCACATTTTAAGGTTTAGGTTTAGGTTTTTTTTAGGAATATGCAAAAAAACTGGGTTATAAGGAAAGGGTATGCTGAACCGAAAAGGGTTCATAGTACTCATCATTATATTATAGTATTCTGTGTCATTATGAACAACTTTCACTATTGGCCCAACCCAACATTCGTGAAAAAAAATCAGCTGTTCCATACATTGTGTCGAGTGGTCCTTGACCTTTTTCTAAGGAACAGCTGATTTTTTTTCGCGAATTCCGTGTCGATCCAACAGTTAAAATTGTTCATAATGATGAGTACGGATTAGCATATAATGATGACCACTATAAGCCCTATTTGGATTAGCATACCCTTTCCTAATAACCCTGTAGTAACTTGAGTACTGTGAGTTTCTGCCTAGAGTTTTAGCTTATTGTTGTATTGTTCCGAATTTATTATCAATTATTTTATTTTATTGTAATTGAATTTGAATTTGTCATGTGCTTTTTTGGTACGAAAATAAAACTAAAACTTGAGCAATAGCGATAGAAGAAATAGAATCCCTACGTCGCTACGAAGTGAATGCCATTTGTCTTCATCCGCGGTTATCGTACGGTTCTAATCGAAGCTTTGTGTCGACCTGACAGAGCTCGTCCGCGGACAGCCCGGTGCTGAGCACCCTGTTCGCGCTGGTGCAGCACTACGAGGTCGAGGGCCGCGTGGGGGACGAGCTGGCCGACGCGTGGACCGCCGCCACCGTCGCATACAACTCCAAGTGAGGACATAGGCTTATTTATTTATTTACTAGCTGACCCCCGGCGGTTTCATCTGCTGTTTTTTTTTTTTTAATTTTTTTTTCTTTACTTTTAAACCTTCCCTGAACTTCCACAAATATTTCAAGATCGAAATAAGCGAAATCGGTCCAACCATTCTCCAGTTATAGCCAGCCAAACGAACAGCATTAATTTTTATATACTCGTATAAGATTAGCTGCCACCCGGCGGTTTCACCCGCTGTTTTTTTTTACTTTTAAATCTATATAATAAAAAATACAGAACAGACCATAAAGATCGGACCTATCGATCGGACTAGTAATATATGTTTGTTTGTCGGTTAAAAGTAGCCTAAATTTTGGAATGCATTTGTATTTTTAATCATTATGAAAAATGTTGGGATTCATTTGTGATTTTTGTTTTCCAGGGGCCACCAATGCTCCCCCATGCTGATGCAGCGGCGCTGGTTTCAGCTGAAGGAGCTGACTCGGAGCAAGCTGTACCAGTTCTGGTTCAACTACCGTGGAAACGAGCGTCTGTTAGTGAATGCTAAACAGGACTCGCCGACCGCGCTGCAGAGAGCTATCGCATTACGGTATGTACTGACCAGCAGGCTGATTCAGCTATCCGAAATTCGAATGGATTCGACGATTTTCCGAAAGCCTTCGGAATTCGAAGACTTGAATTTTTCGCGATTCATATCGTCGGAACGTAGTTAGATCGGAAAGATTTGACATATTTTGTCTCCCGCACGGGAACATGATCCAAAATCGAAAGTCAAGTTGTTTTTTGGATACATTCGATTCGAAAGAATTTTTTTCTTTTATATTCAATAATAGGTTTGGTTTTGACCATCTTCCCTGATGGTAAGAAACGATACGGTCTACGATGGAGCATGCTTGCCTAGAAGAAACCGATTCACCCGCGACTTGACACCCATATTATATCTATCGGGAAACACCCACTCGGTCAGAGCATTCCACACCCTAGTGGTTCGCAAAATAAAGGTGGAATCAAAGCATTTCGTACTAGTTTTTCGTATATCAACCATAAAACAGAAACATAAGCAATTAAGCATTCTAATTTCGGATAGCTGATTCTGCTGGGCCCGCACCGTGACCTCTAAAAACTATGATGGTTACGTTTTGTTTCCAACGCTGCGCGACTGCGAATCGTACCATCATTGTTTTAAAAGGTCATGGTACGGGCCCAGGGCCGCATCGCGAACCCGCTTCTATCAACATCACACTGACGAAAATGGCCATCTTAAGTATTACGAATTCACTTGAAGTACAGAGCATACTGAATTACTGATATTACCAAAAGGTACGATGATTAGCTCCAGTGTTTGTGGTGACATTTATCATAAACTGGTGCTAAGCATCGCACGAGCACTCTTTGATAATATGCTACATACTACATATAAGTAAGTTCATAACTTCTTTAGCGGAATTTAGCGGCCTAGGGGTCGACTGTCCGGGAGCACCCACTCTGTGGAGACCTTTGCCCATCTGTCCGGGTGTATTCGGCTTGTGTGGCCCGCCCACTCCCACTTGAGCTTAGCAAACCTTTTAGGCTTCCCTCTACGGCTACGGAAGCAAATTTAAAGACGTATTAAAATTCACAATTCACATCAAAAATGTAATATTAATTGCAGATATCCAGCTATAATCACGGATACGTTTATGACATGGGAAGAAAGAGTGAGCCGGGGGCTAATTATCATGCCGGAGGAATTTGTAAGTTGACTATCCGTTTCTACGACCGAAGATTCGATAAATGAATTAAAATCATTTAACACTTTAACTGCTGCTAATCAATTGCGTTTGCTTTAACTACGGCTAATAATCAGATGCGTTGTTTTACGCGCCTGGCGTGTGTAGCATTCGCGTTGCACAAAGAAAAACACGACGTATGTGTTTTCAGCAGGTAAAGTTTATTTTAAATTTTATTGGACATAGTTTTAAAATAAATATTTAATTGTTTTTTTGATTATTTTTTTCCATCATAAAAAGGTATAAGCTACCTCCGTCATCCGAATCTATTCAGCCATTACTTATTGCGTGATTGAGTAACAAACATACAAACTTTCATATTTACTACAATGATAAGTTATCATGTTATTAGTAAAACTTAAATCGATTCCCAAATATGAGGAATCGATATCTTTTAGGAATATTTTTTTAACCTACTAGTCCGCGTTTGACCACCAACTCGCCTGATGGTAAGCGGCGATGTGGTCGAAGATGAAGCACGCAGACTTATTCTGACCTTGAAAAGCCCAAGATTGTATCTCGCAGGGAACAAGGAAGCCGGCAATCTGTTCCATTTATCGTTATTCTTAATTTTATCGATTTTCTATCAAACAGTCAAAACTTATAAAATTTGACAGACCTGGCAAAAGGATGGTATAGACTGTGTAGTTTTAACACGCTTTATATTAGCTTCACCTGTATGTTTGTAACCGACTCCTTTGGTCGCGATTTTGACCCACTTTAAACGGCCAGATTTCGTTCAAACTTTGTAGATATCGAGGACCGATGACAATACACTAAACAAGGCGTGTTTTTTAGTTTTTTGAACTACTAATTATTTTTACTTTGTAGTTTAGTTTTTGGCTGACTGGATCGATGTACTGTATGCAGTTTATTTTTTTTTTTCATTCTATTGAGTGACGAGACGAGCAAATCGCGCGCCTGATGTTAAACGTCACGTTTGCCCATAACAGGTCTGCGCCACCCAGAAATTTGCACTTTTTTTTAAATGTTTTTTTTTTTACCCTATGTATTATTTATTATTCTTAAATTATTTTTCAGGAAATCAAAATGCGCAAAAAGGACTTATTGAAGCTCAATGACGGTAAGTTTGTTTTAAAAAATACAATAGAAAACAATCGCAATGAAACCATAAACAGCTCTTTTGAAATTTTTTGTGATTGGTTTTTTCGTCTTTTTTACGGAACGCGGTTATAATGTTACTAAGAGCACCATTTAAATGACAAATGTACCTAAAAATAACTAAAATATTAATTAGATACGTACAAGTTTATCATTTGTCTTACCTTGATAAGTTGTCAAATTTGCTAATGAATTTTAAACAACTTCCCAATGTCCGATCTTAAATTTTAAAAACTTATGTTATTTTCATGATATTATAGCAAAAAAAGGGCTTAAAATATTTTTTTTTTTAGAAGTGGTTCCCGACGTTGTCATTGTCGAACAGAAAATAGACACAATCACGGTCGACTCGGATTCAGATTTCGATGAAAATGAAAACGACCAAGTATCGGCTCTTCTAGAACAAGACATCATAGAAAACAACGAACCGTCACAAACGCCTATAATAGTCCAAGTTAAAACTGAACCAGAAGACCCGTGCGACAATATCGATATCACAGAACATTCTATTTACCCAGAAGAATCGAAAGATCGATTTCAAGATGCAATAGAAAGACTTGAAATTGAAGAAGATAGGTTATCAATGAGTTTTGTCTGTGAGGACGTCAACTCACAAGTTGGAGATAGTGTAATGCCACTCATTACTAACGTGATGGGAGGTGTTGATACGATCCTCATCCAAGATATATCTACGGGAAACAATGAAATAGAGATAAACTTAGAAAATCCAACTGAAATTGATATTACACAGCAAACTACCGCTGAAGAGAACGTAACCGAGTTGAATAAAGAATTGCATGATGTAATAAATGACTTCGAAGATAATTCGCTAAAATCTATAGTGATTGACGACGATGATGATAATATTAAGCCGGTTCAAGATATAACACAAAACGGAGGTAATGGTTCGACAAGCGAACAAATTGAGAATAATGTTATTGATATTACTAGCCCAAAAGCACGGTGTAGAGAAGACAGCAATGGAGTGCAAAAAGCCTATTCTGATCCCATAACAAATACTGAAAGGCTTTGTGAGGACACAAACTTGTGTCCTACAATAACTGCAATAGCAAGTGGTTCTGCAGTTACAGCTAAAATGGAAGTTAATACAGATTTTGAAAATAGTGAAAACGTTGATGAAGAAATGCCAGAAGACCTTAGTGACTCGGATGATTTTGTCGAAGATATTATTGTAATGAGGCCTGACAAAGCGACAAACCTTGATTTAGATAATGACATTGTGACAGATACTAATAGAGCAGATGACGGTTTTGAGTTTGATGATGACGGAATAGAATATCACGAAGAACATAACGATCAAAGTGGTAAGAAATGTTTTAATGATATTTGTACTGCAACTACTCCTTTTACGACTTTTACTTATACGAGTGATCAAAAATATTAACACGATTAACCATTTATTTTTTATTTTTAGAAACATTCAAATTACTAGAGGAAGAAAATACTGCTGATGAAAACACAGACACACCCAAATTTGATCTGAAATTACTCATGCACCCCGTAGTATATACTACTAAAATCGATAAAATGGAAGTTTGGAAAGGTAGATCTATTTTCGACAAAATAGACGAAAAACATTTAATTGATAAAATACTCCTCGAGAGTAAACCTGTGAGCTCTAAATCTATACACGTTGACCAACTAAAAGTTGTGTGTGAAAACAACGAAGAGGCGAACGACACTGAAATAAAAATTGAAAACTCGGACGAATTTGACGATGACTTAATCCAAAATGAGTCATCAAATGAACCTGATAGCAATAAGTTTAGAATGTTACCTTATGATTACGATAATAGCAACAGAGTCAAATTATCAAGTTCTTTACTACAAAAGCCCAGAAGTCGTAGCTATAATCCCATTCAGTTATGCAAAAATCCCGATTTCAATACGCGACTAAAAAGGTTAACAGCCGGCTTTTTTACTTCCAAGCGAAATAGGGTGTTCCTCAAATCTTGTAAACCAATAACAATAGATCTAAGCAAAGCATTCGAGTCTAATTTGGTAAACGGCACGATGTATCTTACACCTAGTGATCCGATTGTCAATAAGGAAGTTGAAGATGTCAGCGAATCTGCAGCTTCTATAGTGCCATCAGCAGTCGTAGTTCAAAGCTTGATGGACACTGCAGACGTCGATATGATACTAAAAACAGAACTCAAAAAACGTGTGCTGGAGAGAAATAAAACTATAACCCTTCCAAACATATCTGACGTGCGGCAGACTAATCAAAATTTACTCGAAGCAGAAGTATCTCCAATAGTGACAAATAATCAACAACTTGAACAATTAGCCCGAGAAGTGATAAATGAAGTAAACAATACTAATACTTTTGAAAACATTAACAATTTAGATCATGATCATGAAACACAAGTAATGGAAATCGTTAACGAAACAGCTGCAAGCCCTGTCGAACAAATTCCACCAGTGACGAACAGTAGCACCTCTAAAAAAGAAACAGTCAGAAACATTCCTAGCTTACTTTTACCAATGTTGAACAATGATAAATCAAAAGAAGATAGAACTGTTGACAAACAAAGAAAGAAGTTTGGGAGAACAATTTCGAATAGGCCGTTGTGGTCAACAAAAGTTGGTAACAATGAGTCAACACCTTATTCGGACACGCTCTTGACTCTTGATACATTATACAAAGTGCTTAATTGTTTGGATCCCAGCATGACACTTTACACACCAAAAATTAAAGGAACGCAGAAAGCCATCCAGTCCAGGCTGGGCAGGCCTCCAGGCAAGCAATCCCAACTCCCAAGTAATAAAACAACGTCAAATTTAAACAATCAAAATGAACATCTGCCGACAACTCCATCTACAACAGATCCGCATATAGCAAATCCGCCAAATGGAAATAAATCGACAACTACACAGAGCAAAGTGACCCCAAGAAAAAGAAGTTGTTGCTGGGCCAGATCAAAAATAAACAAAATTCTAATTCTAAATAACGTGACACGCGAGCCTAAGCACAAATGTAGTCAAGGAGCTTGT
This sequence comes from Alcis repandata, assembly GCA_949125135.1. Lineage (NCBI taxonomy): Eukaryota > Metazoa > Arthropoda > Insecta > Lepidoptera > Geometridae > Alcis > Alcis repandata. Next base: position 5,512,232 of record OX421243.1, read on the forward strand.
AGATGTTGTTGCAGAGAAATTTTGAGACAAACCGAGATAAATCAGGAGATTAAAATATTAGAACAGATGATGAGCAATCGTGATAATTTCGACGATACAATAGAACAAGTAGTCCAACAGTCACGTGATTCTTTAAATATGGAAGATTTTCTCAAAAAACAACAGACACAAAGTAGTCAAGATTTATCAAAAGTGGTGATGCCATCGGTTGATCATGTTCGTCATCTCAAAACTCATAATGATCACTTATTGCTACCGCCGAAAACAAAGGCTATTAAGATCAGTGTTGCCACACAGTCTGATTATATTTATGATGATACCGTGATTACAACAAAAAATGATGACGATAATACAGAGCCCCAGAAAAATATTGAAACTGTGACTTCCGGACCCGGGGACGAAACAACAGAGACGATAAACCTTATTGATGATGACGAGAATGTATCCCCATCTGAAATTCTAACTCCAAAGCCTAAAATACGTGTCCGTGCTTCTGATGGTCCATACCATTTGCTAAATAAGCCTAGCACAAGCCATTGGGCAAAGACTACGACCTTCACACCAGATGTGGCAGTAATCGCGGGTGTGCCCGCAGCCCCAGTAGTGCCTGCAGCCTCAGTGCAGTCTACACACGTAGCAGGAGGATCGAAAGTAAAATTAAAAACAGGGCAGCAAGACAGTAGGACTGCGACTACGGCTTCGAAAGTCAAACTTACATCAAAAGAGCCCGAAGACCCTGATATTTTGGCGCTTCCATGCTCATGTCGGCCGTGCGTCGGCCTCGACAAACTATCGTCGATGTTAGTGGTAGACGGTTCTAATGAATGTCTTCGACACTCCAAATCGCGTGTTTCGAAAGAAACAAGAGTATATATCAATCGCAGACATATGTCTGTGGCGGCGCGTCCATTTTACGTCGGCAAGAATAAGATTCTGTTGACAAACATTAGTCCGGCGAGAGCTACGCCACCGCTCGCGCCGTACGTTTCGTTAGAGTTACCTGAAGGTGTGCAAGTAGTCTTGTTATCAGATGGGACGCTTTCCTACTTGGTAGACCCCGGTGTAACACTTACACCTGAACAAATGAACAGGTTGCCTCAAGTTTTAGCAGCAGTACAGAAACAAATCAAAGCCCCTGGCATCACTATGCCGTTTAACGTTAATCTTCCTACACAAGACACTGGGGCTATGTCAATCGAAGTTTCAGAGACTATTGCTTCTACAAGTGATGTCCAAAATAACGAAAACGACCAAATCAAAGCCCCTGGCGCCACGATGCCGTTTAACGTTAACCTTAATACACAAGACACTGGGGCTATTTCAATCGACGTTTCAGAGACAATTGCTTCTACAAGTGATGTCCAAAATAACGAAAACGACCAAATCAAAGCCCCTGGCGCCACGATGCCGTTTAACGTTAACCTTAATGCACAAGACACTGGGGCTATTTCAATCGACGTTTCAGACACTATTGATTCTACAAGCGATGTCCAAAATAACGAAAACAGTGATTTGAATTGTCAAAGTAGTGTAAATAATACGAATGAAAAAGTACCGTCAAAATCTGACACTGTTCAAACCGAATTATCAAAGGAAGCCGATCAGGAACCAGGGAATAAGGCTGACAATGAATCTATAAATCAAACGGAACTGCAAAATCAAGAAGTCGATCAGCAATCATCAGCTGGAGACAGTAGCTTATCAAATGAAACGCTTGTCGATAAAGCAGACACTGTGATAAACGTTGCCGAAGCGGAAAGCTCAGAATGTTCTAAACCTACTTTAAATCAAGGCACAGCTAAAGATGAAGAGAAACAAAACACATCAGAAGGTCCTGAGAAAAGTGATTCAGTAAATACGAGTAAAGAAAATGAAAACACTAACAAGACAGCTGAAAAAGAAAACACAAATAACGCTGCTACAAGTTCGAGTAGAAATTTACTCTCCGATTTAATGGAAATGTCAGGAATTGTCGAAGAAGATGCAGTTCTTGGTCAACAACAATCTACTTCAAATACTACGTCAGAATCTATACAACCCTTAAACATGCCAACACATTCTATCTCTGCGCAGATCAATGAGACAACATATAATCTTAATCCTATCACATCCTTCGCTGACCTTAAATATGCATGCGACAACAACGGCTTATTCTTTAAACTAGATCTAAACAATGGTATTATAGTACCCATTAATGTTTGTATTCAGAAAACCGCGGAATCGGCCAGCGCAAAAAACGCAAAGCCATCTGAAGTGATAGATTTGACAGACGAGAATGGCGTTATAATAGATGAAGTTATTACTGATTCTAAGAGTAAAGTTGCCTCTATCTCTAAGATAAAGCCTATGCCTTATATTAAGCCTATTCCGAAGCCTTATGTTAATCCTAGTGCTAATGAAGGTCAAATTGATCTTGAAGTATCACAAAAAATTAAACCATTAAGAATCGTAACAAACTTATCAAATAATTTGTTACCTCGACCACGAGGCAGACCACCGAGGAATAAAAAAAGCATCCTCATAGATAATTATATGGAGGTCAAAGAACATACACACGAAGACAAGAAAATTAAGCTAATGAAAATATTATTATCGAACAACCTAAAACCGTTAAAAATACAAAAAATACAACATGAAAACCGGAATAACATCAATATACTAAGGAAAAATACAATATTACATAGTAATACACCGATTTTGAAACGTATTTTTAACTTGAGTGATAAAAAGGAGAGTAAACCTGCAAAGGATGTTTCAGAAAGGTCCAGTGACGAGTCGAACGACGACGAACCTTTAGCCAATGTCGCTAAGCGAAAGCGACCTAATGAAGGCAATGAGAGAACCGAAACACAAGAACCTCAGGAGGAAAAAATAGCAGATGATGACGTGGATGATGTAGATTTCGAAGATGCTATCTACGCTATGAGTACTATCGAAACTCCTACGATTTTGAATTCTCTTTTGGCGGATAGTAACTCGGAGTCACCGCCTGTGCCGATGCAGTTGGTGTTGTCAGGAAAAGCAGCCGAGCAACCAATGCCTACCTCGATGCAGCAGTCCATAACTTTTGAGGAAAATGAGTCCGAAGATGTAGATTCGGAGGACGACTGTATTTTGGGAGTCTGAACAACAGAAGTCTCTAGAACCTATGTTACATAAACTTAGATAATATGATATACCTACTTGCTCAATGGGTTGGATAAATAATTCACACATCCATTACCTTGTTTACCGAAAATATAAGCTGTATTTATATCTATCGATGTTATTAGTAAGGTTATTTCATTGCTAGATCTGAAAGACGATCAGTTCAAAGCGATCGCTAGGTGCCGCTATTAACTCAAAATTTAAATCACGGCGCTTCCCTAGGGATACTAAAGTCTCTATAACGACTAAATAGATAAGGTTACAATGAGAACATTTTAATGACTAATAACCACTGCCTACTTGGTATCATGTAGGTAGTTATATGTAGGTATGTATGTTGTATGTGTTATGTTTTGGAAGCATATTCTATTTTAACTACGACTTTTGTTTGGCTGTTTTAAGAAGAATTAGAAAGGAGATTCAGATGTTAAAAATATTTTTTAACACGCTTTTATTAGTTTCACCTGTATGTTTGTAACCGACCCATTTTGCCTTACTTTGAACGATCAGATTTAATTCTAACTTTGCACACCTGTCAAATACCGATGACAATGCGTGTTTTTTAGTATTTAAACTAAGTAGGTATTTTTTAATTTTTAATACTCCTTTGGCTCTTGTCGCTTTCTTTTAGGCCGTGTCCAGAATGGGTCTTTACATCTTTAGATTAAGTTGCAATTCAAGTAATAGCTAAGTATACATAGTTGTATGTTTTTGCTTTTTAAGTGTTTTTAGTCTAAAAAATATTATTTGAATGACGGTTCACACGCCCCAGGTCTTTGTGTTTAATTTTGTATTTATTATTTGTCTTTGAGTGTTTATTTAAGGTTGCTTTTGTGTTGTGGACAGAAATCTATAGATTTTTGGCGTAAGAGATCCTGGAATTGTATATTTTGGACTGATTTTCGTGTACCTTAGAAGAATCTTGTGAAGTGTAAATATTAAGGCGTTCATTCGCGAGTATGTTACAGTTCAGATTAAAGCAGTGAGAGGGAACCGAGCATTACAGTTCGCAACCTGTAATGATACAATGCGTAATCGTAATGTAACATGAATCTTGAATGTTACAGGTTACAGGTGAGAGAGCACCTTTAAGATTAAATACACAGCCATAAGGAAAGGGTATGCTAATCCAAAAAGAACTTATAGAACTCATTATTATTAACATTTTTTACTATCAAACAAACCCTGAAATATCAAAAAAACAGCTGTTCCATAGTAAAATATCAATGACTCTACAAAAAGTATGAAGCAGACTTTTCGCGATTTTAAAGTTGTTTCCATAGTAAAAGTTGCTGACAATGAGCTCTTTCCGGCTTAGCATACCCTTTCCTTATGACCCTGTATACTTTTTTATAAAGTACCTATGCCTAGGATCTCACCCTAACCTCATCAATAGGTACCTATCTACCTATCTACTAGTTATACTTTAAAATTAGAATTAGTTAGAATTTTTGTAAATGTCATATCATGAAATGGTATTGTACCTACTTACTTTAAAATTTTTGCATCTTAGGAATATACAGGGTTACAAGGAAAAGGTATGCTAAGCCGAAAAGGGCTCATAGTACTCATCATTATGAACAACTTTTACTAAGGGATCAACCCGGAATTCGCGAAAAAAAATCAGCTGTTCCATAAATTTTGTATAGTTATTGACATTTGTTCGCGAATACCGGATTGGTCCCATAGTAAAAGTTGTTCCATAATGATGAGTACTATGAGCTCCTTTCGACTTAGCATACCCTTAATTTGTAACCCTGTTTAGAATATTTTGGAAATTGTAAATATTTCGGTGATATTTATTATTAAATTTACATAAGACGCGCTTAAGTTAGAATTGTATTACAACTAGTATTTTTAGGGGGGGGGGGGGGGCGGGGGGCGGCTACATGTGGCTCGAAAGGCGTCCCAAAGGTTCATATGGTCCATTATTAAGAGGTGTTAGAAAAGCGCCATCTAGCATAATTAGTTTAGAACTAAAACATACAACTTGTAAAAGAGGTGCGATTATTCTGAAGGGTATTTATAAATACTGATATTTAAGTACTGGGTATCGATTCCGTTCTTAAACTGGAACGTTGATGATGTTTAACGGTTTTTACCGCTGTCATTGTATTTTTGAGACGGACTAAAATCGCTATTTCACCAAACGACAAACGGCTCACATATACCAGTGTGACGTCATCGTCAATTCGTGAATTGACAGCGGAAAAAAGCGGTAAAGCATCACCAACGTTGCAGTTTGGGAACGACGATTACGTGAATTGCACTGGATATATAATATACTAGCTGCGCCCCGCAGTTTCACCCGCGTTTTCCGGGATAAAAAATAGCCTATGTGTTAATCCAGACCATGAACAACCTTCATTCTAAATTTCATGTAAATCTATTCAGCCGTTTTTGCGTGAAAGAGGAACAAAAATTCTTACTAACTTTCGCGTTTATAATATTAGTGGGATACCCTTCGTATTATCACACCTTTAATTTTGTTACCCATAACATAGCTGGCTGTAATTCCTCACCAACAAACGAGTAATGCTGCAGGGTGCAGCTAAATTATGCATGAATAAGCTACCGGGCTTTATTTAACACTTTGGCTGCGGGAAACACATACGTAACTTGTTTTCCTTTGCGCGAGTGCGGCTGCACACGCCAGGCGCATAAAAAACAAGGCGTTTGACTATTAGCCGCACCTGGGGCTAGCGCATGTGATTACTAGCCGCAGCCAAAGTGTTAAAAAGCCTGTTTAAACATAATTACTTAAAATACTCCCGTCTTGTTTTCGCACGTCACGAGTAAAGTCGTCAGAGCATTTTAGGCCGTGATTAAAATCAAACAGTGCTTAGGTATAAGTAGGTAAGGCCAATAGTGTCTGGCAAAGCTTGTCAGATCAGGGTCCGCACTATAAGCTCCCAGTGCGAGACTAAACTGGATCACCCTGGCTTTTGTTTCGTTCTGTCTGCTAGAAAAAAGCATGACGAAAGCCAAGGTCTATTCAGTCACAGTACGGATCCAGCCCTCTAGCCAAGTTACAATTATATTATCGCAAACTCCATAGAAAACTAAGCAGACAATGTATGACGTTTCTTTAACTATATAACTATATACAGGGTTATTCATAAAGGGTATGCTAAGCTGAAAAGGGCTCATAGTACTCATCAATGAACATCTTTTACTATGGGACCAACCCGGAATTCGGGAAAAAAATATCAGCTGTTCCATAGAAAAATGTCAATGACGCTCGACAAAATGTATTCATAATGATGAGTAGGTAGGTACTATGAGCCTTTTTCGACTTGGCACACCCTTTATGAATAACCCTGTATATGTATAAATGAATCTCTATTTCCCTTGGTCATCGCATCATGAGCTTATGGAACAATTTCGCTAATTCTTTTTTTGTTGTGTAAAATTATTGTCAGGAGAAGGAAAAAAATAAGATGTTGAGCGGAACATTAGAAAATTTAAGATAATTCGAATTCAATATTCATTGTTAAGATAGGACGTTTGTCGGATCCGCTAGTTTAATATAGAAACTATAAATATTAAAACTTTGACTGCGGCTAATCACATGCGCTTACCTTAAGTGCGGCTAATAGTCAAATACGTTGTTTTACGCGCCTGGCGTGTGCAGCCGCACTCGTGTCGCACAAAGGAAAACAAGGCATGTGTTTTCCGCAGTAAAAGTGTTAAATAAATTTAGAAATATCATTTCCATACATTGTCTTAGTTTTCTCAAGCGTTTGAGATCGTAGAATTGCTACTTTGCTGGGGCTGGTCTGACTGCCATCTGTGTAAAGAGTTTTGTATTACATTTATCAATACACGAGTATTGTAAAGCATTAAACCACGTTTTGTGTGTCGAATTTTAAATACATGTTTTATCGTGAATAAATATTATTTTTATTCAAGAAAAATATAGTTTTTCTTTTTAATTTTTAGCAAACCTTTTCCGCCGTGGTAGCTCAGTGGGAGAACAGCCGCTTTGCATTGGAGAGGTTGCGGGGTCAAAACCCGACTCGTACCAATAAATTCCTCGGAACTTATGTACGAATACATACCACTGTATATCTACATAGCTTGTGTAGGTACCTATATCCTCAGTATAAGCTAGTTTCAAACGAAATTTGATCCAAATCTGTTCAGCTATTTTTGCATACTGAGTGAGGAACATCCGAACTTTCAAATTCATAATATTAATAGGAACTTAGGAAGTAGGATAACTAAATGGTGAGCGCTTTTGAAACATGTCAAAAATCAAAAATCTAAATCTTAGTCGAGCTCAGTATGACTGGAAAACAGCTTGAATAAAAAATATGGGTGTACCCCACTATTTCGATTAGGTATTTGTATTGATAGAAATACTGTGGGCCTGATTCAGACTGATTGTCCCACTATTTCTATTGCTGTCCGGCTGCGACAAAAGAAACGCTGCATCACCTCTTATTACGGCGATTTTTTTTTAATATCGAGTAGGTAGTCGTGTTTTAATAATCTATTCAATAAAAGTGGTAAACTTTTCAAATAACGTAACTGTGGTTTTTTTGTCGCAATAGAAATATTGGGATATAATTTGTAAAAAACGCTGGTCCCACCTTTTTTAATTTGTATTTCAAGTGAAATAGTGGGATACACCCAAAAATATAATATTAAAAAATCCCCCCGCCTAAAAAAAGCTGGCTTCAAATGGCTTAATACTTACTTTGACTGCGGCTAATAATCACATGCGCTAACTTTAGGGGCGGCTAATCGTCAAATGCGTTGTGTTTTACGCGACTGGCGTGTGCAGCCGCACTCGCGTCGCGCAAATGTATATGTTTTCCGCAGTCAAAGTGTTAACCGATTTTCTTGAAACAGCTAAGAACAAGCTACGACGCCACAGACAGACACTGTCAAACTTAACACCTCTCTGCGCTGGGGATTAAAAATAAACTTAAAAGTAACAAAAATAAAAACATTTTCTTTTTTAATTTAATTTTTTTTTAATCTTTATTTTGCTTTTTATTTATCTAATAACAACATCAAACGCCCTGACTATAGCGCTCTCGATTTCCTTGTGTATCTTGTTGACTTCTGCTTGAGTGAGGGTACGCTCCAGGTGGCGGTAGACTATGCTAAAGCAAATGCTCTGCTTCTTTGTCTTTGGATGCACGAACTTGTCTTTGACTTTTACCTGAGAAGAAATTAAGAAGCATTATTGAATAACAGTACGAATGGCAGGCAGCGGATCAAATTTCTAAGCCGAAAATACAATTTCAAAATTTTTATTACTTATATAAATCAAGCTAAGAAGATCTTTACGAAATAAGTTGTTTTTGAACGCTCTACTTTCTCTTAGGTATTTTTAAAAAATAAATAGGATTATAGCACATTCGATTTCAACTAGTATATGCGATACTAGTTTCATGAAAGTTTAACATAAGTATAGTTTTAGAAAAAGAAGTCAAGTGTGTTTGAATGAAAGAACTGGTTTTTTGGACTGTGACTGAATCTTTAGTTTACAGACCTAAAAAACAAACAGGTCAAACTAAATAAAACCCCCAAAATACTGTTTACCTGTTCAATAATATCTCCGCCAATATCCCTTACAATGTCATAAAAGTCATTGCTTGAAAACGAGTCCAAGCTTTGATTTGCCGGCAACCAGAATGAGATATCATTCGTACATTGAGGATACTGAGAGACCGGCTTGTATGTTATCTTTGCATTGAGATCTTCTGTCTGGAACTGTGTTAGGAATCCGGAGTCCGTACTCCACATTAGACGAATGTCTGGTATTTTATACAACGCCATTGCAAGCCTTTCTAAGCCAAGTCCGAAGGCATAAGCTATTGTGTTATTAGGACCAGCGTTGAGCAAGATTTCGTTCCGAACTATACCGCAGCCTAAGACCTCCAACCATTTATTTTCGTAGTAGATTTCTAGTTCCCACGAAGGATGAGTAAACGGGAAATAAGCTTCGACCCATCGGTGTTTGATATCTTTGCCGAATAGACTTCGTACCATTGCTAATAAGTGATTTTTTAGCTGTGCTTCCATGAGTTTAGTTGCTTCTAGCGTATGGCAGCTCTGTTTCATCGGATCAGATATGGAGTTGACGAATTTGTGAGGATTTTCCGGGTCGAATTTTGAGTCAAATATTTCATATTCAGGTTTGTCGGAGAACAGTTCTTCTCTGGTTTGTGATCTTACTGCGTCTAGCTGAAAATAAAAAGGAAGCGACTTTTTGTTAGTGGAAAATAATATGATAAAATTAAATACATAAATAAAAAATAATTATGGCATAATAAAAGAGAAGTCATACTCGGCAGTGGTAGATAGGGCTGTGGAAGTAGTGTGCAAAAATAGAACAAACGGAATATTCCATAATATTTAGGAATGCGGGAATAATCTAGAAGGGCTTAGGAGTGTGTAGTAAGTTGATCACATCACAGACCCTTAACACTTTGGCTGCGGGAAACACACACCGTGTTTTCCGTTGCGCGACGCGAGTGCGGCTGCACACGCCAGACGTGTACAAAACAAGGCGTTTGACTATTAGCCACGCCTGGGGCTAGCGCATGTGATTACTCGCCGCAGCCAAAGTGTTAATAAAGTCCTTTACTTGCAAACTTACTTGATGAAATACTGGAAAATGAGTGGAGTCTATTTCATCTCTCCTATAAACGTCTCCGATCATCAAAAAGTTGTCCAATCCCGATTTCAGTAGCTCGTACTGATGGGCCGTCATGTGCGCTCTAAGAAGAGTGTCTTTGTTTATGTAATAGCAGTCGGATTTGGCTCTGCTCGGATGGTCTGTTGGAATTAGCAAGTCGTCGAAGTTTTGCTTAGTTGTGACTATTGGAGATAGATTATCGTACACGCTGAAGGCAGGATTTCCTCTTTGTGTGAAGGAGGAGTAAAAATATTTAACGATACGTTGCCTGACTAGCGAAAGAGGGTTATGTTTTTGTAAGTGGAGATTGCGGCTTAAATACGATGTCATTTTAGGCGTAATGTTAGTATAGTCATCGGCTTTGAATGCTTTGCCATTTATATTCACTGTAGACACAGAATTCGGTGCAATGCTGTAGTTCTTGCGGGTTAAAACTGCGGATATTATGCAGTTTCTTCTGAAGAACAATTTTGTCATGTTTCTTTGGTTTTTGTCGCAGGTATTATTTATTATTGACTTGGACACTTCAGGCTTTTACTCTGCTATTTATCACATTTATAGAAACGCTTAAAATCTATTAAAATTAAATTCTAAGCAATGCCTAAAACTCCGACTAAAATTTATAAACAGCAAATTGTGTTCCAAAGATCCATTACTGTCAAACAGTCTTCAAAATCGAAAGCTCAAGACATTCATGAGTAAGAATGTGCACTGGTTAGTGTGCTAAAAAGAGATAACAGAAAATGATAATGCTTTAGTCTCAGGCTTTAGTTATTTATTTTTTTTGCTAACGTAAATTATACCTAATTTTTTTCTTTTCATTGTTATTTTTGACAACAGTTAGCTCACAGCTGACTTATCATCCAAATGCGTGACATAAGGCATAACCTCAAAAGTATTTTAATAAGTATTGTTTTAAACGCTTTTATTTTAAATGAAAACCTCTAGGAAAATTATTTATTAGAGTCAGCATACTTTGATACAGTGGAAAACGCAACATGTTTATGAAGCGCTTACTACATTTAGCGCAACTTAGCGTTGTTGGCTTCTCTGGTTACTATATCGGACAAAACTACAAAACCGACGAAAATGAGCTAGATAATGAAGTAATTGTAAATGGGAAGCGGTTAAAGAATATGCCTGGACTACCAATATTCGGTACTGTATCTGCTGCTACGCCCTACACAGAAGGATCCAAAGACAGAGTAAGTTTTATATAATAGTTGTTTACATATACCTAGAAGTTTTCACTATGTAAAGTTTATATATTCATATCGCTATCAATAAATGAAGAAGTTGGTATTAAACTAGCTCTATTACAATTCGAAACCTTTGTAAATTGACTAAAAATTGCAATTCAGTTTGAACATGCATCACCAAAATATTGGAAGATAAATAGAAAATCTTTATTCTGCGCTCCATGAACTGAAGTTACAAAACATTAGACATACAAACTAGTGCCACAAGTACTACTACTAGAAATGTGTTATCACTAGCTTATTGCTAAGCTTAGTTTAGAAGCACACAAAATTTAGTACGGCCAGTTAGCTTGAAAAAATGGGGGTTTCGGTCCCATCTGGCAGAACACACGAAACTTGGCATACAAGCTTTGATATGTGTAATTTAATCCCAAATTAAGTATGTCTTTTTGAGATTTCTATGAAAACGGTTCTTGATACAAAGAAACTATTAAAGACAAGAATATTCTCTACAATACTGCTCTTGGTTTATGTTGATAGGACTTATAGTTTTCAAGATATTCTAACATGGATTGTGGAAGGCAGGCAAAAAATTACAAATTACTTCTGGTACCTTTTACTTTATTTAACACTTTGACTGCGAAAAACACATACCTTGTGTTTTCTTTTGTGCGACGCGAGTGCGGCTACACACGCCAGGCGCGTAAAACACAACGCGTTTGACTATTAGCCGCACTTAAGGCAAGCACATGTGATTATTAGCCGCAGTCAAAGTGTTAATTATTACCTTTTACTTCTACCCGAAGAGAGTGATATTTTGTGCGCTGGAGTTTCTAGTGTTTGTTCATTTGTTTCAAATACTTATTTTTAATTTACCAAGACAGTTGCTATACAATTTGGCATTTGGAAAATTTCAAGCGTTTAGCAGCCATAGAAACAAAAAAATAAATTCAGGAATGGATTTAAGGGCCTTATGAGCCTCCAGATCTAAAGTATCACCCTCCTAGGAACACTTTAAAATTTGGAAGATCATTTGGAAAATTTCAAGCGTATAGCAGCCATAGAAACAAAAAAATAAATCCAGGAATGGAATTAAGGGCCTTATGAGCCTCCAGATCTAAAGTATCACCCTCCTAGGAACACTTTAAAATTTGGAGATCCATTGTTTGACATAAAATATGACATCCACCATTTTGGTTTTTTGTTGCTACTTATTCCGAAGCATTATAATATTTGTTCAATCACGCTCGATCTATCTACAGTGGTTCCAAAGCTATGAGCATTCAATTTTTTGTGTTTATTTGTATGACTTTGCTTTTAAGTTTGTTAAGATACTAGTTCTTGTTAGTTTGTTAACTACGACCGAGTTAACGATGTTGAAAACTTTGGAAAACCTCTTTTACAAACTTGTGATATGATTTACTGCTAACCGAGACCTCTTAAAAGAAATTGTAATTTTTTGAGCTGGTCTGAAATGAATTTATCTCTCTATTTATCTGCATGCATCTATTGTAGAAAATGTTATAGAGAACATTGCTGTCTCGAATAGTTTCCTCGTAGCTAGAACCGTTTTTGAGAAAATCACAAGAGCATTTTTTTTTTTTTTATGTAATTGAGTGACGAGACGAGCAAATCCAAAATTCCAACCGGAACACAGTAATGTTTGCACATTACTGCTTGGCGGTGGAATAACTGGCAAAGGTGTGGTACTACCCCAGGCGGGCTCTGCAAAAGAGCCCTACCACTACAAGTCTGCCTAAGTCGAGTTAATTCTACCTACGGTAAATTGTCATTACGCTTATGCTTTGCTTCAATGGCCATCATGGCCATAGTTAGTTATAGAGATCTTTTCTACGTAAATGCCCCAGTCTTGCTCTGTATCATGCTGAGTTATTCATTAATAATTGTGGTATTTCCCCATAATATTTATTACGCGTAACTGCCCGTAATCGTCTTGTTTTATAAAACGTCCTAATAATTCGAGACTTTTTATGATTCTCACTATTCCATTTCTAAATAATTCAATCATCAGTTCCATGTTGTCAGAAATAGACAAAAGGTTAGGTTCGAAGAAATTCCGCCTTCGCGTAATTGATTAAGGCCTCAAAGGGAATTGAAACGTGAATAAAATATCAGCCCCTGACGTAAAGGTCAACACGTGAGCAACACATTCGTGAAGGGTCCATTTCACTTCAAACCAAAATGAGGCTCGCTATCCTTGTGTTGGTTCTCCTCAATATTGCTGGTATACAATGTTTGACATGTGGAGAAATTTTGGCGCTACCATCTGACAGGAAGTTGACCCTAGAAACATTAAAAACCATCCCTCCAAAAGACGTCGTCGAGTGTCTAGCTCAACTGGGCAAAGAACAGCTACCGATCGCGGAAGCAGAATTCATTTGGCAAACACTCGTGACCTTCCATGGAGGGATAGAAAATATTCCCGAATCCCTCCTCATGATACTCCATTGGGTAACGCCTGCAGTCAAACCAGAAGAATACGCCAACATTACTCTGGATAACATTGATGTAATAGAGAATTTCGGACTGAACTACAACCTGAATCAGGATCAACTCGCGGCCATCGCAGATAGAGTCCGCGAAGATTTCGCCGGGAAGTTTCCTGAAGACTACACTTACTACGATCTGAGTGCGATGAGACAGATCTTGTGTGCGTTCAACAGAAGTGAAATTGAGAGGATACATCCGTCAGCGTATAGAGAAGCCGCTGTGATGATTGGAAAGCTGGGGAATTGTGCAGCTGAGGCTATGATTGGGTTCGCTACGCTGGCGGTAGCAGAGAAAGCGTTTGGATCGCCGAATGGTTGGACAGAGAATACTATTGAAACCTTGGGAGCCGTTGCGGAATATTTACCAAAAGATATCGTTGCACGGCTTAAAGTTGGCGGCGAAACTAAGAAAACATAAAACGAGAAGACAGTAGTTTAATTCAAATGCGATATGTAGTGAATGTAGTGTAGTGATACGAGTACGTACAAATCGAGAGTTGATAGAGTTCCGTAGAATAATAAAAATAATAAAACCTTACATTGTCGTGTTCTTTCTAGTTCGTCACCGTGCGTTTACCCCTTCATTAGGATGATCCACAATAACTGAACAAAACAAAACAATATTAAAGGCAAACCATATACATACTTCGCGGGACGCCCGCTTCGCCCCGCGAGTTATATGGTTTGCCTATAAGTGTGTGTGTGTGCCTACAGCGTAACTCAAGTATGACTTTAGAGAGAGAGAGAGATGAGTAGGCATGTCTTTAGAATAGCCAAAAAATTAAACTAAAAAGGTTCCTCGCCAAGACACGGGAGATAGTTTTTAACCGACTTCAAAAAAGGAGGAGGTTATCAATTCGACTGTATGTTTTTTTATGTTTGTTACCTCATAACTTTTGACTGGGTGAATCGATTTTGATGATTCTTTTTTTATTAGAAAGCTGACGCTTCCCGTGTGGTCCCGTTTCAATTTAGTCCAGTTCTGATAATGGTATCCATGAGAAAACCATTTAAGTCTTAAATTTGCATTAAGTACGTGCGCGACAAATAGATGAATAACTCAATAGTCGGTCTTTTGAAGTCGGTTTTTGTTTTGTAAAAATAATTATGTTAAGAAAATATGACTGCTTTCCAGTTCCACTCCATAAATAAGTTGGTTACTCTGTTCTTATCTTACTACTTACTAGTCTTACTAGTAAGTTGCTAGCACAAACTTTTTTTCGTCAATCACAATCTTTTATCTCGCCAAATTCTTGACCAATTTTACACAAGTTCAAAATTGTTGTTTAGAATTTTATGCCAGATATTTCTGCCAAATATTATCAAAATCCTCCGGTGAATGGTGCTATACAGCAAATTTCGCCCCCTTTTCAAGAACAAGAACATTATTTTTACAAAACAAAAACCGACTTCAAGAGATCGACTATTGAGTTATTCATCTATTTGTCGCGCACGTACTTAATGCAAATTTAAGACTTATATGGTTTTCTCATAGATACCATTATCAGAACTGGACTAAATTGAAATGGGACCAAATGGGAAGCGTCAGCTTTCTAATAAAAAAAGAATCATCAAAATCAATCCACCCAGTCAAAAGTTATGAGGTAACAAACATAAAAAAAACATACAATAGAATTGATAACCTCCTCCTTTTTTGAAGTCGGTTAAAAAATATACCCCAATGAAAAATTTCCGACGACAGAAAAATCTATGAAATAGTAAAACCTGTGTGCACACCAAGTTTCGTCGAGATTTCTTGAAAATACAACCTGTGCGCGACTTCCAACATCCTCACAGTCGTACAAACAAACAAACGTCCGGACAGGTGAAAGCAAATGTTTCCAGTTGTTGCGGAGAGGCTTCGCTTGCTTCGTTCGCTCGGTCAATTATATTTATTTGTAACTAGCTGCCCCCGGCGGTTTCACCCGCAGATTTTTTTATATTTCAAGATCAAAATTAGCGAAATCGGTCCAGCCGTTCTCGAGTTATAGCCAGACAAACGAACAGCGATTCATTTTTATATATACACTAGCTGACCCTTGCCCACTTCGTTGGGCATAATGTTAATTAAACCCGAAGCCATCGCGCGCCGTCCGGACCGTTTTTTCTCCAATTCACTTTGCAAAACGGACTACCACGTAAAAGCCTTTTTATTTTTCGGTTTTTTATATAACCTATGACACTCAGCAATAATGTGGCTTTCTATTGGTGAAAGAATTTTTAAAATCGGTTCAGTATATCCCGAGATTACCACTTACAATTTAACAAATATACAAACACACAAACTTTACTTCTTTATAATATTAGTATAGATAAGGAGAAAATAATATACACGGAACAATATGGTTCGAAAGTTATATAAGACTAGCTTAAGTGTATAAGCAGGCAATACACATACATAATTACATATTCATAATATGGTGTTTGGTAATAATTCTCCTTCAGAGTTTAATTTCAGAAGAATTTCAATATTCCTGCCACTGTAAATATATTTTACCTTTTCCAGGTATCCCAAATAATGAAATACGGTTTCCCCGGGCTCGACAACGTCCGGTCTTACGACGACTTCGTCCTGTCCTACGACCGGCGCACGCGCGTGCCGCACTGGGTGTTCGAGCACCTCACCAAGGCGAATATAGATAAGAACCCGAGCGTGGATCGGAGCAAATGCGACTTCAAGCCAGATGAGAGTGTGCATCCGTTCTTTAGGTAAGATAAACAAGAACATTATTTTTACAAAACAAAAAACAAAAACCGACTTCAAAAGACCGACTATTGAGTTATTCATCTATTTGTCGCGCACGTACTTAATGCAAATTTAAGACTTATATGGTTTTCTCATGGATACCATTATCAGAACTGGACTAAATTGAAATGGGACCAAATGGGAAGCGTCAGCTTTCTAATAAAAAAAGAATTATCAAAATCGATTCACCCAGTCAAAAGTTATGAGGTAACAAACATAAAAAAAAAAAAACATACAGACGAATTGATAACCTCCTCCCTTTTTGAAGTCGGTTAAAAATAGAATAGAATATTGCGTAACAGCAAGAAACAAGACAGTTGGAAGAAATAAAAAATAATTGGCTTTAATACATACAGACACCGAAGTCACGCTTTAATTCCTCTAAGGAGGTTGAGAATCCCTTAAAAAGCCAATGCCGAATGTTTTTGTAGTGAGGAAGTACCACACCGTTACCAAATATTCCACCGCCAAGCAGTAATGTGCAAACATTACTTCGTTCCGGTTGGAAGGGCATTGTTTCCAGTGAAATTACAGGGCAAATAGAAGATTAAACATCTTATATCTTAGGGTGACGAGCGCAAAACTAAACCAAGTAATAGTTAGAATAATTATATTATGTACCATTATTTACAACAAATTACATTAAGTAATTGGCTTTAGTTACTTAATTGACTAATCATACACCTCTTTTAGTTAAATAATGATTTTTTAAAAAGACTCATTATATGTATGAATATTTTAAATATTCCAGGTCACTAAACAGCGATTACAAAGGCTCCGGGTTCGACCGAGGGCACATGGCAGCGGCCGGGAACCACAGACTCTCGCAGAAGCATGTGGACCAGACGTTCTATCTCACCAACATGGCGCCTCAGGTATCTTACACCATACAGGGTTTGTAGTGGTAGGGCTCTTTTGCAGAGCCCGCCTGGGGAAGTACCACACCTTTGCCAGTTATTCCACCGCCAAGCAGTAATGTGCAAACATTACTGTGTTCCGGTTGGAAGGGCATTGTTTCCAGTGAAATTACAGGGCAAATGGGAGATTAAACAACTTATATCTCAGGGTGACGAGCGCAGAGCTGTGCCGCGCAGGGTCTTGAATTTTGCGAGTTCAAAATTCTGGGTGGTGCAGACCTGTTATGGGCAAACGTGACGTTTAACATCAGGCGAGCGATTTGCTCGTCTCGTCACTCAATTACATAAAAAAAGGGAATGCTAAGCCGAAAAGGACTCATCATGATGAACAGAAGTGTCATAACTACTTTCATAGTAAAACAGTGACTGACTTCTTGCACTAAGCCGACAAAATAGACTCTAAGTACTCATCATTATGAACAACTTTTACAAAAAAAATTATTTAGTAATAGGCTTGCGTTGACCGCCATCTCGCCTGATGGTAAGCAATGATGCGGTCTACGATGGAACACGCTTGCCTAAAAGAAACCGATTCAGTCGCGACTTGATGACACCTAGATTATATCTATCGGGAAACACCCACTCGGGCAGAGCGTTCCACACTCTAGCGGCAGCGGCGGCCTGACCCATTGTGAGGCCCCTGGCAGCAGTAGGTCTTTGCGAGGCCCTATGTCCTTCGAGAAAGTATGTGATGCGAAAGTAGGTCTGGGGGTTTGGTTTAGGTATTTTTCATATTTAACGAGAAATACTAGTTATATAATACAATTTAAAAAAATAATAAAAATTGAGTTTTAAAATATTTTACAATTAAAATTTAAAATTAACAAATACAGATAATGATAAAATTTTTAAATTGATGTTTGCGGTTTTTCCTACTAAAAAGAGTATAGTAAAAAAAACCTTATTTTTTAAATTCGTTTTGGTTGTTGCGCTAGGCCCCGGGCGATTGCCCTGTTCGCCACCCCCTAAGGCCGCCGCTGCCTAGCGGTTCGCACAATAAAGGTGGAGTCAAAGCGTTTCGTACGAGTTTTTTTGTATATCAACCATAAAACGTTGTCGCTTTTTTGTGCCCTAGGACCAACTATGAGACCAACCCTAAAATCGTCTATTATGATTTTATTAATGTTAAATATTTTATTTCCAGGTCGGCGACGGGTTTAACAGACATGCGTGGAACAGGCTGGAAAAACACGTGAGAAAGCTAACCAAGGTTTATGACAATGTTTACTGCTGTACTGGACCACTCTATTTACCTAGGTTAGTGATCAAGACCCATTTAAAAAATTACGTTTAATAATAATAAAATTAATAGTTCAGAAAACTAAAAAACACGCTTTGATTAGTGTAATGTCGTCGTTCGATATATCTACAAAGTTTGAACGAAATCTGGCCGTTTAAAGTGGGTCAAAATCGTGCGCAAAGGAGTCGGTTACAAACATACAAGTGAAGGTAATAAAAAGCGTGTAAAAATAGGCTTTTATTGAGGAGCCGTGGTAGCTCAGTGGGAGAACCGCCGCTTCGCATTCTTGAGGTGGCGGGTTCAAACCCCGACTCGTACCAATGAGTTCTTTAGGACTTATGTACGAATTTACATACCACTGGCTTTTCGGTGAAGGAAAACATCGTGAGGAAACCTGCATATATGTAGTTCACGCAAAAAGGGCCGATTACCGGCCTAGTTGCGGAAAAAGAGCCCGCCCTTTATCCTTTTATCCTTTAGGCTTTTATTGCATTGTCACCGGATTTACACGGGCATTCCAAAGGACATTGGGGCCTTTCTAACCCCATTTAGAAAAAATCATGGACACAAACGAAATCTATTAAATTTATGATTACGTTTACACATTAATACTGTGTTATTTTTTTCTATCGTTATGGGAACGCTGAGAAAAACGGGGTCAACATACTAACTAACACGGCAAAGTTAAAAAAATAAAAATAATAAAAAAAATATTTTATTGCATTGTCATCGTATTCACACAGGCATCCCAAATCCCATTAATATCTGTTTAATATAATAGTTACGACGATATGTGATAAAAAACATTCATACACATTTGTCATTTCTATTATTAGATATAATAATAATCTTTATTTCAGACCACAAATGTCCATATAGTGTTTCTACGTAAAAAAAAATTAAAATTAAAGATAAAATCAGAAATCATAAAAAATAAAAATAATAAAATTGAAAATTACAAATTACAATAGTTATTACAAAGATAATAATTTCATTTAACTAAAAATAATCTAAAATTAAATTAATATTAATTTTATTTTGATTTAATTGTTCATTGGTTTTATGTTTCTTTTTAGAAGAGAATCGGACGGCAAAAGCTACGTACGATACCAAGTTATAGGAGCCAATACTGTAGCGGTCCCAACGCATTTCTACAAAGTGATAGTTGCGGAGGCTTCCGACGGCACCCTGGATATGGAGGCCTACGTCATGCCTAACCAGAGGATATCGGAAGAAACGCCCGTCTCCTCGTTTATGGTAAGTGGCATAAGAGAGACGGCCTGTTTGGCTCAGTGGTAACATAATCGCCTTACAAGCCAGAGGTACCGGGTTCGATTCTCGGCCGGGCAGATTAATTTAAATATCTGTTCTGGGTCTGGGTGCTAGTTGTCTTTGTCTTTGTGTGTGTTCCATGGCATCCCCGACACAGGGTATCCTAGTGGGGAGCTATGAGTGTGATACGTTTATTATTATTATTTAAATCTGCCTACCAAAAAAATTGATGTAAAATACATAGCGAGGATTCGATTGATAAATGTATGCAAAATGAGATAGCCAAGTGGGACATTGTGTGACAAGGGGGTGGGAAGACCCAAGTTTTGTGACGTCACATTTAAAATCCAAAATAACAAAATATTAAGAGCGAAAATTAAAAAAAAATAGATGTCAAATTGTAAAAAATATATGACGTCACACTAGGGAAGGGGGAGTTGAAGTAAACAAGGGGGTAAAAATCATGAAAATCGTGTGATGCATGGTCCCTTTCTTTTTTCTGTCTTTAGTTAATTTTTGTTTATCTTTTTTCAGGTCCCGCCTGAGACAGTAGAAAGAGCGGCCGGTCTTTTATTCTTCGACAAACTAAATAGAAGCAAATTGTGCAGAATTAATGGGAAAAAGGCTTAGATATTGTCTTGTAGCTGTAATAGAAAAAATTAAAAGGCGTATAGATAGTCAGCGGGCCGGACCGTGGACTCTTAGTGAGAGCCTAAACTGAACTGGACCTCCTAGTCAAGTTGCTATCTATGATCGCAAACGCTATAGAAAAAACATCTAGAAATCTAGAATGACATTTCTATAAACTACTAGCGGCCCGTCCCGGGTTCGCACGGGTAGACACTATAAATATATTAAGATAGGATTTCTTCAATTGATACTTTAACAACTACTTTATTTATCTGATAAAAACTTTTTTAATGTAACACTAAAGTAACTGTCAAAAATTGACAAATGGCAGTTTTTATTATTTATACGTCAAATGCGGCTGACATACCGTAAGCTGTTGATATTCAAGAATTTTTAAACTCAACCATGTTCAAAAACTATAAATTGAGATGTGAGCTATCCTATCTCCTAAGTTAGATCGAACGGCACTTTATTATTTATACGTCAAATGCGGCTGACATACCGTAAGCTGTTGATATTCAAGAATTTTTAAACTCAAATAATAAACCATGTTCAAAAACTGTAAATTGAGATGTGAGCTATATCCTATCTCCTAAGTTAGATCGAACTGCACACGGTGTGCAAATTTGATTGAAATCGGTTAAGTAGTTTAGGAGCCTATAGCGGACAAACAACGTGACACGTAATTTATATATATTAAGATTTTACCTCGCGTTCGTTTTGGAATCGGTGGCAAAAATAACGGTTAAAGATGTCAAAATCGTTTGCATGTGTACACGTTCGTATGTCACACATGCGAACGATTGTGTGCAAAAGTGGTGGTTTTGACACTTTAACTGCGGCTAATAGTCAAATGCGATGTGTTTTACGCGCCTGGCGTGTGTAGCCGCACTCGCGTCGCACAAAGGAAACCACAAGGTATGTATTATATTTGCCGCAGTCAAAGTGTTAACTGTTTTCGATCCCAAAACGAACGCGAGGAGTGACATTTCTATAGTCTTTTTTTAGATTTCTACATTCTTTAACGGAAATGTCATTATCAAAAATAGTTAGCCTCAGTTTTCTATAGCGTTTGCGTTTTTGGAATTGCAACTTGGCTCGAGGGCTGGAGTCCTGGCTTTCGTATCGCTCTGTCTGCTGGATAAAAAGTGAGACAAAAGCCGACGCGATTCAATTCAGGCTCGCGCTAAAAGTCCCATGGCTACCCCTACGCAAATGTGTAGATTACACGAAACGAGTTCAGTGGCGAGACAGTAAATAGCACACTCGGCAACAAACAAATCAAACTGTTTATACAAACCGAGTACTCGGCCGAGGGCACTGTCTCGCCACTGTACTCGTTACGTGTAGTCAAACCATAAATAATAGAGTAATAGATGAATTCTTTAATTCCTATGAAGTTATGAATGTTACATTAGTGATAAGCCACGAGAATCTTGTTATTGTTATTAATTGACATGTTTTATTTTATTAAATCAGATGCTGTTTTATTTTGTAGTTTGTACATACAATATTATGACACTATTATCTACAATTATAAATGTAATAATATCAAGTTGTTTGAGTTTACCTAAAAATAATTAATTATTGATTTCGTCAGCCGAACCGATTTGGATGAAAAGGGTGAGAAAGTAATTTATATGAAATCCTACTTTCTACGATACAGTGGCATCGTAGCGTTAGCTCCTAGAGTGGTTTTCGAGCTCGACCATCCGCAACCTGTAGCATAGCATAAACTCTGACGAAAAATATGTAGCGAGTTTTCAATTGATAATTGTTTGCAAAATGGGACAGCGCCCCTGTCGGACTGTCGGTAAATGGAAAGGAAGGCCCATACATGTTTCTATCGAATACTCTACGTATTCTCCATCAACATTTATGCAGTTTACATTTACCGGAGGCGGATTAACCGGGGCGCTGATACTTGGCTATATACGAGTATATTTCACGACAGAATTTACATAGATATACTAGGGCTACTGTGACCGAAAATATTCTCCACTCTTATACGCGAGACAGGTGTATATTTTCACATAGCTTTGTCTCGTTCTAGCACGACGAAAAGGGCCTCACTAAGTTTTCTAAAAGTTAAGTGCTTGGTTATAGCTTAGTACTGCGCCCTCTCAAGTTAAATGACATTTGTTACAAAGCACCGATTAAAAAGCCAAAGAGCCTAGATTTTTGTTGCGGCGCATGCTAGGCTTGCAAAAATGAATTGACGACTCCTGCCGACCCTCATACCCTAGACCGCCACTCAGTGTATATCTTATCTATATATATAAAAATGAAACCCGTTTTCCTTGGTCACGGCATCACGCGTGAATGGCTGGACCGATTTCACTAATTCTTTTTTTGTTGTATTTGTTATTATTAGGAGAAGGTTCTTAGGAAAGAAAAAATTAAGAAAGTTGAGTGGAACATTAGAAAATTAAGATTTAGTTAAGACAGCTAGTTTTACAATATTCTTTCAAATAAACAAAATGTTAAAAATTTGAAACGTCAATTGGACACAGTCGAAGTTTGCTACTTCTAGAATCTGGTAAAAATTCGTCGCTTGTTTAAAAAATTGTAAAACGTAAGGTTTTATCACATTCAAATGTCGAAGTCATCATTATAATGATGTTAAACTAAAGACTGTAATTGACCGATTAATTCTACTTATCCTACCAATCTATTTAAGTAAGTAATAAATTTGTCTTAAAAAAAAAAGAGCCGTGGTAGCTCAGTGGGAGAACCGCCGCTTCGCATTCTTGAGGTGGCGGGTTCAAACCCCGACTCGTATCAATGAGTTCTTTAGGACTTATGTACGAATTTACATACCACTGGCTTTTCGGTGAAGGAAAACATCGTGAGGAAACCTGCATATGTAAGTAGTTCACGCAAATAGAATAGAATAGAATAAAATTTATTGCATAAAACTGTGTAGGTACATAAAGGTCTTAATAAAATAAAGTCTCAACAGTAATATCCATTGTGGACGTACAATAACTAATAACAAGAATAATTTCTATAATATTAGGTTAGGAGCTTTGACACACTTCACAAAGTGTTTCAATAAAAATTGCCTAGCATTTAGCATTTTAATTCAAAAAATTCTTTAACGGAGTAAAAATTATATTGCAGCAGCCATTTAAAGACTTGATTCCGAAATCTAAAGTATGACAGTTCTTTAAATGTTTCTGGAATATGATAAAATTTAATATGATTAAAAAGGGCCGATTACCGGCCTAGTTGCGGAAAAAGAGCCCGCTCTTTATATGTCTTAAATGTATACGGTCATAAATGTTGTTAGTTAACTAATTCGGTAACAAATCTACTCGTAATTTATAAATACGGGCCGCCGAGCGATTGTAAGGAAGTATTTTTTGCTTAAGTTCATTTAGGCTGACACGAAATTGAAAAATATGACCCACCTCCAAAATGGGCTCCAAATTGGGCAGCGTTGCCTTAAACACTTTGGATAACAGTAATTGATAGAAAAAGCTATATTTTGAATTAATTAGTGTTTAACCATAATAGCTTACAGTGCTTTTTAACCGACTTCAAAAAAGGAGGAGGTTATCAATTCGTTTTTGTTATAATTAAACACGGGAATACTCACGTAAAAATTAAGTCGTCTACTACGACTAGTTTCGGTCACATTCGGTGACCTTCATCAGGCGAGTTTACAAACGTGACGCGCTCGCGGTTGCGTCTCGCGATGAGTATTCCCGTGTTTAATTATAACAAAAAGGGGGGAAAACCACGTTAGTTTCCAGTTATCAATTCGTCTGTATGTTTTTTTTTTATTTTTTTTTTGTTTGTTACCTCATAACTTTTGACTGGGTGAATCGATTTTGATGATTCTTTTTTTATTAGAAAGCTGACGCTTCCCATTTGGTCCCATTTCAATTTAGTCCAGTTCTGATAATGGTATCCATGAGAAAACCATATAAGCCTTAAATTTACATTAAGTACGTGCGCGACAAATAGATGAATAACTCAATAGTCGGTCTTTTGAAGTCGGTTTTTGTTTTGTAAAAATAATGTTCTTGTTGCATTTGCATTTATGAAGTGATTACCTTGACCTGATTTTCCGCGCTTGGTTAACGATGATTCTGAGTGCCTAAGGGAGTTTTTTTTCGTATTACGTTACCGATTGTGTTATGTAACGTAAACTACAGTTAGTATGAAATAAGAATCGCGCCACCTAGTGTTCATAAGATAACTACAATAGTTCCATACAAATTGTAGTTTACGTAACCGCGATCGTCGTAAACTACACGAAAAAAAAACTCGCACTAGGCTCTCAAAACTCTCGACAAGCGAGTCGCTTTGACAGATTATGTTTGAATTTCTTTTTTTGTCATAGGTGGCAAACAAGCAAACGAACCTACTCATGGTACTAGGTAGTGGTACCTTATCAGGCTAATAACTGGTGGCTAATTACCATCGCCTATAGATATTTTCTATTTTTCACTAGACCGGTCAAAAACAGTCCGGGTAAAAATAAAAGGATCAACTGTATAAAATGTGTATATATTTAATTAGTAACACGGCGATACGTTATACATAATACGCGGTTGGAGCTCAATCTTCGTCTTCGTCGTCGGAAGCGCCGTTCTGTTGAGGTTCCTCGCCCTCCACGCGGGCGTCGCCCATACCTGTGACAAATTAAAAGCATTAAAAAAAGTCAACTCTATTGGTTTCATTGATTAATTACATTTTTTTTTGATTAAAAAAAATACGTGAATAATAAATCTTTATTTAACCCGTCGTGGACTGTCTTGTTGTTACTGAAATCGCAAAAAAAACAGGTGTTCTGTAGAAAAATATCAACGAAAGTAAGTTGACAAACTGCTGTGGAAAAGCTGTTTTTTGGCGATTTGAAAAATCACGCTATGATCTCTTTTTGGCTTATTATAACCTTATAGCCCTGAGCTGTTAACATTCCGCCTTCGAGTCGTCCGCTCAATGGGACCAGTTGTCTACACTACATAAGTACATATGTACAGATAATTGCCCAGTTGGTTGTTGTAACCAACAATCCATATTTGCAAACAACACTGTGTTCCAGTTGGAAGGGCATTGTTTCCACTAAAATTTCAAGGCAAATAGGAGATTAAACATTAAAAAAAAGTCGGGCCTATGACATGCGTCAATTTGGACGAGTTTCCGAGGGACCCCGAGACCACCCCAGTTGTGTGTTGTCAGTTACCTTCGTCCTCGTCCTCCTCGGCGGAGTCCCCGGCCACCTCCGTGTTCTCCATCTCTGCGCGCTCCATCTGCCGCGCCAGCTCCGCCTCGTCCGTCGCCGTCACCACTTTAGGCTGACAATTACAAACAATTCATAAGAATTCATTCAGGCAACATCAGCCCATATTCAATTTTTTGTTCGTCATCGCACTTTTACACATTTCTTTTCTTATTGTTGTTAGAACAACTTGTCATTGATAATATATCAAGCTATATAATTGATTTTTAAATGCGTGAAATGATTTGACATTTTTTATTTATGAGGGTAGTTTGTTGTAAAGCCGTGCTCCTTCATTAGTAAGCATTGTTTTGCCGTAGTTTGTGCGATGCTTCGGTAAAACGAGATAGCTAGCTCGCCGAGTTCGGTGATACAAAAAATTTTCGCGTTTGGTGAACGTTAGGTTAGTGTGTGTTTAGTAGGGGTGCTAGGTCGGGTAACCTCCTCGTGGTGCACCCTGGGCAACAGCGTGCGGTAATACTGCAGCTTTTATGCAGTATTACCGCACGGTGGCCAATAACCCGACACGGTGGGCTCGTCCGCGTGTCCCTCTGACTAGCAGAGGGCACAGCGTGATGGCTTGGACGGTGGCATTGCTGCCACCAGGGGGGTTTTCCTTGTGCTCCTCGCCGCATGTGGGCAACCCACATGTCGGTCGGGATCGACAGGTCGACAGATCGACATGGTCGGGAGTGCAAGGAAAGGAAAGGAAGGTGGACGCTGGAAGCGTGTGCCGCATGGGGCCCCCCAGCGGCATACGCTTTCGGCCTACATAGGCCGGGATCTCTCGTTGCCGAGCGTGGTGAAAGCCGTGCTCGGCGGCGAGAGATCGTGGCAGGCCGGGGTCTCCTTCTGCGAAGAGGTGATGACGCAGAAGGAGGCCGCGGAGCGGGTCAGAGAGGACGACGCCCGATCTGACCCGCTCCGGCGCAGACGAGGGAGCGAGGAGGCGTTTCGCCCGTCTCCTCGCTACTCTGCAGTGGGGTTGCCGGGAGAGTCGGGGGACTCTCCCGGCCTGCACGACCCCACACTGACTGTCTGGGGGGTGATCCTGGGGAACAGGGTCACCCCTCCATATACGCGGGGGCTCTAATCGGGCCCATCGCCGGGGCGAGGTGGCGATTGCTAACGCGACCCCACCTTGCCCCATCTCAGGCGGATGCCGAACACCCCAGTGGTTTTAGTGGGTATGCCGCCGCAGGGCGGAGACTCCCACATAACCACCCTGCCTCCCCCGGGGCGGGCGTGGTATCCATAAAGGATTTCCACTGCGTAAAAAAAAAAAAGTGTGTGTTTAGTAAAAACTAGAATACAGGGTTATAAGAGAAGGGTTATGCTAAGCCGAAAGAGGCTCACAGTACTCATCCTTATTAACAGCTTTTACTTACTTACTTACTTTATCGCATAAAAATCAGCTGTTCCATACATTTTGTCGACAGTCATTAAAATTTCTATGGAGTACTATGAGTCCTTTTCGGCTTGGCACACCCTTTCCTCATTACCCTGTATAAAAGAAGTCTACTACTACATACCGCCATCTGGATATTGAATACTCCGCCGGCCGCATCTATGGTTTCCTTTATTTTATCAATGGCGTCCTGGAGCGCTTTGAGCCCGTCTGTCTTTTCGGGGGTTGACGTCGTCATCACTGAAATAATATGTTAATTATTAAGTACAAGCTTTTATTTATCTAGCAATGTGTGCATGTTACTATGTTTGTCGGATGGAATCTTGCAACTCAATTATGAACCACTTCCTAATGTCTGATTGAGCTGAAATTTGGTATGTATGTAACTCTGATGACTATGCACTAAAAGCTTGTTTATAAAAATATTTTAAAATTTATTTTACTTTTTATTTTTATTTCTATTTTAGGTTTAAGACTTTTATAATATACATGACAGTCCCCTTAAATTAAAAAAAGATGGTAAAAGATATTGAAGAAAAAAAAAAGGAAACATGATCACTTGAGTTGACTCACACAGTTGAACAGATCTCGTGCTGCGTCAGAGCTGGGCTCTGCTAGTATTCCGCTAAACCGTCCAACATTCAACCTGTTCAAATGGTAAGTCATCTCAAGCGCCCGTCTCTCACGCTCAAGGCGTTTACACTCCACCAGAAGGTGGTACACGTCTTCCTCCACCCCACATGTGTCGCAATTCGGCGAGTCTGATTTACCCATTAAATAGGTAAATTTTTTCAAAGGCATGTGACCAGTCCTCAACCATAGTTTTACTTGTCAGATAGACAATTTGTTTGGGTACTTCTTCGTCGTACATTGTCGCTTGCTAACAGGCGAGTTGGTGGTAAAACGCAGACCTCATCCCCCTTTATGTGTGACGTATATCATGGATAGCCTCGAGGTTCAAATATGTATGTAAAAATCAGAACTTACCATATAGGGGTGGGGCAATAAGGTTGATTTTGATGGGTAAGTCCACAGTGGACAGCGCAAGACCAGCTTTCAGCGCAGCCCTGACCGCGTCAATTCCTTCATATTCGTAACAAGCGCACTCAATGTCCGCTCGGATCTTCACGGCTTGCGATGTGAGCTTTCTCTTGATGTTGGCCAGGAGTACTTCCTTGGTTTTATCGTCGAGACCGCATTCGTTTAAGACTGAGGGGTCTCTGAAAGGTACAGACGTAGGTTTTAAATTGGGGCAATAACGGGGTAGCAAGTTATATTTAATACTTTGACTGTGGCTAATAATCACACAGTGTGCAGCCGCACTCGCGTCGCACAAAGGAAAACACAAGGTATGTGTTTTCTGTGGTCAAAGTGTTAACTAAATTAAATAACATATTGTATATAATTTCCTATACGGAAGAATAATGTTATATTTATTTGTTTATGTCCACCTACACTACATACACAAATAAATTTACAAAAATGAAAAACAAAGATTATCCAGACAAAATAAAGTATTTAAAGGGGAAGACAGCATGTAATATAAGTCATAATGTTGCAAATATTGCAGAAATAATAACATTTAATTAAACAGAGAGAGGAAGGCAAGTAGAATAACATTCTTAAGCTGTAGCTTGTCCGCAAAATGAGCGAGGCTATTAACAAGCCTGCTTATCTTGCAATGATTATTTTCATAGTCAGTCTCCGCTAGCCTCTTTCACAGTCTAGCCTCAACTATGAAAACTATTGTTGCGAGTTAAGTGGGCTCATTAATGGCCTCACTCATTACACAGTCGAGCATCGGCTTCAGTGTTGGTCCTCTTATCACATAGCAACATAACTACTCACATCGCTGCCTGCTTAAAGAAGTCATATGCGGATGCTTTCTTCTTGTACTTCTCTTCAAATAACCAAGCCGTCCTCTTGTACAGCTCTTCAAGCTGTTCCGAGCTCTCGTAATGCAGAAGTTCAGCGACGTGACGCAGGATTGAGTTGACTGCTTTCGCTTTGGCATACCTCTCTGTGCATTTATCTATGTCTTCGGCAGAGACTCGACGTTTTGACAAGTCAATGTAACCTGTAAGCGAGATGAGCATAATTTACAGTAAGGCGGGGCATCCGGTTGGTTGTTGCACTAAATGGTGCACCGTATTTTGAAGGTATAGATCTATTTATTGACTGAGTGGTATAATCAATGCTAAAGAAAGAGCACACAAACAATACGGGTACAGTATATTTTTCTATTGTAAGATGGTCGGTAAGCATTGATGTGGTCTACGATGGAACACACTTGCCTAGAAGCAGCCCCGGATCTAGGGGGGGGCGAGCCGGGGCCCATGCCCCGGGCGTCAAGCTTAGGGGGGCGCCAAATTCACACTTTATAGACGAATAGACAACTCATCATTTACTAAACTTTGACCACGGAATAAATAATAGTACAAGTACAGTCATGACCATATCAACTCGATCGATACCCAGAGCGCGGAGTAAGACGTGCTGTACGAACATTTATTATTCGCGAGGCGCGTAGGGCATAGCCAAAATACGCGCCCGCTCGCCCGCAGGAATCGCAGAGGGGGGGGGCGGCATTTTTCAGTTTTTGCCCCGCCTAAAAAAATTTGTAGGTCCGGGGCTGCCTAGAAGAAACCGATTCACTTGTGACTTGAAAACATTTAGACTTCATCTACTGGGAAACAAATACTCGGGAGCATTTCACACTCTAGTTGTTCACACAATAGAAGTAGAATCAAAGCCTTACGTTTTTGGAATATTAACCATAGTTATGATGGCGTTTTTTACCGTGTGCTTTGTGCATGATTATTATGACAACACTACTGATTGATCTGGAATGGATCGCTCTTAGTGATACGATTGTCTTATATGCCTATCACTTGTTTAGCTGTTTATATTTTCTTTTTTGTTGTCTATGTGATATTATATTGTATTTACCAACCTTTCTCTTTATCCACTCTGATGACCACAACAGGCTCAGTTTTGCCCACCCTAATCAGTTTGTTGATGGATCGAATACGTCTTCTAGACAGCTCAGACAACAAGATCATGCCCTCGATATCGTTGTATTCTAGCAGGCGGACGTACGCTCCCATCTCAGCGATGGAGCGTACGGTCACCATCACCACATCTTCGACCTCAGGGTACTTCTCCTGGTAGAACCTACAAGACAACGGCATCTGCAATACAAGGCTTCATTTATAACCTATACTTTTCATAAACAACACAGGAATGCCAGGAAAAATACTCGTATAGATGGATTTAGGCACCTTGGTTATATGTTTCAATTATTCAGTGGTAAATAATGATAAATAATTGAAAAAATGATGAAATAACGCGCTTGTTCACGTTGACACAAAAAGACAGACAACTCGTTTATACGTTTCGTTTCGTTTTACAATATTTTTGACACTTGAATTAGGTTTTGTTTAGTCATAAAATATTGCGTAGATTGAAACGCTACAAACATGTTGCCAAGTTGCCATAGACAAAATATCGGAGTCATGCTATTTTCTCATGCTAAAATTAGCATTATCGTTTTTAAACAAACAAAAAATAAATATAGCAAAAAGACTATGGCATATATTTTTTTAAATTAATTGCGTTGGAATGTTGCATTTAAATAAAAATAAACCACAAAAAGCAAAGCATTAATAGGTAGGTACTTTGTGTAAACTGAAAAGATTTGCTGTTTACAATCTAAAAGTTCATAAGTTATCTACTAATCAAGAGATCTTGGAATATCTCTGATAAATTGTAACGAACAATTTGTAAGGGGCTTGGTCGTTTGAATTCCATTAACTGCATTAATTGATAACGATGTCTGATACGCCTTCTCACATGACAAATATCTTTGCGACCTATTAAAACCCATTAAAGCGTTACGAAGCTGTCGCATTCCAAGCTGCACGCGGAATAGATTACGGTTCTGTGAACGCGCCCTATTTTAATGCATTACGCATCCTTGACCATGCAGCGTCATTCAGTAGTAGGTACCTACTCAAAATTACAAGCAACTTTTACTATAGGATCGACCTGGAAATCGCAAAAAAAAATTAGTTGTTCCCTAGCATACCCTTTCTTTATAACCCTGTATTTATATAAGATTTGGTAAGTGCGGTAGCAAATAAGAAGCTAAGAAGGCATAGCTATAGACTGACATTAGGAAGAAAGGCAGCAGATGAAGGGATGCAATGGGCAAAGGATCGACAACAATCGAAGGCCAGCACCTAGTAAAATTCATAATGATGATAAAATATAAGCATGAAAATAATGAAGTTCAACTTCAACTCTTAATTTTTGGCTTTTGTGAATATATTTATCACAATTTTGCCAGTGTCTTGTGGGTGGAAACACATAGACCATCAAAGGCAGTTTTTTTTTTTGGCTATTTTGACCGGTGAAATTGAATTACTTATGTTTTATTTTTCCATCTGAAACAACAAATATTAAAACTAAATACGAGACAATCACAAACATATAATTAGGGTGTTGGGTAGTTAATTAATTAATAATGAAGCTAATAAATGAAATCGTAGAAACTGCAAAAGAGTTTCAAAATGATAAATAGGTCAATAGAAACATACCCACATCTTTGAAGCCTGCTGAAGCAATTGTAAATTATTTGCCGATGGACCAAATACGCCGCATGGCAGATCGATTGATTTTATTGCTTCAATGTTAGTCACGCAACTACGCACAGGCAGACCTCGCAATTGTAGAACATTAAAAACGTTGGCATGGTATGAATTAATTGATAAATTATAGGCGACGCGGCCCGCGGTAGATTCAGTCGACAAATCTCAGTATTTCAGCTTTCAGTAGATACTTACCTCCTTGGCTACGCTGTACGCTTATAGTGCTTTGGCACATTTAGCCAGTGCGTGTCCCGCGCTTTAAAGAGTTGCTGATAATTAAAAAGTAAAATTGGCGGGAAAGTTATGAAAAGTGTTTTTAATTGTTTGCAAAATGGAATTAATATGGTAAGTGCTTGTGAATTAAATAAATAAATTGATTAGTGGAGAATATTTTGTTATGTGGTCCGGTTATTTTATTTTATTATATAGGTACCTAAACCTGCAATATCTGGTGTGATTTATGAAGTTTATCTATCTACCTACAAACCTGCGACTCTTTGGCTAACTTCTCCGATGTATGTATTCTGGCTTCATGAATTTCGGATTAGTCTAATCTGGCTTTCCTCAAGTCCTTTTGAAGTGGTTTTGATGACAACCTGAAGTTCAATTCTCAATCTACCTGCCGCTCCGCTGGCGCACTCTATTTTGAAAGTGATGGACAGAAGTTTTTAAAATATGGAAGGTGGCTTGGCTACCTACACTATTTTAAAAGTGATGGAAGCTTTAAAAAAATATATATACGCGTCCACTTGAAAACCTCCGTTTTTTCGTCGGTAAAAATATGAAATTCCAAACATTGATTTAACACAATGTCCTAGCATTTTTTTGTATTTCAAGTAATAACGATGTTTATAGTACCTCGATCTCGAGATGGGTGACCGCGAGTGGCATTTACGTTTGAGCACTACCCTAGGTCGGATGACTTTTAGGCGGCCTAAAAATTCTCACGCCAGGGCTAGATATCCACTCGGCTTATACGAACGTACTTTTACCTTACTTTGTACTAGGTACTTTGTATTTTGATTAGTAGAGTTATAGTAGTTTTATTAAATATGTTGACGGAAAGATATTGCTTTTAGCGACAACACAGCCTTTTGTGCTTATCTAATGTTTTGCTGATAAGGGCTTTTATTTTGGGTCTCATCTCTATAAAGTGGTGTTGAATTGTATTGTGTTTGTGTACAATAAAGATTTATGATACATACCGTAAAACGGGGCTTTAATTAATTTTATAATTAAATTCGGTATATTTGTTCCAAAATTAACTTTAAAAATGTAAAAAAAAAACACTATTAGCGACTGCTTAAGTAGGTACAATAATGCGTTTCTTTAAAAAAAATCGTCGACTTTTAGTTATTGTTAAAAAAAACTGCTCTATAAATTTTAAATTAATTAATTGTTTATACTATATTCACGTCTCGACGCTTTGAAAAAATATGGCTGATATTCTGGTAGTGTAACGTGACGTGACAAAAAAATGAAACCGATGTGTCCACATGTCAGAAAAAAAATAAAAAATGTAAAATTTGAGTAATATCAAAGTCGCCCTAGATCTCAAAGTCACTCCGTTTTACGGTATCGTATATAACTAGCTGTCTTGCGGTTTAGGTAAGTAGCTTAGGTATGTGCTTCCTCTATTCTACAAGAACATTATTTTTACAAAACAAAAAACAAAAACCGACTATTGAGTTATTCATCTATTTGTCGCGCACGTACTTAATGCAAATTTAAGACTTATATGGTTTTCTCATGGATACCATTATCAGAACTGGACTAAATTGAAATGGGACCAAATGGTAAGCGTCAGCTTTCTAATAAAAAAAGAATCATCAAAATCGATTCACCCAGTCAAAAGTTATGATATAACAAACATAAAAAAAAAATAATAAAAGAAAAAAAACATACAGACGAATTGATAACCTCCTCCTTTTTTGAAGTCGGTTAAAAATGTTACAAAATCGGTTTAGCATTTAGACACATGGTAACAACCATTCACACACACATATACAAAATTTCGCATGTATAATATCGGTAGGATAAAGCCACGTATTCACTGAGCGACAGTGTTTCGCATACACAGTTTCTGAAACATCACGTAGATGTTTCCAGGAACAATGTTTCAGAAACTCTGCCGTCCACACAGACAGCTCCTTAGGTCATGTCGCCCGAGGAAGTAGTGTTGTTGTGTGGTGTCTACATTTTTTTGCATAAGTCCATTTCTAGTAAAAAGAAAAGAAAAAGAAAAAAATGTTTTGAACAATTTAAAGACACGTTCACACTCGCACGCACCTGTTTCGCAACTGATTTGTTTCTGTTTCTGTGTTCCCCGCCGAAAGTAGGGAGCACCTAAACATATCGAGAAACCCGTAGTGCTTACAGAAACAAAATGATATGTTTCTGAAACATTATGATTTGTTTCAGAATCACGTAGATTTCGTTTCTGAAACAGAGTTTATAAACAATTGTTGCTCAGTGAATACGTGGCTTTAGATTTCATTTCTTAAATGAAATTTATTTATGAAATTTACGAAATAATCGTACTAATATTATTAATGTCAAAGTTTGGATTAATTTGGATGAAACTTCATTGATCTGGGGATGAAACTTGGTATAAAGATAGCTTATAAGTACCCTGGATTAATTTAAAGGCTACTTTCTATCTCGGGAAATGAGAGTAAAACCACAGACGGATTGCAGCTAGTCTATAATTTTATATAAAAGAAAGTCGTGTTAGTTACACTATTTATAACTCAAGAACGGCTTTACCGATATGGCTGAAAATTGGTGAGGAGGTAGCTTAGAGCCAGGAGACGGACATAGGATACTATTTATTCCGAAATTCAAAGGTGAGCAAGTTCTCATTCCGAGGATCCCGATGATCCCAACCGATATGCCGCCGTTTGAATTTAAAAGACTTCAATTTCCGATCCGTCTTGCATTTGCCATGACCATCAACAAATCACAAGGCCAATCCTTAAAAGTTTGTGGTTTGAATCATGTTCACGGGTCGGAAGACCATCTGCGTTGTTTGTTTTTGCGCCTGATAATAAAACAAATAATGTCGTGTATCACAAGGTACTTAAGTGAAGAGCAACCTATGTACGAAAATGCAGAAACAATAATAAATTATTAATGTACTTCATTTTTTTTTTCTAATAAAAAAATTAATTTAATAAATTCGAAAATCTGCTTATTTATTGCCTTTAAGGCGGAACAGAGTTCGCCGGATCAGCTAGTTTTGTATAATTTTATATCATAATGTATGCAGAAGAGTTTCAAGCTTTCGCAAAAAGATTGGGTACCTAGGTACTTAAATTGAAGACAATTCAAATGCAGTATAAATTGAATGGAGAAGACAGTTGCAATTGCATTAAATTCGAATAATGTAGCGAGTTACCGACCCAGCTCGTCCTTGTTAGTGGTCGAGGAAATACAAAGAAACTGACTAAACTAATTCTAAAACTCGTTCGGGGCTAACTGAACCTCGTGACTTCTATTCTACCCAACCTTTTGGTGTTGGTTTTGCTCACAATTGAACTTAAAAATTATGTTGGAATGAACTAGTCCTAAGACGACACACCCACCGAAGTCTAGATCGATGCCACACCCAGTTTGGAAAGCTGTGATTTTAAAAGTAATGTAGGATTTTTCCTGAATTAAATATTTTGATTTAGGAAAAATTGTGTAGATTTTTTTTTACTTACCTGCAAAATTTCATCAAGAATGGATTAGCCGTACTCAAGCTATCTTTGGAAAAATATACATACAATCGGCTCGTATACCTAATGCGTTATCGGCCGAAGTTTGCTCCGCCATCGTCGGATAAAATCGGCCGATCAAATTGAAACGGATCAAGAAACTGATCAAATCAAATCGGCCGACAGCGGTTGTAACCAGTAGTGTTTTTTTATACTATTGAGTGACGAGACGAGAAAATCGCTCGTATGTTACGTGTGCATCGGGGTTTGATTCGATTGGTAGAGTTTGGCTGAAAACGTCAAAGCATATATTATTCGAGCCATATTTTAACCTAACCTCGCTCAGTCAAAAATATCATAACCGACTGATCTTTGTCTACCTTACAAGCAATGATACACAAGGAAGCATTTGAACATCCTCAAGGTCCCACCCAAATTGGCAGCCACTGATCGACTGATGAAGGTCACGTAAGTGGGTCGCATCTGCGTTTTCAGTCAGATCAATTATTTGTTGACCCCTCAATTATTTGTTGACCCCTCGATTCTATCGACATTCGATGCCTTGAAACTGGGACATGCGTCTGATGTTTCAATTTGCTAGGGTCAATGTTAAGTGTCCGATGACGGTTAATTTTAATGGGTTTGGACTGAGGACAATGGCCTTAAGGTTCGAAATTTGCTTACGTTCAAACAGTGCTTCAGGAAAACGTTTGTTTAACTCTACGGATTCCGCGGTGCGTGAGTAGCCCACGCTTGACCTTTTTATGCAGACTAGCTGTGCTTCGCTGTCCCGCGTTTTCCGGGACAAAAAGTAGCATAGATGTTAATCCAGGTTGTTTGGTACTTTCGTACTAAACAACCGAATCCGTTTTCTCGTGATTGAGTAATATATCATAAAAATATTCACATTTATATTAGTAGGATTAATTTATACAATAGGAAAGAAGCTTGGAAAGAATTAGGTTCAGGACGAGCCCTTTCCAGAACGGACACATTTCAAAACGTGCATTGCCTAGAAAGAGCACTTCAAAGAACTGGCTCTTTTTTGAATAAGCACTACCGTAAGCAAGCATGTTGCAAAATGTGCACGGTTTGTCAACACGTGAATCTTGCTTGAAAGAACACAGTTAGGTATTGCACTAACACGCAGCGGTGAAGTTCAAAAGTTCTGTATTTAGTTTTTCTGTTGTCTATTGTTAGTCTATTGTCTATTGTTAATCAAATAAAGCGTCTGATCTTTAATTCTGCTGAGTGAGGGTGACTAGCACAAACAATCTTTAGGTAAATAGCGAAAAACGAACTCTGCGATCAATTTATTTGTAGTTGCCACCATCACACAATATGATGACTTTGTTGACACCACAAAAAGAAAGTAGAAAAAGTAAAACAGCACGAAAGGTCGCCAAAAGCGATCTCTTCTAGACACCCTTCGGAGCAGAGGTGAAAAAATTATACAGGGTTATAAGGGAAGGGTATACTAAGCCGAAAATTAGAACAACAACTTTTACTGTGGAACCAACCTGGAATTCACGAAAAAAATAATCAGCTGTTCCATTTTTTACATTTTGTCGAGTGTCTTTGACATTTTTCTTTGATGTTTTTTACACAATTTCTGGACCAGCGTCCTTTTTGTAATGTTGTTCATAATGATGAGTGCTATGAACCCTTTTCACTTAGCTTAACCCTTTCCTTGTGACCCTGTAGAATGTGTAGTAAAATAAAAGTTTATACCAGCATTTACGAGTAGTACCAACAAACCTGCGAGCTAGGTATATAAAACGCATCAACCCTGGAGCCGGGGTCTTAGAATGCGGCTTCGGTATCCCCTGCCTGTCGTAAGAGCCGACTAAAAGGGGCCTTTGGGCTCGTGGGTGGTCAGATTTGGGGATCTGGCTACCTTCTCGAACGAGCCCAGGGAAGACAACAGCGCGGTGTGGCCCGTGTCGTTGTAGGGGCCGGAAAAGGACCAACGTCCTGCGAATGGTGCCTCAGGCAACGTGATAATTAAGGGGGCACCAGTATGAGTTCGTCAGAGACCCTGGTGCCCCTGTCAAGCACAGAGGCTGGCCACCGAAGGGGTTTTATTGAGGAACCTCACATAACCCGGTTGCTCCCCAAAGCAGCCGGGTATCTTTCTAAGATTTCCCCCCAGTCAACAAAAAAAAAAAAAAAGATATATAAAACGCATAAACCTCCTTTTTTGGCATCGACGCGGTCGGGTAATAATTTCCACTAAACTATGTCACGTCAAATGAATATAATTGATTCTGTCCTGCAAAACCGGCCAATTACAATAAATAGAACAACCGTCAATATCCCAGATTGCAAGTTTGATTTACAGCCGAGGTTGATTTATTATCATTTATTGGTATTTATTGCAGGGTTTTGCTGGCAACATTTCTATCAGCTAGTCCGATATTAGGAGAGATATTGGGTAAGTGTTTCTACATTATGAGTTAATTACCTACATGTAACGAGTACTGTGACGAGATAGTAAATGGGCATACTCGGCCGAGCAAACAAAATAAATCATGGTTCTAGTGACTGTCTCGCCTCGTCTTACTGTTTATACAAACTGAGTACTCGGCCGAGGGAACTGTCTCGCCACTGTACCTACTTGTTCCGTGCACGCATTACCGAGACATAGGTATAGATGAAGAGAGTTGTTTTACAAACTTTTATTTACATAGATTCACCTGATCGGTGGTCAGTCTGTTTTGTCTTTAATCAAAACTAGCAAGTTAAAGCTCCAGTTTCCAGTTTGCATGTAGAGGAAAAGGAAAGGAAAGGTAAAACTGGAAACTATATAAGGAAAGGGTATACTGGGCCGAAAAGGGCTCATAGTCTTCATTACGTACAACGTACGTTTTACTACGGCGCCAACCCGGAAATCGCGAAAAAAATATCAGCTCTTCCATTCATTTTGTCGAGTGTTATTGGCATAATTTTTTGAACAGCTGATTTCGCCCGACCTTGTCGTCTATTTAATTTTTTTCTTTATTTCGATAAAAAAACACAATCTTTACGCGCGTTTCACACCGCGAGCGGTTCAGATCGCTGTGTGAATCGCCCAAGTTACTGTAACTGATTGGGGGAGAGGGGGGGGGGGGGTATTTCCTCTCATCTGTTCCTTGAGCCCTCATTCATCATCAGACTATACAGCTATTATACTCTTTTCTTCCAATTTCTAATTTTCGTTAAAATATATTTCCTCTCACTTGTGTCTTGAACAGATCTTCATCATTGAGATTAATTGAGACCATATCTTCTTTTCAGAGAACACCACAACAGTCTCACCATTCCCATACGCGCCATGTTCTCCACAACACCCTGGAGACGTGGACTTCCAGACAGTAGACCTGATAGCCGTATACCAGGTAGACAAGCCTGGAGCCGCAGGTTTCACCATGGTCCAGGGCTCTCAGGACTTGCAAAAGGCATATAGGATCGGTGGGATAGCCAACTTGACTATGCCTGTGCAGTAAGTATTTTTAGGGTTCCGTACCCAAAGGGTAAAACTGGATCTTATTACTAAGACTCCGCTGCCCGTCTGTCACCAGTCTGTATCTCATGAACCGTGATAGTTAGACAGTTGAAATTTTCACAGATGATGTATTTATGTTGCCGCTATAACAACAAATAAATAGAATAAAAAAAAATTTAAGGGGGCTTCTAAACAATAGACGTGAATTTGTTGTCGTTTTTATAGTAAATGGTACGGAAACCTTCGTGCGCGAGTCCGACACGCACTTGGTCGGTTTTTTATGCAATTGACGAGACGAGCAAATCGCTCGCCTGATGTTCACGTTTATTCATAACAGCTCTGCCACCCAGTATTTTGAACTGGAAAAAAATAACTTTTTAATTATTTATTTACGAGCTGGTTCTTTTACAAGCTTTTAATTAACTTGCCGTCTTAGTATGTGACTGTGTCAGTGGGTCAAATCTCGCAACTGATTTCGACTTCGCTTTCCGAAGTCCGATTGAGCCGAAATTTGGTATACTACCTGTGTAACTCCAAACGAAAGTTTATTTTTAAAGATTTACAAAAAAAGCTGAAATAGACTCTATGCAAGACTCTGTACTTCTTCTACACGCCGCGGCCAAAGCGTAATAAAATTAACTAGCCAAATTTTGGGCACGAGCAGCTAGTCTATTTTTAGCAAATTAATCTTGGTGTCATAAACAGGCTGACGAAGACCATGTACACTTTTTATATGATTTTGTGTAGTCAAATTTTAATTTGAGTAGGTACCTATCTAACGTTTTTTGAAGTGGGTGACTAGTCCATGACCGAGTTTCAGACATCGACGAGTTGCCTCCTAACCCCATTATGGAAGTCTTCTGAAACCTGAAACTTCGGATAAGTAGTTATTATTTAATGAACATACACAAAAAAATACATACAGACTAACACAGAACCTCCTCCTTTTTGGAAGTCGGTTAAAAATACAATAATATACATACTTACTTCTAGTACCCAAATTATATTTTAATATCAAAGACGAGTCTCGAAATTTCACCTTTATTCTGCAGGAAACGTACTTTTTTTATGATAAAAGGCGTGAAAGCGTAACAAACAAACTCACTTTCGCATTTAACATTATGTATTATTAACGATTGTTATAATATTTTTTTTACAGCTGCCAAGCATGTCAGAGGCCTAAAAAGCTAGGGCTAGCCACTCAGCCTATGAACTTACTGTTTATAACTTTTCCTCGATTTTAGGCAGGTGTTCCCAAACGGGTTTCCCCTTAGCTTCAGCGTGATAGGCACGTTCAACTCCCGAGGCCAGCGCCGGCCGTGGAGCTTGCTCAAGGCACGGTCTCAGGCCCTGCACTTCTCCCTCACTCTACTGCCTAAGGCTAAGAAACTGGCTATATTCATCCACAAGAAGAGGATGGTTTTTGACAGTTGGGAGGTGAGTTACGTCATCATTCATCATTTTCATCATCACAGTCTTAGTAAATAGTTAACTAGGAATTTAAGTTAGATTTAAATTACTTATTAGCCTGAGACTAGATTGTAATTTTATTAAGAAATTTTCTTTCGGCACTTCTTAAATAATAATAAAAAAAAACATTATTTGCCACCTTTAATCCTTCCACTTATTAGGTACATGGTACACGAGAAAACATTAAACAGGCGTGAATCCAGTACCTAAGTATTTTGTTTTTAAGGATGCAGGAAATTGTATTATAATTATTATAAAGTCAACATTTTGAGATAAGTTTTAGTCAAAATGAAGTAGATTGGTCGTGACTCAAAAGTGGGCAATTTACCCTCTATTGCCCTCGCATTGCAGAACTCTGTAAGTTTTCTAATTTTGTTGTCTTTATAGTGAAGAATGTACGTGTAGTGTTGACTTTAATAATAATGTTACCATGTTGCATTCCAGCTGTTTTCCCCAGGATGGCATAAAGTCCATGTTGGAGTTGACAACGATACTGTGAACGTTGCTGTTGATTGTAACGAGGTAAGTTCTTATAGTATTTACTAGCTGACCCGGCAAACGTTGTTTTGCCATATAAATTAATAGGGGTTGGTGATAGAAGGGTGAAAATTTAGGGTTGTATGTATTTTTTAATGCCACATTATAAAAAAAAAAAAAAAAATTGTCCAAAAAATAAAAATAAATGTTAAGGGTGGACAACCCTTATCACTTAGGGGTATGAAAAATAGATAGTAGCCGATTCTCAGACCTACTGAATATGCATATAAAATTTCATGAGAATCGGTCAAGCCGTTTCGGAGGAGTACGGGAACGAACATTGTGACACGAGAATTTTATATATACCTAAGATTTTATGTTATAGGTCAGGGTTTTAAACAGATTCATTTCATTTTCTAATGAAGATTCAGTAGATGGTTCATATTTAAAAAAAATATTTACGGAAAAACAAGAAAAAAATTGAGATTCTTGAAAATGGCACATAAAATAGCTACATTACTTAATTTGGCCACATTGCTAAGCCACGACAAAATAATTTTAGAAAAATAAAGTACCAACGAAATTGCTGTGAATATATTCGCGATATAAGTACTCTCCATCACTGTCGCTCTCGTTCGAAAAGTAATAAGAGTAAGAGTGACCGAATGCCAGAAATGGGTCTCTTTATGATTTCCGTTTCCAGCTGGAGGCAGAAGAGGTGACTCCTCACGAGCTGACGAAGTTCCAGGAGCAAGCCAAGTCGGTCTCCATCGTGTCTAATGACGACGGCACCCCTGCACC
Source organism: Alcis repandata (assembly GCA_949125135.1). Taxonomy (NCBI): domain Eukaryota; kingdom Metazoa; phylum Arthropoda; class Insecta; order Lepidoptera; family Geometridae; genus Alcis; species Alcis repandata. Next base: position 5,553,768 of record OX421243.1, read on the forward strand.
TGTATGTATTTACATCCATGTTCATTCGTGTATCTGTTTTGCTCGTGTATTGACGTTCATTCGTGTATTCATGTTCATTTGTGTATTTATGCTTCTTGTTCTTATTTTTATTTGAAATGGGGGCGATAGGTCCCGCACTGGTGCCCTGCAAATTGAGCATCCATTAATGACGAAAGGCTCAAGAGGCTTAGAAGGGGTTTGAAAAACATCACAAAAGATCACGTGTATTTAATTTTTCGTTAAATTCTGAAGAGATTTTAAAGACACTTTGTACCAAAAATAAATACACGTGATGTTGGCCGGGGAAAGGGGGGGATGAAGAAGCTGCTAAAAATGTCACGTGATTAAGACGACCCCAACCCAAAGGGTGCATTGTATTTATGCTTATTTTATTAAATTAATTTTGTGTAATTTTGTGTACTATGTAGCTTGTGTATTTTAAATCGTGTATTTAATCATCTATTTATGATTGTTTGCATTTTATGTTGATTTGTGTATTCTTGAACATTGTTTATTAATTTTGTTCGTCATGTTAAAACCTATAGCATTTACATTCACATTTTTGAACTTTAGACAGTTTGGTACATTTTAGATTTTTAGGGTTGCGTACCAAAATGTTAAAAAGGAACCCCTATGGTTAGAGTCCGGTGTCAGTCTATATGTCACAGCCAGTTATTTGTTGTTTTCAGATAGATCTTCAATGGCTGTCATTGAGCTGCTATGCATACAATATCACACAAGATAGCTGTGAAGAAATTGTAAGTATGAAAAGAGAATAAAATAAGAAAATTATAAGATATGATTTTGTATATAATATAGAGGAAATTTCATTTATTTTTCAGAATAAAACGGAATACTTAATAGCTACACAACCTCCCGTAAGTAATTTAGATTTTTCGTTGTTCGATTTGATTTTCTTTTCTTGGTTATTAATTTTGATTTTTTTCTTGTTTTATTTTATTTTATTTTTACCCCCAAAGCGAAATATTATAAAGACGTAAGTATGTAAGTACATTTGTATATCTGTCCGTCTGTTACAGTTAGCAGAGCTCTTAAATTGCTGAACCGATTTTAATATCTTGATCAAGAGTGTTCTTATCTAAATTTAAAGTAATCGGTTCAGCCTTTACAATATTAAAGCCGGCCTTCGGCCTTTTTTTCGGCCTTTTTTTTTTGGGGTCTTTTGCCTTTTGTGCTGTGCCGCGCAGGGTCTTGAATTCTGCGAGTTCAAAATTCTGGGTGGCGCAGACCTGTTATGGGCAAACGTGACGTTTAACATCAGGCGAGCGATTTGCTCGTCTCGCCACTCAATTATATAAAAAAAAAAAAAAAAATTATTATTTATTGGCTCTTTTTTGGGCGTTTTATTAATACCGTTTCATAAGGATTAAAAAAATAGATTAAATAATAAAATTATGTTTTTGGTGTATGTGAGTGAGGATTTTTTTTAATTTATGTTAAAAAAGGTTTTCCATTTATTATTTTGTAATTTCAGTTCGCCGTTAGTTCAGGATCTACCAGCTTGACAGCTTTGGGTGCTTGTAACGCTACTTGTCCGCCTGTAAGTAACAGTTTATAATAATATAGAATAGTTTAAAAAACTAAAAAACATGCATTGTCACCGCTCTTTGACAAACGCGGCACGTAGCAGAATATGTACCAGTAGCCGTGGGGAACCACAGCTTAGCCAGCAGTAGTCACAGAATTCGCGTACCGAGTCACAGCTTAGCTAACAGTAATCATAGAAATCGCGTTCGGAGCAAAAACACAATTTATTAGCTTCATATAATTATTTTAATTTATTTATAAGTATATATTTTTTTATTTTTTGTATAATAATTGATTGTCATCGATCCTCGATATATCTACAAAGTTTGAACGAAATCCGGCCGTTTAAAGTGAGTCAAAATCGCGCCCAAAGGAGTCGGTTACGTACATACAGGTTAATAAAATTGAATAACAGTTATAAATCTGCAAAAAAAAAATATCTTGAGAAAAGAAATTCAAAAATATTTTTACTTTGCTCAAATATTAAAAAAGTTTTTTTTTGTGAACTGAATTTCCTATTCTAGAATGTAAATTTTTAACAGTTTCTTCTTTCTTTTGATGAATTTAAAAAATATAATGATTTATTTGTTTTTAGGGACCTCAAGGTCTTCAAGGACCTAAAGGAGAGCAGGGCGATAGAGGATTTACCGGTTTGCCAGTAAGTTATAAATACAGGGTTATGATGAAAGGGTATGCTAAGCCGAAAAAGTCTTATACTCATCATTTGAACCAATTTTACCATGGGGCCATTTTTTGGCATAAATAAAATAAACTGTTTTATAATTTTAATTTCTAAATATACATTTTTATGTTTTCGCTATAATTTTAAATGATTTATTTTTCAGGGTTATAGGGGTATTGAAGGCCCAGTGGGTCCCCTGGGCCCTAAAGGAGAAAGGGGCGAACCAGGCTTTCCAGGCGCTATTATAAACGTAAGCCAATTTGTTTATCTAAAAAAAAAATACAGATTAAAATCGACTTTAAAAAAGAAGGAGGTACTCCTGAGGAGTTTTTTTTAAAGAGGATGGCTTGTTTAGCTGTGTATGTTTTTCCTATTAGGGGTTGTCAATTAATTACGTGATGTTTTTTTAGCAACTTTTTCATGCCCCCTCGCCCCAGGTGATATATGATGAGGTTATAAATTACCCCCCTCCTCTCCCGCAAATATCACGTGTATTTCTTTGGTAGATACAAGATTCAAAAAATATAATACATGTGATATCTCACTACATCCCACCTCGCCCCTTCATTTATGTTTACTATTAATTGTTTACTGATTTTTCCCTTAATTGTAGACAGACTTTTTTATGGATTTCTTATTTTTTTTAGGGCAATAGCTCAGTTCAGGGTCCCCCGGGTGAACCGGGACGACAAGGGTTTAAAGGAGAAAAAGGGGACATTGGGGAAAAAGGTAAATATTTTTATAAAGAAATTTAATATTATTTTTTTGTTGATTTTATGTTTTTAACAAATTATTTTCTTATTTTTGTAACAATAAATGAATACATGTTTTTGAAACGAATGTTATTCTACTTAGTTTTAGTTTTTCATGTAATTTGTTGATATGCAATAAGGCTATATTCTATTTTTAGGAGAGCCAGGTGACCCAGGTCCAGTGGGCTTTGCAGGGTCGCCTGGTGTCAACGGGAGAGACGTAAGTTATTTATTTTATCTACATACTAGCTGCGCCCCGTGGTTTCACCCACATTTTTCTGGATAAAAAGTAACCTATACGTTAATCCAGGATGTAAGCTACTTTCGGACAAAATTTCATCCGTATCTGTTCACCCCTTTTTACGTGATTGAATAACAAACTTTCACATATAAAATAGGTATTATAAAGATACAGCGTTATAAAGTAAGGCTATGTGCTCAACCGAAATGGGCTTAATACTCATCATTTTCAACAACTTTTACAATGAGACGAACCCAAAAATGGCGAAAAAAAAACTGCTGTACCATACATTTTGTCGAGAATCATGGGCAATTTTCTCTGGAACAGCAATTTTTTTTCCCGATTTCACTCTTTCCTCACATTGAATACATATTATACTTACATTGATTTATACGTTATTATACATAATGTACAATTATTTCAAAATATTTTTAAATAATAAATAATTAATAGGGTGAACCGGGATTAACAGGCCCCGTGGGGCCCCGCGGGGACCCCGGCCTGATGGGGCCCCCCGGACCGGCTGCTAACGTCAACGCTTCACTTATCTCAGGTACGTAAAATAACTATAATTTATTAATATTTAGAAATGTAATTTAATAAATCTGGGTGCACGACAGTGCCCCCCCGCAAAGTCAACTAAAAGTACCGACTTTTTTGAAACCATTGAGGCCATTTTCGCCCTGTTGTAACTTCGTTGTGAATGAAGTTAGAAGTCTGAATTTTTTGTGAGTTAATTTCTGAAAATTGATTGTGCGTAGGAGCAAAAGGAGAAAGAGGTTCACCTGGAAGAACGGGTAGAGATGGCACTCCGGGAGAAAGAGGACCTCCGGGAAACGACGGCGTTGTGGTAAGAAATTAACACGATTTAGAACTTAAAGTCTTTCGTTATTTTTATGGCGTATAATAAATTCCTATCCATCAAACACACTTAGAAATTTATTAAATTTCACGAAAAATTACTTGGTAAGCGTATGCAGTCAAATTAAAATAAAACGTGAAACCCGCACATTTTAAACATATATTTAGAGAACCAGTCGACCTTAAGCTTCTTTTTCTAAATTAATTTTCCAGGGTCCACCAGGCCCCCAAGGTCCAATGGGGATGTCAGGTTTGCCGGGTGAAAGGGGCCCCATTGGCCCCCAGGGCCCAACTGGAGAAAAAGGACCAGAGGGACCACAGGTAAACAGTAATATACTACCTACCTACTTATTAATATCAAAATTCTACAAACCTCAATTATACACTGATAACACGATACAGTTTTGAATTCTAAAATTTCCAAAATTGAACTTAAATTTCCTTTTCGAAGACAGCCAATTTACTGTCAACATTTCCACAAAAATTAATATTGAATGATCACATAGCTTTATTTATTTTTCTATCATTTCTTTTAACAAAATACTGCATCTGTAAGCTATTTTACTATGAAGGAACAACGGGCCGACCAGACCATTCAATACAATTATTTGTATGTACAGGGTGTAGACGGCCCCGAAGGCAAGCCCGGGCCGCCCGGGGCCCCTGGGCCGGCTATCGCGGCCCAACAAGGACAAACCGTGCCGGGGCCACCCGGACCGCAAGGGGAAAGAGGAACGGTGAGTATTTAATTTTACCTTAGTATTCTGTGGTTTTATACACATTATTAGCTATTATTGACATATTGCTACTGTTTACATGTAATGTTATTCTTATGATCTATTTTCTGAATTGTTAAGATATCACGCACTATTTTGTTTTGGGTGCAATAAAATTCAATATTTCTGGATAATACTTTATTATAACTACGTTATAAGTATGATAAATAATTCGTTTAAATATAAATTATAAATTAATATAAATTAAAGTTAGATATTATCTAACTTTAATTTATACAAAATCAAATAGGTTCTACCTACTCTGTATAATATCAAATCACAGTCATATTATATTACTGTTAAATAACCATTCGTTAATGATGTTTCCAGAAAGGCGAGCCAGGAACCCCGGGCATGCCGGGTCATGACGGGATCAACGGCATCCCAGGGGCCCCAGGATCCGCGGGGCCACCCGGTGCCCCCGCGCCGCACCTTCAATATAACCAGGTAACAATGCAATACGGTGTGTCAGTCTGCCATGTTAGAAGTCTAAGTTAGGGTCTAAAATTTTGACGCCAAGGCTAGCTAACTCAGCTTGTATGTAATGATACTATGGTATAGATATAGATACCCTTACCTAATGGTAATATAAAATGCAGGAATATAAGGAAAGGGGCCCTTTATGGCTTAGCATACCCTTTTCTTTTAGCCATGTATATTTATTTTTTGTATATTTTTTGCAGGTGCAGTCAGTAACTGAAAGCGAAGTGAGGAATATATGCGAAGATTTGATAAGGGGTAAGCTATTAGAGGTGCTTAATTTTTACATGATTTATACCCAAACCATGGTAAGATGCGCTCTGACAGCTACAGTAAATTGTTAACACAGCAAAAGCAAGAAAATTTACTGGTTCTATCTATGGTTTTCTAAAGTGGATTTTCAGTCAGTCGCTTTGTTGGCAAGTCGGATAGAGATTTTACCAACAAAATACAACACTATAGTAATATACTCGTATGATAGCATAAAAAAATAGCTTTGCACTTGACTATAAGAAATATTTATTCCTCCCGCGACTGGCGAGAGACAAAAATAAAACCACGAAATAATATGAAGATAAAAAAAATATATATAATAATTACAAACACTTTTACAGCACGTCTGAGTGACCTGGCTGCAACAATGTCTGCGCCCGCGACGCAGCCCGTCGCAGGACGGCGGGGCCCGCCGGGGCGACCGGGGCCCGCTGGCACTCCAGGTAAAAAAATAAATCATTAATTTATTTCCAAAACTCGTGTTAAGTCAAACTCTTAACTATTTTCAGAAGTGGAATAGACGACTTTGATTGCCTTCAAGACTACAGTATAACTAGTATAACTACAAGCGAATTTGTTTTATTTTGCCAATTATTGATCTGTATTTGTGTTATAACATTTTCAGTAGGTATGTATATCATAAAAAAAATAACAAAATCAGTTTATTGAAATGTGGGTTTTGCAAAAAAATATTTCGTTACAAAAATTTAATTCAGAAATGACTTTAAATTTCAGGAACTCGAGGAGACCCAGGCGAACAAGGCCCAAGAGGCTACCCAGGGGAATCTGGGGAGACTGGCAAGCCTGGCTCCCCGGGCAGTAGAGGAGAAAAAGGGGACAAGGGCGAAAGGGGGCCGCAGGGGGTCGGAATACCCGGCCCGGAGGGACCTAGGGGGCTGACAGGTCAGTAGGTTTTATAGTTGATTGACGATATTACTGAGATGGTAGGTCTAGAGATTCTGTACTTGACTCGTGATTCCGTCACTCTCACTCTCATGACATTTTTAATGAGAGCGACAGAGACCGAGATAATATCTTGAATAAAGAGTTGTTCTTGTTATTGTTTTCCTAAGCTACCTTTATATCAAACTAGCTGCGCCCCGCGGTTTCACCCGCTGTCCTGCAAGAATAGCGGAAAGCCGTTCAATTTTCTGGGGTAAAAAGTAATCTACATATTACCTAGGGCCTAAGCTACCTTCATACCAAATTTCGTCAAAATCTGTTTAGCTGTTAAATATTTAAATCAAATTGTCATCCATACGTCCATTACATAGCTGTCATTTGCGCAAAGAGTATAATAAGTCGTTTTGTTATTCCAAGTCTGATTCTTTTTTGTTATACCGCGTTTGATAGTGACTGATGTTTTATGTCAATTCACACTTGAATGCTATCGAATTTATTTATTAGAAATAAATAGTATCCTATGTCCGTCTCCTGGCTCTAAGCTACCTCCTCACCAATTTTCAGCCATATCGGTAAAGCCGTTCTTGAGTTATAAGTAGTGTAACTAACACGACTTTCTTTTATATATATAGATTATACCTAAATCCGTTCAGCCGGTTTTGCGTGATTGAGTAAACAACGTCCAAACATTCAAACTTTGACATTTATTAATAGTAAGATAACTTTTCCAAACTTAGAGTAAAATGTTTCTTTCACAGGTCCCATGGGTCCTTCAGGACAGGAAGGTAGATCAGGACCAAGAGGAGATCCTGGCAGAGAAGGTAATACATTTTTTATAATGCAAATGCAAGTAATTTTATCACCTTTACCATGCTTACGTCACGTCGCTACACCGTCTTACGTCCCCCCGGTTTGAATGAGCGCCGAACAACTATCCAATCGGCATGTCTATCGGTCGGCTTGTTTGGTTCAGCGGTAGTGTATCCGCCTTATAAGCCAGAGGTCCCGGGTTCGATTCCCGGCCGGGCAGATGTTTGAATGATGAATTTAAATATTTACTTTGTGTGTGTCCTATGGCATCCCCGATACAGGATTTATTCCTAGGGGAGCTATGAGTGCAATACGTTATTTATTTATTTAATTACCAAAAGCATATGGGTAACGAGTACAGTGGCGAGACAGTGCCCTCGGCCGAATAGTCGATTTGTGTAAACAATTTGACGAGGCGAGACAGTCACTAGAACCATAAAGTTTGCTCGGCCGAGAATACCAATTTACTGTCTCGCCACTGTACTCGTTACGTGTAATCAACTCAATGCCAGAAGTATAAAGTTGGTATTACAAATACCGACAAAATCTACATCTATCGGATTTTTTCGAAGGTTAAGAAAATTTAGTTCAAAGCTAAATCGCTTGATGCCACTTTTTACTAAGCGCTTGCATGCTAAGGATACTAAAGTATCCGCGGACGTAAGACGGCAATTTTTTTATATTTTTGAATCCACGGACGTGCTAGTAGTTAATTATTCACAATTAACGTATTTTATTTTTCTTTCCCTGCTAAATGAATGATTATTTAAATTTAACCCTTATCAACAGGTTCAATGGGGCCCCGCGGTACCCCAGGGCCCCGCGGTACCTGCGAGTGTCCCGTGGCGGCCTACTACGCATACTCACCGCAGGGTTACTTAAAAGGACCATAAATGCTCATATTTCTATATAAGGGCGATCAGATGGTTGATTTTCTTTTTCATTGTATATTTTTTGTTATTAAAATGCAGATTTTGTTTTCCTTCATTTTTGGTAGCTTTTTGAAGTTCACAGATTTTTATGTTTTTTTATTTTTAAGTTTTTGGTAACTTTAAATGAGCACATAATTTTTTTTCTATGTTTTTGTTATTTTTTAAAGTGCACAAGTTTTTTTTTCTATTTTTTTTTGTTAATATTTAAAGTAAGTGCCACTACCGATCAATATCAGAAATAAATATTTAATATATTAATATTTGAAAAGGCCGATTACAGAAATACGCTATTATGTAAGCAAAGATGATAATTTGTGGTGTTTATTACAATATTGTATACGAATGAGTTTTAAATGTATATTATTTATGGAAGTAGTACTAACTACCCTGTAAGTAAATATTAAAAAAAACTACAATAGAAAATAAGAATAATTATTTGATTTTTATTTCGCTAAAAATAAATTAGAAAAACAATTATATCATCGAAATATTATCACAATTTACTCAATTAGTATAAAACGATAAGATGAAAGTAATATTTCAAAAAACTAACACATGATCGCCGTGATTTTCACGGATTACAAATCAATCACAATTGGTTCAGCCATATTATTCTTCGTCAGTTGTTCGATACCGGCTCTATTTCTCGTACCGAATCTATTTCCGCTTTGCAAAAGAAACACTGCTTGCTATTCAGTAGATGCTGCATAATACATGCCCTGAAAAACAAAATTTCCTTTATAATAGATTTCTTTGAAATACTTTGAGCTTGCAAGCTTTTTCGATTACTTTCGTACATCAGATAATTATGAGCAGTGTTATTGCATTGTACTCGTATGAGACTGAAGTTAAAATTGACTGATGAACATTGAACTAAAACAGTTAGAAACAAAAACGCCGAAACTTTTACTAAGGGACGAATTTTCAAATCGCGAATAAATTATTAGCTGTGTTCCATATAAAAATGTTAATGACACTCGAAAAAATGTACATGTATATAATTCCATACTACCATAAAAGTTACTCATAATGAGTACCTACTATGAACGCTATTTGAATTAGCGTACCCTTTCCGTAAAACGCGGTTTGATTATTTTCTTGATTTACCTGCAAGAATGATGTCCGCACGGTACAAAAGCGGCATCAGCCGGCCGAGCGTAGCATATAGTGCAGAGCAAGTCGGACTGCGCCCCGCTGGAGCCCGGGGACTTCGCCCTGACGGCCGCGTCCCGGGCCACTCGCAACCGATCCACTACTACCTCTAGGGCTCTCAACTCTTCCAGGGTGACGTCATCTGGATCTGAGTACGAAAAAAGACGTGTGGCACTCGGGGACTGCCGCGGTAAATCTATTGCATACCATATTTTTTGCAAATAGATAGAAGAAGATAGAAGCTATGCAATAGTTTAAAAATACTGATGAGTAAAAAGTAAGACAGTATTTTTTCTCTCCTGAAAAGTAGCAAAATTCAACCTAGAGATTTCTCTACCACGCTGCCTTCTCTATGTGAAGAAATATCTTACGAGCCCATAATGAAGAAGGTTCCAATTAAAGTCATGCATACTTAAATAAATTATTCTAAATTTAATTGCAAACACGTTAGGCCCCGCCCTATCCCAATATACTGAAACCTTGCCAGCCAGTACCCATTAAAAAGCTACCGAATGTCAAATTAGATTACTTTTTTATTATTCCAGCCAGCATACTTTTCTGTAATAGGTGGATAAATGGAGGAACTATTTTTTTCTAAGAAAGACTGTCATTTTTGTTTTGGAAGTGCAATAGTGGCGCCTCCATTGAACTATTTTTTGACTTTGTGTTAGGTTTTTTTGGAACGGAATTTCTGCATTCCCCGCTCAAGGCCCGCGATAAAATCTATGCAATAGCTTAATATTCTCTATATCAAACCTAAATCCGTTCCGCTATTTCTAATTAATTGATTAACAAACACAAACTTTCACATTTATAATATAAATAGGATTACTAACATTTGTAAAATGTGAAGTGGCTTTTGTCTTTCGCCTTCCCAAGCATGTACTCGAGACCGTCTATTCTGAAGAGCGGCTCTGATATTAAAGCTTTCGTTGACTTTTCGAGATGCTGAAAGCATTAAAAAATTAAATACGAAGACTAGGTACTTAGTAAATCTAGAATACATTTAAATTTGTATACTGGAATCGCGAGTAATCGACGCACTAGAAGGAAGAAGTCTTGGTTGCAGAATATCCGAGAGTGGACAAGCATAGCTATTGGACAGCTTTTCCGGTTGCTTCTTTTCAGATATAGTCTTCAAGCTTCAAGTCGATAGTGAATCAGGTGCTTTAAGGCAAGCGTGCTCTAGCGTTGACCGGATCATTGCTTAGTTGCTTACCACCAGGCGAGATGTCAGTCAAACTTATCATATCACCATCGGGGAACATTCATAGGTAGAGAATTCCACACTCTGGCGGTTCGCATAATAAACGTCGAGTCAAAGAGTTAGTTTGTTTCACTTATTTCACAAGTACCTCAGGCGATAGTTTAGGGTCCAGGATCCTGATAAGACAGCCAGCGACCGGCGCAAGCGCAACATAGTAGTGAACTCTGTCGGTATCGGGCAGACCTCGCGCCACCAGGCGATTGAACCCTGCCCCGCCGCCTCCTCTGATGCAGACTCTGGATATCACTGCCATCAGGATCTGAGGGGGATATAAGAATAAAGGATATATTTAAAGTGGGGGCGTGGGCTGCATGTGGTCTTCAGGGCATTCTGAAGTTCTTCTATATTTTGATTTGAAAAAGTAAAGAAATGAAAGTGCCTTTATTCGCACAATACTAAAACATGTAGTCGGTTGACAATTTCTTGCCAACCAGTTATGTATATTGCAAAGAGCTAAATGACTAGGAAAATATAGAAAAACGTTAAAGTATCCACATAAAGACAAACATCAGGCTACTGCTATCGAAGTAGGCTGGCTGCACCTGTGCCTCTCTCCCTCTACTCCCTGTGCTCTCCGCTCTGTACGTGAGTATGTGCTTATATTTCAGCATAAAATTGTGATGTATTTGTTACCTGACAAGTCCTTCCAAGCAGCAGTTCGTTCTGACTCTCCGCGGTCTCCGCCTTGGTCAGCAGCGTGGGCGCGAGTGCGAGGGTCATCTCCAACGCCCGAGCCAGCCCGTGGTATAGATCGAAACAGGTCGCACAGAGCTTGATCTGCCGAGACTCTAGCTGCGCGTCCACGTGGACTCTGTCCATCTGTGAAATGGACAGAGTAGAATAGAATAGAATATAGCTTGACATGCATTTTGTTATCAATAACACGGGAGTTGTCATAATTCTTACGTATTATTGAGTCGGATTCTGCGACTAGCTGATCTTTTTTATATAGTATAACTAGCTGTTCCCTGCCACGCTTCGCTGTGGATAAAAAAAAAATAGCCTATGTTACTTTGGGATAATGTAGCATTCGAATGGTGAAAGAATTTTTGAAATCGGTCCAGTAGTTTTTGAGTTTATTCCACACAAACATACAAATCTTTCCTCTTTATAATATTAGTATAGATATAGAAGTATAGAAAGAGCGGTAAACAGGCAGACGGCCAGCCTGATGTAAGCAGAACCGACGCCTATGAACACCTCCAACACTAGCGTCCTTGATGATGCTTTGCCAGCTCGGAGAGGTGCTTGTAGCCTCCCTTTTCAAAACGCCCCATGAAGGATCTATTTGAAGGAGTTATTAGAAGCGTCACAAACTACAGTGATACGAGTAAGGATGCAGAGTAAACTGCCTCTAAATCGAACAAGTGTGAATGATCGCTATATTTACGGCTTCCTCCCTTTATCCAAGAGATACTCCTTACCTCCTGCATCATGGTGATGAACTCAGAGAAGGCCCAGTTGAGCTGGCTGAGGAGCGAGTTGAGGAAGGCTGCTGATTCAGTGGGATGCGTCGCCAGGTACTCCTTGATGCGGTTCTGTATCACTTCCGAGGGACATGGGCCTGTGACGGACAAACATTTAGACATTTTCTAACTCTACCCATTTTTATACATCGAGATGGGCATGCGTTTGACCACAATATCACTTGATGGGTAGCGACGATGTGGTCGAAGATGTAGTAAGTTTGCCAAGTAAATACTATGTCTAGAAATGTCTAAAACTGGCTTCCTTGTTTCCTGAGAGACACAATCTTGGGCTTTTAAGGTCAGACTGCACCATCTTCGACCACATCGTCGCCACAAGTAGGTACATAATGATCTATTGAGGACGTTGAAGATCTTGAGTATGGAATCTATAGAGGGATATCTCTGTGAAGCACACCTACTCAAAAGAACTTTTTTTTTCTATTATTTAAGAAGTGTCAAAAGAACATTTCTTAATAAAATTACAATCTAGCCTCAGGCTATTAAGTAATTTAAATCTAACTTAAATTTCTAGGTAACTAATTACTAAGAATGTGTCCAATAACACTTTTCTTATTGTTTCTATTAAGGCGAAGACACAATGTTCACGTGTTCTCAAAAGAACTTGCCAATTTATACAAAAATCTACTAAAACATTAAAGCGGAATAGATCAAAAGACTATTATCTACAAAGACTACATCTTGTAAACAAGCATCGATCTATCAACAAGGATTTTGGATCCCACCCAAAAATGTTCAAACCAAAGGTAGACTAAATAAATAAACCCGATTAGCCAATATTTAGGTATGATTTAAAAAAAAGCTTGTAACATCCAGACATTTTTCGGGAATTTTGACCCAACATCAGGTATTGGAGCCTGGAAGCTTGCCGGCTGACTACCGGCTTCCGTTTCCTGAGAGATACAATCTTGCGGGCTTTTCAAGGTCAGAGTGAATTGGTATCTTCTAGGTCTGCGTGCATCATCTTCGACCACATCGTCGCTTACCGCAGTTGGTGGTCAAACGCTGACTTATTCAAGTTAAAAAATATATGAATAAAAAAGCTACGATGTGATTTTTGTCCCCCCCCCCCCCCCCCCCGATCTCTGCAGTTACTAGTACCTATTGTGTGTAAGTGTAAGTACCTTCAAGTGCAAGGTAAATGCCTCATTCAAAATTTCACAAATAAGTACCACCTTTGTTAACATTTTAAAGTCACCTTATGACTCATCGGGACATCGACTTCTTGTATACCAAAATTTCATATTCCTTTGTTTAGAACAAATCTGATAGGTCCAATATAAAGTCGGCACAATTCCCCTTGAACCAAGTCCTTAAGGCTCGCGCACACCGCACCGCACCGCAACGCATAACAAAAATCCTTCTGCATCACTTTCGTACATTTCATATGAACTATCGCAACTACAGGCGGGCCGCAGCGCAAGAATTTGTATTGAAATGCCGCTGCGGCGCGGTGCGGCCCACCTTGCATGCGAATCTTTAATCCGTACCCTCCCAACATTCGTTTTATACATCTATTTACAGGCGATAAATATTGCACATCGACCTTTGGACGAGACAAGAGACTTCGTAGAGCGTTATCTCTGTCGCACGAAATACAAACAGTCCAATATCTATTAGGAGCTCAGACTAACAGACAGAACCATAACAGCTACTTTGTAAAAAAGAGCAAGATGGCAAGTGCCAAAACACGGTTGAAAAAGAGAGACAGACCTTTCATTTTTTGTCCCCGTCGCTGTAACCGTGCCAAGGTGGGCAAACCACAGATTAGGAATAATAGTTACTACGTGAGCCGTCTACGATTTGTAGCTGCCAGGTTGTGAATTATGTTTCCCCAGGATTGTACCCAATAAATAAATAAATAATTTATTTATTGGACTATTTCATATTTCCTGCTGACCCAAAACTAAGATAAGGTACATTATTTTCGCAATCGCAAGATTGCCTATTTAATAAAAGATGTTCATAATTATGAGTAGATTAGTATACTAGTAGTTATTTTCCTACTATTAGACTTTTTCCTACTATGAGCAATTTGCGGCTTGTATATCCTTTCCTTATAACCCTGTATAACAATGTTTTATTTTGTGAAGTATAAAGATTAGAAATATTTTATGAAATTTTTTCCTCTAAGATGGGGGAAGCATTCCTATCCTGGCATTATTTCAAGAATATAGCTGTCGCATGTGCGGTTACACTTTGGCTCTATCTTTAGGTAATAAATCTATGATTAGGAGGTAGTGTGCGACAGAGATAATGCTCTACGAAGCCGAAATTAGCCGATTGTCTCTTTCCAAAGGTCGATGTGCAATATTTATCGCCGGATACTGTAAAAAGTGGTAGCTCGTGGTAGCTCAATGGGAGAACAGCCGCTTCGCATTCTTGAGGTAGCGGGTTCAAACCCCGACGCGTACCAATGAGTTCTTTGGGACTTATGTACGAATTTACATACTACTAGGCTTTTCGGTGAAGGCAAACATCGTGAGGAAACCTGCATATGTCCGGAGAAGAAATTCAATGGCGTATGTGAATCCACCAACCCGCACTTGGCCAGCGTGGTGGAATACGGCCTAATCACCCTTCGAAACATTACCATTAGATACAAATATTTACCGAAACACTGGCTCATAAGACCCGCGTCCACTTTGGCCCCGAGATTGTTTACAGTTGGCTCCCTGTCGCCGTACCTGTCGAAGTATACGTTAATAATTACTATAATACAAGACTATAGTTAAACAGGGTTATACTGAGTCGAATAGGGCTCATTGTTGTAGGGTGCTAGGTCGGGTAACCTCCTCGTGGTGCACCCTGGGCAACAGCGTGCGGTAATACTGCAGCTTTTATGCAGTATTACCGCACGCTGGCAAATAACCCGACACGGTGGGCCCGTCCGCGTGTCCCTCTGACTAGCAGAGGGCACAGCGTGATGGCTTGGACGGTGGCATTGCTGCCACCAGGGGGGTTTTCCTTGTGCTCCTCGCCGCATATGGGTTGCGGTCGGGAGTACAAGGAAAGGAGGAGGGTGGACGCTGGAAGCGTGTGCCGCAGGGCGGAGACTCCCACATCACCACCCTGCCTCCCCCGGGGCGGGCGTGGTATCCATAAAAGATTTCCACTGGGTAAACAAAAAAAAAAAGGGCTCATTGTTGTATTTGTACCAGTTATTCAATCGCAAAAAAACCAGCTGTTTCATAGAAAAATGACAAAGACACTCGATAAGAAATAGCTGATTTATTATTCGCGGTTTCAGGTTTGATCCCATAGTAAGTAAAGTATACACTTAATAAAATATGAGTACTTAAAGCCCTTTTTGGCTTAGCATATTCTTTCCCTATACCCAGTATAATTACAACTTATAATATAGCATCATAAGGATACGGTATGCTAAGTCGAAAAAGGCTCACAGTGCTCATCATTATGAAGAACTAGCTGCAGCCGGTGGTTTCACCCGCTGTTTTTTTTTTACTTTTAAACCTTCCCTGTATTAGAGCAAACAAAACAAAAAAAAAAAAACAACAAAACAGACCAAAAAGATCGGACCAATTTCTGAACACATTTATATATATTTGACAACCAAGTGACACTATTTTTTATTTCTAAAAAGACAAAAGAGATCGGACATCCCGAGTTTACCGTACCGATAGGACGAACTTCAAATGTTTCACAGGTAGGAACAGTTTGTATTGAAAAATAAAATTGTCGATTTTAGTATTTTTCTTTACTTATTATTCATGTTTCTCACCGTTTAAACCTTCCCTGAACTTCCACAAATATTTCAAGATCAAAATTAGCGAAATCGGTCCAGCCATTCTCGAGTTTTAGCGAGACTAACGAACAGCGATTCATTTTTATATATAAGAAAGAAGATTTTGAATATGGCACCATACCTGAACATCACAAAATAAATCAGCTGCTCCACACATATTGCCAATAGTTGTTGACACAGTCATTGTCACACATATTTTTTTTTTTTTTTTTTTTTTATGTAATTGAGTGACGAGACGAGCAAATCGCTCGCCTGATGTTAAACGTCACGTTTGCCCATAACAGGTCTGCGCCACCCAGAATTTTGAACTCGCAGAATTCAAGACCCTGCGTGGCACAGCACTGCGCTCGTCACCCTGAGATTTAAGTTGTTTCATCTCCCATTTGCCCTGTAATTACACTGGAAACAATGCCCTTCCAACCGGAACACAGTAATGTTTGCACATTACTTTCTATGTCTGATTTCTTTTCCGCGATTTCACAGTTGGTCCCATAGTAAAATAATGTCTTTGGCACCCTGTGACCAGTCACCTATTTCCTATTTCCCGCTGGGGTTTGTACACATAATCAAACGATAACAATTGACTCTGAGTCCAAAAATATTTCAATCGATAAGTCCAAGTTTAGTTTTCTAATAGTTATTCCGACATTGGCCCAATTGGCTATAATTGCCATAATTGATTCGGTCAATGTTGTGTCGGCACGACTCCCAATAAAACTAGAGAGTAGAATATCTACAGAGAAATAGTTCTAATATCGATCTAGTTATATACCTAACAAGCGAGCACTCAATTGCAAATGTATCTATGAAACGGATTATGTATTAGTATCAAGCGTCCGCACCGCGTCGAAAGCTTAAATTAACTACCTACTATTTCAAACTTTCGAATAAGACCTCTCCAGTTTAGCACCTACTTTATTTTCATGTAATCCTGCAAAAATAATTAAAGCAAAAAGCTAATTCTGAAACCTTTCGATATCAAAGTTTAACAAATCATAGCTCAATTTCCAGTTTGTCTTTTTGAAATTTGCAGGACTTTATTCCTTTGTTGATTTTGTACTCTGTTATGAAACAGGCTAGGGATAATCTAGACTTATCGATTTAATAAGCTAAATGGACAGCTAACGCAGATATAACGTTGAGGGCAAAATATTGGCTTTTTGTTTGTTTAGGACCGTAGTTAATTAGGTAGAGGTAATAAATAATATAGTACTTAGGCTATACTTACTGGGAGATGTTTAAAGCTATGAATATTGGCTCTGGTGCAAAATTTAAAATCTTTCACCTTTGAAAATGAAGCTCTGAAAAGCAGCTGTTTCATAGAAAAATGTCAATGACACTCGACAAAATGTATGGAACAGCTGATAATTTTTTCGAGAATTTCGGATTAGTCCCATAGTAAAACTGGTTCATAATATAATATAAATATAATATGTGTACTATGCGCCGTTATCGGCTTATGTAACCCTTTCCTTATAACCTTGAATATGTAGAGTCAGAAGTGGGATAGTGGAAGAGCCAACACTGCCTTTTTTTTTTCATGTGATTAAGTGACGAAACGAGCAAATCGCTCGCCTGATGATAAACGTCACGTTTGCCCATAACAGGTCTGCGCCACCCAGAATTTTGAACTCGCAGAATTCAAGACCCTGCGCGGCACAGCACTGCGCTCGTCACACTGAGATATAAGTTGATTAATCTCCCATTTGCCCTGTAATTTCACTGGAAACAATGCCCTTCCAACCGGAACACAGTAATGTTTGCACATTACTGCTTGGCGGTGGAATAACTGGCAAAGGTGTGGTACTTCCCCAGGCGGGCTCTGCTAAAGAACCCTACCCTAATCAAATCAAAATCAAATCAAAAACAGAACCCCCCTTATCAAATACAGAACATGCTACCTAGCAGCGAGATGAGGCCACTGCCGGTGCCGGAATCCGAACCCGGTCCCGTGCCAGAACCGCACCAGCACCCAGTTGGACTGCGCCCACGCTCGGTTCTGGTATGGGCGGAGCAGTTCCTCCACCATGCACATCTGCCTGGAACAAACGGCACATGAACTTTATTACTACGGGGTGTTTCTTGAACGACGGACGAATTCTAGAATATTATTGTACTCAGGATAACGACCATCTTTTATCAACGATCAACGATGCCGCCTTCGAATGACCACGCTTGCTGAGAAAAAACTGATTCACGCGTATTCAAAAAGTAGCCAGTTATAAACGTTTCAGACTCATAAGTCCCCCTAGGATAACCTGTGTCGGGGATGACATGGAACACACACAAAGACAAGGACAACTAACACCCAGACCCAGAATAGATATTTTAATTCATCATTCAAACATCTGCCCTCCGGGAATTGAACCCGGAACCTTTTCCTCATTAAGCGGATGTACTACCGCTGCGCCAAGCAGGTCGACACCTACGACAGTTAACCTAAACTAAACAAGACTAAACTCACTGCTTTATCGGGACCCTCTCGATCGCCCTCATGGTGGTCGGCTGCGTGGCGAAAGACGCCAGAGTCTGGACGAGCGACTCCCTCGTACTGGCCAGCACTATCCTCTGGTCGGCGAACTCGGCGCAGAGGAACGCCGCGCAGGATACTACCAGCTCTTCCCATTCTGAGATAGATAAACTTTTTTGGAGCTTCTTGACCTCACTCCTGAGGAATTCCACCACCGCACTCCCCGACACCGTCAAAAGGAACATCCCACATCTTGCAATAATGGAAAATCCACACTATCTGGTTTGACCGCTGTTATCTTCCGCGGACTTGCAAGATGTGAAAGGCCTATTGTCCGAAGGTCTTTTCACCGAATTACAACATGGGGCGTTTTAAAAAAGGTATCTACAAACACATTTCTGGGCTGGCAAAGCATCATCAACACCGTTAGTGTTGCAGGTTATCACAGGCGGCGGTTTTGCTTACCATCAGGCTGACCGTCAGCCTGTTTGCCGCTCTTATAACTTGATGATGCTTTGCCAGCGAGGAGAGGTGCTTGTAGACTCCCTTTTTAAAATTCTTCATGTTGTAGTTCGGCGAATAGACCTTCGATGGAAAGGCATTCCTCATCTTGCAAGTCTGCGAGAGCAAAGAGCGGTCAAATCGGACGGTGTGGAATTTCAAGCATTGCAAATCTTTTACAATATTAGTATAGATAGATACCTGGTATCTGTGTGAGGGGTACGGTAGGGTGCATGTAAAGCCGCAGAGTGTTGCACAGCTCCAGCATGGCGTCTACGTGGTACT
Organism: Alcis repandata; assembly: GCA_949125135.1. Classification (NCBI taxonomy): domain Eukaryota; kingdom Metazoa; phylum Arthropoda; class Insecta; order Lepidoptera; family Geometridae; genus Alcis; species Alcis repandata. Next base: position 5,572,954 of record OX421243.1, read on the forward strand.
CTGGCACGAACGCGAACAGCGACTCGGTGAAGTCTGATCCTGCGAACAAAGTTATGGCAACTTGCTGTCACGGCGCAATCTAGGGATACAGTTACTCAGTAATTGAGGACGCATCTCAAGAGAGCTGATTTAGAAAAGAAAAAGGCATCTTATGGGCTACTTTAGCTTCATACTAGGTTATGTAGGTATGTGTACAAGGGTGTGTATGTAAAAAAGAGAAAAAGAGATGGATTGTGTGTCTATTAAACACACAGACACACTAAACACTGTTTATGTTATTCTACTTCGTTTTAGGTTTTCATTATTTTAATATTTTTGTAGGCGATAAGTGCGCATCATATTGATTGTAAAAACTGTATCAAATGTTTTAACGCTACACACACTTAAACAACATCACAGCCAAACTCTCCCTTCGCGCAAAACAAGCATCGTAACAATAAAATTTCACAGTCCAAAAATCGCTACTAATTTCGTATTCCGCACAACAGATGCAGAAAAAACGTTCCAATTTGAGGGTAGAAAGTGAATCGTAAGCGGTTCTAGGTGGGAATTTCGGGCCGGGTGAATAATGACATTGTTTTTTGTTTTTGAGGCCTTGGAGCGCTTCCAAGCAATTAAAAAAGAGGTTATTGTGTGGAATATTAAGCAGTATACAAGGTTTCTTCGAGCGAGAATTTTATGGAGATTTTGAGTAATAATTGAGCTACATTTTAAAGCGCCATGAACGAAATGTAAGGCAAGAGACAATAGTATTTTTTTTAATTTAATTACGTGTTTTAGCGGCCCAGTTAATAAATACCTACCTAGTTTTTCACCTTAGACTGTGACCTAACAACACCAGGACTTCGGTCATTCAGAAACGGGGTCTATCAACTAGATATCACGTTTCGAAAAATTTATAACGAAACATCAAAATGCCAATCAAAATTTAATTTTACTTACTACACAAAATTGAAAAAAAAAAGTAATATTTTTGACAACGAGCTGACTGCGCTTGTCATACCGTACTCATACATGACATTACGCCAGCTAAGCATTTAGGGTTGAAACTCGACAAAGTTTTCGTGATAGCTTGTAATCTAAAATGCCGACGAAATGGCTGGGCGTATGCGAGACGCAGGTGACGCAGCACAGCACAGAACAGATTTTGCGGGGCAGAGCAAGCGAGACAGACATAGCGCGTAGAGCAGGACAGACTGTGTCTGTGTCGCACGTGCTACACCGCAGTACGCAGCTCTCAGTACGTTCATGCATTACTAAATCTGCTCGACCTGCGCTGCGTGGACCTGCGTCATCTAAGCCTCAGCATTCGCTTAGCCTAAAGAGACCTAAGAGAATAAAATCTAAATCAGTATGGACGGTTGAGTATTAGGTACCTACTAATTTGTATGGAGCTATTGTAGTTCATCTTATGAACACTAGGTGGCACGGTTTTTATTCTATACAAATTGTACACGAAAAAAACTCACACTAGGCACTCTGTTTAACTTTCCTCGCGTTCGTTTTGGAATCGGTGGCAAAAAACAGTTACATTTATTTAAAAAATATTTTTTGTAAAACAAGCTTTTATTGTATTGTCATCGGAGTTAAACACGTACCTATACCAAATTTCGGCTCAATCGGACATCGGGAAGTGGGTTAAAATAGAGTTGCGAGTTTCCAATTTTACAAATTAGATAATCGTTTGTATGTGTTCGTTCGTAATGTCACACAAAATATGTTAAGTAATGTCAAATCTGAAATTTGACATAGTCTTTCCGAAGGCGGAAGACTTTTCGAAGATAATCGTCGAATACATTCGAAAAGATAGCTGAATATAGCAGCCTGAATGATGAAGATAGCAGCCTGCAGAACGATTGCGTGAGCAAAAGTAGCATTTTTAACTGTTTTCGATATACGAGTATGTACTTAGGTTTGTTTACTGTGTTTTTACACTGTGTGCTCTGTAGATACTGTATACTGAAATGTGCCAGCCGGGTGTTTATTCCTTTGTGTGGTCTGTGTACAATATATTTCAGGGCTATTGTTTTCGGGAATGATAACAACAATGTTTGATCAATTACCATAGACTTATATTACCGCGCTGCGGTTTCACCCGCATTTTCCGGGAATAAAAGTAGTCTATATGTTAATCCAGGGTATATATTATCATGTCGCATCACTCAATCTATATACCTACCTATATAAAAATGAATCCCTATTTCCCTTGGTCACGCCATCACGCGTGAACGGCTGAACACTTTTTTTTTGTTGTTTTTGTTATTGTCAGGAGAAGGTTCTTATGAAAGAAAAAATAATAATACGCGAAAATTAGAAAATTTAAGAATAGGTACTTAGCGCTTTGGACAATGTAAACTTTTTTAATGTAACATTTGACATTGAATTGCGTGCTCAAATATCATGAAGACACATTTACTCTACGTTTATCCCAAAATGTTTAAAAAATGAATGAATGAAAATGAAAATGAGAAATGAATGTGCGAAGCCGGGACGTAAGTCTCACGTAAGTTCGTCCAAATCTGTTTAGCCGTTTTTGCGTGATTGAGGAATAAACATACAAATACAAACGCTTGCATTTATTGACCGAGCGAGCGAAGCGTCTCTGCAACGACTGGCCAAATTTGCTTTCATCTGTCCAGATGTTTGTTTATTTTTGTGTTTGCTTGCATGAGCCTGTATACTCGAGATTTGTAGAGAAGTGCGACCTGTACCTACGCGAGTACCAACATAATATACAAAAACCCGGACTCTCGCGAGGTCTACTGTTCGCAGACCTACTAGTACTATTAGTAGGAAGGATGACGAAGTAAAGTGGAATTACTTCGTAAGGACAATACAAAGCATATTTGTATATTTGGATTAACACTTAGGTCACTTTTCATTTTCAGCGATTTTCATCACAGCGCCGTTTCATCACAGCGCATCTACTATTTATACTTGCTTCGAAAATGCTTGAATGGGGATATCCTTACCTTTGAAATCTTTGACAATAACAGAAGATTTACATTTCATAACGAGAATCTATTTTTGGAATTTTGCAGTCATTGTATTTTTTTCGCATTTGATTTACTGATTTTGTAACTGATTTCGTATGTATAGCATAAGATTTTTAATTAATAAACCGACTTTTAACTACATTGAATAAATTTAAATCTAAAATTTATCAAAAAATATCTAAAAGTAGAAAATTTGTTTGTCATTTTGTTTTTGTTGATTTTTTTATAGTGCTACTAGCTGACTCGACAGACGTTGTCCTGTCAAAAGCCATTGCGTCAATTCTATTTGCGTAACTATAGCAACCGTAGTATGTTGATGCTAACTTGTCAATTTATAGTAAAAATTATCAGTATATATATAATTTGCAATTAATTTAAAATTGCGACTATAATTTGAGATTTAAACTATCCTATCTCTCAAGTTGGATCGAACTGCACATGGTGTGCGAATTTTATTATAATCGGTTAAGTGGTTTAGGAGTCCATTGAGGACAAACATTGTGACACGAGATTTATATATATTAAGATATCAATTCCGATAAAATTAATATCTACCCACCTCCGAAGTTTGACCTACTAAACACATAAAGAATCATCAAATTTCATTCATCCATACTAACACGAGTAAGTATTATAAATGTAAATGTAAGTTTGTTTGTTACGCTATCATCATGAAACTTGGTTCACCTATTCTTGGAGGTATTAGAAGTAAAATAGGATTACTTTTTATTTTTTTAAACGCGGGTGAAACCGCGGGGCGCATCTTTTATTTGATAAAGTAATCGGGTAACAAACATACAAAAAAGGCATACAATTGAATTGAGAACCTCCTCCTTTCGGTTAATAACAAGAACATTATTTTTACAAAACAAAAAACAAAAACCGACTTCAAAAGACCGACTATTGAGTTATTCATCTATTTGTCGCGCACGTACTTAATGCAAAGGATGATGGGCACTTCGTCCCCGGTGTTGTATCAAGCCATGACATATGTCATTCGAAAGAGCATAACAATAGCATTATTTAATTATATGACACCAACCCCGAGTAACGTGCAGGGAAAAAGATATGACGGTTTTTAGATTCCAAAAAGTGCTGTTTTTTTTTGTTTTATAAAACTATTTTATCGAATTTTATTATCGTGTATGCATTTTCTGTGACTATTTTATCACTCCCATAAAACAATTAGATAATAATAGTTTATTTATAAACATTTCTAAAGTTGTAATTATTTTAATTTTATACTGGCACATGCCAAAATCCTTACATTGCTGATTATCGACAGTTTTTGTCTGAATAATGCCATAATATAATATCGATTTATTAATAATTATTATCAATATTTGAAAAATTAAGCGAACTTACCTGTAATTGAAGTCTGATTAAGATTATAAGTTGTTTTGTCGAAGAGATAAAAGCCCGAACCTTTCGTCAAACTAGTTTGTTTTTTTTAATTATCTCTCCCTTTGCCAAGACAATATAAAAGCGAGCGAGATAAACTTTAAATAATGGTTACAGATAAGAGTAAAGGCATACCTAGATCAGAGAGCAATCATAGACTAAATGCAAAGATTTTTACTTTTTAAATGCTTTGACTTTGAAAATAGTGGTCAATTAGGCCGTCTTTGCAGAGCCAGCCATGAATTTGGCTCAAAACATCACAATACTGCTAACGGTGTGAAGTACTATCGATAAAATCGGCTGTTTCGACATTATTGATGTTCTAGAAAATAATTAAGAAATCTTATTGAGAATTGTATTTATTGAGAAGGGTAGTCGTGCTGAATCTGACTACATGCCTACCCCGATCATATTCATACTCTGCAAGACAACATACTATGGAACAAGCTCCTGGCGTACAGAGAACCTGTAAGACCTCGTAAGTGACTGGCAGTACGGATTTTGCTGAAACTGGTCTACTGGTGATCTTACCACTCACATCTGAGAGACTATCGAAAACATGAGGAAGCGCTCATATCACCACCGACAGAGGATGGTAACAGAAGTAGTTTTAGTAGGTATAACCCCACAAAAACCCCCTTGACCCGGTTGCCCCCCAACGCAGCCGGTTATTTTCTTAAGGTTTCCCCCAGTCTCAAAAAAAACTATCCATAATTGACTATCCATCAGTAACACTACTTTCAAACATGTATCTTAAACGATACCGATTGCAAAATCTCGTGTTTTTACTGTTACGGTATTGCTTTATTGAATCGAAAACTGCCAGGAGACAAGCTTATGCGCTTGATCATGGCTTCTCTCGGAGGCTGGATTTTTCATCCGCTGAATCGCGCGTCGGATATGCAACGGCAACGGTTTGTCGTCTGCGTACCCAAAAACACCAGGCTTTAGCAGATAATTATTGTGAACAAGGAAAAGCGTTGTGGAGAGCACCGACCCCTGGAGAACACCGGCCTTGATATCTTTTAAATCAGATAAAGAACCACCAATGACCACTGCTCGAATCAAATAATCCCGCTGGGAGTTCGATATCCATGCAACAAACCAAGTGAACAAGCCAAACAAAGGGAGCTTGCTTATAAGGCTTTTATGCCAAACCCTGGTGAAAGCTTTGTACCTACAAAGCTAATGGAAACGACTAGCTTTTCCATATGTTTTTCAGAGAGGGCATATTCAGCTACTGGATACATAGCGACTGACATAAAATGCCTTGTATCAGATAGCACTCTTAATACTCTTTATTTCTTGCAAACTACTGCCAAAATGACTTCTACATGTTCCATACGTTTTGTCGAGTGTCATTGACATTTTTCTATGGAACGGCTGAATTTTTCCCGAATTTCGGGTTGGTCCCATATTAAAAGTTGTTCAATAATGAAAATAATGCCTACTATGAGCCCTTTTCGGCTTAGCGTACCCTTTATGAATAACCCTGGATTCAATAATCTAAGTAATTTTTGACATACATGTTAATAAAATTCCTTATAATAGCTTTAGAAAGCAAAAGATCAGCAATTTTTTTTAAATCTAAAAACGATCATATCTTTTTCCCTGCACGTCATTCAAGGTTGAGTCATACAATTAAATAAAGCTTATATTATCATCTTTCAAATGACATATGTCACGACTTGATACAACACGGGGACGGCGCCCATACAAAAGTGCCCATTCTCCTTTAAGACTTATATGGTTTTCTCATGGATACCATTATCAAAACTGGACTAAATTGGACCAAATGGGAAGCGTCAGCTTTCTAATAAAAAAAGAATCATCAAAATCGATTCACCCAGTCAAAAGTTATGAGGTAACAAATTAAAAAAAAAAAACAAAAAAAAAACATACAGACGAATTGATAACCTCCTCCTTTTTTGAAGTCGGTTAAAAAGTAAAAAATTAGAGTATATTTTTTTTTATTCAGCAATAGGCTTGCATTTGATCGCTATCTCGCCTGATGGTAAGCAACGATACAGTCTACGATGGAGCATGCTTGCCTAGAAGAAACCGATTTACTCGTGACTTGAAGACACCTAGATTATGTACCTATACCTATCTATCGGGAAACACCTACTCAAGTATGAATATCTTTCACGGAGTATGCGAGCTACCCTTGTAAACTCACTCAGGCTACATTTAAAAATGTCGGCTTCAGAGATCGTATAATAAAGTTATAGCGCGTGACGTAGAGGCAAACCTATGTAGGTTCGTCCGATAATTCGGTAGGTCAGTTTGTTAAAAGCAGTTTATAGTAATGTGTTCCTTTCGGCTTAGTGCTACCGTTCCGTCCAACCCTGTTTAGGGTTCCATGAATACTAACTTGCTGCTGATGCTATTTGCGCGTTGGATCCTTGCCGAGGAGTGGCTGCTCTGGACGTGGGGCTTGGAGGACTTGTAAACAAAGTATAACATTAGAAATTCATCACCATTTTCAAATAGTAATCGTATATAGGTTTTTTCATAAAGGGTACATAAATTCGCGAAAAAAAAACAGCTGTTCCATAGAAATGTCAATGACACTCAACAAAATTTATGGAACAGCTGATTGTTTCTTCGCGAATTTCGGGTTGGTCTCATAGTAAAAGTTGTTCATAATGATGAGTACTATGAGCCCTTTTCGGCTTAGCATACCCTTTATTAATAACCCTGTATTGTTGAGCATAGGCCTCACCCCGGCTCTGTGGCTTGTCGAGGTCAAAATAATAAAAAATATTGAATAACGAGTATGTACACAAATTGTAGGCTGACTTATAAAATGATCCTGTTCTCCTGGATCGACCAGGACAGAACATTGGCGATAAAATAATTTCAAGAAGAAAAAAATACTAGTATATACGTTAGCTTTCAAAATGAATAATAAAAGTAAGAAAAGTAGTTTTTTTTTTTTGTTTTGTTTATGTAAAGATTGGCTTGCGTTTGACCGCCATTTCGCCTAATGGTGAGCAATGACGCAGTCTACGATAGAACACGCTTGTCTAGAAGAAACGGATTCACTCGCGACTTGAAGACACCCAGATTACGACGTCTTAAACGTTACATTCTACACAATCACTTTTAGTATATCAATATCATTAAAAATATCACACGTGTGAAAGAGAACGACGTTTATCTTCTCACTCTTACCTTTGATCAGAGCTCGATGTATATTCAAGCTGTAAAGACGCGTAGCTCGTCGTACCGAGCAAGGAGCTTTTCCCGGGTAATATTTCTTTGCTTGCTACCTGAAAAAGCCATAACTAGGAAACTTTTAGTTTATTATCTATTACATTTTGAAGAAAATAGCGCTTGGGACTCGAGTTCAGAACTATTTCGTCTTCGTGTTTTGCGTGGTGATTTTATTGTTTGTATACCAATGGATAAAACTACACCTTGTTCGTCAAATGCATCTTTCAGGTTAGTGGGAATACTTGTTTTTATTTTCATTCAATAGTAAAACATTAATGACTGTGATAGAAATGTGTTATTAAAAACACGTGTTTATTTTGCAGTTCAAAAAAGTTGCCGTTTTCTTCAGCCGAAAGAGAGCTGATTGAGAGCCTATAATTGAACACTATGCGTTGCGTAATACACCTCGCAAGCTACCTTAGCTGTGCGTTCATTTTGAGGGACGCATAGTGCCGATCCCTACTCAAGTATTGTCTATGAATAGGTTTTTGGGACTCTGTGCGTCCGCGCACACTATGAGACCTCATAGTAACGTTTGTGAATACGGGTGTAAGAAACTTAGATTTGAGGCCGCCTGACACCAGGGATGGACACTCAGCCTATACGACTTCAAGAATTTACTTAGGCGCCTACTCACTCGTACTATATAGTCCTGGACTTGCACCTATGCTATCAATAAATAATTTCAACTTCATCATCATAATCAGCCCTTTTCTAGCTTATTTGTTAATCCAAAATATAAGCTTCTTTTATATCACATTTCATCAAAATCTGTTCCGCCGTTTTTGCTTCATTGAGCAACAAACATGCGAACATAACTTTGAAAATAACATTAGGAGAAAGTACCAAAAGCATCAGAACGAATACCTATAAATATGGTTTTTTTTTCATTTTAAATAATTTAAAGATTAATAAGAAGCAGGATAGGATTTGATTTGCCAAAACAATTTACTCGTACAATAGTCCATACCTGGACATGCACTGCATAGTCCGGGTCGGAAGACATCCGGAGCGAGTGCAGCGTCCCCGCGAAGTGCCTGGTCAGCTCGTGTTGCCGCTGCTTGGTCCAGATCGCGCCGACCACCCAGCCCATCTGCAACGCGCCGGCTTCTAGCTTTTCCTAAAAATATTTTTTTTTGACGTGACAACGTCTAATAAACACTTCACACTTCACTTCACTACTCATAGCTGACTAGGATAATCCTGTGTCGGGGGTGCAATCGATGAACGCCAGCTGCACGCACGTAATGGTGAACGCTGACTTGGCCGCACCGCACGCGCCGCAGTCCCCGCACGCATCGCATTTGTTATTGACCTCGCACACCTATCCGCGCCGCACGCGCCGCAGTCGCCGCACGCATCGCACTGGATTTCTTTCATTCAGTTTCAATTTTTAATCAATGCGCCGCAGCGTCCGATGCGGGCGGGCCGGCGTTAGTGACGTCATCAGCAGCGGCTCGGGGAATTCGGGCGCGTCAGGTACTGCGGCGACTGCGGTGCGGGTAGGTATGCGAGGTTGCATAGAACTTCATATAAAGAATTCGAATGCGGGGACTGCGGCGCGTGCGGTGCGGCCCAAGTCAGCGTTCACCTTTAGTGTCCCGTTACGCTCACTGTAACGTCATGATCGGAGCGAGAAAAGTCTGCAATCATTTCATTAATGTTTTGTTATGACGTTGTCACATTAAATTATCGTCCGTAAACAGACTTCAGAGACAACCAATTTTTTTTCGTCGTTTGTTTTTTTTGTTTGACCGCCATCATGTCTGATGGAAAGCAATGATGCGGCCTACGATGGAGCACGCTTGCCTAGAAGATACCGAAGAAGAAAAGTCTCAAAAAGCTTTAAAAGAAAGGCGAATGGAGTCCTTAAAGATAGGTAACGTAAAGAAAAAGTTTCGGGTAATGAAGGTGTCCATAGCCGGCGGTGACCACTTACCATCAGGTGGCTCGTCGTTTGTTGGCCACTTATATTCATACTAACTGTAGTTTACGTTACATAACACAATCGGTAACGTAACACGAAAAAAAACTCCCTTAGGCACTCAGAATCATCGTTAACCAAGCGCGGAAAATCAGGTCAAGGTAATCACTTCATAAATGCAAATGCAACAAGAACATTATTTTTACAAAACAAAAACCGACTTCAAAAGACCGACTATTGAGTTATTCATCTATTTGTCGCGCACGTACATAATGCAAATTTAAGACTTATATGGTTTTCTCATGGATACCATTATCAGAACTGGACTAAATTGAAATGGGACCAAATGGGAAGCGTCAGCTTTCTAATAAAAAAAGAATCATCAAAATCGATTCACCCAGTCAAAAGTTATGAGGTAACAAACATAAAAAAAAACATACAGACGAATTGATAACCTCCTTTTTTTGAACCTTTTTTGAAGTCGGTTAAAAAAAAGAAAGGGAAATGTAAATTTATAAAAATAAATATAAAAATCTATAAACGTATGTATGTGTGTACCTACGTAATGCAAGTGCTATGACGCATTTTTGGGCTTAGCATTCCCTTTTGTTATAATCCTATATCTTATACTTACTTCATATACTGCCTTCGACCGCACCAGTTCTTCCAACATTGTCTCTGTCAGCTCTTTCTTCAATTTCTCCTGCTCAGAGAACTCTCCTTTTATATCTAAAACAATAGTTTTATTTGACATTCATTGACATGATCCACCTCTTTCTTTTTTTTTTATTGAAAGCTAGGCTTGCGTTTGACCGCCATCTCGCCTGATGGAAAACTACGATGCGGTCTACGATGGAGCACGCCTGCCTAGAAGAAACCGATTCACTCGCAACTTGCAGACAGATTATTTATTTTTTTATTTCTTCATTTGCATGTTACTCGTAAATAGACAAGGTTCTACTAATATTGGACCATGTCTCGCTTAAAGCAAAAGCACGGCAGAGAGAAGTAAGGCGTACCTATATAAACAACTAGCGACCTGCCCCGGCTTTGCACGGGTATAAAATATAGCCTATGTTACTCAGGGATAATGTTAAATGTAGCAATCTAATGGTGAAAGAATTTTTGAAATCGGTCCAGTAGTTTTTGTGTATTCAACACAAACATACAAAAATACAAATCTTTCCTCTTTATGATATTAGTATAGATAAATATATATAGGTACATACCAGAAGTATGCATGACGAGCTCGGTGGACAAATTGGAGATGCGATGCTCTATATCATGGAGACAATCCGCCATGTCCAGCTGATTGTCTCTGAGTTCACACAGCTAGAAAAAAAAGTACGTATTAGTACAAATAAATGAGCTAATTATGGTAGTCTGTTTTAAGTTACATATAACTTAAGTTAATTTTGACAATGTTTTTAAAAACAAGCTTTTAGTGCATTTCATCGGAGTTACACACGTATACCAAATTTCAGCTCAATCGGCCATCGGGTAGTGGTTCAAAATTGAGTTGCAAGATCCACTCGCATAAAAAATGAATATTAAAGCTCGCGCACACCGCACCGCAACGCATAAAAAAATAACTTTCGTACATTTTATATGAACTATCGCACACTACAGGCGGGCCGCAGCACAAGAATTTGTATTGAAATACCGCTCCGCCTCGCTGCATGCATAACTATGTTAAGGGGATGCCCGTGATAATGTGCGCGTCTCTTAACATAGTTAGACCAACTACTGCTTGATTCGTAATGACAGGCTCACCTCCCCCAAAGGAGGCACCCTGATCTATTACAAAAGGTCTCTTCACTGCATCCCCTTAGATACCCCCCCGCTTAAGAATCTCGAAGCTTCCTGTTGCCGTTTAGCCATGACCGGTCATGCCCCTATCACCCTTGCTGCTTGTTACCTCTCAGGAAACAAGTCCCTCCTAAGTAGTGACCTCGAAGCACTTCTCTCCCTAGATAGCGCAGTCATTCTGGCTGGCGACTTTAACTCCAAGCACGTACTTTGGGGCTGCAACGCGACCAACGCTAGGGGCACCTCCCTTAACTCCCTCTCGGATGAATTCAACTTTGATATCATCCCTCCCAGCTCCCCTACTCACTTCCCGGCGATCTTGGCCAACAGACCCGACGTACTCGACATAGCGCTTCTTAGGGGCGTAGCCCTCCAGCTACGCTCCTTAGAGGTGCTACACGAGCTCGATTCGGATCACCGACCCGTGTTGATGCAGTTGGGTCCCGACCCAACTGACAGACCCGCTCGGACAAGGACAGTCGTGAACTGGGACCTTTTGGGTGAAAACCTGAAGGTGATCAGTTCACCTGACCTGGACAAGATCCCCGACGACATTGAGTCCCCTCAGGACGTATCCCTCTCAATCGACGCACTCACTAGCCACCTGCAAACCGTCATCGGTAAATCCTCCAGAGAGGTCCCAGCGGAGGACAACCGACGCTGGGCCCTCCCGGAGGATGCGAGGGAGCTATTGAGAGCGAAACACGCCGCTGCTAGAGCATTCGATTGGAATCGCACCGAGGAGAACAGAGCCTCTCTACGGTATTACGAGCGTGCCGTAAAGAACCGTATTAGAGAGCTCCGTAATCAACGGTGGGAAGCTAAGATTTCAGAAATCGAACCAACACACCTGGCTTACTGGCAGTTGGTTAGATCGCTGAAATCTGTCGCTACCGCTCCGATGCCCCCTCTCTCCCGTCCCAACCTGCCCCCCGCATTCGATGACGAGGAAAAGGCCGAGTGCCTTGCCCGTAGTCTCGAAGAGCAATGCAGCCCCTCGTTAGGTCAGGTCGACCCTGAGCACCTCGAAACGGTGACCAGAGTAGTCGAAGTAAAGTCTTCAGTTCCCCCCGTTGACACTCTAGAGCCAGTCACGGCCTCGGAGGTAGAGTCAATTATCAGAGGCTTTCACGCGAGAAAAGCCCCCGGCGCCGATGGAATAACCAACAAAGTGCTCAAGCACCTCCCTGTTGCGTTAATCTATCTCTTAGTCAGCATCTTCAATGCCGCCATCGCAAATTGCTCGTTCCCCGACGTCTGGAAGTCCGCAGACGTCATAGGTATCCATAAACCCGGCAAGAAGGCATCAGAGCCCTCTAGTTACCGCCCCATTAGTCTCCTCAGCACCATAGGGAAAATTTACGAGCGCGTCCTTCTGAAGCGCATCTGGTCCCACATTAAAGATAACAATCTCCTCCCCGATGAGCAGTTTGGCTTTCGAGCTAGACATTCTTGCGTCCAACAGGTACACCGCATCACGGAGTACATTTACGACGGTTTTAATAAAGTCCCCCGTGGGTACACCCACAAGTCTTACCCTCAAGGAACCGCCGCGGTGTTCCTCGACGTGGCGAAAGCGTTCGATAAAGTCTGGCACGACGGGTTGATATACAAGCTATACCAACAGTCGTTCCCAGACCGGCTTGTACTCATAATACAAGACTTTCTCAGGGATCGGAACTTTCGTTACCGCGTCGAAGGCACACACTCCTCCCCCCGTCCCATTAAAGCTGGTGTCCCTCAGGGATCAGCGTTAGCCCCTATACTTTATTCGGCTTACACTTCTGATGTTCCACGCCACCCAAAGGTTGAGCTTGCTCTTTTCGCGGACGACACCGCCCTTTACACCAAGGGCTGGAACTGGACCACTCAGGTGGCCCATCTCCAACAAGCCCTCAACCAATTGGGTGACTGGTTCAGGAAGTGGGCCATCACAGTAAATCCCGATAAAAGTGCAGCAGTGTACTTTCATCCAAGACGGTTAGCTCCCATTAGCAAGCAAGTTAAGCTTTACGGTCAACCCATTCCATGGGCCACCTCGACCAAGTACCTAGGCGTAACCCTTGATAGGAGACTCAACTTCTCGAAGCACATTCAGACGGTCCGTAACAGGGCGGCCTTCTTTTTAGGCCGCCTCGCCCCGCTCATAGGCTACCGTAGCAAAATGTCCCTCCGTAATAAAGTCAACATTTACAAAATGTGCATTCGTCCCGTTATGACTTATGCCTCTGTAGTTTTTGCCCACATCGCCCCTCACGAACTGGACAAGCTCCAGCTCATTCAGAATAGGTTTATACGTAGAGCAGTCGGCGCTAGCTGGTATATGCGAAACGCCGATCTGCACTGCGATCTCGAGCTTCCCTCGATAAAGCAGTGGATCAAACACCACTCCCGCCGCTACTTTGACTCGGCCCCCCACCACCCCAACCCTCTTGTAGTCGAAGCCTCGAACTACTCGTCAGCTTCTAGTAATCCTCCCCCCCTACGTAGACGCCCTAGAGATATCTTAGGTGATCCGGATGATCCCATCGCAGTCGTAACATCGGCGGCGCTGGGTTCGGCCGATCCTTCAGCCCCTGGCAATAGGAAGTTTTCAGTTTTTGGTATAGGCGCCGGTTACCATAGGCACACAATCACACACCGACCTCGCCGGCGAGGTCGAAGACTCCCTGGATCTGTTAGAAGATCGGTTAGATTCGCTCCAAATAGTCAAACAGTACAAAATAATCAATCAGATCAAGTTGATTTTGCTCTAAATAATCAACCCAGTTCCAAATAATCAAAGAGTTCTAAATCAATATACCCGATTGCCGAATAATAAATGCACATCAAAACAATCGACTTGATCATCTTACTAGGGCTCTAGGGCACACCCCTTCTGGGGTGCCAGAGCAAGTCAGTCTCCCCAACCCCGGGCGACGGCCCAAGCCGAGGCTCGTACCTCCGAGGTGCCCTTGTGCGTGTCGCCCCCAAAAACTTTAGGCCCAGCGCCATTTGCGCTCGCCAAACACCCGGTACGCTGTAGAGGCCTCAGTGGCCAACAGCATTTAGTCATTCCTAAAAAAAAAAAAAAAAAAAAAAAAAAAAAAAAAAACATAGTTAGACCCTTCATGTTTTGTCCTAATGCACAGCACCGATGTTAAAGGTAGCCATCCCCAAATCTGACCTCTAACGAACCCAAAGGCCTTGTCGACTCTTGCGACAAAAAAGGGATACCGGAGTAGTATTGTACAGTATTGTACTACCCTAAAAAATAAAATGTAGACACACACAACAGGAAGACACTGAATTGCAAGACACGGGTTCCCCACACCCAGTTTGGAAGACAGGGGTTATAAAAATAATGTACTATTTTCTGAATAAAATAGTTAGAATTTCAATTTTGAATAACTTGATGAAAAAACCGTTGTGGGTTTTCGATAGAAAATTTTTTGAAGAATGAGTCGGCGCTTTTATCGGGCGTAATGAGAACTGCTTTTGCGTCCGATGGGGAAACGAAATAAAAGTTTTGAAGTTTCGAAAGATCAGAAAATGTGGCAAAGCGACGAATAAATAAATGATAAAAATCAAAATGAATGCCTATTTGCTAGAATAATATCTAAATGAAAAATAGAATAGTACCTATGAAAATTACCCATTTTATTTAGAAAAGAACTCGTTTATTTCCGGTACCTAACTTTGTTTTATTACAATTAGCAACACCCAGGATTTATATCGTATCTTTTATCTCGTAGCTCACGGCGCCGGATTTATACACTTCAAGTAATTAAGATCGCACGTGATACCTCGGCTCGTGGGTAGACTAACCTGATTACGGCCCCTAATCCCTTAATGGGGCCCTGAACGCCCCTGATTTTAAATTAACTTTTAAATCCTGCTAATGAAAAAACGTAGAGTCGTTTTAATCATGTTTTTTTGAACGAAGTGAGGTCAGTGCTTAGGGGAACAAATTAGCGTATGTACCTGCGTGCGTAGCGTGTGTTTGTTTGTTTGTTTGTTTGTTTGTACCTTTACAGGGTTATAAAGAGAAGGTATGCTAAGGGCCACTTGCAGAAGCTTGGGTTATCTTTTTAACCCAGAGTTAACTGCTCATCTCGGGTTAAACTGATAAATCGTCTTGCGCAACCAAGAGTTAGGAGCTAACCTTGAGTTAAACCTGTAAATATTTAACCCACCAAAATTAGAGGGTTAAGTCACTAACCCTCTATCAATAATGGCAAAATTCATTGTGAAGTTGAGTTTGACGAGATAATACGATCTGAGATTAAACTTTAAAAATAGGTAAACCGTTTTGTGTTACTGTGAATAAACAATGCTAAATGAATTATTGTTTTCTGATGACGATGAAGAAGTTTATTGAATATGTTAGTTCAGATTTTTATGATAGAAGAATTGCAGAACGGACTGATCATTACAACTCACAAAGAGATAAAGCATTTCACAGAAGATTTCGACTCCAAAAAGAAAGTGTAATGTTTTTATTGAATAAAATTAAACATAGGTTACAGTGCACACACAGGTAAGATCTAATACCTACTTAGTTTTATTTTCTTTACCTTCCTTTATAACAGATTGAAGTTTATGAAGTTTTGATTTTGAATTGAATGAATAATGTAAATATCAAGCGATCTAAACATAATGTCATTTAGACGTTAAAACACATGCAATAGTCTTACGCCAAGTGCACTAGAGCAAAAGAGATGGGTATATGTTGTCGTTCACTCGTTCGGTAATCCATATTTTGTCGGGTTATTACTCAACAATATGGCGAAGATTGTTTTTTTAAAATTGCCAGCGTAAAATATAGAATTGTCGGGTTAGCCAAGGGTTAGCAAACTCTGTGTTAATTTTTAATGGCGCAACACAATATTAGGGTTATATTTATAACATTTTAACTCTGAGTTAATTAACTCTGGGTTTAGGAATTTAACTCTGTATCTTCTGCAAGTGGGCCTAAGTCGATAAAGGCGCATATTACTCATAATCAAGAACAACTTACTATGGAACCAACCTGGAAAACGAGAAAAAAATCAGCCGTTCCTTAAATTTTGTCGTGTCATTGACATTTTTCTTTCAAACATCTGATTTTAACACGCTTTTATTAGCTTCACCTGTATGTTTGTATGTATGTTTGTAACCGACTCCTTTGAGCTCGATTTTGACCCACTTTAAACGGTCAGATTTCTTTCAAACTTTGTAGATATATCGAGGACCGATGACAATACACTAAACAAATCGTGTTTTTTAGTTTTTTTAACTACATACTAATTTTTTTTCGCGAATTCCATGTTTGCCTCATATAGTAAAAGTTGTTCATAGCGATGAGTACTTATGAGCCCTTTTCGGCTCACCATACTCTTTCTATACTAATATTATAAAGAGGAAAGATTTGTATTTTTGTATTTTTGTATGTTTGTGTGGAATAAACTCAAAAACTACTGGACCGATTTCAAAAATTCTTTCACCATTCGGATGCTACATTATCCCAAAGTGACATAGGCTATATTTATTACCTGAAAAAAAATAGGGATCCTTACTTAAACTTCAATAGTGTCCACCCGTGCGAAGCCCGCTAGTTCCTTATAAGGAGGAAAGAGTATGGTATGACGATGAACTTGAGTGTGAATGGGTATAGCGGTAGAGGACGACCAAAGAAAGTATGGATGAACTGTGTGAAAGATGACATGAAAAGGAAGGGAGTGTATTCAGATATGACGAATGATAGAGATGAATGGAAGAAGTGTACATACTGTACCGACCCCACGGAAGTGGGATAAGGGTAGGCAGATGTTTTTTTTTTTTTTTTTTTTTTTAAGTAATTGAGTGACGAGACGAGTAAATCGCTCGCCTGATGTTAAACGTCACGTTTGCCCATAACAGGTCTGCGCTACCCAGAATTTTGAACTCACAGAATTCAAGACCCTGCGCGGCACAGCACTGCGCTCGTCACCCTGAGATATAAGTTGTTTAATCTCCCATTTGCCCTGTAATTTCACTGGAAACAATGCCCTTCCAACCGGAACACAGCAATGTTTGCACATTACTGCTTGGCGGTGGAATAACTGGCAAAGGTGTGGTACTTCCCCAGGCGGGCTCTGCAAAAGAGCCCTACCACTACAAATATGATGATGATACTCTTTCCTTATAACTCTGTAAAGCCTAAATATCTCAAATGATTTTGCTTATATTCGAACTTAAAAATGGTATTGAAATGAACTTTAAAGTTATTGTCGGATAAATAAACAAACATACGAATGCCGATTATCCTATTAAGCAAATTCTTAGGCCTTCGCTTCGCTCAATCAATGATTTCTATATTTTTCTAACCTTGCCAAAACAATTATTCGTCTTGTAAAGTTTCGGTGAACTTTGATTTATGTTCCTCTCAAAGTCACCGCTCGAGATCACAACAGTAACTCTTGTCCTGTTTTTCTTTCGACCCAACAAACAGAGAAGAGAAATTATTTGGGTTCAGACTTTCCTGACAAGTTGTGGACTTATGAAACGTGGCCGGATGACAGAGCGCCTGTCAATGTCGAGAAACCGCTCTGGCTGTCCGTGCAAAAGGCTAGTAAATAAATAACGTGAAATGTTATTTATTTACTAGCCACTCTTTTTAACACGCTTATATTAGCTGCACCTGTATGTTTGTAACCGACTCCTTTGGTCGCGATTTTGACCCACTTTAAACGGCCGGATTTCGTTCAAACTTTGTAGATATACCTATCGAGGATCGATGACAATAAATTATTATACAAAAAATAAAAAGAATATACATACTCGTACTTATAAATAAATTACAGTAGAATCCGTTTATAATGACATCGAAGGGAATTGACAAACACGTCATAATAAGCGGAAGTCATACAAAGCGTTTTGTGAAAAAAAAAACTTTTATGTAAATATGTATATGTACCTACTTAAGTATTTTAATAGAGAAACATAGTATACATACTAAATCAAAATTAAAATTGCACGTAATAAGTACTTACGATACATGTATGTACTATTTTTCATTTTTTGATGTAAGTAATCTGTAATTTTTGTCTGCTTTTGTTTTTTCATTTTATTGTAATAACAATCTCTGATACTATTGTGTATAGAAGACATCGCTATTGTCAAATTATCATTTTCAATATAGCTATGAACAAATCGTGTTAGTAATACTGCAGCCTTTTTCTCCATTTTCTAATCTGCATATTATTGCACCTTTCTCCTCAATCTTTTATTTATTTATTTATTTATTTATTTATTTATTTCACACAGAACAAAAAGCAATTAAAAAGAAATAAAATAACAATGCAATGAATCAGACCTGAATTGCAGTTCAAATACCTGCGTGCTACAGCAAATATATAAAGCAAACATGTTTGAGTAATGATGAATATTAATACACAATTTTAAATACTAAGCTATGGATGGATAATACAAATATGACCATGATGATGATGACAAACTGATGATGATGAAGACAACAAAATTAGAATTTGCACCTATACAGCATAACACGCAGTGGAATGCATTCGGCGTCACTTGCATTTACCGCGGCGTGTCTGGGAGGGCCAGACTCAACTCGGAAGTTGAGTTTGACCGATTGGGTTTGGGGTAGAGGATATCTTTTAGAGTTTTTATAAATAATGATGTTTTAGGGCAAAATATATCTAGTGTTTGATTATTTTTAATTAAATCGTTATATTGACGAGTCATTCTGACTAAAGGATTATAGTAGGAAATGTTATTTTTATAGATTTGTAAAATAAAAAGATTTGAATGATTGGACCTACGAGCGCTGTATTTAATGTTAAAATTTAACTGGGAAAGTAACTGAGGTGTGTCCAGTATGGAATGAGTTAGTTTGTAGAGATAGGTGAAATCGAGAAACTTTCGACGAGTTTCAAGCTTTTGTACGTTATACCTAATCAATCTTCCTTCGTAAGTTAGGTTAGAGCGACCCAATTGTTGACGGTAACATAACATTCTCAAACATTTTCTCTGCACCCTTTCTATGTTATCAATATGTACTTTATAGTGGGGGGACCAGATAGTGCTACCATATTCTAAAATACTTCTGGCAAGAGTAAAAAATAAGTAAAGTAAAGAACGTGGTCTTTTGAAGCCTTTGGTTGACCTAAAAATAAATCCTAACAATTGATTAGCCCTAGTAATGATATGTTGATAGTGTGCACGAAATGAGAGTTTCTCATCGAACAAAATACCCAAATCCTTTGCGGTATTAGATCGTGCAAGAACATGGCCCTCTATTGTGTAGTCATTAACGATCTTATGAATTCTATTAGTGAATGTTATTACAAAGCATTTCTTGATGTTGAGGTGCATATTGTTGGAGTGGCACCAATTACAAACAGCGTTCAAATCGTTTTGTAGCGAGTATGTGTCGCAAGAGGAAGAGATTGTTTTAAACATTTTCAAATCGTCTGCATATAACAGACATTCACAAGACAAGTGTTCTATAAGATCATTGATGAAGATGATAAACATAAGAGGGCCCAAGTGAGAGCCTTGAGGCACCCCGGACGTTACTAAAACTGGGGATGAGAGGAACCCTTTTAGAGCAACTAATTGATTCCTATTATCAAGATAAGAGGTTATCCAACGGTACAGACTGCCGTGGATGCCATTGGCAGCGAGCTTAGCACAAAGTTTTCTGTGGTTGATTTTGTCGAAGGCTTTCGAAAAGTCGGTATAAATAGAGTCAACCTGAGCGCCTTTGGCAAAGGTTTTACAAAGGTAGTTTTTGTATTCTAAGAGGTTCGTGACGGTAGACCGACCTTTGACAAAACCATGCTGTTTGATAGAAATTAGAGGCTTTAAATGGTTGTACAGGTGATCATAGACTATGGACTCGAACAATTTAGCAAAACAGGATAAAATACTAATGGGCCTATAATTTTCACACCGGGATTTATCACCACTTTTAAAAATGGGGATTATATGAGCTGTTTTCCATTGTTTTGGAAAAGTTCCATTAGCGAGAGATTTGTTAAATATAATACATAAGGGCAAACTAAGTTCTTTACAGCAAGCTTTAACAAAAGAAGGTGGAATTTGGTCTGGTCCAGCACCTTTATTAATATCAAGTTGTTTGATTTTAGTAGATACGTCTTTTTCGATTATAAATATATATGATAATGTATTAGTAGTTCTAGCTTTAATTGAATCATACTGGGGTAGGTGTGAAGAAGAAGATGAACTGCTTTGTGCGTCGTTTTCAAAAACTGAACCGAAGTAGGAAGAAAACAGTTCACAAACTCCGTGTCCAGTAGACGACGAGGAGTTACCAAAGCTCATAACATGTGGGATTGACACGTGACCTTTCCTGTTGTTCACAAAACTCCAAAATAGTTTAATGTTTTTATTTAAAGAATCTTCAGTTGACGAAATGTATTTTTTGTAGCACTGGTCAGCCATTTTTTTAAATCTACCTCGTAATAATGAAAATGTGTCGTAGTCCCGAGGGTTATTATATTTTTTAAAAAGTTTATGAAATTTATTTTTTTCTTCGTTACACTTAATAAGGGATTTACTGAACCAAATTGGGTACGATTGAGGTTTTTGAGTAATAAGCGGTGTATATTTTTTAATAATTTCGAAAAGTATTTTATAAAGAGTGTCAATGCATGCGTCTACATCAGAGATTGATAGAGTAGTATTCCAGTCCACTAAAGTTAATTCATGCCGTAAATCTGGATAATTACACTTAGAATAATTAAGTCGCTTACAGTTTGGTTTTTTTAAGTTTTTTAATTTATTATTAATTAGAGGAAATTCAAATTGTATAGCAGGGTGATGTCTATCCAATGAACTCAGCGGGTCAGCCTCGATTACTTTTAGAGACTCAAGTTTCGATAGAACTAGATCAAGGAGGCGCCCATTAACATTGGTTATGTTATTACTCTGATGTAAATTACAAATTGACGTAAGTTCATGTAACAGAGAAAGTTTTTTATTACCTAAGAATTGTGAAGGCTCTGCATTTGCGTTCAGATGAACGACAGATGAATAGTCAGGGATATTAAAATCACCGAGTAGTAAGCAATGGTCGTCCGGACTGTTAGTTAATAATACCTTATGACAGTTAGAGTAAAACTCGTCTAATCTAGTATAACTAAGATCCGGAGGAAGATAACACAAACAAATGTTCAGAATACCGGTATTACAATTTCCTGGTATTACAGTTAACCAGATATCCTCTAAACCACTTTCCCAGGACGCCTGGCGGATAACATGAAAAGATTTCTTAATCGCGATAAGCACGCCACCACCTTCATCTTTGAGGGAGTTCGTATCAATACGATCACGCCTAAAAATATTATAGCGAGCATCTACAATTTCTCCGTCAAAGACGCTTTTATTTAAATTCGTTTCAGTCAGGCATACAATGTCATAATCTGAGTTTAACAAATTTAAGTAAAATTGTGATAACTTAGAACGAATTCTATTTACATTTTGATAATATACATTAATCATTTTGAAACGTTACTAAAAGTACAATATGCAAGTAATTTGGATTGATAAAATCAAAAACACATGAATTACGACAACTTATTAAGGCTGTCCACGCTTTTTACGTGAACAGCGGGGCTCTGCTCGTCTTTACGGATGTATATTTGTCCGAAGCGCACCCACACAAACTTAAAAGCGTGCGCCTTGGAGAACTTCCTTGCTGCGCTGTGCAGCTCTTTGGCTTCAGGTGAGAGATGTTCGGCCAGATAGATCCTGCGGGTCTCGCCCGTGAAGCCGATGTGAGTTGAAGCTAGTTTTTCTTTCGGGTGAGCTTTATTATAGCGCGTCACCGACGAGAGTAGAAGATCGCGGAGGCGCTGAGATGACAGGGTGACGAGGATGTTTCGAGGTCTATTCGACGAAGTGTCCATTTTAGCGACGCGGCGGCAGGCTCTTATGTCGCTTTCTGGGATTGTAACTTGAAGACAGTCGCAGAGTATTTTGAATAGTGCCATTAAATTTTCAGTCTTACTCTCTGGTACTTCGTGAATTTCGAGGTTCAAGTCTCGTGATATTTTCTCTACAGCGGATATGCGCGACTGTACCTTAGCAAGCGAGCCTTGCGACTTTGAAAGGTCAGATTGCAATTGCTTGATTTCAATGTCCTTCGCTTTAATCTCCAATTTCAAATCTTTTTGTTCCGCAGATAAGAAGTCGGTCGTAGAAGTAAATTCGCTTTTTAAATCTTCAATGGCGCGGTTGACATGGACGGCTACCATTTTTTCAATGTCCTTGTTAAGCGCTGACCTCAAATTAGTCATAATCATTGAGTCCGGTGCTAGCTTTAAATCAAAAAGTTTGCTGATGCTTTCCATAGTCACGGGCTCGTTCGTTAGACTAGTGCCTGAAGGAATGTTCATAGCAAGGCTCGCACTGGTGTCGCGGCTCATATCGCCAAACGATATGTTCATTGAGTCATTCAGAGATTGCGCTTTGCGGCGTGGGCGACATGGAGACTCGTCATTATTTTTGCGACGGGTTACGTTTTGACAGTAAGGACAGCTTAAACATTTTATTTGTTCCTTAGTTAGATTCTGGGATGATTTATCAGATAAGTTCAAGCATTCAAAACAATATTCCGATGAGCATGAATTGCATCTTAAAAATTTATTGGCGGTTAAAGTGCATTTACAGCCGTGGCATTGCATAATGATTGAAATTATTGAAGCGATAATTAAAACAATAACCGAGCAGCGCTAGCAGTTGCGTCCAAAATATTCGAAGTCGTAGCTGACATTAAGTTCTCAAGCTCATGCTCAATTTCGGGCCAGTGGCTCCCGTCAAAGTAGCCCAGCCGCGCAAGCGATGGAAACAAATCGGCGATGCACGATGCGAGCCCGGTTCGATCCCCAGCGCAGGCGGCAGTTTTGCGATTGTGAATTGATCAACGCCGTGCGACCGAACACACACCAACCGACACCAACTCCACTCACGCACACGAAGACAGTCCGATGCGTCCGCAAGCAGCAATGAGCGAAAGGTCCGACACAATCCAATATGGCGCCGGGGCCAGATGGCGAAGCACCAAGGAAGGAACGAGAGGGGCCGATAATTTAAACACAAAATAGAATAACTTCAACAAAAATAAATTGCAAAATAAACACTCAAACAAATTAAGAAACCCAAAACACGTCCGCTCAGTCCAAGAGCTACCGGGCGAAAAAAAATCGTAAATACTTTACGGCGTTGAGATGACATTTTTTTCACAGGATATCACATAAAACAATGCGTGACCCTCACATGTCAATTACCTACTGACTGAGATTCAAAACAAAAACGAGCCATGTGCCGAACGTCGTCGGGAATCAACGAACGTTACCGAAGGTGTAAAGAATCATGTCGGTCACTATAAGGCCCCATTTAGACGGCCCGCGCGGTTGTGTTCATTCAAAACTAATGTAAACTCTATCTACTAAGCCATAATGTTCAATTCTCGCATCGCGCCCCAACCGCGCGGCGACCGCGCGGTCGTATATCAATTGTTCCGCAACGCCCCAACCGCGCGGCGACTGCGCGGTCGTATAAACGCGCCCTAACCGGACATAATTTATTAAAAATGGGTCATAATAAGCGACATGTCACTGTAAAGGAAGTCATGATATCCGACTTTTTACAACGAATTTTATATGAGAACCAAACTTCGTAGTGTAATTACGTCATTATAAACGGTTGGTCAATATAGGCGGAGTCATAATAAACGGATACTACTGTAAAATAATTATATGAAGCTAATAAATTGTGTTTTTGCTCCGAACGCGATTTCTACGATTACTGTTAGCTAAGCTGTGACTCAGTACGCGAATTCTGTGACTACTGCTGGCTAAGCTGTGGTTCCCCACGGCTACTGGTACATATTCTGCTACGTGCCGCGTTTGTCAAAGAGCGATGACAATGCGTGTTTTTTAGTTTAAACTATTCTATATTATTATTGTTATAATTAAACACGGGAATACACACACACGTGGCACACAAGCACACACACGCGCGCGTTTCACACTCATAGCTCCGACTAGAATACCCTGTGTCAGGGATGCCATGGAACACACACAAAGACAAGGACAACTAACACCCAGACTCAGAGCAGATATTTAAATTCATCATTCAAACATCTGCCCGGCCGAGAATCAAACACGGGACCTCTGGCTTATAAGGCGGTTATACTATCGCTGAGCCAAACAGGTCGTCTAAACGACTGATTTTGCGTATTTTATTGCAAAATGTCTATGTTTTCAAACTTTTTTATTCGTCTGATTTTTGATACGTATTAACCAAGCATAAGAGACCAGAGGACAACTTATTATTAAAAAATCGAATAAAATATTATAGAAAGATATAACTCTTTATTGTGTTCACAATCAAATAAAATAAAATACCCTACAAGCTAGTAACATAAGTATGAAAAATATTGCTTTTATTACATTTTTACCGGTTTTGGTTTCTAAATATTGAAATTAAACCGATTACTTAATGTTCCTAATTTCAAATAATAGTAATATTTCTAGGTACCATGCAAAATGTGCACTACTCCATATTAAAATAGCCTATGGAAATATTGTGCACTAGCTGACCAGCCAGACGTTGTCCTGTCTTAACTATGTCTTAATTTTCTAATGTTTCGCTCAACTTCCTTAATTTTTTTTCATACGAACCTTCTGACAGTAATTAACACAACAAAAAATAATTAGCGAAATTGTTTCATCTGTTCACGCGTGATGCGATGACTAAGGGAAATAGAGATTCATTTATACTACTCTGTCAAGAAAGTACCGGGAAAATATCAATAATACACAAAATGTTTGTTATTCATCCAAATTTATTTTATCACCTTCAAAGTATGCTCCTTCAGAAACGATACACTTACGCCAACGAATAATCCAATCATCAAAACATTTTTTAAACGCTGTTTCCGGAATTGAGTTGAGTTCTCGCCTCGAATTCTCCTTTATGTCTCCTACCGATTGAAAACGGGTGCCTACTAAACTAGTTTGCATGTCAAACTCGTAAACCCACGTCTCGTCACCAGTAACAATGCGTTTCATAAATGTTGGGTCGGAATTGACCCGTTCTAGCATGTCCTCAGCGACTCTCATGCGATTGAGTTTTTGGAGAAAATTCAGGTCTTTTGGGACTAGCCGAGCGGTAACATGTTTCATACCCAAATGATTACTTAAAATGGTACGGATCGACTCGTGAGATACAGAAAGTTCAGCGGCTATCTCTCTCAAAGTTGAGTGAGGATTTTCAGTCACTATTTCCTTCACTTTTGCGATGTTAACTTCAGTTGCAGACGTTGATGGCCTACCAGAGCGAGGCAAATCTTCCATCACATCTCGACCGCTTTTGAACGCTTTGTACCACTCATAAGCACGTGTTTTTGATAAAGTCGATTCGCCGTAAGCCTTCTGTAACATTTTTAGTGACTCCGAACTCCGAACACGAAATTCCATTGGCGATGCAAAATTTAAAACAAACTCTTTGTTCGATGTTTTTGTCCATGATGAAATTCGTAATACACACTAGACATGACCTAACTAAAAACAGCACCATATTTAATCTAAATAACAGACGCAACTCAAACTCCGCGCCAAAATGGATAACAGTTGTGCCAATCTAACAACAACAATAAAAACAAAAATTTGAATTCCGAACCCAAAACAAATCATCCATTCCCGATACTTTTTTGACTGAATGTATGTATATACTAGCTGACCCGGCAAACGTTGTTTTGCCATATAAATTAATAGGGGTTGGTGATAGAAGGGTGAAAATTTTAGGGTTGTATGTATTTTTGTATGTTGTATCATAAAAAAATAGAAATTAAAAATTTTGTATAAAAAATAAAAAAATAAAATTAGGGGTAGACTACCCCTAACATTTAGGGGGATGAAAAATAGATGTTGGCCGATTCTCATAGATACCGGATAAGCACAAAAAATTTCATCAAAATAGGTCAAGCCGTTTCGGAGGAGTATGGCAACGAAAACTGTGACACGAGAATTTTATATATTAGACTAGCTGACTCGACAGACGTTGTCCTGTCAAAAGCCATTGCGTCAATTCTATTTGCGTAACTATAGCAACCGTAGTATGTTGATGCTAACGTAAAAATTATCAGTATATATATAATTTGCAATAAATTAAAATTGCGACTATAATTTGAGATTTAAACTATCCTATCTCTCAAGTTGGATCGAACTGCACATGGTCTGCGAATTTTATTATAATCGGTTAAGTGGTTTAGGAGTCCATTGAGGACAAACATTGTGACACGAGATTTATATATATTAAGATTTAGGTATATGTGTATAATATATTTTACGTTTGCAACATTCTGCTGCCACACAGCTACTCGACTTGTCTAGTACTTTATATTTATTGCGTGACCTCGTGCACGAACGGCTTTACTCCTGACCTTGGCGGAGCAAAACAAGGACTTTCAGAGCAGATATTTGTAAGCTTTTTTATCTAAACGTAAATAAATAGGCGCTCTTCGCCTTTTCTGTAAACAGGTCGACAGTAAAGATCTTATAAAGTGTTGGATGAGATTATTTTGTTGGTAGGTACAACAAAAACAACGGGCCATATCAGAATCAGAATCAGAATATTTTTATTGTTTAAATTGTGTACATAAGTGTACATAATTGTGTACATAATTGTGTACATATTTATGTTAAGAGAGTAAGTTAAACATAAGCTGAGCAGGTGAAGCTGTAAACAAGCTTTTACTGCACTATCATCGAAGTTACACAGGTAGGTGCTAGGTATGTCATATTTCTGGACAATCAAAAAATCAATTACAAGACAAAAATTCAGTTGCAAGATTTGACACCTATGGACTCCAATTCCGAGGCATCTTCGGTGCTTAGCCTACCTTTGAAGACTCTATTTAGCCTTCGTTTGATGCAGTCAAAATTAAATATATATAATAGGTGAGGGGAAAAAACAAAGGATTGAATCGGCCCATGCGAGATTTCCACGCATCTATGATGTGTGAATATTTTTGGCGCTAACAGCCAGATCGATAATAAAACCGTGAGGAGATTAGCTTAAAGATACGAGTATATCAGAGCATCTATTAGAGCATTCGCCGTTGTAGTACCTCTTGAGCGTGCTTAATGGCAACTCCGTGGTACAGCGCCAGCAGTTCATCCCTCCCACCGCGGTCTCGTCGGCCGTCCTTGAGATCGTGCAGTTTAGAAGCACACAATCGTGTCTTTGTGATCATGCAGATCAGAAGCACACTCTCCGAAATGTATCCTGTAAAACCCGACAGACAACATGATCGAAGATAGAGCTTACCTTCTCAGCGTGTTTGATGGCAGCTCCGTGGTACAGCGCCAGCAGCCCGTCCAGCAGTCTCAGGTATGCGGACCGGATATCAATGGCGCCGGCGCCGGGCATCATGGAGCGCGTGCCTTTCAGAGCTAGCGCGGTCTCGCCTGCCGTCCTTGTGAGGGAAGTAGTCACCTTATCACACTAATGGCAAGTAAGTTTTAAGTAATTGACTACCCACACCAATCTTAATATTACTCTTTTACCGCACCGCCCTCTCGGGATAACTTACAGGAATGCTGTATACGCGGGCGCCTGCGATACAAGTTTTCATACTTAGTGCAGGGCTCGCAAGAGCACTAAGTAACCTTATATCCGTATAATATTATTTATATAGTGTTTATTATTATTTTATTACCCTTTTCATTTGTTATCATAATTATTATTTCTTTTTGTAGTATGTTTTTGGTTATTAGTAGATTGTTTATTATTTTAGTATAGGGTTCAATGTAAACTTTCAGAAAATAAATATTATTGTATTTTTTTTTAATACAGAGCTATAAGTAGTATTCATCATTATAAACAACTTTTACCATGGGGCCAAACCGGAATTTGCGTAAAAAATCAGCTGTTCCCTAAAAAATGTCAATGACACTCGACTCGCCAATTTCGGGTTGTTCCCATAGTAAAAGTTGTTCATAATGTTCATAATGATGAGTACTATAAGCTCTTTTCGGATTAGCATACCCTTATCTTAATACCCTGCATTATTAATGTGAAAGTTTGTCTGTTACGGATTATGAAATTTGGTTTGATTAGGCAGGCAATTTTTTAGTCCAAATAAATCAACGGTTCCTGGATTGCAGCCAGCGCGGCAGCGGTTGAAATTGCGGAGAACAGCTTATTCATAAATATAGCAAATAATAAATATTATAAGGAGAATAATGAGAAATTATGTAATAATTATAATCAAGACCGTTAATAATTTAAGCTACAGTATAACCTTTAGAAGGGAATAGCCCCCTAGCCAAGTTAATTCTATAATCGAAATTATTTAGAAAAGTAAGAAAAGTATGGGATGACATTTCTGTAATCTATTCATAGACTCTATATTCTATGACAGAAAATTCCCATACATTGTCCCAGTTTTCTATATCGTTTCGATTATATTATATAATAATTATTGCAACTTGGCTAGGGAAACAAAAAACAATAAAAAAAACAAAAAAGTAACATAAAAAACCTGAACGAAACCAACCAACCAACCTGAATAAATTAGAAGACACAAATTTTAGTTTTAGAATGCTTTTTATTTGTAGCAATTTCGTAGCAAGGCTATAAGATCTGCGTAGCGAGGTCGTAGCATTGCCGTAGAACGTTTGTAGCATTAGGTATGCATGAGGCTAGTTTTAAAATGGCCACAATTTGTCAGTTTGTTTGTTAATACTACTCGCTGTAACGGGTCAAAGAAATTGGATGAAGTTTGGAATAGGTAGCTTATATTTTAGATTAACACATAAGCTACTTACATCATCATCATCAACACATATTTTAACACAGCAGGGCTGAAACAGCAAAGCGCAGTTTGTTCAGATTTACCTGTTTGCCATGGGCGGCATGGATGGATGCATGAACCTCGCCATCGAGGATATGACCTGCGGCAGCGTGGCTAGGCCTGGAGACCCGGCTGCCATGTCGCTCACACCTGGAAGTAAATAAACGTAAACGTTTCACACTCATAGCTCCCCACTAGGAATAAATCCTGTGTCGGGGATGCAACGGAACACACACAAAGACAAGGACAACTAACACCCAGACCCAGAACAGATATTTAAATTCATCATTCAAACATCTGCCCGGCCGGGAATCGAACCCTGGGACCTCTGGCTTATAAGGCGGATACAGTAACGCTGAGCCAAACAGGCCGACAAATTGTCAATTAAATCCTATACTTACGAACTATTTGTATTATACTTATCATAGCAAAAAAACTAGTGAACGTTGTGTCTGCGCCTTAATATATTAGTAAAAATAAGAAAAGTTCCATTGGACAAAACTTAGTAAGCAGTTACCAAGTTATTTAAGAGACTTTAATTACTTAGTAGCCAAAGGATACATTACAATTTTATAGGGAAATTATCTATTGGAGTCCTTTAATAATAACATAAAAATAGCAAACGATATCTCGCCATCTAAAATCTGTTATAAAGTCGTTTAGATGGTATCAACAAATAGACATCCATCTATACTAATATCATAAAGAGGAAAGATTTGTATTTTTGTATTTTTGGATGTTTGTGTGGAATAAACTCAAAAACTACTGGACCGATTTCAAAAATTCTTTCACCATTCGAATGCTACATTATCCCAAAGTAACATAGGTTTTTTTTTTTTTTTTTTTTTTTTATCCACAGCAAAGCGTGGCAGGGAACAGCAAGTTCTAATATACAACCCGGTCACATTATCTCGAGACCTCGCCGGAATGCGAACCTCCCGCCCCGTTCTCCTTTCACCTCCCCGCGCTCGCCACGGCGCGTCAGTACGGTTAGCACTTTCGTTGCCGATACGCGTCGACTTGTTTTCGTGGTATATTTTTAAACATTTCATTGTTACGTTTGGACTTTTATTGTTAGATATTTTGTGACGTGACGTCATCGACGCCAGGTCTCAAGATAATATGACCGCGTTGTACCTACATCGGAAAAACATCACCCGTCTTCAGACAGGTCAAAATAACCGAAACCAAGTGCAGAAGTATAAAGAAGCTTCCTTACCAGTATCAATTCCTCCCGCTCTGTTGTAGTTGGGCTCAAAACTTTGAATGAACGGGTTATCTTCGCCAAGGACTCCGACAAGATCCTGCCTGGAAACATATTTAATTTATATCCACATATCCCTTAAAATAAACATATATTTACTAACCTATGCTATCCCACTAGGCAAAGGTCTACCCCAATATATAATATATATGTTTTTAATCATAAAAGAAAATATAATACATCATAATAACTCTTTATAGACACTACAATTGAAAAATAAAATCACAAACATAGTAAAAAACATTAGAAAAAGGCACTAAAGGCAGACCGCCTTTAGTGCCCATTAAAATAAAGTTCCAATAAACATAACGGATAACGAAATAAAGTTCAAAGTTGCTTGTGTTAGAGTAGGTACTGTATACAGTACAGGGCTACAAAGAAAGGGTATGGTAAGGTAAAGTGAAAAGGGCTAATAGTACACATCATTACGTACAGCTTTTATCATAGGACCAACCCAGAAATCATGAAAAAAAAATTCAACTTTGTATGTTTTTCCCATACAGGTCGAGTGTCATTAACATTATTCTATGAACAGCTGATTTCTCGATTTCAGGATTGGTCCCATAGCAAAAACTGTTCATAATGATGAGACTGCTACCTCTTTTCGGCTCTGCATACCCCATCTAGCACAGCCGAATTGTTATTTTACCCAGGAAAAATTATAAGTAGAATTTTTCCTTCGGAATTCGTTAGAGGGGGTCACTGGGAGTCTACATTTCGTTTTTCGAATTCCCAGTGGTCTTGCATTTTCCGCCATCTTGATTTTAAGGGTGGTTTTTTGTTTTTTAAATAACTCGTTTATTTTCAATTATACACGAAAAATGGTTATAACCAAAGTTGTTTGAAATTGAATTTCCTACAATTTCTGTCCTAATCATTTTTTTCGTAGGATCGATATTTTTTCATTTAACACCCGGAAAAGAGATGAGGCATGCATCGAAATATTTTATTAATATTTTTTTTTTTTACAATTTACATTTTGAATGCTCTAATGTTCCTAACTTCCTACCACACGACCACTCTGTTGAAACAACAATTTATTTTAAAAAATTGCAAATTTCAATGATAATGCAAGTGATAATGCGCTAATACAATTCCACCCCCTCGATCGAAAAATATCGATCCTACGAAAAAATTGATTAGGACAGAAATTGTAGGAAATTCAATTTCAAACAACTTTGGTTACAACCATTTTTCGTGTAAAATTGAATAAAACGAGTTATTTAAAAAACCACCCCTAAAATCAAGATGGCGTAAAATGCAAGACCACTGGGAATTCGAAAAACGAAATGCAGACTCCCAGACCCCCTCTAACGAATTCCGAAGGAAAAATTCTACTTATAATTTTTCCTGGGTTTGGTTCGTTTTTCGTCCAATTCCACTGTGCTATTCCTTATTCACCTAATAAAAGCTTAAAATTCCACACCAAACATTTATCATTTGCTGTTCGAAATAAAGCTAAAAGTTGCTTGTAAACATACCGTATCGCCCTTGAAATAAGGTTCAAGGTTACACGTGCCGAGTTTTCATTTGGCGGCATGTTTGCTGCAATGTTATGTCACGGATGCATGGAGCATGCTCAGATCAAGTAGAAAGGCAGATAGAGTCCCGCCTTAGATACAGGTGAAGCCAAAAAAACTACCCTACTGCCCGTGTACGTAGGTATACTACAAGCACATATTGCCGCACAAAAACTACCCTTATTACTTACTACTTATTTTTCTTGTCCGCGTTCTCTGAGCAACTGACGTAAGAATTGACGATAGATTCGGGTAGTTTTTATGCGTCAATATGTGGTTGAAGTATACGTACACGGGGAGTAGGGTAGTTTTTTTGGCTTCACCTGTATCTAAGGCGGGACTCTATCTGCTTGTCTACTTGATCTGATGTCACAAATGCATGGAGCATGTTGGGGACAGTAACAAATTTACTCTACGGATATTCCTTTATTGCTTAGTTTTGTAAATATGCTATTGCATCAGCAATTGGAATACTGGGTAAAGTAACTTTACTGTGTATTTTTGGTATTTGAATGTATATGACCGTTCTTATTCTTCTTCGAGACTGGCTGCGCCACGCGGTTCTGCCCGTTTTTTCCCGTCAAAGTAAAATGAGCAAAACTGTCTCTAGCTGGCACCGACTCCAAAAATAACTGATTCGATTATTATTTTCTTTAGTTATCCTTTGATGCTCTAAACTAATTAAAATATTGTTTTTTTACTTTTTAGTTTAAGTTTTTTACAGCCTTGAAGTCATTTTTTTTGTAAAAATAATTTTTAGTCATGTAGTTTTTAGTTTTCTTCTTAGTTTTATTTTGTTGCCTTTTTATGGAGAGTAAAATAATAATGTTACCGTAGCGTCCTCACTAGGAACGGTAGCACCCCGCCAAGTCGGTCCACGTTGTAGAAATCCAGTTCACCGTCTATAAAGGTCTTCGCTGGAACGTGAGGTGGCAAGTTCCTGCAAAAAATTAGAAATGAAAAGAATGGAAACAATTATGTCAACACCACCATTATAATATTATTAAATTCCTACCGAGTGATTTTATATCTTCAAAAATGTAATAAGAACGCAAAAGTGACGCTGACAACGGTTTTCGTTTACCAAAAATATATTTTTTTGTTTTATAATAGCAATGCAATATTTAATTAATTAATAGCCATTATTGTAATTTACTTTTTGTAATTTTCACATCGAAAATAACATCTCAATTTCACTTACGGCGTCCCCACGGGGTTTTCGTTCCACAGCCGCAAGATGGCGCTGAGCAGTCGAGCGTGGCAGCACCACGATATCGCCGGCGAGTTACGCGATATGTTGAAAAGCCGCTGAAAGAAATGCAACTGGTTGTCTTGACTTGATTTGACAACCCTGAATCAATGGTTCGTAGCAAAATGGTCGAGTTTTGAACTTTATTCCTCAGCATTAAGAACCACAATCTTCTTAGCAGAGTTCCGCGATATTTTGAACAATCGCTAAAACATATCATGCTACCGGCTGTCATTTAAAGCGATAGCCCTTGATGCGGGCTAAAGTCAAGTTTTGAACTTTATTGCTCAGCAATAAGAACTACAATATTCTAAGAAAGGTTCGCGATAAATTGAAAAGTCGCTGAAACAGATGCGAGTGGTTGTTTTGACTTGATTTGACAACCCTGAATCGTAGCAAAATGGTCGAGTTTTGAACTTTATTTCTTAGCAATAAGAACTAAAATCTTCTACGTAGAGTTGCGCGATATGTTGAAAAGTCACTGAAACATATGCGACTGGTTATTACTTGAAGCGACATCCCTGGATGCGGGTACAGTTGAGTTTTGAACCTTATTGCTGAGCAATAAGAACTACATTCTTATAGGTAAAATTGCGCGATATTTTGAACAATTGCTGAAACATAAATATGTGACTGGTTGTTACTTAAAGCGGCTGCTTTGAGTGCGGGTTCGTAGCAAAACGTTTTATGAAGTTTATTGCTTAGTTATAAGAACTATAATTATCTAAATATGTAAAGAAAGGAAGAAATAAAATAAAAAAAAATTTAACCTTCCGAGCTCATTGCGTCGACTGTTGCCTAAAGAAGTGTTTTTTTTAAAGGGGTAAACTACTGCCAACTTTTGGAACTATATTTTATTATGTAGTAATTACTTTGATAATTAATTAATTAATAATTAATTACTTAATGACCTTTGCCCAGCAGTGGGATAGCATAGGTTAATTTTAAAAAAAATCCCTACAATTTCTACGACTTTGTGTTTCATCTACCGTAAAAATCATAAAGACAAACAAGAACCGAAATCTCGCTAATACAGTACCATATCTAAAATGCAGTTGTCCATAATATATCTGCGGAACTTCTCCAGGAATATCTTCCTCGTTGAAGGCACCATGTTGCTACCATCCGTATTATCGAGAAGAATCATCAGAAACTCCAGCTGTAAGCCAAATATTCCAGATAAAAAAACCAAATATTAAAAATTAAAAAAAATAAATAAATAAATGTCCAAATATATAAATAAAAAAATATAAAAAATTAACATATAAATTATATGTCCAAATATTTAATAGACGGAAGAGTAGTAAAGTTATTTAAGTATTTTAAGTTGTAGAAGTAAAGTAAAAGGTAACCAAATATTTATATTAGGTTACGCTAAGCTAAAACGGGCTCATGGTACTCATCATTAGGAACTATTTAAACCCCCGATGCAAAAAAGACGGGGAATTATAAGTTTAACGTGTCTGCTGTCTGTTGGTGTGTCTGCCTGTGGCATCGTAGCTCCCGAACGGATGAACTGATCTTGTTTTTTTTTTAAAGGTAAATTAGTCGGGAGTGTTCTTAGCTCTGTTTGATAAAACTCGATTCAACCGTTTCAAATTTAAAGGGAGTATTTTAAATTTAATCTTGTTACTGTGGGACCAACCCTGCGACTGCGACAAAAATCAGCCGTTCCATAGAAAAATGTCAATGATCCCCAAAGAAGTATAAAGAGCAGCTGATATTTAGTTTTAAAAGAAAGCGAATTTCGTTTTGGCTTCACCGCAGTTGGTTAAAAATTAACAATTTGTTACTAAGAAAACTAATATGGTTTATTTCCTAGATCCGGAACTCTGAAAATATCAAATCTAAGTGCAAAACCGGTGTCAACCTGAATCTGTTCCAGAGGAGCGATAGCTTTGGTGATCTTATTGCAGTCTTCTTTGAAATGCGACTCCGTCGTGGCGTCGTCTTGCACTGACGGCAACAGCTTCGTTATTTTATCTGGAATTTTACAGAAAGGTGAAGCGCACATTGGAAAATAGAAATACATTGGGAAATAAACAATAAAATTTATGATAACACGCTTTTATTTTATACCTTTTTTTATGTAAGTAATTGAGTGGCGAGACGAGCAAATATAAGTTGTTTAATCTCCCATTTGCCCTGTAATTTCACTGGTAACAATGCCCTTCCAACCGGAACACAGTAATGTTTGCACATTACTGCTTGGCGGTGGAATAACTGGCAAAGGTGTGGTACTTCCCCAGGCGGACTAGCTGCGCCCCACGGTTTCACCCACTTTCTTCCACTGTATTTTTTTTTGGAATAGAAAGTAAAACAAAAGTAAAACATAGTAAAGTACAGACCATACTAAGTAGTATTCCATTCCAAAAATTATCCAAATTCATTTCATAATTTTTGTGATTTAGTAAGAAATATCTAAACATACAAGCTCACAGAGTAATAACAATAATAGTTAATTATATTATATTATATTATATTATATTATATTATATTATATTATATTATATTATATTATATTATATTATATTATATTATATTATATTATATTATATTATATTATATTATATTATATTATACGTATACTATAGTAAAAAATTAAGAAAATAAATAAATATGACATATTTATTTATTTTCTTAATTTTTAATTTGTGGGATAGTTAATTAAGTTTTTATATAATATGTGTAGGGTATACGCCAGAATATCTACGAGTATATCTCTATGTCCAACATAGCACCAATTAAATTTGAATTTAATTGGTGCTAATACAGTTCATTAAAAAAAATCAAAAGCGAAAAACACTAAACGGTACAGGCTAATGACATTCTTCCATTCTAAGGACTGCATCATAAAATAATCGGTCGTGTAAAATAATTGACATACAGACACCGAAGTCTCGCCTAAAAGGTTTTTCCTGAAGGATGTTCAGAGCCCTAAAAAGGTTGCACAACCCTAATCTAAAAGCCCTAAAAGCTAAATTTGATTACAGGAAGAGTTGTTACCTGCGCCGGTGGGAGCAAACGGGGAATGCTTTATCACGCCTTTCTCCACCATTTCTGCGAAAAAATTGCTTTTCACTAAGTATTTCTATCCTGTTAGTCCTGTCAATACAAAGGTTATAAAATACAAAGAAATCGGTATAACCGAAAATGCCGCTTTTGTGCTACCGAATACTAATACAATAATATATGTAATACTAGCTGCGCCCCGCGGTTTCACCCGCGTTTTTCGGGATAAAAAGTAGTATGTGTTAATCCAGACCATGA
This sequence comes from Alcis repandata, assembly GCA_949125135.1. Classification (NCBI taxonomy): domain Eukaryota; kingdom Metazoa; phylum Arthropoda; class Insecta; order Lepidoptera; family Geometridae; genus Alcis; species Alcis repandata. The sequence goes on from OX421243.1 coordinate 5,609,457, forward strand.
ACAACCTTCATTCAAAATTTCATGTAAATCCGTTCAGCCGTTTTTGCGTGAAAGAGTAACAAACACACATTCTAATATTATTAGTAGGATAGGATTGTTTGGTGTCACTGGAAAACTATATCTGCGTAATATTAAAAAACTGGGTACATGAAAGTAAATCCATTTTTTTGTTGAGCTGTGATAAATCAGCCATTCTAGACACGCTGGTCTTCTTTTCAGCGTGAAATTTATTCATTTGATACGTCTAGCAAGAAATTCTGACAACATTTTTTTTGACAAGTCTTCCTTAACCACTAACCAGCGACCCTGGGGTCAGTCTCCCCGTGCACAGGCGTGGGTCGCTGCCACCACGCCTTCCGAATGACGGTCCGAAGCACCGTCTCGTCCGGACACTTTACGTTCAGGAAATTGTCGAATCTGTGACAAAAGTATATTAATGTTAGAGGAAATTCACTAAAATTTGTAACGGTTTAACTTAAAAAAAGTATGATTAATGCTAGTAGGTAAGTTTTGGCTAGTAATAATGTTCGTGGCTAGTAAGGTCCATACAAATTAGTATAAGAATTATTCTAGTAAGAATCACGCTAGTAAATAAATACCATTCTACCATAATAAAATTCAAGCCAGTAAATATTGTGCTAATAAAAACCACGCTAAGAAATATGTATAAATATCATGCTAATAAGGATCGTGTAAGTAAAATGCACACTAGAATGATGCACGGTAGTAGCTTACGTAATTTTGTTAAAGAACACGTATTTGACGAGGTGATGCCTCGTCTCCCGATGCTGCATCAGACCACAGAGGATGTACACACCCTCGGTTTGTTGGGTAAAATTCATATCCTGCAATGTATCCTGCAAATTTATCTTTCTCTTCCTGACACTTCAGGAAAAGAGAAAGATAAGTAGAGAAGTCAAAAGGACAGAGATTGAAAATGGCCCGAAAATGATAGTACAACTGTGTCTTTGCTTGACTTGGCGGGGGCATTGCCTTGACCTAACATATTAAATGCGCGTTTAACCACCAATGATATTTTAGCGTTGGTAAACGAAGATTATTATTTTTTTATGAAATTGAGTGACAAGACGAGCCAATTACTCGCCTGATATTAAACGTCACGTTTGCCCATAACAGGTTTGCGCCACCCAGAATTTCGAACTCGCAGAATTCAAGACCCTGCGCGGCACAGTACTGCGCTCGTCACCCTGAGACATAAGTTGCCCTGTAATTTCACTGGAAACAATGCCCTTCCAACCGGAACACAGCTTTACATTACTTGCACACTACTGCTTGGCGGTGGAATAACTGGCAAAGGTGTGGTACTTCCCCAGGCGGGCTCTGCGAAAGAGCCCTACCACTACAAAATTATGTATGTATTTAGTCTAAAATGAAGCACGTTGACAGAAGGGTGAGACTTAGGACCATTAGAAGTTTTAGAAGGTTAGGGTACTCACTGGTGACACCAAATCAAAGAGCAAGCACTCTCGAACGATGCAATGTTCGAAGATGTCACACAGCGCCGACTCGTCCAGAAACGTCCAGAGCAAGTCCAGCAGTGTGCAGAGCCGCGGCTGGGGCTGTGATAGCAACTTGGTGGAAAGCCCGTTCTGTTGAAATTTTGAAACTTGGGAAAATGTTACTTTGAAAATTCAGTTTGGTTTTTGAACGCAGTTTTGGGGTCGTCCATTAATCACGTGATGTTTTTTAGCAACTTTTTCATCCCCCCTCCTCCCTGGTGATACATGGTAGTTATAAATTACACTCCCCCTCCTGCCTCGCCAAACACACACACACACGGGTATTTTTTGGTACAAGTCGTCTTAAAAATTTTCCGAATTTAACGTAAAATTTAATACACTTAATAGTTTTCTACATCCCCCCCCCCTCTCCCTTCTCCCCCTCCTCCGTACTAGGTTCTAACTTACGAATATCTCATCTTTAGCCTTTGCGTAGAACTCGGCCGCGTGCGTGTCCGTTTGTAGTCCCTTCACTTTGAGGCCTAAAGCCGATCGCAGATGCGGCAGCAGCTCGCTGACCACCACGTACGACAGTCGGAGAGTGGTGCCCAACTCTGAGACCACCAGCCGACTGAGAGACATCAAAAACGCCTGAAAAGAAAAAGTCAGAAGATATAAGATGTAAGGATAAGAAATAAGACACAAAATGTTAAGAAGGTTCAAGATGTAAAGTTGAGATAAAAGATGTAAAGATAGAAGAAGAAGGGTATGTTAGTAGTCTATTGACTTTGAGACCTAAAGCCGATCGCAAACGCAGCAGCAGCTCGCTGACCACCACGTACGACAGTCGGAGAGTGGTGCCCAGCTCTGACACCACTAGACGACTGAGCGACATAAACGCCTAAAAAGAAAAGTCAGAAGATGTAAGGATATGAAATAAGATAAAATAATATTTTGTATAATATTCTAACATATTATGTTAGAGAAAGATACAAGATGTGAGGTTTAAGATACAAGACCTAAAAAGAAGACTATTTACGATGTCTGGGTTTTGATAGGAATACGAAACGTATAGAACAAAAGATGCCTATAAGTAGGTATATTGACTGTCGTAAAATTAATAGGTACTTCATAACTATATGTTATCACGAAATGAGGAAATCGTTTGAAAGGCCTATCGAACTTACAGGTATGTGTTTTCTGCATACTAAGAGTAATATGTTACCTATAAAACTAATCATATTAATATGGCTCTAATTACCTCCTAATTTTGACGTGACAACGTCTTATAAATTGGTTTGCCGGGTGACACTTCAAGAAACTGCGTTACGCTCCGCTCACGTTATGCGCTCACAATGAGAGCGAGTGAGAGGCACGCGTCCCTTCCACTCGGGCATGGTTAGCCCGCCTAAGAGCGAGAGAGACAGACATAAAAAGTGAAAGGCACGCGTCCCTTCCACTCGAGCACAGTTAGCCCGCCTAAGAGCGAGAGAGACAGAGCGAGAGAGAGAGTGTAAGAGAGATAGAGATTCTTTGTATAAATTAATGTTTTAAATATAATTCTTTGTATAAATAAATGTTTTAAATTGTTACTATTATTTCATCCTTCTTCCTACTATACGAATGAATATTCACACTAAAATTATTTTACCACTCAAAGTCGTTGTCACGTAAAACTTTCGCCCGTATACCGACTTTACAGGCAACCAATTTTTTTACCTTTTTGGACATTTTCTTTGTTTCCGAGTTCTGCGAGTCCACGATAGCGTGCGGTGATGACCGGGGAGAGTACACCGAGTTGGAGCTGTGGATCCGCAGCGCTACTTCTTCTTCTGCCGTTCTGGACGACTCTGATTTAGTCTGGTAATAAAAAATTATATATGCAAAGCAAGACAAAATAAAAGTATAATAGTTAAAACTTACTACAATATTAAAATAGTAGTTATACCTATCTTTTTTTTTTATTTAAAAATAGGCTTGCGTTTGACCGCCATCCTGCCTGTTGGGAAGCAACGATGCGGCCTACGATGGAGCACGGTTGCCTATTACTCTATTCATTCATCATTTCTTCATTTCTATTCTATTTTTTTATTCTATTACTCTTTGATGTCCGGAACTTCTAACTAGGTTTAGAGCTATAAAATAAAGCACTCAGCTATAAAATCATCCAGTAGATTCCGAGATTTCCCTCTACAAACATAAATACAAGCTTTATATCGCTATGTACTGTCTTTACTCCATAAACTTAGCAATAAGACTTTCGGTTTAACTCAAATGTTTTACTGTCCACTATAAACAGTTACTGATAAAACCGGTTGCGAGGATTACACACCGAAGACTGACCACAACAGTTCCGTTTTACCATTCCGGTACAAATTCCTAAAAGCAAAAAAAAAACAGGCTCTTATTTTGACCTACTCGTACCTTACTGTTTTTAGCAGTAAGAGATGGCTTCAAATCCGACAACCTCGACATTTCGTCGAGCAACGCGTCGAGGCATTTGAACAGCAGAGCTGCGCGTACGCAGTCTTTAGTCGGCGGCGCCTGGAGGGCGGCGAAACCTTCTACTGGGAATCTGTATGATAAAATGATCAGCTGTTAAAAACTAGCTTAGAGAACACCATGTTTTTTTATGTAATATCCAGATACGGGTCGAGCCTGGACCCGATTAGCATGTGATTGAGGCAGATGGCATAACGAGAGAGAGGCCTATACCCAGCAGTAAGAAAGAAAAGGCTGTGGATGATGATGATTATCCAAGTACAATTATTATAACTTTAAAAATTCATGGATTTTTATAATTACGTTTTATCCATTTTTCTTAGGGGTTGAATTTCACGAAATCATCGCATGTGCATCAAGATTGTATTGTAAGTCACCAAATCGTCCCAAAGTCCCTCCAAACTGTAAGTTTCTACGACTAACGATATATTGACTTAATAGAAATAATCCAACCGGCCTACTGGTCCCAACAGTAAATGCTGAGTTGGGATTGATTTTGAGGTCACAAACAGATACATCATGCGCGCCGTCTTTTGTTTTGTTGTTTTTATTTTTATAGGGCTCTATGTTTAAAAGCTTTTGTCAAACTTGCAATTTATGTAACTATGTTTGTTCAAGTGGAATCTTGCAATTCAATTTTGAACCACTTCCCGATGATCCGACTGAGCTGTTTAATATAGGTACGTGTGTAACTCCGATGCAGCGGCGGCCTTACCCATTGCGAGGCCCCTGGCAGCAGCAGGTCTTTGCGAGGCCCTTTGTCTTTCGTGGAAAGTATGTGATGCGAAAGTAGGTCTGGTGGTTTGGTTTAGGTATTTGTCGTGTTTGACGAGGAATGCTAGTTATACATTTTTTTTTATAAAATAAAATTTGAGTTTTCAAATATTTTACAATGAAAGATTTTCACCCCATTTCATTCCATTCCATTCACACTAGCGTTTCTCAGCGATGCGAGAAGTGTTTCAAGGCGCGATATTCAAGTACTACATAATGAAATTTTCAATTATGTTTTGTATGAATGAATGAAACTAACTTTATTTTAGAATTAAAGTTAAAAGTTTTAATTCAGACTAGATACATTTTTAACAAATATTTTTAAATATTAGCTTCGGTTGTTGCGCGAGGCCCTGTGCGATTGCACAGTTCGCACCGGCCGCCACTGCTCCGATGACAATGCAATAAAAGCATGTTTAAAAAATATATATTTTGAAACTAAATGTCTTTTCCTGTATTATATATTTAAAGGTAAATGTTAGAGCACTAACACAAAAGGCACGTGTCCGAAGTTCGCGTAGAGATGCTCTTGCATGGCGAGCGACACGGCCGGAAAGTAGGCCAGCCCGGACCCGTGCACCACTTGCTCGAACGTCACGCCGAGGGACACGCCGTTACTGTAAAACAACAAGTATCATTATACTCTGCCCCCGGCGGTTTCACCTGCTGTTTTTTTTTATTTTTACTTTTAAACCTCCCCTGAACTTTTACAAATATATCAAGATCAAAATTAGCGAAATCGCTCCAACCATTCTCGAGTTAAAGCCATACAAACGAACAGCGATTCATTTCATATTATATACTAGCTGACTCGACAGACGTTGTCCTGTCAAAAGCCATTGCGTAACTATAGCAACCGTAGTATGTTGATGCTAACTTGTCAATTTATAGTAAAAATTATCAGTATATATATAATTTGCAATAAATTAAAATTGCGACTATAATTTGAGATTTAAACTATCCTATCTCTCAAGTTGGATCGAACTGCACATGGTGTGCGAATTTTATTATAATCGGTTAAGTGGTTTAGGAGTCCATTGAGGACAAACATTGTGACACGAGATTTATATATATTAAGATAAGATAGGGATTTGAATTATAAAAAAGCGACAAAATTTTTTTGATCCACTAAAAAAGCTTTTTTTTTTGTTGCTCTGTAAAGGGTTATAAAGAAAGGGTATGCTAAGCCGAAAATAGCTCATGGTACTCATCATATTGAACAACTTTTGCTATGCGACCAACCCGGATTCGCGAAAAAAATCAGCTGTTCACACACTTTGTTTAGACCACTCTTATATTTAGGGTAACAAAACTAGTGTAGACCAGTATAATCTTCAACCGGATAAACAGATTTCTTGAATTAGCTTGAAAACCTTGCAATTAAGTCAAACATAATACATAGGTACTATAGGTATTATAAATATAGGTTTTGGTATTTTTTATCGTCACCGTTTTATTACCTCTCGAATAAAACCACAGGGCGCAGCTAGTCGTCTATAATGGTATTCCAGCGCACGATCCTTTCCATCTCTGACAGTTCAGCATTACTGATAAATCTTTTAAAAGGGTTTCGATATTTTAGTTTGTTTAGATTTCTAGCTGCTTGTTTGTTTACTATTAGGTACAAGTTAATGTAGGTATAAATAAATAAAGGTATAAGCTCTATAAATAAAGGTATAAGCTCTATACCAAATTTAATCCGAATCTATTGCGACGCTTAAACGGGAATACATTGGTGACAAACATACACGCATTCACACACTTTCAAATCAAACAAACAAACATTGGCAATCCAGAATTATGGTTTCGGAGGGGCTTGACCTTGATTCAGCTGAGGATATGATTTATTAAGGCAAACACTATAGATGTCTATCTATAGTGTCAAGGAATAAACCCTCCTGAATCTGCTACTGCTCGCAAATTTCATATACCTATATTATAGGGATATTCCCGATAATATTATACTTGTAACATTAAATATTAGGATCCAAACCGGTAATACTCAAGCGTGCCTTTGTCCAGGTCCAAGTAGGAGTCGATGACGTCACCGGGCAGCCAGGCGGTGGAGGTGGCCACGTTCCACTTCCTGATCCGACCCCCATCTCATGAATTTTAGTAACCATATCCTTTACATAATGATCCGTACCGGTAATACTCAAGCGTGCCCTTGTCTAGGTCCAAGCAGGAGCCGATGACGTCCCCGGGCAGCCAGGCGGTGCCGTAGGGGGAGATGGCAACATTCCACTTTCTAACCCGACCCCCATCTCATGAATTTTAGCAACCATATCCTTTACATAATGATCCATACCGATAATACTCAAGAGTGCCCTTGTCCAGGTCCAAGCAGGAGCCGATGACGTCACCAGGCAGCCACGCGGTGCCGTAGGGGGAGGTGGCCACGTTCCACTTCCTGATCCGACCTCCATCATATGCGTACGAGTTGGCTGTGTCTCCCACGCCTGTGTCCATGGAAAATGTGCAGGTTGCTGTGCACCAGCCGATCTGGAAACCAGAGTGGTAGTTTCGATCACATTCCGTGATCTTTTGACGTGACAACGTCTAATAAATCGATAAACGCCAGGCCACGAATAAATGTTCCATTACGCTCATTGTAACGTTACGATCGGAGCGAGAAAAGTATGCATTCATTTCATCAATGTTTTGTTATGACGTCATGTTAAACTATCATCCGTAAAACAACTTTACAGACAACAAACTTTTTTCGAGGCGTAATTACAAGCGTGATGCGCTTGCTTGCGGTAGCGTCGCGCTTGCCACTGATTTTGCAGTTAATGACTTCTTGCAGTAAGCCGACGATATACAGGGTTACTGATACTATGAGCCCCTTTCGGCTTAGCATACCCTTTATGAATAACCCTGTATACTTTCTGGACAAAATGCACAGTTTGCGTTGTCACTTAAAGATATACAAAAATTATCAAGAACACTAAACTTAGCTACAATTTTGTTCACTCTACAAATAAGGTATCTACCTAAGTGTATTGAATTCGTGCTGTTCGTAAAATTTTATCCCGACCTCTTGAAGGTTTTATCCGATATTAAAAGTTTGCTGAAAAATTTTCCGCCTCTTTTTACGATCATGCAAACTCTGGCTACCATCTACTAATATTAGGAATGCGAAAGTTTGTTTGTATGTGAATGTTTGTTACCACGTATCTCCGTGACTACAAAACCGATTTTGATAAAATTTGATTCAAGGATAGCTTGTGTCTTTCATTAACAAATCGTCGGCTTACTGAAAGAAGTAATTAACGTAATTCGTGCACGAGTCCGACTCGCACTTGGCCGGTTTTTTTATCACCGCGCGAGTAAAACCGCTGGGTATAGCTAGTTTCAAATTAATTAGCACGGCTTTGATATAAAATTTCATACCCTGTTCAAATATTGAAAAAATCAAAAGAATTTTTAACTGCTATTAAACCAATTTTGAAAGTACAATTAAAAGTAAATTACAAGTCTCGTGGGTTATTAAAAAGGTGGAGGGTAAATTAAATAATAGTAATAGGTTAGGTATTCATTCAAAATTTTTAACTAGCAGAGTAAAGTAGAAACAAACATCAAAACTTGGACATTTAAAGCCGGGTCCCGATATGTATCATTTGCCCGATCCGATCACCGTATCCGTATCGTTGACGCGTACCATGATCGCATATAGCCGGGTCCAGATATGTATCATTTGCCCGATCCGATCACCGGGCAAATGATACATGGGTCGGGCCGTATCGTAACGGCGTATCGAGATCTCCTATCATGATACGTGCAGGCGATCGTGCAGATTGCAATTCATACAGGGGGATATCGCTTTTATCTGTTCCAGGAAAAATATTTGCTAGAGTTCTCCTCAATCGCCTTGTCGACCTGTCAGAAGCCATATTACCCGAAACTCAATTTGGATTTCGACCTAATAGAGGAACCTGTGAAGCCATATTCTCTGTCCGGCAATTACAAGAGAAGAGTAGAGAGCAATCTCAGCCACTTTATCTCTGTTTTGTCGACTTGGAGAAGGCGTTCGACAGTGTTCCTCGTGAGGCACTGTGGACAGTTTTGCGTAAGCTGGGCTGTACAGACAAGTTTATCAAAGTATTGAGACTTTTGCACGATGGCATGGATTGCTGTGTTTCTGCCAATGGCAATCAATCGGACTTCTTCCTAGTCAGCTGTGGGGTTAAACAAGGCTGTGTAATAGCACCTGTCTTGTTTGCTTTATACTTTTCGGTTGTTGTGGAAGAAGCTCTGCGAAACTCTCCACATGGCATTCGGGTGCGTTTCAGAACTGAAGGTAAGCTCTTTAACCTGGCTAGGTTTAAAGCTCGCACTAAATGTTCATTCGACACCATTAAGGAGATAATGTATGCCGATGATCTCTGCTTTGTGGCAGAGAGTCCTGATGGTCTAAAAGAGCTCATGGAAAATCTGAATCAAGCTTGTCACAAATTTGGTTTAAAGATCAGTGTCACTAAGACCGAAGTGATGGCAATGGACCGTACAAAATTGGATATACCACTTGGAAACCACGTCTTGAAACAGGTAGACAGATTTAAATACCTTGGCAGTACCATAACGGCAAAAGGTGACCTGGGCCCAGAGATAAGTAGTAGAATAAGTGCTGCCTCTGCTGCTTTCGGAAAGCTCCGGGTTAAAGTGTTTAGATGTCATGACCTCTCCCTGAACACTAAAATAAAAGTCTACATGGCGGTGGTTTTGCCAAACTTGCTTTACTCCTCCGAGACGTGGTGCCTGTATCGCAAGCATATACGCGTATTGGATAGGTTTCACCTCAAATACCTCCGAGACATCATGAACATATCGTGGTCAGATCGTGTCAGGAACACGGAGGTTTTGAGAAGAGCCAATATTGGTGGAGTGGAGGCTTATTTAATGCGGCGTCAGTTACGCTGGTGTGGTCATGTCTCGAGGATGTCTAACGAGAGGGTAGCAAAGCGCATCTTCTACTCTGAACTTCAGGATGGTAAGCGGAAGAGCGGTGGCCAATTCCTTAGATATAAGGATGTTCAGAAGAGGCACATGAGAAGATGCAACATTGAGCCTTCGCGTTGGGAAGCACTTGCTCAGAATCGTCTCGAGTGGAGGCGCTTGGTGCAGCAAACTGTATATTCTTTTGAGGGAGACAGAAGGCGCAATCTTGACTCCAAGCGAGATGAACTAAAGAATAGACCGCCATCGAATATGGTCTATAACTTTGTCAATGGTACCCTAACGTGCAGCATTTGTTTACGCACTTTCAAAGCCAAAATAGGGTACAACAGTCACATGAAGGCGCACGAACGGAGCCTTGATGTGTCGTAAATTAACAGAAACGGTGGTCGCCATGGCTGAAATCAGCTAGGATATATATATATCATCACCCGTCCACATATGCGATCATGATACGCGTCAGCGATACGCAGCCCCGGATCTACAAATTTTTTTAGGCGGGGCAAAAACTGAAAAATGCCGCCCCCCCCCCCACTTATATTTATTTTTACCTGTATCATCTATATCAGGGGTCGGCAACCTTTTGGCAGACGCGGGCCGCATAGTGACAATTTGAAATAGTGGCGGGCCGCACTTGTTCAAAATAATCAAACAAAACCGTGTTTTTTTTTCAATGAACCAAATAATTCAATTTTGGAGAGCTTTGTGAATCAAGCACAGTTGCTCAACACAGTGCTTGATTAAGTAAGTTTAAATCTCGTAGTAAGTAGTTTTTATCAACCGGCATTTGGATGTTATACGCATCAAGTTTAAAAGCACAAATAAATTTAAAAAAATCGCGAGCGCAGCGAGCGCGAAATTTTTCGACATTGTTCATTAATTCAAAACATAGAATTTTTACGAATTAAACGTTTAACGGAAATCAAGCACCATGAATACGCGAGCGCAGCGAGCGCGAAAATTTGAGATATTTTTGATCAATTTACGATAGATTTTTACGCGTCAGGCTATTTACAACGAAAATTACACAACGCTCGCGTCGCGTCGGGTACAAAACTTGTAATATTTTCAATCAATTCAAAAAGAATTGTGGCCTTTATAAAATAAATAGTAATGCGCGAACGAAGCGAGCGCAGAGATTTGAAGATCTTTTGTTTTTAGGACGGGCTATTACGTAACGGAGTGTATTGAATAGATATCAGAAATCAAGAATACGCGAGCGCAGCGAGCGCGAAATTTTGAGTTATATTCTGTCATTTTGAAAATAAAATTCACGCGCATTCACACAAAACACTAAATAATAACTATGTGGAAATTTTTGAGACGTATTTTTAGCAATTTAGGATATGCATATTTATTTTACGAGAGCCTGTTTCCAAACGAAATTGCAATCAAAAATGCGTAAACAGAGCGGAAATAATGCATCTACCGCTGTTCTTTCTGTATTAAGCTTATTTATTCAAATAAAACCGTTTTTATTTGACAAATCAATTAACTCCGTTTTGGGTAGCTTTGTGTACATATTAAGTTTTGATATAAAAATTGCTAAATAAAAAATGTTTTTGCATAAATTTGCTCTGCCTACAAACAGTGCTCAATTAATAAGCGGAAACTACAAAAAGCCTTTAGTATGTTGTACGCAGCAAGTCTAAAAGCACAAAATAATCATAATAAGAAATGTTTAGGCATTTTTGATCAATTCAGAACAGATCGATCATAAGTATTTGACAAACTATGCACAACGGAAATTAAATATCAAGAAAACGCAAGCGCAGCGAGCGCAAAAAAGTGAGACGTTTTTCAGAAATTTAGGACAGGCTGTACAAAGGAAACTACCCACTATTCGTGTTGGTTGAAAACTTTTGATTTCAACCAACACGAATAGATTGAAGATTTTTCGGTCAATTCCAAAACAGTCAGCATCTACTTACCGAAAAGAAAAACAAGACGCGAGTAGCGAGCGTAATGATTTTGATTTGGTTGTTATTAAATTAAACACAGGTTATTTAAGGCCAGGCTATTTATATTTTTATTTTTTTTAGGCTTTTGTCGACCTGTTTGGCTCAGCGATAGTGTATCCGCCTTATAAGCCAGAGGTCCAGGGTTCGATTCCCGGCCGGGCAGATGTTTGAATGATGAATTTAAATATCTGTTCTGGGTCTGGGTGCTAGTTGTCCTTGTCTTTGTGTGTGTTCCATGGCATCTCCGACACAGGATTTATTCCTAGTGGGGAGCTATGAGTGTGAAACTTTTACGTTTTTTACGTTTACGTTTAATTACGGCGTGTGTGTAATGATTATAATTAATCAAAAATATGCGAGCGCAGCGAGCGCGTTTGTTTTGGCGTCTATGTCCTAGACCTTCAGTTTTTATTCAAACGGTAACTTGATAAAAAACAAGTATTTTCTTTCCTGACAAACAACACACATGTTCATAATAAAACACTGTCGTGGAGAGAGATCAACGAGGGAGTTTTCGAATATCATCCCTTTCGCACGCACGGTAACCAGACGCATGCTGCCACGATCTGCGATTCCTGCGGGCGAGCGGGCGCGTATTTTGACTATGCCCTACGCGCCTCGCGAATAATAAATGTTCGTACAGCACGTCTTACTCCGCGCTCTGGGTATCGGTCGAGTTGATATGGTCATGACTGTACTTGTAGGTACTATTATTTATTCCGTGGTCAAAGTTTAGTAAATGATGAGTTGTCTATTCGTCTGTAAAGTATGAATTTGGCGCCCCCCTAAGCTTGACGCCCGGGGCATGGGCCCCGGCTCGCCCCCCCCTAGATCCGGGGCTGGCGATACGGATACGGTGATCGGATCGGGCAAATGATACATATCTGGACCCGGCTTTAAATAAACAACGCCGTCTAGATATGCCGTATCAACAGTAATAGGCATGACGACAGTATCAAAAAATCGCCGATTCAATGCTTTCAGGGGACTAGCCAGATTAAAAAAAATTAAAACACATGTTTAGTTTTATTTTTAAAAAACAGATTATTAAGATTTTCAATAAATTAAAACATTAAAATACAGCAATCGGCCATCTTGTCAGAAACAACAATCACAGCGTATGACGTCACGCTTCAGTGAACTCAGGTCATCCGCCGCTCATCACGCATAGACACAATGACATGTTTACTAGCCGTGACGTCAAATCGACGCCATGACACAAGCAAGCTGTTTTCGGGCACTGTTGAAAAAATATGTGAAAAATGGCTTCAAACTTCGTTAAACTTAAGTTTATTACCGAAATAGAGGCTTTTTTGTAAATAGTAAATGTGTACTCACATTATGGAAGAGGATTTTAAAATCTTTCGTCACGCCTATTTCAGGGATAAGTTTGCTGTGGGCCTAGCACAACTTTGACGTAAAAATACGTAGCGAGTATTCGATAGAAAAGTGTACGCCATTTACACCCGTCAGGAGCACACTTGAGAGTCGTAAATGGCGTACACTTTTCTATCGAAAACTCGCTACGTATTTTTACGTCAAAGTTGTGCTAGCCCCACTGTAGTACCTACCTACTCGTACCTACTACTGAAAACACGAACGCTTTCAGGATGATCGGTTGAGTTGTTAGACATCAAAGCGCAACAAACAAACTCACTTTCTCATTAACCCCGACGCAAAAAGAAGGGTTTTATAAGATTGACCGCTATGTGTATTCTTTTGTTTGTAATTTATGGTGTGAACAATAAAAAGTTTATCTAGCTATCTATCTATCTATGTGTGTGTGTGTGTGTGTGTGTGTGTGTGTGTGTGTGTGTGGGTGAGTTTTTTTATAATGTTTATTTAATTCAATCAATTAAAATAATGTAGCTAGAATAACGACGAATCCTACTAATATTAATGTTTATTTAATTCAATCAATTAAAATAATGTAGCTAGAATAACGACGAATCCTACTAATATTACAAACGCGAAAGTTTGTAAGAATGAATGTTTGTCGCCTTTTCACGCAAAAACGGCTGTACGGATTTACATGGAATTTGGAACGAAGGTTGTTCATGCTCAGGATTAACACATAGGCTACTTTTTAACCCGGAAAACTCATGTTAACTATTTGACCGCAGGCGAAACCGCGGGGCGCAGCTAGTTAATAAGGAATGAAAGAGTGAACAAGCGAATTAATTAACTGCAAAATGTACCTGCATAATTCCCTTAGTCCCCAGCTGCACTTCATACATCCACTTGCCAGCGAATACGCAGGCCGTGCCCCGGATGGTGGCGAAGCTGGAGAGGCCCTGGACACTCACTCTCTCGTCACCAACCAGCACTAAGCGACCCGTGCCTGGAACATATCAGTACCCTAAATGTTCGCGCACATTAGGACGGGCCGCAGCGAGGCGCAGCGGCATTTCAATACAAATTCTTGCGCTGCAGTCCGTCTGTAGTGTGCGATAGTTCATATTATACTCGTAAAATGTACGAAAGTGAAAGTGATGCAGGAGGATTCTTGTTATGCGTTGCGGTGCGGTGCGGTGCGGGGCGCGCGACTTTTTAGTATAAGCCGTGATAGCAAGCCCCAGGGGGTTCTCTGGACCATTCGAGATCATCGTGGTCATTGTCACTGTCTTATCTATATATTCTAATTATATTCTTATTCTAATGACAACGATAGTGACCGAGACAATGTCTCACTCGCCAGAATAAAGCCCCTGTAAATTGAAACTGCTAACATGTTCATTCATTTTTCGTTTGAATTCGCTATGTATTTTCTTACGGAATTCAGGCTCCGTACCCTTTACCTTAGTATGAGTTTTGATAGTTTTCAAACGGTGTTGTCGCTTTTTTCATACACTGACTCGTATCTATTGAATACTTGTTACGTTTTATTTCAACAGAACTTCATGTCCCCTGAAAGAAACTTTTGAGCTCTAGGGAATACTTACTGTTCAATTACGAGTAGAATAAAATGCTGATTCGGTAGACAAGCAATTCTCACCAGTGGAAGCATCAAAAACGACGATTTTCGGCCCGATCCTTCCAACCCTCTCGTCTCCTGTGTCTGAAGTCTGAAAGAACACATTCATTACAGCCTTTAGTAGTTCGTAATATGGCCAACTCGTTGATTGACTGGTTGGTAAGCTAGTCGCACAACTTTACTAGACAAAGAAACAATCAGAAAAAACTGTCTAAGTTTAAGCGTTTAAAAGAAATCTCTGTTGGAAATACGTAGATCTGTAGATATGTAGATAGATAGACGTCGACCCTCGGAGGGTGATTAGGCCATATTCCACCACGCTGGTCAAGTGCAGGTTGGTGGATACACATACGCCATTGAATTTCTTCCCCGGACATATGCAGATTTCCTCACGATGTTTTCCTTCCCCGAAAAGCCGGTTTAAAGACTTTAAAGTAATAATTTACCAGCTCCGGTGTGACGACGGGAGAATGTTTCTTTGCGAACTTCTTCTGGCTGACGCTGATCCTGGTCTCCAGCATTTTGCCGAGATTCTCGCGAATGTGGCTCACGTACTTGCTACGCCTGAAAGGAGGAGATGGGCTTGTCTTAATGCTTCCGAGTTCAGCAAAAAACGACCTAAAGGAAAGGTTGACGCATGTATGTACGTAGAAGTCACTATGCGCAACCTCCTCTCCACCAAAGATATTATTTAACCAAAAATAAACCAGAAAGAAAGAAGAAAAAAAACTTAAAACAAAAAAACAACAAAAGTGGGTAGTCAAATAAAAAATTACTAAAACAAGTTTGAGAAATTAACTATTGCGCAAATAACATAATTGTTCAAGTTTTCCCGAGCTCCGTATAACTTTGTAAGGCAACGAGATTAGACAATTCTTTATATTCATTGCCTACCCACATTTTCTTCTTTATCTTTAGTGACGCATTGACAATAAAAGAAAAGATAAATAGAGCTTTTCTGAGCTATTCAGATGTGGGCAGCTTACAACGACTTTCATTTTACTGACACCTGATATAGCGAGCATTTTCAGCCATAATATTAGCACAGAAGGTGCCTTTAAACTGTTTCACCCACCAATAACACATCAGTCTCGTTGAACGACAATGACACTATAATAATCAACGTTTAAAGCATCCTTCCTATTTTTACTCCCCATTGATTAACTCTGAAAACTATAGCAAATTGTAAAAAACTAAACGAAAATATTTCACAAATTACGTTCAAAAACCTAACTGATCATAATCAGGATTGATGGATGTCATTTAGTTTTTACAGTACGAGTATTTTGCTCCAGTTAGAGCTGGAAGAAACCAAAGAATCGACGGTATCGCTAAAGTTTTATTGAATTAAACGGAATACGTGTGTTTGGTTTTAAGTGAAACTAGTTAAATTATAACATTTATGTATGTTTCGTGTATGTACAGTAAACATAAGTGTAAATGTATTGTCGATGCGTATCTAGTCGTTGGTAGCCAACGACTGGACAATATACGAGTTCTAAGAAACAATTACGCTCGACTTCACGAAGATGTTTCTACCAGAAAACTTTTAGGAAATTAGCTTTTTCGGAATCATTGGTTAAGTTAGGTTTATTTCTCTGAATTCTTTATTTGCCAGAGCTCGTGGCTGGTAAATTTTGAACGGGCACAGAACCTGGTGGTTTTAGTTATTTGATTACTTTTGGTTAGAGGAATGGCGACGAGTACGCATTTAAGGAATTAGAGCGTGTTTTTTCTTTGCTTTGTCGTACGGTCCCATAGTAAAAGTTGTTCATAATGATGAGTACCTACTACGAGCCCTTTTCGGCTTAGCTAGCATACCCTTTATGAATAACCCTTTAGACAACCCCTACAGCTAATAACAACTAGAACCAACAATAAAACTAACTGTGTATGTTTGTCCGTATTGTCTTTCATGACCATATCATTCCCGAACACCTTTCTAATGGTGTCATGAACTTCTCCCTTCTCAGCCGAGCTGCTGCAGACCCCGAACATGGACCGGAGGACGTTCATCATCAGATCTGGACACAAGTAGAAAGAAGCTTGTAAAGGTTTACAAAACGCATTTGCTTTGCGCGGTTTTTCGAGTTTAACAAAATGTCAAGTGTCATTTTGACGTTCTTATTTTTTAGTAAATCGTGAAAAGGAGTTTTTATTTGTTGATTGAGTAGTTTTTATGTGTTTGTTGAGTATTGTAGGTCAAACTTGCATCTTTATTATTTGTAGACTTATACATATTTTATACATAGGGCTGTAAGGGAAGGGTATACTAAGTCGAAAAGGGCTCATAGGTCCTTACCCACTATGAGCCTATTTCGGCTTAGCCTATCTACCCATTCACTACACATTATAAAAATCGTAAAAAAAATCAAATTCCATACATTTTGTCGAGTGTCATTTACTTTTTGTTCTGGAATAGCAGAATTTTTACGCGATTCCAGAGTTGGTCTCATAGTAAAAGTTGTTCACAGTAATGAGTACTATGAGCCTTTTACTTTGAGCTTGCATACGTCCGGAGAAGAAATTCAATGGCGTATGTGAATCCACCAACCTGCACTTGGCCAGCGTAGTGGAATACGGCCTAATCACTCTTCGAGGGCAGACCTGTATCCTAGCAGTGGAAGGATTAAAGGTTGCATTATGATGACGATGATGAGCCCTTTCGGCTTAGCATACCCTTTCTGTATAGCCCTGTAGAGTACATTTTAGTACCCAGTTAGTATTTTCAAATTTCATTGTTGTTCACAGATTCAAGTAATAAACCAAGACTTATCTCGCACTTTTGTCCAAACTTGAAAAGTGTGTTTACCACACTCGACGTTGAATAGTGGGCGTATAAATAAACAGAAAAATGTAGTTTGTACGAGACGTAATTTCCAGACCAACTAAGGTAGGGAGGGGAAATTCGGGATAAACCGGCAAAGATGTAAATAAATAATTAATAGTTAAAAAACTAAAAAACACGCTTTGTTTAGTGTATTGTCATCGGTCCTCGATATCTACAAAGTTTTGACGTAACCTGGCCGTTTAAAGTGGGTCGAAATTGCGCCCAAAGGAGTCGGTTACAAAAATATCTGTACAAACAAATATACAAGTGAAGCTTATAATAAAGGAAAGCATGTAAAAAGAAATAAAGCCGAAACATTACAGTTTTTTGTCTAAACTTTCGATATCTAGAAGTGTTATAAATAGTTTTATCCAATAGATGGCCGACTACATTCTAGGAATGTCATATCTCTCATCAAATGATGGTCTGGAAGAGATCGATGTTAACAATAAGACCGCCTTTCGTGCCTTTCTCTTATATATTTTACTGTTTGTGATTTTATTTTTGTGGTGTCAGTAAAGTGTTATATTATTGTCTTGTGTCAGAAAAGCAGACGGGCTGCCTGATGGTAAGCGATCATATCTCAGAATAGCAAAAGATTGCTCTGCTAAACCTGGTTCCTCTACCGACAGAAGCCTACTATTATTAATGCGAAAGCTGTGTGTATGTTTGTTACCACGTATCTTCATAACTACTCAACCGATTTAGATTAACTTTGGAAAGTAAATAGTTTAGGTTCTGAAATAAAACATAGTCTACTTTACACCATCATTATTTTCGTTTTTCATTAACTCGTGAGTGAAACCGTGGGACGCAACTAGCGAATCATAAGCAAATAAAATTTCTATTTTTACCAGCTTTTTTTTTACTTTTAAACCTTCCCTGTATTAAAGCGAACAAAACACAAAAAAATATAATATATTCTAATCGGTCCAGCCGCTCTCGTGTTTTGGCGAGACAAACGAACAGTGATTCATTTTTATATATATGTAACTAACTGCCACCCGGCGGTTTCTCCCGCTCTTTTTTTTAACTGTTAAACCTTCCCTGAACATCCACAAATATTTCCAGATCAAAATTAGCGAAATCGGTCCAACCATTCTCGAGTTATAGCCAGCCAAACGAACAGCGATTCATTTTTATATAAGACTAGCTGACCCTTGCCCACTTCGTTGGGCATAATGTTAATTAAACCCGAAGCCATCGCGCGCCGTCCGGACCGTTTTTTCTCCGATTCACTTTGCAAAACGGACTACCACGTAAAAGCCTTTTTATTTTTCGGTTTTTTACATAACCTATGACACTCAGCAAATAATGTGGCTTTCTATTGGTGAAAGAATTTTTAAAATCGGTTCAGTAGATCCCGAGATTACCCCTTACAATTTAACAAATATACAAACACACAAACTTTACTTCTTTATAATATTAGTATAGATAACGCACACTGTTTTGATAGATATGATTGAATTTGAACTTTGTACAGAGGTAATAAAGTGCAAATTGACTCTTGGACGTTAGGAACATACCTACATTGCTTAAACAACAGTGAGTGCTTGCAATTCAATATGAACTTTATACAATATCAATAAAGCTCGTTTTAGTTAGAAAACGTATGGGAAAAATAAAAGGGCTATTTTTAGGGTTTTTCAATATTTCTGAGAGATTTTCTTAATATTTTTTTCCGTAAGAACTTTCTCCTAATAATAACAAATACAACAAAAAAAGAATTAGTGTAATCGGTCCAGCCATTCACGCGTGAGGCCGTGACCAAGGAAAACGGGTTTCATTTTTATATATATAGAAGATAGAAGATAGAAGAAGATGAAGAAGATAAGCCAATACAGTTTTTTTGCACAACCCTTGTTCTTCCCGTTTGTCCTCAGTTACAACACTAACAAAAATAATAAAAGTGTTTACAGGAACTCCCGGTTTTATTGGTCCCATTCGTTATAATAATAAAGCGGGGTATTGATGAGAATGGCCTGTCTGTCTGACCTTCGGAGGTGTTTACATTGACGCTGAGAAAAATATGAGAAATAAATATTCGTTCATGTCATTAAGCTTGCTACATACAAGAGGTTACACCACAGATCGTTGCGATAATATAGGGTTATAAGGAAAAGGTATGCTAAGCCGAAAAGGGGCTCATGGAAAAAGGAAAATGGCGCTCGACAAAATGTATGGAATGTCTGTTTTTTTGGTTTCGGGGTTGGTCCCACAGTAAAAGTTACTCAAAATGATGAGTGCTAAGGCCCTTTTTTGACTTAGCATACCTTTTCCTTTTAACCCTGTACATGTATACATTTATTCTCATTATATATTATTGTTTCATGGTTGGTCCCATAACAAAAAAATCATAAATATGAGTACTATAGTCCTTTTCACCTAAGCATATCCTTTCCTAACAACCTCGTAGTATATTTTAATTAAGCAGTACTTATGTAACGCACTTCAAATGTCGTAGCATTCCTCTTCACAAACTCCATATAATGAGAAATCCCAAAATAAATCCCAGTTATTATTCCCCGTTTTATTTCCATGTTATTATTCCTTTTTAATTAAGTCCCGGCTATTCCCGTATTCCATTACGTTTGGTCGAAACAACGGCGTTTGGTAAACAGCCTGTGCGTAACGACCCGGTTTGTAAACACTTATGCATCGATTGATTGGGTCCGTTGCGTTTATATTTGGAATTATATTGGATTTGGACGCTATACTGACTGACTTAGTCACTTATAAACCTTGCTTAAATTATCAAATTTTATTTAAGTTTCGCGATAAAAATGAAGAGAAAACGAAAAGAAAAAAAATAGTTTTGAAATGTTCAAATTAATACCTGCTATTTGATATCCCACATGACCATATTGCTTGACTTTAAAATTCTAGGTCCCCATTTCAGGGCCCAGTTTTCAGGTAAAGACCTATTTCTCAGCCTGTTTGTCTACGAATTGTAGTGGGTTTTTTTTCCATTCATATAAAGGCTTGCGTTTGACCGCCATCTTGCCTGATGGGAAGCAATGATGCGGCCTACGATGGAGCACGCTTGCCTAGAAGATACCGATTCACTCGCGACTTGAAGACACCCAAATTATACACAAACACAACACAACACACAACAAACACCAACACAACCAAACACAACACAACCTAGCACAATCTAGCGGTTGGCGGTTGGGTTGGGTTTGTGGTTAACACAATCTAGCGTCATGCCAAATTTCAGACCGCTAGCTTTTATTTTTAATAGGCGTGACGAAAGATTTTAAAATCCTCTTCCATATTGTGAGTACACATTTACTATTTACAAAAAAGCCTTTATTTCGGTAATAAACTTAAGTTTAACGAAGTTTGAAGCCATTTTTCACATATTTTTTCAACAGTGCCCGAAAACAGCTTGCTTGTGTCATGGCGTCGATTTGATGTCACGGCTAGTAAACATGTCATTGTGTCTATCAGTGGCGTAGCTACCTAGGGGCTAGGCGGGGCAGTGCCCCGGGGCCCTCAAGCTCAGGGGGCCCTCGAATCCTTACCAGGAAATCGATTGAACTCGATTGAACTGAGCTTTTGAAAATTTCTCCCATTTTCAAAATAAATATGACAGTTTGCAACCCGACTTTAATCATGGCAACTCAGTTGAGAGAAATTCGAAAGTTATACCTAGGGAATTCCCCTAAATTCTTTCTGTGGGTTGGCAGTGATGTCAATTGGATGTAATAGCGATATGTGCGTTTTATTATTCATCGATGTGCGTTTTATTGTTAAGTAATTCGAGTCAAGATTTTTTTTTTCGAAAACGGTTAAAAAATAAATGCTGTATCAGGAGTATGTAAGCTATGTCAATAAACTTTTTAGTACTGATCAGTATAGTGGTTCAATTTTATTTGATTTTAGTACCACTCATCCGTTACGTCAATAAATCATGTCAAATCTATAGATTTCGGCTACTACGCGAAATATCGTGAAAAAAATGCAGGTCACCTGCATTAGGTGCATTAATTCAGGCCCGCGCGCGAGATCGTTCTTCGTCTCCACCGTTAATTAATGTGGTAACACTAGCGGCGATAAAATGTTTGCCGGGGATTCCCCAACGACGTCTTGTAGCGTATCATTACATTACGTTTCTCCTTCCTTTTACTTTTAACGTCGTCAGTGAACAGTGAGTACCTACTCGAGGACAATCTTATATAAATATTGCATAAATAAATTAGACAACTAAAATTATGGACAAAAAGAAGAAACCCACTGGTGCATTTAAACGCAAACAACGCCAAGAAAGAGAAGATAGTAAACAAAAATTGCCCAAAATTGAGAAGTTTCTTAGTCAGCCTTCTGCAAGTACTTCTGGACAAAATATTTCTGTTGATAGTGACCCCGATATTTATCGCTAATAGCAATTGAAAACAAAACCGCATCAAGCCTGGATTTAACCGAAGTCATTGATACTTTTGCGAAAACTAAAGCTAGGAAAAGATTGTAAATATAATAGTTATTTAGTCAGTTGGTAGGTCCGACCTTTATATAATAAACCCTTGAATCTTTTCTATTTCGTTTTATTGCCACAATGCCTACACCAAGTATTAATTGTCATGTTAACTTTTTACTGTTTAATATTTTTATTACCTGCCCCTGCAGTGCACGTACGTAAAAGAGCTGATGATAAAGTAGCTTAGCATTTTTATATTTAATATTTTTACTTGATAAAACCTAACCCAGTGGGGCCCCATTTTTTGACTTGCCCCAGGGCCCTTGGTTACCTAGCTACGCCACTGGTGTCTATGCGTGATGAGCGGCGGATGACCTGAGTTCACTGAGGCGTGACGTCATACGCTGTGATTGTTGTTTCTGACAAGATGGCCGATTGGTGTATTTTAATGTTTTAATTTATTGAAAATCTTAATAATCTGTTTTTTAAAAATAAAACTAAACATGTGTTTTAAATTTTTTTAATCTGGCTAGTCCCCTGAAAGCATTGAATCGGCGATTTTTTGATACTGTCGTCATGCCTATTCCTGAGATAATTTGCTGTGACACCCAGACGGACGGACCTACGAGTCTCGCCATTAGCGTTCTTCCCCGAAGGAGATTCAGATATCAAAAAAGGAGTAGGACCATAAAAAACCCAAGGTTTTTGTACCTGTCAAATTCATTCTAAAAGAGTTTGTAAACCTTTTGTCCACAACGTAAGTGGTTGAAGCTGCGAAGGTATTTATGAAGGTGTGTGAGGGTGACACGCGTAATTAATGGATACGGACCGTACCTTTAAGTACTTCACAGGTAAGCGAGGCGTTTTGGCGTCTTAACACTGGGACAAGCTGTAACAGAAAGGTGTGGTTCAGGGTGTTCTTCTACACGTCAATATGAACAAATTCTAGAACACAAGTTTGCTAAATTCGAGAAAGAAAATATTGAGTCACCATTGAAAGTCGATCACGTGACTAAATATTTTATATGAAGACTCAATATTTATTTCTCGAATTTTGCAAACTTGTGTTGCAGAAGTTGTTCAATTCGACGTGTACCTAAACTACACCTTGTAAATAGGTACCTATAACCCGGTCACAATATCTGTGCACCTGACCTCGTGCTAGCAACTCAATTTTGAGCCACTTCCCGATGTTCGATTGAGCTGAAATTTGATATACTTATTAACATCTGTATTTTGTAACGATTGATCTGATAATAATACAATCGAACATCGGGAAGTGGCTCAAAATTGAGTTGCTAGCACGAGGTCAGGTGCACAGATATTGTGACCGGGTTGTATATGATTCTATAATACTTTTTTCTTCTCTTCTTTTCTTTTGCCGTGACCTATAAATATTTGTCTTTAAGCTAATAATGTTGTTATACCTTCTCCGTAAGTGACGCATCCTTTCTCGTTACGTAGAGAGAGCCCCGTGAAGTTAATACGTTTTGTCTTCAATTTAGCTTGTAATTGAGTTTCAGGACGGCGGCACTTAGCGTGGAACAAAGAGACCGTACTGTGAACTCTTAGCGTGAGCCTAAACTGGGCTGCTTTGGCATTCGTCTCGCTCTAACGGGTAGAAAAAAAACGCGATAAAAGGTTTTGTGGTTGGCTTGCAGGGATCGTTAATTATTTTTGGATAAAAACTGGCTTATGTACTTTTCTTGGGTATATCGTATCTTTATACCAAATAAGTTGAAATTAAATATTTTACAAACCAGCTTTTATTGCATTGTCATCGGATGATCGGAGTTACACACGAATATCAAATTTCAACTCAATCGGACATCGGGAAGTGGTTCAAAATTGTGTTGCAAGATTCCGGGTGGAATCTTGCAATTCAATTTTTTTTTCTACGCAACAAACATAGTTAAATTTTTTTTAATGTAATTGAGTGACGAGACGAGCAAAATTGCTCGCCTGATAATAAACGTCACGTTTGCCCATAACAGCTCTGCGCCGCCCAGAATTTTGAACTCGCTGAATTCAAGACCCTGCGCGGCACAGCTCTGCGCTCGTCACCCTAAGATAGTTGTTTAATCTCCCATTTGCCCTGTAATTTCACATGCATTGCAAGTTATTAAAAGCTTTTAAAATACCCATCTGTTTAGCAGTGTTTGCGTGATTGAGTAGGTAATTAACGTTCACGTCTAAACATACAATCACCATACACGCATTACCATACATTACCATACCATACATTTACCTACTATTAGGTGTTAGGCGAAAGTTTGCATGGAATACGATGGATGTTCATTACTCAATCACTCATCTGCATTAAACCAAAAAAACTTTTCTGTATTACTATACAGGGTTATTGATAAAGGGTAGGTATGCTAAGCCGAAAAGAGCTCACAGTACTCATCATTATGAACAACTTTTACTATGGAACCAACCCGAAATTCCCGAAAAAAAACAGCTGTTTTGTAGATAATGATCAAGATAAAGAGATAACGATAACGATAAAGAGATCGGTACTTCGATGACGAATAAATGTTCGCATTTAGTTATTTTTAACACGCTTTTATTAGTTTCACCTGTATGTTTGTAACCGACCCTTTTGGACTCGACTTTGCCCTACTTTGATCGATCAGATTTAATTCAAACTTTGCACACCTGTTAAAGACCGATGACAATGCGTGTTTTTTAGTTTTGTATACTATTTTTTCGACGACCTTTTTGGCTCTTATAAGCCAGAGGTTCCGGGTACGATTCCCGGCCGGGCAGATGTTTGAATGATGAGTTTAAATATCTGTTCTGGGTCTGGGTCTGGGTGTTAGTTGTCCTTGTCTTTGTGTGTGTTCCATGGCATCCCCGACGACCCCGACACGGAATTTTCCTAGAGGGGAGCTATGAGTGTGAAACGTTTATTTATTATTATTATTATAATTTTTTTAATACTTACTTATTTGTTGTATTGACCTTCTGCTATTTGTCTATACCTACATCCCTACGTACCTACCTACAGTCAGTGTGATCGATGTAACGCCTATTATTACAGCTCGACTCCATCGGAAGTGTTTGTAAACTTCAAACGAGTGATCAAACGGTCTATTCTGAGATGCCATCTGCTTTCTGCCGCGACAAGCGCCTGTCTGGCGTTTAAATTGTCTTGTGATTTATTTGGTACAGCCCTTGCACGCTGATTTACTCGGTTTTTGAACAAAACGTTTATGCTAATTTAAGATCACCAAATAAACTATTTAATTGTATTATTTTGATTTGAAATAGATAGACAATTTTAAAAGCTTTCATTTATCTTGTAATGTATGTATTATATGTAACTGTTGGTTTGGATAAAATCTTGCAACTCAATTTTGAACCACTTCCCGATGTCTGATTGAGCTGAAATTCGGTATACGTGTGTAACTCCGATGACAATGTAATAAAAGCTTGTTATTAAAAATACTTTTTGATGATAAGATCCCATACTAAAAGTTGTTCCTAATTATGAACTCTAAGAGCCCTTTTCGGCTTAGCATACCCTTTCCTTATAACCCTGCATATTCGCTACAGACACAGGGCTAAGTCTAATATTTGAGTGCGAGGCCACTCAAAAAACGGTGACCTACAGTTTAGACGGTCCATCCGGAGTGAAATTACAAAGGAATCTGCGAATAAGACGCGACGTCCGCGACAAAAAAAAAACATTGAAATATGAACCAGTGTTGCCAGATCAAAAAGTTAATTCGCATTTTCCATTAATTTTTATCGTTTTCCAAAACCCTTTTCGAACCGTTAAATAAAAGCTCAATTAAATAATTTGATGCTTACTGACGTGATTTTGGAACACGATTTCTTGTTCTAAACAAACACTAATGTGATAGTACAAAAATAATCTACATCTCTATAGGTTTAATGAGCGACAAAGGGATGACATCAAATTCACGTCACAATTTTATCACATCCCAAAATTTCGTATAATCATCCTGTCAAAGCTCAAATTAAATCCAACGTCCTCATAATTATCGCACGGTCTGGCAACCCGACGTGAACTCTCGTAAAAATCTTATACCACGTTGCGTAGACAGATTTTTACGACACGTGGAACAAATGATACGCCGTTTTTCAAACAGCAGGATATAAGGTTCAAATTTCAATGTTATTTGTCGAGATGTGTAACCCTGGCGTCTCGTAGTTTAGATGTTATTCTTAATCTCGTAGTCTAAATGCTGGAGGTTGAAATAGGTAGGTCTTTTCGGTCCCATGGCCCCGGCGGATAGCGTCAAGGGGGAACACCCCAGGGTTTTTAGTGGGTAGGCCGCTACCAGGGCGGACTCCCACATCACTACCGTGCTCCCCCCGGAGTCGGTGGTATCCACAAAAGATTTTCCCTGGGTCAAAAAAAAAGGTAGGTCTTTTCGCCGAACTACAACATCAGCGTCATCATCATTCTCAACCTTTAATCCTCCCACTGCTGGGATACAGAAGAAGAAGAAAAGAAAACAAGAACATTATTTTTACAAAACAAAAAACAAAAACCGACTTCAAAAGACCGACTATTGAGTTATTCATCTATTTGTCGCGCACGTACTTCATGCAAATTTAAGACTTATATGGTTTTCTCATGGATACCATTATCAGAACTGGACTAAATTGAAATGGGACCAAATGGGAAGCGTCAGCTTTTTAATAAAAAAAGAATCATCAAAATCGATTCACCCAGTCAAAAGTTATGAGGTAACAAACATAAAAAAAAAAAAAAAACATACAGACGAATTGATAACCTCCTCCTTTTTTGAAGTCGGTTAAAAAGGGTCGAAAGGGAGAAAGGGTCGAAGAGTGATTAGGCCATATTCCACCACGCTGGCCAAGTGCGGATTAGTGGATTTACGAGTACATACGCCATTAACTATAACATGGGGTGGTTTAAAAAGGGAGTCAACAAACACTTCTCCGGGCTGGCAAAGCATCATCATCGCCGCTAGTGTTGCAGGTGTTCATAGGCAGCGTTTTGGTTACCATCTGCTGATCGTCTACTTGTTTGCTGCTTTTTTATTTAAAACAAGAACATTATTTTACAAAACAAAAAACAAAAACCGACTTCAAGAGACCGACTATTGAGTTATTCATCTATTTGTCGCGCACGTACTTAATGCAAATTTAAGACTTATATGGTTTTCTCATGGATACCATTATTAGAACTGGACTAAATTGAAATGGGACCAAATGGGAAGCGTCAGCTTTCTAGTAAAAAAAGAATCATCAAAATCGATTCACCCAGTCAAAAGTTATGAGGTAACAAAAAAAAAAAAAAAAAAAAAAACATACAGACGAATTGATAACCTCCTCCTTTTTTGAAGTCGGTTAAAAAAACAAAACTTGGTTTATAATGATGAGATTTTGTTTTATTGTATGATAGGCTTGCGTTTGACCGCCATCTCGCCTGATGGTAAGCAATGATAGGGTCTACGACGGAGCACGCTTGCCCACTGCCTACCGCGTGCTGAGTAATAGGTATGAGCCTCGGCTACATACCCTTTCCTTATAACCCTATAAATATTAGTTGAAATTCAGGGTTATTCATAAAGGGTATGCTAAGCCGAAAAGGACTCATAGTATGTACTTATCATTATTAACAACTTTTACTATGGGACCAACTCGGAATTCGCGAATCAGCTATTCCATACATTTTGCTTATTTTTTTCGAATTCCGGGTTGATCCCATAGAAAAAATTGTTTATAATGATGAGCCTTTTTCAACTTAGCATACCCTTTCCTAATAACCCTGTATACTTAAAACAAATGTCAAGCCCCTTTAACCCTGTTTAGCAATACCACCCACTCTCCTTGATACGTCTCTTTACAGAGCAACCAATATATCACCAAACTCAAACGACGGCGCCACCATCGCAAATACCACACAAAACAGTCATTCATGTCTAGAAAATTTTAGTTCTACCATTTTACCAAGGGCACAGCTAAGTTGGTCGGTCTTTTGTCTTTTAACGGGCAAGTCCACAATCACACCTACGCAATAGAAAATCCTATTTATAGGTTATTATTCTCTATGAATAGCTGTTCTAAGCTAGGCGATTGACCTCAGCGGTTATATTGGTGACATTCTATAGATGGCTGATAATATACCTACACATACAAACAAGCAATATGCTATATGTATATAATCTTTAAAAAATCATACCAAGTGAATGCTTAACAAGCTGTAACCCGACTACGGAAAAAATTGTATTTTAGCGCCAAAAATCAGATACTTTTATACCCAGAGACATTTGCGAAATAAAGACGACTCTAAAACCTATCATTAATCAAAATCGGTTCAGCCGTTTCACAATTACGAGGGAACATAGGTACGAAAAAAAATATAACCCTCCTCTTTTTACTTCGCCGCAGTGGGGTAAAAATACAAGTACTTCTTAATCTACCCACATTAAATCCATTGCAAAGGCGCAAGAACTCTTAATAAAAGACAGATAATTTGCATTTTAACAGCGACATAACTTAGGAAGGAATGTTAATGTCCATCATATGTCAGACAAGATTACAGTATTAAGCGACAGAGAGCACAGTCCTAAATGCGCTGACAATGACAATAACGCCAATAAGAACCAACACGATACTAAGAAAATTGCTTAAACCCATGCTGGTTCACAATAGCGCTGTTGGAGTCTCGAGCGCTGTTAGCGCATTTTGCAACGTGTACAGCATTGCGAAAATTCTTAACCTACCCGGGATAAACATTAACCTACCAAATTAAAAACAACCCAAACAATGCAAGCGGATAACGACGTAGCTCCTTTTTAAATTGCTCGGGTTTTTCGTTAACAGAATCCCAGTAGACTTTTCCATAACCCAACCAAGTAAAAATGCTTCAGTTTTCGTTCCTTTTTCGCTTTGTTCGAGGACTTGTTAACTCGGTTGGGGTATAAAGCCTGGTTGCCCCGCCCCTGAAGGCACCCCTGAATTCATTCATTGTCATTCCTCTTTGAGAGCTCGGAGAGGGTAGACGTGCCCTTACCTGAGGCTAACGCTTCGCGAATAAACATTGTTATTTTCGGTTTAAAAATACCAATATTTTAGCTTGCATTTGGAGCAAAAATCTGGTAAGTGAAATTTTTAACAGTTTTTGTATTAATGTTATGTTGTTTAGTTTAAAAATATGTGTTTTTTGATAGGTTTGTCACGTTTTGTCTGGATGTTTCAAAGCGTTGAATAGTGAGCTAAAACGTGCTTAAGTGTCGTTTTATTCGATCTTTATTGTTAAAGAATACGTGAGCAGTTTTTATTAATATTCAATAGATTACTCTGGAAAAATCAACGAGAGGCTTAAAAAAATAAAAATATTTTTTCTTTTTGTCTAATATTAAAAAAGGTAAATAAATTGGTAGATAAATAACTGTTTTTAAATATTTTTCTGCTCAACTTTTTTTTTATTATTATTTTTTAGGTAAATATTTACAAACATTTATAGTTTATTGAAATGTATACGGCTGTTTGCTCCGCATTTCAAAACACTTGTTTTAAAAAACATGAACGTTTTCGTGATTATCGGTTTTAATAACCTTGGCTGAACCAATTCTCATCAAACTTGTAGATTGTGTAATTTCAGCGCCTTTTTAATCCAAAAATAAAACAAAAAAAGAGAATAAATGGATAAAGGGTACTCGTTTTTTATTTTATTTCTATACTCTTATTCTATACAGGGCTATTCATAAAGGGTATGCTAAGCTGAAAGGGGCTCATAGTACTCATCATTATGAACAACTTTTAATACGGGACCAACCCGAAATTCGCGAAAAAAATCAGCTGTTCCATAAAAAATGTCAATGACACTGGACAAAATGTATGAAACAGCTGATTTTTTTTTCGCAAATTCTGGGTTGTTTCCGTAGTAAAAGTTGTTCATAATGATGAGTACTATGAGCCCCTTTCAGCTTAGCATACCTTATGAATAGCCCTGTATAGAATAAGAGTATAGAAATAAAATAAAAAACGAGTAAACCATATGAAATACCCAGTAATGGGTTGATTACACGTAACGAGTACAGTGGCGAGACAGTGCCCTCGGCCGAGTACTCGGTTTGTATAAACAATTTGACGAGGCGAGACAGTCACTGGAACCACGATTTGTTTGCTCCCGAGTGTGCCCACTGTCTCGCCACTGTACTCGTAACGTGTAATCAACCCATTACATAAAGCAGTCGAGACCAAAATAACCACAATGAAGCCGACATTTCCTGCCCTGGGACATCCTCCACATTTTCCTCCCCAGAGACATTAGTTCAGAAAGAAAGTCCGACTTGGTTCCCGTAATGAGCTCTTTTGTGAGAAACTTTAATATTCTCTGTTCATTCCATCGCGTAGAGGTCTACGGCTACGGCTACGAAGTGCTACGAAATGATTTTTTTTAAACTTGCTACGCTGGTTTCTGTCAAAACGTTCCAATTCCCAAAAGTTATTTTATTCATATCTATACTAATTATAAACAGTTTTATTTGTTTGTAGGTATGTATGTTTAAAAATTACATAAAAAAAAATTGGTTGCCTGTAAAGTCGGTATACGGGCGAAAGTTTTACGTGACAACGACTTTGAGTGGTAAAATAATTTTAATGTGAATATTCATTCGTATAGTAGGAAGAAGGATGAAATAATAGTAACAATTTAAAACATTTATTATACAAAGAATTATATTTAAAACATTAATTTATACAAAGAATCGCACTGAATTTCATATTAACAAAATTTTATGTCTGTCTCTCTCGCTCTTAGGCGGGCTAACCATGCCCGAGTGGAAGGGACGCGTGCCTCTCACTCGCTCTCATTGTGAGCGCATAACGTGAGCGGAGCGTAACGCAGTTTCTTGAAGTGTCACCCGGCAAACCAATTTATAAGACGTTGTCACGTCAAAATATTAAGAGTTATTATGTAATAAATATGTTTGTATAGGTTAGTCTCCGAAACTTTAGGTCCCTCTTCAAATAATATTCCGCCAATAAAAGCTACACTACCCCTGGGCTACCAGTATATTTTATAGCAGCTAGTTTTATTAAAAGTGCTATTTTAAAAGAAAAAAATATTCGCAGAGCAGAGCAAAAAATTAATCTCTACTTAAGTACAGAATATATGAGAGGAAGAGCTTATGATTTTTGCTCTGAAAAATATGCGGTAAAACAGGAATTTTTGCAAGAAAATGATATAATTTTAGAAGAAAAATACGGCCATATCTAAAAGCTATTTTGAGTAAATTAACGCTGTGAAGCTGTGATTTGTTAAAAAATATGTTGTCTATAGATTTTGTCGAGTATAATTAACAATTTTTTTATGGAATAGCTTTTTTCGTGATTTTAGGGTTGGTCCTACAGTAAAAATTATTCATAATCATGATATGAGTATTATGACATTTTATAAATATATGAGTAGGTATTATGATCCTTTTTGACTTAGATAGATAGATAAACTCTTTATTATTAACACCACAAATTACAAACAGAAGGACCATAAATAACGCTTTAAACTAGCTTAGAGGTAAGAACTAGCGGTCTTATCGCTAACAACGATCTTTTACAAGCATACCCTTTCCTCATAACCCAGTATAACACGAGATGAATGAGTCTACTGAGAATGTAAACTTTGTATAAAGAATCCTATAGGTTTGTATAGATTTGCTTTGTTTCTGTGAGCCCTTTTCAAAGCAATGGGAATACTAAATGACTGGCGTTTGCCCGCGGCGTTACCCGCTTTTGAAGTAGCTTATGCTTGGAAAAAGTGTATGAACCTCTATTTTTAACCTCCGACACAAAAAGATAGGTGTTATAAGTGAACGCTATGTGTGTAAGTCTGTGGCATCGTAGCTCTTAAACGCGTGAAGCGATTTGAATGCGGTTTTTTAAGGACGTTTTGTAGTTGCGGTTCTTATACACGGTTTATCGAAAGCGGTTCAGCCGTTTCAACATTAGGGTTTTCTTAAATTTTAATTTCAATCTATAGTATGATAAATACTAGCCATCTAAGAAAAAAAAAGAGCGGGTTTATAATTATGGGCTTAAAATGTATGAGACAGTTGTATTTTTTCTCGAATTCAGCAAACCTGTGTCACAAAAGTTGTTCACTTTGACGTGTAGAACACCTCTAAGTATTACTACACCTTTCCGTTACACCTCGTTGATTAAACAGCACTTTCTTGATTAATGTCACGTGGCGTATGACGCCATGGCTTAATTCCTACTGTTTCGTTTTATAATTACCTTCGAATCATACTGTCGATGAGTTGGAGGTGAAAGATATTATTTATTAACCGTTCGTTGGATCGATACCATAGCCAAGAGCAAGGGCAAACTCAACCGCACAAAATAGTACGAGCACGAAGCAATGAAAATAAAAAAAGTAGATATTAAAAATTTATTTTAAAAACACGCTTGTTTAGTGTATTGTCATCGGTCCTCGATATATCTACAAAGTTTGAACGAAATCTGACCGTTTAAAGTGGGTCAAAATCGCGCCCA
This sequence comes from Alcis repandata, assembly GCA_949125135.1. Classification (NCBI taxonomy): domain Eukaryota; kingdom Metazoa; phylum Arthropoda; class Insecta; order Lepidoptera; family Geometridae; genus Alcis; species Alcis repandata. Next base: position 5,641,837 of record OX421243.1, read on the forward strand.
AAGGAGTCGGTTACAAACATACAGGTGAAGCTAATATAAAGCGTGTAAAAAGACGTGTGGCACTCGGACTGCCGCGGTAAAGCTATTGCATAGCATTTTTTATTAACTTAAGCAATTATAATTATTTCATTAACCAATGCCACCTAGAGGCGAGTTGCTGAACTAAAGAGCCAAGCGTGATATTTCAAAAAGTCATTAAAAGTTCTGCTATTCATCGATAGATGGCAAAACTAAAAAGTATCACCGCTGTGCCGGTTGGAGTGGGGGAGTCTTAGGTTATTTTCGTTACGGAATTTCTGCATTCGGTCTCCACGCTCAAGGCCCGCGATAGAAGCTATGCAATAGCATAAAAAGAAATAAATTTGTTATAATGAATCCGGGATTGCAAGGTTCTCAACTTATTTACTTAATATTTGAAGTAACTTTGGACATTTCCCCTTTCTTGACTGGCAACACTCTGGGCACTTGGAAGAGCGCGGGTTTTGACAGACGGTTTTTTTGAGAACAGAACAGTACAGACGTAAGATGGAACTGGGACACCTGATGGTGAGAAGATGATATATTGTAAATCGTGACGATTTAAACTGAATATACCATCTTGTACAACTCCCGAGTGTTTTAATTGTTACTAACGTTCGTACCTGCAATAATATGCTGATGGATCTTACTTCATTAATCCAATAATTGGCTTACACCTAATTATCCTACTAATTATAAACGCGAAAGTTAGTAAGTATGTTTGTTACTCTTTCACGCAAAAACGGCTGAATGGATTTACATGAAATTTGGAATGAAGGTTGGTCATGGTCTGGATTAACACATAGGCTACTTTTTATCCCGGAAAACGCGGGTGAAACCGTGGGGCGCAGCTATGTTAGTATACAATAATTGGCTGTGACATACCAGTTACTGAAGTCTCGCCTTAAGAGTTCTTCCGCGAAGGAGGTTTAGTACCCTAAAAACCAAGACTAAAAAGTACCTAGAATAACAATCGGTAGTATATGGAGGTCATATCGCCAAAAGCGATATCTTCCAGACAACCTTCCTTTCTTTCTTCGATGTGAATTTTCGATAATATCTTGTAAGTAACTCTAAGTAAAACATTTTCCTTGGCGTTTTAAAGCCTTTGAAACCTTGAACTCTTTGCTGGACTTCGATAAAATTTTTGCTCTAAAACCTAGTTTTTATTAGATTTGTTCGTTAGATTAAACTTTAAGGATCTTTTGGAGTAAATATTAGGTTTTAGAACTTACCTACTGAAAAAAATACCTAAGGTGCGATTATACCTGAGTGAGACAGGACGACAAAATTTATTTATTTCACATTTACCTACCTATAATAAGACTAAAGTAATGAAAATTTATAGTTTTTTGTACTAAATAGTCAAATAATGCAGATTTTTGATGACTTCTCTCAGCCCCGTCCATCCATAGGTTGTCTGAAAGAAATCCATTTAGACAATAAGACCGCCCTTGTACTACCAAATATAATTTTACTTAGGTAGTCTTTTTTTTCTTATTACTTATTTGGTGGGGAATAAAGCTATAGGTATTTCGTTCTATTCTATACCGCTTTAGTGTAATCGCGCCCGAAATGTAGGTACACAAAAGAGTTATTTACCATTATTACCAGCCAGTTCTTTTCATTACCCACATCCGGCACGCAACTGGCAAGCTCAGTGAAAAATAATAACTAAATAGCGCCTTGGCACTGAAATACGTGATTATGGCAACACCGACGCCTACAGCGATGGTCTAATATGAAACAGTACATCAACTCCAGTTAATTATTGTTATTGCAAGCTTTTTATAGGCTTTTTTAACTTGCCATGTTAGTATGGCTGTGTGAGTCAAATATTGAAACTAAATTTTAAACCACTTCCCGATATCCGATGAAGCTAATAGAATCAAATCGAGTATGCTTTTTTAACGACAACAATGGAATAAAATGTTTTAAAATATATTTTTTTATATCAAATAATTTTTTCTTATACAAAATTTATCCTATAATACTTTAATCTAAAAGTGATAAAAATGTAAATTAAATATTACCCACTAAGTAAGAAAAAAAAATGTTTAAAATAATAATAAAAAAGCTTTTTAAGAAACTTTAAAATAGTAAAACATTGTGAACTGTTTTGTAGTGCGTCTAATAAAGTGCTTATTAATTTGTTTAACCAAAACGGCACTTACGAAGGTTGTTTCGCTCACAGTAAGGACATTTCATTGTGTTTTAATTAGGTAACCGATTAAACGAGCAAAAAGTTTTAAAAGCTTGTAACCTTTTTAAGTTTAAAAAGGCTGGAATAAAATACATTTTGGCGCCAAGAGTCCGCCATTTTGATATTTTATGATTGTAATTCTCAGTTAGTTAGTTCGTTTAGAGGTTTAGGCCAGCCCTGGTGTCCTGAACCTGAAAGCTTTTGACAATGACCGACGAATCTATGATTCATCAAAAACGGGTTAGTCGTTTAGTAGTTCAAAATCCAAATCGGCTCAATCATATAGGTACATGCAAAAAAAAAAAACATACAGACGAATTGATAACCTCCTCCTTTTTTGAAGTCGGTTAATAAACGCATAACCCTCCTTTCACTTCACCACAGTCGGATAAAAACATGATAAAAACTTCTTAAAGAAAGAGAATCTTCATAATGAGTTTCCAGTCTTAACTCAATTTACTTACACAGAACTTTCCAAATTAAATCCTGCTTAAGACAGTATCTAAGAGGCCGTATGAAAATTCCCAATAAATAACGCTAGGACCTTCCAAGTTGTTCAGCCGGAAAATTAACTTCGAAATTCATTGAAAATTACCTCTCTGAAGTGTCAAGAAGAATTTTAGAAGTCTTGAGAATATTGCGAATTTGTAAATGAAACTTATGGGTTGATTCCACGTAACGAGTACAGTGGCGAGACAGTAAATGGGCACACTCGGCCGAGCAAACAAAATGATGTTTCTAGTGACTTTCTCGCCTCATCAAACTGTTTAACCCAACCGAGTACTCCGGGGCACTGACTCGCCACTGTACTCGTTTCCGTGTTATCAACCCATAACCGTGGAGAGACATTACATAGAAACCACCCGAATCAATCGTCAATTCTTACGTCAGTTGCTTATAGAACGTGCACAAGAAAAATAAGTAATAATAAGGGTAGTTTTTAGGCATCAATATGTGCTTGTAGTATACGTACACGTACACAGGCAGTAGGGTAGTTTTTTTGGCTTCACCTGTATCTAAGGCGGGACTCTATCTGCCCTTCTACTTGATCTGAGGGTTAGTGTTAGTTTTTCTGGGATCAAATATAGCCTATACTTAGTTGCATTTCATCGCGCGGTTTCACCCGTGTTGTGAGAATATAGTGCTGTGTGCCTAGCACAACTTTGACGTAAAATACGTAACGAGTATTCGATAGAAAAGTGTACCTACGCCATTTACGTCTGTCAGAGTCGCCAGTAAATAGTAGTAATGACAGACAGACAGAATTTGTATAGTGTATGTATATGATCAACGTATCTTATCCGGGTGCAATACAGCCGTACCCGGATACATCTCGATAGCGATAACCGGATAATAATGCCTATTGAAATGGAAATACTCCGGACTATAGGTGATAATTTTGTGAGGGTTTACGTTGACCCATATGGTCCGGACCCGGATTATCCGGGCACTCCAATGAACCTTAAAGCTAAGACTTACGGTACAATTTTCAATGACAAACTTGCTACCAAAAAACCACCGTTATAATTCCGGAATATTTAAATATCTACTGAGTTTTTATTTGTGTATTCAAGTGAGCCCTATACTTTGCATTTATTTACATTTACAATAAACTTTTCAATTACAAACTTTGAAGGCTTTATAAACCATGCTTAAATTTAATCACTGCTTTAAATTTAAAAGCTAAAATTGTAAAAAAATGCTGTTCTATACATTTTGTTGAATGTCATAACAAATTTTTCTATAAAAAAAAAACAGTTTTTCTCGATTACAGGGTTGGCCCCCATAGTAAAAATCATAATGATAAGTACTATGAGCTCGTTTCAGCTTAGCATTACCCTTTCCTTATAACCCTGTATAAGTGATCATTTGGCGAGGCTTTACGTTGACCCATATCGGGCGGATCCGGATTATCCGGGCACTCTAAATGAACCTAAAAGCTAAGAGTTACAGTACAATTTTCAGTGGCAAACTTTAAATGTCGAAAGAGTTTTTATTTGCTTTTAAAAGTAGGTATGGATTTGGTTGGTGGCAATAGAAATTTTATGATGTTTGTTACACAACCATGCGAAAAAGAATGAACATTGTTCGGATCCTTCTAGGCTAGCGTGCTCCATCGTAGACCGCATCATTGGTTACCATCAGACAAGATGGCGGTCAAACGCAAGCCTATAATAGAATTTGAATGAAATGGGTTAGGTTCAAAACGAGCATTTGACAAAGTGTGCACCGGACCAAAATAAGACGTTCCAAAACGCGTAATTTTTAAAATGAGCTTGTTCCGTAATATGTGCATAATTTTTTTTTTGTGGATAGAATATAGATAAACCCTTTTTACTTATCGTTTTATTTTTTTGTTTGCTCTTTTTTTTGGGTCTCTATCAGCATAACTTTTTCGCAGAATGTCAATTGAACTGAATTCATTCAACTGAATTCAGTTGAATGATTTTGATGGGTGGAAATTACCTGAATAGTGAGTATTTTTTAGGATTTTGTGTATTTCTAAAGCGATCACCGTCTCTATTTTTTTGAAGTCAGCCAGGCAAACAGTCTATTTTGAAGAACGCAAAGGTACTAACTCCTTTATTTATTTTATCATACTTTAATAAATTAACTACCGAATTCTGAAGTCATACCCGGATAAACGGTTCCAAATAAAAACCCGGATAAGATGGCGTTATGACTTCTTTATTGAAACTCGTAAAGTACGGATTAAATTAATAAAGAGCTTTTTGGCTTATTTATGGGCACTTGCCCGACTTTATTGTACCGGCTCTTCCGGTACCGTGGCCTTTAAAATTATTATGTACAGGGCTGCACGGATAGTGGTGTTAAGTTGAAAGGAGGTTGTTGTACTCTTAATTTTAAATAACTTTCATTGAGGTTTTCATATGAAGAACAGGACTGTAAAGCAAATTTTGCCCTCATTATTGGCTGCAATAGCAATTTTCCGCTGTTTAGCGGTTCGCAAAAGTTTAATTTTTTTTATTCAACGATTGGCTTGTGTTTGACTACCATCTTGCCTGATAGCAATGATGCGGTCGATAGAACACGCACGCTTGTCTAGAAGGATCGGATTATAACCATCGAGGAACACCCATACAGGCAGAGTATTCCACACTCGTGCGGTTCGCAAAATAAATGTAGAGTCAAAGCACTTCGTTCGTTACTTGGGGATCGTCCATTAGTCACATGAGACCAGAGAGGGGGGAGAAGGTCCGGAAAACATCACGAAATTTCACAAGGGGGAGGGGGTGATAGTGAGATATCACGTGTATTTATTTTTTCGGTTCATTCTAAAAAATTTAAACACAATTCATACAAAAAAAAACACGTGAAATGGGGGGGAAGGGGGGGGGGCGTGTAGTTTAAAACCTTACGATGTAACACCAAAAGGGGGTTAAAAAAGTTTCTAAAAAACATCACGTGATTCATGGACAACCCCTTGTTTGGCCGCCACTACCGCAGCCGCAGTCCCTATGTACGTCCGACCCCGGCTGTCCAACTAAGTAATTCCCCATAGATCCACGCGGCTATCGCTCCGAGCGCAGCCCTAATCCGAGATAAGATCAGCTAATCCCGGGAAGCCCCTGATTTATTCACCACCACGCTCTCAGATTAAAATATCAGATGCAATTAGGAGCGATAAACTTGATTAATCTACTACTTGGTTACTTACAACTATGACAAAATACAGGGTTATTCATAAAGGGTATGCTAAGTCGAAAAAGGCTCATAGTAGGTACTCATCATTATGAACAACTTTTGCTATGGAACCAACCCGAAATTCGCGAAAAAAAAATCAGCTGTTCCATAGAAAAATATCAATGACACTCGACAAAATGTATAACTTTTTCCCCAACCTATTAGATGTCTTTAAAAAATAAAAGAAGATCTGAAGTGCTGTCTTTTTCATTTATTTATTGAATTACTTCTCTAACTTTCTGCTGCTGTAAGACTAGTACACGGTTGGGAGAAACAGTCTTTCCCCGTTTTATCCCGATAAAAAGAGACAAACGCGTCCATGTTCTAGCTTTGTCACATATACACTCGGTTAAAAACGGGGGAAAGACTATACAGGGTTATACAGAAAGGGTATGCTAAGCCGAAAGAGGTCATAGTTTTACTTTTACTATGGGACCAACCAGAAATTCGCGAAAAAAAATCACGGCCAGCGGAGATACGAGTGCGACGAGCGACGCGACGTGGCCCTGCGTGGAGCATCGGCTGGGGACTGACTCGTCCTACGACCGCCTCGTATATTTACGAGGAGTGAGTGAGAGGGATAAAATACTTACATAAGATAAGATAAGATTTACATGACAATTTGAATACTAGTTTTTATTATAGCCTTCCGCTTCAGTTAGCACCCCTACTAAGGCATGAGGTACCTACATGAACAGAGGTGTCTCTTGCCCATGTAGCGCCCGTGTGCAAACATTACCCGAGCGCCCCCTAGTAAGCTCGCGGTCAAAATGGAATGGATACAAAGTACAAGTAACAGCACATCAAGTTACCACAAACTGTCCAATTTCCCCAATGGATAATAAACTCTATTGTTTGGAGATTTTTAAGAAGAAATGTGTCAGTTTGGTTACTATGATGTGCTGTTGACTGTATTTAGAATTATACAGGATGTTCTGGTGTTTACCCTAACAAGCCAAAACGTACCCATGATAATTAAGATGTTAACATGGCTATATTATGTATACCTATATACTCGTAGATCTTACTAAATATTAGGTTGGGGAAAAAGTCTTTTCGCATTATAGTACCTATGTATGAACTTGTAATAAAATCTCTTTGGCCATACTATTTGTATCTGGCTTGATATTTGTACATGAATACCCGCAGCTTAGACCGGCATGTGCTTGGACAGAAACCAGGTAATGAAATATAAGGATGAAAATTTTTGTCACTATTCTTGACGATGGGATGATCTATAACTTCACGTCGATCATTATCTTCGTGTTCAAGTCGATCATGATGTTCGCAGGACAACTCCAGCCATGCTGCTGAGATCAGCAGTAGAACAACTGAAACAGGAATATTTGTAGTATTTTTAAGTGCGACTCAGTACCTAAATATTGTGCGGAAGACGATGTAGTTAAAAATAAATCCTACTATGCTAATAATACTAATATTATAAGTGTAAGGTTTGTAGGTTTGTTAATCAATCACGAAAAAACGGCTGAACGGATTCGGATAAATTTGGTACAAAAGTAGCATACCGGTACAAAAAGATTAACTCCGCCAATCAATTAAAGGAATATGACTCTTGCTACGACACAATTAAGTGCAATTCGGATCGTACCGCACAAATTTACCTACAGTTATATTCACCTAAACGTTGCCTCTAATACATGAAACTCATTATTACTAACACGATAAGACTTGCCTTATTGTATCAACCATTTCGCTGCACTCGCGCAATTATGGGTTTATTACACGTTACGAGTACAGTGGCGAGACAGAGCCCTCGGCCGAGTACTCGGTTCGTTTAACATTTTGACGAGGCGTGACATTCGCTAGAACCATGATTTGTGTGCTCGGCCCAGTGTGCCCGTTTACTGTCTCGCCACTGTACTCGTTACGTGTACTCAACCCATTACTGCGGCTCTATCGGCTAACTTGTCTGATGATCGAATCTAGCTTCAGGAAAACATGGACCGAGCCCCGAGCTGGCTTTCCTAAAGCCTGAGGTCATTTTATTCGGGCATTAAATTTTCAAAATCATGATTTTGAAGTCGTAACATTAATTACTCGGGTAAGAATTAAATATAAATAAATATAATACTGTAAATACCGTTTTACATTACACTCATTTTACCCCCACTAGGATTTTCTGTGCCGGGGATGACATTGAAATCATAAAGACAAGGACAACTGACACTCCGACCCAGAACAGATATTTAAATTCTTCATCCGAACATCTGCCCGGTTAGTAATCCAACCCCAAACAAGAAAAGAATAAACTATTCATTATATCAATTACTTACTTGGCAGGTACATGTTGAAACCGCTTAACTATTCACTTTATACTTTGTGATGTAGGAGATTAATTACCTTTACGAATAGAAATAACCTCCCTTTTTATGCCTTAATCCATGGCTGCCCAAACACTGGCCCGCTGGCCACAAATCGTGTTCCGCGAGCGAATAGCTCGAAAAAAAAACCAGCGGTTGGCTGGAGATTCCCTTGTTTTGTATTTTTTCAATTTATTATTTACTTTGACTTAAATAGTTAGACATACATTTAATGTCATAAATTATGACACATAATTATTTATACATTAGCATATTTGTTTTCGGGCATACTGTATAAGTTGTTGGCATAATTATGTTTTTGTTTGACCATATTTTTTGTGACCAATTTTCTAGTCGCATATAAGAATTTAATAATCGTAAAATAGTAAAATTCTAACCTTAACAAGTAAGTATTATAAATTCGAAAATAAGTTTGTTTGTAACGCTCTCACGCTTCCACCGATCGTTATGAAATTCTTCATACATTTTGTAAGGCCACAGAGAAGACAATAATTATACTACTTTTCATCATCATCATTATTCACCGTTGCATCGCACGGCTCCGCTGCTAAGTAGGTTATTTAAAGAAGATATAAGATCTGGAATGCGCTCATTCATTTATTTATTGAATTACTTTCTAAACTTTCTGCCACTGCAGCACACGGTTGTTAGAAACAGACAAACACATTCTAGCTGTGTCACATTTACGCTCGGATAAAAACGGGGGAAAGACTATCTTTCCGACGCGTGCTCATGCAGATTACAAAACTTTATCTCAAAGGAGGCCAATATTCTCTCCCAATGAGAAGCCGCAGCTTAGACAGGCCTCCTCTTGGATAAATACCAGGACGACCAGGACGACCAGGACGACCAGGACGAGGACGAATATGATGCTTGAACAATCCTCGACCGCGACGTTGCGGCTGCGAGTTTTGTTGCAGAGTTCGTAAAACGTCAGACGATTCACGTCGGCTTTCAACTTCTTGTCCGTTCTCAAGGTCGCGAAGATAATCTACAACTTCACGTTGATCATTATCTTCGTGTTCAGGTCGATCATGATGTTTGCAAGATAACTCCAGCCATGCTGTCGAGATCAGCAGTAGAACAACTGAAACAGGAATATAATAGTAAAGTGCAACTGATTAAATATTGTGCGAAAGGCGCTGTTGCTAAAACTGAAACGTACTATCCTACTTATATTTGAAATGTGAAAGTTTGTAATGTTTGTATGTATGTTACTTAATCACGAAACAACGGCTGAACAGATCCGGATGAAATTTGTTAATGAAAGTAGCTTATACCCTGGATTAGCTTATGGACTACTTAAATAATCCTGGAAACGAGGGTGAAATCGCGGGCGCAGCTGGTAGACAGATAAAACTATTTTGTTGCAGAAATTACAAGAAACAATAAGAACGATACTAACCTATAAGTAGTATAGTAGTACTGTTAGTTGTAGGTAGGTATATAGTAGCTACTACTAATTTAATCCTAAAATATTATGAATGAATGCATGACCATGATTTGTTTGCTCGGCCGAGTATGCCCATTTACTGTCTCGCCACTGTACTCGTTACATTTTGTTGTACTTACCACGGGAATCAGTGATCATACGTGAGTATTTCTCTTGTTCATTACTTCATTATAACAAAATGTGTCAAAACCATATGTGGTGAATCACAGTGTTTTATCTCATCAGTCTCTTGACTGATTTTAATCATGTTTGAAATTCTTGTTTAGAATTGGGTACTATGTTATATAATTCTACCAAATTTGTCAAAATCGGTCGGTAAATGGCGCTGCGCTCATTGAGCCTGTATACCGGGTTTCGTCGAAATTTGTTAAGAAGTGCGACCAGTACGCGAGTACCTACCAACATATAAAAAAACAAACGTCCGGTCCGGACAGATCAAAGCAAATTTAGCCAGTCGTTTTAGACTTGATTCACTCGCTTCGCTGGCTCGGTCACTTGTCTGTGCCGGGCCCAGAACCAGAACACATCACATCAGACCCAGAACATAATATTCAAATTCATCATTCGAACATCTGCCCGGTCGGTAATTCAACCCCAAAAAAGAAAATAATAAACGAATTAGGTATATCAATTACTTACTTGGCAGGTACATGTTGAACCGCTTAACTAATCACTTCATACTTTATGATGTTGGAGAATAATTACCTCTACGAATAGAAATAACCTCCTTATAAATGCCTTAATTCATGGCTGCCCAAACCCGGGCCCGCTGGCCACAAAATGTGATCTGCAAACAGATACACCAGCGGGTAGACCAGCGGGTGGCTGGAGATTCCAGTGTTTTGCATTTTTTTATTTCCTTAATTACTTTGGCTTAAATAGTTAGACATACATTTTAATGTCATAAATTATGACATTACTTTATTACTCATATTAATATATTTGCATATTTGCTTCTGGCCATTATTGGAAGCTGACAATAGTTTTCTTTTTTCGTTCATATTCTTTGTATTTTATTATCAATTTTTTGTCGCATATAAGAATTTAGATATGTTATTTAATCATATAATAGTAAAATCCTAACCCTAACAAGTATTATAAATTCAAAAATGAGTTTGTCTGTTACGTTCTCACGCCTCAATCGATCATCATGAAATTCTTCAAACATTTGATCAAGGCTATAGAAAAATATATAGACTACTTTTCATCATCGTCATTATCACACCGTTGCATCGCAGGGCTCCGCTGTTACGTAAGTGATTTTAAGAAAATATAAGATCTAGAATTAGCTCTTCCATTTATTTATTGAATTCCTTTCCATTTGACCCTAGTCTGCTGCTGTTTACAGGCTTTAGCCGATTATCGGCCCCTAGGAGGCATCCCATGATAATCCAATAAAACATATTGTTTTCGATTCTGGTAGTTGACTGGTTGAGATGATCGTAAAACTTCTTCAACGTCTTCAACTTCAGGTCGGTCATTATCTTTAACTTCACGCTGATCATAATCTACAATTTTAAGTCGATCATTATCTTCATAATCAGACCGATCATGAAGTTTGCATGATAACTCCAACCATGCTGTTGAAAATAGCAGTAAAACAACTGAAACAGAAATACACGAATACAATGCGATGGAATAAATAATTATTGAACATTTGATGTGGAAGAGAGCGTTGTTGTCTTTTAATATATAAAATAATAAATAATGCTTTTTACTTACTTGGCAAATACATGTTGTACCACTGAATAAATGGCAAAGTTTTTGATGTTGAGAATTAAATTTAACTTTAAGTATATAAACAATAAAATAACTACATAGGTAGGTAACACTTCTTTTATATGTTTCAATCAAGGCTGCCCATAAGTGCCCAAACCTAGGCCCGCTAGCAACAAGGCAAAGCAAAAGACCACCTGGCAACCATCTCACAATCATAACTAGTTTATATGGCTCAATCAAAAATGTCTCAAAATCTTGACGCTCGCTACGACAGTTTTTGTGAATATCTGCCATGCTATGAATCTGTTAGGATTACCAAAAATAATTCAAAATGAAGTAAACCATGCCGTAGTATTATTTTAGTAGGTACAATATATCTATTCATTTAAGTCCACCTACACCTTGGCCACCAACACGAAAAAAACCCAACTGTAAACTGATCAAAAAAAAAATTCTCAAAATATTTGCGTTGTCTTTTTGTTTATTCTTCATACTGCGTTAAATCTGTCGAACGTGTTAAATCAACATTATTAACTTCATTTCAATATGTCCAAAACGTAGTACCTACTTATTGCTAACCACATAAACATTTCATCCTCTTTCCGAACACGATTCATACCTGCGGGCCTGACAATTGCAAACAAGTATTACGCTAAGCTCCGGGTGACAAGAAATCGAAATTACGGCCCACCTCTAAAATGAATTGGGCGGCCATGCATTAAACACTAGGTAATCATAATCGATTTATTGGTTATTCTCATTACAGGACACAAGGGTACAGGTGTATCAATAATTGTTTGCAAAAGCAATTTGAATTTAAAATTAATTTGTATGTAATAGCCACATTGCATAGAACTTCTAAAGTAATTTCTTGATGTTTTATTGCCAACATCATTATTTATAGAATTTAATTTTAAATTCCACATTTTAGCGCCTTGTTTCTACCTCTAGATGGACATTAGCAAATATCGAAAACAATTGTATTGTATATATTACAGAAACTATTAATATTTAAACACGTGTCGAATTAATAAACTTCTTGTTTTGAAGTAGGTTAAAAAGTAATTTGAACCTAAAAAAAATATGAACAATTTTTGCTATGGGACTTCATGGGATCTCACCAGTACGAGACCAACACAAAATCGCAAATAAAAAATTCCAAAATTTTTGTCAAGTGGCATTGTTCTATGGAGCAGCTGATTTAATTTAACGATTATAGAATTTGATCAATAATAAAACAATTAGTTCATAACGATGAATTTTATCATACCCTTTCCTTACAACCCTGTATATTTACCACTCAAATAAAACCAACTTGCCAGACAAATATTTCTCCACCCTAAACCCACCCCTTTATTACCCAAATTGAGGGTAAATGGAAATAAACCCGTAGAAAATTATATTAGGTAACCCTTCTTGCAACTGTATGAAGATCGCACTCGCATATTTTTAATAATGCAATGGCTTAGGCAAATTACTTTATTTAGCCTTTGCTTTTTGGGTTTTATTAAGGCTGCGCTCAAAGTCAGGGTTAAGGGCTGGTTCAGACACGGCGGAATCCGCGCGGTTCGAAACCGCGCGGGTCAACCGCGCGGATCTTATTTACATTAGCGCCTATTCATTCGTTCATACCTGTCCGGGCGGATTGACAATCGAATTCGAAAACCGCGCGATTTGCATCCGCGCGGAATCCGCCATGTCTGAACCAGCTCTAAGACTGTCGCAAGGGTCTGGGTGTTAGTTGTCCTTGCCTTTGTGTGTGTTCCATGGCATCCCCGAAACAGGATTTCCTAGTGGGGAGTGGGGAGTAATAAGTGTGAAACGTTTATTATTATTATTTATTTTTAGTAACTTCAAATTGGATGTGAAACCCTGAAACCCTAATACTGCGAGCTTTAAATTACATTTTTCAATCTGAGCAACATTTGTGAGTAAGAGACCCTTTATGCAAGGTGTAACGGAAAGGTGTAGTAATACTCAAAGGTGTATTCTATATAACACAACAAATAAAAAAGCTGAAATCTATGGTAACTAGGTACATGATTTTTTCTGGGAAGGAATCGTAGCAACTGTCACCCGGTGACAACTTATTAGAAACCGACTTCCCATTTGTCCCTTCTAGTCAGCTTTCAAAGGGATCAGTCGGCACGAATTGTCACCCCGGTGACAACCGGGAAGACAATTCCCAGCTGTCACCCCAGGGGACAGGGCTAGAGGGGACTACTGGGAACAATTCTCTTCTACACGTCAAAGTGAACAACTTCAGAACACAAGTTTGCTAAATTCGAGAACGAAACTATCGGATCTCCATAGAAAATTATTCACGTGACTAATTATTTTGTACGGAGACTCGATATTTTTTTCTCGAATTTAGCAAACTTGTGTCACAAAAGTTCTTCACTTTGACGTGTAGAAGAACACCCTTAAGTATACACTTTGCCGTACACCTTTGGGCCTAGCACAACTTTGACGTAAAAATACGTAGCGAGTATTCGATAGAAAAGTGTACGCCATTTACACCCGTCAGAAGCATACTTGACAGTCGTAAATGGCGTGCACTTTTCTATCGAAAACTCGCTACGTATTTTTACGTCAAAGTTGTGCTAGCCCTACTTGTATCCACAAATATTACAAACAACAAGTTACAATACCAACCAGCAACAAAAGGAGAGCATACAAGTCTAAATTGGAGCAGGACTCATATTCTAGTAAGTGAGATTTTATCTCCGTCCCTCTCGCTCTCATTGTAAATGTGATGACAGTGAAAGTCATCGAGACAATCTCGAATGGCTCAGAATACCCCTCTGAAACCTTGCGAAGTGACAAACGCTCGCAACTCGCAATTGCACACAAAGAATCCAATATACATCCGGTTAGACCCGGATATACGTCGGCGTTAAAATAACCTTATTTATAAACGCTGTTTAAAGTTAAGTATCTTTTGTTTACTATAGTCTATTTCAACTAGAGAGCGAAAAACGTACGTTCACGCCACGGTACCACGAGAGCACCGAAAACAAACGATGCGTATCGTTATCCATACATTTATGTATCGTTTCCCTGTCGCTTACGCATTTACCGTGTTTCGTGGTACCGGGCGAGGCGAGCGACAAGGTCCATCAGATATTGCAAACCTGTTTTGACATTTTTCGGTAAGATATGGCTGGGGCCACATTCCGCTCTGGAATACGCTTGGATTCGGATTGTTTTAGTGTGCTATTTGAATGTTTGGTTGTTAATTGTTATTTTTTGTTGAGTTAAATTAGTTATATCTGTTTTTGTTAGGACATATATTTGTTTTGTGTTGTTTTTTGTTTGTGAGTGATAATGGAATCATCGGAGTCGTCTTCCTCGTCATCAAGACCGTTTAAAAGTTTTAACTCACCTAGAAAGAAGCGCAAGTTATCTCATCTGTCGGAAAATGAAAAAATGATGACAATTAACGTCTATAAATATGTGAAAGAGACGTGTCCTTCAGACAAATATATGTCCAAAACGGAAATGAAAATAAAGACTGCCGATATTCTGGGAATAAACAAGGCAACTGTATATCGTGTTTTAAAAGAATATAAAGAAATGGATACAATAAGGCCGCCTGCATCACCAAAACGTGGTCCGAATATAATTGAAAAGATTGACGAGTTTGACAAGTCATGCATTAGAAAAAAAGTTCATGAATTTTATTTGAACAGCGAGGTCCCGACATTAAATAAAATTTTGGAAGCAGTTAATTCTGACGAAATGCTGCCAAATATTAGCCGTACGGCGCTGTGGCGGTTATTAAAACATTTGAAATTCAAATATCTTAAAAGAAAAAGAAACAGTGCCTTAATCGAGAGACACGATATTGTATTGTGGCGCATAAAGTACTTGAAAACAATTATGAAGTTTAGAAAAGAACAAAGACCGATATATTATTTGGACGAAACGTGGGTCAATGCAGGTACATATTTTTTTGTTTACAAATTAATAACGATTCTATAATTTTCCTGTTGAATGTATTTACTTGAATTTATTTTACTGTCGACTTTAAACAACGATTGGCATTAATCTGACATGATTGTGATGTTGTTTGTTAAACGAAAAATTGACATAGGTTTTTTTTTTTCAGGACACACTGTAAGTAAAGTTTGGGAAGACACGACTATACAGTCTCGTAAACAAGCTTTTTTGGAGGGTCTGTCCACCGGTGCTAAAAACCCTGTTTCGAAAGGAAACCGGTTAATTGTGCTGCACATAGGAAGTGACAAAGGATTTGTCCCAGAGTCCGAACTTGTGTTTGAATGCAAAAACACAGGAGACTACCATGAGTCAATGAACGCAACCAAATTTGAACAGTGGTTTGAAAAAATGCTTCCGAGACTGGAGTCAAATGCTGTTGTAGTAATGGACAATGCCAGCTACCACTCAAGACGCCAGGAGAAAGTACCAGTAACAAGTTGGAAAAAAAATGAAATTCAAACATGGCTGTCGGCGAAAAAAATTTCATACGAAGAAAAGGAAACAAAAGTAGAGTTGTTGGAAAAAGTAAAAAATATAAAAAAACATCACGAGCGTTACGTCATTGACGAAATGGCTAAAGCAGTTGGTGTGGAGGTATTGAGATTACCTCCATACCACTGTGAATTTAACCCTATTGAATTAATATGGGCAGATGTCAAGGGATACGTATCAAGAAAAAATACAACATTCAAGTTAGCGGATGTAAAAAAGCTACTCCATGAAGCGCTAAGCCACATTACCCCCGAAAAATGGCAAAACTGTATAAGCCATGTAAAAAAAGAAGAAGAAAAATTAGCCTCATTAGACCAGGAAGTGGATAAAACTGTGGATTCATTTATCATAAACGTAACAGGCGAAACATCAGACAGCAGCTCGTCAGACGATAGTAATTCTGATTCAGATTTAATATAATGTAATTTTTTTATTCGTTTGATTTTATTTTCATAATCGTTTCCTATAAATAGGTAATAATAATTATAAATAGTTTATTTGGCACACACTTAAATCTTAAACTAATTACACCTGCCAATGTCAGATGATTAATTTACTAATGTGTAGGTAGATAGTTACACGAAAAACTTGATCTACAGTTTTGAGTTAAATAGTGATAATAGTAATGTAATGATAATTGTTAGGTAAAAACTGAAAACCTGAATTTTGATAGTGACAAAATAGTTGTTAACTATTAAAACAATTTATTGATGCAAAGAAGGTTGGTCTTCCCTGCGCAACACTAAAAGGTCAATGTCCGTTTTTCGCTCTCTATTTGAAATAGACTATACTTCATTTGCTACATTTTTGTTAAATTACATTTAAAGTTGAATTGCATCATAAAATTACATTTTGAAATTTGAGCAACATTTATTATTTTAATTTTTTTGCACCTTATACAGGGCTATACAGAAAGGGTATGCTTAGCCGAAAAGGGCTCAAAGTACTCATCATTTGCGAAAAAACACCAGCTGTTCCACAGAATAATATCAATGACACTCGACAAAATGTATGAGCCCTTTTTGGCTTGCATAACCCTGTATTCACAAATATTTTAAATCGACAAGTTTACGAAATTCAACCAGTTACAAAAACAGTACATACAAACCCCAATTGGATCTGAAACCTTGCGAACTGACGGAAGCTCGCAACTCGCAATTACACACAAAGAATCCAATCTGCATCCGGTCAGACCCGGATATACGCCGGCGTTAAAATAATCCGGTTAGCTGCCCTCATCCGGCAGACTTAGCCGGCTGCAGCCTGAATCCTATTTTGTTATAAAACAAATTGCACGCTGCGGTTTCGCCCGCGTTTTTAGAAATAAAAAGTAAATGAAGCTATTTTATACCCTGGATAAACATATAAATCCAGGGAATAAAATAGCTTTATCCAAATCCGTTTTGCCGCTTTTGTGTGATTGAGCAACAAACATCCAAACTCACAAACATCTTAACTTTCACATTTGTAATATTAGTAGGTTAAGAATATAATCATTGGCCATGTTACATCAAGAGCAGATTATTCTGTAGCGTTCGATTGGTTACATCTGCGCTCGTGGCTATATAAACCATTGCCAGAGCCACATATAAAATGAGAATAGAATATAACAAAATAGCGTTTATTATCCGAGAAATCAGTTTCACTCTTCAATTTTTAACTTCAAAAAGAGACGGTTCTCAATTGAACTGTTTTTCCTTTTTATGTATGTTTGATACCGTCTATTAAGAACAGATTTTGATGTTTGTTTTTTCAAATAAAATTATTGCTACTGCTCTTATTTGGACTAATCAAACACTTACAAAACAATTGGTATTATTGTGGATAGTGACGCTCGCAATTACACACAAAGAATCCAATCTACATCCGGCTGGACACGTATAAGCCGGTATTAAAATAATCCGGTTAGCTGCCCTCATCCGGCAGACTGCCGCGGCCTTCCGACTTTCGTGCCATATTTTATTATTTACGGGGCTAAAAGAATTCTATGTCATTATTTATTTGTTTATTTGTCGTTATTAAAGTGGTTATAAAAATTGTTTTTTGTTACTTTACTCGTAGCTAAGTAAAAAGTAATAATATTGCAATTGCTTCCCCCTACTTCTCAACCCTGACTGATGAACAACGTTTTGGAATAAAAACTCTTAACTCTTCGTACCTACCATGATATAATTATTTATACAAAACAAAAAAACAAAAACCGACTTCAAGAGACTGACTATTGAGTTATTCATCTACGTATTTGTCGCGCACGTACTTAATGCTTTAAGACTTTTATGGTTTTCTCATGGATACCATTATCAGAACTGGACTAAATTGAAATGGGACCAAATGGGAAGCGTCAGCTTTCTAATGAAAAAAGAATCATCAAAATCGATTCACTCAGTCAAAAGTTATGAGGTAACAAACATAAAAAAAAAAAAACATACAGTCGAATTGATAACCTCCTCCTTTTTTGAAGTCGGTTAAAAAACGATGGACTTTGTACCATGATAAAAAGCATCTTTTTAAATATTTTAAAATTGTCATCACGGTTAGTGATTGGTAATTTTAAAATAGCACAGCCCCATCCCCTCTGAACGCTATCCTGCATCCGTATCGGTGAATGTAGTCCACGTTCCATTCTACAGATCGTGGAGAGCATAGGAAATGAGCTGGGCCTGTTCTAGCAACTGAGACAATATCTCGGTCACTGTCGCACCCACTAGAAACGGCATGACACTAAGAGTGACGGAGATAATCTTGCGCGCCCCAGAATCTCAGTGCTCGGGATTTCTATTCACTTGCAATGACATCTAGCCATAGACATATCTTGATTAAAGGAAATGCAAGCCTAGATTAAGCGAGACGTAAATAGCGGAGACTGGTCAGCTGTCTCTTTCACGCATTAAAAATGTTATGAGCAAACGTGACGTTGGACATCAGGCGAGCGATTTGCTCGTCTCGTCACTCAGTAGCATAAAAAAATATATTAAAGACTAGCTGCGCCCCGTAGTTTCACCCGCGTTTAAAAAAATAAAAAGTATCCTATGTTACTTCTAATATCTCCAAGAATATGTGTACAAAGTTTCATGATGATCGGTTAAGTAGTTTTCGCGTCAAAGCGTAAGTGCCTTTTCACACGTACCGGTTGCCGGGTAGCCGGCGCCGGGTCCGGCAGGCGGGTACACTTGACACCCGGTGTCAAGTGTACCCGCCTGCCGGATAAATAACGCCGGTACATGTGAAAGCTATGTACCATGCCCATACACTTCACCGCCGGGTAACCGGCGCCGGCTACCCGGCAACCAGTACGTGTGAAAAGGCACTAACAAACAAACTTATATTCACATTTATAATATTAGTAGGGATATACAAACTTACTTACAGGCTTATTTGGCTCAGCGGTAGTGTATCCGCCTTATAAGACAGAGGCCCCGGGTTCGATTCCCGGGGAGATGTTTGAATGATGAATTTAAATGTCTGGTCTGGGTGTTAGTTGTCCTTGTAAAGTCCTTGTGTGTTTCATGGCATTCCCGACACAGGATATTCTATGGGTTAAAAAACGTTAATATTAAAAAAAAACGTTAAGTAATTTTGAAGACGAAAGAAGAGAACTGTTATTATTGTCTTCCTCTTTGAATAAAAATCAATCGCAGCTCGTTAGTCTCGCAAAAACTAGAAAAAAGCTCAGATAATGTTTGACCAGTGAAATTGCGAAGCCAGTTTTATTATATTTTATGTTCAATTCTTCCGTGAAAATAAAATAAACGTCAAATCAAACGCTTCTAAAAAAATATGGTTAGTAGAATATTTTATTAAATACCTGCTATTTAATAAAATATTCTACTAATAATTTTAACAGGTGCGAAAGAGAATTATTATTACTGACAACCGTTTATGCATGTTTACTTTTAATCTCAGATCAAGTAGAAAGGCAGATAGAGTCCCGCCTTAGATACAGGTGAAGCCAAACAAACTACCCTACTTCCCGTGTACTACAAGCAAATATTGACGCATAAAAACTACCCTTATTACTAATTATTTCTGTTATCCACGTTCTCTGAGAAATTGATTCGGGTAATTTTTATGCGTCAAATGTGTGCTTGAAGTATACGTACACGGGCAGTAGGGTAGTTTTTTTGGCTTCACCAGTATCTAAGGCTAAGGACTCTATCTGCCTTTCTACTTGATCTGAGCTTTTAACTTATAAACTTTGCAATACACGAGGTCATGCCTTATTGATCAGCCGTTTCAGTCACTTTGTCGATAAACCGACGTTTAGGCTCGTTTAGGCTCGACAAAATCGTTAAAACGTCACAATTTTAGACCATGGACAAAAGTATGAAATTATTCAAAGTGTAGGCGAGTTCCGACGTCAGTTTGGCGATCGATAAAGTTTTATACTTTTACCAGGGCCTTATTCTTGCCAGTGATATATAGGGTTATAAGTAAAGGGTCTGCCAAGTCGAAAAAGGCTCATAGTGTTCATCATTATGAACAACTTTTAATATAGGACCATCCCGAAATTCACGAAAAAAAGTCAGCTGTTCCATAGAAAAATGTCAAAGACACTCGACAAAATGTATAGAACAGTTGTTTCTTTTTCGCAAATTCCGGGTTGGTCTTATAGTAAAAGTTGTTCATAATGATGAGTACCTACCGTGAACCTTTTTCGGCTTGCATACCCTTTCCTTAAACTTTGAATCATATCTGTCACTGTCGCTCTCATTAGAAATGTCATAAGAGTGAGAGTGACGGATAATCTCACGCACTCAAGAATAGGATCCCAACAGGTTTCACCCGACTTTGACAATGTCGTCGACCTGTCTCGCCGCTGGACAACCAACGCATAAAACAGATAGGTACCTATAGACAGAATCACATGTATGTACTTCACTTTTCATAACGCTCGGCGGTCGTGCTAGTTCACAGGCGCGTGTCTCAAGCGGACACTCTCGCTCGCACTACTCCGAGATAGTCCAAAACGTCGTGTCCGTGCACTGAGAAAAATGACAGTCAAAATTCCGATGAATTCATCTATAGTACGGAGCATACTGACAATCACCAAAAAGAACGATGATTACTAGTACTTCTTCTTCTTCTTCTTTTATGTTTTGGACTCTGCGGCTATGTAAGCCGCAATTCTGCCAGTGTCCGTTTTTTAATAAGAGTATGTTCGGTGTACCCCAGTAAAGTAGTGGAGACTTTACTAGAGGCTTTTCTAAGGAGTTTTGGAAGCAACACGGAATGACACGATTCACTGCATTTTATGATTTGCCCACACTCGTGCACGTCCTCGAGCACTTAATGGTTATTTTCCCCACTTAAAATAAACATTAACACTCAAAATTACACAAGTTTAGTAAAATAACAAAATGAAGCAACGTGTCTCTTCCACGTTCCCGCCAAAAGTCCTTACTAGTACTTAGTACTAGCACCAGTTTCTGCGGTGAGAACCATTATATTATGACAGTTGTCACCGTAAAAACTGGTGCTATAGTCAACACAAAATAAGAGGCCCGTTTTGACACTCGAGAAAGACTCTAGACTCTAGAATGTAACTAGGAACGCTTTTCGCGCATACTTTATAGTAGCATGCAATGTCAAATTATAACGAAACTGTCAGAAACAGTTACGTTCTCAGTCTTCTTTTTTCAAATATTAGTGTTGTAACCAATTAATTACTGAATTTCACCAGCTTCATTCGATTTTAATAGTAATTAAATATTGATCAGCTGGATCAGCCGGGGGAGGTTTTGTTAATGATGCCTTACTGATTGGAGTCTAAAAGTACAAAATAATATCACGAATAAATGGACGCAAATAAATTCACAGAGTGGTTTACTAACTTTCGCTTTTTCTTATTTGTTTGTGATTGAGTGAATGTTATTGTAACTAAAAATATTAAATTAAAGACAAATTGAACTTTCGTACTATTTCAATATTAAAGTTTAAGTTAAATTTTCTAAGCAAAACCTTAATCCAATGAACTTACATAATGAAATCAATCAAATACTCAAACAAACTTGAATTGATTTATCGTGAGTATCGAATACCGAGTCGTATGGTAACATCACTAGTTACGTCGCGATGACAATTGTCAAAACGGGCCTCTTATTTTGTGATGACTATAATCATCGTACTTTTTGGTGATTGTCAGTATGCTCCGCCTACTTTAGGTGAAATTTTTCTCATTGTGAGCGGTGTCTATGTGTGCGTCGCTCGAGCGCACTTTTTGTTTTGCGACCAACGCTCCGCTTACCTTACCTCGGTCACCACTCTCACTGCCTTACTCCATTTATCAGGCTGAAACGCAGGTGACGCAGGTCCAGTACAGAGCAGATTGTGTAGCATGAACGTCTGTCCTACTCTGCGCTATGTCTGTCTCGCCTGCTCTGCCCGGCAGAATCTGTTCTGTGCCGCGTCACCTGTCCAACCATACGCTTAGCATCACTCCACCAGTCACCACTTCGCCTAGTCTTGTGTTCTGCAATGCATTGTATAGAAATCCATTTTCACAAAGAACAATGCCTAAGCCCCATACATAATCACCCACGCACTCACACTACTCAACGATCTGATTGCCCGCCAGTCAGATTTTGATTTATTTTCTTCCTCGTACAGAGCAATTTTACAGCATTGTATTCATAATTTACCCGATTTATGTTAAATTACTTAGTTATTCTTATTATTATTATTATTCTTAAGTTTGGCGCAAAACGTTTTGGTCTTAGACTGTAGGTTTTTGTTGTGAATTGAATAAATAAATAAATAAAATAAATAAATAATATTACCTGTCAAACGTATTTCTGTCTAGCTATTTTATTGCAAAAGTTCAAAAATAATTTAATATAACCTCAGATTGCAACAAAATGTTCCCTTTTTCAAGACATAAGCCATAGTTACACATAAC
This sequence comes from Alcis repandata, assembly GCA_949125135.1. Taxonomy (NCBI): domain Eukaryota; kingdom Metazoa; phylum Arthropoda; class Insecta; order Lepidoptera; family Geometridae; genus Alcis; species Alcis repandata. The sequence goes on from OX421243.1 coordinate 5,664,666, forward strand.
AAGAAGCCAAATCATCTGACAAGTAAAAACATGATTCTATCAAATTAGAAATATAAGAAGATGGAAATGCAGGGCTATAAGGAAAAGGTATGCTAAGCCGAAAAGGGCTCATAGTGCTCATCATTATGAACAGCTTTTCCTATGTATTTGTTACAACCCTTTATAAAATGCACGTAAATATTTGTAGGCCTACAGTACTCTGCACTGGACCTGGATATTCATACTCAGCGATTTGTGAACACGTACTCAGTTATAATAACAAAACGAAACAATGGCAACACTGAACAGATAATAAACACTAAACAGTGAGTACAGAAGCTCATACGCACTCGTACTACTAACGCACACATAGACATCGCTCACGGACGCGAGTCTCAAAACAATATTCAGGGAGGATATTCTCGCCCGTTAGAGATTATCACGGTCATTCTCACTCTGGTGACGTCTTAACGAGAGCGACAGTAGGCCCTATTCAGAAGATTGCGATATTATCTTGGTCCCTGTCGCTCTTATTAGAAAGTGACGGAGATAATCTCGAGCGTCCAAGAATTGAGTTCCGTGGCCGAGCTTTCCACTCGCATGAGATCATCGTCTCACTCACCAGTGTGCCTAGCACAACTTTGACGTAAAAATACGTAGCGTGTTTTCGATAGAAAAGTGTACGCTATTTGCGCCTGTCAGGGGCAGCCTTGACGGGCGTAAATGGCGTACACTTTTTATTTCGAATACTCGCTACGTATTTTTACGTCAAAGTTATGTTAGAACCACAACAAAACACAGAACACAGAATATTATGCACTGACGATTGTTCCGAGACTCGTGTCCGTGAGCGATGTGTATGTGTGCGTTGCGTAATGCGTTCCTATGAAGCTTAACTACTGACTCTCAGTATATTGTGTAATAACTCTCGTAACCTCGTGCCGTTATTGAGCTTAAATGCGCCGTGATACGAGTACAAGCAGGGTTGGCTACGCTGCGCTGGAAACCGCGGTTATGTGATTCTTAGTTAAAATGTGTAAAATCAATTTTATTCGATTAAAAAAAATCATTTTTTTATTTTTAGTATTATTTGTTTTCCTTAAAGTACCTATATTTAATATTCATATAATTGGTACAATGAAAAACAAACCGTGGTTTTGCAGTTTCGATAGTGTTTGTTTGCGGAGATGTTGTCGCGACGTGATGACATTGACGACTGATCTCTCAGAATTGGTTGATTTGAGGGTAGGTAGCAAAAAATGGTTGACATTTTTAAGGCCACTCGATTGACTGCATTAGGAATCTTTCTTACTCCATGTTAAAAGTATTTTATTTAATCAGAAAGCTATAAAATATTTATAGTACAAAATACAATTTTTCAAGCAAAAGCTTTTAATCCTAAATATATCTCTTTACGATATTTTTAAACTTATTTACGATAAGACAATTTATTACTGAAGTTGGTGCACGTCGGGATTTCATTTCACTCCTGATATTTATGGCTGAAATGCTTTTTATAATAAAGTTGCGAACTTTAAAGTTATAATCTTACAATGTTGGGAAAACGTTCAGTTTGCTGTAAGAATTTTGCATTTATTTTTATGGTGATGTAATTAAATTTCTTGCGTTTTGGACAATTAATATTAATATTGTGATTACTTAACATTTGAAATAGATTTGAGTCCTAATTTTGTTTTAGAATTATTTCTTGTTCAGAGAAATTACGTAAAAGCTGATTTAATTTTTTAAACTGACTAGCTCAATATGTTTTGAAAGGCAATTTTATTTTATAATATTACTAGCGACTCGTCCCGGCTTCGCACGGGTGGACACTATTGAAGTTTTAGTAAGGATCCCTAATTTTTTCAGAATGAATGAATATAGCCTATGTCACTTTGGGATAATGTAGCATTCGAATGGTGAAAGAATTTTTGAAATCGGTCCAGTAGTTTTTGAGTTTATTCCACACACAAACATCCAAAAATACAAAAATACAAATCTTTCCTGTTTATAATATTAGTATAGGATAAAGTTCTAGTGCATTTAATATGTGTTAATATGTCAGATGTAAGTGTCAAATATTTATGTATATTTTATATAACTACTAGTACTAGCTGACTCGACAGACGTTGTCCTGTCAAAAGCCATTGCGTCAATTCTATGTCAAATATTGCGTAACTATAGCAACCGTAGTATGTTGATGCTAACTTGTCAATTTATAGTAAAAATTATCAGTATATATATAATTTGCAATAAATTAAAATTGCGACTATAATTTGAGATTTAAACTATCCTATCTCTCAAGTTGGATCGAACTGCACATGGTGTGCTAATTTTATTATAATCGGTTAAGTGGTTTAGGAGTCCATTGAGGACAAACATTGTGACACGAGATTTATATATATTAAGATGTATTATTTTACTTGGATGATTGATGATTGACGACGAACTATATGTACCTATATCAATAGTAGTATTCTCATGTAAGCGATGTTTATCTTTAATGAGAATTAATAAATGTCTCTAAACTGAAAAGAAAAAATTGAAAATTATCTGTACTATTGTCGGTATCGGAAAGAATATTATGTGCCAAAAATGTACATCGAGAAAAAATATAATAATTACATGACAAAAACAGTATGTGCGATATAAATTAAAATACAACTTACTATAATTATTAAAAAAAAATATACTATGACTATAAAATATAGAGAAAAACAAAAATTCACATACAGACCCGAAAAACATCACCCTCCTTTTAACAATCGGATAAAAGTATCCAATTAACTCTAAGATTACAGTATTAAGAAATCTTCATACAGCTCGCAGTAAGCCTCCTTTCATTCCCGTAATGAAAGGCAATCCGCTCCCATTTCACGGGTTAATTACCACAGGAACACTGAGCAGAGAATTGTGCAGAAGAAAAGCTCAGACAAATCAGCAAACAAACCTGACAAGCTTTTGCTGTAAATATTAACTGAAAAATTTCTAACGCAAGTTAACCCCTTTGTTGATTAGTATGACAAATTGACGGGGCTTAAATTATATTGGACAATGTCTTATGGCCGGTTTACACTTTGCGAAGTGTGAAGTGATAAGTGTTAAGCGTTAACTTAACGCGATAAATGTCAAGTGTTAAGTAGTCTTTTCCATCTCTGTTTACACAGTGTTTAGGAAGAAGCTCAAAGTAGTGGTACCTACTGTCCGTTGTGCATAGTGTCTCTAGAAATGGAAGATGAACAGCGCTTAATATTGAGACAAATAATTAAATTAATTTTCCATCGCTTCACTCAGTATTAATAGGGCCGCATCTCTCAACTGTTTGATTTTAAATTCTGCGCACTTTACATTGTATAGACATTCATACTTTAAGTATTCTTGTACGAATTTTAAAGTATGTTGTTCCGTCCACTTCATTTTCGCTTTGAATTTGACACTGCGCACTTAACACACACGTGTTTACACACTGATTAGTACAGGCGAACTGCGAGAGAGGGGAGTGAAACAGTACAAGGGGGGAGGTCACTTAACAGCAAAAATAGACCTTGATTCTATTCACTCGCACTAATCAATAAGCACTAATTGCACTTTACACTTAACACTAATCACTTCACGCTTCCGTTCACACCTTGATTACTAAACACCTGCACTAATCACCTGCAGTGTTAACTTAACAAAGTGTAAACCGGCCATTAGTTAGATGCTTTATAGCAAAAGTACGTCAGAAATTTAGACATGTCACGTCCAATTTATTTTCTTCCGTTTTTGAACTCTAAAAGTAGAAAATAAATATCAACTCAACTTTTATTTATCTCACGGCTGGGATACTAGGTACTGCCTTGAAGGCCGTATTCCCCCACGCTAGCCAAGTGTATTGCGATGGATGTTTTCCTTCACCGAAAAGCTCGTGGTATAAAAAACTGTTTATTGTTCCAAAAACCCTATCGTTATAAGTCGTGGTTTACGTTAAACCCACTTATCGAAATAATCTAATAATCATAATCTGGGGTCTTCAAGTCGCGAGTAAATCGATTTCTTCTAGGCAAGCATGCTCCATCATAGACCGCATCGTTGCTTACCATCAGGCGAGATAGCGGTCAAACGCAAGCCAAACATTCAATTAAAAAAAATATCACAAACATAAATGGAGTATTAACGAGTCCGGCAACAAAAACGGTTCAAAATCATACAAATTAGTAATCGAAAAATGCATTTACAAACAGAAACAGTCTTATCTTTCACCTACAGTTTTGCGAGTGTCAAACTGCTTCTCTGCTTGAATTCTCTACTCGACAACAAAACTCGCTCTTTTACGATTCAAGTTCAGACGTCAGGAACTGTTGATAGAGCTTAGCAAATCGATTTCGATTAGCGGAATCGGTTTATTTTAGTGTTGGTATTGATTTGGCGGCTTAGCGATAAGGCCGCCAGTTGTCGCACTAGTTTTATGTGTTATAATTCTTTAGTTTGTAATTTATGGTGTGAACAATAAAGAGTTTATCTATCTATCTATCTATCTATCGGCTGAAATCGAGAGCTCTGAGAGCTGAATCGAAACAACGCTGTTACGTTACCTTTAGCGTAACATCTGTTGAAAATACGCCGTAGAATATTCAATACAAAGAGCCTTACTTTGACGAGGGAAAAATCAGCGAATCAGTGAATATACGTTAAAGTATTTGTCAATAAACAAATAACAGGGAAAAAACATAGGTACACACAGTCAAACGACCTGTTTGGCTCAGCTATAAGAGCCGTGGTAGCTCAGTGGGAGAACCGCCGCTTCGCATTCTTGAGGTGGCGGGTTCAAACCCCGACTCGTACGAATGAGTTCTTTAGGACTTATGTACGAATTTACATACCACTGGCTTTTCGATGAAGGAAAACATCGTGAGGAAACCTGCATATGTAGTTCACGCAAAAAGGGCCGATTACCGGCCTAGTTGCGGAAAAAGAGCCCGCTCTTTTTTTTTGGCTCAGCTATAGTATATCCGACTTATAAGCACTTATAAGACTTATAAGTCCCGGATTCGATTCCCGGCCGGGCAGATGAATGATGAATTTAAATATCTGTTGTTGTCTAGGATAACCTGTGTCGGGGATGCCACGGAACACACACAAAGACAAGGACAACTAACACCCAGACCCAGAACAGACATTTAAACTCATTTAAACATCTGACCGGCCGGGAATCAAACCCGGGACCTCTGGCTTATAAGGCGGATATACTACCGCTGAGCCAAACAGGTCGTCATTAACTTAACTTCAAGTGTTTTGAAAGTAAGGCCGAAAATGTCTCATTATGACCACTGTCACATTGGGCCAGAGTTTGAAGGCATTTTAAGACAGATCTAAACTAACTAAAAATATATCTGTCTTTATCATTGCAAGCCATTAGACAAGGATGCCAATAGTTTTAGAAAATTTAGATCTGTCTTAAAAAGCCTTCAAACTTGGGCTTATTGTTATCCTAACTTTAACACAGATAATTAAAAAATGAAATGAATTTAATTTAGTTCAAAGATCAAATTAAATTCAGAGATCAAACGATCAAAGGGCTGGTATTTACCTCGGCCAGAGAATTTGAGGTAGTATTGCTATACAACGAGGTAACGTCGCCAGCCTTTTGGGTGCTTTACCCGCGGATAATGACCTAAGCTCTGTTTTTTTATTCATGATTTTCTATTCTGTTTATGTGTACTATCTAATTTTTGTTTTGTTGAATAAATTATTTAATTTCTTAGTTATTCACTCTTGGCAGCGTGTCCCTTTTCGGCTTAGCATACCCTTTCCGTATAACCCTGTATTACAAGATAGGATAAAGTAAAACACAAATCTACCACTAATACTAAACATGTGCCTTGAATAATTTACCATAATACGGTCCGCTTACCATAATACGTAAGGTATACGTAACGTATACGTAACGTATACGTATACGTAACGTAAACCGTAATAACCGGGTAATGATACGTAATCCTTACCTACGCAGGCACTACGTGATACCGAAGTGTTCTGCTCTACAAACAATAAATGCGGGGTTGTTCAGACTTTGTTACCATACAGTGTGGTTTTATTTAGTTAGGAAAACTTATAGTCCCGTTATACTAGAAGTTTTGAGAACAACATTTTTGTAACAATCACATCTTTTATCTAGATAGTTTCTCGATCGATTTTCATATTAGAAATTCTTATTTAAGACTATCTGCGCTCCGCAGTTTCATCTGGTTTTCTTACAGGAATCGCTAATTTTCCGGAATAACAAGTAGCATAATCATAATCAAAGCATAACAATAATCCAGGGTATATGTTACCTCTATACCTAATACCATACAATTCCGCTTAGCCGTTTTTGCGTGATGCGCGCGCAAACATTCCCCCCAATTGCTGAACACAAAAAAAATGTAAAACAATTATTTTAACAGAGTGTGGAATACTCTGCCCGAGTGGGTGTTTCCTGATAGATGTAATTTGGGTGCCTTCAAGTCGCGAGTGAATCGGTTCCTTCTAGGCAAGCGTGCTCTATCGTAGACCGCATCATTGCTTACCATCAGGCGAGATGGCGGTCAAACGCAAGCCTATAACTAAATTTAAAAAAAAAAAAAACTGCAGAATAAAATCAGCTTTCAAATTTGCAACTTATAGAAAATCACACTGTATGATAGCGTAACTTGAAAAGGTATTCTGTGCTCTTCAAACTACAAATGCGTAATAAATAATGATTTATTACTTACACAGGGCGGAGTTCGGAAATGTCGCAGGAAAAAGGTCAAATTACTTCCTTTTATTTGAAGAAATTGGTGTTCTTTTGCTTTTATTTGAAGAAATGATGTTTGAAACGTTCGAAATTGGAGTAAGAACTGCGGACCGTTATTTGAGAGTGATTAGAATTTGGTGACCCGGAAACGTTTTGCCGGGTCAGTGAGTCTTTTAATATGATTTTGAAGATAGGTATCTTACTTTTACAAATATTCTCAAGTCAAAGTTCAGATGTTTGCTCAATCACGCAAAAGTGGCTGAACGGTTTTGGATGAACGTATGGTATGAGAGTAGCTTAAACCCTGGAATAATATTCAAGATTATAAGGATAGGGTATACTAAGCCAAAAGGACTCATAGTACTCATCCTTTCGAACAATTTTGCTGTCGGGCCAACCCTGAAACCGAGAAAAAAAAACAGCTGTGCCATAGAAACATGTCAATGACACTTGATACAAGAACATTATTTTTACAAAACAAAAAACAGAAACCGACTTCAAAAGACCGAATATTGAGTTATTTATCTATTTGTCGCGCACGTACTTAATGCAAATTTAAGACTTATATGGTATCCACCATTATCAGACCTGGACTAAATTGAAATGGGACCAAATGGGAAGCGTCAGCTTTCTAATAGAACAGTTGACTTTTTTCGCGTTTGCCGTGTTAGTCCTATAGGTATTAAAAGCTGTTTATAATGATAAATACTATGAGCCCTTTTCGGCTTAGCATACCTACTATTTCTTCACTGTACAACTTCATACACCCAAAGATATGGTCCTCGTTCTAGGCGGTTGGGTAAGAAGTTACTTAGTGTCAGGACATAAGTCAACACCTAATCTTGCACTAATCTTCCCGAAATCAGCTTAGTTTTAACTCGGAACTATTTATTGACGTAACAAAGAGGGTACAATGAAATCGGAAACCTTACTGGTACGTCGTAAAGTTGGCACCACCTGCTTAGGGTTGCCGCGCTATAGGCGAAGATCAGCTATCTCTCGCGCACTGTAGATACAAAATCACAGAGTGGAAATGAATAAACACAAATAAATAAAGTACAGGTGAAGTCAATCGACAAAAAAATCTTTTAGTTTAAATTAAAGAGAACTGGTTCGCTATAATTAATATGGAATCTTCACGTATTATTGAATCGGCAACTCCGACTAATTTCAATCACATTCGGTGATCTTTATCAAGGAGATTACAAGCGTGGCACGCTATCGCGGCAAGCTTGGTATACCTACATTGAAACTGCATAGACTTGAAGATAACTATTTTCCTCTTTCCAAACAGATATCAAAACAAAGTTTTGTTTAAAATGTTAGAAACACGAAACGGTTAAATCAGTTGATTTTTTTATTCAAATTCAGCGATTTTTATGTTAAAGATGTAAAAAATATGCCAAAGATCTAGCTGACAACCTTTATCCCTTAATGTTGGCACCTGCTTGTAGAACTGTAGGGTTGCCACACAAACTTCTGAAACGTCCTGAAAGTTTTCCGGCAGGGCTGCTCACAAGTTTAGTTTGTTCTTGTGGGTTCTAATTCAGCGATTGTGGAGGGACATTTGGTTGTAATGAAAGGACCGGTTGGACCAATGTTTTGTGAGTTGTATCTACCAATGACTATACATAAAGAGGGTTATAACAAAAGCTGTGCTGAGCCAAAAAGGGCTCATAGTACTCATCATTATGAACAACTTTTACTATGGGATCAACCCGGAATTTACGAAAAAAATATTTGCTGTTCCATAGAAAAATGTCGATGACACTCGACAAAATGTATGGAACAGTTGATTTATTTTACTAATTCTTGGTTGGTCCCATAGTAAAAGTTGGTCATAATGATTAGTACTCTTGACCTTTTTCGGTTTAACATACCCTGCAGTTCGATCTAACTTAGGAGATAGGATAGCTCACATCTCAATTTATAGTAAAAAAACATGAAAAATTAGAAAATACAATGTAAACTTTTTTAATGTAACTTTTGACATTTGACATTTGACATAGAATTGACGCAACGGCTTTTTTACCAATTCGAATTAAATAGTCATCGTTAAGACAGGACAACGTCTGTCGAGTCAGCTAGTATAATATATAAACTACCTATTAAGTTTAGATTATTCTAATTTTCTAGGGGTACAGCAAAGTATTAGTATAAATAAGTACAACAACACAAGCCTAATATTGAATAAAAAAAAAAAGTATCGTGCGCCAATTCTCAATCCGACATGCAACATTATTTAGCAACTTTGCGCCGAGTGACAGCCCTAACTGTACACCTGTAATGTCGTTGACAAATACGCACATAAATAAAGTTCCGTTTATAAATTACGTTCGTAAAGTTGCCTAAAATAAACGAGTAGTTCGATTCAATCGATAAAAAAGTAGTACAAACGTAAATTCAAAGTTTCGAAAAGCGAACGTCACGACATAACCTCCTTTGTTATACTCATTTATCGCGCCTAAATTCGGTAACGCTTTTTTGAATTTGGAACACTTTTTTTTATCGTTCATCCGATTCATGTCAAAAGATAAAAGGTTATTAAACCATTACTTACTTACCGTAGCTATTGTTACGATTGTTTTATTGCCTATATCCGTTTATTCCTGGCAATTGAATCTCTATGGGTCGATACACATCTGACGGAAAATGCGTCGCGTATTATCGGTCGCGTAACGCCAGAACAGAGAAATGTATATTATAACATCCAACCTTTCACACTCGACGCACTAGCGCATCGTCGGTTAAGTTTACACTAAGTACATTTCTCTGTTCTGGCGTTACGCGACCGATAATACGCGACGCATTTTCCGTCAGATGTGTATCGACCCTAAATTAGGTCGCCATAATAAAAGTCTAAAGTTTTAATAGCCTTTTTCATTTTTTTAAACTGACTTAATCAGTTAAGTTAAAACTAAGTAGGTAGGTATAATAACTTATTTATTATATTAACCATTTTTCATGCTTCAAAAAAAAAAACAGTCGAATTAAAAACCGTTCTTTTTTAAATCTGTTAAAAAAATGACACCAAATATTTTCTACCCAAGCTTTTTTTTAATCTATACTAATATTATAAAGAAGTAAAGTTTGTGTGTTTGTATATTTGTTAAATTGTAAGGGGTAATCTCGGGATCTACTGAACCGATTTTAAAAATTCTTTCACCAATAGAAAGCCACATTATTGCTGAGTGTCATAGGTTATATAAAAAACCGAAAAATAAAAAGGCTTTTACGTGGTAGTCCGTTTTGCAAAGTGAATAGGAGAAAAAACGGTCCGGACGGCGCGCGATGGCTTCGAGTTTAATTAACATTATGCCCAACGAAGTGGGCAAGGGTCAGCTAGTTCAATATAAGCTTACGTTTGACCGCCATCTCCTATGGCAAGCAATGATGCGGTCTACGATAAAACACGCTTGCCTAGAAGAAACCGATTCACTCTCGACTTGAACCTAATACCTAAGCTTATACCTATGTATTTCCGCTTGCTCTGGTTATTGTAGTCTATGCCCATATTTTCTATTTCCATTTCTCTGATTCTTTGCCTAGAACAACCTACACAGGTAAAGAACTGAAATATTGCCTATTTACAGGCCGACCAACATAATCTGTAGAGTTGGCGAAATGACTGTACTAAAATTGTCTATGGATTGCTGTTAGTTTTATTTGGAAAAGCCATGGTGGCTCCTTTTTACAGCTGCACAGATAAATTGGTATTGTAGCTAGAAGACAATGGGGGCAATAAAAAGTGACAATGTTGTACTAAAATTTGAGATATAACCTCTTTGTGTCAAGAAAGAACCTCTTTTCCGTTACATACTTACTTCATAGACCGCTGTATTATATTATTTATACAAACCTACCTACATTACGAATTATCATACATACCACTGGCTTTTCGGTGAAGGAAAAACATTGTGAGGAAACCTGCATACGTCCGGAGAAGAAATTCAATGGCGTACGTGAATCCACCAACCCGCACTTGGCCAGCGTGGTGGAATACGGCCTAATCACCCTTCGAGGGTAGACCTGTATCCCAGCAGTGGAAGGATTAAAAGGTTGAGAATGATGATGATGATACCACCTCCATTTATGGGATATTTATTTTTTCACGAAAAATCTAATTTTCTAGCGACGAGGAGATAAAATTCTTGAATGTCTATACCTCCATCTAGGGGATATATATTTTTTTTAATCTTATTTTCTTGTGACGAGGAGATAAATTGTTGAATTTTATTCGAAGCAAAAAATTCACTTTACTCTTATTTTGTTTCAGATGAACGTGAGAATGTAACTGAAAAACGAGATTACGCAAATAAATTAGAAATTAGCATATTTATACTAAATAACACAGACAATAAATCACGCCAAATCGTTTATAGAATATCTATAGTATAAAAAGCAACTCAATTTAAAACTACTTCTATTTTATAAAGTTGCAAATAATAATCGAAGCCTAAATTCGAAATCAGAGCTTTGCATTTTATGTGAAAAAAAGTTTGACGTTTGACATTTAAATTTTTTAAATTCGAAAATGAGTATTGACTCGACATGCTCATCCAAGAAGCTCAATTTAGAGAGAGCTACAAACTTCATGAGGCAGTTCCGAGATCCAGACTCGAGAGAGCTGAAGAAGCTCTCTGCGAACCAGTTTATGGAAGTTTGGAGCCACTACGACAACGACGGTGAGTGTAACTTCTCGAATGTTCTCGAAGTTGGAGTTTAGTTGTAATTATAGTCGTCACAAAATAAGAGGCCCGTTTTGACGTTTGTCATTGCGACGTAACTAGTGATGTAACCATACGACTCGGTACTCGATACTCACGATAAATCAATTCAAGTTTGTATGAGTATTTGATCGATTTGATTTTGTATTGTAAAGTACATTGGATTAAGGTTACGATTCGAAAATTTTAACTTAAACTTGAATATTATAGGTAGGTATATTGAAATGATACGAAATGGTGCGAGAGGTCAATTTGTCTTTAATTTAATAGTTTTAGTTATAATAACATTCATGCAATCACAAAAAAACAAGAAGAAACGAAAGTGATTGAATCTTCATTCAATAATTTTCTTCGGATGATGAGCCAAAATCGTCAATTGAGCTATCGTCAATTCAATAATTAATTGGTTACAAGTTACAACACTAATATTTGAAATAAGAAGACTGAGAACGTAACTGTTTTTGGGAGTTTCGTTTAAAGTATGCGCGAAAAGCGTTCCAAGTTACATTCTACGGTCTTTCTCAAGTGTCAAAACGGGCCTCTTATTTTGTGACGACTATATTAGATATACCTACATGTAGATTGTGTTTTGTATTTTTTTTGACGTGATAACGTCTTATAATTCGATGGAGCCGGGTGCAAGTTTGTACGAAAAAAGTGTGACGTATGTGCCGTTACCTCGATGAGGCGTTACCTCGCTCTGAGTGAAATTGTGATTTCCTATATTCTATTTTTGAAAAATGAAACCATTCCATCAGTATTTTCTTATGACGTTGTCACGTTCAACTATCGTCAGTAAACCGACTTTACAGACAACCGATTTTTTTTTTTTAGAAATAGGCTTTGTATTTTATCAATACTAAGTACTAGATCCTACATACTGCATTTCTTTATGCTATTGAGATTGTGTGACAAGTTAATTGCTTGCCTGATGTTAAACGTCACGTTTGACATTTATTAATTTATTTTCACGTTTATTACTAGCTTACTAGTTGATTACTAGCTGATGCTCGGGACTTCGTGCCCGGACCTATTAGGCCTTCGCCCTCGCGCGTTTAGGGCTGTAAAACATAGTCCATAGCAGGGATAGTATAGCTTTCTATCATTGAGTTTTTTTTTTTAAATCGGACCAGTGATTTCATCAGCAAACATGCATGCAAACTTTACCTCTTTATTAAATAGTATAGATAGAAATCAATCGATTGCCAACATACTAAAAAAATATCACCATAGACAACGTACAGTAAATATAAATATATATGGACAAATTATGATCATTTTAACAAACTGTCCACTTCTGCTATCATTTTACTGATATGATCTCAGTGTCGAGTGTGAGGTTTGACAGTTTATAATATTGATATAAAACATTGCGATACCAACATTAAAAATAAAATCGATGTTGAGTTTAACAGAGCTCCTTTGCAATGGTTATTTCGTTCCCATTTTCCCACTGACACAAATATCTTTAAAGTTTTTTGCTTCACAATAGCATTATTCTAAATTGGAGATCCGTGTATGTGACAATCGAGAAATCATCTTTTATACCAACATTACCAACACAATTTATATTCGTCAAGTGTCTGATATCCAACCTCTTTTTACGTTTCCTTCCAAAAAAGGTAAAGGAAAATGTTTATTTTTTTATTTTTCACGGGAAAGGCCTCACAAACAACCAGCTAAAGCTCGGTGATCCATCAAGTTACAGCGAACACCAAATTTCAATTTGTACAAACTTATTGCTCGATGTTTATTGTAAAGCGAAAACGCCCGCCAAAACGCGTTTTGTAATGATGGATGGCGGGAAATCTGTGGAACGCAATATTGCCAACCGATCAAATATGACATTTTGGTTTTTGAAATGTCGATCGATACTAAACTTTTTTATAATTTTTGATACCAAAACATAATTATACCAAAAGTATCAAAAGCAAAAGGACATAATCACATGAGGACGTGTTATAGGTAATTTCTACTACTAAAATCACTAAGCCCAAAATACCTATTTAAGTAAGAAACAAATGTCAAACCGTGTTTGAGAAAACATGGCAATTATTTGTATTTCTATGTTTATTTTCCGTAAAAGATTCTCTACAATAAATCGTGAGAGAAACCTACCTCGGGATGTGACCTACTTTTAGCGTACAAAGATAATAAAACCAGTTGATTGCACATGCTGAACATGTCTCTGAAAAGTACAACACATCGCACGGGACGATTTTTATATTTGTTACTCGCGCTTTCACGATTGGGTAGCTCAAAAATTATTCGCGCGATTTGTGCCTAGAATTGGCTAGCTCGAACAACCTGCTAATCATTACCCAATTTTCAACTAACTAAAAAACGGAAGAAGTTTCTCAAGTCGACGCGTATAGGTATATTTTTTTAACACATAACTTTACAGAGTGGTCCGATTTTTATAATAATTTTTATTGTTACTTAAGTTTACGAGTATGCTTATCATAACATTTTCGTGAGAGATAAATACGAACTAGCTATCAATTTGGTATGTGATCTTTTATTTGAATCCGTAGGGATAGGGATTAATGTAGGGATAATGTAGAAATGTGTCAAAACCACGTATGTACCTGCAAAATATCTTACAGAATAAAATATATTTAACAATACTTTGCCTGAGGGTGTTCTATCGTAAGTAATATAAGGTGTCTTCTAGGCAAGCGTGCTCCATCTCAGACCGCATCATTGCTCACCATCAGCCGAGACAGCGGTCAAACGCGAGCTTATCATTAACAAAGAATAAAAAATAGTATTTAAAAAAGCATAGTACAAAATAATAATCCCTACTAGAAGTACAAAAAAAGAAATACGCAAATAAGTATACCTATGCAAATCCTTAAAAAAAACCATTTTATTTTGCAGCTTCTAAAATCTGCCGCCCTAGGCTCCAGCCTAATCAACCTGCTGGCAAATTTGCCATTGCTAAAAATCCTTATTCCTACTCCTTGTTTTTGTTTTTGGAGTGAAAAGTAAAGTTAAATATACTCGTAGTTACCAACCAAAGTCTTACAGATCCTTCCTCCTTCGTGACCTAGTGTGTTGCCCTCGCAAATAATAAGTCAGTTTTATATAGTGCAATGTAATCGGAGTTACACACGTACCTATACCAAATTTCAGCTCAATCGAACATCGGGTAGTGGTTCAAAATTGAGTTGCAAGATTCCACCCAAACAAACAATTACATAGTTATACTAGCGGCCCGTCCCGGCTTCGCACGGGTAGACTTTGGGATAAACGTAGAGTAAATTGAAATCGGTCCAGTCGTTCACGCGTGATGGCGTGACCAAAGGTGTTGAGAATAATTATAGGAATTCTTTGTTATAACCTCTATTCTCATGCTATTGCGTAACTATAGCAACCGTAGTTTGTTGATGCTAACTTGTCAATTTATAGTAAAAATTATCAGTATAAAACGCACACTGTTTTGTTAGATATGATTGAATTTGAACTTTGTACAGAGGTAATAAAGTGCAAATTGACTCTTGGACGTTAGGAACATACCTACATTGCTTAAACAACAGTGAGTGCTTGCAATTCAATATGAACTTTATACAATAGCAATAAAGCTCGTTTTAGTTAGAAAACGTTTGTATGGGAAAAAGAAAAGGGCTGTTTTTAGGGTTTTTCAATATTTCTGAGAGATTTTCTTAATATTTTTTTCCGTAAGAACCTTCTCCTAATAATAACGAATACAACAAAAAAAGAATTAGTGAAATCGGTCCAGCCATTCACGCGTGAGGCCGTGACCAAGGAAAACGGGTTTCATTTTTATATATATAGATAAGTACATAATTACAAACATTGCGAGTTCAATAACAGCTTTTAAAATTCGATTTATATTTTTTGTTGCCACATTGACAACTTAGCTATCTTTATTACCCGTCTTTATTTTTGTAGTCACACTAACCAAAGTCACAGATCCTTCCTTCGTGACCTAGTGTGTTGACCTCGCAAATAATAAAAAGCTCAAACTTTACCGGAGCACACGAGAGCGTGACCCCGCCTTGAGTGGCACTTCAATATGTGTCGTATACTTCACTTTAATTAACAGCTTTTCACCTACGAGAGACCATTGACAGTACGGGAGGACAAGGCATATTCATATTTTGTTTTATTTTAACACCTACGAGGCATTAGACTTATGTCACTACGGGAGGACAAATTACAGATAATATTTTATTTTATTTTCACAGATCTGGGAATCTTACAGCTAGATTTATGGTACTAATATATATATAAATAAGGCCAGTTACAAAACTCCACATATAAATTGTCAAAAATAAATAATAATAAAGACAAACAAGTACATAAACTAAAATATAAAATTAAGCAATAAAAGAACTCGCAAACACGTTTGGGTTTCGAATTTATTTAAAACTGATACTCGGAACTTTGTACCCAGACCCAGGTTTGTCTTATTACCTAGATTTTGCCTATAACTTTCGTGTGCAAAATTGATAAAGTTTTATCTGTATGGCAGCGTATAAAAACAAACAAAAGTAGATTTTTATATAAATTAGATGGTATAATGGTATATGGTTGGCTTTGGTTGGCTTTTTCATTCAAGACGTTGTCTCTAGAAGTTCTAGAGGTAGTGATTCACCTCTACATATCTACCTCTATGGTTTGTACTTTGTAAAGTAATTTTTAGGATCAAAGGCTGGAAGCGTGTGTACCGAGCCAGTGTAGCTTGTTTTGTTTAACTTTTCATTATTATAATGAAATTTCGTAGCGTCACAGAGTAAAAATAATACAAGGAAAAAATCTTAAGCTGCCGTTTAGTAAAGATAGGTTGTCAGTTGCTAGAATTCTTTTTCGTACATTAGACTTTTAAAATCATTAGATATTAAAAAAAAAAATTAATATATTTTATAATGTATTTTATTACTATATTAATATTAAAAAATATTTAGGGAAAATAAATAGGTAAGTGTATTAATTTGACGGGGAAATTAGAAAAACAACAAAAACATTTTTTTTAATCCGAAGAATTCAAAGAACGATCGAGTTCGATACTTGAAAACGATCTTTTTTTACTTTTTTAATAGTTTTATCTGTTAATGTTTTTTTCTTTGCGCTAATAAAATATCTCTCAACCGACCACTCCATGACTTTAAACAGTTTTATCTAGCCGCTAACTAACCCGACAGACGTTGTCCTGTCTTAACTACGTCTTAATTTTCTAATGTTCCGCTCAATTTCCTAATTTTTTCTTTCATAAGAACCTTCTCCTGATAATAATTAAAGACACACGATAAATAAAATATCGAAATTGTTTCATCCGTTCACGCGTAATAAGTGTTTTTATAATTAGACCAAGTGTATTCGAGATCCATTTTTATATATACTCGTAGGTAGGTATAATCTTCTATATATATATATATATAAAAATGAAACCCGTTTTCCTTGGTCACGGCATCACGCGTGAATGGCTGGACCGATTTCACTAATTCTTTTTTTGTTGTATTTGTTATTATTAGGAGAAGGTTCTTATGAAAGAAAAAATTAAGAAAGTTGAGTGGAACATTAGAAAATTAAGATTTAGTTAAGACAGGACTACGTCTATCGGGACAGCTAGTAGAATATAGATGTCCAGTTATTTTCAGTTACAAAGCCAGAACAATGAATTTATAAACAGTAAAACCCTAACCTTTGGGTTCGCCCTCAAATGTCGATAAACGCGCTATACCTAATCAGCTTCTATATTACTCATTTTGATTTTGATATATTATGTAGACAACATGAAATGTCAATGCTTTTGTGGCGTCGGATTTAGAATCGAATAGAATACTCATCTGTTCCCCATAGCCAAGTTGCAATCCTATAATCGAAACACTATAGAAAACTAGGGCAATGTATGGGAATGTTTCTATAATCTTCTTCTTCTTCTTATTCTTATATAGGGTTATTCATAAAGGGTATGCTAAGCCGAAAAGAGCTCATAGTACTCATGATTACGAACAACTTTTGCTATGGGACCGACGCGAAATTCGCGAAAAAAAATCAGCTGTTCCATAGAAAAATGTCAATGACACCTCGGCAAAATGTATAGAACAGCAGATTTTTTTTTCGCGAATTTCACGCTGGTCCCATAGTAAAAGTTGTTCATAATGATGAGTACTATGAGCCCTTTTCGTCTTAGCATACCCTTTATGCAGAACCCTGTATATAAAAATGAATCGCTGTTCGTTTGCCTGGCTATAAACTCGAGTATGGTTGGACCGATTTTGCTTATTTTGATCTTGAAATATTTGTGAAAGTTCAAGGGAAGGTTTAAAAGTAAAAAAACAAACAGCGGGTGAAAAGAAAAAAATGAGGAAGTTGAGTGGAACTTTAGAAAATTAAGACATAGTTAAGACAGGACAACGTCTGTCGGGAGTCGGGTCAGCTAGTAGAATATAGAATCTATAAATAGATTACAGAAATATCATGTCAATGTCATCCCATACATTGTCCTAGTTTTTACAGCGTTCCGATTATAGAACTGCAATTTGGCTAGGCGGCAGCCTCGCCACGATGCAATTTTATAATCGAAACGCTCTATGAGTTAGAACAGAATACCTACAGCTTTTTTAGTATTTATATTTCTATAGGAACAAGATACAAATAAAGAAACAAACGATACAAATCGAGCGTCTTTAGGCCAGGTAAACAGAAAGAAGTCAGATATGACGTCGTACAAGGAGGTATAAACATTTAGCCAACCGCCAAGTCTCGAACTTACTGCTGACGAGCAGCGCTCTTAAATAATTAATGAATGCCACACATTGGCCATGTGCGCTTCAAACGAAGGTCTCCGCATTCGGTTGACCGACGAAGAAAGGTCTTGAATTCTAGAAGAGTTTTACAATTGGGAGTAAGGTAGTAGGTAGTAGGTAAAACGAGGAACGAACAAGTAAATCGGCGTTTGTATGTTTGTATGTTCGATTATTTGAGTGCTTTGCTACTTTTTACGTTCATTTATCTAGACCAGACTGATACGAGTATACAATACATACCTACTAGTAATTTGTATCAAACGGTACCTCGCGAATACTATATCTAAACAATCCCTTAACTGATTTTGCTCATATACAAAATTAAAAAAAAAGACGTGTGGCACTCGGGGACTGCCGCGGTAAAGCTATTGCATACGGTGATACTTTTTAGTTTTGCCATCTATCGATGAATAGCAGAACTTTTAATGACTTTTTGAAATATCACGCTTGTCTCTTTAGTTCAGCAACTTGTCGAATGTAAGGTTTCGTTGACTTTTCAAACGTCATGTCATGACTCTCTCTTCCGAGTGTACCCCCGTAGTTCTATTTTTTTTTTAAATGTTTAAGTTTTTATATCTTCCTTTTTTGGAAGGTTTTTTTCCGTTACGGAATTTCTGGATTCGGTCTCCACGCTCAGGGCCCGCGATAGAAGCAATGCAATAGCTGAAAATGAATTGGAATAAACTACTCGCCAACAGAATTTAGCCGAGAAAAAAATAGTACGGCCTGTCCCTTTGCTCGACTTGGCATGGGCACGGCCCTCTCCCCAGATAAAAATCGGATTAGCCGTAAAAATATACAATCCACAGAAATACTAATTTTGTAAAAAAAAAAGTATGTTTAAATTTTAATGTAGTAGGTACAACAAAGTTACACTATTTCTAAGATTTA
This sequence comes from Alcis repandata, assembly GCA_949125135.1. Classification (NCBI taxonomy): domain Eukaryota; kingdom Metazoa; phylum Arthropoda; class Insecta; order Lepidoptera; family Geometridae; genus Alcis; species Alcis repandata. Next base: position 5,683,796 of record OX421243.1, read on the forward strand.
CATTTTCCTTAAACCCTAAATCGAAACCTAATTTGTTTCCCTAAACCCCTACCACACTTCACACTTTCACAGTCAAATATAACTTTTGCTCCAGAATCCAAGTCATTTACGCAAAGCTTAACTCCAAAATTGCGCTAAAGGAATGTTTATGGCCCAATATTTCAGGATCCAACAAAATTAACTTTCTGAATTCGGTGAATTCGGTGTCATTATTCCGAATTTACATCCCCTTTTCCCAGAAGACGGTTGTTTAGAACTTTCGCATTCGACTCGCAATAAAACTTGGAAGTCACAACTGCGACATGAAAGCGTAGAAACGGAAGTACCTACAGAATAAATACGAGTAAACAAAATGGAATAAACTTCTCTTAACTCTTCTGTAGACTCTGAAACGATTTTTTTATTTAGTGACTAGACTAAGTTGTAAATCATGTTAAGAAGCTACTAGTATTTAATAGTTATTAGTTACCCGACTGACAAAAAAGAAGCCAAAACGGAGGCTATGCTTTGAAAACTATGTACCTATGCATGTCGATGCCTATTATTTTCTCGTAACTGCAAAACGGCTGGACTAATTTCGACAAAATGATAAGTCGTTATACTCGTAGTCGTCACAAAATGAGATGCCCGTTTTGACACTTGAGAAAGACCCTAGAATGTAACTTGGAACGCTTTTCGCGCATACTTTATAGTAGCATGCAATGTCTAATTATAACGAAACTCTCAAAAACAGTTACGTTCTCAGTCTTCTTTTTTCAAATATTAGTGTTGTAACCTATTAATTACTGAATTTCACCAGCTTTATTCGATTTTAATAGTAATTATATATTGATCAGCTGGATCAGCCGGGGGAAGTTTTGATGCCTTACTCGCATTCGAGCTTAGAGGTTATTATTTTTTTTTTTTTATGTAATTGAGCGACGAGACGAGCAAATCGCTCGCCTGATGTTAAACGTCACGTTTGCCCATAACAGGTCTGCACCACCCAGAATTTTGAACTCGCAGATTTCAAGACCCTGCGCGGCTCAGCACTGCGCTCGTCACCCTGAGATATAAGTTGTTTAATCTCCCATTTGCCCTGTAATTTCACTGGAAACAATGCCCTTCCAACCGGAACACAATAATGTTTGCGCATTACTGCTTGGCGGTGGAATAACTGGCAAAGGTGTGGTACTTCCCCAGGCGGGCTCTGCAAAAGAGCCCTACCACTACAAACACAAAGGTACAAAAGAATATCACGAAGAAATGGACGCAAATAAATTCACAGAGTGGTTTACTAACCTTTCGCTTTTTCTTATTTTTTTGTGATTGAGTGAATGTTAAAACTAAACTAAAAATATTAAATCAAAGACCTTTCGTACCATTTATCATTCCGGAATACCTACAATATTAAAGTTTAAGTTAAATTTTCTAATCAAAACCTTAATCCGATTAACTTACAATACATAATGAAATCGATCAAATACTCATACAAACTTGAATTGATTTATCGTGAGTATCGAGAACCGAGTCATATTGTAACATCACTAGTTACGTCGCGATGACAAACGTCAAAACGGGCCTCTTATTTTGTGTTGAATAAAGATTCATGTTTATTTGGCTAGAGTGTCACTGGGTGTCACTGTATATTATAAAAATAAAAATTATAAACTCCCACAACTAACATTTTTAACTATGGAAACTAACCTGGTTTTCACACATTTTGTTATAATTAAACGCGGGAATACTCACGAAAAAAATAAGTCGTCTTCAACGACAAGTTTCGAACTACCTAGCATTAGGTACAAAAACATTTTTAACATTACGCGGCCGATTTAATTCCTGAAAAAGGCAGTTAAAATTGTTTCAAGGTCAAATTATCCTGGAAAAAGTAGTACATGCTGGATAAGTGATATTTCGTGAAAAACGATGGAATCGTTATTGCAACCGCCGCCGCCATTTTGCTTCGAAAAGGGTTTGGCGAGTAGGTATAACGTCTAGAAAAAGTACCTATCCAGTGGGCCAAATGGAAGAAATCTTTCTTGATTTATATAAGTGGGAAGCAGCCAGGGTTTCAATCGCGTTTTTCTTAAGCCGCCCCTGAATATAGCCAATATTCTTTATTTTGCGTGTGTCTACACTCCATTAGTTCTTGCGGTAACAGTATTGAGGTGAACAATACAAAAATATATACATACCTACTAGCTGCGCCCCGCGGTTCACCCGCGTTTTCCGGAATAAAAAGTAGCCCATGTGTTAATCCAGACCATGAACAACCTTCATTCCAAATTTCATGTAAATCCGTTGAGCCGTTTTTGCGTGAAAGAGCAACAAACACACATACATCCATGTAATGTAATGTCCGTGTAAGTGGGAGGTCCCGAATAAATTGCCTGATAAAGTAGTGAGTGCAGCTTCCACCGCAATATTTAAAACTAAATTGAAACTCTGGTGCTAGAACATCCTTTCTTAAATCTTTTTTTAGTACCTTGACAAATATGAAGGCTCGACATAATAATAACAAATAATAAATCTTTATTTAGGAACAAATTACAAAATAATAAAAATAACAAAGAGAATCGATGACACCTACAAAAGTATTAAACTGCGTCGCAGGTGTCAACGCCCTCCTCCGAGAGTTTTACAGTAACATACGAGTGAGATGATTGTGATCTATGAATTATTATGTAGTGATTGATTAACGAATTATTTTGATTTTATCAGGATTTTTTTTTCTATTGACTTGTAGCAATGCTATGAATGAATATTTCATTTCATACATTCTTACAAACTTTCGCGTTTATAATATTTAGTAGGAAAGATTTAAATTGGGTGAACCGATCATTTTTAAATGCAAGAATGAATTGTTCTCGAATTTCTAGAGCAGAAGTAAGACAAAAGCAAACAAATTCAACTCAATCCTCGCGCGTTGAGAGCTCAAGGTACGGCTCATTGTGTGGGTCTATAAATCCGTCACAATCCCAGGTAGACCTTGAGCTCTTGAGTTAAGGGCTTGTCCACACTTGAAGACTTGACGGCTTGCTGTTAAATATTTCAGAGTTGGAAACCTTTTCTGTACTTCTCTGGCGCAGCGGCCCAAAGTGGGCTGTGGGCTTCGACCTTCGCAGAGAACGCCATTGTAAGCGTCAAGACTGGGAATTCTTGACGCTTATAATGTTATAGCACTTTTTTTTTTTAAAACTTGGTGTGCTTCGCCGTTTTTCCCGCTATCCTACAGGACCTTTTTTTCGGAAAAGTAGCCTTTATGCTAATCTAAGGCTCAGATCAAATAGAAAGCAGGTATAGTGCTGCCTTATATCCAGATGAAGCTACAAAACTACCCTACTGCCCGTGTACGTATACTTCAAGCACATATTTACGCATAAAAACTACCCTTATTACTACTTATTTTTCTTGTCCACGTTCTCTGATCAACTGACGTAAGAATTTACGATTGATTCGGGTAGTTTTTATACGTCAATATGTGCTTGAAGTATACGTACACGGAAAGTAGGGTAGTATTTTTGGCTTCACCTGTATCTAAGGCGGGACTCTATCTGCTTTTTACTTGATCTGAGATCTAAGGTAAAAGGTACCGTGACTGGGTAACAGTTATCCGACTTTTCATCATCATCAAAGACAAGTGTAGTGTAGTTTTACATCACCAAAAAACAGCAAATACGTAAACTCAAACATACTTTACTATGGAAACTAACGTGGTTTTCACACATTTTTGTTATAATTAAACACGGGAATACTCACGTAAAAATTAAGTCGTCTACTACGACTAGTTTCGGTCACATTCGGTGACCTTCATCAGGTGAGTTTACAAACGTGACGCGCTCGCGGTTGCGTCTCGTTTGGCACAAACATACTTAGGTACTTTGAACCATGAATCTTCCAAGTCATAAACTGCTAAACTACCCTATCTTTTGGCTTGGCCGTCGTCGGTTAAAAATATCAACAAACCAGCACCAGTTTGTTTCGAAAGTAGGTCACATCATGTTTAATAAGCGATGTAGGTAACTGCCCAATCGTATCGAGTATAACCAATAAATCTGTGCAATTGAGTGAGGGAGCCATCATCGCATTTCCTGAACGGAATTGACAAACGTCAAGATAAATATTAGTTCTGTCATTCTGCCATCAGTAGAGCTAAGTTTGTTGTACTATAAAAATCAATGTGTCCAATTTGTATACACGGGTTACCTCTGTAGATTCCATAATCAAGGCTATCTAGCCATATTACGTATTGTTCAAAAGCTACCTTTAAAAATAAACGATTCAGGCTATGCGTAATGCTAAGGCACAGGTGACGCAGGCCTTCGCAGCGCAGGGCAGAGCAGAATGCATGAAAATATCGCAGGCCTACAGGGTTATTCATAAAGGGTTATTATTATTATTATTTCCATACATTTTGTCGAGTGTCATTGACATTTTCTATGGAACAGCTGATATTTTTTTGCGAATTTCGGGTTGGTCCCATAGCAAAAGTTGTTCATAATGATGAGTATTATGAGCCCTTTTCGGCTTAGCATACCCTTTATGAATAACCCTATATAAAGATTTTGCAATGCATTAACGTACTGAGAACTGCGTGCTGCGGCGTAGGCAGGTGCGACCCATTAGCGATTCAAGCATAAATTCTCGTAAGTTTTCACGACTTTTGATATATGGGAATGACACTTCTGTCATAGAATTATCATCATCATCCATCATCCACAGCTCTCTATCCCACCGTTGGGTATAGGCCTCTCTCCCTTTATGCCATCTGCCTCGGTCAACTGCTAATCGGGTCCAGGTTCGACCCGCGACTCTGACTATGTCGTCGACCCTCGTCGCCGGACGACCAACGCTCCGCTTGCCTTACCTTGGCCACCACTAGAATAAGAACATTATTTTTACAAAACAAAAAACAAAAACCGACTTCAAAAGACCGACTATTGAGTTATTCATCTATTTGTCGCGCACGTACTTAAAGCAAATTTAAGACTTAAATGGTTTTCTCATGGATACCATTATCAGAACTGGACTTAATTGAAATGGGACCAAATGGGAAGCGTCAGCTTTCTAATAAAAAAAGAATCATCAAAATCGATTCACCCAGTCAAAAGTTATGAGGTAACAAAGGAGGTAAACAGAGGTAAAAAAAAAAGAAAAACAGTCGAATTGATAACCTCCTCCTTTTTTGAAGTCGGTTAAAAATAGATAAACAGATCATAGAAATGTCATCCCCATACATTGTCCTAGTTTTATATGGCGTCTCGAAATAGAATTGCAACTTGGCTAGGGGGGGCTAACCAGTGCTGTATGTTTGCGTCGTCTGCTCTGCCTTGCTAAATCTGTTCCGTGCTGTGCAGTAGACATGTCCAGGTCAGTCTCACTTTAGATTAGAAATTAGGCTTTTTTGTTATAATTAAACACGATACTCACGTAAAAATTAAGTCGTCTACTACGACTAGTTTCATTCGGTGACCTTCATCAGGCGAGTTTACAAACGTGACGCGCTCGCGGTTGCGTCCCGTTTGTAAACTCGCCTGATGAAGGTCACCGAATGTGACCGAAACTAGTCGTAGTAGACGACTTAATTTTTACGTGAGTATTCCCGTGTTTAATTATAACAAAAATGTGTGAAAACCACGTTAGTTTCCATAGTTAAATTAGGCTTTGATATTTTAATTAATATAATTAAATCTCACTAATATTATAAGAGTGAAAGTTTGTTTTTTTGTTACCACTATACGCTGAAACGGCTCAACGGATTTTCATGAAATATGGAATCAAAGTCTTTCATGGTTTGGATTAACAAATAGGCTATTTTTAAACTTTCATCCCGAAAAACTCTTGTTAACCTTTAAACCGTGGGTAAAACGTAAAACGAAGCTAGTTTGATAAAAAAAAATGTGAGTGTAGATACTTACGAGTATGTACACGCGTTAGAAGTAATACTTTTTTGGCGTATGGAAAAATAAATTATACATACCGACAATTAACCTCAAATCTATAAATGCACTCAAAACAGTTTATTCAAATCAGTCTAACACTAATATTCAATATATATAGATATACTAATAAATAATAAATAGTAAATACTATCACCGTCGTATATGAAATTGATTTAATAAAAACACCAAAATAACATTTATTTATTCACACTGTTTAATTGTACTCTTACGAAACACGTGTTCTAAATATAAAAATACTAGAATGTACAACTTGAACATAGTTATCAATTTTCATGCCACCTAGAACTAACTTCACAATATAGAATTTAGGTATCGGTGTGCGCGTGCATCGTGCCACCTAGAACTAACTTCACGGTGTAGAATTTAGGTGTCGGTGTGCGCGCGCATCGTGCCACCTAGAACTAACTTCACGGTGTAGAATTTAGGTGTCGGTGTGCGCGTGCATCGTAAAAATTCACTCTCATCATTTATCTCTATCGCGCCAAAAGAAGTATAACTTCAATAATTACTGTTTCAAATATTTCAGGTAACGGATACATCGAGGGCACGGAGCTGGATGGCTTCCTCAAGGAGTTCGTATCCAGCGCCAACTTTACTGACATCAGTCCTGATGTGAGTACCTATAATAGTGTCATCATCATCATCATCATCCTATCTTTGTCCTACTTATGTGGGATCGATACAGTAGGTTCCATTTTATTGTGCGAACCGCTAGAGTGTGGAATGCTTTACCTGAGTTGTTCACTGTTAGGTATAATCTAGGTGTCTTCTAGTTGAATGTAAACCTAAAAAACGTAAAAGACGTTTCACACTTACAACTCCCCACTAGGATAAATCCTGTGTCGGGGATGCCATGAAACACACAAAGACAAGGACAACTAGTACCCAGACCCAGAACAAATATTTAAATTCATCATTCAAATCAAACATCTGCCCGGCCGGGAATCGAACCCGGGACCGCTGGCTTATAATGCGGATATGTTACCACTGAGCCAAACAGGTCGTCAAATCTGTTTTTTTGTTGTCATTCTCTGTTTCTGGCAAGCGTGCTCCATCGTAGACCGCATCATTGGTCACCATCAGCCTATCAATAAATCAAAAATATATATGCACGGTGTCTGCAGGACAGCGGGTATTTTTTTGCTGTACGTGACAAGTGACAATCAACCAAACGGGTCCCCCGATGGCAAAACCATCACCGACGCCCATGGATATCTGTAACACCGGAGGCGTTATGCTGGCCATACACCATCCTTCCTATCGTCCAATCGGCATGACGCTACCGATTGGATCAGTTAGAATTGACCGTGTGTGGGAGTGGATTGGCATTATTTGGCATGACAGTTAGATTTGACGGAACAATCGAATTTCGATTCTTTTGGCTTGATCATGCCGATTGGATCATGCCGGTTGGACCGTGTATGGCGGTATGCGATCAGTGTGATGACCGTTTTTGGTATTTTCAGTACTAAATTGGTATAATTTGGGCTCCATAAAACTGATCTAGTTTTTTGTTGGTATAATTTCAAAATCTGGTATTTTTGGGGTATATATTATTTTTTATTTTTTTTTAAATAAAATAAATAAATAAAATAAATATAAAAATTTTATTTTTAGTTAAAAATATAAATAAAATAAAAAAATAAATAAAAAAATAAATTTGTATGAGTAAACTGTTTTCTTTGCATTAACCACTTTTTGCACCACTCTGCTCGATTTTTTCTTTTTTTTTGTTTCATTTTAACGAGTAAAACGCCCAAAACGGCTAAAACATCGTCGTCTGTCACCGGTGACGCCATGGCTTCAACTGAACGTTGCTGCCGATTGGACAATTCAATCGTTGTGTGTGTGGTCTCTATGGACAAACTGCAGATTGGATCAAGCCGATTGGATCATGCCGATTGGACGATAGGAAGGATGGTGTATGGCCAGCATTATGCTGGCCATACACCATACTTCCTATCGTCCAATCGGCATGACGCTACCGATTGGATCAGTTAGAACTGACCGTGTGTGGGAGTGGATTGGCATTATTTGGCATGACAGTTATACTTGACGGAACAATCGAATTTCGATTCTTTTGGCTTGATCATGCCGATTGGATCATGCCGGTTGGACCGTGTATGGCGGTATAGGTAGAGATAGCGTTTCTCATAACAGTGTCTTGCTTCTCAATTAGAGGAGTAACTAACGTTAGAAGTTTCGTGTATGTTTCTTCATTCATTCGTAAATAATTACAATAATCTTTAGGCGTAATCCTCAATTCTTGTAATAAATTTGTATGAGTAAACGGTTTTCTTTTCATTAACCACTTTTTGCACCACTCTGCTCGATCTTTTCTTTTTTTTTGTTTAATTTTTACGAGTAAAACGTCCAAAACGGCTAAAACATCGTCGTCTGTCACCGGTGACGCCATGGCTTCAACTGAACGTTGCTGCCGATTGGACAATTCAAACGTTGTGTGTGTGGTCTCTATGGACAAACTGCAGATTGGATCAAGCTGCAGCGTCATGCCGATTGGACGATAGGAAGTATGGTGTATGGCCAGCATTACGGATACGTTGCCGACCTTTTAAGACACTATTAACAGTCCTTTTGAAGAAAGCGCGGGTCACAGCTATTAATTATCTAACGAAAACAAATTAAAAAGTAGTAAAGCGGCGAGTTAAACCTCCGAGCGAGACTTGTTTTGATAAAAGCCTGAAATTTAACTATCATTATTATTTAATTGCTTCACTGCGGTTAGCTCGACATTATTGTTTTGAGTATTTGCCAGAAACATCTTTGGGTGAAATAATTGATTTTTAATTAACCTATTACAGAATTTAAAATGATAATAATTTACTCAGTGATTTGATAGTTGGCTTTCACAAACTGTGTTTACAGGGTTATTAGGAAAAGGTATACTTTGCCGAAAAGGGCTCATAGTAGATATTAATTATTAACAATTTTGATATGGGACCAACCTCGAAATTAGACAAAGAAAATACATAAACAGTCATGAAAATGAACATGGAAGTGTGTATTACAAAAAAATACATATTTCTAAAAAGGTATAGCGGTCAAGTTAACAATGCGAGATAGAATATTTAGCATAGAGCTGAAAAATTGTACGAATGTTCGTAACACGATTGTAAACGAATTGTGATTTATATTTTCTTTGCTAAGATATTTTTAAGCTCGTATTTAATTTTTCTGACCCAACATATTTTTAACCGACTTTCGTCTGTATGTTTTTTTTTTATGTTTGTTATCTACCTCATAACTTTTGACTGGGTGAATCGATTTTGATGATTCTTTTTTTATTAGAAAGCTGACGCTTCCCATTTGGTCCAATTTCAATTTAGTCCAGTTCTGATAATGGTATCCATGAGAAAACCATATAAGTCTTAGATTTGTATTAAGTAGGTAAGTACGTGCGCGACAAATAGGTGAATAACTCAATAGTTGGTCTTTTGAAGTCGGTTTTTGTTTTTTGTTTTGTAAAAATAATGTTCTTGTTATCATACCATTTTTGATCATCAATCAAAAATGTAGATCATTTGTTTACTAACTATGAAATTAACGTCGCCACATAAATGACCTAATCACTTAACAGTCATTTACTTAACAATAAACAAATTTAAAATCGAACCACAATTAAACTACGTCAGTATTCGGCGAGAGCTCAAAATGAAGACAGCCATAATTTTAACATTTGTAACTGTGTTATCTTCTGCCCGAGGGCTAAATAAACCTGAGACAGAAGCCGAAAAACAAAGCCGTAAAATACCTCAAGAAAATGGTTTTACAAGTTTCGAAAATAGAAGACTGAATAGTGGAATTGAAGATTACGATCTAGATTTCGATGATATTATCATTGACTTAGGAAATCGAGGTGAACTTTCTGAAGATCTGATAAAAGATGATGATAAAGAAGACGTTTCCTACCCAGAAGTAGGTTTGAGAGCATCTTTCGTTGGAAGCAGATGTCCTACGGGCCGAGTGCGGTTCGGAACTATGTGCGTTATCATTGATTAACAGATTAACATTTCAAAAGTGCCGCATCAAGGTCATTTTGTAAAACGTGAAAAAAGTGCCGTTGCAAAAGAAAAATAAAAAGGTGACGTTTTTAATGAAAATCAAAAGTAAATTGAGATAAAACTATTTTGTTTTTGTTGTTTCTTTTTCTTCTTTTCCACGGTGGGGTTTAAGAAAAGACCGGGTCTCACAATTTGACATAATTTTTCACGCACCCAGTTTTAAATGCCACCTGCCGTCAACCATCTGAAGACTGGCCGTCTCGTCACCGACGTTAGTGATAAAATAAAATAGACAAATTCCTAGAACACTTACTTCTTCTGCGTAGTATAATATATTTTTATTCTGACCGTTTTCTTCTAGGTACAGAAAGTGAATAAATATAAAACTTGTGGAGAAATAGGTAATAGTGCTTGGAAGAGCGGTCAAGTGTTTTAGCCTAGTCAGATTAAGGCGGGCTATTCACTAGCCTACATAAGAAAGGGCCTTACTTAAATCCTGCTTGAACTTAATTGCCTCACTTCTGGCTGACGTGAATTAATGTCACATGCAGAACCAGGACAGATAATGTTGAGCAGTGATTTAGTAGCAGCGTTTATAAGAAAGAAGACTGAGAGTGGCGCAAAAAATCTTGAGTGTCGCAAAATATTTGAAGATTGTCGGTTTTACTTTGTTTAGCGATGTTACACGATGTCGCGATTTTTTTAAATAAGTTTCAAACAAAAGCCCAGCGTAAATTCTGACATAAAATACGTAGCGAGTATTAGATAGACAAGTGTATGAAAAATGCGAAGGCGCGTCGCATTAAATTATCCTTGTCGGGCGTAAATGTAAACTGCATAATGTTTATATATTTTTCCTACAAATACTCGTATAATTAAGTCAGAATTTATGCTAACCCCACTGATGGTAAATCGTCACCGGCGCCTATGGACACCTCCAATACCCGAGGCATGTTGTGGCATATTGCTACGTATATATGATGGCAGTGCATTGCCTACCATTTTCCTATCGTTTCCCCGTTTTTCTATATATGTCTGTGTATTCTCTGATCTCTCCATCCTCAGGTTGCCTAGAAGCGATCACTCTTAGCGATAAAGCCGCCAGCTGTTGCACTAGTTTTAAGTTTAATGATCCTTTTTGTCTGTAATTTCTGGTGTGAACAATAAAGAGTTTATCTATCTATCTGTCATACGTAGCATACATGCTCGTGATTTAAGTCCCTCAGTGAATACTCTGCTTTACAAACCGAACCCTGTCTTATGAGTTTGTTTGACTGTCGATGTATAACACTTTCGACTTCTGACCTCTAGGTGGAAGCGGTTAGGAATAATGACTTGGATTGATGTGTTTTTCTCGCCTAACTTTTGTTTTTTGGGCACAAATCTGTACTCAGTACTTCTATTAGATTCGTTCTTTTATTTCTTTGTAGAAATCTAACTTATAAACCAGCTATAAAATTCTTGCGGAGACGGCAAGTAAGTCGAATGTTTTCAAATAAATGTTGCCACTTTTTGTTCATAGGTATATTGGATGGAAGGCCATGTTACTAGTAGCTAAATGGATAGATACAGATAAAAAAAATGTTTTTGCGAATTCCGGCTTGATTCCATTGTAAAACTTGTTAATGAATACTATGAGCCCTTTTCGTCTTAGCATACCCTGTCTTTATAATCTACTAGCTGACCCGGCAGACTTCGTACTGCCATACGTTTGTATGGGAAAAAGAAAAGGGCTGTTTTTAGGGTTTTTCAATATTTCTGAGAGATTTTCTTAATATTTTTTTCCGTAAGAACCTTCTCCTAATAATAACAAATACAACAAAAAAAGAATTAGTGAAATCGGTCCAGCCATTCACGCGTGATGCCGTGACCAAGGAAAACGGGTTTCATTTTTATATATATAGAATCTATATATATAAAAATGTTATGTTGGTTTTTGTACGCTTCAAAAACTCAAAAAGTTCTGCACCGATCGAGCTGAAATTTTAGCATGATTTAAAATATATCCGCATCAAGGATTGTTTTTACCTATTTTTTTTTATCCACAGCGAAGCGGGGCAGGGAACAGCTAGTTCTGTATAATATAGATACATATTTATGTCAAATAAATCTGTCCTTCTCTCGTTTTAAAAGCAGTAAAAGCAGTTTGTTTATGTGGGTTAAAAACAAGCTAGAGGTAGACAATTTGCGAGAAAACTCGAGGAACCTCGGATCGTGGGACGCGTACAGGAAGCAATTTTAAAGTTTCAGCGCAGTTATTGTCCTGAGATTGAAACTGCTTGAGTTATGAACTGAAAATATGGCTGAAACGGACTGAAATAGGGTTGAAAACGGACTGAAATGTGGTTGAAACTGAGGACCTGCTATAAAAGATTTTCACATACATTTTCGTATAGAAAGTACCAATGCTATAAAAGATTTTCACATAAACTTTCGTATCGAATGTGACACTTTTTACAAGCTTAGGATATTGAACTTGCAATGTTTGTATATTCGAGTCAAATCTTGGAACTGAATTTTGAATCAGTTACCGATGTCCGATTGAGCTGAAATTTGGTATACCTGTAACTCCGATAACAACGCAATAGTTTTAAACAGTTTTGAGACGTTTGGTACTAATTCTTATTTGTTTAAATCAGGATATTAATCCTGACTTTCATAATATGATAAATGCGAAAGTGGGTTAGTTTGTTTCTTAAGCTTTCATGTCTTAACTACTCAACCGAATCAAATTTTGCATACACTTTGTCAGGGGTACACACGGCCATTGTCTACTTTTCATTTTCATTATTATCATCGTTTTTATTCACGCGCGAAAGTAGAGAAGTTCTTGACATCACCTAAATCTAACGCAATCCTTTTATCTTTCTCTCTACGTTGATCTGAGCTGGCGAGATAATCCGTCGGAATATAAAAATAGAAACCTTCAAAGTTTTAAACAAAGCAAAATCACTTCTTTCAAATTCTTCAGCGTAATCCCAATCTTGGTTCGAAGCGATTATTATTTTGGAGCCCTATGCTGGGAAGTGAGATATTATCTCCGTCCCTGTCACTCTCATTAGAGACATCGTGACAGTGAGAGTAATGGGTTGATTACACGTAACGAGTACAGTGGCGAGACAGTAAATGGCACACTTGGCTAAGTAAACAAACCATGGTTCTGGCGACTGTCTCGCCTCGTCAAACTGTTAATACAAACCGAGTACTCGGCCGAGGGCACTGTCTCGCCACTGTATTCCTTACGTGTAAACACCCTATGATCAAAATAATTATAAAATAAACATTTCACACTCATAACTCTCCACTAGGATACACACAAAGACTAGAACAACTAACACCCCCAGACCAAAAGTAGATATTTGAATTCATCATTCAAACATCTACGCGGCCACGAATCGAACCCGGGACCTCTGGCTTATAAGGCGGATATACTACCGCTGAGCCAAACAGGTCGTAACCAGGTACCGATATAGGTTGTAACAGATAATCTCGAACGCTTAAGAATACCCTGAAGTTTGAAAAGGATTTCAACTTGAAAGATTGTCGCTTATCGAATCCCGGACTTTTGATTAGTTTTGGCGATTTAATCAAAGGGAATAGCGAAAGTTGGGTGAAAATTCTTGTTGTTTTTTGTCTTGTTTTTAAAGTAAGGAACCAAAGTTTAATTATTGGTGTAGCGATTAAATAAATTAACAACTTACTTACTTATAAACGGTGCTTAGCAGTAGCTAAGACAAACAAATTTATTAACCGACTTCAGAAAAGGAGGAGGTTATCAATTCGTCTGTGTGTTTTTTTTTTTATTTTTTTTTATGTTTGTTACCTCATAACTTTTGACTGGGTGAATCGATTTTGATGATTCTTTTTTTATTAGAAAGCTGACGCTTCCCATTTGGTCCCATTTCAATTTAGTCCAGTTCTGATAATGATATCCATGAGAAAACCATATAAGTCTTAAATTTGCATTAAGTACGTGCGCGACAAATAGATGAATAACTCAATAGTCGGTCTTTTGAAGTCGGTTTTTGTTTTGTAAAAATAATGTTCTTGTTTTAACTTGTAACTACGCAATACAAAAATGTAGTGCGTAGTACTAACTTACATATAAACTTACTTACATTATTTAACTTTAAGCTAACTGAGTTTTAACTTAACACTGCTTTAAATTCTCAGTCTTCTTAGTTCTTGTTTCGCTCGTGACATTCATAAGTTCAAATAGCGTTTATAAATGAGACTCTTTGTACAAATTCCGATCACGTTCGGTGTTATTTTTAGCCCCCGACGCAAAAACGACGGAGTGTTAAAAGTTTGACGTGTCTCTGTGTGTGTGTTTGTCCGTGGCATCGTAGCTCCCGAACGGATGAACCGATTTTGATTTTTTTATGTTTGAAAGGCGAATTAGTCGGGAGTGTTCTTAGTGTGTTTGTTTTGACGAGGGTTTTTTAATATATTTTTTTTTTTTTTGTTTGATTTTTGTTTGTTTTTTTTTTGTTTTTTTTTTTTTTTATAACAAACTTGATTCGCTCGAGGTCGCGGCCAGCCTGATCTCGTAGCTTAGAAAAAAAGGACGGCTTTTTCTCATAACCCTAATGTTTGAAAGAGACTAGTGCCCAAATGAGGCCATTACTGTAAGCAATGGCTGTCCCACCGGCCTTGAAGTTCAACAATGCCCGTTATTACAGAGTAGGTAAATAACAATCATTGGGGAGATATTACTAAAGTTGAACGATTATGATGTTTTGATGAGTGATAAACGTACAACCTGATACTGTTTTTGTTACGTTTGACAAGTCGTTTTTGGTGTAAAATATTGATATTTTGATCAAAAATATCTGAAAAATGTCGATATACATGTAGTACCCCTATTTCTTAGATGTCGACCGTAGGCCAAGAGTTGTGACCCCACAGACTTGGATTTAACTTTACACTAATCCCTTCTTGATGTCTAATAAATAAAATTGCGAAAAAATTTAACTTTCCAATGGACCATAACCCGCGATAGATGTAAGAATCAGACTTAAATTTTCGGTAATTTTGGAAATTTTTCGACGCCCCTTATTCTCACGGTGAGATAACGTTAGATTCGTCTCGACCCCCTCCCCCAAAGCGCCTCAACAACATAATAGGCTATTTGACTGATTTTGAAAAACTGTTTTAAATTATTCGTTGGCATATGATTAATACACCACATGTATATTTCTGCGAAATTTGCAGTATTTTTCGTAAAATACTGTGTTAAAATTTAAATTACAATATTCGCGCTAAAAACGCTGTTTCGGTAATGGCGGACGACATGTGATTTGCGTGACGTCACAGGCAAGTAAGCAAACTTTATTTTTTGACAAACGTCAAACTTGTACCAAAGTGTACATTATAAAATCACACAAAGTGTCTTAGCATTAAACAATGTTTACCTGCGTGTGACGTCACGCGAGGCGTAGCCAATCACAGAGCGTTCTTGTGGCTGAAAATTTTTAAAAAATAATTTGAATTTATTTTGTTTATTTTGAAAAATCTATAAATATTTTTGGATAAAACAGAGATAAATATGTTTTTTTATGTTATTACATAATAGAATGACCACATTTCGTAGCATATTTTTAATAGTGTCAAATAGCCTATTATGTCAATTTTGAAGCCACTCGAAAGTTCCAAAACCGCGACCTTCTCGTTGCACACATTGCATACCAACTGTTGTTCTGCTGCCAACTTATATTAGACAAAACTGTCGGTCGGAGGTCGTACTGTCGTTGCCAATGTCATGCTGTGAAGTGGATACGAGTATGTTATATTTTGAAGACCCTCAAAAACGATTTATTGTATTTCACTACACGAAGAGGCAAACTGTGTCATTGTAATGCACGTTTAGAAAAAAATTATGCAAAAACAGGATTATTCATAAAGGGTATGCTAAGCCGAAAAGGGCTCATAGTACTCATCATTATGAACAACTTTTATTATGGGACCAACCCGAAATTCGCGAAAAAAATCAGCTGTTCCATAGAAAAATGTCAATGACACTCGACGAAATGTATGGAACAGCTGATTTATTTTCGCGAATTTCGTGTTGGTCCCATAGTAAAAATTGTTTATAATGATGAGGACTATAAGCACTTTTCGGCTTAGCATACCCTTTATGAATAACCCTGTATAATGTGCCCTATCTACAATGCTATAAGGAAAGGGTATGCTAAGCCGAAAAAGGCTCATAGTACTCATAATTATAAACCACTTTTATTGGTCTCATAGTAAAAGTTATTCATAACTAGCGGCCCGTCCCGGCTTCGCACGGGTAGACTTTGGGATAAACGTAAAGTAAATTGAAATCGGTCCAGTCGTTCACGCGTGATGGCGTGACCAAAGGTGTTGAGAATAATTATAGGAACTCTTTGTTATAACCTCTATTCTCATGCTATTGCGTAACTATAGCAACCGTAGTTTGTTGATGCTAACTTGTCAATTTATAGTAAAAATTATCGCACACTGTTTTGATAGATATGATTGAATTTGAACTTTGTACAGAGGTAATAAAGTGCAAATTGACTCTTGGACGTTAGGAACATACCTACATTGCTTAAACAACAGTGAGTGCTTGCAATTCAATATGAACTTTATACAATAGCAATAAAGCTCGTTTTAGTTAGAAAACGTTTGTATGGGAAAAATAAAAGGGCTGTTTTTAGGGTTTTTCTATATTTCTGAGAGATTTTCTTAATATTTTTTTCCGTAAGAACCTTCTCCTAATAATAACAACGACAACAAAAAAAGAATTAGTGAAATCGGTCCAGCCGTTCACGCGTGAGGCCGTGACCAAGGAAAACGGGTTTCATTTTTATATATATAGATAGATTATAGATTATTATGATACTATGAGCTTTTTTTTTAACTTATTTTATTGCGTCATAGTTAAAAGCACTGTCGATCGAGTCGACTTTCCAACAAAAAAATACACCTCTTACACCTCATTTTGCGTTGAGTGTTTAAAATTATAAATCCGTCATATCTGTAGATAATTCGCCGTTCATTAATAAGTTGCCGAGAGCTCCAAAATTCAGTTGAAATAAAACACAGAGCTAAAATAAATTCCATAACTTATATTCGAATATCATGAAAAATTAAATTAAGCACCAAAAATAATACTGTTTACACAAAGTCGTTTATAACAAGATCGACAGGTAATTATTAACCGACTTCTATAAGAGGACACGGTTCTCAATTCGAGTGTTTTTTGTTTGACCCAACCTGGTTATGGGTGACTAAAAAATCAAAGACATAATGTCTTTGATATTTTAGTCTGGTTAATCCATGAAGGTCAATATTCAAGAGATGCTGGGGTCATTTTCGATTAAGCTAACTGACTGCCGTGCTTTTGCTTATAAAGCGGCTAACTGACACATGGTCCAATTTAACTTGAACCCCGTCTCTTTTACGTGCTAATCAAGAAAGGGGTTAACTCACATTGGACCATGTCTCCAGTTAACTTTCCGGTCTGATATGACCGATTTTATTTTGCTAAAATGACTGATTTTCTAAATGCCTAAAACAGCTTTATAGCAAAATCACGGCAGCTGAGTATCATGGGTTGATTACAGTGGCAAGTCAGTGCTCGGTTTGTACACACAGATTGACGAGGCGAGACAGTCGCTTGGACTTTAATTTGTTTGCTAAGCCGAGTGTGCCCATAACAGTCTTGCCACTATACTCGTTGCGTGTAATCAACCAGAAATTCAAAAAATTAGCGACCCCAAATGTCCAGCAAGTAGTAATACCCATAACCCCTAGCCGAGGTAAATCTGATGGTGACATTGGACTGTCCAATGCCACCCTGGATGATATAGGCGGTGGCCCACTGGCTGACGCCGACTTCGGAAGCCTGGACTGCTGAGATGCGAGTGGTCAGGTTTCCGCGGTAGGCCACGTCTTGGAACTGGACTGAGTTGGCGATGGCTGGCTGGTAGACGTACGTCCTGGAATTAGAAAGAGTTTTTTGTAAAGTTGGGTCCATAGTCAAAATTATGAAAGGCAGGGGCCTTTGAAGAGTTCCTTTGGAGCCAAGTCGTGAAAGGCGTGATCATAAAACATGATTCAATGAAATAGTATGAGTGGCATATAACCCTCGACATATCATAATATATATCGATGCGTCTAACAGTAGAGATGACTAATCTTTTGTTGAATGAGTTTGGATGGGAGCAGGAAGCCTTCCCTGGGTTTTAAGACGGTACTAGCGACGGATCCAGGATTTTGGTTTAGTGTGGGGTTTGATCCAGCTGGCTGAGAGTAAAAAAACAGTAGGGTTTACAGATATTTCAGGTGCTTTTGTGGGGGGCTTAAACTTCCTAGCCCTCCACCCCCACACGCCCCTGGACCCGCTATTGGACGATACCAATTCAGTGTCTACTTTCATCTATTTTAGTCAAATTGAACAATATTATAATGGCTTGTTAAACAAGGTCAATATCTTTTGACCTAGCTCTTTGGTGGTTTGCCAGCTACAGTTAGGCTTTTTAGTTAAAGCTACAAAGCTACAGCTATTATAGATTTGGGCTTTCTCTTTCCACGAGGGCTAGCCAGTCAGTTCACACAGACACATCAACGAACGCTTCAATAATTATTGAACAATAATTTGTTGGGTAAATACAATTAATCATACAAATCCGCAAATGACTCAACAGTATTCCTGCTAATCCTTTTATCATCCAGCAATCAGATACCTATCCACTGTAACCGTATTTATATCAATTAGTAAAAAATCCCCGAGATAAAATAATTCGCTATGAATCAGTCGTGATAGGTATTATGATTCAACGACCAAATAAAGTTATTTAAAAATACTTTATCGGCAGGACAATCGTTTTTTGCATTGTCATCTCTACTTAAGTGCTTTCACAAAATTCTTGGCAAATGGATAGATTAGCTGGATGAGCCTTTAAGACCTAAGACGATTTTGGTCTTCAGTGATAGGCTGGCGTTTGACCATCTCGCCTGATGGCAATGATGCGGTCTACGATGGAGCACGCTTGCCTAGAAGAAACTGATCCCTCGCCACTTGACTTGACGTCGCGTCATTTCTCAACAGAGATAATTTAAGGGGGGGGGGGGGGGGTTAATTGTTTGAGGGCTTCTAATAAGTATGTGTAAATGATCGTCGGTTCTTATGAGACTTTCTGTAGCTCAAACGTAAGATAGATTGGTTTTAAGTCTGATTTCATCTTTCATAAATTCAGAATGCAAAAGATTGTTAGTACGTGACTTCTATAGACTAAGCGGCACAGCCGTGGTTTATTTATCTAAGAGCTCAATGGGTTTGTACAAGGGTGTGGAGTTGTCTTATATCCAGGCTACATTTTACTCCGTACTCACTTACTCACTTCTTTCTTACTCTAACTTACTCCGAACTTACAAAAACAACAGTTCTTGTAGAAACCGTTATTTTTACCGTAATCCTACAGGATACCGTGTAAACCGAGGAGCGTGGTTTCATGTTTAGTTGGTTTAACATGAATATATTTTACCTGTATAACAGCCTGTCTCCAGCGCTAACGTAGCCGATATTCAGGTTAGCTCTTGGACTGACTTTGACGACGGAATCTTCAGTGGCCGCGGAAAAGACGGCCAGGACAACGAGAGCTAGAGCTGCCTTCATCTGTTGACATCATAATTATCCACATGTATTACAGCATTCTCCAATGTATGTGCTTAGATGAGTTAGGTGCTATATTATTGATCGAGCGAGCGAAGCGTCTCTGCAACGACTGGTTAAATTTGCTTTCATCTGTCCGGGTGTTTGTTTGTTTGTATGTTGGTACTCGCATACAGGTCATTTCTCAACAAATCTCGACGAAACGTGGTATAGGTTCAACGATTTAATAGTTTTTTTTTGTCGTCGGGATTTAGTCGTCTAGTTGTATTTTACTTAGTTACAATTATCCATAACCAAACTTTTACCGATAAAACCGATTTTTAACCAACTTCAAGAAAGGAGGAGGTTATCAATTCGACTGTATGTTTTTTTTTTTTTTTATGTTTGTTACCTCATAACTTTTGACTGGGTGAATCGATTTTGATGATTCTGTTTTTATTAGAAAGCTGACGCTTCCCATTTGGTCCCATTTCAATTTAGTCCTGTTCTGATAATGGTATCCATGACAAAACCATATAAGTCTTAAATTTGCATTAAGTACGTGCGCGACAAATAGATGAATAACTCAATAGTCGGTCTCTTGACTCTTGAAGTCGGTTTTTGTTTTTAGTTTTGTAAAAATAATGTTCTTGTAATCTATCAATTCATGATTAGGTAAATTTAAATGGACTGACTTTAGATGATCGTACATTGTCTTTTAATATGTTACCTACTTAACCTACCACAATAGTCAATAAAGGGTAAAAGATACCTACAGTTTAAACAATGTAAAACTATGCAAATTATACATTTGAACAGAAGGTAGATAAGATGATGGTGGTAAGATTAGATTAACTTATTAGGTCAGTTACTATTCACTTCGTTTCATTTATTCCTTTATATTATCTAAAGTAACAAATATAAAGTCTAGATACAATCAAATCTTATATCAGAAACACATTTCACAAATTATCTCGAACCGATTCTGAAATTAAAACGAGCAAAATCATAAACTACATGGTATATTTTAGCATTGCATTTACCTTGTAACTAATAATTTCACTTGCAAATAGGTAACCACGAACGGTAACACTTCTCAGTTTTCCAAGTACTTCTGATATTGATTCTGAAGAGTATTATTTATAGTGCTCCCGATCTTTAGAGATAAGATACGACTATCTCTGAGTCAGGCGGATGGGGAAAACAGACTATTGATAAATACTTAATTGTGACATTTTCTTAGAACCGTTTTATTGGAGGAATAAAGTAAACGGGTGAGGTGAATTTGTTGGTATGCTTGGCACGTGCTTTGTGAATGAGGTCGAAAAGACCTCATGGTCTGTTGTCTCTTGTTCAATGCTGTCGGTTTGGATTTGTAGCCTCATGTCATTATCATTATCAGCCCGGTTTGTTCCATTGTTGTGCAAAGGCCTCTCTTTTTTTTTATTCATTATTAGGCTTGCATTTAACCGCCATCTTGCCTGATAGTAAAATGGCGGTAAGATCACCTCTTTCTTCTTTTTTCTTCGTCTCCTTTGTTTTCTTTTCTCCTTCTTCATTTGTCTCCTTTTTTAAGTTAACTACACGGTCCCATTGCTGGGCAAAGGTGTTTATTTATAGTTACAAAATAGATACATATTAATTGCACACTAAACGAGGATACGGTATGAGTCTCATAGGTATATGACCTCCTTCGCATCAGTTGACAGTTGTCAAAATGTCATTGTGACATATGACTGACGTCTCTATCGCTTTAGGCGATCTCTTTCTTTGAATAAAAAGACTTTAATCTGAGGAAAGACTACTAAAGTGTGAATGGTGTGAAATATGTTTGACAGATACAAGAAATTGTATGACTTAGCCCGAAAACATGTAGAGGAAGAGATAATGAAGATAGAGAGATGATCATAAACGCTCACGATACGCCCGTATGACAAATTATGAAAAACAAAATAAAAACATATGTATGTAACAAAAATAATTTAATAAATTTATCATTTTAAAATCACAGCTTTTTACATTTTCCTAATTAATACATTTGACCACATTTCGTCTAAAATCAAGCAGCGATATGGCAAAATTGAGTTATAACTTGAGATTTTTTCATTAACGCCCCCAAATGCTAAGCTGGTAGTAATACCCACGCCCCCTGGCGGAAGTGAAGCGGACAGTCACGTTGTTCTGGTTAACTCCTCCGGAGACGATCCAGGGGGTAGCGAACTGGGTGGCTCCGACCTCATAGGCTTGGACAGCAGCGATTCGCGTGGTGGCGTTGCCGCGGTAGACGAAGTCTTCAGTCTGGATGGCGTTGACGATGGCTGCTTTGTAGATATATGTTCTGGAAAATAAATACTTATTAAAATTTAATCATTCTGAGGGTAGAACGGAAATTTCAGCACTAGGATGATTAGAGGTTGAGCTGATTGATTTATTGAAACTAAAACTTTAGTTCACATATATAATGCACACCATAAAATTAATTTTAAAAACTTTAGATTGTTGCGTCTCAAGTGACGTGAGCGCTTTTTGTGGTGTGAGGTCTATTTGACCTTGTATGTTCGGATATTTGCTACTCAATCACACAGAAACGACAAAACAGATTTATACAAAAATTGAAATAAAGATAGTACTGAAAATCTTTAGATTTTGTTATTTTTTTACCTGTATAAAAGTCTGTCAGCGGCAGTAATGAAGCCAACGTTCAGGTTGGCTCTGGCGCTGGTGGGGATGGCCGAGCTGTCAGTGACGGTGGCGATGACGGCCAGGATGGCAACGAGGGACAGGATGGTCTTCATCTGAAAATAGAATTAGCAATGTTGAGAATCTTAGGTACAAATTGAGAACTGGCAATGGACACATTAGTATTTTTTGTTTTTTGTTTTTGATTAGATTCGTTAGAATCCTATTTAACAATACAGTTAAAAGTGAAATAGAAATCTGACGAAAATAGCCCGTAATATTAAATAGCTCCTCGGAAAGATTTAAATGGTTAGAAGAATTGTGCTAGCGTGCTACATCTTGCACCACAATATTCACTTCCCATCAGATGAGATTGAAAACAGAATAAATAATAGCAGCAAAAGTTCAACGTAAAAAAAATGGTAGAACAAAAAAAGAAAATCCAGAAAACAGTGTTAATTAAAAATATTACCTTGTAATTAATATTTTCTAGCAATTATCAGGTGAGGTGCCGTCAAAAACCTATAAGATACTAATTACCACAGTGCAGAAAGTAATTATTTATACTAGTCCCGATCAGTCCATCGTTACGCATCGATAAGATAAACAGATATAGCTGATAAAGTTATCAGCAAACTGTTTTGATCCTGTCTTACTTATGATAAGGGGAAACTTTACTAATTCTGGGAAAGCACTTGTCTTGCTGCGAATTAGTAAACAAATTAAAAGAGGAAATGAGTAATCATTAAAAGAAACATGCAAAAAATGTTTTTCAGTCCTAACATAAATGCTCTAAGCGAATTATTGTAACCATGCACTTGACCAGGCTATACAGGGTTATTCATAAAGAGTATGCTGAGCCGAAAAGGGCTCATAGTATTCATCATTATGAACAACTTTCACAATGGGATCAACCCAAAATTCGCGAATAAAAATCAGCTGTTCCATACATTTTGACGAGTGCGTCAAGCTATTTTGTTTTTTGCAATTTCTGGGTTGGTCCCATAGTAAAAATTGTTCACAATGATGAGTACTATGAGCCTTTTTTGGCTTAGCATACCCATTATGAATAACCCTGTATATAATACTCATTTGAAGGTTATCTGAAATATCGCCTTTAGCGACGCAACGTAACCTCATTTGCGCCGATATCTAATGTGTTTATGTGTTCATGATTTTTTATGTAAAGCCTAAGTGCCTATAAAGTATCTTATATTTGGTTTAAAAAAAATCAAAAACAAACTTATATGCAACAATAACAATTTAATAACTTTAACAATTTAAAAATTCACAGCCTTTAACATTGTCTAAATTTTGACCATTGCGTCTGATGTTACTGACGCGGTCAAGTCTTGAGACGGTTCTTATGTGCGTCCCCAAACGCTGATCTGGTAGTAGTACCCACGTCCCCTGGCGGAGGTGAAGCGGATAGTGACGTTCCTCTGACCAACACCTCCAGAGATGATCCTGGGGGTGGCGAACTGGGTGGCTCCGACTTCATAAGCCTGGACAGCGGCGATACGCGTGGTGGTGCCTCCGCGGTACGCGAAGTCTTCCGTCTGGATGACGTTGGGTCTAGCCGGTTTGGAGATGTATGTCCTAAAAGGGATATATTTCGTTTTAGTAAAGACATTTCACATCTGACTAGCATGGTAGAATACGGCCTGATCACCCTTTGAGGATAAAGCCGAGTTAAAGGACACTAACTCACTGTGGGAAGAATTTAGAACTCGTTCTATCTGGATAGGAGATTGAAATTCCAATTTACATCTCACATTATCATACCATGACATCTCTTTGGCATAACGTTGAGCAGTTAAGATCTACTGTGCAAGAACAAATTCTTACCAAGGCAAAAAGAAACTAACTACTTAAGTCCTATTGGTATTTTGAGTGTCTCAATGCATTTTGACAGCACGTAAGCATTATCACGACTATGTTTACTGTCAGAACTTTGATAGAACTATCGGCGTCGTCAAAATATTATCTGACTTGGCTCTTGCACTGATGGTGTGGGCGATGCTGTCAGCCAGGCAGAGCGAGACAAACACCGAGGCTCACGGTACAGATCTAAGTCTTACCTGTACAAGACTCTGTCAGCAGAGTTGATGGAGCCAACGTTCAGGTTGGCCCTGGCGCTATAGGTAATGGCCGAGCTGTCGGTGACGGCGGCGATGACGGCCAGGACGGCAAGAGCTAGGATAGTCTTCATCTGGAAACACAGAAATAGGCTGTTAAAAAATTGCTACACTGAGAAAAATGTGCATCTATATTCCGCTAAAAGAATTATGAATTCACATATAGTACAGAGCATATACTTATATCACCAAAAAGGAAGATGATTAGCACCAGTTCTTACGGTGACAACTATCATAAACTGGTTCCAATCATCGTACTTTTTGGAGATACATATCAGTATGCTCCGTACTTTAAGTAAATAATTATGTGCATCGGAATTTAGGTGGCCATTTATTTGCATCTGTAGAAAGCCAATTATGAGAGTGCTAAAGTTTGCACGTTGGTATATTTGTAATCTCCAAAAATACTGGTAAAAAAATAGTTCACTAATAGAAAGCTTCACTATCACTGAGAGGGTGAGAGGAGAGCTGGCGATAAGACTTTTAGCAATTTTATAGCCCCAAAAAATGCAAAGCCAAAGGCAGACCAGCACCGCACCGGGCACGAAATCCCGGATACCAGCTAGACCAAATAATAAGTATAGTATAGTTCTAATATTATGAATGTCAAAGTTTGTTTTTTTGTTGCTCAATCACACCAAAATGCCTAAACGGCTTGGATGTTTAGCATGAAGGCAGCTTATACCCTGGATTAGCAAAAATTTTATCCCGGAAATTTATTCCTCTAGGATAGCGGGTGAAGCTACGGAGCGCAGCTAGTGTTAAATGCAACAGTAAATTCGAAAGCCTCTCTGTGGACTATAAATTTGATTTTTATCTAGGAAATGGAAGTTATATTGTAATACAATTAAATATATTACCTTGTAAATGTTGTTTTTTCTTGCACTAAACTGGTCTCGTAACTTGCGCTTGGCTCAGCTGAGTACTCAATGAAAGACAACTGAAGAAGCTCCTTATTTATACGTAGTGATTTACTAAATCGTCCAAATAGATAAGACAAAAAAAAAGATACAACTGATAATTAATTAGCAGCTGTTTTGATTCTTTAAGATAACGAAATCACCTTTGGAACTTCTTAGAAATACGTTTCACTGATACATTATAAGCGAAATTACAAGTACGTTAATTGATTTCATTTTCCTTAATGAAAACTTTAAAGAAGCAGCAAATATTTAGGAAGAAAACTGCCAAAAAATTAAGAACTTATTTTTGATAAATTGCAAAAAAGTCCGCGTTTGATAATGAGAAGCAGTCCAGTTGTTGTGATGTCATTATTATCACCAATCCTAAAATGTACACCATAGGAGCTGTGCCTACAGCCTGGAGTCTGGCTCCGGTGTTTCAAGGAGCTGGGTTGGCTCGGGTGATAACGGGCCAGGGAAAACGCAGGAGGTTTCGGGATGCTGCCAAGGGGCCTATCGCCATCTTCTTTTCTTCTTCCCGGTAACAATCGGACAAGCTAAATAAAAGCTTGGAAAAATGTGGCGAATTTTGGGTCCAGCCCCCCAAGCCAAGCCTAGCCAAGCTGAAATTCCATATTCGAAATGGTTTAGAAAACTAGGAAAATGTATGGAAATGTCAACAGATTCTACTCGTATTATATATTCTATGGCAGAAATGTCTAATAGATATTACGTCAAACAGGTTAAATCTGATTAAACTGATTGCTAATCATACCACAACAACAAACAGTGGAAAGTTTAATCTACCTCTATAAATCTAATAATCGATCTTTCGACAACGTTTAAAGAAAACAAAAAAATAATAATAGAAAAACCCTAAAATAAAAACGGTAAATCGAACAGAGCTAACTGATTTTATGAAACCATGTTTAATAACTAATTAATCAAGTACCTTTCAAACACTACATGTATTACAGACAGACCTATCCGTTATGATAGGCGACGCGACGGCAGAGAATTTGGACCATGGGCGACGGTGATCGCTTACCATTAGGCGGCCCGTTTACTTGCTTACCATCTATGGCATAAAAACACAATTAAGAAAACATTAATTTCATACTTGTTCAGTTCAGACGTTTAGTACTTAGTCTACTCCTTCGAAACTTTTAAACGGCTTAACTAATTTTGATGAATTAAAAATAATTATGTCGTTAGATTCATCTTTATTAGGCAAGTAAAAATAAAGTTATAAAAAAATCAAAATGGCGGATTTTTTTGTCAAAATATTTTTTTTTCTACACTTGGTCTTCAGTTTTTTAAACTTTTACTTGATGCGCTACTCATGTCGTGTGGGGTCCTTTACCTGATATTTAATTTCCCAATTCCGGTTAAAGATAAAATCAAATGAGGAAAATGGTCCTTGTTTATTATCTAATAAGATAGGTAAATTGATAATAATCAGAGCTGATCCGTATTATAGAAATGGATAGATAAATGTTGTCTATTCTTTTGTATCATTTTCTAAACGAAATCTGATAGATTTTGCAATAAAAAGGAGGTTTTTTATGCTGAGTGGCTAAACCTACAGTGTCTAATTTGTAGCCCGCTTAAAGGCCAATTTATGCCGTGGCAGTGCAGTGGGAGAACGGACTCTTGCTTACTTGTGAGGTGGCGGGTTCGAACCCCGACTCGTACTAAAAGATTTCTGGAACTTATGTACGGATTTTCACACCACCCGGTTTTCGGTGAAGGAAAACATCGTGAGGAAACCTGCATACGTCCGGAACAGAAATTTAATGGCGTATGTGTGGCATATGTGCGTATATTCTCACACGGTCTTGTATCAAATTAC
Organism: Alcis repandata; assembly: GCA_949125135.1. Taxonomy (NCBI): domain Eukaryota; kingdom Metazoa; phylum Arthropoda; class Insecta; order Lepidoptera; family Geometridae; genus Alcis; species Alcis repandata. Next base: position 5,710,956 of record OX421243.1, read on the forward strand.
AAGACCGTGTGAGAAATGTCGACATCCGACGTCGCACTAAAGTTCGCGACGTTGCTTGGGGCGGCTATTACAAAACTGAAATGAAGTTGGGCAGAACATGTTGCTAGGCAGAGTGATGGCAGGTGGACTAAAACGTTGACGGATTGGTGGCCACGCACTGGTAAACGAAGCGTCGGACGACCTCCAGCTCGTTGGGTCGACGACATAACGAAGATTGCGGGTCGAACTTGGACAAGACTGGCACAGGACCGGGATGAGTGGCGTACAACAAGAGAGGCCTATGCTCAGCAGTGGGCGATAGCGGGCTGATGATGATGTGAATCCACCAGTGCACTTGGCCAGCGTGGTGGAATATGGCTAATTCACCCTTCGAGGATAGACTTGATATACCAGCAGTAGAATGATCGATGTTTCGCTTCCATCGAATCGGAAAATTTTCAATTCATATTTTGACCATTTTTCTGAATAAATACCTACCATTTTTCCGATAACCAACCTCCTTTCCAATGCACAACGATAAAACGGCATTTTCATGCAAAGCAGGGCAATCCAATAAACAAGCGGGAGATATTTTCAGCTCATTTCGAACAACAAACCCGGGAATGTGCTGCTATTTTTCTATAACATTCCTGGTTACAGTCCCGGAGACGGAAAAGAGATTGGACGACCTGTTTGCAATATTACAGCACTAGTGGACAGTGACATAAAGGTAACCAACCTTTTTGGTAAACAAAACTATTTGCAAAGGTAAGATACGTTAAAAAAGGTTGCAGGAAGGATTTTAAGGTTTCATAAAAACGTTTTGTAAGTTACCTACTAGGTACTACCCTACCTACGTTTCACCTACTATTCTTACAGGGTCTATTAAATTTTCTGGGATAAAAAGTAGCCTATTTGTTTATCCAATACCAAATCTTCTCTTCTATATAAAAATGAATAGCTGTTCGTTTGTCTGGCTAAAACTCGAGAATGGTTGGACCGATTTCGCTAATTTTAATCTTGAAATATTTGTGGAAGTTCAGGGAAAGTTTAAAAGTACAAAAAATAAGCGAGTGAAACCGCCGGGCGCAGCTAGTTAATAAAAAATTTAAACCCGTTCAGCTGTTTATGTGTGATTCAGTGACAAATATCTGAAAACTCACCTTAAAGTCGATCAGATCATGAAAATTGTCTATGGTTTGAACAAATCGTGAAATTTTAACGATTTGCCACGTCAAACGTCACTTTGTCGATCGATGAAATTCCTTATTAAACTGCAGGTCTACAAAAAATAGTTGTCTTTAGGTAGTTCAAGGTTGTAATAGGCCTAAGTTTGATGGCTGTATTTGACATATCTAAACTAACTAAAAATATACCTGTCCATAAAATAGGCGTGACGAAAGATTTTAAAATCCTCTTCCATAATGTGAGTACACATTTACTATTTACAAAAAAGCCTTTATTTCGGTAATAAACTTAAGTTTAACGAAGTTTGAAGCCATTTTTCACATATTTTTTCAACAGTGCCCGAAAACAGCTTGCTTGTGTCATGGCGTCGATTTGACGTCACGGCTAGTAAACATGTCATTGTTTCTATGCGTGATGAGCGGCGGATGACCTGAGTTCACTGTGGCGTGAATACGCTGTGATTGTTGTTTCTGACAAGATGGCCGATTGCTGTATTTTAATGTTTTAATTTATTGAAAATCTTAATAATCTGTTTTTTAAAAATAAAACTAAACATGTGTTTTAAATTTTTTTAATCTGGCTAGTCCCCTGAAAGCATTGAATCGGCGATTTTTTGATACTGTCGTCATGCCTATTCCAACCTTTAAAGATAAGGACATCAATACATTTCGAAAATTTAAATTTTTCAATTTAAGTCTTCAAACTTGGGCCCAATATTAAAACCTAGCTATTGCTATTGCTCGCGTCTTCACCCGTGAAGCCTATAGTAAATAAAATATCACCCACGACTACTTTTCTTATACAAACATTATCACCTCATTTAACTTTTGCAAGTTAGGTCTCAAGCCGATAAAATCAGTCCGATTCAGACGCCGCTTGTGAGAATCAACACAGACCATTCGCTTGGAAATAGCTCGGTTGTTGGTAATTTTCCAATTGAAGCACATAATTTTCAATCAGAACTCACTAGCTTGTATTTAAAAAGGATGTAAAAACTTTCCAAGCTTTTTTGGAGGTTTGGCTCCACAATCCTGACATTCACCTAGAGAAGCTTTTCATGGTTGAATTTCGCAATTTAATAGCTTAGTGGATACATAAAAAAAAAACATACAGTCGACTTGAGAACCTCCTCCTTTTTGAAGTCGATTAATTATACAGAAGCGGGTGGACAAATTGTCTTTCTACCGTTTCACGTTTTTATTGGTTTTATGGTAAACAGGTAGGTCTATTTTTTCTTTTTTCATCCCTACTTAATCAAAAAGTCAAAACAAACAGTTCATTGTCTATGGTTCCATTGGCATGCCCCTCAAAAAGTTCCTCAAGTTTTTGCATCAATACAAGGTTACACAACACTTTCCAATAAAATTTAAGCGTGAGTGGTTTACCAATTTACTTAAATAGTTCAGTGAGGGAGCCACCACTGTATATTTGGAGCGAAACTGATAGCTTTCGTTTGAAAATTTAGCTCTGGTATTTGTCCACGTCCAGAAATAAGTTGGTTGTTTGGTAGACACGAATGAGGCATTTGGTGCTCAAGGCAGGGGCGAACACAAGGGAGGGGGTAATCCCTGAGTCCTGACTACAAAAATTTATTATTTAGTACCTTTTTAACATTTTTGTCCTAAACCTACCTGTTTACCATAAAACCAAAATTTCATATTTTATTGTTACAGCCTTTTATTTAACTTGCCGTGTTAGATGACCACGCATGACTGAGACAAATCTTGGAACTGAATTTTGAACCACTTCCCGATGTCCGATTGATCTGAAATTTGATATCTGTGTAACTCCAATGACAATTCGACAAAAGCTCTTAATACTGGGGCTACATTAGCGGGCTACAGCGAATATTCGTGTTAACGCGATGAATGTGGCCGGGTACATCGTGTCATCGCGTAGCGTTCGGGCGAAGACGATGTAGTTCGGGGAGCTGTCGGTAAACTGGCACGGATCAAAGGGATTTGTCGCGACAATATTCGCTTGGGTGGCTACACCTACGTCAAAGTGTCAATTCACAACACAATCCGGCACGATGCATCGCGTCAACTCGACACGAATCTTCGCCCGCCTTAATGTAGACAAGAACATCGCCTATGTCCGAACACGATGTTTTTGTCGCGCCAACACGATACGAATCTTCGCCCGCTAATGTCGCCGAAGCATAAGAACCAATCTTAGAACACCAGTTAAAAATCAGTCTGGAACAAAGGACTCATAATAGTGTAACACAATTTATCTAAACCCATAAGTACTATTTTTTATGTTTTAAATTTTTTATCTAATCAAAGCCCAACATTTGTTGTTTACAGACTTATAATTAGCCTGTCAAGTCGAACTAAATTTAAGCTAACTATATTATCTGACTGTGTCTAGTTTTATAAGTTAAATATGTTATGTTCAATAAAGACCTTTTAAAAATCTAAAAAATCGTAGAACAAAGATAGGTCCAAAATAAGGTGTTGCCTTATCCTTCAGGATTTTTATATCCCTTCCTTTCCTTCAGAATTTCTTTAAGGAAGAAACTCCTTACCCCCCCCTTAAGGTAATCCTGGGTCCGGCCTGGTCTGAGGAGCTTGGCTCGGTGCCAGCCCTGACGGTGCGCCACGCTGCTGTCTGCGGTGCGGATGTGACGAAATACCTGATAAGTTCTTTACAAACAAGCACCTAATCTAACAAAATATGCGGGTAGAAACAAGTGAAAAGGAAAAAAAGACAAAAGAGGAGATTTTTCTCCTTCAAATCAAGGAAAGGAATAGACAAAACAAAAGGAAAAGGGAATTTTAGAGTCGAAATATTAGAATTGGTGCCAATTTTTAGGGCTCAGTCTTCGGGCTCAGGCTTAGCCTGGTGTCAATTTTTTTAGAAACCTTGTTCCATTTTTTTAGGACTGTGGGGACCGGGTGCCAAACTTTATTAATTAAAAAGAATCGTCTGGTCTGGCGATATTTTTTATGGATTCTTCAAAACGAGTTTTCAGTTTTATCACAATTTATGAATGTAATTATTTAGCTGTTTTTAATAGAAAAGTATTTGAGCATGCATGAAATACTCTGTCATACAGTTCTATGGCTTAAACCTATTTCATATCTAACTTTAACCGACAATCTTTTAAAATAAAAACTTTTTCATCTTTTCGCTGTCTTTCTAAAAAACACCAGATAAACCCAAGAAACTGAAAATTCCCGCTAAAATGTTTCCCGCCTATAGATAAGGCCGAGGCGTGACTATCGCGTCCTCCACTCGCATTTGCATTTCAATTCGTTTCAGTAGGTACGAGTTGTTTACTCTCTCGCAATACTCGGAAATAACTTTACCTGGGAGATGTATGTAAAAATAGATACTTAGAAAAGATGCTAAGAAAACAAACGAAATCTGAACGATTAAATTAAATTATGGATTATTATGTAATTCGGCTCAAACGAAAAGAAAAAAACAAAAGTCTATAATTCGATTATTTTTATTTTAGAAGTATTTTAGTAACTTGGACGCATCTTGAACGGTATATTTTTTTTCTTAAATAGTGATTTTAACAGGATGGAGTAGAATCTTGTCTTGTAGCATATAATTTATTTTAATATACATTGCATTTTTTAATTGTTTAAATCCTCTTTATTATTCAGGACAGAACTATTTTTTGCAGATTTTTTTCAAATGTGGATATTTTTACCGCAAAAGGTTGTATCCAATCTTTTTTTTTTTATTATGCTTCAGGGCTAAGGCTATGTTTTAAAAATGCTATTCCAGACAATACACATACCGTCAGCAGGGATGAGAAACAGCCAAGATTCATGGACCTCAAAGTCAATGAAAAAAATGAAATGAATAAAAAGTGTTAATAAATACTTTTTTGGCAGTCGTAACAAAACAATCCGACCGAATATGTTTTCCGTCCGTTCACGGTTCTTGAAATTCAAACTTGGAACGCGACACGCTCGCTGATTGTTCCAGCTGTTCCAAGTTCAAAATTGCTTCTCATTATTGCGACGAATGTTGACAAGGCTCTCGGAAAGTTCCCGCCGAAACAAAGTTTTTTATTCTTTTCTTTTTACCTTTACATTTGAGGTTCGAACAAAGAGTTGGCAAAGCGAAAAGCGCGGGATTACTGGGGATCCGTTGGTAAATGGCATAAGCCTTTTACGGGATGGCTGGAGTTTTGCTGAATGTAATCCTGATGTATAGAAGGTTGTAGCTTTTTGGTATCCAGTCAGCAGAAATCCTATTTAGAGATATAAGTGCCACCAAGTTTTACAATACTTTTACCGACTTAAAAAAAAGAAGGCTATCTTACTAAATGTATAAGATGCCTATGGTATATTATCGTCTCACTACAATAAAATGAAAGTGAAAGTTTGTATGTTTGTTACCACTAAACGCTGAAACGACTCAACGGATTTACATTTGGAACGAAGGTCTTTCATAGTCTGGCATAGCACATAGGCTACATTTATCCCAGAAACTCATGTAAACCTTTTGACTGGTGAAACTGCGGGTAGTTTGATCATATTTCAGTCATAACTTAAACCAACAAGAACGATTAGCGAAACTGCTTGTAACTACCCCAAACTAAATTAAAGACTAGTTTGCGGATCGTTTGTAATATCTCTAAGCAATAAAGCCTATAGATAGTTTAGACGATCTCTAGTTTCAGACAACGTGCCCTAAATACTAAATAACAACGAAACAAAGACTAAGTAAGTAATACTTAGTTAGTTAGTTAGTACTTAGTTGGTACTTCTGTTTGTTCACATAGTTTGACATCTACAAAGAACCTAAACTACCTACGTCTGAACTTCGACGCTCATGAAATCATATAATCCATCAACTACTAGATTTTTCTTCTATCTATACTAATATTATAAAGAGGAAAGATTTGTATTTATGTATGTTTGTGTGGAATAAACTCAAAAACTACTGGACCGATTTCAAAAATTCTTTCACCATTCGAATGCTTCATTATCCCAAAGTAACATAGGCTATATATTTTTTTTTTATCCACAGCGAAGCGTGGCAGGGAACAGCTAGTAATTATATATAAGTAGTTATCTATACTTCTATACTAATATTATAAAGAGGAAAGATTTGTATTTTTGTATTTTTGTATGTTTGTGTGGAATAAACTCAAAAACTACTGGACCGATTTCAATAATTCTTTCACCATTCGAATGCTACATTATCCCAAAGTGACATAGGCTATATTTATTACCTGAAAAAATTAGGGATCCTCACTAAAACTTCAATAGTGTCCACCCGTGCGAAGCCGGGACGAGCCGCTAGTTATATATATAGTCTCTATTATAGTCTTATATTTATACAAGGTTATAAGGAAAGGGTATGTTAAGCTGATAAGGGCTCATAGTACTCATCATTATCGTATGGACAATTTTTCCAAAGTCCAACTCTGCAATCTCGAAAGAAAATCAGTTGTTTCATTGGAATGCTTCTTTTTCCTTAATCAGGTGTTATTTTATAGCTGTGTCATACGAGCGTGTTAGCAATTAAATTAAAATAGGTACTTATCTGAAAAAAATAATGTTGATAATGAAACACTGAAACCTTGGCTTGGTCTTCAAAACTAAGCAACATTTTTAGATAATTCATTCATCAAATCTAAAACTAAGAAATATTTTGTTTTTTGATATAGGTAAAAAAATAAAAATTTAAAAAGTGTTATAATTGTAAATTATTCAAAAAACTTTAGATTATATTATTGTTACTGTAGAGATTTTTTAATTCCAAAATTTCTTGTTTAAGCCCGACGCGATTTCAGGGCGGAAATATACTTCTGTGCCTCCTGTGCGAAATGATACAACTCTAAGTTCAGTTTCGAGTTGGGTCAATTTGCACAGGAGCCACTGACTTACTTATAAGCCAGAAGTTACGCTTACGTATTATCTAATCTGTGCCAGAGGTCCTGGGTTCGATTGCCAACCTGGCAGATGTCTAAATAATGGATGTCTGAATGATGAATTTAAATATCTGTTCTGGGTCTGGGTGCTAGTTGTCCTTGTCTGGGTGTGTTCCATGGCATCCCCGACACAGGATAATAATAATTATCCTAGTACAGATATACTAGAAATACATATAAAAACATGTTTGTTTGTTACAGGCCGTGTCCGACGAAATGCTGGTAGAACTGAAAGCTTGCTTCATGGAGGCGTACGATGACAACCAGGACGGGAAGATTGACATACGAGAGGTATAGAGAGAAATATCTCCGTCACTGTTGCTCTTGTTAGAAGTGTCGTGAGAGTGAGAGTGACGGAGATAATTTTGAACGCCCAAAAATGGGGCCTGTGCCAAGTGAGATATTATTTCGGTCACTGTCGCTCTCATTAGAATTGTCATGAGAGTGAGAGTAACGGAGATAACCTCGAACGGTCCAGAATAAAAAGGCTATTTTGATATTACATCCAAACTTTTTTTTAAGAAAAAACTAGCAAAAAAACTTTAAAAATCGCCCAGAATTTTGCATAAGGACGTCGCCCGCTATGTATTTTAGATACGAGTATGATACTAGAAATTATAAGCAAATGGAAAACTTTCATATATAGTTTTATTTGCTTTAAAATAAGCATTAAGCTGATTTTTCACCAAGCACCTATATAAGTAACTAGCTTCCGCCCACGGCTTCGCCCGCGTGGACTATACCTCGGGAACCAATAATTAATTTAACCCTTCTTTTTTGAGAGCATGTAAAAAGCGTCACAAAATTGAAGCAGGGACCCCAAAAAACCCCCGGATGAAATAAATCAGCCCCCTCGAATCATTTAGAAAAATGGCGGCCATTTTGAATCATTTGGATTTTCGCCGCCACCATCAAGTAGCTAACTCCGATGACATTTAGTCAAACACCCACCCATCTTCAACCGTTTCGGAGATATAGGCCCTCAAAGTTTGTATGGCGGCCATTTTTTTAATGTTATTTTAATGGCTCCAGAAAGGTCCGAGGTTTTGGTGACTTTTTAGTCTCAGCGCTTTGGTAAAAATGTTTTTAGTTTTCGAGATAATTAGCAGTTCCACCTCGAGGATTGGACTTTCCGAAGGTTTTAGATTTTTTCAGAATGTTGTTTACCTGCCTGAAGTTTAGTACATCTGTAAAGTTTCATTGAGTTAGCATCAAAACAAATTATTTCTCCGTACTATGTTTACCACGCCATTTCACCCCCACAGGGGTTGATTTTCCAAAAATGGTGAAATTGGTGTTCGTTATTCTTTTAAGCTTCGTATTATTGTAAAGTTTCAATACAGAGGCGTCAAAAAACAATGCTTCTCCATACTAACTTTAACACCCTATTTCACCCCAAAGAGGTTGAATTTCAAAAAAATCTTTCTTGGTTCACGTTTACTCATCAAGACAAACACACCCTCCATATTTCAAATTTCTTCGACCAGCGGTTTAGGCTGTGCGTTGTCTGTCAGTGAGTCATTACAATTCTCTCTCTGTACTATATTTACCACGCCCCTTTAGGGGTTGATTTTCCAAAAATAATGAAACAGGTATCTATTATTTTCTTTAGTTTAGTACATTTGCAAAGTTAAATAATCGTAGCATTAAGAAAAAAATATTTCCAAACAAACTTTAATACCCCGTTTCACCCCTTTAAGGGTTGATTTAAAAAAAAACTATGAAACAGATACATAGTATTTTTTTAGCTTAGTACATTTGCAAAGTTAAGTAATCGTAGTATTGAGAAAAAAATATTTTGATACAAACTTCAACACTCTGTTTAACCCATTTAGGGGTTGAATAAAAAAAAAATTAAGCGTCAATTATTTTTTTGAGTTTAGAATATTTGCAAAGTTTCGTAACCAAAGCATCAAAAAAAAATTCTTCATACAAACTTCAATATTCCGTTTCACCCCTTTAGGGGTTGATTTTTCAAAAATGATGAAATAGGTGTCGATTATTTCTTTAACTTTAGTATATTCGCAAAGTTTAATAATCGTAACATTAAGAAAAATATTTTTTTCATACAAACTTAAACACCCCTTTTCACCCCCTTAGGGGTTGAATTGGGAAAATTCCTTTCGTAGTGTGCGTCCGCTTTTTGGTATAAAACTTTTGTCTAAATTTGACGTTAGTAGCTTAAGCGGTTTTGGCTTTGCGTTGATCTGTCAGTCAGTCTAGACATTCACTTGTATCTGTTTAACCCTTTTCGGGGTTGATTTTCAAAAAATAATGAAACCGGTGTCTAATATTTCTTTTAGCTTAGTACAATTGCAATGTTCAATAATCGTAGTATTAGGAAAAAAAAAATCATGCAAACTTCAACACTCCGTTTTTTAACCCCTTTAGGGGTTGATTTTCAAAAAACAAAAAAATAAGTGTCCATTATTTTTTTTAGTTTATTATATTTGCAAAGTTTCGTAACCACGGCATCAAATAAAAAATCTCCATACAAACTTCAATACTTCGTTTCACCCCTTTAGGGGTTGATTTTCAAAAATGATGAAATAGGTGTCGATTATTTCTTTAACTTTAGTATATTCGCAAAGTTTAATAATCGTAGCATTAAGAAAAATATTTTTTTCATACAAACTTAAACACCCCTTTTCACCCCCTTAGGGGTTGAATTGGGAAAATTCCTTTCTTAGTGTGCGTCCGCTTTTTAATATAAAACTTTTGTCCAAATTTGACGTTTGTAGCTTAAGCGGTTTAGGCTGTGCGTTGATCTGTCAGTCAGTCTCGACATTCACTTTTATCTGTTTAACCCTTTCAGGGGTGGATTTTCAAAAAATAATGAAACAGGTATCTAATATTTTTTTTAGCTTATTACAATAGCAAAGTTAAATAATCGAAGTATTAGGAAAAAAATAATTTTATACAAACTTCAACACTCCGTTTAACCCCTTTAGGGGTTGATTTTCAGAAAACAAAAAAATAAGTGTCAATAATTTTTTTTAGCTTAGTATATCTGCAAAGTTTCGTAGCCACAGTATCAAAAAAAAAATCTCCATACAAACTTCAATACTCCGTTTCACCCCTTTAGGGGTTGATTTTCAAAAAACAAAAAAATAAGTGTCAATTATTTTCTTAAGCTTAGTATATTTGCAAAGTTTCATAACCACAGCATTAAAAAAAAAATCTTCATACAAACTTTATTGCTCCGTTTCACCCCTTTAGGGGTTGATTTTTAAATGTTGAAATAGGTGTCAATTATTTTTTTAACTTTAGTATATTCGCAAAGTTTGATAATCGTAGCATAAAGAAAAAAAAATTTTTCATACAAACTTAAACACCCCTTTTCACCCTCTTAAGGGTTGAATTGGGCAAATTCCTTTCTTAGTGTGCGTCCGCTTTTTGATATAAAACTTTTGTCCAAATTTCACGTTTGTAGCTTAAGCGGTTTAGGCTGTGCGTACATGTGTCAGTCAGTCACGACCTTCACTTTTATATATATAGATAGAAGAAGATAGATTATATTAATTTTACAGATAACGTAAAATAAATAAACGTTAGACACTTTCTGACATGTTGGTAATATCAAATGACCTACCATTTTGTTTTGTTTTGCACAGTTGGCCCAACTGCTACCGATGGAGGAGAACTTCCTCCTGCTGTTTCGGTTCGACAACCCCCTGGAGTCCAGCGTCGAGTTTATGAAGGTACGCTTCGTTATAACCTCTTGAATATTCATAGTAAACCCTTAACTTAACTGTTGCCATTTTAGGAGTCATTCATAGATTACGTCACATGATTTTTGACTTCCAAAGTTGGTCATGTTTGTGACACTCCATCCTAGTGTGACGTCACGAGTCTTGCATTTTTACTTCTATTATTCCTTCTATTATTATTCCTCGCACAAAGAATTTCACTAGCAATTCAGCGCGGGAATGCAGCCAGCGTTCTTGGAACCCTACCACGAGGACAACCAAATTGTTTTTATATATTTTTTTTTTAATTAAGTACGTACTTAGTTTTAGTTTTTTTTAGTTTAAGTAATTTTAATTGAAAATGTAAATATAAACTGTAAATAAATATGCACTCACGTAAAAAATAAATTTATAAAATACGTTCTACACTTAGATATTATTTTATGAAATGTGACGTCACAACACAATACTTGAGACAGCTTCCCACCCAGTCACACAATGTCACACTTCGTCGACCCCCCCCCCCCCCCCCCCTCCCTTTACGTGTGACGGATTTATGGATGGCCCCTTAGCATAAACATATGCATGTAACGAGTTGCCCCCAGTTGTTGTAGATTAGTAGTCAAGTGGGGTTATAGTCAAGTGGCAATTCTGTAATAGAAACGCTATAGAAAACAAAGTAGGCTTTCGTTTCACCGCCATCTTGCCTGATGGAAAGCAATGATGCGGCCTACGATGGAGCACAAAATCGTCATATAATATAGATTCTATAGTATTGGATTATATATATAAATTCTGTACATTTTCCTTTTCTTTTCTTTCTATAGCGTTTCAATTATTGAATTTGTAACTTGGCTAGGGGGGCAGACAAGATGGCGGTCAAACGCAAGCGCCCTACAATTTAAATCTTCTTCTTTTTATATAAAAATGAATCTCTGTTCGTTTGTCTGTTTAAAATTCGAGAACGGCTGGACCGATTTGAGAAATTCTTATTTTGATTTGTTTGCAGGGAAGTAAAAACAAAAATTAAAAAAATAAACAAAAAAACACCGGATGAAACCGCCGGGACAGCTAGTATTGAATAAAAAAAAATTGTGTAGGTACTTAAAGTTGCTCGAAGACGTTCAATACCAATTGTCAGTTTCACGGCGTTCAATTGCCATTAATTTTGCAAGTTTAATTGAAGAGGTTGTCAATCGCAATTGCGTTGATAAATGATTTGATTGATACTCATTGACAGACGTTTCAATGAGCCATAGACAATCGTTTTTGTCACTCGCGCGTTTCATAACAAAAAAAATCTCTACATGGCAAGAAACAAATAATTAATCAATAATTAATAATTATCATTATTTAGGTATTTTATTTTAACAGATCTGGGAATCTTCCTGCTAGGTACTGATATTCCCCAGCCGAAATTTAATTTCCCTAAAATTTTCCCCAAAGACATCATTTTCTCATTTCCTGTTGGGGATTTTTTTTCCAAGTTCCAATCAATTATTTCCAATTATTTTTTATCTAGCCAAGTCTGGCAACCCAGTTTTTACGCAATTCTATTGGCCAGCACGTACGCGAAGGTAGAGGAGCTCTTGGCTTTACTCAAATCAAGCGCGCTGTGCTACGCAAGTTCTTGTATTTTATGTGTTCAAAATTTTAGGTAGCGCAGACCCAGAATGAGGCGTTTAACATCAGACGAGCAATATGCTCGTCTCTTCACTCAATAACAATAAAAAAACGAACTTAGTTGTCAACCATCGTTGTCTCTACATTTATCTAAACCTAAAAAGTAAATCCATCCACATTAACTTTTCACAAAGTGTCACAGATGAAAATAAATCGGACCCGTCTGTCAGTTAGCGAGGTCCGCTGTAATTAGTTATTTTACAGATCTGGCGAGAGTACGACACGGACGGCAGCGGGTACATCGAGGCTGACGAGTTGAAGGTAATTTTTAAAGCTTGTACAGGATTTTAAGGAAAGATATACTAAGCCAAAAAAGGCTCGTAGTGCTCATCATTATGAACAAGTTTTACATTCCATTCATTTTTATTAGTAGGTACTTGTAATTAACCCAAAGTCAAACATATACATATATAGGGTTCTTCATAAAGGGTATGCCAAGCCCAAATGGACTCATAGTATTCATCATTATGAACAACTTTTACTATGGGACCAACACGAAATTCGCGAAAAAAAATCAGCTGTTCCATAGAAAAATGTCAATGACACTCGACAAAATATATGGAACAGCTGATTTTTTTCGCGAATTCTGGGCAAACCCTATTTTTGCCCAGTAGGAATATTGTAATGAAAATATTTCGTCACTAATTTTCACTTGTTTTACAGAATTTCCTCCGAGATCTCCTGCGAGAAGCAAAGAAAATCAACGACGTTTCAGAAGACAAGCTAATAGAATACACAGACACAATGGTTAGCGACTTTATTATATTTACTTAACGAAAAATAATAATGAAACGTTCGAATAACAAATTTTGCTTGCTACCTCGTACATACGTCATGTTTCTTTTGTTTTATCTATGTAATAGTGTTATTTTCTTAACAATCTCAGACTTGATTAAAATAAAAAGTTACATGTTCGAATTTCAAATTTTAGATTCTTGCCACATTATTTTTCTTTTGTTTTATCTATGCAATATTGTTTCTAATAATATATTTAAAGGTAAACTACAGATATTTAATACGTGGCACTTACCGAAAAAAATAAAAGGATAAAACTGAACTAAAGAGGTTTTAACGCATTTTTATTGTTTTCAGCTGCAAGTGTTCGACTCGAATAAAGATGGAAGATTACAGCTTTCAGAGATGGCGAAGTGAGTAACAATAGGGTTGTGAAGCCTTTTGTTAAAGAGACTTGAATTTTAACTCAAATTAATTTAAGTGGTGACTTATCTCTTAAGTTTGGAAAGTGTTAGGTCTTTGTAAACTTAAATTTGAAAAAAATACAAAGTTTTGTACTTGCAGGTTTAGGAATACCTCTGATATATTATTTACGGTCAAACTCCTAGCTTGACATAAAAAACCGGCTATCATTTATTTTTATTTCGCTTGGGACGAGACTATCATAAAAGGTTAGGGTTATAAGGGTAGGGTACGCTAAGTCAAAAAGGGCTCATAGTAAACAACAACAAGAAGTCATTATAAACAGCTTTTATAACGGGCCCAACCGATACCACTTAAAAAAATCAGGTATCCCATACAGATTGTCAAGTGTCATTGACATTTTTCTATGGAACAGGTTGTTTTTAATATGAGTACAGTGAGCCCTTTTCGGCATTTTACACCCTTTTCTTAAATTTTGCATACAGGTGGGTATGAACAACTTTTATTATGGGACCTACCCTCAAATCGAAAAAAACAGCTGTTCCATACATTTTAACCTTACTTTCAGTTTTGGTAGGTTATTGATCTAAGATCTTACGAAGGTCGATTATAAGCACGTTTCCAATTTTAATCTGGAGCCCACGACCTCGGCACATCTAATTAGCATACGCTGAATATTTTATGAAGAATTTTGTTTAAATTCCAGCTTGCGTTTCTATTAAGTGCTTTTCAATGTTCGTGTAATAATATTCTAAGTACTTGTCAGTAGCTACTTAAGTACGACCTACGAGATAAAAGTACCTACTGTTATAGTTTTACTATCTGTGCCCGTCTGTTTACCCGCCATCTTGCAAAACCATAAATAATAGAAGCCCGTGTTAATTCTGGTTATAAACCACCTTCATACTAAATTTCATCAATATTTGTAAGTGACAGTGACGAAATGTCACGCTGAAATTAATGGCTCATCCTATTTGGTCTTTCAAATGGAAATTGTCTATACCCTAGATCTAACACATAGGAAGCTTTATATTCCTATATATACAAAATGAATCATTCATCATCATTATTCTCAACCTTTAATCGTGAAATGTGATAAACGGTCCTATTACCGCTGAATATTTCACTTGGTCAAACCAAAGAAATTAAAAAACGTTATTGTGTTCACAGGTTGCTACCCGTTAAAGAAAACTTTCTTTGCAGACAAGTGTTCAAGGTGAGTGACAGGTCTATCTACATCCTATAGGGTAAGTGACATTCCATTTTCATCCGTTCCCGCCAATCTGAGCCGTCAATGTGTCGACGCCATCTTGAATCGAGAAAACATTATTAAAAAGCATATTTTGTGATACGTCTTTCTATTAAAGTTGTGTTTCTATAAAATTGAGTAAATTTGTATTAAAATAGGTAATTTACAAATATTATTAGCAAGATACATAAACATAAAATCTCAAAAATACATCAATAGTTTTAAAGTAGCCTATTTAATATCTTAAAACCTTGAAAGTATTGAAGTCACCAATAAAATAAAACCAATGTTGACAACAGAACCACAAAAATAAACAAGCACAAAGTTGAATGAAATGAATGAATTTCCTGTCACAGAAAAAGTTTAATTACATTCCCAAAAAATGACGATCACGTATTTCGACATTTTTTCGCCTCTGAAATATTCAGACAGACTTTATTGGAATATTTTTTATGCTCGACACGTCGCAGTCGTGTTACCACGGAATAGAAAATAGTTACGAAGAAAATAGTATTGAGTTCTCACGAAGATTCGTAAGGCGCGTAGCTATTTTCGTAGCAGCGTCTACGTCTTAATTTTGTCTATGGTATTTGCTTAAATAGATAGTTACGAAGAAAATAGCATTGAGTTTCCCGCGAAGATTCGTGGGTTGCGTAGCTATTTTCGTAGAGCAGTGTCTACGACTTTGTTTATGGTATTTGGTGGGTAGTTCTCTATGACGTAACTGCGTTTCCCACTTAGCATATTGTATCGTTAAGACCATACATTCTGTGATCACAAGGAAAATGCACAAAAAAACGGCATGTTTGAAGAGCCCTGTATGCGATGCGATATTATCTTGGTCACTGTCTTTCTCGTTTTAAAAAGCATGTAAGATAAAAGGCGAGATAAATAATCCATAGTTAAAATTAAAATTGTGTATTTGACGTTACCAAGTGTTTTAACCTCGCTACGGTTAGAATATAAATTGCGTAGAACTTTATTAAATTTCGCATGCCAGAATAGGACATCTAGTCGTGTAGTTGAAAAACTTGGCTAACACACACACGTCTACCTAGATTAGATTAAATTATAAGGATTTTTTTTTGGCTAAGCACGTTTTTTTATTTAGCTTGTTAAAACACAGTAACTTTGAATAGTCATTTAAACCCAAAAATAAAGCATTTTGGGTTCCCTAATTATGGTCAATGAGGTAAAAATAAGACTAAATACAAAACTACCAAGTTCCGGAACGGACTACCTAATAGGTACGTAGGAAGAAATAAAAGAAAAAAGCTCTAAGAAACACGCAAAACAACAAAACTACTCACAAATTCATGGCGCTCCACATCGGCTGCAGCGATGCGCGCTGCATAATAGATACACGACCCTGAAATAAACCTGAACTGAAGGTTGCCGTCTTTATGTATGTTACAGGCAGTCTGAAAAATCAAATATTATACGACGATACAAGCTTGGGGTGTACTTAGCCAAAAGACGTATTAGTACTCAAAATTGTAATAAAAAAAATCAGATTCTTCAGATCTTTTTGTGATTTTGCCAATTTTGAATTGTGGAATTTTGGAACCTAGGAACCTTGGCAATAGGATTCAGGGATCCTTGAAAGGAAATTTCGGGAAATGGGCTGAAACCTGCTTTCCGAATTTTCCTTTTGTTTTTAACTTTGTTTTTTTTAATTTTTTTAAAAATTTTATAACAAAAGTTAATAAAAAATAAATTATCTACATTACTATGATTTCTACTGTATCTGAACCTAATTTTGATTCTTCATAACAAAATCGTTCGTCGTATTTATTACCTTTTTCAGGAATATTCTCAGTAGCATTCATTAACTAAATCAGTCAACCCTGCAGACGCGGATCTAGGATTTTATACGGGGCAAAATGGGCTTTAGTTTGACAGCTTTAGTTTTCAGATCAATTTTTCTAAAAATATCGATGTCCTTGTTTATTAGGTTTGCCTTATCAAAGACATATATTTTTAGACCTTTTAAAAAAAAGGTTTCAAACTTAGGCCTATTGTGACCTTTTTTTACCTATCGAAATAGTTCCAAACAAAAAAGGTTTGGTAACCAAGTAGTCGTAATAATGATTTCAAATTATAAAAATCTTATTGTAAAAAAAATGTTCGTGATTCGGAATTCAAGGCACGGGTGGGGGAAATTACATCGTGTCCCGTATCCGCGCCTGCAACCCTGTGTATATTATGCTTCTTAAAGAATTAAGATACCATCTAACTTAGACATGTAGGTTTTAATTAGATACCTATAGACTCCTTAGTTCTTTGTTGAGATGTAGTTATACCTACCCTTTTGTTCTGGAACCATAAACCATGAGTTTTTAACATTAGCCTAAACTCCTAGACAAATTGCAATTCTGTAACATCACAAACGCTTTAGAAAACTAAGGCAATGTATGGGAATGACATTTCTATAATCTATTTATAGATTCTATTTTCTATGACAGAAATGTCATTCCCACAATAATAATGTCCTAGTTTTCCTATAGCTTTTCGATTATAGACTTGCAACTTGGCTAGGAGGTCTGGATCTCCCTGGCTTTCGTCCTTCTCTGTGCTAGAGAAAAAGCGAGACAAAGCCAACGCGATTCAATTCAGACTCGCGCTAAGAGCTAATGGCCCGTAGCTACTACGGCGTAGTAGCATGATTTCACGCATTTCAAATTCAAGTAAATGCCCTTCTTTTAGTAGATACATAGCACTAGTGAAAGCAATTGCGTTCTACCTTCTAGTTTTGGTTGCTTAGTTACATTACACATTACATAATCATACGTAAATAGTAAAAATGTAATCAATCAATTCAACATACTTAGTACTTGATCATAAATCACTTAGGTACCATTATCATTCTGTGTAAACGACTTACTTTGTACTTAAACTAGTGATATAATGCATTTAGGTATTAAATAGTACATGAACATAGGTACCAAGTTGTTTACGATGCATAAATACTTTAGTTTAGTAAATACACTTCATTAAAAAAGTTTAATTGGCGGGAAAGCCTAGTCCCTAAAATACAGGTGCTTTTATGTACCAACCTCTTTTGGAGAATAGACGAAATGATTAATGAATGAAACCTACTTTGAAAAAAATAATTTTAAAGATGGTTTTTTTAATGTTGACATAGACTTTAATTGTCGATGAAATTAGTTATCTATAATTTCTACAGATTACACACAAGTTTTGTTATTAAGATAGCATGTTACGATCGTTTGTTTGCCTGTCTGTCTGTCTGTCCTAACACTACTGCTTGTCTTGCACTACGCACTCAGGAGGGCATCGAGGTGAGTCCCTAGGGATTCTAGTGCACAAGCACTTTTAAATAAATGTGAGCGAGCAAGCGAAAAGCGACCAGCCCATCTCAGTCGCCATCGCTCTCATTATATTAGAAACTAGCGGCCCATCCCGGCGTCGCACGGGTGGACATTGTTCTGAAAAAAGATTTTCCCGCTTTTATGTTGAAATTTTTTCTGAATTTTCTTTGCTATAAACCTCACGGAGCCCGAGACCTTTCCAACGAATGCAAAACCGTGGAAATCGGTTCGTGCGTTCAGGAGTTATAGCGTCAGGAAGGAAAACCCGACTTATTTTTATATAGTAGATGTTATGAGAGTGAGACTGACGAAGATAATCTCGAGCGCTCAAGAGTAAGGGTTTTTTTATTTGATGGTTTTAAATTCGTGTATGTAAGTTATATAGTATACCCACATAGATATGTGGGTATATAACTTTTCAATAATTTTTTTTAAGCGATAGTATGTCCGCCTTATAAGCCAGAGGTCCCGGGCTCGATTCCCGGCCGAGAAGATGTTTGAATGATGAATTTAAATATCTGTTCTGGGTCTAGGTGTTAGGTGTCATTGTCTTTGTGAGTGTTCCGTGGCATCTCTGACACAAGGTATCCTAGTGGGGGAGCTATGAATGTGGAACTATTTTTTTATTATTCACTAGCGGCCCATCCCTGCGTCGCACGGGTGGACATTGTTCTGAAAAAAGATTTTCCCGCTTTTATGTTGAAATTTTTTCTGAATTTTCTTTGCTATAAACCTCACGGAGCCCGAGACCTTTCCAACGAATGCAAAACCGTGGAAATCGGTTCGTGCGTTCTGGAGTTATAGCGTCAGGAAGGAAAACCCGACTTATTTTTATATTAGTAGAAGATTTAAAACACACATGTTTATTAGCAACTCGAAACTTTGAAGCATCTGGAAACTATTTGTTTTTGGGTCCTTTTTCGCTTGACCGCTTACGAATAAATTAAGATAAATATGTTCACCGAAAATTGACAAATCAGTTAAAACGAAACTTAGTTAACTTAGTGAAATTTAACTATAACTTAGCGTTACTTATTATGTAAAACCCAAAATTTAAAATCAACCATAGACTATTAAATAACCGCTATGTTCAATTTCGGTGAACATAAACCTAAATAATACATAAGCACGACTATAATGCATAAATAAATAAACCTATGCACTTAATTAAGTATGTACAGAAAAAAATATTGCTCTATTGCTCACCAGATACAAACAAACGTTTTTTTTTATTCGTGTGTCCACTTACCGCTTTATCGTTAAGAACAACCTCTTTCACCAAAATAAAGAATAAAATCTTCGAAAGAAAAATTTTGGTAGGCAGAAATTAAAAAAAACTTTAAGAAAAAAAATCCATAGATTAAAGAAAAAAACTAGTACAGAGAATAGATTAATATAGGTATTTTTATGCAAACTGTATTTTCTTGTAAATTTCCTTAATCAATAAAAGCTGTTTCTAGATCGTTAGAAACCTAACTAAGTGAAGTTAATTGTGTTCATTAATTCCAGGGAGCTACAAAATTAACGAAGGATGACATTGAAAGAGTATTCTCCTTGTACGATAGGGTGAGTTATCTATTACAGAGTTGTAAGAAAAGAATACGCTGCCATCATAAGCCAAAGAGCGGGCTCATAGAAAAGTATTTATTTTTTTCACGCATCAGATGCGTAATGTTCCAAGCTGCATGAAAAAACAGAGAAAAAACTGAGATATCGCTCTTGGGCAGTATGCAAAGCCGAAAAGGGCTCATAGTACCTACTTATCATTAAAAACAATTTTTAATATGGAACCAGCCGTGAAATCGTAAAAAATTGTCGTTCCATTGAAAAACCTCAATGATACTTGATAAAATGCATAGAGTAGTTTGACGGGCGTAAATAGCGTAAGTACACTTTTTATTGAATACCTACCAGCTACGTGTTATACGTCAGATTTTTATGTCGCGATTTCAGGGTTGGTCCCATGGGCGTACCCAGGGGGGGCAGGGGTGGGCAGCTGCCCCCCCCCCTGGAAATCCTGCAGAACATATATGAACTCGCTTAATTACTATATTACTAATGAAAATAGCCCTAGAAATTTTACTGGCAATGCCTTATTCCACGGCTACAATTGAAAGATCATTCAGTAGGTACACTCAGACACGTGAAAACGTGGCTGAGATCAACAATGATTGAAGATAGGTTAAACGGACTTTGTTTGCTCAGTGTACATAAAAAAACTTGTAAACAGTATGGGCGATTCTTTCACGGAAGACGTTATAAACCGTTTTGCAGAAGATCCTCGAAAATTACTTTTCAAGTAGAAGCGATTTTAATTATAAAACATGGATGCATAGTCAAATGTACTTTTATTTATTTAACTACATATGAAGCAGCATCATTTGCGGCTGTTTGCCCTACACACTACACTACATATACCTAATGTTTCATGTAGGTGTGTTTGTGTAGTGTGTATGACAAAACAGCCGCGGACGATCCGACCTAAAAAATCTGTCTTGCCCCCCCCTAGGCCAGAAGCTGGGTACGCCCATGGTTGGTCCTACACTGAAAGTTGTTGTTTTTTCTATTATTTATTAATAATCCTCGTCGTAAATGTCATAAGTTTAACATGAGTTCTGTCTATCGCCTCGTATTTCCAAAATGGCTAAACCGATTATAATTTAGGTTTTTTGTTTAAAAGATTACTTGACTTGACCGAGAGTGTTCTTAGCAATTACCCCAAGAAAATCAATGTAACCGTTTTGAAAGATTTTATCAGCTCGATATTTTTTTATTTATTTATTTGATTGTTAGTTTATAGCCATTAAAAAAACAACTGTCAAATCTAAGTGTTAAGGGATGCGGGAAGCGGAATACCAACGGAAAACAGCGGAATTATCAGATGCGTTTTGTCTTAAAGTTTTTCTTCTTAATATCGACCCACTGCTGGGTATAGGCCTCTCTTTTGTGCCATTTTTCCTTGCCTCGGGACAACCTCATCCACGGATGCAGTAGGTACCTACTTTTTGTTTTTCCTAATATTTTGCTATTTTATTTTGCAGGATAACAACGGCTCAATTGAAAACGAAGAACTGAGAGGGTTCCTCAAGGATCTTTTAGAATTAGTTAAAAAGGTGAGCACCTTCAATTTTCTACTTTAAAATGTCATTAGATACGCCGCTCGGGTCCACCCGCTTGTAGGTTTTTTTTAGATTAAAAGTAGACCTGTAAATAGTAGGGTACCTATATGCTCCATACCAAATTTTATCCAAATCTATTCTATTCAACTGTTTTTACGTTATTAAGTAAAAACATCCAAACACACAATCTTTCACGTTAAGAGTTTTATCTTAATTAAATTAGGTAACTTTATCTCCAATTTTGTAACTATAATTTTATTAAAAAGAGCATCGACAGTTAATTTATAATTAGAAACTTTTTTTAAATTCAAACGAATTAATTTCAGGACTACGACGCTCAAGACTTGTTAGAATTCGAAGAGACGATCCTGCAAGGCGTCGAGTACAGCAGCGAAGGGAAGATCAGCAGAAAGCAGCTCACCATGATACTCCTGGCGCTCGCGAAGCATCATCAGGAGGAAGAGCCTTCCACGCCGTAAGAATATCCGAACGCCAAACGCCACTCCGTCCCGGTATCCGAACGAATTTTTAGTGATGCGACCTCGTGACTCGATAATTGTTATGCTAATTTTATTCATAGCGTGATGTTTTTTTTTGTTTGTTGTTAGTTCATCAGCAAGTTATTAAAACCTTTTCGAACATAAAAAAACATGTTCGAATGTGCAAAACTGCTTGTTATGTTATCACGATGACAATGTTAAATACTTTTCATATTTTCGTTTTTAATGTGTATGTAATTAATTAACAAATTGCTTGGGCTTAAAGTGTCTGAATTTCTCTTTTATTTAAATTATCTTAATATTAATGGCTGTGTTAAGCCCCTTGAAAATCAAAATCGATGTCAAATATTTTTTACGAAATCTCTTACATATTGTCATAACTAGAGCGTGATTATCAAAAGCCAAATAGAATGCCAAATATTGTATATTTATAGCTGCAATATATGAAAATTTGTAAAATCACAGATATATATTTTTCAAGCGTAAACCATCTGAAGCTCGTTTAGAACTCGGGCTCTGAACAAATTTCAATAAACAATCTAAATAAAAGGTTCGTGCTACAAAGCACTATCCTATTTTCATAAATATTTACAATAAGAATTCATATTTTCTATAGACAAAACATATCATTCCATGTTTAACTTCTTTCTACCGTTTTACCTACTCGAATGTTTCTGCACTTTGTTGAAGCACAAAAACACAAATTCCTAATCGTAATGCATTTTATTGTTCCTATTCGTAACTTTCCCTTAGAGATTTCCTAAATCTTCGAATTCCTCTTCTTCTACTCTTCATAGTTGTTAAAATATTTCTACGTGTAAGCAATCACTTCAATCAAAAAGAAATTAAAAGCTGTAAAAAATGTAAGAGTAACCTCATCTCTCCATGGAAATATTTTGAGCAGATCAGTGGGTGTAGTAAAAATATTTACTTTAGTACGTTTCGAACAAAATTTAAATTCAATTTAAAACTAGTATCTACGAAACCCATTTACGTATTTAGGTAAATATTCACCCTTGGCCCTCAAATTAATACAGCCAATTCAACGAAAAAAGATAAAACTATTTCTAATCATTCTAGTAGATGGCTTCAAATGTATTAAAATAAATGTCTTGTACCCTTACGCATTTGGATCCTTAGTAGAAAGTGTTGCTTAAAGTCTTTTAGATCGATGTGTCTCTACGTGTTAGAAAAATAAAAAAAATGATTAAAATAAAGTGACAAATAAACAAAGCATGAAATGTGAAGCTAGTACCCGCAGTGTGACTTGATAAAGTTTATGGATACATATATTTAGATCAATAGTATAATAGATATATGTATTTTAGTTATATGTAATAGCAGCTCAATAGGTGGTATTAATAAATTACGCAAGCCAAGAAACCAATCAAACATACCTACCTTTATAATATTTGAACTCAAATACTTAAACGGCTTAAATTTTAAATTAAGTTGGTATATTTTATAATTTATCAAGTCACAGTTGGCTAGTGTAATTCTTACCTAATTGATATAATTTGTTGTTATAAGTATAATGTATGACTGTTGTCTAGAATCGGTGTTTGTTTTATGTGTTAGATTTATTTGATGTCTATTAATGTTATTAACTTAAATAAGTAGATATGTATTGTTATTAAATGGTATGTTTTAAAATAACTCATGGTGAGGGTAATTAGTTTGTACGAAATTGTTTTTAATATTAAAATGAATGTAATCTAATCCATAAGATCCTTAGCGCCATTTATTTTTTTAAATAAGGTACCTTATATTGGTCTAATATATTTGTGTTGTGATAGTTGAATAAAAACTAGTTTAATTGTTATTTAACAATCAATGGTTTTAGTTGTAAACGAATTAAAATGTGATATATAACAATGCACAAACCATAATTAAGTATACCATAGTAAAAAAAAATCCATAGGATACTTAGATTTTAAACAATTTCACCAAGAACAACAAATAAGTAACAGAATTACTAGCTATCTCTTGTTAAAAAGTACTTAATAAACAACTGAAAAGTTGGAAATTTGGTGATCTTGGATTTGTTACTTAGAACACCAAAATGACTCGAATTATTTATCCAGAATTTAGATCAATTTAAGTAAACCATGTTAAATAGTTGTATGTCTATGTAATTTTATTTCATTACAACACATTAATTGCCTGGCACTACGTGTTAATGTTTAAGAATGATGATGATGGTGTTTGTTATATAAATATTTATATTTGTAATGACAATCTTTTATTCACATATCCGATGCATTATTTCCCATCCTGCCATACTTCCAACAGTAAAGTTAGATAAATTCTGCAAGCTTGAAATATTTTTTATAAATAAATAGCCAAACCAATCTTGATGTTTGGCAACAAATAGCATGCATTGCGAAGAAAAGCGTAATAGAATACTTTAATTAACCTGGAAATGGGAAAATTACAGTAAAAATCATGATTTTCGCTATATCTTATAGGTACTAAGGATTTACATAGTGAGCCAATTTTCCTTGTTCGACATTTCAGATCGTTGCGTTTTGTTTCTTTCACACAAAATATTAGAACCTGACTCTACACTTTTTAAAAGAAAAAAGAAATTAACACCTTTTTTGCAAATAATATAATTACCATGTGTAAGTAATATAATTAAAATATCTCATAGATTACTTTTTTGAAGCGTTATTATTTTTAAAAATTGTACGCGATTTTTTCGTAGGCGGCGTCGTAAGCGTCTAGTATTTTCTGTGAAATCGATGTAAAAGTATTACCATAATAATTAGATTTACCATACAACCTTTGTATACAATAAACCAGATTAATCCACATCCACAAGCCATCTATTGTACTTTTTGGAACTAAAACTTTTTAACGCCTCATTGCTAAGTGCTAATAGCTGCTATTGCTAATTATTTTAGCTGCTAAATAACTCTATGGTCGCAACGTAACAGCAACGCGTTAAGCCTACCCCATCACTATTACATACTTATCGCTTGTTTTTTTTTTGACGCCATTGTAAAAAAAATCGAACCGCGTTGCTTTTGCATTGCCGTGGTTTTAGATTATTGTAAATAAAATAAGGAGCCATGGGTGTGAACGTTGAAACTATTTCTCCTGGAGACGGTAAGTAATCTTTCGATTCTATTTGGTGCCCATAATTTTATGATTTTAAAAACACCCGGTTGGAGCAAGGAAACACCGACTGTGTATTGAATTACTCATTTTATAGCCATGCTACAAGCACCTAATTATTCTCTGAATTTATTGTTTATGTGTGTTATCTCTTTTGTTTGACATCTTAGTAACTTATTTCTCACACTGAAAATTGATAGGTACTTAGGTATCCTTCCGTTAACGCCTTGTCATTGTCCTATCTATCAATGACAGAAAACTTAACGAGGTTTCGTCGCCTATGAAAATATGTCCCCATACTGCTCTTCAATCTCCGGCTAAACTCACAATCATTGTTACTAATAATACTTGTTACCATCCAGCCAAGAATAACTTTGCCTGCATTTTTTGCATATTGTTCATAGGTTATCTTCCAGTAACCATCTGACATTTCACTGGGTGCATCATGCAATAAAACCTAGAGAAACCTAGCGGCGTCTAGCAGTTTTATCCTGAAAGCACAGCTTGTAACCTATTCACATTTAGACAGCATGAAAATCTGCATCAAAGCAGGACATAAGCTACCAGTACCACCATACCAAACTATTCAAGTTTATTCAGCTAATATTTAGTTATAAGTGAACAAACATACAAATACCTTCACATGCATAAAGTATAGTTATGTACCTCCTATTTAGGTATATGTGCTGGCTTAGATTCCAAAAAAATACAAATCTATGTTAAAACAAACCGAGTTTTGATTTTTAGATGAAAACTAACAAAACTCCTACAAATATTCCAGAGTCCACATACCCGAAGTCTGGCCAGACGGTGGTAGTGCACTACACCGGCACGCTCACAAACGGCAAGAAGTTTGACTCGTCGCGCGACCGCGGCAAGCCTTTCAAGTTCCGCATCGGCAAGGGAGAGGTTATCCGTGGCTGGGATGAGGGTGTAGCTAAGGTAAGAATTATTAACAAAATACATTACCATACATTAACAACCAGTATTCTGCCCTCAAAACCCCAAGACCAGTATCTCCAAAAAAAAATTTCTGTTTTTTCACGCATCGGATGCATAATTTTTCAAGCTATCAGATGCATGAAAAACAAATAAAATTATTTTTTTGCGATACCGCTCTTTAGCTAATAATATTTACAGTATTCGTCCTATGAAATATGACCTACTTGTTAATATGTCTACTTCAGTAATATCTTTACACAATGTAGACTGAAAGTAAAATTCCCACCTGACCTGCAAAGAAAGTCAATGAGGGAAGTTGGAATCTCGGCTATTTGTTAAAATAAAATCTATGAATTAACACTTTGGCTGCGGGAAACACATACCTTGTGTTTGAGTGCGGCTGCACACGCCAGGCGCGTAAAAAACAAGGCGTTTGACTATTAGCCGCGCCTAGGGCTAGCGCATGTGATTACTAGCCACAGCCAAAGTGTTAAACTTATAAAAAAGTCATTGTAATTTTTTTCATTCCTTAATATTTTACACAACAAAACTAAAGCAGTGTTTAGTCATTATGTATTTTTCCTTCCATCAAATTTATGACTTAAAATGTAAAGGTGATTTATGAGACTGGCTATCTATCTGTTTGGCAGAGCTTAATCCTTGTATATGGCATGATTCATGTCTCAGAAAGTTACTGCCACTTTGCTAAATATTTGCGCATAGATAACAGGTCTACTGTCTGGACATTTTCTATTGGGTTACATAGAACAGTGGTACCATGAAATTAAAAGAGATCATTGTACTCAGTATTAGGAATTTTTACACAAACAAAATGTGCTGTGGAACCAGCTCTAAGTTAGTCCCACAAGTAACAATTATTTGAAAAAAACATCTAGTCTATAATTAATTTGTTTAGTGTAAATTCTCAGGAATAACAGTATTTTTTTTAATAAAGTTTTAGACTTATTCTGTTACTTAGTCTATTTCTAGTGACAAAATTTAATAGTACCTGTAGAAGAATTGTTTACTACACATTTTTACTTACTTTTATATTTTATTTATCCCCAGATGTCCATAGGCGAGCGCGCCAAGCTGACCTGCACTCCCGACTTCGCGTACGGCCAGCAAGGCCACCCCGGCGTCATCCCCCCCAACTCCACCCTCATCTTCGACGTGGAACTCATCCGCCTCGAATAAACTACCCTCTATCTCTCTCACCCACCTCTCCATCACTGTGCTAACTACACCTTAGAAGTACTTAAGGGCATATCTTGTTCAGAAACGTCTTATGAGCATAAAGTCCTCTGGCTTTCTCGCAGTGGAAAAATCTGTCGGGGTTCTCGAGAAACATCAAAAAATTCCTGCTGGATTCTTTTTCACAAGAAACAAGAAGTGATGTTTTAGCTACATCAATCAATATTATCTGTAGCCGAGACAAGCCTGTTAGACGTTTCTAAATAGGACCGTTGGACGGTTCAGTACTGAGCCGACAACTTTGCTCAGGCCCAATACTTACGTCAACCTGCCCCAAAATCTTAATCGGACTTATACTACTGTAGTGTTAGAAAAATGTATGCAATATCTACGACTAATAGTTGAATTTAGACTGAATTAAAGTCTATTGTTGTGTATTTAGCATAATATCCATTTACATGTACGTGGGAAATTTATTTGTAAGAATTTATATTGAAGAATATGCATTTACTTTGTATTTATGTCTATGTATTAAAGTTTATGCACAAATGTAAGAACATTGAAGCCAATGAAGGATGTTAAGGATTTCTTGATGTGTGTGGTAGGCAATGGTGATTTCATTATAAAGCTTTATCATATAACTAAGTAAATAAACCTTATTGTGGAAAAGAATGTTTTATTTTGTAGTTACGCCTTCATACCTATGATACTGTAGATAAACCTATTCCACAGAATACAAAAGATGTTACAGAAGGTGTAATACTCTTAATAGTGCATGCCGTAATTGAAATTAGAATTTATCCGTCTCCTTATCCTCTGCATCTTTTTTAGACTATTGAGCTCAACTGTCTATTCTACCAGATTTGTACATTGGATAAAGTTCCTTCAAAATTTTTCAACTTTAAGGCTATTTGACTGATTTTGAAAAACTGTTTTAAATTATTCGTTGGCATATGATTAATACACCACATGTATATTTCTGCGAAATTTGCAGTATTTTTCGTAAAATACTGTGTTAAAATTTAAATTACAATATTCGCGCCAAAAACGCTGTTTCGGTAATGGCGGACGACATGTGATTTGCGTGACGTCACAGGCAAGTAAGCAAACTTTATTCTTTGACAAACGTCAAACTTGTACCAAAGTGTACAAAAATCACACAAAGTGTCTTAGCATTAAACAATGTTTACTTGCGTGTGACGTCACGCGAGGCGGGGTCAGAAGCAAGTCGTCCCATTCGCAACTCGTCACACATTCGCAGCTTGTCCCATTCTCAGCTCGTCCCATTCTCAGCTCGTCCCGTTCGCAACTCGTCCTATTCGCAGCTCGTCCCATTTATATTTAACTCGTGGTATCGATAAAGATTACCAGGATGTTAATTTGAATGCATGCCATAGGTTAGGCGTTATTAGTACTTGAAGAGGGTAGTTACACATATCTTGTCACTGACACTGTCACTTGCATCAATAATCATTCCCTTTTTAATACTTACGTGAACCACATTTGTAGACGAGTGTTTTTGTTATGGATCCGTTTAAATTTATTGTTACCTACTCAAAGAGGTAAACGCAGTTTAATACGAGGACAATACCGATACAATAAACATTGTGATAATCAAGACGAAAGTTCTAAATGGCGATGTGTAAAAAGAAGTAGGTACTTGCAAAACGTCGATAACGATAGACCTATTGAGAATTTGGTTGTATTTTGATAAATGATGGTTTAATAAATGATTTGCAGCATTTTTTGTTATTATTCAGTTAGTTATATACCCAATGGCGAGCCAAGAACGGTACAAGTAGCGAATGGGACGAGTTGCGAAAAAAAATAGAGGATAGGACGAGTTGCGAACGGGACGAGTTGCGAACGGGACGAGCTGCGAATGGGGCGGGCTGCGAGTGGGACGGGTTGCGATTTGGACGAGTTGCGAATGGGACGACCTGCTTCTGACCCGCGAGGCGTAGCCAATCACAGAGCGTTCTTGTGGCTGAAGAATTTAAAAAAATAATTTGAATTTATTTTGTTTATTTTGAAAAATCTATAAATATTTTTGGATAAAACAGAGATAAATATGTTTTTTTATGTTATTACTTAATAGAATGACCACATTTCGTAGCATATTTTTAATAGTGTCAAATAGCCTATTACAATAAGTTCCATCACAATACTTTAAAAAAAAAAAAACTAAATCAAAAGCAGTTTAGCCATTGGGAGCGACAATGCCAGACATACACTTATAACAATCGTAATTTTGCGTCGGGATCGGAGTTTGGTTAAAGCGGTTAGAAGCTCAGTAAATAATAGACGTAATTACATATATAGAAACGTTTATTCTCTTAAATTTTTGTTTAGTTTCATAGAGAATATTCAATTTTTTTTCAATAATATCTATTATAATACAAAACTTATCGTAGGTAAACTACTTACAGATAACACAAATATACCTAGGTATTCAAATTGCACCAAAAGATGAATATACTAAGGAAAGAACGTTCCTACAAGTCTTGAATATTGCAATTAAGCCCGTCACACACGTAGCTATAATATATATTAATATGCCTTGCTATAATATGAATTAGTATGGCTTGCTATAA
This sequence comes from Alcis repandata, assembly GCA_949125135.1. Classification (NCBI taxonomy): domain Eukaryota; kingdom Metazoa; phylum Arthropoda; class Insecta; order Lepidoptera; family Geometridae; genus Alcis; species Alcis repandata. The sequence goes on from OX421243.1 coordinate 5,740,608, forward strand.
TATATATTATAGCTCCGTGTGCGGTCACTTCAATATTTGTATTGAAAATATATCGTAATATGCCTCGCTATATTTATATTAATATATATTATAGCTACGTGTGTGACGGGCTTTAATGTGGAGGGATAGTACAGAAAAGCAGTCCTGCAAGCCAAGTTGCGTTTCCATAATCGAAACACTATTGAAAAGTAGGAAAATGTATGGCAATTTACTGTCTTAGAATATAGAATCTATTAGATTAGAGAAATGTCATTCCAATACACTTTCCTACTTTTCTATAGTTTCTATTAAGGAATTGCAACTTGGCTAGGGGGCTGAAGGCTTAGCCAAGTTGCAATTCTACGATCGCCATCGCTATAGAAAACCAAGACAATGTACCTACATTACTTCTATAATCTTTAAAGATGGTACTATAATATAATATAGTTATATAAAAAATGAATCCCTATTTCCTTTGGTCAAGCCATCACACGTGAACGGCTGGAGCGATTTCACTTTTTTATTTTTTGTTGTGTTTGTTATTGTCAGAAGGTTCATAAGAAAGAAAAAATTTAAAAAAAAATTACGAGAAAATTTAAGAATAGGTACTTAGCGCTTTGGACAATGTAAACTTTTATAATGTAACATTTGACATTGAATTGCGTGCTCAAATATCATTATTATTCTACGTTTATCCCAAAATGTTTAAAAATGAATGTCTACCCGTGCGAAGCCGGGACATTATATTTTAGAAATGTCATTCCAATAAGTACATTGTCTTAGTTTTCTATACTTAGTTAGCGTTTTTTGCAACTTGGCTAGCGAGAACGTTATCTTTCAACCGTTTCCCGTGAGAAGGTGAAAAAATTAATATATTCGAGCTTTGCCACATTTACGCGAGGATAAAAACGGTGGAAAGACAACTTATCCACAGCCCGTGTTAAGCGGACGGAAAAGGCTACCAAATCGCACGATATGTTGAGTTTTATTTTTATGGCGCCTTTCGCCAATAACTTAAAAAGCAGAAGGGGTTGGTCACAAATCATAATGTATATTTTACAATACTTAATTACGGATGTCAAAATTAGGATAATTAGAAACACATATCCGGTCACATACCTATCTGGTATATAAATTCGAGTTCCATCTCCATCAAAAAACATATAATCCTTAATAATACTGTTGCAAGTTTTCATCTGACGCTACCTATTTACAAGTTTTACTTCGCTCTTATTATATCCGTGTGTGTGCCATTTCAAAAAAGTGCGTTTTACACAATTATAACAGTAACTTTATTTATTACCCTTTGAGCTGGCATTACTGGCAAAGAACAAATAGTTCAGAAGACTCGCTCCAAGACGAGAGTCATTTTCCTTTCACTGCTAAGTGCAAGGGTCTTTGGTTGGGACCAATGGGGGTGAGACAAGATGATTCTAACGGGTAGGTTTTAAGAAATATAAATACAAAAAAAAAACATTTAGACGGCTCCAGAGAATTATAATAACTAAGCTCTATTAGTAATATTACATATTCGTAAACATTCAAAACATTAAACATAAAATATTTGACTTGCAACATAAAGGCAAAGATTGACTTGTATCATTCGAAACGAAAACATTCATTTCATTTTTCATTCATTCGCCGTTTTTATCACATTCAAGCTTGTAACAAAACGGCGACACGACGCGGCGAACGCTCGCTATGAGCAAGTTCGACGCGCTCCATTTCTTGTTACAAAACAAAACAAGATAGGTACTTACGTTGTGCTTGCGACGATCAACCTGCACCAACTTCAAGACTTTGTAAACATGCGTTCGTATAGAGCGGCTCGGCTCGCTGCACTACTGTTACGCGTTACAAAAACTCGATACATTACAAACAAATGATACAAGTCAGTCTCCGACTCAAGACAAAACTCTTAAACTTCTTCTATTATATTTTGATATATAATTTTTATCAAACTTTACCTAACTAAATAATTTGGTTTAAACAAATAAAAGTCTTTCAGCCGATATCACAACACAATATTTTAAGTCTTCAAAATGTAGAGTTTGAATAGTTTTCATTCATGATAGGTTATTATTATTGTACAACGAAAGACAACAGAGTAAACTGTAGGCATGCGTTTCACACACAAGCAAATGAGGCAAAAAAAAGTTAGTCTATCAAATTTAAAGCAAAAGAATCGACCCCAACTGCCACCATTGTAGACAAGAAAACAAACAATTAATACTGATAACCTTTAAAACTTTAAAAGGCATGATTATGATAGGCAATCTGACCTTTAGCCTTTGTGACCGTTCAAATTTTACGTAAGCATGCACCATACGAGCCGCATAAGAGCATCCGGTAGAGCGGATCGTGGCCATGACGTGACCACGGGGCAGACGCCCCATGAGCTGAAGCCAGGGCAATGGGCTTGTACGCCTGAGGCCTCAACCTACCACCCTACATAAAAAATAGGCGGTGGAAGACTCAAAAAAAAAAAGCATGCACTCACTAAATAGCGCAGTTACTTTGACGTTGTGACAGGTGTCAACGTCAAAATATTTGACAGGTGACACATGATTTTGATATTTTAATGCACACATGATATGTACAAATGCACTGAACAGTTACACTGACAACATTGTTCCTCATCCTCATCAACTAAAGGCGAATGTGCTAAATTGTGAACATAAATGAATTTCTTTTTATACAATTTCATTTTGCACTAAACATAAGTGAAAGTACAAATAACTGACTGACAGCTGATTGCAGAGGCACAATAACTTACCTTCTTATTAATAAAATTTTGCAGACTAACAACTCCTGTTTCTGTTAAGCTATTTTGCAACAATAATTTCACACCTTAAGCCTCATGTGTTTAGTTTGAACAATGGAATGTATCAAAACCTTTCACATGTATATAAAAACACGTACAAAACATGTAATAACATATTGTGCAGATTAAACTATATCAAGTTACCATATTTGTAATAAGTCATCAGTCCGCCATGTTTGTTTACAAAAATAGAATTGAAAACGTCAAAAAAACAAACGAGTGTTGAAGCCCCTACAAATGCAAATACTAAAATTATGTTATCTATTAATTCAGCTTACTATTAGGTACTTAGGAAATGTAATTTACAAAATAAGTAATAATATGCCTACAAACTAAACGCCTTCAAACAGGCGAAAAATAAACCTTTTCATCTTACAAACTACTTTTTAAAGATCTATGAGAAACTACGTGTTAGGTAACGGTTTTAAAGGACCTAAACTCAAGAGGCCGTCTGCGCCTAGAGCCTGGAGACTACTAGTCATGCCATTTTGAACGTTATGCACTGAGATTACTGGGATGCCGAAACAGCCGCCCCCTTGGTCTCTTGGAGCCAGGGGAATAAAACTATAAATACCTAAGCTACTCAACCTCGAAAGGTTCTCTTCTTGGGACATGTCGACTACAGGCAATCCCAGCTCTTTGTTAGGACCCATCACATTATGGAACACTCTCTTATGATGCTGCAGTTGTAGTATTTTAGGGTATGATGCAGGGCATTCTTCGCATTTGAACATGGGAACCTTGCTCTGAGGGTGAGCGTTGGACACGTGAATGGCTAAGGAATTCTGGTTCATGAACATTTTCTTGCATTCTCTGCATTGTAGCATCCCGCCACCAACCTTCGCTTCTGGGATGGAAAAGCTGCTCGATTTTGAAGTGTGTTTGATACTCATCCCAGCGCCAAGGTTCGGGATATGAGGCAAAGGTCTTTCTGGGGACGGCGAGCGGCTTTTTTGCTTCTGTTTGACGCTGATGCCTCTCGCCGCTAACACAGTAGCCATGGCATTAGCTTCCTTATTAACAGTCTTCTTGGTTATAGATATTTGGCTGCCGAGGTTTAACTTCTCTCCAGCGCCTTGAACGCTCTTGATCAAGGGCATGCCTTCGCGTTGCTTCTGCAAGGACATAACCTGACAGTCTTCGTTGTCATGTTTTCCTGGTAGTAAGACGTTCGGCCGCTTCTTCACACCGGGCGTTGGGCCTGACGCGAACCGTTTCATGGGCATACGTGGGGCGGACTTGGCCCCTCTTGGCCCATGTACTTGTATCCCCGGCCTTAAAGACGGTCGCTGTCCCCTTACGAAGGGCATCCGAGCTCGAGGCCCAGCATTTACCCCAGAAGCCATCCTAATCTGTCCTGGGGACTGCATTTGACCCCCAATCATCTGTCCCGGGGCCGGCGGTTGCATAACATTTTGTCCGTCTGCACCAGCTTGTCCAGCCACGCCTATTTGTCCCGGCGTGAAAGTTTGAATGTTCTGTATTCTTACTCCACTGCCGTTTACTGGCGATTTTACGGGACTTGAGCTGATCGAGTATATATTGCCGGTGGGCGGCGGCGGCGGTCCCATTTGGCCTATTGAGGAGCTCACACTAGTTGCAGGTTGCCCGTAAACCGCCTGCTGCATACTTTGTAATGGCGACGCCGTAGAATACATAGGGTTCTGAAAGGAATTCGGCGGCACAGTTCCAGGATAATTATCTTTTGGAGTTTGGAACTGTCCATACGCTTGTTGCGGCATAAAGTTTTGGCCAGGAAATTGCACGGGCACTTGTTGCACGGGTGTTGTGACATAAGTTGCACCAGTACCGGTTTGTACATAGCCTGGCATCGTCTGCTGGTGAATCGGTTGTCCATAAGAGTTATACGATGGCTGGGCCTGCATCACACCCCCAGTGCCCGGATATGCCTGGATATTGATCATGACATTCTGTTGATGCGTAAACCCAGGTGTAGTTCCAATTCCTAGTTTTCCTACTTGTTCTACCATATGTTTAACTGGTAGAAGGCTTGAGAGAATGCTAGAAGACGCTGGATTGTACGGCATCAGAGTGGAAGAAGACGAAGGCGTGACGATACTACTCGAATGCCCCGTCATTCTAATATGAGTTTCTAAAAGAGAAACATCAGTAAACCTAGTATTACACACATCACAAGAGTGCTGGGGGCCTAATGTGTCTAAGGATATGTATTCACTTGCATCAGACATCATGTTTTCTTTTTTAGTCGCGTTTGACAGTAGACTTTCAAAGATATCGTCAGCACTTTTTTCAAACACGTCAATAGTGGGTTTGGTATCTGGTGCGTTCCAGTTAAAGGTGTGTTGTTTATCCAAAGATGAGAGCGTAGGACGGCCCGTGGGTAAAGTTGTACCGTAACTTGAGGTTGAGCTAGAAAAAGCTTGAGAAGGGTATGAGCCCTGCAGAGGTTCGGTTTTTGGAAGTATAGGCTTTATATCGGGTGCAGGAGTGGCTGAAACCACGCAGCAGTCATCATCCTCGTCATTAGAATCGCCATTGATTTCTATGATAGTCATACCTGTGTCTTCTGTCTTTGTTACGGGTAAAAGTGGAGTAGTTTGTTGAGTAGTTAATAGTGGCGATTGACTCGTTTTCAACGAGTCGATTTCTGGTTCAGATTTGACACTGGTTATTATTGGCGAGGTTTTATAATCTGCCGGAGGAGGAGATGAAGATTCAGTCTTTATTTTGTCAGAGAAAAGCGGGACACTATTAGCTGCGGTATTAGACTCTGGGGTCTCAGCTTCTTTCTTGATCACAACATTTTCAGTGTCATGAGAAGTGCGTCTTTCTGGAGTAGAATTTGTAGTGACATTTCCTGGCGATGAAGCTTCTGCGATTTGAGAAGGTTCTCTAGCCTGTACAGGCAAATTTGCGCCTCTTTTTGGAGTTTGTTTCATGTTGGGCCTCCCTACTTGTTTCGGGGGTGGTGTGTCTCTTGAAGGCGTTTTGGCTACAGGAGCTGGCTTGATAGACTTAGTTGGCGTCTTTTGTGGCTCAATCTTGGTCACCACAGATTTGCCTTGAATGTTTTTAAGCGCGTTGGCGATTTTTTGAGCAGCTATAGTCGTTTGTTGAGTCTGATCAACATGTTGTTTCTTTTCTATTTTCTGTTCAAGTCGAAGTTCTTCCTCATCCGAGTCTTCTGGCGCAGAGCCTTCTTGTACTAACTTATCCAGTTCCTCATCTGAATCTCCTTCTGGACTCGCATTTTTCTCCATATCTTCATCTTCATCATCGGAAGTTTTGAAGTCTTTCAATCCATTAACGACTGTGAAACTATTAGTACTATTCCGATCTGATCTGAGCTTCAACTTAAGACCTCCAAGGTTTCCCAGTTTCTGCAAAACGTCGTTGCTCTTTTGTAGAGGTTCTTTCGAGTCATCCGGTTCATCTTTGACTTCAGTTTCTTTCTTTACAGGAGTGATGTTCTTTTTTATGGTGAAACCTAGACCACTGAGTTTGTCAAGAGCAGCATTGTTGGAAGTTTTGGACGCTTCAGGTTTTTTGAGTGACAGTCCCGTCTTTTTCAGGAGTTGAGATATGTCGACTTTCTGTGGTGTATTTGCGGGTGTTTTAGGCGGCGACGGCGCCTCTTCTTCGTCGGACCACTCCTCATCTCCGGAAGGAATATCTTCGTCGTCAGACGGCAGCTTGTCGACTACCACAGAGGGCAGCGAAATGTGGCTGAACAGATGCTGTTCCAAATTTTCCCAGCAATCGAAATCTTCCTTGCAGGTGAAGCAATGCAGTTCTTTCTTAGGTTTTTTAATAAGAGCTCCGCTAGACTCCAGGCGCTTTAGTAAGTCTTGAACGTTGTTGTTCGTTAGTTTCTTTTCTGGGACCTTATCTTCGACAGAGTCTTGCTCTTCGCCATCTGAAATTTCATAATGCATTCGATTAGCTTATTAAAATTTAAGGACAGTTAGGTATTTTCCTTCATACATTCATGGGTCTTTAATTAATGTAGATTTGATCCTAGCAGGCAGAGGTTCAGTAGCACTGTAAGTCAGTGTGGGTAGCACCAATATCAACTTTTTTAATGTATTTTTATGGGGTTTCCAGGTTGATCTACAACTATTCCATCATCATCATCATCATCCACAGCCTTCTTTATCCCCCTGCTGGGTATAGGCCTCTCTCACACTGTGCCATCTGCCTCGGTCCTGCGCCAATCGGATCCAGGTTCGACCCACGACCTTGAAAATATCGTCGTTCCATACAAATTCAGAATTTACGTAGTAATAAACAATTTTAATTTAATTCATTCTCAAATACACCAGGAATGTAATAACTTGCTGAATAATAACTTATGCTAATTTAATAATCAACTTTATTGTTGTTAAAAATAAAAATAATTTTATATTAAATTATTGTAACTAATCATGCTTTCCACAAAACAAAACATAACAAGAAAAAACTGCTACAAACTAACTACACAAAAAAGAAAACAAGTAATTTGCTAATATTGAGTTTAAGGGTGACGAATCAACATCGAGCTGTGCTGCGCTGTACTGCGCTGTGCTATGTTTGGTCAACTCGCTCGTCTAATATTTCAATGAGGATAGAAACAAACCATGCTGTGCTGCGCTGTGTGAGGCTACGCTCTGTTTAAAAACGCAGCAGTCTCGAGCGAGGCGCGCTACCCGCCGTGCTGAGCCGCGCTGTGCCGAACTGTGCTATGTTTTTTATGGATTTTTATGTGCTGATTACTTTTTTGGTGGTGCTGCTTAGCTCAGTATAAAAGTAATCAGCAGCTTGTGTAGTCGTTTATCTCGTCAAATATGACTTTATTTTCAAAAAAACGTAAACATTATGACATAGTGAGTGAGTGAGAGAGACGTCTGAGGGCGATGGAGGGGCACGCAGCGTGCTCCATTTTTGAAAAACCTAGCACAGCTCGACACAGCACGGCGGGTAGCGGGCCTCGCTCGAGACTGCTGCGTTTTTAAACAGAGCGTAGCTTCACACAGCGCAGCACAGCATGGTTTGTTTCTATCCTCATTGAAATATTAGACAAGCGAGTTGACGAAACATAGCACAGCGCAGTATAGCTCAGCACAGCTCGATGTTGATTCGTCACCCTTAGACTTGATTTACCATTTTCTTAAGATTAAAGCTACAACAAAATTTGCCACAGACTTTAAAAAAACCAACAGTCTACTGATAAATTAGTCTACTTGAATAAAAATATCAGACAAAACCACCAGTAAAAAAAACTACTATAGAATAACTTACTTTTCAATAACGTATGTTATAATATCTACCTACATTCAGTTTCAAAATAAAATAATAAAGCCACTTGTATAATTCAAAATCACAAAAATGAAAAACATTAAACATACTTTAAAGTATTGAATAAATAGTTCTTAGTTGCAAAACTTTTTCCGATCCCGCTCTTGGTTAGAAAACTAATAATCTAGGAAAGGTTATTAAAGACGGGAGCTAAAAGTCCTAAGTTAGCCTAGCCAAGTTGCAATAGGCGTGACGAAAGATTTTAAAATCCTCTTCCATAATGTGAGTACACATTTACTATTTACAAAAAAGCCTTTATTTCGATAATAAACTTAAGTTTAACGAAGTTTGAAGCCATTTTCACATATTTTTTCAACAGTGCCCGAAAACAGCTTGCTTGTGTCATGGCGTCGATTTGACGTCACGGCTAGTAAACATGTCATTGTGTCTATGCGTGATGAGCGGCGGATGACCTGAGTTCACTGAAGCGTGACGTCATACGCTGTGATTGTTGTTTCTGACAAGATGGCCGATTGCTGTATTTTAATTTTTAATTTATTGAAAATCTTAATACTTAATCTGTTTTTTAAAAATAAAACCAAACATGTGTTTTAATTTTTTTTAATCTGGCTAGTCCCCTGAAAGCATTGAATCGGCGATTTTTTGATACTGTCGTCATGCCTATTGTTTGATGTCAAACGCTATACATATCTAAGACAATGTATGGGAGTGACATTTCTATAATACAATTCATAAAGGGTATGCTAAGCCGAAAAGGACTCATAGTGTTCATCATTATGCACAACTTTTACTATGGGACCAACCCAGAATTCGCGATTAAAAAAATATCAGTTGTTCCATACATTTTGTCAAGTGTCAATGACATTTTACAATTTTTTTTGCGAATTTCGGGTTGGTCCCATAGTAAAAGTTGTTCATAATGATGAGTACTATGAGCCCTTTTCGGCTTAGCATACCCTTTTTAAATAACCCTGAAGAATAGGATCAATAAATAGATTATAGAAATGTCATTCCCATACATTGTCTTAGTTTTCTATAGCGTATGCAATTATGTAATTGTAACTTGGCTAGGCCCGAGTTATTCACGTGTTTTTAACAAATGAACAATAGCTGAACTGAATATAGTGAATATTGTCACTTTTGGTTTAACACATGTCAAAAACTATTTATTTACTATTTTTTTTTTTTTATTTATTATTTTTTTTTTTTTTTATTTTTTTTTTTTTTTACAATTTTTATTTATTTATTTTTTTTTTTTTGTTTTAATAGTAAACATTTTGAGAAACTGTGGTTGACTTGCAAGTCTAACACAGAAGTATTTCAAAAGAATTATTACACTATAGAACTTGTTTGGAAAACTTATAACAGACAATCTAGTATTTGATTGGAAAATTTATAACAATAAAGGCTGCTTAAAGTTAGTCGTTGTTTAAAATGCTCTGACAACTTCTCGCTGGCGTGAAATGTCATGTGCGAAAACAAGATAGAGAATTTCAAAAAGTGATTAAGTTTAAACGGGCTTTGTAATTAAGGCCCTTAATTCAATGAAGAAATTAGTTAAAAAAAAAAACAATTCTGAATTCTATAATATTTGCCAAATAAGTAATATACAGGGTTATTCATAAAGGGTATGCTAAGCCGAAAAGGGCTCATAGTACTCATCATTATGAACAACTTTTTCTATGATACTAACTCGAAATTCGCGAAAAAAAATCAGCTGTTCCATACATTTTGTCGAGTGTCATTGCATTGACATTTTTTTATGGAACAGCTAATTTTTGTGCGAATTTCGGGTTGGTCCTATTGTAAAAAATGTTTATAATGATGAGTACTATGAGCCCTTTTCGGCTTTAGCATACCCTTTACGAATAACCCTCTAGATAGATAAATAAACTCTTTATTGTTCACACCATAAATTACAAACAAAACTATTATGACACCTAAAACTGGCGGCAACTGGCGGCCTTATCGCTAAGAGCGTTCTCTTCCAGGCAACCTTAGGATGGAGAGGATAGATACATAAAAACAAAACGGGGTATGCAATTTTGAAGAAAACTGTAATATCAGTGGCCCATTAATTTATTTTGACTAATATGCAGGTATCAGAAATAATTTTGATTGACAAACCTGATTCATCATTAGGAGGTGATGATGCAAAATCAGGTTCGATCTTTGTGGCCATGCTTTATGATACCTGTGAACAATTTAAACCTGTTTAGACTACTTGCATTCAATTGAGTTAGTTTACCAGTTCTGTCATAGCCAATTGGTAATAAAAAAAAAAGAGCGGCAAACAAGCAGACTGTCAACCTGAATGGTAAGTGAACCACCGCCTATGGACAGGTGCAACACTTGCTGTTTTGATAACACTTGCCAGTTCAAAGTGGCATTGCTAACTATTTTTAAATGGCCCATGTTATAGCCATTACAAAATTTAATTATTTACAGTCTCAGATTAAACAGATGGAACCATAATTGTTACTTAGTATAAAAGAGCAAGATGGCAAGTGCCAAACATGGTTGAAAAAGAGAGACAGACATTCCATTTTTTGTCCCCGTCGTCGTAACCGTGCCAAGGTGGGCAAACCACAGATTAGAAATAATAGTTACTACTTATGCCTTCTACGATTTGGTGCTGCCAGGTTGTGAATTATGTTTGCCCAGGATTATACCCAATAAATATTTATTGGACTATTTCAGATTTCCTTCTGACCCAAAACTAAGATGAGGTTCATTATTTTTGCAATTGCTTTTTTTCGCTTTTAATAAAAGCTGTTCATAATTATGAGTAGATTAGTATACTAGTAGCAATTTTCCTACTATTAGACCTTTCCCTACTATGAGCTATTTCCGGCTTAGCATATCCTTTCCTTATAACCCTGTATAATAATGTTTTATTTTGTGAAGTATAAAGATTTGAAATATTGTGCGAAATAATTTTCCCCTAAAATGAGGAAGCATTTCTATCCTGGCATCATTTCAAGAATATAGCTGTTGCATGTGCGGTTACACTATGGCTCCATCTTTAAGTAATATATCTATGTTTACAGTATTTGTTACGATTTATTATTAGCTAAAAACTACATGACTGTTTTGGACCCGTTTTATAAAACAACCTATTAGGACATGAAGATATGCTAAGCCTGATTTTTTGACTTTCTAAAATAAAGCAAATATGTATCGCGACTCGCTAAGTACATGCATAATATATAAATAACATGTTTCTATTAATAAATAAATAATGTTTCACACTCATAGCTCCCCCCTAGGATTCCCTGTGTTGTGGATGCCATGGAACACACACAAAGACAAGGACAACTAACACCCAGACCCAGAACAGATATTTAAATTTATCATTCAAATATCTGCCCGGCCAGGAATCGAATCCGGACCTCTGGCATATAAGGCGAATACACTACCTCTGAGCCAAACAGCAAAAATACCATGCATGTACTCAGCGAGCTAAGTACATTTGTGCTTTATTTTAGTAAGCCCATGGTTAATGTTATAAAAAGCAGTTAGTTAGTAAGTTAGCAGTCAGTTAGTTAGTAAAAGAATAAATATTTTTTTAAATAAAAAAAGTAAATAATATGTAAACAATGAAGTCATGCAGTTTGGTGCAATGTGCATACTAGTAGTACAAATAATTCATGCAACGAGGAAGTTTGATCAATTCTTGAAAACAAAACTTAAACATAATTGTTTGAAATTGTATTAATGGTCTCTATGACAAATATGTCTCCATGCCAAATACACTAAAATGTTTTCAAGTTTCAATTAGCCAATTCAAGTTTTAATGCTAACATTTCAGTCTATTTAGGTAATTTAATTAGCTATGATTTGTCTTTGAGTACCTAGGTCTTTTTCAAAATGTTTTGTATCATGTACTACATAGGACCGACCCTAAGTTACAGTGAGAGTTTGTGTATTTTATTCACAAAACATTTGATAGTTTTTATAGAATAATAGTATCTGTTTATTTTATAGAATAGTGTAAAAAAAACCTGTAAAATTCAGTTGTTTTTTGTAATTTATGACAACATGGAGAATGGTGATTGATAATGCAAAATAAATAAATTTTAACACCAAGAATCTTTGTTTCAGTGGATAAGGAATATAAACAGACAGATACACAAGTGAGTAGGATAAATTTTGAGGTCAAAACATTATTATCTTGCTTCGACATTAGGTAGGTACCAAGTTAAATTGAGTCAGCTGGTAGGTACCTAGGTATTCACTGACACAACCTTTTATATTAGTAGGTACCTAACTGTGGATCACGCCGGTTGTTGATAAACTTTAGGAATAGTAACAATTCTTGGCCTAGCGTTGAACTCTTTGATCACATCAAGTGTGCATCAGGTTCACCTACATTGAGAATCACATTCAAACAATTTCTATTTTCAGTCCAAACATAGTTAAATCCAAACTAAACATACATGCAGAATGAAAACTTTGTGTACTTACAAGCATTTATCCAAATAGTAAATTAGCTGTTTATGCAGTCCCTTTGAAATTATTTATTTGTTTACTTTGTAATCAGTAAGTTCCATTCCATAGAAAATCCACCCGGCTTGGACGCCGCACTTATTTCCTAAGTTATTTACACTGAAGTCAACGTGAGTCCATGTATAAACAAAACACACTGTAGACAGTCATTCAATTTCAGAAAATATTACATGCGAAAATTCAAAACACGGTGAGAAAATGAGAATTAATTATTTTCCGCAATCTCCTGTCATTTCTCAGATGCATTCGCAAGAAAATACAAAATGGCCGACAGCACGCACAGCAATCGAATTCGACTCGGAAGTCGGATCACTCGTATTGACTTGTTCGCTCAAATGTTCGACCTCCGTTTCAACTAAAGTCAAGTTGTTTGTGAACATTGAACAACATGAATGACTAATTCGTTTCATGAAATAATTACAATTATTAGGTTTGAGTATGATGAGTATGATCTCACTGTCACTCAATTGTATTTCTAGATTAGCACTGTGACTGTGAACCGTGCGGCAATTGAATTGAATGAAGATTTGAGGCAAAGCGACGCACAGCACGGCACGTGACAACACGAAACGAATTTCAAGCGAGCACTAGAAAACCCGGTCGGAACGGGCACGAACAGAACGCCCGAACGCCAAAATCCGTTTATTCCGTTCCTTTCACACAGGCTGCCAGGTAGAATTTCTGTTGCCAGGGCCAGTTATGGCTGGCTGCCAGCGTTGAGTGCCTAGTGAGAATATGTTGGTGATGTCTGTCCTTGTCGCACTCGCGAGATAATGATAGGGGTTTCTCTGTTACTCGTAAGCTGCCTATTTATTGCGCATGTGGGTGCCAGTTATCGGATAGGAATAGGTCGCCCAACGTAGTTACAATAAGATATGTAAATGACCTCGGTCGCTCGAAAAGGCATAAAGCGATTTCTTGAACAGAAAAAGGTAGAATATAGTTACAACAAAGAAGTAATAATAATAATAGCATTTCAACGAGGATTAGGAGTTTCACAAAACCGTTGTGGCATAGATTAGATAAAATAACTAGATATTTCAGGATTAGTGCTTCATGTTGAATGAGCGATGTTGTGCAAATATGACCAATTGAGCATGCATGACCATGACTCGTTAATGGTGACGCATGATAAATGTTTAGGTATTATTCGAAAGGATTTTTTTAGGTTTCAAACTTTGTAGATAATAAATGTTGTATTGTAAAAGTGAGTAGTCTGTGTTATTTGGGTGTGTACAAAATAATGACCTTCCGATAATAAAATATATAATTCAACGGTCAAAACGTAATACCTACATGTTTTACTCGAACCTCATCAACAAAGTAAAAAAAGAGAAAAATTCGGTTTATCCTCAAACTTATGTAACTTAGACCCCACTCAACTTTTTGTACCCTCGAACCCCTCGATCTAGACTCGAGGGCCGCATCGGAGAGCTCTTTCGCCCTTGGGGTGCAATTGGGTGGTTAAGAGGAAATGGGGTGGCCAAAAGGGATGGGGAGGCACAGAGGATGGGGTAGCAAAGAATTTGCAGAGGTAATACGTCCAGCTCTAATATAATACACTTTTTAATAACTTCGAAAATACACTTACACTACTTTCATAAAATTTTGTGCAGGTAGGTATTGTAAACAAAATTAATTTTATTGGATTAATAAAACAAAACAAGATTATTGAGAAACGAGATATTGGCTAAGTTGAAGAGTTTAATTCATTTTTTATCGCAGACCTACCGAATATCGACCTAATTATTATAAAGTAAGATAAAATGTTGCAGTGAGTGAGTGATGAGTTAACTTTGATGAGTGCTTATCAAAAAATTTACTACTTGCGTTTTATTCTGTTATTTGTCGATCAAGCTTTTTAAATGGCCTCTTATAGGTAATAATGGTAGTGATCACTAGTATAGTTGGTAATAGTGATCACTGATAAAGAAATAGAGATGTTCGTTGATAAAACGATAGTGATCTCTGATAAACTTTCTTATAGGTTACAAACTAGAACTCTAACGGCTCGCGTACACATAATCTGTTATCGGCCTGTGAGTATGCTCAACGTTATCGGTTAAACTCGGCCGATCGATCGAATGAAACGTATGAAAATTGTCGAATTATAAAGTAAGATAAATGTTGCTGTGCTACTTTGATAAGTGCTCATCAAAAAACTAGCTCCTTGCGTTTTATAGTTATTTGTCGATCAAGCCTTTTTAAATAGCCTCTTAAAGGTAATAATGGTGGTGATCACTAGTATAGTAGGTAATAGTGATCGCTGATAAAGAAATAGAGATGTTCGCTGATAAAACGATAGTGATCTCTGATAAACTTTCATCGATGTTACATACTAGAACTCTAACGGCTCGCGTACACATAATCTGTTATCGGCTTGAAGTATTCTCTGAAGTTATTGGCTAAACTCGGCCGATCGATCGAATGAAACGTGTGAAAAATGACCGATGGCAGTTTTAGTAGTAGGTACATAATTAGTAATTAGTAGTTATGTAATTAGTAAAAAATTTAAAGGTTTATTATCTACCTACTTTTAGAAAATACAATAATATGCATTTCCTATTCATATTTTTAACTTTTATTTATTTATCGGTCTCCATTACAGAAGAATTTGAATTTCTTTATAAGCTATTTAAATAAAATTGCTAAAAAA
The DNA here is from genome assembly GCA_949125135.1 of Alcis repandata. Taxonomy (NCBI): domain Eukaryota; kingdom Metazoa; phylum Arthropoda; class Insecta; order Lepidoptera; family Geometridae; genus Alcis; species Alcis repandata. The sequence continues at coordinate 5,755,853 of OX421243.1, forward strand.
TTGTTATCGTGATCACCGATAAAAATTATTAGAGATCGTATTTAATTATCATTTTCCATGTCTATCGTGATTATTACTCAACTAGGTACTAAAACTATAAAACAATTATGATTACAAAATGATATGCATTTTATTTTGGACATGATCACTTGTTTTTATTGTATTTAACATGTTTAACTGATCTCAGTTAAATATGATAATTAATCTAATTTATAGCTATTTATATAGTTTCCTTATAATACACCATTTTAACTAACAAACCACAAAATTAATAGAGCAATTAATATTATTCCTAATCGATCAATCTCACCCAACAGAAACGATCAACAGATTCTTGTAATAATAATACCAACCAAAACCAGAACAATGATATGCGTCACGCGAAGCAACGGAATAAATAGTAATAATAATGTCGTGAGCGAGTGTAAAAAATAAACGTTGTTGGGGAGACGAGCGAGGCATCGCGGACCACTTTAGCGGACCGGTTATCGACCGGCTGCCACAATGCAGCGTAGCTGACGCCAGCTAGCCGGCCTTATCTCTCGCGTGCGGGAATAGTTCTGTGTCTCTTTCTGTCTGGCCGAAGTGGTAAGTAATAATAATAGTAGTCACGCGAGGAGGGCACAGGAAACAAACAACAGACTGAAGTGAAGAACGTCACAGAAAATTATGTTTGTAACAGAAGTTATAAGCAAGAAGTGGTATGCCTAAAATGGAATAGGGTTACCTTGTCTCAAATCAAATGAATGAAATATGAAACGTGTTTGATAATGAAATATAACAGGTGCGTGTTTGTATGGTAACCGATTAATTGTATCTGTGTATTTTAGTACCTAGTTATAAATTATTAATACTTTTTTACTCCGTGACGACGCACGTGTTAAATGTTTATATAACTGCGTGGGTACACTGGGTACCTACAAATGTTAGCTTTTAATGAAAATTTAATTAGTAGGTACATACTTAGTTGAATTTTTACTACATTAATTAAATCATACCCCCTTACATTCTACTATAAGGGGGTATTATTGTTACTACTTACGCTACCTACGTATGTACATATGTATTAGGTCTTAGACTAAAATAAAATTTATTTTAGTCTAAGTATTAGGTAAGTATTTGCGGTTATGTGATCAGCATGCCGCGTAGTACCTAGAGTACCTACCAATCGTTATTTATTCTGTGCGTACCTAACGATTTCCAGACAGACGATTCACCAATTTTCGATTCGCCTAAAATTATTTTACCGAAAAACAATTCGCCGGAAATGCGATGTGCCGAATTTTTTCGTTCTTACAGCTTCTTGTTTATATTCCCCAACAAGCATAAATTCATATTAACACGGCAAGTTAAATTAAAGCTTATAAAAATAGTGTAGGTACACCTATCTAAAAATACCTACTCTGGAATCACAGATTCAATACCAGTCACAGTCACCAGTCACCTCGTGTCCCGAGTCCCGATCGATAGGTACGTGAACGTTGGGGTGGGATAAATCCCCTCAGAAACCCTCGTTGTTGCCACCCCCTTCCTGCCCCTAAAGAGGGTCCGCTTGCAACCTCTTTTGCTCCCCACAGCTTTGACGTAAAAAGTGTAGACAATTTCTTAGAAATGGTCATTTTGTGATTTCAGATTTTTGTGGCTTTATTTTGTAAAATAAAACTGGAGACCTGCGTGTCGTTAGTCGTTACACGCTAATGGTAAAGTTCTGTAGCTACGAGTAGGTACATCCTTCCTTCCTACTAATATTATAAACGCGAAAGTTTGTAAGAATTAATGGATGGATGGTCTTGATGTTTGTTGCTCTTTCACGGCTGAACGGATTTACATGAAATTGGGAATGAAGGTTGTTCATGGTCTGGATTAACACAGGCTACTTTTTATCCCGGAAACCGCGGGGCGCAGCTAGTTAGAAATAAATAAGTGTCACCTTCATCACAGGCTGGGTTCGTACTATGCAAAGTTATTAATGCGGTTCTTCCGCAACGTTTTGTTTGACACCACTGCGCACTGAAGCATTAACTTGGTTGGCTTATATTTCATAAAGTGGACTTATTTCGTAAGTAATATTTTTACAACAACTACAACTGAATTTGTAACTACTTGCCGATTGCCGATGACTGATTGAGCTTTTTGGTATACCTGTGTAATTCTGATGGCAATGCAATAAATAGTACGGCTCCTTAGCTCGAAAAAACCGGGTGTTCGGTCCCATCTGGCAGAAAGCACGAAACTTGGCATGCATGTAGCTTTGGTAGGTATGTGTAACTAAATTCCGAAGTTGAAACACCTCGGGAGACGATTGTCCCTCCCCTCCCTCCCCCCCATTTATCCGATTTGAGACACAAGGAGTTATTTTTCAAAGTGTTACTTGAGGTTGTCGGATTTAGCGATGTTGAAAACTTCGCGAAAACTTATTTATAAACTCATGATATCATCTACTGCTCACCGAGGCCTCTTAAGAGAAATTGTATTTTTTTTTGGTTTGGCCTGAAATTAATATCAGCGTATCTCGAAAACCATAAGTGCTATCAACATGCATCTAGGAACAATATTGTAGAAAATGTTATAGAAAACATAATTGTGTTGCACAGCTTCCTCGTAGCTTGAACCGTTTTCGAGAAAATCTCAAAAAAACATATTTTGGGACACAAAAAGGGGGGGGGGGGGAGGAAGGGAAACAATCGTCTCCCGAGGTGTTTCTACTTCGGGATTTAATAACACATAGCAAAGCTTGCCAAGCATGCCAAGTTAATGCTTTCTGCCAGATGTGACCGAACATCTTGCTAAGGAACTGGAATAAAAAGCTTGTTTTTAAATTTTTTTTTTTTATTTTTTTTTAAATTGCAAAGTTAGTTGCTAATTGAGACGCGCGCTTGTCGCTTTAATTATTTTTATTACAATGCCGTATCTATCAGTACTCAAACGTGGAGTACACTGAAATGGTGCGGATGCTCGCTCGACGCAACGATAACATAGCCGAAGCCTGCCGCGAGTACACCAGGGTGTTTCCAAATTCGTCCACACCAACTCGCAGCACAATGTTGGGAGCTACACAGCGTTTGCGCGACCACGGGATGAGTACAAACGAGTAACGACGCTGCCCGTCGTTTTAAGAACAGACGGTGTGTTATACCTTGGCATACGGTGTATGTTGTATTTTTAGTTAGTTAATATGATATGTAGGTTTTCGATGTGAATTGTCTCTTAAATTTTACTGTTAATTTGTAAATGAGAATTAGCATTCCTCATGCAATACGGATTTTACATGTTCAATAAAGTAATTTCATATCAGTTTTATTATTTTTCCAATTTCCTGTAGGTATGTAGGTACACTTGCTAAGTATTGCTCAGTGATAACGATTTTTGATAAGTGATGTCACAGAGGTGAGGCAAGTTAGGTTATATGATTTCAGGGTCTGTAGCGTGCTACAGAGCCTTTAAGCCCTTTATGCCTTTGAGCCTTTAAGTACTCAAATAAAGATTTATTTTATTTTAGTCTAAGCTTTAAGCCTTATTCATAGTGAAAAGGTACAAATATTAGTATACTCTACAACCACATTCTGCTACATTTGCACTTTCATGAGTGTGCGTCCACACTGAATGCGCGGTGACTGGAGCCTTACCGCCTGGCCACGGGACATTCGCCGATGCGAATATTCGCACTAAGTACATTGCTATGAGTTTATTTCAAGTACATTGCTATGAGTTTATTTCAGTCGCTAGACGCTTCGCCGTTCGCACCGCGCGAATATTCGCATCGGCGAATGTCCCGTGGCCAGAGCCTGAGGCGGGCGCGGCGAGCGGGGGCGTGCGGTGGCCACAGTAACGCACGAGCTCTTGTAGCGGTTCGATTTATCGCCATTTTACACAGACGCGCATACGCCGAGCGACAAGACCGAATTGGTTTGATACCCCCCCCCCCCCCCCCCCCCCCCGCCACCCGCGCATTGGATCGCTCTCGCCGACTAGGCCCGTAGTGGGGCCAGAACGCGCGGACAGGCGCGTTTGAAAATTACACTAATTGGGAAATTTATTGAGTTTTGGGACAAGCTGTAGACCTAAAGTGGTTTGTTTTGATGAACAGAATATGCTTTTAAAAGGACGCTAATTGATTACCAGTAACCCTGTATACCCCAGTACAACCGCATATTAATTTATTGAAGATTTCCCCCTCATCAAAAAGTAAATAAAAAAATGTGATAGAGTCTGTGACAAAGCGCGGCAAATTTAAAAAATATCAGCATGGCAGCCCTAAACTGAACTCCACTCTTCTGAAGAGTGGAGTGCGAGTATAAAATACTCACTATAAAAAGTGAGTTGTTCCAACTTTCCTTTTCAGTTTAGGGCTGCCATGCTGATATTTTTTTAATTTGCCGCGCTTTGTCAAGTTTGTCAGTATCTACTTTCGTTAGCCAGACTCTAGTTGTCTGTGTTTGCAGTCTTGTCCTACGTGCAAGTGTAGGTAATAACAAGGTTACTTTACTAATACGTAATGTAGGTTACTAGTAGGTAATTATGAGTCCGTAATTCAATCACGCACGACGCTTGGTCTTGCCAATTGGATTTCATTACTCAACCTTTAATCATCCTACTGGGATACTAGGTATACTCTCGAAGGGTGATTAGGCCGTATGTCACCGCAGGCCAAGTGCGGGTTGGTGGATACACGGCATTGAATTTTTTCTTAGGGCGAATGTAGGTTTCCTCATTATGAACAACTTTTAATATTGGACCAACTCGGAATTCGCGAAAAAAATATCAGCTGTTTCATTCAGAAAATTGTCAATGACAATTGACAATTCGGGTTGGTCCCATTGTAAAAGTTGTTCATAATTACGAGTACTAATGAGCCTTTTACGGGTTAGTATACTCTTTCCTTATAACTATGCATTCAATGAAACAAACGAATTCAATTTTACACCATATTTATTACATACACAATAGGCTATTTGACTGATTTTGAAAAACTGTTTAAAATTATTCGTTGGCATATGATTAATACACCACATGTATATTTCTGCGAAATTTGCAGTATTTTTCGTAAAATACTGTGTTAAAATTTAAATTACAATATTCGCGCTAAAAACGCTGTTTCGGTAATGGCGGACGACATGTGATTTGCGTGACGTCACAGGCAAGTAAGCAAACTTTATTCTTTGACAAACGTCAAACTTGTACCAAAGTGTACATTATAAAATCACACAAAGTGTCTTAGCATTAAACAATGTTTACTTGTGTGTGACGTCACGCGAGGCGTAGCCAATCACAGAGCGTTCTTGTGGCTGAAGAATTTTAAAAAATAATTTGAATTTATTTTGTTTATTTTGAAAAATCTATAAATATTTTTGGATAAAACAGAGATAAATATGTTTTTTTATGTTATTACCTAATAGAATGACCACATTTCGTAGCATATTTTTAATAGTGTCAAATAGCCTATTAAAAATTAAAATAAGCTTTCTCATACTGCACATATCTCTTTCCATCCACCATCCTCTTATCCGATATGTATACCCTCATGTTGTTATCAGCCCAGAACTGAAGGTTCTCCAGCCCGATGTCGAGAGTCTTGCGAGTCTTCTTCAGGCTTAGTAGGTTCTCGTTTAGACGCTTCTTGACTCTGTCTAGGATCTTCTGTTCTTCGTCTTTTGATTGGGATATGTCTGTAACAATAAAGGTATGATATTTATTACTAGTAATGCCCCGCGGTTTCAGTAGCAGTAAGTAGTAGAAAGTTAGTAGTATGTTTATCCAAGATATAAGCTACCTTCATTCCGAATGTCATTCAAATCAGCTAAGCCGTTTTTGCGTGAATGAGCAACAAACATCTAAACATACAAACTTTGACATTTATTATTAGTAGGATAAGTTTTGATCAGTTTATGAAACAAAATACAAGCCGCGTGTAAAAAGAAACTAATCTAGGCGAAACTGCGCTGATCGTGTCTTTTCTTTCGCACTAGTAATCATTTGCGATTGTGCGAGTAAGATGGCATGATAAACGCAGTTTCGTTAACATTCGTTTATTTCACGCTGCATGAAACAACAACAAGTGGTGATGTTCTAGTCTAAACTGTCATCTCTGGTGTGTAAATAACACTAGATATAGTAACACTCACCTATCTCCCTCCCGCATCTCCTGTCTCTTTCTGTTTCAGTGTAATAGATAGACAAAGGAGAGAAGTGATGTCTTCAGACTACCATCTGTTGTGTAAATAGATAGTAACACTTACCTATCTCGCTTCCACGTCTCCTGTCTCTTTCTAATCCACGCAGCAGCGTGTCTAACTCTCCCTTTCTCGCGACATCTTCTGCTAAACGACGCAAGTTCTGTTTCAGCGTAACAGATGGACAAAGGAGAGAAGTGATGTCTTCAGACTACCATCTGTTGTGTAAATAGATAGTAACACTTACCTATCTCGCTTCCACGTCTCCTGTCTCTTTCTAACCCGCGCAGCAGCGCCTCTAACTCTCCCTTTCTCGCGACATCTTCTGCTAAACGACGCAAGTTCTGTTTCAGCGTAACAGATGGACAAAGGAGAGAAGTGATGTCTTCAGACTACCATCTGTTGTGTAAATAGATAGTAACACTTACCTATCTCGCTTCCACGTCTCCTGTCTCTTTCTAACCCGCGCAGCAGCGCCTCTAACTCTCCCTTTCTCGCGACATCTTCTGCTAAACGACGCAAGTTCTGTTTCAGCGTAACAGATGGACAAAGGAGAGAAGTGATGTCTTCAGACTACCATCTCTTGTGTAAATAAATAGTAACACTTACCGATCTCGCTTCCACGTCTCCTGTCTCTTTCTAATCCACGCAGCAGCGCGTCTAACTCTCCCTTTCTCGCGACATCTTCTACTAAACGACGCAAGTTCTGTTTCAGCGTAACAGATGGACAAAGGAGAGAAGTGGTGATGTCTTCAGAATGCCATGTGGTGTGTATATCGTGAAGGGAGGCGGTGGTCGATTCGAATATCCATATTTTTTCGCCGCTGTAAATAATTGAAGAGTTTAGTCTATAATATTAAGTAGTTTTGCGAACAGTACCTGCAGTGCGAGTATGGAACGTTGTCGATCGAGAAACTGACGTTCCAAGTCGACTAATTCGAAAAAAAATCGCGATTTTGTTCGGACCATAGACAATTTTGGGGATTTTGACGAGTGCATATTATGTCAGTTTGCCGGTCGATAAAGTTCCATACTCGCACTGCTGTTTTGGTACAACCACAGTATTTTACATCAACAACTTTTTGACTGGTTTAGAATTGTACCAAATATTTCTGCCAAATTTTATCAAAATCGACCGGTAAACGGCAATTTCCCCCTTTTTGAAACAAATGCTTTCCCAATCAAAAATTATATGATATCGTACAACCTTGAAAAATTTGGACTTTTCAAGGTCAGAGTGAAAAGGTATCTTCTATATCTGCGTGCTTCATCTTCGACCACATCGTCGCTTACCAACAGGCGAGTTGGTGGTCAAATGCGGATTTATTCTTTACAAAAAAACTTACCTTTTTAAAACAATTTTTCTATTCTTTTCAAGGCTGAATTTGTTCAAATACAGTTTTAGTTCGTCGGAAAACGTTGGGTTTCCATTATCTGAAAACAATGCAAAATATAATAACACTATAAGCATGCAAATTCATACACAATAGGTAACCTTGAGTACTGTTTTCAAGAGAAATAAATATAATTCTCTTCTCAGACCTCAGAATAGGGCATAGGCTTTTGACAAACGCGCGGGTGTAGCCGCGAATTATGCCAATCTGTCCCCCAGGTGTCCCCCTGGATCGAACATTTTTGAACGATATGACCCCATGACTAGACAAATATTTATTTACTAGCGGCCCGTCCCGGCTTCGCACGGGTTGACATTCATTTTTTTAAACATTTTGGGATAAACGTAGAGTAAATGTGTCTTGATGCGGGAAATATTAAGTAATTATAATTTTTTATTTAAGTATTCTTTAATTTTCTAATTTTTCCCGGTTTTTTAATTTTTTAAATTTTTTCTTTCTTAAGAACCTTCTCCTGACAATAATTAACACAACAAAAAAAGAATTAGCGAAATTGAACCATCCGTTCACGCGTGATGCAATGACCAAGGGAAATAGTGATTCATTTTTATATATATAGATAACAAAAAATATTTACATCAACGTTTCTAAATATTAAACAAGACGAAAAAGAGACCATGTAGCCATAAACCAGTCTCAACTCAGCATAATGGCGGTCGTAAACAACCGGCGCTGGTCTTCCGTTGAGGGAACAAAACTGGGGAAACAGATCGGAATAATCCGAAACCGCGGCTGCAGCTAGTTTTCAGTAAGAATTACTAACCTGGCAGGTCGCTGAAAGAGCAGTTATCAGACATATCCAGATTCATGCTTAAATTCGGGTTCTTGTTATATTTCTCGCGTTTCTCTCCATGGAACCGCCGGAGCGAAGATATCGTTTCGTGAGGAACAGTTGTTGGCCCTGAAAAATAATTTATTATTTGCCATTAATTAACAGGAACATTATTTTTACAAAACAAAAAACAAAAACCGACTATTGAGTTATTCATCTATTTGTCGCGCACGTACTTAATGGAAATTTAAGACTTATATGGTTTTCTCATGGATACCATTATCAGAACTGGACTAAATTGAAATGGGACCAAATGGGAAGCGTCAGCTTTCTAATAAAAAAATAATCATCAAAATCGATTCACCCAGTCAAAAGTTATGAGGTAACAAACATGAAAAAAAAAAAAAAAAAAAACAATGTTTGAATGATGAATTTAAATATCTGCTCTGGGTCTGGGTGTCAGTTGTCCTTGGTTTGTGTGTTCCATGGCATCCCCGACACAGGGAACCCTATGAGCTATGAGTGTGAAACGTTATTTTTTTAATTACATACGTCACATGAATTTTTATGATTTTTTGACCCCATCCTTTTCACAGCTGGTTATATTTGGGAGACCCCCTCCCTAGTGAAACGTCACATATTTTTTTCGAACCCGGGACCTCTAGTTTATAAGGCAGATAGGAGCTAAATAGAAACTTAGTCTGTTTTTCCTCTGCAAATTCATTTCATTACATATTTTAACTCGCCTCCAAATCTGTCTCGTTCCACCCCGTCGTCATGGAAGCTGTTGAAGCGGGACAGAAGATGCTCTCTGACATTCTGTGTCTTCTTCTCGACGGCTGCTACTGACGCGATCAGCCGCTCTAGTTCGTCTCGTTTTGACTCCTAAAGAAAAACAAAGATAGCTATAGCAATATTGAAAACAAATGTTTGTGAAAATGACATTCGCAATGTTAAAGCCTTGGATACACTAGGGAGCAAATGTTTTTTTTATCCAAAAAATATTTATAGATTTTCAAATAAACTTACATAATTATTAAAAGGCACGTTGCGTACGCGACTACACTCGGTGACAAACGGCGCGACACTGACGCGGGACACGTGCGCCCGCTCTCGAGGCGGGAGCAAGCAACATGCCCCGCGTCACGTACACTGTTGCGGGGCATGTTGCGGGACACTATGGAACGTTGCAGCGTCACGTAAATTAAGTGTTGCGCGTCACGTTGCGGGACAAAATGTTCCCTAGTGTATCCGGCCCTTAAAGATAAATGGCTGCATATTTATTCGTTAATTACTATTTAGCGATTTTATATATATGAAATTGTAGAAAACAATAAAATAATAAATAATAAGAATTTTTGAAACTGGTCCAGTAGTTTTTAAGTTTAATTGTTACTAAACATACAAAAACTCAAAAACAAAAATCTTTCCTCTTTATTACATTAGTGTAGATTTATTTATACATTCCAAAGAACTCAATGTAACTTACAATAGCTTTATCCACGCTGTGTATAGTTTTAGAACTCGCTGTTTTATTTTGCGGCCCCTCCACGGCGAACACCCCCCCTTTTTGGGCCAGTTCCTCGATGGAGCCCCTTAGGGAAGTCACTCTTGCTTTGATGCAGGCTAGCTCGCAGCGTGTCACCAGTAGCTCGCATGCTTCACTAGATAGATAATTCTGAAATATTTTACTTGATTAAATAACTATTAAATCCCACTCCATTGCCGGGAAGACCATGAGCTGTTGGGGCTCTGAGGGGCCATTCCCAGTTCTCACCCCCTTCTACGTCTCCAGTGGTGACAATCGGGAATCGTTTAGAATTCGTTCCAGTTGTCACCACTGGGGACGTCACCGCTAGTGACAACAGGGAATACCATATTTTATCGTTCCCAGTTGTCACTAGTGACGAAATAATCGGAAAATTAAATTCGTAGGTACGTCTTCAGTTGTAGCGAAGAATCGCCGGAAAAGAATAAGTAGAAATAACCTACCATTTAAAAGTAAACGAAGTAAGAATTATTTTGCTATGCTTTCCAAGTGTTTAATGAGTGAGGTAGGGCGTAAGTTAAGGGAGAAAACAGGTGACTCCCGCTCGAACCTGGTGCAAAGATTAGCCATCTAGCGTGGTGGGCATTTTTTCATCGGGCACAGGCTAGATTAGTTTTTTTTATTTGTGATGGTGACTTTTTGACATACAGGGCACGGCGATGTCTTTATGGCGGTCAACAATGAAAATGAAAACCACCAGGCGAGATGACGGAATAAAAAAAACTATGTTCTAAAGAGAATCAGCAAATGGTACTCACATCGAGCTGAAGGAAGATCTTAGCCAGCTGGTTCCTACTGGTGTCAGCTCGGATGCGACTCCTCCCCGCCTCCAGCGCCAGGCTGCAGTGCAGTCCCGCCGAGTGGCTCACCACCGAGCGAACCCTGACAAACACAGGGTAAAAGGTTATGCTAATATGGTTATGTTTATGAAACTATTGCACGATGGGTATTAAAACACCAGTGTGAGTTTTTTTATAGTATCACACGAGTGTTTTAATACCTAGTTATGTGCAGTACTTTATCATAAAATGCGAATTACAAACTTCAATACGAAGTTACATTGACATACTTTATAAAATTACATAAAACAGAGAAGGTACCTTTTGGTATTGGTAGCGGTGTCCGGTCTCTTCCCCGGTATGGCGGCGCACAGCCCCGCGCGTCTCTCCAGAAGTTGTTTGAACAACAACTCGCCGCGACAACGAGAGAGCGCCGACAGTACTTCATCTGAGAAGACGGCATCCCTTATGGATTGATTACATGTAACGAGTAGTGGCGAGATCGTGCCCTCGGCCGAGTAAAACAGTTTTGACGAGGCGAAAGTCACTAGAACCATGATTTGTTTGCTCGGTCGAGAGTGCCATTTGCTGTCACGCCACTGTACTCGTGACATGTAACAGATAGATAAACTCTTTTTCTTCTTTCTTTTTTTTCTTTTTCTTGTAATCACATTACTGTGTTCCGATTGGAAGGGCATTGTTTCCAGTGAAACTACAAGGCATCTCCGGGTGTCGAGCGCAGTGCTGTGCCACGCAGGGTCTTGAATTTTAAGAGTTCAAAATTCTGGGTGGCGCAGACCTGTTATGGGCAAACGTGACGTATAACATCAGGTGAGCGATTTGCTCGTCTCGTCACTCATACAAAAAATATATATATATTATTACTCTTTTAGTCTCGAGTGAATGGCTTTATTACCGTATTATTGCTCAGAAAGATGGCGATCAAATGCAACTTATCTTCAAATAATAAAACGTACCGTCGTTGTCGCTGCTAGTGGACACTATACTGGAGCTAGTGGCTGGGTTTCCGGCCGGTTGCGAAGCGCTTGCCTTACCGGCGGCGAGTGGCCGAGTTAACGATGATATGCACTTCTCTAGCGTGCTCTGAAAAATATACAAGAGACTACATTTAATTTACAAAGTCTGTTTAAACTTACTGCTCAAAATTTTCTGTTGTTTTTTTATGCCATTGGTGGCAGACAAGCGAACGGGCCGCCTAATGGTAAGCGATCACCGTCGTCTATGGATACCTGTAACACTCAACACAACACTCACTCTGTTGTTTCAGAGACAAACAGTCAAAGCATTTGAAGTATTGACTGACTTTAAACAGGTTTTATAAATAAGTAAATTATGTCATTCTAGGTAGACCCAGAAATAATCTAAAATGTATTGTGGAAGGAGCAGAATAGGAAAACTCCCAGCTTAGAAGAGTACTACCAAAAAATAGAGCGCAAAGTGGTGCAACTATACAGGGTTATTCATAAAGGGTATGCTAAGCCGAAAATGGCTCATAGTACTCATCATTACTCGTATAAACCACTTTTAGTATCGGACCAACCCGAAATTCGCGAAAACAAAAACAGCTGCTCCATAGAAAAATGTCAACGACACTTGACAAAATGTATGGAACATCTGATTTTTTCCGCGAATGTTAAAAAAATGGTTAGTCCCATAGTAAAAGTTGTTCATAATGATGGGTACAATAAGCCCTTTTCGGCTTACCATACACTTTCTTTATAACCTTGTATCTAATATATAAAATTCTCGTGTCACAGTTTTCGTTGCCATACTCCTCCGAAACGGCTTGACCGATTTTGATGAAATTTTTTGTGCTTATCCGGTATCTATGAGAATCGGCCAACATTTATTTTTCATCCCCCTAAATGTTAGGGGTAGTCCACCCCTAAATTTTTTTTTTTTTTTGACATTTTTTAATTTCTTTATTTTTTTATAATGTCGCATTAAAAAATACATACAACCCTAAATTTTCACCCTTCTATCACCAACCCCTATTAATTTATATGGCAAAACAACGTTTGCCGGGTCAGCTAGTAATGTAGTCAGGTAGTCAGTTACCTCTACATCAGTATCATCAGTGAGTCCACATAACGACTCCGCAATGGTCCTGGTCTCCTGCAAGTTGTCTCGCTCGTCTGTCAGCTTGTCAGCCAGCCGCTGCAGGAGCAATGCTGAGCGCTGACTGTCTTGCAAGCGCTTGCTCAATAGATAGCGTTGACATACTGGAAGAGTTAAATTCTAGGTATTGTATAGTAATTTTTGAGAGCCCCTGAAATACAGTTTTTACTAGCATGGCCTTTGGGTTGCATTGTAATTTATTAATATATATATTTTTTTATGTAATTGAGTGACGAGACGAGCAAATCGCTCGCCTGATGTTAAACGTCACATTTGCCCATAACAGGTCTGCACCACCCAGAATTTTGAACTTGCATAAATCAAGACCCTGCGCGGCACAGCACTGCGCTCGTCAACCTGAGATATAAGTTGTTTAATCTCCCATTCGCCCTGTAATTTCACTGGAAACAATGCCCTTCCAACCGGAACACAGTAATGTTTGCACATTACTGCTTGGCGGTGGAATAACTGGTAAAGGTGTGGTACTTCCCCAGGCGGGCTCTGCAAAAGAGCCCTACCACTACAATAATACTACAATATTAAGCTTGGTCATAAATAAACTATTTGATTTGATTTTGTTGTACTCTCAACTTAGTTGCATGCTTAATATGCAAAACATGATGTTAAGTCATCTGTAATAAGGAGTACCAGAGCCCTTCTCGGCTTAGCATACCCTTTCCTTATAACCTTGTATAAATGCTGTTTTATGAAGGATAAATACTATCAAAAGTACAAGTTCAATACTGTTAAGAGTCCTAGATATCTTACATTTGCTGTTAGCTTTCTCTGTGAGCTGGTGCAGGGTATCTTTCTCCTTACTGACCCTGGCTTCAGCATCAGCCACCTTTGTCTTCAGCTGGGTGTGCCGTTGCCATAGAACCAGTTCCTCAGGCACCACTGTGTTTGCATCACGCTGAAAAAATTTAAATTTATACAATAACACTCTTTATTGACATCACAAATAGTAAAATACATAAGAAAAAGGTACAAAAAGCAATCTTATTGCTGAGAGCTCAGTTCATTTATTTATTTGATGATGGCGAGCAGCATAAACTGATGCTTCTATATCTCGCAGTTTCGAAATTCGCTCATAAGAGTCCTAAGTCACTATTTATCCAAATATTTGTCAAAAAAGAGATTTTCTTTTTAATGTCACAAAATTTTAAATAAAACCAACCTGATTGAGGACATTCTTCTTCTGACACTTGCGTATATCATCGCAGAACACTTGGGGTCTCTTGTTCTTGATAATATGCTTGGCTTCAACCTTTTCCATCAAACTTCGCCACACCATGTAGTATTGGCCCCTACATTTTCTGAAAATTTTAATTTTATATTACGAACACGAGTAAGTACAGGGACTCTCAGTTCAAGTTGGTTCAATTCATTGGAGGTGACTGCCCGCACTCCAGCGGCCTGATAGTGCGAAGTCTGAACAGTGTACAGTTTTAATGAAATAACTTACTCGGCCACTTTATCAATGGGAGGAACGATTTCTGGATGACATCCCATGGCCAACAGCCATTCAGTGAACTTTTGAGGAACCTCATCGCTTGTGAGTTCACTCATGTTTACTAACAACTATTCAATAGTACAATCAAATTATGTTCGTCTAAATATTTCACAAGATTCAAGAATATCAACAAACAAACCAATTCAAACTGACAAAATTCAAACTAAATTGATAGAACAAAAGAAGTTTAGAATTTAGTTATGTCAGTGTCATAGTTAATTTTTTGTAGCTGTCAGTGTCACGGTTCACGCTTTGTTGATTTCGATTTCAGCCTAAAAAAAATTCAACTCGAATCGAATGTCACAGAAGTCAAAGTCATTTCAAATACAATGTGTTGAGTACCTGTGTCCTGTTTGTTTACAATTTACATTTTAATTTTCGTTTTGTCTGGCCTCTGGATTTTCTTCTCAAATAATGCTCGGAAATTTAAAAGAATTCATATCAGTAGTGCAAGATGGTCTATCATCTAACAATAATTTGCGACAAACATTCCAAGATGTAAGAAACGCCACCAGTATCTTTAAAGATAAGCAAAAAATTGGTGGCGAAAGCAAAGTGAACTATGGGGCTGGTGGGGCTTTGCTTGAGAAATACCAGGAAGATTGGGTAGCTATTCATGACAACGCCGACAAAAACGCTAAAGCAGCTGAGGAGGTAGATAAATTAATAACAGAACTGCATGAAATAATGAAAAAGAAGCTACAAAGTGCTCAGGAGTTATCTCAGAATTTATCGTACATTCCTACTCTCACTGCCACCGTAGCTGAGACTATCGATGGACTGAAAAACGTTCAAGTGCTGCTAAAAACGGTGGAGGATGAGCTGATGGAATTTGAAGATATTGTTGAGAGAAGTAAAATGGAGAATTGGAAACTGGACCATCATTACCAGCTCGCAGTCTATAAAGATAAGAAAATGGGTAAGACACTGTACCTATTTGCAATTTACAATTTATTCCAGATGCTGTATCAACTAGATAGAGACGCAAAACAGAATGGCATTCTATATTCTGGCTTGCAGAGTCACAACACTGCCGTCCTAAACCCAAGAGTGGTATGTAAAAAAAAATTATTTGTTTTTTCATGCATCATATGCATATGTATGTATGCATATGCATCTGCTTGCTACCTTGAAAATGCATGAAAAAAGAATTGTTTGAGATACCGCTCTTTTGCTTAAAGCCGGGTCCAGATATGTATGTATCATTTGCCCGATCCGATCACGATGATGGGAGATCTCGATACACCGTTACGATCTGAAAATTAATATTACAGTGCAACCTTAATATAACGTACCTCAATATAACGCATTCCTCGATTTAACAAATTCTTCGTAATCCTCTTGAATTGTCCATAGGAGTCAATATAAAATATACCTTTACATTGCGAACATTTTTTGCGAACAACCTCTTTATAACGAATTTTCAACTATCAAGAAAAACTATACATACCTCTAATTAACGAATTTTGTCAACCCAAAACCTATATAAAGTTCCCCCACCAATAATCTTATAGTAAGTATGTGATTCATGTCGCGACATGTTTCGACACGCTTTTGTTCGTAAAGCAATCATTGTTGTTTGATAGAAAGTAATGTACTTAAACACTTCTGCTCGTCACTATTGTTAAAGATATAAGTTAAAATGGCTCAGAAACGTAAAAGGTTTTCCTTATCGGTTGCAGAAAAGCGAAACTATTTTTTTACCTCTTTATAACGAATTTTAGACCAACCTAACCTCAACTTAGCAAACCTCAGTTCAACGAATTACTTGATATAACGAATATTTTCTTGTTCCCCTCCGATTTGTTATATCGAGGTTGCACTGTATTTGGAATGTTCCAACGTCCGCCACTGATGGCCGTTGGGACAAAAAATAATGCACTGATCTAACGGCCACCACTGGGGCCAGTTTTAGTGGTGGCCGTTGGGAGTATACCATACGGCCCGACCCATGTATCATTTGCCCGGTGATTGGATCGGGCAAATGATACATATCTGGACCCGGCTTAAGGTGCCAGAATAGTCCAGACAAATCAATGTGTGCTTAGTGATGCATAGTCGCTCAATAGAGCCTACAGTTAGTCAGTCAGTCTAGAGCTGACTAATCAAATATTCTCATTCAGTCATCAAATTTTTTTTTCATTTCAGCTAACTTAGAAGGAGTCCGAAACAAACTGGCAACAGAGAAAACATATGAGAAAGAGAAGCAACAGTTAGCTGAGCTGCAAATTAAAAGGGAAACCAGTGCCGTAGCATTCCAGAATGATGTTGCTAAGTACCGGGCCAGTGGAACTCTTGCTGCAGGTATAATAAATAATCTATACTTCTATACTAATATTATAAAGAAGTAAAGTTTGTGTGTTTGTATATTTGTTAAATTGTAAGGGGTAATCTCGGGATCTACTGAACCGATTTTAAAAATTCTTTCACCAATAGAAAGCCACATTATTACGTGGTTATTATTATTATTACTTTTACGTGGTAGTCCGTTTTGCAAAGTGAATCGGAGAAAAAACGGTCCGGACGGCGCGCGATGGCTTCGGGTTTAATTAACATTATGCCCAACGAAGTGGGCACGGGTCAGCTAGTGTTTTATATTCATACTGCTGTCCTTACAAAAAGTGCAATAACTCGAGTTTTAGGCCGAATTGAGTTAAGTACATATTCGGAATCAGCAGAATGAGATCTATATATTTTCTTAGGACACTTTTTATGTAACTGTGACAGAGCCGGTTTTGATAAGCATAAATAGTGATGGGCAAATAAATTCTTTAAACGCGTTTTTCTCGGAATCAGCTTTAACATTATAGGCTACTTTTTATTCTGGAAAACGCGGGTGACACCGCAGGGCGCAGCTAGTTTAGTAAATGATTTGACAAAACAAATTTTGAGCAGTGATTAAGTTTAAGCAGGCTCTATAAATAAGACCCAGTCAGCAAAAAATAGCACTTCCTCTTGACTTTGTCATTTTTCAATAAAAACGTTAACTTCGTTTTCCAGCCCCACCCCCAAGCCCGAAGCCTCCAAACATGTCTCTCGACCAAATCCAGCTGGAAAACGACCCGGCAGACTTGGAGAAGTTCCTCAGCAGCTGATGATGATAGAAACTGTGATGATACGAGCTTGCTAGTGTAAGACTATTGGTGTTATATTTTTAAATTGACTTAATATATTATTGTTGATTATTTTGGATTTTTCATGGTTGGGTAAAAATAATTAGGCTCTAGAAACACGTGGCGTTTTTACTAACTTTGCCACTGAAGCAGTTGTGCCAGCGGCCCAGAGACTCGCTCCATTATTTCAAGGAGCTGGGTTGGCTTGGGTGATTGTTGGCAAGGGGAAACCGCACTATGCACAACAAACAACAACAAAAAAAAAATAATATGTTAAGAATAACAGCTTCTCTACTCTACAGCCTAAAGAGAAGAGAAATTATATAGAATAAATCTATATTTTTAAGCTTGAAATAAAATCATTAATGAAAAAATGTATAGGTATACAAATTATTTATGACTAGTAAAATAAGCACAATTGCTAAAACACATCGATTGGAACACAAGCCAGTCACTGTCCAATTCACTTCTCTTGGGGATCTCACAAAAACTCCATGGTATCAAAAAAATCTCCAACCACTCAAAATCGACGGCGTTTAAAAAAATCAAAAGAACACAACACTTACGAATTTACTCTGGGTTATGGAGTACACACATTCGTTCGACCAGTTTTTTTACCGTCTTTCGGTGGGATAGTGTATGCTGGGTTTTAGCAAGCTTCGGCTACGTTTTTCTCATAATTGGGTGGAGGTCACCGCCTCCGTGCGCCGACATTTTCATCTTCCCCGCGTGGTTTTTTGAGCGAGGTCCGGCATCCTTTATAGAACCGCTTGTTTCTTCTAAGTCTTCATCTGAGGAGAAGTCTGAGACGCACGATGTTAGGTGCCTCTTTTTCGGAGGCACTACGTGGAGCGACCACCGCATCGGACCTTTGTGGTTCTTTACGTTTGTATCTCTGGCTTCGTAGTCGGTGTCCGAAGCGGCACGCTGGGAGTCGCTCTTCGATCTCGATTTACAGGTTCTATGGCTGTCTTTTTTTTCCCCCCTAGGGGGGCCGTGGAAGTTTTTTAAATTCATTACACTAGACGCCTGCTTCGTATTCAAGTCTGGAAAGTTCTGCGAGTATATCACGACGCTATCCACCGGTTTTTCTTTATGAAATTTTGCCTGCTTATTCTTTGTATCGGTTTCCGATGGGGTGTTTGACCGTTTATTTTCTGCAGAGTTTCCGCTGCTGCAACTGGTGTTGCTATTGCTATTGCTGTATTGTTCCTCGGCCTGCTTTTCCAGCTCATGAAATTTCGTGTCTATACTTTCATCAGACGCCTTGTACTGTTCCAACGCCTCTTTCTCCAACTCTTCGAACTTGTGGTCGACGTTTGGGGGCCGGATCCTCGCTCCAGGTAGAACTATCTTTGGATTTAGCTTTAGGATTCCAGGTGTAACTAATTTTTGGGCAAGTCTGACGCATCCGACGGGAGAAAGACTTAGTGGAGAAGGCGCGCTCATGCTAAGGACAGTACTGTACAGTCTCTTCGTTCTTAACCCCGCTTCCAAAGCCGCTGCGCTCGTGGAAGGCTGTTGTTCGTCTGCCTCCGTGCTCTCAAGATTTTCTGGTTGCGGCGAGCTCGACGAAGCTTGCGGTTGTTCTAGCTCAGTTTGCTCTTTGGTCGTCTCTTCTGGAGCCAGTTTCTCGACGACTTGCGTCTTCTGTTTGACGGTAGCGTTTTGTGTAAGTTGTATTCTGTCGAGCCTGGGTGAGGGGTGGTCTCGTGGCCACCAGATGTAGCGTCTGTCTTGGCAGCGTGCGGGACGCTGGCCGGTGGGTGCGTACCGGCAGACGTTCGTCCCGCGGTAGGGGGGGCAGCGTGCCGTGGATGCTCGGATTGCGGCCTGGACGCTTGCCGTGACACGCCCCATGGCACGCTGGCACTCAGTCAGCTGCGGAGGCCGTGGGGCGTCGAATTGGAACTGGAACAATTTGGAAAGTTGTAATTGTAGAATAAGGCAGAGAAGGCTTAAATCCGATAGGGTTATGAGAATGCCAGTTTGAATCACTGGCACTGCCTTACCATGCCAGCTGCTATTTCAAAGCCACGCTACTTATCCCGATCTTACGCTTGTCGCTTCTTCTTACTGCTAACTGTATAGCGCAGTGAACCGACGACCTAAGACTGCTGGTTGCAAGTGGATGCGTATTGCGTAAGGCAGAAGATCGTGCCATGTGGTGTTCATTAAAATCTTAGAATTGTTCTTTACAATCAACCTTTTTCAACTTTTCAGGCTTGACGGCATTTTAGGCTTGCAGGGATAAAACGTCCACAAGCATTTGGACATAAGAGACTCACTTTACAAGTAGGGTCGCAAAACAGCTAAGCAGGTATCTCGAGGCAATAGGCGGGCAGCTGCAGAGCCCACAGATATAGGACTCACTTTACAAGTAGGGTCACAGAACAGCTGCGCGGGTATCTCGAGGCAGTAGGCGGGCGGTGGCGGCGCGGCTGCACAGTCCACAAATATAGGAGACTCACTTTACAAGCGGGGTCGCAGAACAGCTGCGCGGGTATCTCGGGGCTGTAGCCACAGCTGCGCGGGTATCTCGAGGCAGTAGGCGGGGGGCTGCAGAGCCCACAGATATAGGAGACTCACTTTACAAGTAGGGTCGCAGAACAGCTGCGCGGGTATCTCGAGGCAGTAGGCCGGCGGCGGCGGCGCGAGTGCGGTTAGCCGGCGCGGCTGGCGGCGGCGCGCGCGGATCTTGCGCGGCGCGGGCGGCGGGCTGGGCGGCCGGCGCCACAGCCCGCGCACGCTGCACACGCGCGCCGCCAGGGCCGCCTCCTCGCCCCGCGCCCCGCGAGGGCCCCAGCGCTCGCTAGCTGCCGATCGGTGTCAGTTATAGTCACTGGTCACACTCACGACGAAAAAAGTGGTGGAAGGAGCACGATGATGATGCCAAACTTTTTGAGATATCATTGAGGTTTGAAACAAACTAAAAAAACTGGTTTCAAAATTATTTGGATAACATTTAAAACTAGACCCAGACCAAACTACTGAACCGATTTTCATGAATCTTCCATGGGGTAAATGAAAGCACATAATATATGTATTTTAAACGGTGTGCTCTAAAAATCTAATAGCTCCATGAACTAATTCTTAAATATTTATTATTGAATATTTTGGTTGGGTACGTTTTTGCCTAGACGTCGTTGGCGCACAAGGCCTGTTAGCGCTTGTCACGTATCGGTGACTTTGGCGCTCAAGAGTGTAATACAAAATGACAAAATTTAAAATACTGTGGAGGATAACGCACAAATCGTCATCAGGTAACATGCGGAACTGGCGCCGCCGCCGCGGACACATGCTGCGCTCGGAAGGGTCGTCTAGGAGTTTCCGGAACCAATACTCCACCTGATATATATAATCTCATCAATTATTATTCGTTCGTCTATTGGTATCTGTTTTTCTTTGATGTATCTAGCTAGGGGTAGGTATGGGTGGGCAGGGCTGACCCTAGCATTCATTCGCCAAAAGCCAAAGCATTTGAAATATGGACTAATTAAAAAAAGTAAAAGTATTGACCAAAAAAAACTTGCTCTATGTATCATCTACTATAACTTTCTTTATATATGTTTATCTACGGCGTAGAAAAGCGTAGATTCTACGCTTTTTTATGCGAAATTTAAAAGCTAAAAAAAGAATAGCTATAAGTATTCAACTATTTCCCGCCTTTACAAGACGATAGAAAAAAAATATTATAATAGAAAAAACTTACGATATCTATGGGTACGATCCGTTCTCTTTGGACGGCTTAAATTCTAATATATTGGCTAGTCACTATGGATTACCTATATTGATAGTGATAGGTCTGCTAACGTATTTTAGGTATACAGAAACATACATGTAGGTACATAAAATTAGTAGTTTACCTCAGGCAGCATCCAGCACTCTGTCAAATCAGTATTTTCACATCCTTGTCCGTTGTAACCACGAAAATTTATTCTTTCGTTTGTACTCGAATAACATTTCTCTCTGAAAACAGAAAAGAGGTTCGATAACGCAGTGAAAACCTTCGAAAAAAGGTATCAGGGTAATACCAACTTCTAAAAAAAAGAGTTTGCGCCAAAAGTAATGTCAAAACATTTGGCGCGATGTCAGATGAAAGATGAAGAAAGAAAAGCAAGACGATGTAAGTGATTTTATTCAAAAAATGTTTATTAATTGCTTTGCGAACCTAAGTTCGTCGTAATAGAAATTTCCGTAGTATTGTGCTAATCTCGACTCTGGGATGACGTCCTTAACGCTTCTTCTGCCACTGTTGCTTCCATTCTCTATGTTTTGGCTTGATGAAGAGCATTTATCTGAAAATAGATGTTCATAGTTCACATTACAGCGGCAAAGACAGTTGTGATAAAGCAAACATTTGCAAATCTTAATGTTGAACTACAATACCAAGTCTTTTATTTTGATTAAGACTTGTTTTAAAAGCTCAACAAAAAGTAATGGGTTGATTCCAATTTCCACGTAACAAGTACAGTGGTGAGTCAATGCCCTCGGCCGAGAACTCGGTTTGTTTAAACAGTTTGATGAGGCGAGACAGTCACTAGAACCATGATTTGTTTGCCCGGCCAAGTGTGCTCATTTACTGTCTCGCCACTGTACTTGTTACGTATAATGAACCCACAAGACAAGCCAATAATGTACCCGTGTGTGTGTGTGTGTAATGTATAATGTACCTGTAACTTCGCATTGACTGGGCGAGTCTAGAGTTGATTCCTGGAACGCTTGTGACACACGACAGTGTTGGGCCCAGAGGCGCTGAAACGAAACAAATCATTTATTGATCAAAGGTAAGGGAATTAGACCAGAATCAGGCTTTTATTCTGAACTACGAAATCTTCTAATAGTGTAAATGAATGTTTGTAAGTTACTCAATCACGCAAGAACAGCGGAACTGAATTGGATGAAGTTTTGTATGAAGATAGTTGTATCTCGGGACACACACTACAGGCTTTCCGCAGCGCAAGAATGTATATTAAAATGCTGCTGCGGTGCGGTGCGGCCCGCCTTAATGTGTCAAGCCTTTAGAGTCCCTTTTATAAGGCATATTGTCAGGTGTAACATTTCACGATTTGTCAAAGTTATACAGGTGTTAAAGATAAACGCAAGGAAGCCTCGATTGCTCAAGGTTTTAGGAGGATATGTGGTACAAACTACGGGATACCTGATTAGCTATAATGAACTCATCGGGTGGTTCAGTGGTCCATGTGAGATCCGCACAAAGGGCGATATGTGCCCACGAAGACCGATCCACTTCGAAGCTCATTCAATGTGGCATCTCACGCATACATACAACTATCTACCTACAATGAAGAAATAACACTAAATAACAACAGAAATATGAACGGTAAAACAGTAAATAAAAACGACGACAATTTGAAAGACATTGGTTAAATCTACAATAACAAAATTTTCCTTTTTTTGATAGATACGACAATATTTTTTTTACTTTTTTATTTTAAATCGCTTTTCGAATTTCGTATCAAATGGTTTGAATGAAATTGTCATCGAGTTGGTTCGGCAAAAAGATTTTATAACGAGGTTTGTTGAGGGCATTATGGTCAGCCATTTTGAGAAAAGAGTTTCTACTCTCCAAGAAAGCAAACGACATCTATAAAGTACCATCTGCCACGAAAACAAGCACTTATTCAGCACACCGACCCTAGGCCTAGTTATATACGTCATAATCTCAGGCTCTCAGCATCCACCAGTCCAATAACGATCGGGGTGTGGCTTTGTCGAGGATACGGCCGTGTCTTTTCGAAAATGCATCGAATTTGACTTTGATTGATCCGTTAGCTATTGAGTGGCGTAATACATTTCTTGTATGTAGATGATGGATAATATGTAGCCACAGCACCAAACTGCATCCTCCAATTTTGTTATCATCTGTTTTCTGAATTGCCTCCCACTATGGAAGCAAATATAAAGACGTATTCAAGTCAAAACCAAGACCATCTTAGTGGATTCACGTCAAAACAAAGAACAGCTTAGTAGAAAAGCTGGTTTTACAGCCAGGCAACATCGTGTATTTTTTGCTGATGGCCTCACAGACCCGCCCGGGCCCGTCACCGGGCACCCGTTATGTCAGTTCGGCTTGCGCAGTCCTAAGGCGTAGTCGCCCGCTCGCGCCGCGTCGCGAACCAGCTGTGAGGTGGCTAGAATCTTGAATGAACCTCTTCCCTAATTACATGATTTATTCCCCCAAATAAATTCCCCAAACGGAAACAATCAAACAAACTTGGACTTTTATTAACAAAAAAGTGCTAAGTATTGGTGATCGACCGACAGTGCGCTCAAAAATAATTAATATAAAAATCGATTGTAAAACGCGAGTTCTTTTCGTCGATTTTTCATTGTGGATCGCTGTTAGTTTTGCAACAAGTGCTGCGGTGTCTGGAACAGGTTCGGTGTGACCGTTGAGTCTTTGTGTTTATATATTTGTTTGTGTATAGGCTCCATAGTATATTTGCGAGTGATTGTGAGCGTGGCCCGTTCCGTTAGCGATGCTGCAATCTGCAGGTACCGCGGTCTGACGAGTCATCCCGTCTATACTACGGTAAGTGAATTTCTCATATAACTGTGGTCACTTGTCCATAATGATTATGCAAGAACACCGTAACTCGGTAATATTATGCCGCCTCTTTGCCTCGTTTATAATTAAAACCCTAAACTTTCGCAACAGTATCATTAACAGTAGCTAAACTATGTAAATTAATATTAACTTGATCTATAGCGTAGCTCTCGAAATCAGCTTTTATAACCCCCTTAGACAAATATAATTATGTGTATCCAGTCGGTTCATATTTACTTAACGTCGACTCGTTGGTATGTTTGTCTTTGTGTATTTACTTTTCATCTTTATCCTCTGTACAATCCTTATTACTTTTTACTCGACTCTGCATAAGGAGGGTAATGTTTTTTGAGTGTCTATTATAAGGATGTTTGGCTGTTATTACGACTGTCGTCTAAACGGCTTGGCCACTTTTGAATTGCAAGGTTTCGTAATTTTTTTTGTATCCGAATGTTCCATTTGGAGTTTCTAGAATTAATTTGATACATATTTACCTATCGTTATTAAATTTGTATCTGCTGTATGTATACATCTATTCAGTTTCTTTATTAATCAAATCTTCATTCTTTAGCTCTTTCAATATCCTTATTTATTTCTTCCCTATCATCTTTTTCTTTTCTTGTTTCCTTTCTTCTTGTGTTTGTATTAGCATAATATATTTCCATCGTCCATCTACCATTTACGTATTGTTATTCCGATTCTACAAAATGTTAATGGTATTCAAACTTAATTATAATATTACGTTATCGTTTTGTAAATATTATGCACACGCTAATCTACCATTCAATCCACATGAACACATTCTGATAGGTACGTAACTTTCTTACTGAGAAGACATCGCCGCTTACTAAGAACGAGTTGGTAAAAACTTAAAAGAATAGGATAATTTAAAGAATATAAAAAAAAAAGTTTTTATTTCTTTGTCATCGGAGCTACACGCGTATACCAAATTTCAGCTCAATCGGACATCGGGAAGTGGTTCAAAATTGAGGTGCAAGATTCCCCCCGAACAAACATAGTAACATACGAGTAAACACGTTGCAAGTTAAATAAAAGCTTGTAATAAAAAGAGAACTGCTATTGTCTGTAGGTACCTAACTATTTAATTTAAACGTCTTCTACTTTGTTTTCTCTATACGTAATATGAAACTGCAACTGTTTGTACCCATTTAATTTAAAGTTATCGCCTACAATGTTTTCTTTTTACGTAATATAGAACTGCTTCTTTGTTCCTATTTATTTAATTTAAAATTTATCTTCTACTTTGTTTTCTTTAAACGTTTTAGAACTGCTACTGTTTTTAAGTATTTAACCATTTAATTTACAAGTATCGTCTATTTTGTCTCTTTCGTACGTAATATTATCTATTACATAAATATATTGACTACATAAATTGTAGCAACTTACGTAAGTGTCATTAAATATTTGCTTGTAAGTTAGTAATTTATGAAAAACTTTCTAAACGAATCATGTCTGTTAGTAGATACTACTTTAGAGATAACTATATTATCTGCACCTTTAAATCGAACAAAACAATACAATTTTTAAAATGGGTCAACTAATTTTCAAGTTTTTCGCGACTAATCGATTTTTATGAATAGAAGAAAGAAGATAATATAAGATGGCACAGATAGCCAAAGGAAAAAAGCACAGGCACGCCTTGTGGGACGCCAGTCAAGTGCTGAACCTATAGCCCCATATCGAAAAACAATAAGAAATATGTAGGACTCAAAATAATGAAGAGAATAAAATATCACACAAAAAACAGAGCTCAAGTCACTATCCGCGGGTAGAGTACCCAAAAGGCTGACGACGTTACCTCGTTGAATACCAATACTAATTCTCTGGCCGAGGTAAGCACCAGCCCTTTGGTCACAATACGTAGAACATATAATGCAGTTACGAACACATAAATACACTCAATATAAAACTCGTACTAAGTTTCGAACATCAGCAGTGCAACCATTAATGATACTCGTATGAATATTATTCATAAAGCCATTGTATGCTAATTCATATCACACTGTTGCACCTTGTCTGCTAGATCTGGTTGAGATAACAGTTATACAATAACAATATATTTATTGTATATATCTAGGTTTATAGGTTATCTATGATTTAAACTGATACTGACTGGCTTAGATACCGAACATAGTTAAAGTTTTGTTGTTTTCGAAATCTAATTTCGATATCGACATATAAAACAAATTTCGGTACATTTCATATCGATGAATTTCGATAATTATGTTTTTAAATTACTGAGTTGGTGGTTAAACTCATAGATTTTCGGGTTTAAAAATTGATATTATTTAGAAATACATATGTCAATATAAATTTCACTAGCTGATGCCCGGCACTGCGGCGCTATCGACTATCTTCTCTAATGTACGATTCTGACTTCATGAATCGAAATGGGCCAATATTGCTTTCCTCAATCCTTAGAAGTCACTCTGGCCTCAAATTTTCGAACTTCTTTCATGATTTTGAAGCCGGATGAGTGAACTCAATTGTGTGTTTAGGCATAAAACTTCATTTCGGCTAATTTTGTCAGCAACCTGCAGTTCGATCCTTGTATTTCAAAAATGATCCGATAGAGCCACAGCTCGGACTTTGATCTTAAGGGTTTGTGCCAGGGTCAGACATAGTGAACAGTGTTAGTTGGTAGGGCTTGTGATGGTAGATTCAGGGATAGTGTAGCATTCCATTACTGAAATATTTTTTTAAATCAAACCAGTAGTTTCGGAGATAGCCTACCCTCTACAAACATAGATACATAGCCTTACCTCTTTTCTCGCGTTCGTTATGAGATCGAAAACAGATTTTATTTATATTTATTGGCTACTGCCTCTTTAAGTTTAACGAAAACAGTTAAAACGACATTTTTGTTCACAATCGTTCGCACACGCATGCAAATGATTTTGTAGTTTTTAACCGACTTCAAAAAAGGAGGAGGTTATCAATTCGACTGTATGTTTTTTTTTATGTTTGTTACCTCATAACTTTTGACTGGGTGAATCGATTTTGATGATTCTTTTTTTATTAGAAAGCTGACGCTTCCCATTTGGTCCCATTTCAATTTAGTCAAGTTCTGATAATGGTATCCATGAGAAAACCATATAAGTCTTAAATTTGCATTAAGTACGTGCGCGACAAATAGATGAATAACTCAATAGTCGGTCTTTTGAAGTCGGTTTGTGTTTTTTTGTTTTGTAAAAATATTATTAACTGTTATTTTTGCCACGGATTCCAAAATGAACGCGATTCTGATATTACAGCAGTGCAGATTAAAGTGCTTCATAATTATATTTCTTGGTCAATACTCGTATTACTGCAGTGTATGATATTGATATCCGATTACCTGTATTTGTGATGTGAAGCGTTTTGTTACATCTGTCTGTTTGTCTTGCACTTAATTTCATCATTATATGACTTGGAATATTGCTTATTAGCTCAGTATTACACTTGTACTATTATTAATTTTATACTGTGGTATGCCATCAATATCTTCTAATAATTGATATAGGTTTTTTTTTTCATGTCAATGCTTCTAATGTATTATATAGGTAAAATGCATTACCTGATACTGCCATTTTAGCGCATTACCCTTACGTCTGGTCTTTCTTGACCAGCGGTCCACTCGAAGTCGCCGAACGTCGCCAGACAAATCTCTCGTTCGCGGCGAAACAAATTGTGATGCCACGAGTATGTGAGCACCTAATACGCGCCATCATTAATCTGAAGCCGCTTTATCTTGAGACAATTCACACCAAGCATCAACTTTAAGTTCCTTCAAGTTTTTAGCATCTTCATAAAATATCTACTCTGCCATAAACCATAATTAATTAACGAGAATAACAAAGAACCTACGCCGCCGCTACCCACGGTACCAGCACTAAATTGTGACAATGACCCCACCCAAACACTAAATAACTAATATTTAAACATTTTTAAAGATATTTCCCGCCATTTAGAAGGTCTAGGAGGTTTATAGCCCCTTTATAAACTATCTACTCAACGATAAACCATATAAACAAGAATAACAAGCAACCCACGCCGCTACACAACCCGCGGTGCCAGCACTAAATTTTGACAATGACCCTGCAGGGTCCCAGCTCCTGACCTTGTCCCAGTTTCCTGCAATTCCGTAGGCACTCCTACGGAATTGCGCAAAGGAAAAACGTGGAAAATAGACCTCCTTATTTCTTTATTCATAACTGGAGGGCTTTCGCTTGTTTTGTGATTTTAAAAAGGTAGTTTGGAGTCGGGTGGGGTCCGGCGTTCGTTTTGCTTGGATAGTCATTCGATAGAATAATGGAAAGATCTGAAGTGAAGCAACGATCGACAAGGTCAATCTTCGGATGGGTGATCGCGGGTGGCAGTTACAACTGAGCGCGACCGTGGATCGGATGAAACGTTAAATTGTTGGTCCCGGTTGTTTAAAAAAAATACGACCTATAACGTGCTATTCGGTGTATACATCAACCGCCAAGTCATGTCAGAGTCCTTCTGGCGGCCTAAAAATCTGATAGGTCTAAACTACTTACTTTTTGTGGAAAAATGTATATTGGTTCGTTTTCTATATTTACATCTGCACTAATAATGTAAAGAGGAAAGATTTTGTATTTTTGGATTATTGTTTTTGTTAAATTAAACTCAAAAGCTACACAGTTTCCTCGTAGTTTGAACCTTTTTGAGAAAATCGTGAAAAACCCGTTTTTTGACCCGGAGTAAAAATTTTTACACGTATCGGATCGTTGAGGACTTTTTAGGTTTCATTTATGATGGTGTGTGGGAATTACTGTACCCTCGAAAGTCTAAATTGTCTAGATTATCAGAGTTGGTGGCAAAGAGTGCATTAAAATGGCGGCGAGCACGAATAAGAGGCGTTATTATGTTCTATTTACTCAAAAATACTCTTAGGTCTTGCACGTATTTCATCCAATTAGCACCGTAAAATAGCCGCTTGCTGTAATTCTAAGACAGTCCGAGCTGCGCTATATTCTGGCAATGACCCCCTACGGCATAAAGCCTTGGCCCATTTCTCGTCGAAATGTTACACCTAAGAGGACTCTGTGTAGGGTCACCATTTCGAAAGAAAACTGGCAAGACATTATGATGAAAAATTGTGATGTAATTTATTTAGATAGAGCAATAGATGGTTACTCTTTATTGATCACACTAGAACTTACAAGTAGAAAAAAACAGTCGAGTTGAGAACCGGCTTCTTTTTGAAGTCGATTAAAAATATGATATTTTATTTAATATGATCTATATATATAAAAGAAAGTCGTGTTCGTGTTACACTACTTATAACTCAAGAACGGCTTTACCGATATGGCTGAAAATTGGTGAGGAGGTAGCTTAGAGCCAGGAAACGCACATAGGATACTATTTATTCCTATTATACTATTTATTTCTATTAAATAAATTCGATAGCATTCAAGTGTGAATTGACATAAAACATCAGTCACTATAAAACGAGGTATAACAAAAAAGAATCAGACTTGGAATAACAAAACGACTTATTATACTCTTTGCGCAAATGACAGCTATGTAATGGACGTATGGATGACAATTTGATTTAACAATTTAACAGCTAAACAGATTTTGACGAAATTTGGTATGAAGGTAGCTTAAGCCCTAGGTAATATGCAAGGGCGTCGCCAAGGGGGGGCAGGGGGGGGCAGTTGCCCCCCCCTAGAGATCAAATGTAGCTAGCCGCAAAGCGACCAAAGTGCGAGCAATTCACTTTCTTACCTATTAATAAATTCCGCATCGCATGACAAAACGTTAATAAATTCACAAGGTTTAATGTAAATTGTAGAAAATATTGAAATATTCAGAATAACATTAAGATTTAGACATCCGTTTTAAAAATCGCCGCCATTTTCATCACGATCATCAGATTTGCCAAAACGCAAGACCATTAAACAGTGTAATAATATGTAGATCCAGATCCAAAATATCACCCTCATAGGATCACTGGAAGATCCACTGGAATTTGACGAAAACATGAAATACGCCATCTTGGATTTTTGTTTCTGAATCTCGATTGTCGTTATGAACCTCTATAATATTTCTTCAAGTACATTCCATCCATCTACAGCGGTTCCATAGCTGTGAGCATTTCCTTTTTTTTTTATTTGTATGACTGTCAAACTTTTTTGTATAGCGATGGCGACTATATTTTTTTATCATTTCCCCAAAAATTTGATCTACATTTCAAAAGTCGGGTGTACCCCTCTATATCCTTCTACCGTTTCCGAGATACGAGAGGTAAAATTTTTCGTCAGCCATCATCATCATTTATCCGATTTGAGCCACAAAGAGTCATTTTTCAAAGTGTTTCTTGAGATTGTCGGATTTAGCGATGTTGAAAACTTGAGGAAAACTCATTTACAAACTTGTGATATGATCTACTGCTAACCGAGGCTTCGTTAAGAGAAATTGTCATCTTTTTGGCCTGGTCTGAAATGAGTATCAACATATCTCAAAACCATGAGTCCTACCAACATGCATTTAAAAGCAATACTGTAGGGAATGTTATAGAGAACATAGTTGTCTTGAACAGTTTCCTAGTAGCTTGAATTGTTTTTGAGAAAATCGCGAAAAACCCATTTTGGTGACCTTCTACCCGGAGTAAGATTTTTTGCACGTATCGGATCGATGGTGACTTTTTAGATTTCATTTATGATGGTGTTTCAAACAATCCTACCAATTTTCAGCTGGGTGGAAATTACTGTACCCTCCAATGTCTAAATTGTCCCGACTCTATTGTGCTGTCGAGGGCTTGTGAAGTTTTATACATTGATATTAGAACCGTGTTCATATTACAATCGTCATCGAGGCAAAGACTTCCAAAGTGTAACGCTTTATGCTCTCGGCGTTTATTTTTTTTATCCTCCATAATATTGCCCCATTGCCCCCCCCTTAGTCATAAGCTGGCGACGCCCTTGGTAATATGTAGATTACCTACTTTTTACCCCAGAAAATTGAACGGCTTTCCGCTATTCTTGCAGGACAGCGGGTGAAACCGCGGGGCGCAGCTAGTATAATATATATACTCGTACCTATGCGTCTGTTTTTCCTAGAAAGTACAACCCGGGGATGTTCAAAAATAGAATGAATAGGTTTTTCCTAGGCAAGTGTGCTACTCTTCGACCACATCGTCGGTTCCCATCAGGTGAGATTGCGGTCAAACGCATGCCTTGTCCGATGTAAAAAAAAATTATTGCTTAAAACTAACGCAACCACTAGCGGTATTCATTGCTTATTTTTAACCCCTGTTGCAAAAAGCTATAACTTAAGTTATAATATGAAGTTCTAATTTAATAGGTAATCCAAGGATCCTCTAATCTTAAAATTAACTCTAATTGAACTAGTGTTGAGTGGGTGGGTCCACTCAACATCACTTTACTAGTGTGCGTGCCGGTGCCTGAATGAGCAATGACGAATAATTTGTGTATTGCGTCTAGACGTAAGTATACAAATTAATATTATATTAATATGTCGTCGACCCATCAGACTCATCGCGGGCCATACTTGGATGAGATTGGCCCAAGACAGGCAAAAATGGCACAAGGGAGAGGAGGCCTAAACCCAACAGTGGGTCGATAGTCAATACAGACTGACGATGATTATGATGTCTAGACAAGTATACAACTACTTTGTCTATGTCGTCTGACACTTTTTATGTAATTGAGTGACGAGACGAGCAAATCGCTAGCCTACTGTTAAACGTCACGTTTGCCCATAACAGGTCTGCGCCACCCAGAATTCAAGACCCTGCGCGGCAGATCTACGCTCGTCACCCTGAGATAATGTTTAAATTGTAAATATACACTAGCTGCGCCCCGCGGTTTCACCCGCGTTTTTCGGGATAAAAGTAGCCTATGTGTTAATCCAGACCATAAAAGACCTTCATTCTAAATTTCATGTAAATCCGTTTAGACGTTTCAGCGTTCATTAATAACAAACATACATACTTTCACCTTTATAATATTAGTAAAATTCATATAAGATTAGTAATTTCGTCTCAAAATTCGGACGGTTGGTAACCCTACTGCAAGCAAAACGGATCTCGTAACCATTACCTTTTTATTTCATAAGGGCAGAACATACAAGCTACCTTTATCATTAGTTATTGATAACACATTCACTCGAAAGGGAAGTTTGAAATTCAATACCTTTCACATCGAAAATAAAATTTACGGCGATTATTATGAAATGGCGAGCTTTGTGGGTTATTTTTAAATAATCAAAAACCTCTCGCAAGCAAACTTCCTGCATCTTATTTTAACCCTACTAAAAGAAAGATACTAGCTTGAGCAACCCAGAGATTTTTATTTTTTGTATATTTTATATGCACAGGTTTACATACAATTTCCAATTTAATTAATATAGGTAACAAAAAAAAACGTTTAACAAATCTTAGATTTGCGGATGACATCGTACTCTTTGCCTCATCAGCGCCTGAGCTAGAGCTCATGCTCCAAGACCTGAGCAGGGCGAGCCTCGAGGTGGGACTTCTGATGAACTGGTCAAAAACGCAAACAATGACAAATAGCACGAAACGTAGGGTCGAGGTAGATGGGCAAGCCATACACTATGTCGATGAGTACACATACTTGGGCCAGATAGTATCTTTCGGCAACAGGCAAGACAAAGAAATCAGTCGTCGTATTGATAACGCCTGGAAAAGCTACTGGTCCATGAAAACGCTAATGAAGGGAGATCTCCCAATCTCCCTGAAGCGAAAACTCATCGACATGTGTATCTTGCCCATCCTAACCTACGGTGCGCAAACATGGTCACTAACCAAGATGCAGAGGTCCCGCCTTGGAGTTTGCCAAAGAGCCATGGAACGCAGTATCCTCGGAATCAAACGACAAGACCGCGTCCGTAACACCATACTGCGTTCCATGACAGGCGTCGCTGACGTAGGTAAAAGATTTGCCAAGCTCAAGTGGGAGTGGGCGGGCCACACAAGCCGAATGCACCCGGAGAGATGGGCAAAGGTCTCCACAGAGTGGGTGCCCCCGGACAGTCGACCCCCAGGCCGCCCTCCGACGCGATGGCGCGACGAACTGGGGAAGTTTGAAAAGGACTGGACGGTGCTGGCCCAAGACCGGCAGTTATGGAAGAACTTGGGGGAGACCTTTGCCCAGCAGTGGGACATTACAGGTTAACTAAAAAAAAAAAAAAAAAAAACATATATAATACTTGATGGTAGCAATACATAATTACATATATTATACAGTACAATAAATAATACTCTATTAACACCGCAAAAAGATAGTATAGTACAAGTAAAGGGTATTGTCAAGAGCGATCTCTTCCAGACACCATTACATAACTAAACTTGTTGGTTGATAAAATAATTTTCTCAAAAAATATTTTCTACGTTTGAATTACATAATCTTGATCAAACTAGTAACGACGAAATCGTCCTTATCAAGCATATTTGTCAACCCTAAACAAACAGTTACTTTAAACAAACCTACATGGACTACCAAACTTTTTTCACCATTTTTTATGAAGACCCTTGCGTTAGACATACCCTACGCCAAAGGCAGTGACCGAGGCAAAGTAATAGGTTGATTACACGTAACGAGTACAGTGGCGAGTCAGTGCCGTCCGCCAAGTGCTCTGTTTGTAAAAACAGTTTGACGAGGCGAGACAGTCACTAGGACCATGGTTTGTTTGTCGAGTGTGCCCATTTACTGTCTCACCACTACTCGTTACCAGTGACGGATTAAGACTACTAGATGCCCTAAGCAATCCATGCCTGTGGGCCCCCCTATCCGTATGTCAACTAGAATCGGTCTTTAAACCTTTACCGCCTAAAAACATTAGTTTTTAGTAAAATAAGATGATGAGATGTAACGTACTTTAGAAGTGGAGTAGGTGCGACAATAATAAAAACCAAAGCATAATTTATTTATTTATTGAAATGCGTCTTGCGGCTTTTCCGAGCATTGAATTCACGCAAGATAGTATTAACATCTAACGTTTTTAACATATCGGACTCTTATGTACAATATCGATATATCGAAATACTTAGTAACATAAAAAATTTGAAATGTTGTCAATTCCGGGGCATTCGAATTGTCGAATGCACTAGCGGGCAGCGAGTGGGCAAGCGGGAGTGGGGTTATGACTCTAGGTCGGACTCTATGTCAACTTAAAACGCGCGAATTTTCAAATTAGTCCTAAAAACTTTTTTTGGTGTGGTTTTTGGTGACGTGAGAGTGAGACGTGATGCCTTATGGACGGATTTTTTTTGTGCTTCTTCTGGTGCCCCCTCAGACGTGATGCCCTAGGCAATTGCTTAATTTGATTAAGGGTTAATCCGTCACTGCTCGTTACGTGTAATTAAACCATAAGCGGAGCGTTGGTCATCCGGCGGCGAGATGGGTCGTCACATGGTG
The DNA here is from genome assembly GCA_949125135.1 of Alcis repandata. Taxonomy (NCBI): domain Eukaryota; kingdom Metazoa; phylum Arthropoda; class Insecta; order Lepidoptera; family Geometridae; genus Alcis; species Alcis repandata. The sequence continues at coordinate 5,790,301 of OX421243.1, forward strand.
AAAGCCGCGGGTCAAACTTATTGGGTCCCTATTCTTGGGCGCTCGAGATTATCTCCGTCCTTCTCACTCTCATGACATTTCTAATAAGAGCGACAGTGACCGAGAAAAGTCTGGGTGGCGCAGATCAATTGTGGCCAAACGTGAAGTTTCACATCAGGCGAGCGATTTGCTCGTCTCGTCACTCAATTGCTTAGAAAGATAACCTCGGCTAGAACAGTCCCTATTTTTCGAAATAATATCCCTCGCAAAAACAGCTACAATTTTGAGCCCAGTTCGGTCTCAGCTGATTTGAGTCCAACCTTTACCCGATTTCCACCCTTGCCCTCGCAAAATATCTTATTAAGATCCTTGTCCTGATAAATTATTCGTTTTGACAGTTTAGGGACCCCTCGGCACGTGTTGAAAGGTTTTTTGCTGATTATCAATGGGATGGTAGATAAAAAGTTTTGGGGTTGGCCAGGGTTAGACAAAAGATCGTGTTAAATAGATCTGATTCTGCGCTAGCTTTTGTACTATTCACCGTATATACCCAGATTGTTCCGTTTTACGCAGTTATATTTTACGAGTAGGTACTTTACCTACGTTTGATATTTTTAACCGACTTCAAAAAAGCAGGAGGTTATCAATTCGTCTGTACGTTTTTTTTTTTTTTTTTTATAATGTTTGTTACCTCATAACTTTTGACTGGGTAAATCGATTTTGATGATTCTTTTTTTATTAGAAAGCTGACGCTTCCCATTTGGTCCCATTTCAATTTAGTCCAGTTCTGATAATGGTATCCATGAGAAAACTATATAAGTCTTTTTGCATGAAGTACGTGCGCGACAAATAGATGAATAACTCAATAGTCGGTCTTTTGAAGTCGGTTTTTGTTTTTTGTTTTGTAAAAATAATGTTCTTGTACTAGCTTATGTTCGTGGATTTTGCTCGCGTTGCCTACAGTACCAATACAGTATCTATTTATTTTTTGTTACATACAACAATCTCGATAATTCATAGATAATTTAAAAATCCTATTATTAAAACAAATATCAAAGTTGTGAGTGAGTTTGGATGTTTGTTGCTTGTCACGCAAAAACGGCTGAACGGATTTGAATGAAATTTAGTATGAACCTAGCTTATACCCTGGATTAACATTATAAATGTAGTACTACTTTTTATCCCGGAAACGCGAGTAAAACTAGTCTATACTAATATTATAAAGAGGAAAGATTTGTATTTTTGTATGTTTGTGTTGAATAAACACAAAAACTACTAGACCGATTTCAAAAATTCTTTCACCATTAGATTGCTACATTATCCCTGAGTAACATAGGCTATATTTTATACCCGTGCAAAGCCGGGGCAGGTCGCTAGTACTTAATAATATGAATGTTTACAATGAAAACACCAGTACAAAATACAAAAGTTTTACAAACTCGGTAATAAGCTAGCCAAAAATAGCTTCGTTCTACCAACATTATAAAATTAATGAGTAGGAAGCTAACTATGTAATTCGTAAATGTGTTGTTTACTTGTGACCCGGCTAGTTGAGCTAATTTTCGATTATACTCCTACTTGCACGGTGTAACTAGCACGGAAAAATGGGCGAGAGGATGTTGTTCAACCGATTTTAAAAACGAGGTTTAAAGGTCGATTCACACATATCAGTGAAGCCACAGTTCCGACACAGTACCGGCACAGTGCGAAATATTCTTTCATACATTCTCTATGAACGCATCCCCACTTGTCAGTGTCAGTGACGACACAGTGCTCTCAATGATGCGTTCATAGAGAATGTGTGAAATAATAATATTTCGCACTGTGCCGGAACTGTGGGTTCACTGATATGCGGGAATCGACCTTTAAATGTTCAACTGCATGTATTTTTATGTGGTGTTACTAGCACAAAAAATGGGCAAGCGGATTATGTTTTTAAATCGGTTAAAAAAAAGAAGTTAAATCTTCGACAGTATCTATTTTATAAGTAGGTAGGTATATTCACCGCGACTTTTCCGTAAATTGTGGACCGTTTAAAGATAAAAAGGAATTAGGTACTTACTTACTTTAAATTATTTAAAAACTGATGTTTAATTTGTAGAAGTTTTTCAAGAGATTTTTAATAGAGTCCTAATAGGTCTCAAATACGTGACACCCTTTTGTAGGTGACGGACGGTGATCGCTTACCATCAGGCGACCCATCTACTTATTTGCTTCTTACGGCATAAAAAAGTAACTATAAATATAAAACGACACTGACAGAACAATTTCTCTTCCTAAATTAGCAAGTCATAAGGAATGTAAGGAATAGACCGACAATTGCTCGTAAATAATAGAAGTGGGTTATGGGAAGTGTATGGAGAATGCGTGGGAGAAATGTGGCAGACGGGTTCTCGGGTTAACGGAACGGTTGTTCTTGTTATCGTGAACTTTTCATTAATATAGCGAGATGATTATGAAAAGTATTATACGAGTATTGAAAGTGTCTTTTTAACCCCCGGCACAAAAAGAGGGCTGTTATAATATAGGATTATTCTTAAAGGGTATACTGAGCTGAAAAAGGCTTGTAGTACTCATCATTATGAACAACTTATGGGATCCTATGGATACCATGGGATCAACCCGAAATTCGCGAAAAAAGAATCAGCTGTTCCATAGAAAAATGTCAATGACACTCAACAAAATGTATGGAACAGCTGATTTTTTTTTCGCGAATTTTGGGTTTTTCCCATAGTAAATTGGGCTGTTATATGTTTGATCCCTGTTTGTCTGTCTGTGGCACCGTAGCTCTTAAACGGGTGAACCGATACGATGCATTTTTTTAAATTTGAAGCGGGTGGTTCTGTTTGTACAGTTTGTAGGATTATTGGAAGGAATAAAAACCACGCAGTCCCCTTCCTTCCATGCTTTAAACTATCAAAACCTGCAGGGTACCTGCAAACATCTCTCCGATCTGGTAATCAAAAGAATCTATTTTGTCAATACCCATTTCCGAAACCCAAACGTGTCCCATCCATGGACGTAATAATATTATTATACGTCCATGGTCCCATCTGTTTTGTCTTCATTTGTACTGTCATTTGCCTAATCATTGACATGTGGTGTAAAAACGCAAGTTTAATGCCAACATATCGGTAGAGCAAGGTGGGGGAGACAGCATCGCGTTTTTATGATAATCCCGTCGAAAGTCTTTAGTTCGGTCATTTCCCCACGTCAGCTGGTAAATTGATCGCATCGTATAATCAAAAGCAACGTTAGACGACAGACGTAATGTCACAGAATAATATAGTATGCGAACTCATTTGCGGTCGCGGTCACAGATGTTATATGTTTTCGCTTTTCGTCTTCACATGGTCTGGCGAGACTGCCTAACTTCTTATTATGATCTTTTAAAATAACTAGTTGCCTTGACATTCCTTCTCGATGTTGATCTATCTATAAAAGTTGCCTCCAAACTAACCGAGGCAGGAGCCATTAATAAAAAAGTAAGCGGTCAGTGGGTACAATATTCCCTATTTGAACAGCCAAGTAAACAGACCGAGGCAGTAGCCATTAAAAAAAGTTAACAGTCAGTGGGTATACAATATTCCCCATTTGATTGACAAACAACACCTAGCTGCATCATTAGAAAAGGGAGAAATATAGGTCAGAAACAGGTGGGGCGTGTTCCTAGCATTTACTGAATGCCAGATGGTATTTAAAGGCCGGACATTGAATAAAATAACTGTTTTATTTTGAAATGTCTTTACTGGAAGATTTTTATTTTTACTTAAAAAACAGGCATGTTACAGACTGCACACTTTCTTTGTAACTATACATATGGAATTCTGATAGAAAACATCGTTAAGAGTGTCCATGAAACACCAGTTTTGCACTGTGAATTTTAAAAATTACCGGTGCTCTCCAGACATTTACTAAGCTGAGGTAGTTTTAACTAAAAACTTTTTAGTACACCGACTATATTGCACGGACTACGGTTCATATAGGCGGGAACGCGCTTTTTGACAGCTGACAGCTAAAGCTGTACGCCGGTGACAAGTGACGTTTGAAAGGCAAAATCCAGGGCGGGTTTTTTTAACTTGTTTAGCAATTTGACAATTTGTGTTTCGGTTAGATTAACTCTTATATTTATGGATAAGTATTACCTAAGTATTTTTATTCCCCTGACCTTTATCCTCATATCAATATTCACTACCCCTGCCCTTTCGCAGAAGCTACTGTTTATCTTTATTGTGAGTGGGTGTAATGTGTAACTTAGGATTTAGATGGCGGCGTGGGATTTCGCCTCTTTCGTAGGTATTATTTACAGAGTTCAGGGCCCTTGTGAAAGTTTATTTTAGAGGGAGACAATCGTAAGCTATCTTTTTCGCGCATTGAAGATAGCGGAAGAAAAAAAATATGGCACATTATTTTTTCGAGAAAATTTGGTTTTGACATATTTTTATTTTGACGCAATTTTAAAAGGTGTCAGAACCACGTCAGTTTTAATCATTAATAAAACATCAATGGACTTATAATTCATAGAATTCAAACGTATCATAATTATCACGACTTACAAATCGATGGTAATAAAGTATCGCGTGAACAAAAACTGCACTCAATGCGGTTTATCCTCATTCACGTAGAAACTCGCGTGTAATCTACACCAGCACAAAATACATATAGAGTACAGAAGTTAAACTTCATAGAAAGCGCGCTCGCACACATAGACATCGCTCACGGACACGAGTAGAGAAACAATCGCCAGTGCACTGGAGGGGGGGGGGGGATCTTCTATTAATCACATGATGTCTTTTAGCAACTTTTTCATCCCCCCTTCCTTTCAGGTACATGGTGAGGTTATAAATATAATACCCTCCCTTCCCCCGCCAATATTACGCGTATTTTTTTAGTACAAATTGATTTTAAGATTTTCTGAATTAAACGATAAAATAAGTACACGGAATGTCTCACTACGTCCCGCCTTCCTCCTTGTGATATTTCGTGATGTTTTCCGAACCCCCCTCGCCTCCTTTCGAGCCTCACGTGATTAATGGACGATCCGGAGATTGATGCTAGACTCGTGTCCGTGAGCGATGTCTATGTGTGCGTTGGTAGTACAAGTACAAACGTGAGCTTTGCTTCTGTGTTTTCTATATTTTGTGGCACCAGTGCCAGCGATGCATATCACATGCCATTTCATGGAATGAAATGCCTAGCTTGTGAATGAGTTTGAAATTGCTGATTTTCTTTCTTTTTTTAGGAAATGTACTAATAGCTAAGGTTGCTTGCTAATGAGTTGGCAATTCCCGATTACCTAATACTTAAATTAACATCCGTCTTTAGTTCTTCATCTGTCGTTCTATAAAAAAAAAGTTACGCACTCACAACTCCCCACTAGGATTCCCTGTGTCGGGGATGCCATGGAACACACACAAAGACAAGGACAACTAACACCCAAACCTAGAGCCAGAGCTGACCTGCCCAATGCTAAGTTTTTAAGCATTAAAAAAAAATTAAACCACAGATAAGGTAATAGTCACTCCGTAACTTAAAGTCCGACTACAATGATGCAGGCGTTTATTCATCCGACAATGTATACCAATAACATTGACAATGCCATACTTTCATATCGACTCAAAAAAACAAGTGCACGAGCGTCCGATATCGACAAAACTATGTCGAATAAGTGCCGTGAAATTATAAATTTCTTACATCGCAGTAATGATGGCCAAGTATCACGTCGGGGTAATTTGTAACTTCATTGTTCTGCTCTAACTGCTACGAAAGCTGGCACGAAACGAAGATGATAGAACCAGTAGATCGCGCTTAGAGAAAAACTGTAACATACTACGAGTACGCACTACCACTGAATTAAAACGCACTGCTATACAATTAATAATAGCTCCTACTGCTAAGAAAGTTAGCACGAAACGAAGATGATAAAACCAATAGATCGCGCTTGCAGAAAAAATAATTCCAAAGGATGAAGTATCTACTCTGCACTGTTTTAATGAATTTGCAATGTTGGTAATTGGTTAGTTTAGGTTAAATTTTGAACCACTTCCCGATGTCCGATTGAGCTGTTTGGTATACCTGTGTAACTCCGTTAACAATGCTAAAACAGCTTATTCTTAAAACATCTTTTAAGTATCTCGTTATGATCAATATGGTGAGTGAATGAGTGATCAACGGCCTACGGCGCCATTTTAGTACCCATTATCCAAATCAAGACCCTGTCCTCACCATTTATGACGCAGATTTCAAAATCTCCATATGCAGACATCATTACCGTTGTTGTCCTAATATGACACATTCCGCAACCTAATGTCAAGCCCCATTTTACCAAAATGTTACAAGCCGTTTGTTATTGTCATTTGAATTGTTAAAAAGATCACTAATGTTCAACAACGGACGACACGGTCAGTCTTCGGATGGGTGACCGCAGGTGACATTTACAATTAATATTGAGCCAATGCATAGCGGCGGTAGTGATGGCAGTGGTTTCACCACCACCGTGGTGACTGTGGTATTAACGTGTTAAATTGTTGGCCGTGCTTGTTTGTCCTTTTTTTTTTTTTTTTTTGACCCAGTGGAAATCCTTTATGGATACCCCTAACCCGGGGGAGCCGGGGTTATGTGGGAGTCTCCGCCCTGCGGCGGCATACCCACTAAAACCACTGGGAAGTTGACCTCATTCCCTTGTAGCCGGGGGCAGCGGGGTTCCCTTTCGGAGTCTCCGCCACCCTCAGCCAGGGTCGGCCCTTCGGCCCCGTCTTCCGTGCGTCAAGAGAGGGACGGCCCTGGTCACCCAAGGCCGCCCCCAGACGTGTGGAGCCGGTGCAAGCCAGCGGAGAGCCCCCCGACCCTCCGCCAGTGGCCCCACTAAGGAGACGGAGAGGGAAGGAGACGATGATCGGATCGCCCCCTCCTCCCTCCCCGTCGTCTGCGCCGGAGCGGATCCTGCGGGAGTCGTCCTCCCCGATCCGCCCCGCGGCCCCTTCTGCGACATTACCTCTTCGCAGAAGGAGACCACGGCCTGCCACGATCTCTCGCCGCCGAGCATGGCTTTCACCACGAACGGCAACGAGCGATCCCCTCCTCCTTTCCTTGCACTCCCGACCGCGACCCACACGCGGCGAGGAGCACAAGGAAAACCCCCCCTGGTGGCATTGCTGCCACCAGCCAAGCGTGGAGCGCCGTATCCTCCAACGCTCCACACTCCACCACACACCATCCGCTGTGCCCTCTGCTAGTCAGAGGGACACGCGGACGGGCTCACCGTGTCGGGTTATTTGCCAGCGTGCGGTAATACTGCATAAAAGCTGCAGTATTACCGCACGCTGTTGCCCAGGGTGCACCACGAGGAGGTTACCCGACCTAGCACCCCGTGCTTGTTTGTCCTTTTTTTTTTTTTTTTTTTTGTTTACCCAGTGGAAATCCTTTATGGATACCACGCCCGCCCCGGGGGAGGCAGGGTGGTTATGTGGGAGTCTCCGCCCTGCGGCGGCATACCCACTAAAACCACTGGGGTGTTCGGCATCCGCCTGAGATGGGGCAAGGTGGGGTCGCGTTAGCAATCGCCACCTTGCCCCGGCGACGGACCCGATTAGGGCCCCCTGCACCTATGGAGGGGTGACCCTGTTCCCCAGGATCACCCCCCAGACAGTGTGGGGTCGTGCAGGCCGTTAGAGTCCCCCGACTCTCCCGGCAACCCCACTGCCGAGGAGCGAGGAGACGGGCGAACCGCCTCCTCGCTCCCCAGCCCCGCTCGCTCGCACGTGGTGGGCAGTGTGGTTAGCACCACCCACCCCGCTTTAAGCCCACGTTCCTTTCACACCCGGCCGCAAACCTCACGCGGCGAGGTGCAAAAGGAACCCTCCTCTTTCCCTTGCACTCCCGACCGCGACCCACACGCGGCGAGGAGCACAAGGAAAACCCTCCTGGTGGCACCGCTGTCACCGCCCGAGCGTGGAGCGCCGTTTCCTCCAGCGTATACCACACTCGTCACCGGCGGCAGCAGTGCCACCGTCCAAGTGTGGAGCGCCGCATCCCCCGGCGTCCACCACACTCAGACCCTCCTCCTTTCCTTGCACTCCCGACCGCGACCCACACGCGGCGGGGAGCACAAGGAAAACCCTCCTGGTGGTCCGAGCCATCGCTCAGACCCCGGCTCATCCGCTGTGCCCTCTGCTAATCAGCCCTCTGCTGCCAGAGGGACACGCGGAAGGCCCCACCTCGGGTTCCTCTTAGTTTCACCGGGCTCAGTGCCACGGCTACTTATCCCCCCCGCCACGGAAAGGCGGGAACCCATTCGGGGGGGGTGCTTGTTTGTCCTAACTCAATAAACGCTAAGCCATGTCAGGGGCCTTGAGATGGCCTAAAAGCTTTGACGCCAGGGCTAGCACTCAGTTACTTTAGTCTTACATAATTTTAATAGTTCTATTGTCATGTATTTACAAAGAAACGAACGAATTAAACATATGCTTGAGGTAAGGCCAGGTGTTATGAGTTTATGACCACGCGTCCGACCGGGGGGCACCAGACCGTACGTTGTGGGGTGACCATACTTACATACATTTAGGAGATAAAAGGTCTTCGAAAAAAAAATTCGCATACTTATTTTTTAAATTTCCTAGGCTAGGAACTTTCCTTTCCTAGGAACTTGGCCTATACGAACATGCTTACTGGAATTATTTATGAAGATATAAAATCACTGAGAAGGAATTTAGTAAGTAAAAGATTTTTTTATTTTAAATTATAGAAAGTCCTATTGTACCTACATTCAATAATGAAATTGAAAATTTTAGTATTCTACGTAAAAACATCGTATCGTACATAAAAACGTTCTTCGTATCTAAGTACGAGTATAATAATTTACAGTTCTTTGTCTCGCCTGCAACATTGCAAAATTTTACACGTCTCTCTGGTATGACGCCCTCGATATTAAAATAGTCACATATACAAATAAATTTTTATTTGACTTGCCGTATTAGTAAGTCTGTATTTCAGTGTTGGTCAAAACTTGCAACTAAAATTTGAACCAGTCGATGTCCGATTGAGCTGAAATTTGGTATAGGTACGTCTGTAATTCCGATGACAATGCAATAATAATTAATAGTTCAAAAAATTAAAAATCACGCTTTGTTTAGTGTATTGTCATCGGCCCTCGATATATCTACAAAGTTTGAAGAAAATCTGGCCGTTTAAAGTGGGTCAAAAACGCGCCCAAAGGAGTGGGTTATAAACAAACATACAACTGAAGCTAATATAAAGCGTGCAATAAAAGCAGGATTTAAAAATATTTTTGTAATTGATCGAACCATCTCGAATGCAATATGGTCTCCCCATTCCATATAATAACTAGCCAGCACGTTGCAATGCTTCACGGTTGGTGACCACGACAGTCTACATACATTTCTACAAGATGTGATGTACTCTTGTGACGTAACTATAGAACCAGTGTATGGAATCTTTGTTTCGAGTGCAACGCCTTGCTATCTTGTTAATCGCGAGTGAAAGTCATCATTCTATTCGCTCATCTTTAACAAGCTGTCCTTTGCGGCTTCACTCGTGCGGTGATGAAAAAAGTAGCCTATGTGTTGATCCAGGACATAAGCTGTGTTTACCCCAAATTTTATCGAAGTCGGTTTAGTAGTTACGGTGTCAGATGACAATTATTCACACCCAACTTTTCTTGTAACGAGTAGGATAGGACTCGCTCATGCCCGAGACTTCGTGCCGGGTAAGGCTCGATTTCGGGCTCGCAGCTGTAGAAGAAATGATAGTACCGTCGCAGATTTGGGGCTACAAAGTATAACCTATAAGCACTCAGAAATTGTGTAATTTTTTTTTGTAGTTTTTTTATTACAGGCCACCAATCTATAGGCAGTGGCACGTTCCAGTAGGTACGTTCCTATAAAAAGAGTCGAGATCCTGCGCAATCTTTGTAATTTTTAAATTGAAGAAATAATTTGATGTTAGAATTTATACTTTCAAAGTTTACCATGTTTTCAAGTTTATATCAATTAGTTTTTTGTCTACCAATACGTGACAAGTCTTGCCAAACTAGTTGACCGTGCACTGGAACCAAACCAATCATTATTGTTTAACTAATTATTGATTTCACAGTTTGTTATTGACCTTTAAGATATTGAGTCTTCATCAAACCATCTTTTTACACAATAGTAGGTGTTCCCCGATGGTTATGATATACCTAATATAACGTCTCACACTCATAGCTCCCCACTAGGACACGAGTATACCCTGTGTCGGGGATGCCATGGAACACACAAAGACAAGGACAACTAACGCCCAGACCCTAAACAGATATTTGAATTCATCATTCAAATATCTGCCCAGCCGGGAATAGAACCCGAGACCTCTGGCATAGGCGGATATACTACCACTGTGCCAAACAGGTCGTCAAATAAGGGTGTCTTCAAGTCGCCAGTGAATTGGTTTCAACTTACTAAGTCTTCATCATTAACAACCCGTTTTCTACCCAATAGGAGGTGATCCCCGATTCCCCGACGTCTTTAATTTTGCTCTAGTACTTAGGATGCAAATCAGAAGATTTATGGGTGACTTCAAGTCGCGAGTGAATCGGTTCCTTCTAGGCGAGCGTGCTGCATCGTAGACCACATTGCTTACCATCAGGCGAGATGGCGGTCAAACGCAAGCCTAAAAAAACACTGCTGGGATTATAAACCTCCGCTTCAGCTTCAGAACAATCAGCTCTTCCATAAAAAAATATCAATGATGTTCGACAAAATGGAACAGCTGTTTTTTCTTCGTGTTCTGAGCTGGATCCATGGTAAAAGTTGTTTATAATGATGAATAGGTAGGTACTAGGTATTATAAGCCTTATTCGGCTGAGCCAACCCTCTCCATATAAACCTGTCTTCTTATTACATCTATTTCTTATAATAATCCCGTAAATCCTTCATAAAACATAAATTAGATTTCAACCAACTAATCCGTACCAAACCTTGCTAAAGCCAGTTACCCATACACCAGAACCAAACCAATCACGGTAAATCGGTTAATCAATAACCGACGATTAAACCTATCAAATTAAACCATAATCGCTGGTTAACTGCAATTAACTGTAGCGCAGTGACCTTTAGTTTGTGGATTGTTTTATGAATTGATTAATTATGGTATTGTTTTCAATGGTATACAATCGCCTTTGAAGTTAGGTAATTTGGAATTCAATTCGATGGTAATTTTACTTTCAATTTGTTTGTTATTAGAGCTATGGAGTTAGAGTGGCAGTCATGGGTTCAGTAGTATAAACAGGGTTATAATGAAAGGGTATGTTAAGCCGAAAAGGGCTCACAACTCATCAAACACGAGAGACGAGACCAACCTGGAAATGATGAAAAAATTGCTGATTTTCTTTCGCGATTTTTGGGTTCCTCGCACAGTTGATCATAATGATGAGTACTTTGAGCCCTTTTCGGCTTTGGGTCCTTTTCTTATAACCCAGTATAAGTAGGGTCCTATCAATAATTATAATTTAATACAAAGGCGGCATTCAACAAAGTAATTAAACTTTTTAACTTTGATTTTGTTTACAATTTACATCTAATGTTTATAACATGTGTCGTCGCACTCTGCCCGTGGCCACTCCCGACTGTTGTGAACTGATACTTCCTGAGACATCAGCGATAGTTCTCTCCCCGTAAATAAGTCAGTCAACGAGTCCATCAACTAGTCTGTCTACAGATTGTAACTTCCGAAAAGCTAATATTGGATGAATGAACGAATGAAATAATGAATAAATGGTACAAGCCACAGATGAAAAAAAATGAGCAATTGTTTTTTTTCTAGATTAATCGGATTTATTTTAGTATGAGGATGTTAAGTTATATTTTATGGTAGAACTGCGGAAAGGGTAATATGGGTAAAATTCGCTTAAATCACTAATAAAGCATTAGTTTCCCAAAAGAAGCTAAGCAAAGCAATCCATATTTTAGTGCTTAGTGCTTACGTAAATAATACTTAAATAATTCTTTGTTTCTCTTTTTATTATTCTGACTTGATAGAGCAAGTTTCTGCATTTAGCCAACGTCATAAAAATAGAATAATATTCGTTCCAATTTCACAACCCGAAAAAATGCTATCTCATACAAATTGCATTGAAATTCAAAGTCACAATTCTTGCGCATAAAAAACGTGTCCTATCGCGTCGCCTAAATTGTTTTTGATAATCATTTCGCCTGTTTTATGCGCGCTGAACACGCAATATTTCAGTGTTTTATAGTAATTGTAACGCACACAGTTTTTTTGCTTCCTATCGTTTAGGCTTTCTATGTAATTTAGTTAGGTACCAAATTGAAAAAAAAAACCCACTTCAGACAGCAATTTTATGATTTATCGCTTTGAGTGTTGGTATTGTCAATTTGCTGGCAATTAACCATCGACGTAAAAAAATTTGGTTTATGTAATTTGGGACATAACTAAACTGCTAGACCTGTAAAAATCTAGAGTTTATAATAATGACAGAAATTCAATGTCGTATGTGGAATTGTGGATCTACCAACCCGCACTTGGCCAGCGTAGTGGAGTACGGCCTAATCACCCTTCGAGGGTAGATCTGGTATGTCAGTAGTGGGCTGTGTAAAAAAAAGTGACAACGAAGTTTCTGTGGAGTTCACAGTCACAACCCTATTTTAAAAGGTAGGCTACTTTGCAGCAAATAAATAAACGGTTCCTGCCCGCCTAGCACGGGCCGTGAACAGTCTTTCCACCGTTTTTATCCCGGGAGAAAGTGACAAACATTTCCATATTCTAGCTTCTAGCTGTCATTTCTACGCGTGAATAAAAACGGCGGGAAAACATTCCGTCTACGGCACGTGGTAGGCGGGATCACGGGCTTGTAAGATATAAAGTAATAAAGCAGACTCTGTCTGGCTGTGCCATTATTTATAGATAGTCTTGCAGGCTGCTCCGCATGCGTCAGAATTGATTTCCCTTCGAATGGTTTAATTTTTTGCATGTCGGCCATTTTGTATCGAGCAGAGGTCATTGCCCCAACTCCATTATTCGTGTACCTAATCGTGTGATTTGCTTCTGACAAAAGGCTCAATGGAAATCGTGATCCAGTTTTTTCTTAAGTGAGAGTTGTATTGGAACTATTCTCGGTTTATTTTAAGTGAAGATGGTTAGATTTTATGGAAGAAATATTCACACTATACTTAGATATAAAATTAGGATTAAAAATAGTTTCATTTAATACAGGCTGTTCTATTTTTTTATCCCGTTCGTACCTACTATTTTTGACAGAAGTTATGGTTGAGGTAGTTAAAGGTACCTAAAGTAGTTCAATCAAATAAATGATTTATAAAAATATATACCTACCGCAAAAACAAATGAATTACTAGTCTATTTTCTAAATAAAAATTAGTCGTCAGTTTTTAAAGATGAATTTTGAATTCCGCGAAGTAACGCCTGATCCAATAAACTACAAAAACTTGTTGAGAAACTAATTAATTATCTCTAAAAACCTTGACACACTCGCGACACAACGCCACCTATAATATTGTCATGACAATACAACCTGTCAGCTGTCATCTGTCATCTCCCGTCATTTATCACAGCGTCCTCGAAGTCCCGCAACGAATGGCTGCCCTAGTTGGGGATGTCTGGAGGTATTGTCATCTGTATTCTGTATTCAAGTTTATTCAATGCCTGCTTGGAATGGAAACTTTTATTCTAGAGTTGAATAAATTCTAATCATGAATAAGAGTGTTGTGATGGAATTATGAAGCAGCTCTGTTTTTATTTGTAAAAGCATTTCTCATTTAATTAAGTATCTAGCATTCTATTTGATCTGAGGTAGGTAACTAGGATGTCTTTTAAAGAGATGCTTATGCTGATACAAAAGTCCAAACAATGAATGTGATGTGACATGAGTCTGTGTATGTGACAATGATGTGATATACCTACTCGTATACAAAAATCCTACAAAAGTAGAAAAAAAAAATAACAGAAAAAGCAAAGTTTTTACGCACAGTAGGTATACTCGTATTTAATCTCTTATCTGACAAAATAGCATCCAACGTAGGTAGGGAGGGCTACCATCCGTCCGAATTGGTCCGGACATAAGTACCTATCCGATTTTTTTATTTTTAGTTAAAAATAAAAATCTTGTTTCAGGTTCGCGACTAAATGGTCCGAAGTCAATAATCCCGTCGTCATCAAGGCAGTAGCCATAAAAACAAAAAAAAACTCCGAATAAAGTGTCAAAGTCAAGGTAATTTTTTTAGATAACCGTTTTAGTTCTTTAAAACGTCACCGCCAACTTGCACTTGTGGCGCTGCACGCGTCCAACTTTCTTATTATATATAATATCGATCAAACAACAATCATCGCCCAAACACCCGATCCCGTTAGTCGCGTACAGAACTAATCGACTCGCTTGCTCGGAAAGCGTTTTTGTGTCGTGCGCAAAAAATCGATCATTTGTCCAATTTTTTGTGAAATGTAACATGAAAATGGCGTAGAAAAGTAGAAACCAATAGATAAACTATGAATCAACAAAGTTAGGTTTATTTTGTAGCAAAGAATATTTAGTAATACTCGTACTATTAAGTATATTATTTTCTAAGGAATTAAAACTGTTTGATCCAGATAAATGTTGGACAAACATACATACTTTAATAAATAACTTAGTAAACGTGATGTTCCTGTAACATTCAATGTTATTTAAGAGTAATAAATATTTCTATAAATACATTCTACTAATATTACAAAGGTCAAAGTTTATTTGTATGTCTAAATGTCAATCACGCAAAAACGGCTGAACGAAATTTGGTTCTTATATTTTTTCTCCCGAACACTTTAACAGTTCCTGTACGATTTCAGGTGAAATTGTAGGACACAGCTAGTAATAAAAAATATAAGCATAAAAGAGACTTGTTTTCCACCACAACAAATTAAAATAGTCCGAATTCTGAAAGATACCGCCCCCTACCCTTCCGCCCACGCATTTCCTTTGTTTTCCGCCAGACACTAAACTTCTTAGAGAAAAGCGTGGGTTTTCAATGACGTTACGGTTGCTGAACAAGAAAGAAGAATGTCATAGTAGATTTCAGTCGTGAAAAAGGTCGAAAATTTTAGGTTTCTACTATATTTTTTATTACATAAGATAAAAAGATAAAGAGAGGGCTCTTTTTCCGCAACTAGGCCGGTAATCGGCCCTTTTTGCGTGACATATGCGGGTTTCCTCACGATGTTTTCCTTCACCGAAAAGCCAGTGGTATGTAAATTCGTACATAAGTCCTAAAGAACTCATTGGTACGAGTCGGGGTTTGAACCCGCCACCTCAAGAATGCGAAGCGTCGGTTCTCCCACTGAGCTACCACGGCTTTTTTATTACAAACGACTTTACTTTTCGACGAAAGCGAGAGCTAAAGAAACCTCAACTGTTAATTATAATTCCCGTGTTAAGTAAATAAAGCAAAATGTTTGTTATAATTAGCACGAGAATACTCACGTAAAAATTAATTTGTTTACTGCAAAGTTCTAAGCTAAAGTACATACATACATATTTAGCATAATATATATCCATACATACGGTTTCAATAACAGAACAGTATGAACACAAGTTGGTTAGTTCAACGTCTTTCTAAATCCTATTTATGAATGTATGAATGAGATAGCCCAGGCACAGATCTAGGATTTCGTTGGGGAGGGGGCACATTTTTTTATACAAGGTGTAAAGGAAAGGTGTAGTAATACTTAAAGGTGGTCTTCTACACGTCGAAGTAAACCACTTCTAGAACACAAGCTAAATTCGACAAAGAAAATATCGAATCGAATAGAAAATTAATTTATCATGTGACTAATTATTTTGTATGGAGACTTGATATTTTTTTCACAAATAGTAAACTTGTGCCACAAAAGTTGTTAACTTTGAAGTGTAGAAGAATACCGTTGTATTACAACACCTTTCCGTTACAGCTTGAATAAAATACATACATTTTATCTGAAACCTAAAAGATAAGGCCAAAAATGATTACCTATAATCTAAATCTAATGTTTGATTTAAATTTTGATCAAAATTAAGTACCAGTCCAGACTCGGAGGAGGGGGGCAACTAAACCCCTCAGTATACCCAATCCTGCCTAATATAAGAACCAAAACTCAACGTTTTGTGTATAAGATACCTAGGGCTTAGGTATAGATACCTAGGGCTCACCCTGTCCGTCTAGACTCCCTAGAGTCGTAAACATTTCAATAACAAAACCGGCGGGTACAGTACATGTTTGGGTAAGCCAGGGACTTTGGTGCATATTGGTACTACTGGTGGTATATTGTCTTACTTTATTACATGCTTTTATTTAACTTGCAATATATTTAACCCTCAGATCAAGTAGAAAGACAGATAGAGTCCCGCCCTAGATACAGGTGAAGCCAAAAAAACTTCCAGTGTTCGTATACTTCAAGCAGACCTACTCGTAGACGCATAAAAACTACCCGAATCAATCGTCAATTCTTACGTCAGTTGCTTAGCAGTTTTTATGCGTCAATATGTACTTGAAGTATACGGGGTACTTGAAGTATATATAGGGTAGTTTTTTTGGCTATACCTGTATCTAAGGCGGGAGACTCTATCTGCTTTTCTACTTGATCTGAGATGTAACCATTTTTGTTGGGGCGGAATCTTGCAACTCAATTTCGAACCACTTCTCGATCTCCGATTGAGCTGAAATTTGGTATACGATTGTAACTCCGATTCTAACGACAATGCAATAAAAGCTTGTTATTAAAAATGTTTTTGAGAGATTTTTCATATGTAAATAGTTCTATTTTACATTAGTGGGTGTAGCATCAGCGTCTACAGACAACAAACGCCCTTTTTGGGTGAACCAATTCGAATAAAATAGGTACATCTCTAATTGTTAACAATACCGAGCACGTACCAAAATAATCAGCCTTGAAACACGCGTGCCCAATATAGCCAATATCGATTATACCGATTCGGCAATCGAATCGTATCGATCGTTAAATCGAGTCCGATTTTGAACTGCGCGTCGATTTAAACGGTTGTCATTGTTGGCTATCTTATTTGTGCTTTTTACACGCTTTATATTAGCTTCACCTGTATGTTTGTAACCGACTCCTTTGGGCGCGATTTTGACCCACTTTAAACGGCCAGATTTCGTTGAAACTTTGTAGATATATCGAGGACCGATGACAATACACTAAACAAGCGTGTTTTTAAAATTTACTTTTTATATTAATTCATGGAGATACAAAGTCACTGAGAGGCAGTAAAAAAAATTTCAGTGACAAATATCAAATTCAATATTTAAAACCGTGACAGAAAAATCGTTCTAAAAAGTATGAAACAAGAAAATATTTTCATCTCCAGGCTGATTCAGCTATCCGAACGTCGCGCGGCGAATGTATTCGACGACTATCTTCGAAAAGTCTTCCGCCTTCGGACAAATTACCCGTAGGTATTCTTTCTGAAATTGTCATGTACTTACTACCTACAAACTTTTCGATATGTATAGATTTTTTTTTTGACGTGATAACGTCTTATAATTCGATGGAGCCGGGTGCAAGTACGAAAAAAGTGTGACGTATGTGCCGTTACCTCGATGAGGCGCTCTGAGTGAAATTGTGATTTCCTATATTCTATTTTTGAAAAATGAAACCATTCCATCAGTATTTTCATAGGACGTTGTCACGTTCAACTATCGTCAGTAAACCGACTTTACAGACAACCGATTTTTTTGTATATTCAAAATGATAATCAGAAAATAGCTGTGGTCATAGACTTTGTTATTCATTTATGTAATTATTATTTTCAGTCTGTATTATTGTTTTTAATTTCATGCCCAGCGATTTTCTATCACGAAAGAGATTACTATCATGTTGTTCCTCCTTTAATACGTAATAGTTATGTATGTGTGTGTGGTAGGTCAGCGACCGAGACTGTGATTCCAAACGTTAAAGTACCGATTAAAATGGTCATAAATGATGTATGGACGTCTGTGCCTTGAATCGGACCTCTTCTTAAGCGCTCGAGACTATCTCCGTCTCTCTCACTCTCATGACATTTCTAATAAGAGCGACAGGGACCGAGATAAAATCTCATTTGGCAGAACAGGGTCCCGGAAACTAAATGGTCGTAAATTGAAATGTATTACATTGTACATTGTAGAATAGAACAAGAGCTCCTTTAGTAGCTCTGCTGTTGTTTTCGAAGCATCTTTGCAGTCTGAAGTGCCAGTGAAATGTGGAATGGAGACAGTTTATTATTAGAAAATAAACTGGTTCCATAACAACCCTGTATGACTTTTTTAATATTTTTTTATCTATCCTCTCCATCCTAAGGTTGCCTGGAAGAGATCGCTCTTAGCGATAAGGCCGCCAGATGTCGCACTAGTTTTTAGGTGTTATAATCCTTCTGTTTGTAATTTATGGTGTGAATAATAAAGAGTTTATCTATCTATCTATCTATGACTACTACTATCTATATTTATCTACTACAATATATTTCCCTTTCCGTATAACCCTGTAATACAAGGTAATAAGGAAAGGATGCTAAGCTAAAAAGGGCTTATAGAGTAGGTGTTCATCACTGTGAATAACTTTTACAGAATTCGCGAAAAAAAAATCCGCTGTTCCATATATTTTGTAGTGTCCTGGACATTTTTCTATGGACAGCTGATTTTTGAAATGTAATAAGTTGCTAAAACCATCGCATGATTAATGGACGACCTCTAATGGGCTGTCTCTATTCCGAATTTCACTTCATCAATTAAACAGTTTCAGCGTGACAAATACACTCACAAACTTTCGCATTTATAACATTAACTAGCTGTTTCCTGCCACGCTTCGCTGTGGATTAAAAAAAATAGGTAAAAACAATCCTTGATGCGGATTATATATCATGCTAAAATTTCAGCTCGATCGGTGCAGAACTTTTTGAGTTTTTGAAGCGTACACAAACCAACATAACATTTTATATATATAGATGTGAAGAACACTTAGTTTAAGCATTACCTAAACCATGTAATTACTTTCGATAGATCTAATTGCCCGAGTCTTGTAGCCCACGCGTGGGCGGGCGTGGGCGGACGCGACTTATAAAGCTAGCCCGGCGCCAGTCGGCACAGCCTGTTATTATTGAGTTGGGCGATTTTTGTGATTTTTAAAAACCTTTTTAAAAATTACTTAAAGTTAGATAAACTTCTTTATTGTTCACTTCAGAAATAACGCTTAAAGCTAGTGCAAAAACGCTATCGCTAACCTTAATATCAAATTCATCCAAATCTATTCAGCCGTTATTGAGTGATTGAGTAACAAACATACGAACTTTGAGATATTAAACTTATATGAAACTAGCTGACCCTTGCCCACTTCGTTGGGCATAATGTTAATTAAACCCGAAGCCATCGCGCGCCGTTCGGACCGTTTTTTCTCCGATTCACTTTGCAAAACGGACTACCACGTAAAAGCCTTTTTATTTTTCGGTTTTTTATATAACCTATGACACTCAGCAATAATGTGGCTTTCTATTGGTGAAAGAATTTTTAAAATCGGTTCAGTAGATCCCGAGATTACCCCTTACAATTTAACAAATATACAAACACACAAACTTTACTTCTTTATAATATTAGTATAGAAGTATAGATATAGATATTAGTATAGATAAACAATAGTTTATTTATTTACTCGACTCGACTCGATTTATTTGAATTATTGCATTGTCATCTCATCGGTCTTTGCCAGGTGTGCAAAGTTTGAATTAAATCTGATCGTTCAAAGTAGGGCAAAATCGAGCCCAAAAGGGTCCGTTACTAACATACAGGGATACAGGTAAAACTAATAAAAGCGTGTTAAAAAAACAGCTGTTCCATGGAAAAATGTCAATGGCACTCGACAAAATGTTTGGAACAGGCGATTTTCTTTCCGCGATATCCGGGTTGGTCCCATAGTAAAAGTTGTTTCTAATGATGAGTACTATGAGCCCTTTTCGGCTTGGCATACCCTTTCCTTATAACTCTGTATAGTTCATAATATTGGTAAGATTTGACTGAAGCCATAAATAACTCCCAACTGGGTATCAGGCTGCCCAGCCCACATGCGCAGGTTCAGTTGCGTAAGTCTCATTAATATTCGAACAGTTCTAGGACCAAAACCAGACTTAGCCGTTTTGAAACGTCTGGTTACTACGTCAGATGAAATAATTAATATATTCAGAGTGCCTAGTGCGAGTTTTTTTCGTGTAGTTTCGTACGTTAACGATCGCAAACTACAATTTGTATGGAACTATTGTAGTTCATCTTATGAACACTAGGTGGCGCGGTTTTTATTCCCACAAATTGTAGATTACGTTAACGCGATCATTACGTAAACTACATTTATAATAATAATACACTAGCCGGGGTTTATGTATTTCCCTAAAAAAGGGGGATTTGCTGCAACGCCATTTACCGACCGATTTTGATAAAGGCAAATATATTTGGAATCCAAATCTAAACAAGAATTTCGAATATGAGTTAAAAGACTGATTGTCGCAAAAAAGTTTCGCGAGGTCTACTGTTCGCAGAACTACCAGTTATAATAGTTGTCACCGTAAAAACTGGTGCTAATCATCGTACTTCTTGGTGATATCAGGATGCTCCGTACTTGGTGAATTCATCATTTTCTTAGCGGAATTTAGATGATCATTTTTCTCAGTGCAGAAGCCTCAGGCAATGCTATATCAGCCTAACCTGTCAGGTGTTTCTGCTTTTCCATGCAGGGTTAGTCCTAAAGGGTATGCTAAGCCGAAAAGGGCTCATACAACTTTTACTATGGGACCAACCCAGAATTCGCGAAAAAAATCCGTTGTTCCACACATTTTGTCGACTGTCATTGATATTTTTCTATGGAAAAGCTGATTTTCTCGCGAATTTCGGGTTGGCCGCAAAGTAAAAGTTGTTCATAATGATGAGTACTATGAGCCCTTTTCGGCTTAGCATACCCTTTTTGACTAACCTTGTATACCTACGAACTGATAGCACTTTCACTGCTCGCAACTCGTTTCCAGTTACGGGAGAGCAAATAATGATATAATGTTTCTGAGAAAATGCATTACATAGAACGTTTAGTCTTATACTGGATTGATTGCATTTGCTCATACTAAACTTGTCTATCTACTTAGCTATACAAGGCTACAAGGAAAGGGTATGCTAAGCCGAAAAGGGCTCATAATACTCATCGTCGTGAACAACTTTTACTGTAGGACCAACCTGGAAATCGCGAAAAAAATCAGCTGTTCCATAGAAATGTCAATGACACTCGACAAAATTTATGGAACAGCTGATATGTTTTTCTCGATTTTCGGGTCGGTCCCATATTAAAAGTTGTTTGTAATGATGAGTACTATAAGCGCTTTCGGCTTAGCATACCCTTTCATTTTAACCCTATTTAATTATTGCACATGCACACTGAACTAATAACCTACAATTAAAAAAACTACTAAGTAGAAATTACTTTCGGTAGTACAAGGGCGATCTTATCGATTTCTTCTAGACATATTCTTTTCATTTACGTGCTTTATTTTAGTAAATAGAAAGAGCCAAATAACTAATTGAACTCCAACATTACGTATTCCTCACAGCACGGTACCCTCATCCTGGCCGACCGCTGATTGTCAATTTCGCACGTTCCCACGGTACAGCCACAGATTAGGTTATAGTTACTAAGTGTTCACCGCGGTATCACATCTCAACCCGTTTGTGCATTCACCTTGCTGGGTTATTCTTGGGCGCTTGAGATTATCCCTGTCACTCTTACTCTGATGAAATTTGTAATGGGAGCGACGGTGACCGAGATAATGTTTCGCTTGCCGGAACAGGGTGGGTGGTAGGTATATAGGTATTGTAGAGCAGTCGATGTATGTTAGGATGTATGAATGGATAGCTGACCTCTCTCTTTGATTCTTAGGTTCTTATACAGGGTTATTCATAAAGGGTATGCTAAGCCGAAAAGGGCTCATAGTACTCATTTTGAACAACTTTTACTATGGGACCAACCTGAAATTCGCGAAAAAAAAATCAGCTGTTTCATAGAAAAAATGTCAATGACACTACAAAATGTATGGAACACCTGCTATTTTTTTGTGAATTTGGGGTTGGTCTCATAGCAAAAGTTGTTCATAATGAGGAGTACTATGAGACCTTTTCGGCTTAGCATTACCCTATAACCCTATACTTTAAGGTAAATTCGAGAAGCCTTTTTTTATGCTATTGAGTGACGAGACGAGCAAATCGCTAGCCTGATGTTAAACGTCACGTTTGCCCATGACAGGTCTGCACCGCTTAGAATTTTGAACTCATACAAGATGCAAGATGGCAAGATGGCGGTCAAATGCAAGCCTATTATGTACTGAATAAAAAAAAATATAATTCAAGACCCACTCATACATACGAGTATCAAAACCTGCGCTCGTCACCCTGAGATGTGATGTTAAATCTCCTATTTGCCTGAAATTTCACTGGAAACAATGAAAGCCTGTATCGACACGGTATTTATACAGTATTTCGGAGGAGTCTGACGGGATCTACAGGGCCATTAGAAAAGGATAAACCAAGCCGAAACAGGCACATAGTACTCATGATTTTGAACAACTTCTACTATGGGACCAACCCGGAATTCACGATAAAAATGTCAGCTGTTCCATAGAAAAATGTCAATAACACTACAAAATGTATGGAACATCAGCCGAATTCGGGGTTGGTCTCATTGTAAAAGTTGTTCATAATCATGAGTACTATGAGCCCTTTTCGGCTTAGCATACCCTTTCTGTATAACTATTAAAAAGGGCATATTTATAGCCAAGTTCCGACGCAACTATACCAATATGTAAGTGTATATCCAGTATACATATCAATAAGTTATTGTAAGTCAGTCCTTGTTTTCAAGCGCCATATTATGAAGCCCGCAGTGCCGGGAGACGCCGGCGGATACTGCCACCATATCAGAAATAGAACAGCGTTTTGTCTGTAAAGAATAACAATGAGGGAAAATTTATTATTGTTTTTTGTGTAAGCTCAAAAGGGCCTTTGGATTTACTCCATTTCATTTTATAAGCGAATTTATGAGTTCACGGAATCTCCATTCTTGCGTAGATGAGTAGGATATTTATTTCATAATGATTTGAACTTTTAGGTTACAATTTAGGTCTTACCTCTCATCCAAACGTGGTCTAGAAGATATCGCGATAAGATCGCCTTTTGCACCATTTTCTTATGTGTTTTACAGTGTTTGTGAATTACTTTTTGTGGCGTCAAAGCAATTATTGCATTGTTTTATTATTGCAAATTTTCTAAAATAATTTGAACATTGACGTGTCACGGAGAGATAAATAAATATCGTTTCACACTAATAGCTCTCCACTACGATAACCCGTGTCGGGGATGCCATGGAACACACATAAAGACAAGGACAACTAGCCAAATCTAACGTTGGTGGCTGCTAGTAACGTAGTAACCAAAAAACCCCATCCGGAGACCAGGAGTCCAATGCCCGTGATAACTCTGTTAGCAAATAAAAAACCCCGCAATATTCTACGATAACAACCATCCACCACCGGATGACACCTATCCTCGAACCACAAAAACACATTTTTCCCGATTACACCCCATCTCCGGTTACCGTCGTATCCGTACGGACGCCATCCGTTCGTCTGATGTCTATGGCACAGAGTATGGAAGGAAAGATGGATGATTCTAAATCTTCACTCTTCTATCACTGGACAAATGTATTCTCTATTTCTACTCCGTCGTTTCTTTTGTGTTGTGCCATAAAAAGCTCTAAAAGTACTCTAGTATTTTGAGTATACCTTGAGCCTATGCGGCCAGCGGGGAGGGCGTTTTTATTGTACTTAGATTATTGTCTACTATTATTTTTAGATGATATTAATAAATAGTATTATTGCATTATGCTCTAAAATCGTGCTATTACATACCAGCCAGCTTTATGCCTATTCATTATTAGGTACTACCGCGCATTCTTACGATTGAAAACTGAATAATTTGTCATTAAGTTTTACAATGCCTCCTCGTAGCCTTTTCAAAGTTTACCTTCTGTTTTTCGTAGTCTGTGTTGCCGACTTCCGCTGGCCATCTATAGGCCTTGATCCATAGCCCTTGGATTAGTCATCCTTCAGTTATTGGCTATTGCCTTTTGTTATATAACCTTGGCAGAGTATTCGCCATGCATTGTGAATATTGTGATTCTTCTTACTATGTCCTGTCTCGCTATATTGTGGTTGAATTTAACAATAACATTGGCTACGTGATCTGTATAAAAGTACTAAACTGCTAGAGTGTGGAATGCTTTGCCCGAGTGGGTGTTCCCCGATAAATATAAACTGGGTGTCTTGAAGTCGCGAGTGAATCGGTTTCTTCTAGGCAAGCGTGCTCCATCGTAGACCGCATCATTTCTTACCATTAGCCGAGACGATAGTCAAACGAGCCTATAGAATAGAGTATAGAATAATTTAAAAAAGTACTAATACAGATGCAACTGAGTGTAACTCACTCATTTACAAACTTTCACATTATTAGAGTGCTACTCAAACTTAATAGTCAGCTCGCATGTTTATAGGCATTAATTAGAAGCAATGCGTTTTAGCCCGAAACTCATCTAAGGGTTCTACCAGGCAAAGAGCAGTCACGCGTTCAAGCGTCCGTAGTTCGCGATCTGCGTTTCGTCACGTTACATACACATGCCCAATTGCCCACACAACAAGCAATCTAACGCGAACGCGGAACGCTTGACGCGTGACCGATCTTTCTGATAGAATCTCCTAACGTGACACGTGATCTGACAAATCTTAATAAAAAGTATGACAGGTAATTTTCAGATCATCATCATTATCACGGGTAAACATTACTCAGACTGGTTTCGGACCTTTAACTTTGGTATCATCTTTCTTATATTTGATGACCATAATTACTTAATCAATGTTTATCCCACGCACACCGTTGTTTACATTATGCCCTCATCAAGAAAGTCCCTGTTTGCAACCTTCGCGGCGGTTAGCTGTTAGCACAGTTATAATGGTTTTTGTTTGCGCAGCACCCGTTGATAACGACTCGGGATTCCGGCCGCGTAGCTAGTCGGAAGTCGGGTTGGGATGGTAATGCGTGGACGTAGTCTAGGAGGCCCCTTGGGGGCAATGGAGATTTCATATTATTCCTGCAACCGTCCGGAGAAGAAATTCAATGGCGTATGTGAATCCACCAATCCGCACTTGGCCAGCGTGGTGGAAAATGGCCTAATCACCCTTCGAGGGTGTATCCCAGCAGTGGGATGATTAAAAAGGTTGAATATGATGATGATGAGCTACTCGGAAGTTGGGTTGGGATGTTAATGCGTGGACGTAGTCTAGGAGGCCCTTGGGGGCATTGGAGGCGAGATAGGGCCCAAGTTTGACAGTTTTAGTAGACAGGTTGGGTTTTTCTAAAATGATGTCCTTGTCTAATAGGTTGCAATGACAAACCTCACGTTCGTTTTGGAAACGATGGCAAAACTAACAAGTAAGTGACAAAATCGTTTGCACACGTTCGTATCTCTTTTTACTTGATCTGAGCTTATTGTTTCCAGTCATAGTACGTTCACATCAAATTTTATTGAAATCTCACTTGATCTGAGCATGTGTGCGTACCCTTACTACAAATGTCACTTACCTAGACAAAAATACATTTATATTTTAAGAAAAAATAATTTCTGCCCTTTTAAATTTCACCAACAGAGCTGTCATAGCGTTGTCATCATTGTCTTTAATCTCCCCGATTTATACAATGAAAAAGATGCTATATCTGCCCCAACACAACGTCCTGGCTACGCCTAGCTTCGTAATATGCTTTTGGTATAACACTCACGGTCTTGGTTATAATTATAACTTTATGTCATCGGAGGTTGAGTTGATTAGTTTACTTAAAGTTTGTTGATTAAATCATCAGCTATGAGTATGATCGATTTTTCATAGCACTGGCTTTGCGGTGAAGGAAAGCATCGTGAAAGTAAACCTGCATATGTCCAGAGAAGAAATTCAATGGCGAATGTCAATCTACCAACCAGCACTTGGACAGCGTAGTGGAATACGGCCTGATCACTCTTCGAAGGTAGACCAGCCCCCTAGCCAAATTGCAATCCCATAATCGCAAACGCTACAGAAGGCTAAGACAGTGTATGGGAATGACATCTATATATCTATATATATATGAAAATGAATCTCTATTTCCCTTGGTCATCGCATCACGCGTGAACTGATGGAACAATTTTGCTAATTCTTTTTTTGTTGTTTTAATTATTGTCTGGAGAAAGTTCTTATGAAAGAAAAAATTAAGGAAGTCGAGCAGAACATAAGAAAATTTAAGACAATTTGAATTCAATATTCATAGTTAAGACAGGACAACGTCTGTCGGGTCAGCTAGTAAAATATAAATCTATGAATAGATTATAGAAATGTCATTTCCATACATTATTGTACAGTTTTCTATAGCGTTTCGATTATGGAATTGAAACTTGGCCAGGGGGCTGGTATTCCAGTAGCGGATTGATAAAAGGTTGTTGAGAGTTGTTTAGTTGTTTTATCGAGATGGTGAGAAATGAGGACGAATAGTTTGTTCCGCATTAACCACCATTAGTTTCGTTTCACGCTGATCCAGCGAATTCTAAATTCACCGCGCTTATTTGTTTTGTTATTTTTCTTTGTTTTGTTTTCCGCCAATTTTTCGATTCGATCTTTTTCGATTTTTGGAAAAGCCAGTTTTTTTTTTTGTTTTTCTTTTCATGGTCTAATAGTTCTGATTTGGTGTTGATAAACATTACTTTAACATGTAAAGAAAACCGTTGTAGGTATCGGTAAATCAGAGTAGATAGTTAAAGCGTTTTCAAGTAGTAAAACAACGATCTGCGAAAGACTGGTCGCAAGTGGATGTGTTTAGCTGAAGGTCGTGGCTTGTGGCATAATTTAGGAGAGGCCTACCTCCAGCAGCGGTCAGGCACTAAGGCTGTTGATGATGAAAAATAACTGTTTATAAAACAGTGTAGAAACTTCTGATTTCTCGATACACTTTCGAGATATTTTTTGTCCATCTTTACCAAATGATAATATACCTAAATGCGAAAGTTTATGCGTGTATAAATGTTTGTTACCACGTACCTGAAAATTTGAAACATAAATAAACATTTCGCACTGATAGCTCCCCCATTAGCATACCTTGGCGGCGATGCCATGGAACACACAAAGACAAGGACAACTAACACCTAGACCCATAACAGATATTTGAATTAAACATAGATAGCTTATGCCCTGAATTAACACATTATTAACCTATCCATACATTCTTATAAAGTCAAAAGTGTAAGAATGTATGTCTGAGTGTATGTATGTTACTCTTTCACGCAAAAACGGCTGAACGGATTTACATGAAATTGGGAATTAAAGTTGTTCATGGTCTGGATTAACACATAGGCTACCTTTTATCTCGGAAAACGCGGGTGAAAAAACTCTCCCAGCATTCCAGACAGCCCCACAATCAGTTCAGTATGCATAACTGCGTGCATGACTGTAACAGTGATGCTAACCTGCTAACTACTCGTAGATGCAGGCATGCCTTACCGTTACCTCGTCTAACAAATGACAATGCGGGCCAGAGGTCGTCTGGCTTTGGTCATATAGAAATTGCATAGTTGCTTCGTCTATGGTTTGTTAATCAGTGGATTAGGTCTTTTGAGTTGAGTAGGTACAGTGGCGAGACAGAAAATAGGCATACTCGGCCGAGCAAACAAATCATGGGTCTTAGTGACTGTCTCGCCTCGTCAAACTGTTTATATGAAGCGAGTACTCGGCCGAGGGCACTGTCTCGCCACTGTGCTCGTTACGTGTGATCAACCCATTTCTGTTTTTTTTTTGTTTTGTACGATTGTCTTCTTGTAAATGCGGATTGGATGGGAGAGTTATGGTTCTTCTACCAACTTTTGTTTGAATCTGATTCTAGGTCCAAGGTTTTAGCTTTTAGCATGTTTGCAATGTTAGTTTGCTTCCTTATAATCTTGCAACTGATTTTGAACCACTTCCCGATGTCCGATTGAGTTGAAATTTATTAAACCGGTGAAACTCTGATGATCTTATTTTTATAAGATCATCAGAGTATTTTATAGTGTCCAAAAGGTAGGTAGGTAGGTAGGTTGGTAGGTAGTTATTTAGTATTAGAATGTATTTTATTTGAATGTATTTTAAGTATTTTTTACTATTTTTTTTTTTTTATGTAGGTTTATATGACAGTTTTTTTTTTCTTCTCAATATTGTACACCCCGTTTTTCTGTTTTTAGTCTATCCTCTCCATCCTAAGGTTGCCTGGAAGAGATCGCTCTTAGCGATAAGGCCGCCAGTTGTCGCACTAGTTTTATGTGTTATAATTCTTTTGTTTGTAATTTATGGGGTGAACAATAAAGAGTTTATCTATCTATCTATCTGTCTATAAAACATGACATAATAAAACCTTGAAAAAAACTCAAACGGCTCAACGTTAATGCTAAATTAGCCAAATCTCACATTCCTCTTTGTTCTAATCAGCTGCTAAGTACCAGGCCATTACACCTCACCCAAACTCAAACGGTACTCCCATACTTAGTGTTTGATCTCGCCGCAGATCAAGTAACATCATAACACGATGTAAACACGCTCGTAATGCGCTGGACTCATGTGAACGAACTGGCGCGTCGCGGCGTGCGGTGAATAACTAACAGCGAGTGTTTGGTAGTGAGATACACTCACGCACAATACTCTTACAACTACATTAGGCCCAAGTTTGAAGGCTTTTTAAGACAGATCTAAATTTCCTAAAACTATTGGCATCCTTGTCTAATGGCTTGCAATGATAAAGACAGAAATATTTTTAGTTAGTTTAGATCTGTCTTAAAATGCCTTCAAACTTGGGCCTATTGCATATACAAATCCAAACATTTCCTATAATCCAGGCAATCTTATTTCTACCCGACTGCTTAGAAGGAGGATAGGTACTATTTATTTTCTTTTTTTATTTACTTTTTTATAATGATTAGTTTTTGCCAAAAAGTACAAACACAAATATAACAGTGTAAGTATGTATGTTTTATACGTCATCTTATATATAAAATTCTCGTGTCACAATGTTCGTTCCCGTACTCCTCCGAAACGGCTTGACCGATTTTTATGAAATTTTATATGATTATTCAGTATCAGTAGGTCTGAGAATCGGCTACTATCTATTTTTCATACCCTTAAATGATAAGGGTTGTCCACCCCAAACATTTATTTTTATTTTTTGGACAAAATTTTTATTTCTTATATTGTTGCTTATGTGGCATTAAAAAATACATACAACCCTAAATTTTCACCCTTCTATCACCAACCCCTATTAATTTATATGGCAAAACAACGTTTGCCGGGTCAGCTAGTATGTATATAGTATATGTATATATACAAGGCTATAAGGAAAGGGTATGCTAAGCCGAAAAAGCCTTATAGTCTTCCTTATAATTCTGTATGTATTTCTGTCGGTTATATGTATGTGATTTCTTACTGCTTAAGCTTGGTCGATTTTGGATTGAGAGACGTCGTTTAGATTCGTAATTATATCCAGAGTATTTCGTTATATTTTATATTGGTTTGGGTAATGTTGTTGTACCTAAAAAATAGGTACCTTTTTGCCTTCTTTTTTGTCGCTGAATATACATTCTAACACGTGGACACACCGAACCCTCGCACTCTGCCACAGATCTCGAGCTACTTGAGACTGCATCACATTTACTTGGCTCCTCTAGGGTGCTTGAGGAGTGTGCGGAGCACGGGAAGTGGTCGGTCTTACGCTGCAAAAATTGTAGGTGCTTGCACGTATAAAACTGTTTTTCAAATGAATTTCTAGCGTATTTTTGCCTCCAAATCGGGTTGGTACACCTAGCATAATAAATTGTGACGTGAAATACGTAGCGAGCACTCGATCGATATTCGAGTAAATGGAAACTGCATGTTATAAGTGTTATAACTATACATTTTTCTATCGAGGCTTACAGTACAGGTATAAAGAGGAATCTAGGGATTTACTAATCGTTAAATTGATTCTATACTTAGTCTAACTAATTAAATAGAATCTCTTAATAGACTTCTTACACTTAAGTTACTACTTACTCTAATACTTACCTCTTAGTTATTTACTAATCTCAGTGCCGGCTTTAGCACTACCAGCGCCCTGGGCGAGATTCATACGGCGCCCCCCCCCCCCCCTTATTTTACTCGCGCCTTCTGCAAACTCATTAGAAAAAACTGGCCAAGCACGAATTGGATTCGCACTCGTGGTACGGAACCCCAGCAAACAAAAAAAAAACATTTTAAGTACTTACGTTATTCTACTTGCCAAATTTCATAGTTCTAGGTCAACGGGACCACTCTGCGGCGGCGCCCCTTTGTGTCCGGCGCCCTGGGCGGTCGCCCAACCGCGCCCTACCCTAACGCCGCTACTGACTAATCTTATACTTGCCACATAAGTAAGTAAGTAAGCTCGTATAGACCCAGAGGCCTGGTGTCAGTGGTTTTAGGCCGCCCGAAGGCTTCTGAGATGGCTTGACGGCTGTTGTTGAAGGACAAACCGGGACCTACAGTTTAACGTGTCATCCGACGCACGGTAGAGCCCAGTTAACGCCACCCGCGGTCACCCATCCGAAGACTGACCGTGTCGTACGTTGCTTAACTTCAGAGTGCCTAGTGCAAGTTTTTTTGCGTGTAGTTTAACTACAATTTGTATGGAACTATTGTAGTTCATGTTATGAACACTAGGTGACGCGGTTTTTATTCCACTAAGCACTTAGTCATCGGTTAGAAAAACTTAGTCGGGCTACGCTACGAGCGCTGCGTTATTTTCGACACGACTGTACTCCAGTGCCAGTCCCAACCCATTTCAATGCAGACAAACAAACGATGCGTCTGGTACAAAGTGGTGCCATATTGTACCACTTTGGTACTTCTTCCCTTTTGCTTCACGGCTATTCCATGGTTCGGAGGATCTTTGTGCCGGCTTCACGGTTATACCAAGCAGAGCAATGATTCCCAAAGTAGGTCCTTTGGAACCAACGGTTTTCGGAGAAAGGTCAAATTGATAAAAACAATATTTCATGCAGATCAGTGATTCCTAAAGTGGGTCTCGTAGAAAGGTTTTTCAAATTGAAAAAAACAACATTTCTAGGGTTCTGCGAAATTAATACCTTTATAATTGAATCGTTAATTAATTTGGGTTTGTTATAAAGCCACATTTACTAATAGTGTCTTTAATTGATAACAAGTTGCGCTCCGGGGTTTCACCTGCTTTCCTACAGGAACCGTTAAGCTTTCCACGATAAAAGTAGATTAGGCCCAAGTTTGAAGGCTTTTTAAGGCAGATCTAAATTTTCTAAAACTATTGACATCCTTGTCTATAGACTTGCAATGATAAAGACAGATATATTTTTAGTTAGTTTACATCTGTCTTAGAATGCCATCAAACTTGGGCCTATTGTACTCATATTAATCCAGGGCTTAAGCTATCTTCACATGAAATGTAATTTAAATGCGGTAGCCGTTTTTGTGTGATTCAGTAACAAATATTCAAGCAAACAAACTTCTAAAATAATCATATTAGAAGGATAGGAAGTAGGATCATAGAAGATCAATCATTAAAATCATTAATTAAATTAAAAATTGAAATAATCTCCGACAGAACATAGCTAAGAACACTGACTATTCGCCATTCAAACAAAAAAAAAACAAAACTGGACTTATCAAAAATCAAATTTTTTAACATCACATCGTTTTTGCCGTCGGACGTTAAAAAGAGGCTTTATTGAGTGGCCCGTTGCTTACAGTTTGAGAACCGCTGGTTTAGACGATCTCGTTCCAGTGTCACGGTTATTCTTCGGTTAAGGATCTTTGTCTTCAAAGAGTTCAAAGCTGTGATGTTTGCCGGCAGCGTTGTTTTTATTGACTTCTGGAGTTTAGCCACTGAATTAATGAGGGTCATTGCCTGAACCACATTACGGCGAGTGAGATATTTTGTCTCGGTCGCTCTTATTAGAAATGTCATGAGAGTGAGACTGACGGAGATAATCTCGAGCGCCTAAGAATAGGGTCTCGTATTTTATAGAAAAAAATATGAAATTTTGGACGACTAAGTACTCTAACCTTTTGGCAGAGTATTTTGAGCCAGATATTCCTCGAATTTATAAGTTGCAGATATTACTAAAAGCTTTTAATTTAATTAGCAATGTATGTATGTGATGTTGATGTAACTATGTTTGTTCGGGTGGAATCTTGGAACTTCATTTTGAACCACTTTCCGATGTGTGTATATTTATATATCTTAAAATATATAAATTACGTGTCACGTTGTTTGTCCGCTATAGACTCCTAAACTCCTTAACCGATTTCAATCAAATTTGCACACCGTGTGCAGTTCGATCTAACTTAACAGATAGGATAGCTCACATCTCAATTTATAGTGTCTACCCGTGCGAAGCCGGGACGGGCCGCTAGTTGACTATATAAATAAATAAATAAATGTCCGATTGAGCTGAAATATGGTATACCTACGTGTATAACTCCGATGACAATGCAATAAAAGCTAGTTTTTAAAAATATTTTATAAAATTAACTTATTTTAATACATTATTCCTGCTGTGTGCCTGATAAAAATAATAGAGTAAATGTCATTACTAACATTAATTGAGGTTAATTGTTGTCAACTAAATGTGGGTACTTCAAGTACTTACGTCAACGATGATTATAACCGTCAACTAGTTTCACCTAATGCACCCGGAAGCGACGTAATCAATACTATTTCCGTATCGGTATCGCTGTCGTCGCTATCGTTTCTGTGTTGCTGCACTAAACAGCGAGAGTCAGAAGTTAAGCTCCATACGTAGTAAGCACGCTCGAGCAACGCACACATGGACATCGCACACGGACACGAGTCTCGGACAGATTAGAGTAAGCGTGTGCTGAGAGCTGAGACGCAGGCGTCGCAGGTTCTCGCAAAGCGGATCTTGTGATGGTACTGAGAGTTGCGTACTGCGGTGTAGGGACGTGCGATTCAGACATGTGTCTGTCCTGCTCTGCGCGCTATGTCTATCTCGCCTGCTCTATTCGCTTAGTCTGTTATGTGGTGTATCTACGTCGCAGCTTACGCTTATGGGTTGAATACACGAAACGAGTACATGGCGAGACAGTAAATGAGCATACTCGGCCTAGCAAACAAATCACGGTTCTAGTGACTGTCTCGCAAAATGTTTATACAAACCAAGAACTCGGCCGAAGGCATTGTCTCGCCATGCGCCACTCTGTACTCTTTACGTGACGTTTAACACCAGCCACTCGTCACTCAATTAAATAAAAATAAATAAATAATCAAACTTATTAGCCTCAATCGCCAGCGTGTATATTCGTGAGCGATGTCTATGTATGAGTTCCTCGAGCTTACTATGAAACTTATGAAGCTTAGCTTCTGACTCAATGTTTAGTGGTCGCTGCGACACAGATGCGTGAGCGCAAGTCGGGACATTATCTTCTGCTTTTATTTTAGTTAAATTGATATTAAAATAACGCAGAGCTGGGGTTGCGGTTAAATTTAGTTTTATGAGTGCAACGGTTCGAGTTTTAATTAATTTCGGTTCGTTAGTTTAAGACTTTTAGAAAGGTTTAATTAAATAAGTTAAAAATAATAGTGCGTGGGATGAGTTTTTGGTTTTGATTTTACTCTTTAGGCTAAATATTTTTATTGAGTTTTGTGATATTAAGAACTTCACAACAAAACAAAATAACTCTGTCGTGTTTAGGCTCGTAGGATTTGTCTTTACGGGTACTTTTAAATCTTTTCAGAGCATAGAAACGGAAGCTTGTTTTTAAAAATATTTTTTTTTTTTTTGTAATTTTAGGTGTTTAAAAGCTACTTAAAGTTTAACGGTAAGTAAACTCATTAGTAAATGATTATGGAACGCGTCATGAACAGCTACCTACATTAACATTAAGCTTGTAATGGAAGGTTAAGCTGATAACACACGGTAGCTGATAAGGATTTGTGATAAAAACAAAATTAGAGACAAACTCTCTTCTCCAAAGTTTCAAGAACCTTCACATGCAGTCAAATGCTTTGTCCTCTTTAATGACTGTGAATAGAATAAATTAATAAGAATGTTATTAACAAGAACATTATTTTTACAAAACAAAAAACAAAAACTGACTTCAAAAGACCGACTATTGAGTTATTCATCTATTTGTCGCGCACGTACTTAATGCAAATTTAAGACTTATATGGTTTTCTCATGGATACCATTATCAGAACTGGACTAAATTGAAATGGGACCAAATGGGAAGCGTCAGCTTTCTAATAAAAAAATAATCATCAAAATCGATTCACCCAGTCAAAAGTTATGAGGTAACAAACATAAAAAAAAAAAAAAAACATACAGACGAATTGATAACCTCCTCCTTTTTTGAAGTCGGTTAAAAACAAGTTTTTGTTGCATTGTCATCGGAGTTACACACTACGAAGTTCAGCTCAATCGGACATCGGGAAGTGATTCGAAATTGAGTTGCAAGATTCCACCCGAACAAACATACCTACATACATTGCAAGTAAAAAAATAAAATAAAAGCTTACAATTAGGCACATACCTACTCTTTTCTCTCCAAAGCTTTAAGCACCCATTGCTTCCAATCAAATATTTTAAACTCCTAATAGAAAAATGTCAATGACGCTCGACAAGATGTATGGAACAGTTTAAAATATGTTTTTCGCGATTTCTGTGTTGGTCCCATACTAAAACTTGTTCTTTAAGATTATGATTAGCGCTATATGCCGTTTTCGGTTTAGCATACATTTCCGTTATATGCGTTTCTTTATAACCCTGTACCTATTTGTAATAGACCTAAAGTTTAAAAGTGAATAAATGACACAAGAACATTATTTTACAAAACAAAAAACAAAAACCGACTTCAAGAGACCGACTATTGAGTTATTCATCTATTTGTCGCGCACGTACTTAATGCAAATTTAAGACTTATATGGTTTTCTCATGGATACCATTATCAGAACTGGACTAAATTGAAATGGGACCAAATGGGAAGCGTTAGCTTTCTAATAAAAAAAGAATCATCAAAATCGATTCACCCAGTCAAAAGTTATGAGGTAACAAACATAAAAAAAAAAATAAAAAAAAAAAACATACAGTCGAATTGATAACCTCCTCCTTTTTTGAAGTCGGTTAAAAAACTGAATATTTGGTTGTACTCTTATCAAGGGTGAGACGCAGCTGCAGTCCTCAAATAGACACAGCTGATAAGCCTGGCTGGACCAGTCGGGGGCAAACATGGACCTTGCTCGGGGTCGGTGCAACAACTTTTATAAAGCTCCGACTATAGATAAAGTAATAGTTAGGTACAGAGCACAAGTCCCTTTATCCAACCTTGAAATCGCTACATACGTTCTAAGGAAACATATGCTAAGCCGAAAAGGGATCTTACTCATCATTATGAACAATTTTTAACTTGGGACCAACCCGGAGTTTGCAAAAATAAAATCAGCTGTTCCAAACATTTCGTCGAGTGTCATTGACATTTTTCTATGGAACAACTGATTTTTTTTCGCGAATTCCAGGTGGGTCCCATAGTAAAAGTTGTTTATAACGATGAGTACCTACTATGAGTTCTTTTCGGCTCAGCATACCCTTTCCTAATAACCCTGTATCTATGCACTGGCCGTATACAGTTATACACCGATAAGCTAGTAGTAAATAGAGAAAGTAGGTAATTCGTGGGAAAGTTAAACAATAACTTAAAATAATTAGAGTGAGCATTGTTATAATGAGTGAGATTAATATTTATCATGTTTAATTAATGATTTACAACCACTAGCTAGTTTTTTTAGAGTTCTTTGGGACTTATGCACGTACCCGTGGCTTTTCGGTGAAGGATAACATACGCCGGAAAATAAATTCAATGGTGTATGTGAATCCACCAACCCGCACTTGGTCATTAGGCCCAAGTTTGAAGGCTTTTTAAGACAGATCTAAATTTTCTAAAACTATTGGCATCCTTGTCTAATGGCTTGCAATGATAAGGACAGATATATATTTAGTTAGTTTAGATCTGTCTTAAAATGCCTTCAAACTTGGGCCCAGTGTAGTGTTATTCCACTCAACTGGTAATAATCATCGTAATCAACCACGCTTTTTTTTTAATTCAGTTATAGGCTTGCGTTTGACCGCCATCTCGCCTGATGGTAAGCAATGATGCGGTCTACGATGGAGCACGCTTGACTAGAAGGAACCGATTCACTCGCGACTCAAAGACACCCAAATTATATCTATCGGGAAACACCCACTCGGGCAGAGTATTCCACATTCTGGCAGTGCGCACAATAAAAGTGGAATCAAAGCGTTTCCTACGAGTTTTTGGTATATCTACCATACCATCTACCACTATCTACCACGCTTCCAGGGTAGACCTGTATGATTAAAGGTTGAGTAATAGTAGCAGTAATCTATCTAAATAACTAGCTGACTCGACAGACGTTGTCCTGTCAAAAGCCATTGCGTCAATTCTATGTCAAATGTTACATTAAAAAAGTTTACATTGTCCAAAGCGCTAAAGTTAAATTATGGTTTAAGTATTTTTAAATTTTCTAATTTTTCATGTTTTTTTACTATAAATTGAGATGTGAGCTATCCTATCTCCTAAGTTAGATCGAACTGCACCCGGTGTGCAAATTTGATTGAAATCGGTTAAGTAGTTTAGGAGTCTATAGCAGACAAACAACGTGACACATAATTTATATATACTCGTATTAAGAAAATGAATCCCTATTTCCCTTGGTCAAGCCATCACGCGTGAACGGCTGGACCGATTTCACTTTTTATTTTTTTGTTGTGTTTGTTATTGTCAGGAGAAGGTTCTTATGAAAAAAAAAACGACGGGTTGCACTCCGGGAGTGCCGGCAGAAGTGAAAACTTAAGTATTAACGTTGTGCGTTTTGGATATTTTGGAATGGTTAGGGAATAATTTTGCACGAATTGCTTTAATTATTTTAATAGAAAAATGAATCGATATCGTGTCCACTATAATCACTAGGTCACAACACTATAACTGTCAAATTAGAACATTCGCGCAAGCGCCCTGCGCCGCCTAAACGAAACAGCCGGCGCAGGCATACATTTTCGCCGCGCCGTAGAAAGAGAGGGGGATACTTAACTAGCTGTCTACTCTCCATCCGTCTTACGAATTTTCGATCAGGTCACGTGACCCTGTCGCGAGTTTAACATTTTTTACCCATTCCAAAAAAGTGTACAACGCCGCTAAAGAAGTTTTCACTTCAAAAAAATAAAAATAAAATCGCCAAAAGTTAGAAAATTTATTGAGAACTTTGAGAACAAAAATAGGTTTATAGATAAAAAATTTAAAATAAATATAAATAGAAATAAAAAAAATCTACCTATTTCCCGCATAAAGAAACATTTACTCTACGCTTATCCCAAAATGTTTAAAAATGAATGTCTACCCGTGCGAAGCCGGGACGGGCCGGTACTAACAAATAATTATAAACGATCAGGAGCAGATTACTGAGACATATTTATCTCGGTAGCTACATCAATTCTCATTTCATCGCATGTTTTGCTGCGTACACCGAATATCAAATAAAACCAACTATTACAAAAGCAACGCCGGCAACGGCTCTGGTCACCTTGATGCTATTTAGCTTACGTGAACACGTAATGTAAACATGCGCTGACACGGAGTGCGTTGCGAAATGCGTGCGCTGTGCATTGCCATCGTTTACATTAGAAACTGCCACCCAATAAGGGATCGTTCATTAATCACGTGATGGTTTTTAGCAACTTGTTCAACCTCCACGTAACCTCAACAGGGGGGTGTTGAGGTTATAAATTACCTGAAAACTTCAAAAAACTCTGAAAACTCTGTCTGAAAACTTTAGAGACAATTTGTACCAAAAAAATACACGTGATACTGGCTATTTATTGCCAATAGGGGGTAATTTATAACCTCAACCTACAAATTGTCTCTAAAGTTTTCAGAATTTAACGAAAAAATTAATATTATTTCTTATAATTATAGATATTTATCTACACAAAATGTCAAAATAAACAAAATAAAAAAAATGTCAATGACACTCAACAAAATGTATGGAACAGCTGATTTTTTTTCGCAAAATTTCGGGTTGGTCACATAGTAAAAGTTGTTTATAATTATGAGTACTATGAGCTATTTTCGGCTTAGCATACCCTTTATGAATAACCCTGTATGTAATAGGATCGATACAGTGTGTTAGTATGTAGTTTCTTCCATTGATCTCTATCATTCGTCATATCCAACGGACGCTACTCGTTATCCCATTAATACAATCGCTGGCCATTCAGTTTCATTTCAACGTTACCTCTGCATCGCTTGCCCGTTACTCCGTGCTCTATCTAATAATATATCTATCTTCATCTATCGAAGTCGGGGTTACCCAGCTATATCTCACGATTGGTTCCACTCAGCTTTGGTGCTGAGTTATAAACGGTTTTGGTAATGTTTTACTGTTTATATAGTAAAACATTACATTGTTTTTGTTTGTTTACTGGTTATTCACAAAGGGTATGCTAAGCCGAAAAGAGCTCATAGTACTCATCATTATGAACAACTTTTACTAGGGGACCAAGCCGAAATTCGCAAAAAAGAAAACAGCTGTTCCATACAAAAATGTCAATGACACTCGCCAAAATGTGAACAGAACATTTGTTTCTCGATTTCCGGGTTGGTCCCATAGCAAAAGTTGTTCATAATGATTAGTAGGTACAATGAGCCCTTTTCGACTTAGCATACCCTTTCCTTATAACCCTGTATTACATAACATCCAGTCTCACACCCGACCTTGCGAAGTGTGATGGGATAAACTGGGATGTGTGATTATTGCGCATGCAAAATGACATCCGGTATTAATAACCTAAATTTATGATAAACTTTCGCATTAATGAATTAGTGTGTAATTCCGTCCAGCCGTTACAGGTTGAAGAAGTAAGCAATATACATACAAACTTTCTCATTTATTATGTTAGGTTGATTATGCAAAACTATTGCAGATGCAGTCAGACTGCATAATGTTAATAAATAAACATTTGTCTGTTTGTCTCTCATATATAACACACCTATTCTTTCCAAATATATATCTATTACTTAATTTATATAACACGGGTATAAAATATAGCCTATGTTACTCAGGGATAATGTAGCAATCTAATGGTGAAAGAATTTTTGAAATCGGTCTAGTAGTTTTTGTGTTTATTCAACACAAACATACAAAAATACAAATCTTTCCTCTTTATTCATATTAGTATAGATGAATACAGGGTTATTCATAAAGGATCGGCTAAGCCGAAAAGGGCTCATAGTACTCATCATTATGAACAACTTTTACTATGGGACCAAGCCGAAATTCGCAAAAAAAAAATCAGCTGTTCCGTACATTTTGTTGAGTGTCATTGACATTTTTCTATGGAACAGCTGATTTTTTTTTCGTGAATTTCGGGTTGGTCCCATAGTAAAAGTTGTTCATAATGATGAGTACTATGAGCCCTTTTCGGCTCAGCATACCCTTTATGAATAACCCTATATAACAAATCAAATAGGTGTACATACCTGTTGACTTTATGGAGGCGGTTTTAGATTAAAGTCATCGTACTGAGTACGTCTAGAAAGCAGTGTACGTCCATTACTTATATGTAACTAGCTGACAGACGTTGTCCTGTCAAAAGCCATTGCATCAATTTTATGTCAAATGTCAAAAGTTACATTAAAAAAGTTTACATTGTCCAAAGCGCTTGGTTTAAGTATTTTTAAATTTTTTATTTTTTTTCATATTTTTTTACTATAAATTGAGATGTGAGCTATCCTATCTCCTAAGTTAGATCGAACTGATCGAACTGACGCCAAAAGGCTGATCAATAACGACTCTCTGGTGAAATCCAAGCTCCTGAGCCTGTCGCACCGACGTGAAGTGGCCAGTCTGTCGGTGTTCTATAGAGTACACCATGGAGAGTGTGCACAAGAACTGCATGACCTTGTCTTGCCTTCGCCGTTCTTTTATAACAGCACCAGACGCACGAAAAAGAGGCATCCTCATACGGTGGAAATTCCATGTAACCGTACTAAGCGTTTTCATTCGTCTTTTTTAATCCGAACGGCAGAGGTATGGAACTCACTGCCCGCGTCTGTTTTTCCTAGAAAGTACAACCCGGGGATGTTCAAAAATAGAGTGAATAGGATTTTCCTAGGCAAGCGTGCTACATCTTCGACCACATCGTCACTTCCCATCAGGTGAGATTGCAGTCAAACGCATGCCTAGTCCGATGTAAAAAAAAAAAAAAAAAAAAAAAAGAACTGCACACGGTGTGCAAATTTGATTGAAATCGGTTAAGTAGTTTAGGAGTCTATAGCGGACAAACAACGTGACACGTAATTTATATATATTAAGACTAGCTGACTCGACAGACGTTGTCCTGTCAAAAGCCATTGCGTAACTATAGCAACCGTAGTATGTTGATGCTAACTTGTCAATTTATAGTAAAAATTATCAGTATTTAATAATTTGCAATAAATTAAAATTGCGACTATAATTTGAGATTTAAACTATCCTATCTCTCAAGTTGGATCGAACTGCACATGGTGTGCGAATTTTATTATAATATAATCGGTTAAGTGGTTTAGGAGTCCATTGAGGACAAACATTGTGACACGAGATTTATATATATTAAGAAAGATGAGGAACAAATAATATTTTAACCACATAAAAATTAAATTGAAAATAAAAGAATAATATCAGAGTAGGTACACCTAGTTATATCGCTATCCTACTAACATTATAAATGTGAAAACGTTTAGATGTTTGTTACTTCTTCACGCTTAAACGGCTCTACGGAATTTAATGTTTGGTATGGAGGTTTGGAGGTAGCTTATATCCTGGTTTAACATATAATAGGCTACTTTTTAACCGACTTCAAAAAAGGAGGAGGTTATCAATTCGACTGTTTTTTTTATGTTTGTTACCTCATAACTTTTGACTGGGTGAATCGATTTTGATGATTCTTTTTTTATTAGAAAGCTGACGCTTCCCATTTGGTCCCATTTCAAGTTAGTCCAGTTCTGATAATGGTATCCATGAGAAAACTATATAAGTCTTAAATTTGCATTAAGTACGTGCGCGACAAATAGATGAATAACTCAATAGTCGGTCTCTTGAAGTCGGTTTTTGTGGTTTTTTTTTTTTATAATTATATTTATTATCTCAGAAAAGTTCCTGAAGAATAGGAAGTGAAACTGCGAGTCCCAGCTAGTTGTATAATAATTCTGCAAGTAAGGCAGTAGACACCTGAGCCACTGTTTACATAAGCACTTGTCTTACCTAAGAGCCAGCGCAGACTGTGCGACTAGTCGCTGCAACAAGAGAATTGTCATTTGCATTCCCTGCTACTCGACACCAATGCAAATCTTTAAACACAAGTGAATAAATATAAATAAAATAACCTCCGACTATAACAAGCAGATGATTTTGAAATGCCAAAAGGATTTTTGACCTGCGATGCCTCAGGACACAGATACTTCTAACACCCTTCTGGAGTTCAAAATACACATTACACATGTATACGAAAACATTCGGCCCTAGACTGTCGTCGCTGTCAGTCGCAGATCGCATAGTGTGCGCCACATCTAATAACTACATACATTGCAATCAAGACGGGCACGTCTTGCAACGCTAGCATTATAATCACCTGACTAGATACATAAACATATTCCTAAAGGTAGGTAGGTATATTCTCTAAACTGCTTAGACAGCTGTTTGATCACGGATTGGCAGATAAATATGTAGGTATAATAGACACCATAACCAACACATACAAACAGGGTTGTAGTGCGGGATGCAAGTAACGAATCGTATTCAGTTACAATTAGTAGGTACAATAATATTTTAGTCAGTCGATGACTGTTATCCGCTGCGTTTGCTGGGGTATGATCTTCTTCTTATAAATAAAAATGAATCCATGTTGGTTTATCTCTCTAAAACTCGAGAACGGTTGGACCATATTATTTGAATACCTTTTTTATTTTTTGTCTTGTTCGCTCTAATACAGGGAAGGTTTAAAAGTAAAAAAACAGCGAGTGAAACCGCCGGGTGCAGCTAGTTGTGAATATAATTTCCAAATTATACTCGATCTCAGTCCGTGTGACGTCATCAGCGGGTATAGTATAGTTAGTAAACACGCCGTGCTGTGTAGCGCTGCTCATACTATTTTTAACCGACGAAAAAACGGAGGAGGTTCTCAAGTCGACGTGTATACTTTTTTTTTCAAAACAGACACGCGAGGCGTGCAAAGGCTCCGCGAGGTTTACCACAGGCGCTAAAAGTATGCAGTTAAGGTCAACTGAAAACCAACAGCTGTAAATAATGTCTTACACGTAACGAGTACAGCAGCGAGACAGTAAATGGGCACACGCGGCCGACCAAACAAATCATGCTTCTAGTGACTGTCTCGCCTCGTCAAACTGTTTATACGAACCGAGTACTCGGCCGAGGCTACTGTCTCGCCACTGTACTCGTTACGTGTAATCAACCCATAAGCATTCAGGGTCGACAGAGTTCGTTATAACAGTACCCAACTGATACAGAATCGCTCCGATTTTGGCACAAGTCGCAAATAACCGCAGCAGTATCGATTTTCGATTAAATGCAGGTCGCAACGGTGCTTAAAACGATTTCCGTGTACACTTTATTTAAATAATTTCGTTGAATTCAGCAAATGCGACAAAGTTATATGTGCAGTTGCGAAGTCACTGTTGTATTTTTGTACATTTCCACCATATTTCGACTATACGAGTAGTTAAGCTTGCCAGATCTGTCAAATAGTATTTTGTCAAAATTGTCAAAATCTCATGGACGTATATACGTCCATGCAAAATCTTGCCCCGTACAACGAAGCGCTTGCGCTCGTTTGTTTATGTATAAAAATTTAACTTAGATACCGTGAAAACCAAACTAAAGTGCTCCTGGTGACTCCGTCTCTCGACGTCGAGTCCCGGAAAACCCTATATTGAAGTGCCGCGTTAAAAAACAATCAATTAGAACAATAATTCCAACCTAATTGTCCCTTCTCCAACTACCCTCATTTGTCGAAAACAGAAGTGAAAAGTGCTACTTGCTAGAGATTTTATTATAAAATCATCAGATAAGTGCAACAAACACATGTTCCACGACAAATCTAGGTTTTGAATAATTTTATTATTTTAAAATACACGTCAACATGTCGGAACACAGTGAAGGCTTCACATGTCCAAACCCATGTTACCCAGAACAACCAATGATTGTGCTTCCTTCTGCATCACCGTTCTGCCCTAACCTCAATCTGTCGCCCAATATTCCGGAAGTCTCATACAGTGAAGATAATCTACCGCGATTGGATACACCACGACCGCCTCTGCAAACTACCAGAGCTGCCAAACCTAGAAGGCGTGAGTCATCCGAAGATGAAGAACAGGGAGACGAGAAGCGCCCAAAACTCAAACCACACTCTCCGCCGAATCCACTGCCTACTCAACTACGGGGTATACCGACCACAGTCACCAGAGTTCAAGCAATAGGACCAGAATCATCGCCTTCGGATGTCATAGAGATGCTAACGTCCTCCGTAGAAGGTCCACCTACCTACATTA
The DNA here is from genome assembly GCA_949125135.1 of Alcis repandata. Classification (NCBI taxonomy): domain Eukaryota; kingdom Metazoa; phylum Arthropoda; class Insecta; order Lepidoptera; family Geometridae; genus Alcis; species Alcis repandata. The sequence continues at coordinate 5,834,048 of OX421243.1, forward strand.
CCGCCGAAAGCTCGTCTGACTATTCAGGTAACGAAGAACACTTAAATACAGCACAGCACATAGAGCTTGGCGAAGCGGAATTTCATCACGACTCCACTTCGTACGCAGCAATAGAAATAGTCGAGACAAGACCGACGCAGTTCTCAAACTCATCTATGGAACTTGAAACAGTGCCAATACACGCTGCACCGTTACCATCACCACCTACACCACCAACACAAGCAGTGGCGTCGTATGCAGCGGCGCTAGTTTCACCACCTGTGAGACCCCCAGCACCTGCACCAAGATCATTTATCCCGCACACACAAAAGCCTACTGCTCAGAAGCAGGCCCAGGCACTAAATTCCAAACTATACCCACCTATTATTGTCGAAACCATGATGAATTGGCCGCAACATTTCGCCGAGTTAAGAATAAGACTAGGTCACCCGCCCAATGCAAAAGCCTTCGAAAAAGGAGTTCGGTTCTTCCCAAACTCAATAGACGAATTCAGAACGGTTCAAAAATACCTTACCGAAGCCTCCAAGACAGATACTGCGCTGTCTTGGTACTGCTACAGCATAGCCACTGAGAGACCAACCAAAATTGCAATTAGAGGTTTCCCTGCTGGAACAGAACCATCCCAAGTGATAGCAGCCCTCAAGCAGCTGCAATTTCCCGTTACCACAGCGAGAACCATCCCACGAAACGACGGCAGGGCTGGCCTTCTCCACGTTACCCTAGAATACATGGAGAAAAGCGAGCTCGAACGTCTCTACAAAGTAACAGAACTAATGAATTTCATGGGCATAGAAATAGAAGCATGGCGGGGAAACAAGTCTGTCTCCCAATGCCATCGGTGCCAAGGATTTGGCCATTCCTCTACAAATTGTCACCGGCCAATAAAATGTGTCCGATGTGGAGAACCACATCCTGCTGCTCAATGTCCACGGCCGCGAGAAGCTGCACCCACATGTGCAAATTGCGCTGGGAACCATACTGCAAACAGCCGGCAATGCCCCGCCTACAGGAAAGAAGCTCGGAAGCGCCAAATAAAGCTCAACGGCCCCCCACCTCGCCCTCATCCTCCACCTAGCTACCAACCTCGCATATCTCGTGAGTCCTCTCCAGAAGGCAATAGAGAAAGGAGGTTACTTGCCCCGCAAAGGTGGAATACCGCGACATACCAAGACGCACAAAAACGAGAGACGACCACAAAATTGCAACCTCCCGCAAATCCAGCGACCACCCGCGGTTCCCACTACGGTGACTTCTGGCAGAGGAGAGGGCGAGCCAGGAGGAGGAAAAAACCGAGGAGAGAGTACGAGGGAAATACCCATATACCAAAAGCAGCATCAACCCCGCTGCCCTACCCACAACAACCGGAGTTAGCATTATTCCCCCCACCGCACAGAACACCCATGAACACCCAAGCAAATACAGGACCCCAAGCTCTAACGCGATTAGCCCCACCAAAGCCATACCACATTCCGGGCACCAAAATCGCGCTGGGATGTCTCAAAACACCTTACCAGGAATTACAACAAGCCCCGACGGTGATCCACATAAACTCACCGGGCACCACTGGCTTATTCAGGGAAACTGAAAACCTCCGGGAACGCAGAGGCTCTCAAACCACAGAAAAGCTTACTCCTGTTGAACTAGAGGGCATAGAAAGACAACGACCCCTGCCGGCAGAAAACCCAAAAATTAACCAAACACATTTAATGGACATCCCAATTGACACAAACAAACAAGCTGTCGAAATGACACCCTTGGAACCAACGGGACACGTAGAAGCGCGACTTAATACAAAAAGTGGAAACGTACCATCAGAGCCCCAGCAAAAAGAACCGCGGGTTCACTTCTTACCAGCACCGCAAGCAAATAGCTTTGCACAAACAAGACAGCCCCCAAGAATAGCTCAGCCAAACTTTACACCAAATGCTATGTGGGAGAATCACCAGCCAGGACATACCCAGCACCACTCAAAACATCCTACTGGAATGGACACCCACGAAGCTCCACAAATACAGAGCCAAAGACCTCAACCACCACCGGGTCTGGCAGGCGGAAAAACCTATCCACAAGCAAGACCTCTCTATGCACCCGCACCACAACACAACACAGGTTTCACACGGGACCCCATTATTGTCATACTGGGGGCCTTGGTGGAGCTACTAACCACCATTGCCGCTGGAGGCAATCTTCAAGCAGCAGCGGTGAGTGGATTAGCCTCAATAAACGGATGTCTATATGGATAGATCCAATCTACGAATATTATACTGGAACTCCGGTGGAATACGCGAAAAACTACCTGCTCTTCGTACTCTAGCTCAGGAACAAAACATACATGTTATACTCCTGGGCGAAACCAAACTTCGATCTTCCATCAATCTTAAAATTCCTAATTACTTCACGTACAGAAGGGATGAAGTATCAGAACGTGGTCAGGCCTACAGGGGAACAGCTGCTTTAATCAGAAGGGACCTGATACATGAAGATCTTGATCATCTTAACTTCGAAAATATCCGAACAACAGGGGTCAGAATAAGTATGGAAGGCAGAGAAATCAAAATCTTTGCAGGCTACCGCCCGCCTATACCAGAGCTCAGCACTAGAGACCTTCGTAAAATCTTTGATGGGCGATCATCCATACTTCTAGCTGCAGATCTAAACGCCAAACATACGGCTTGGGGATCACGACTCATCTCGCCAGCAGGGAAGCGATTGTTTGAAGACGCCGAGACAAATGGGTATGAAGTGATAGGACCCGATTCGCTCACCCATATCCCTACAAATCCGAATCACGCTCCAGATGTATTGGACATAGTACTCCATCAAAATCTTAACTGTCCAATCAGCCTTGAGGTACTGTACGACCTAAATGAACAGCATTTCCCTGTATTAATTACACTTGCAATGGGAGCTGATTTTACTGCCCCAAGACAGATGAGCCTAAAGACAGACTGGGCCAAATTTCAAGCCGAAATAAATAAATTTGTCATTGGTCCACTGAAAACCGCTGATGAGGTGGAAGACTGTGCGTCTAATCTTGCTACGGCCATAAGCATAGCCAAAGAAAAGGCCTCCACCTTAGTCCCAAATACTGCACGAAAAGAACAAATGCCAAAAAGACTGCGTGCAATGCTCCAAAAGAAGAGGAGCCTCCGCAAACTATGGGCGCACACAAGATGTCCCCGAATCAAAAGAGAGCTCAACAACCTCGCAGAAAGACTGGCCTCTGATGTCCAGGCCTGGAGAGGAACAACATGGGACAAAAGAATAGAAGAGATAGCCGAAGATCCCACACAAGCCAACCTGCATCACCTAAACCGCCAACTTACTCAAGCCAAAGTACCCGTTTGTCCACTACTGGACGAAACTGGGCAACGCCGGTACTTGGCAAAAGAAAGAGCGACAATCCTAGCAGACCACCTAGAAAACCAATTCCAGCTTCATGAAATACCCGCTGACGTAACAGAAGAAATTCTAAACCATTACCGAACAGTAAATGCCACGGTGGAAGAATATCTGCAACAACCCACGAATCCTCTTGAAGGTGGCGATTTTATATCCCCCATAGAGGTGGCAAGAGTTGTCCGACGGCTACCTGGAAAGAAAGCTCCAGGGCATGATGGTATTACCAATGCCACACTAAAACAAATGCCCAAGAGGGGCCTAGTGTCGCTGGCAAGGCTTTACAATGGGATACTGAGGACTCAACACTTCCCGACTGAATGGAAGACGGGGAAGGTCATCACTCTGCCCAAACCAGGGAAAGACCGAAGGCAAGCAGCAAGTTATCGCCCTATCACCCTCCTTCCTCACATAGCTAAGATATTTGAGCGCCTCATGCTGCGGAGAATGTCTCCACATATACAACCGAGAGACGAACAATTTGGTTTCCGCACCAGGCACTCGACTACCTTACAACTGACCAGAGTGATACATCACCTTACTGAAGAGACAAACAAAGGTCACCGATCTGTCTGTGTCTTTCTAGATGTCGAGAAAGCATTCGACAGGGTATGGCACGAAGGGCTCCTGTATAAAATGATTGGGACAACAATGCCTTCGGCATTGATTAAGATAGTAGCGTCATTTCTACGAAACCGGAAGTTCTATGTCTCAGTAGAGAAGGATGTCTCTACAGAACGACCAATATCCGCCGGTGTACCACAAGGAAGCTGTTGGTCACCAGCTCTATATGGGTTTTATACTAATGATATCCCAACCTTGGGGAAGGAATACCTTCAAGAAAGAGAGCAGGACGTCATGCTCGCATTGTACGCAGACGACAGCGCGTACATTGCCTCCGAAGCGGACTCGAACAAAGCAGCTCACAGGGTGCAGAGAGTGCTGGATTTGCTGCCGGAGTGGCTAGACAGGTGGCGAATGGCCGTTAATGTGGGCAAAACGGCCGCGCTGCTCGTCAGTGCCCAGCGTAAGCCTCCCCCGCAACTTCAACTCAGAGGACAAAATGTTGAATGGCAATCAACAGTCAAATATCTGGGTGTCCACATAGATCGCTCACTAAGGATGTGCCCACAGGTAGACCACGCCATCCACCAAGCCAAAGCCGCTCGTGCTCTCCTCCGTCCAGTCCTCACATCCAAGCTGCCACTGAAGACAAAACTGGGAGTGTACAAGACCTATATCCGCTCGCGGTTAACATATGCGGCGGCTGCGTGGTACGCTCTCTGTTCTCCCACTAACAAGAAGAGGCTTCAAGCAGTGCAGAATGTCGCTCTGAGAATGTGCACAGGAGCGGGTCGATATGTGCGAAATGCAGTAATCTCTCGCGACACCCGCATGGAGTCGGTCGAGGAGTTTGTTACCCGCTTGGCACGTCGCATGTACGACACGGCCGACAACGGGCCACACCCTCACCTGCACGACATCGCACCGCTTCACACACGCCCTCCCGACGCCAAACGTGCGCGCCCGCTCCCACGAGAAATTATACCACGCAACGAAGAGGACGCCAGAAGTACAGCAACAACCATACTAGCCGCATAAGAGTATCCGCTAGAGCGGACCGTGGCCAGGACGTGACCACGGGGCAGACGCCCCATGAGCTGAAGCCAGGGCAATGGGCTTGTACGCCTGAGGCCTAAACCTACCACCCTACATAAAAAAAAAAAAAAAAAAAAAAAAAAAAGGAGGTGGAAGACTCAAAAAAAAAAAAAAAACTTGCCAAATCTGTCAAAATTCATTTTGACAGATTTGGCAAGCTTAACTATATGACAGCAATGGTCGCTGTGACAGTCGCTATCAAAATATGCAATACAGAACAAAACGGGCCTTACTTTTAAACCTGGCTTTTAGGGTTCTGAACCTCGTTTGGGAAAGAATTCATAAGGTGAGACTTCAGTATCTGTCTATCTGTATGTCACAGCCAGTTATTTAGTTTTTGGAATCGTAGCCTTGTCAGATTAATCTTCCAAAATGATGCGCGAGATGCAAGAGAATGGATTATGAAATAAAATTACAATGAATTTTTCGCATAAACTGCAATTGAACAAGACTAAGATACAAGATCGGTTTCTTCTAGGCAAGCGTGCTCCATCGTAGACCGCATCGTTGCTTACCATCAAGCGAGATTGCTATCAAACGCAAGCCTAAAGTACAATAAAAAAAGAAGATAAATAATTAGCTGTGACATACCGACGGACTGACGAGTCTCGTCATAAGAGTTCTTCCCCGGAAGAGGTTTAGAACCCTAAAAAGTAAAACCGTCATTTGACCACCTCTTTAGAGATAAGTTGGTCACGCACTATCTGTGGTTAACAGTTAATTGTTAACCTGCATACAAAGATTAGTGAAATAAAAGTACGTTTGAGAATGTGCTCAGATGGGTTTAACCCACATGTTAAGTAGAGCGTTTAATATAAACAAATAATTGCGGATGTGTATGAGGCTTCCTCTTAAACTTATAATTACTAATTTATGATATTTTTTATGCTTCGAGAGCATTTATAGTGGATATTAGCATTTATTTTATATTATGCATTTTGTTTTGTAAATAAACTTTTTATGTTTTTTTACAATATATAAATAAAGTACTTTTTATTGGGCTCTATAAAGAACATTTTAGAGTTTTTGCGAGACTAGCGCACCTTACAATAATTAAAATTGATTGTTATAAAAATAAAGGCTAGTGTTAGTTTAGTTCATAAGATTAAATGCTACACTGTAGTTTCTATATGGGAAACAAAACTATTTATAACTAGCGGCCCGTCCCGGCTTCGCACGGGTAGACACTATAAATTGAGATGTGAGCTATCCTATCTGTTAAGTTAGATCAAACTGCACACGGTGTGCAAATTTGATTGAAATCGGTTAAGTAGTTTAGGAGTCTATAGCGGACAAACAACGTGACACGATCCCGATGAACCACTTCCCGATGTCCAATTGAGCTAAAATTTGGTATACCTGAGCAACTCTGATGACAACGCAATAAAAGCTTGTTTTCAGAAATATTTTTAGATTGTTTTTAAACTCTTAAACAGTTTCTATCGTCCCTTTTCTAAGTAATCACTTAACACTAGAAAGTTACGTCCCGTCGCGGAAAAATGAAAGTATAAATACGTAGGTACTACCTACTCGTTTACTGCATTACCAGTTTTTCCCGTACAGTTAATTACTTGCGATTATGAGAACTTGATAACAATGGCGGAGAATACAATGAAATCGGTGAAATGGGAAGTTGCCTTAAATAGAAGATAGTAGGTAATGAGACTAATTCCTAGAAACATTCAAATGTTATTTAGGCTATTTATTAAAAGACGAAAATTTCTGCTGAAAATCATATTCAACCTTTGATCCTCCCACTGCTGGGATACAGGTCCCTTGAAGGGTGATTAAGCCGTATTAAACCACGCTGGCCAAGTGCGGATTGCTGGATTCATATCCGCCATTGAATTTCTTCTCCGGACTTATGCAGGTTTCCTCACGATGTTTTTCTTCACCGAAAAGCCATTAGTATGTCAATTCGTAAATAAGTTCCAAAGAACTCATTGGTACGAGTCGGGGAAGATAAAATAAACGAATAAAACAAATAACGTTTCACGCTCATAGCTCCGCAAGGATATCCTGTGTCGGGGATGCCATGGAACACACACAACGACAAGGACAACTAACACCCAGACCCAGAACAGATATTTAAATTCATCACAACAATACAAGGTAATGTTTCGATAACGTGACGATACATACACGTTTATAAAAAAGGGTACGCTAAGCCGAAAGGGGCTCGTAGTAATCATCATTATGAACAACTTTTACTCTGCGACAAATCGTAAAATCGCAAAAGATAACTGTCGTTCCAAAAAAAACTCAGTGACACGCTACAAAATGTGTTTAACAATTATTTTTTTCGCGATTTCAGGGTTGGTCTTATAGTAAAAGTACTTCATAATGATGAGTAGGTACTACGAGTACCTACCTTCTAGCTAATACGTACTAATACCCACGCCTACGCGTAGCTGTCAAATTAAGTTACGTGAAAATTATCGGAAATCTAGTTACCTAGTTAATCCTACATCACACGGCCTCATTACGCGGCTCGATGCGGGCATTGTTAATTACGTTAATGTATTCAGCGAGATGCCAAAAGGCGCCATAATTGTATTTTGGCGTCCTCCATTTAGCGAATAGGCGCTGCCGAATTTTGATGCAAATGTAAAACGGTTCTCTGAAATGTTTTGGTCGTGTGAAGCCGAAATCTGGCCGATATTAAAAGTAAGATAGCGGGACGACGACGGTTGGTAATAATCGACGAAAAAATTTGCCATCGACAAAATTTGTTTTATCGATTTTAATTGGGATTATCTGTCAACAAAAACGATTAGCGATTCTTGATGTCTTGATTCACGTTTTCCGTAATTTTCTGGTTTATTTCGAACCTGATCTGAAATCCTAACCTGGTCGCGAGTTAGGTTAGGAATCCCGGACCATGCGCATACCTTCTTAACCCCTTCTCAAAAACAACAATTTTAGAAATAAAACAACCTATAAAAACTTGAGTTTCTGTTATCACCAAGCAATTACGAAGTAGGTTAATTTCTAAACAGGTTTTCACACAAAAATATAATTTTTTAATCAAAAGATATAACAAAGCTACTCTACCATTGTCGAGCAGGTAGCAACGAATTAGCTAATGATGATAAATAATTAGTCAGGATTGTTTCATTAAATGGGTCACTAGTGAATAAATAGCTGCAGAAAATGTCACTACAGTCCAGTCGTATCAGAGACTAGCTGTTGTTTAGAACTTCCCGGGTTACGGCTGTAAAATATAGCTTATACTTAGTTATAGCACTCAGTGAAAGTGTAGCTTTCGATTTATAGTGAAAAGCTTTTTTTTTCGGACTGGTAGTAAAATATTTTTTTAATCGGGCCGGTAGTTTTGGATGTTACCTCTAACATATTTTTACCCGGGTTTCCCTCTACAAACATACATTCAAAGTTTAGCTCCTTATAAGTTAGGATATTGATGTTCAGTGATATCGGTGCACTTGAATTCGTGAAATCCTAAATTTACTATTGATAGCAATTCGTTTATTGAGTGCGTAAGGGAGACTAAAGCAGTGACTAGGTATATAGCAACGCAGTCAAGAAGAGTATCGTGGATGTTAGCATAAATGGTAAGCTGCATTTTAAAACGTTTGCTCTATTTTTGTGCTGTCGAATAAAAAGTCCAACTCTCAATTTTTGAAGTGATAACGTCTCTAGCGGCGTTGTACACTTTTTTGGAATGGGTAAAAAATGTTAAACTCGCGACAGGGTCACGTGACCTGATCGAAAATTCGTAAGACGGATGGAGAGTAGACAGCTAGTATCCCCCTCTCTTTCTACGGCGCGGCGAAAATGCATGCCTGCGCCGGCTGTTTCGTTTAGGCGGCGCAGGGCGCTTGCGCGAATGTTCTAATTTGACAGTTATAGTGTTGTGACCTAGTGATTATAGTGGACACGATATCGATTCATTTTTCTATTAAAATAATTAAAGCAATTCGTGCAAAATTATTCCCTAACCATTCCAAAATATCCAAAACGCACAACGTTAATACTTAAGTTTTCACTTCTGCCGGCACTCCCGGAGTGCAACCCGTCGTTTTTTTTAATCTTTTTATTGCGCTATTTCGCGCGCGAATATTTCGCACTCACTGAAACAATTTGTAAAGGTTTTAATTAATTTATTTACCTAATACCTATATACTTACAAAAAGTATTGATGTCCTCGCCTAATAGACCTCAAAAACAAAGAAAAAGAAAAAATGGTAAAAAAAAATAATTAAATTAATCTTTCATTAAAAGAGAAATTCATAAGTAATCTTTCCCAGTGTCTATGGCAAAGGTACCTCTAGACTTATCGAGGCAGTAGCCAATATTAAAAAAAAATAACAAAGAAAAAAAAGTTACTTACCTCTCAAATCATTTTCAAGTTAACATTTCCCGCTAACATCTTTTTAACGTGATTTAATTAATGTTCGGTCATCGCTAGACCAGTGGCGTAGCGTGAGTGCCGGCCGCCCGGGGCGAGTGACAATTTTGCCGCCCTCTTATTTAGGTATTTCAATTTAATGTATAGGTACTATTACATACATTAATGCTACAAAACATCATTTAAAGGAGATTCTCCGAATTCGTCACAGAAATAAGTAATGAAAAATTCCGTGCTCTTTTTAATCGGTCCTAATTTGCGAAAAAAATAATAAATGGTTCAAATATACTCGTATTTATTGTGAAATTGCCTCCCCCAAAAAGTGCCGCCCGGGGCGGGCCGCCCTTGCCGCCTCCACTACGCTACGCCACTGTCGCTAGAGAAAGTTCTAATCTCGTTGTATAATGCCGATACATCAGCGAATTGTTAGAAACTGACTGATGTTCGTACTTACCTCTGGTATTGAGGCTAGAATACTCTCATTCAAAGACTAATGAAATAGAAAAAGTGTTTAGATGCCTAATTGCAGAAAGATTTGTTTTACTCTTTAGACATAGTTTCTGGGCTTTCTCTAAACTAAACTGATGGCACTAAAAGTAAAACTGCATCTTTTCTTGTATGTGAATACGATTTTTCGATATGTGCCGCGGTTTCATCCGTATTTTCCGTGATAAAAAGTAGAATCTGTGGCTAGGGCACGAGTTTTAAGTTACCTCTATGCCTATCCATCCCGCCATATTTGCGTGTTTTTTTTTAATATAAAATAGACATTTCACACTCATAGCTCCCCACTAGGATAGATTCTGTGTCGGGGATGCCACGGAACACACACAAAGGCAAGGACAACTAACACCCAGACCCAGAACAGATATTTAAGTTAATCTGCCCGGCCGGGAATCGAACCCGGGACCTCTGGCTTGTAAGGCGGTTATATTACCACTGAGCCAAACAGGCCGATTGAGCAACAAACATCCAAATTTTAACATTTATTAGTTGGATACCTTCATTTATTTATACTTACATACATTTATACATACATATAGTACATACATTGCCTTATACGCCTAAGACGATTAACCCAGCATCTATCGGCGATTAAGGACAACTTCGTTGCTGTAATTGATTCAATAAGCCATCCCGGACTCCCTAGTGACTTGATCGAAGTCGATTGAAGTGAAGTTAGCGAGTTTCTAAACAAAATATTATATTCGTGTATCAGATACAAAGTTTGCTCCCTTGTTAGTAGATAAAATTCTAAGTTGCTCTTATATTTTTTTAAACCGACTTTAAAAACGAGGGGTATCTAAATTAAACTGTTTCGGGTGTGTGTTTTTTTAGGTTTGTTACGCGATTACTTCAGCAAGTATCATTTGATTTTGATGATTGTATTTTGTTCGATAGATTTCATCGAGTTTGATTCAGAAGTTTTTGAAAAATAAATATTAAAAATATACGTTTTGATTTGTTTTGGTTTGACGATTTGAATGATGAATGAATGATTTGAAGATGACGTTTTGGTTTGTTTCCAAGTTCCGTTTCGCAAAAGTTTTGGCAGCAAGATAAGTCATATAAAGTTTTCTACGTACCTTTTAGTTTAGTTTAAGTTTGTACTGTACAATGTACAAACGTACATGTACTTACGTATGGTTTTGAAGAGGGTTTTTGCGTATTTTTTTCTTTCTCTTCTTGTCCTAAGTCCCCATATCGGGGCAGAGGGTAGACACAATGTCACGCCATTCCTCTCTGTCTTGTGCCTTTCGCTTCACCTCACTCCAAGTCAGGCCGATGTTTTTGGCTTCCGCAATAATCGCAATTTTCAGTTTTTGGCTTCCGCAATATTTTTCTTTAATAATTCTAAACTTCTATCTCTGTTGTTGCAGGAATACATCGCGAGGCCGGTCGGTGGTGGTGCGTCGTCGAATGATGTGCGGGGCGAGTAGCGCCGCCACCCCCCGCTCGCCCCGGCGCCATGGCCGCCCTGTCCTGCTACCAGCCCTGTCGGTCGCACCTCGCGCAACCAGCTAGGTAGGTACAATACAATACTACAATTCCATAATGACACCACAAGAAGGAAATCACGGAAAAGTTTGTAACAAACAAAAGAGAAAAGCACAAAAGACGGTCATGAGCTAAGAGCGATCTATTCCAGACAACCTTTACAACCTTAGAGCTTGTACACAAAACTGCGGTGCGACGTCGCATCGCAAAAATCTGCGAGCACGCACGACGCGAATTTCTGCGATGCGATTTCTGCGGCAAAGAATTTCCTTGCCGCAGAAATCGCATCGCAGAAATTCGCGTCGCAAGTTTCTGCGTTGCGGCATCGCATCGCATCGCATCGCAGATTTCTGTACAAGCCCTTAGTTAAGCCTCTTTAAAGGTTAACCACTCGTGTGACGAAGTTTTTAGTGTTGTTTAGATTTCTTCTCGTCATGTGTGAAGTGAGGGCAACCCCACCCTCCGTCTATCTCGCATCGGCTCGAGACGTTTGAACCAGCTACCTCACTAACACGTAGCGGCGGTTTACCACTGAGCTACCACGGATTAACCTAACATGTGTCCTGATAATTCCAGGTGTCTGGACGAGGAGGATCACCGGCACCAGGCGGCGACGCTCTCGCTGCGTCGGCGGCAGTTCATCGAGAGATGCCATGAGGCGCGCGACGCGAGGTACCGCGACGTCATCCCTGAGGTAAGCAGCACGGACTATGCTACTTGAAATCAAACTTGATACTAGCAGGGCATATTTAGACAATCAGGCTGCAAAGCAAAAAGGCTACGAGGGCAGAACGACTAAAATACTGATGTTTAAACTTCTTAAGATCATTGCAAGGCAGAGCAGGTAAAACGTACGGTAGCGTCGCACGTATCTACCGAAGCGTACGCAGCTCTCAGTACCTTCATGCATTACAAAATCTGTTCTGCTCTACGCTACATGGTCCTGCGTCACCTGCGTCATTGATTACCTAGTAAGTCAGTAATAAGTCAGTCTATCATTCTAGAATTTCCTTTTATTCTACTCGCAGGTGTCAGTAAAGAAGACGCGAGAGGAGTTGACGAGGCATGCGTCACAAACAAGGCCGCTAAGCGGCTGCCGGCGGCTGACGGTCGAGTCGGGCTGGTCGAAGGTTGAGGAGGTGCGCAAGAAGTTTGAGAGCGCAGCTGGTGGCGCCTCCTTTTCTAGAAGCTTCGAGTCCCCTCCCAGGTTGGTAACACTGGACGACTGGACCAGTCTTCTAGTTTTTTATTTGAGCTAAAGGAACTGTTAAATTTTCCAGGATGAAATCTATACTAAGTTTATCTAGGGTATCAGCTACTTCGATGCCACATTTAGATCCATTCAGCCGTTTTTGCGTGATTGTATATGCCAACATCCAAACATCGAAATATCTAAACATCCGAACATAAAAAAACTTTGAAATTTCTAATTTTAGTAGGATTTGTTTCTGTATGTGAAAACCCGAAAAAATCTTTACTTAATAAATTTTTGATATTTTAAAAAATTATGAAATATTTACTATCTAATTTTTTTCACCCTCAGGCGTCGTCTAGCTGACTCGCTGTTCGCAAGTTTCAAGCTTCCTCGCAAGAAAACTGTAGACAACATGGCGGCTCCTCGCTCCCTGGCGCCGCAACAGCAGAAGCGCAAGTCTGCGGTCGAGCTGCTGGCCGAGACTAAAGCGTTCTACGTGAAGTCTGAAACGGTGCTGGATCGGAAACAAGAGTTACCTTTAAGGGTGAGAATGGAAATTTCAAATGTTGACGACAGTTTCAATTTGGCGACCGGTTAGCTCAGTCTCCCCTATTAAGCAAAAGATCCCGGGTTTGATCTGCCTGGCGGGAATCAATCAAACTTAAATGATGAATTCAAGTACTACTTTAGGTTTGGGTGTTAGTTGTCCTTGTCTTTGAGTGCGTCCTGGTATCCCTGACATAGGGCATCCTAGTGGGAAGTTATGAGTGTGTACAATGTCTACAGTCTTCGGATACAAGCTCGTACAATGATTTAAAATAAAAAAAATTGGTCGATGAGGCTGAAGCCATCGAAGACATCCAACCGCATTACCATATTTAGAATGAATTTGTATCTTTTACTGGCTGCAAATAGCGGTGAAAAATACCACTTTACAAGAAACAATCAAGACAGGCTACCAATATGAGAAAGGGGCTTGGGTGGGTTCATTATGTCTGGTGTTCCGTTCCAGGTGAGCAGCGGCTTGAGCCAAGCGATAGCAGCTGGGGGCTGCCATCTGGTCAGCTCTGGCGCTCTCACCAACGAAGTTTGCTGCAATCCTTGTAAGTAAAAACGAAAAACACTCTATACACTACACTGTTTATTGACACATGTTTCTTTCTTTCTTTGTTTCTGTATCAAAGCCGGTATTACAGTAGTGGGAACCACTGTGCTCCATGGTAGAAATATATTTGGTCCAATAGTCCGTATGGTCTTGGATTCTTGGTCTTATTTTCGCCATCTGATCTGAGCTTCCATCTAAAGTTCGAATGTGGGGAACACATCTAGCCAGGGCCCATTCTATAAGCTCTTAGTACGAGCTCAAATTTGACCACTTTAGCTGTTGTTAACTTTATCACTAGCAGAGAAACCAAGTTATGTGATTTGGCTCTCAAGTAAATCCAACAAGTGATCTCGATATACTTTTCAAACCTGAGTTCCTCTTTCAGACGCTACAACGAGAAGCGTAGGCGGCACCCGCAGGGCTGTGAGCGCGGGCGAAGGCTTACAGAGCACCCTGCGGAGACTGCTGGAGCATTGCGACAGCAGAGAAAACGTGTACTCGCCACCGCGAGCCATCTGTGAGTTTTCTTTCGAAGCTAGAATTTGTGCGAATTTATGTCAGCCAAAAGCATTCGAAGCTAGTTAACGTGAGTTTAAGCTTTAGACCTGGGGCATTGTTCTTGGACGCTCGAGATTATCTTCGCCAGTTTTACTCTCATGGCATTTCTAATGAGAGCAACAGTGACGGAGATAATATCTCACTCTTTAGAATAAGGCTCTTGCTTCGTGGTCAAGTTCCTACAAAATAATATCCCTGGCATCCCTGCATAGTCCAATCACAGAAGTAATGCTAAACGTAACCCAGCTTGCTCTCCACAATTGGCAAAGTAACCATAACAGCACCAGAATTCCCCTTCCAGCGCACAATGTGTACTCCGATACCAGAAGGCACAAAGACTACTCCGAACGCGACACCCTTCCCCGCTCGCAGCATACCTCTGGGACCTTCTCGGGGACTTTCTCTGGGACTTCTTCATCAGGGACTTCAGGGTCTAAAGCGCAGAAGTCCGACCCCGATCATAGGGAGAAGATGAACAGGCCGTTAAGCTTTGGAGATGCTAGGGTGTTCTTCCCAGAATCGTTTGTGATACCTCGACAGAGGCCCAGTGAGGTTGTGATCAAGAGAGCTTATTCGATACGTGAGTATTTTAACTGGATAGGTACACTTCGCTTACCGTAGTCATCGTAGGAAGTTTAGTCTAGTCAAGAATTTAGAAAAGTATTTTTAAAAGCCAATAGGATACTTACTGGGTATATGCCCTCTTCCTTGTACTTTTATTTATTCTATAATTTATCTATTAGAATAAAGTCAAAAAACGTTCTCCGCATTTTCTTTACAAATAGCGACATCAAAACTCGAACGTGAAAACTTAAAATAGAAGATTTTACAAAAATGGCAACAACATTCCCTTTCAAATCGAAGTTTCTTATTTCAGCAAGCTCCCAATCGAGCCCCGAGCAGGTGGAGCTGCCCCCGGTGCTCTCGGGCTCCGGCTCGGGCTCGCCGGCGGACGCGGCGGCGGCCATCAGCCCGCCAGCTCAGTATGCGCACTCAGCGCCCAGGTACATCAGGTATTTATTCCTTACCGTTGTCGTAGCTAGTGCTTTGCTCCTCTTTCCTATGATAAGCTCAGTTCAAACTAGCTGTATGTACATATTTAGGATAAATTTCCTGCAGAAGTAAAAGGTGCGCATGTTTTGTCCTTTTCCATTCTTTTCAATCCGACTTTTACAATTTACGTGTGTTGCAGTGAATGTTGTACGGTTATACACTTTTTTGTGTATCTCATGATGAATCTGAGTTTACCCCTCACGACATAATGTTATCCTGAATTCCTAATCCTTTCTGATTTAGATAAGTAATTTTGGTTTCGTTTTTCAGATCTAATTCTCATTCGCAACCGAGTATGCGCGAAGAAGAGGGATGCACAAATATCAACAGTCACAAATCTTTGCCGGATCTGCATTCACAAGCCAGATGCTACACAGAACAGTAAGTAAAGATAAAAAAAAAATTAGTTCCAATTCCACACATTTTTAGTCACAATTCCTTTTGAGCTAAGGGTTTCGACATTGTTAGAATAAGTAAATTAGGATAAAAGTTAAATGTTTATGTCAGAAACGATCAGCTAAGTATGTAAAGGGCTACAAGAAAACCAATCTAACGTTCTAATTCAAAACTACTTTTAATTTTTTTTGTGTTCATTTAGAAGTTTTAGTGTTGCCTAGGGCAGGACCTTAGGGCCTGCGTTTTTCAGAATATATATTAGGATTTGTTCAGTTTCTGTACCTATTACATAAATATTGTTTGCAGCGCACATGTGGGAGGCACCGAAACTATTGGTAGATCCCCGAGACGCCGACGGCACTCTGGCCACCAGAGGACGGCATCTTGTTCTTCAAAGGGCACTAGGTAAGATTTTATTCTAATTATATTCTTTGACGACCTGTTTGGTTCAGCGGTAGTACAACCGCCTTATAAGCCAGAAGTTCCGGGTTCGATTACCGGCCGGGCAGATGTTTGAAGGATGAATTTAAATATCTGTTCTGGGTCTGGGTGTTAGTTGTCCTTGTCTTTGTGTGTGGCATCCTCGACACAGGATTTATCCTAGTTTTGGAGCTATGACAGTGAAACGTTATTTATTTATTTATATTACTGGCTACGACCCGCGGTTTATCCCGCATTTTCCGGAATATAGAATGTAATACATATGTTAATCCAGGATAAAAGCTACTTTCCCAATCTAAACTTAAACATTTATAATATTAGTAGGATTAGACCAAGTCTATGTTCCTTTTCAGATCTTAATGAATGTTTTTGTATGTTCTAGGTCTAATCAGTCTTCGCTTATGTCATCGTGTGACGCCTTTTCGGAACATCCGTCGCCCGGGGAAGAGAACTACCAGTCTTATACAAGGTAGTTATGATTATCAAGATTATGTTGATGGTGCAAATGTTTCAACGATTTCAGGGTTGATCTCATAATAAGAAACATAAAATTATGAGTGCTAAGATCTCTTTTCAGCTTAATTGCTTGCGGTAATAATATCCGCCTTATGAGCAAGAGAAGTTGCGGGTTCGATTCCCGGTCAGGCAGATGTTTGAATGATGAATTTAAATATCTGTTCTGGGTCTGGGTGTTAGTTGTTCTTGTCTTTGTGTATGTTCCATGGCATCCCCGACACAGGAATTTATCCTAGTGGAGCTATGAGTGTGAAACGTTATTTATTTTTATTTTATTTATTTTTATGTGATGTAGGTACGTGATCACGTAGTTGAGGGTAGTCTACACTAATATTATCAAGAGGAAAGATTTGTATTTTTGTATTTTGGATGTTTATAACGAAAAACTGGACCGATTTCAAAAATTCTTTTTACCTTTCGTACCTACATTACATTATCCTTGAGTAAGTAATAGGGTATATTTTATACCCGTGCAAAGCCGGGGCAGGTCGCTAGTTACAAATAAAGTAGTTCATGCATGGCACTCGGTTTTATTACTCAACCAAATCCTAGTTTACACTTTACAGCCCTGTATTTCATTACAATAAGTGGTCTGTATTCTGTCTTGTGTATTGTTATTATTGTTTTCTATTGTTCAGTCGTTGCGGGTCCTCGTTCGCGCGTGACTCGGGTGGCTCGAGCGGCCACTACACGCAGCGCAGCGCGCCGCCGCACGCGCCCCCCCCCCACGCGCCGCGCCGCACCGACTCGGCCAACTCCACGCAGCACGACCACGCCAGGTACGAGTGAAACTACACTAGCAGTAGTGGAGTAGATTGTAGATAAACTATAGGTCCTCGTTCGCGCGCGGCCCGGGCGGTTCTTGTGGCCACTATATAGAGGTACCTACCTACACGCAGCGCTGACTTGACGAACTCCACGCAGCATGACCATGCCAGGTATACTGGGGATAGCAGGATCGGTGAGAAAGTAGGGATTGCGTCTTACGTAAGAAAGTAAAGACAGAGAAAGTGTGAAAAAAAGGTACTAGAAAGTGGGATGATAAGAAAGTGGTGACAGTGAGGAAGGGGGGATAACAGACCAGACAACTGACCAAGATAGAGTGAAAGTAGGGGTGAAAATAAGTATGTAAAGGAACTGAAGTCACGATGTCAAGATAAACCTGCTGGGATGACCCGCTAGTATCCAAGTTTCAAGCGATTCTTTGACACTCATGTCCCCAACAGCCGCTACAACTGCTACCACGGCGAGTGGGCGCCCGGCCCGGAGCTGGACTGCTACGTGTCCGCTCCCCCCCAGTTCCAGGACGGCGCGCCCTCCCCCCCGCCCGCGCACCCCCACCCCCCCGCGCACTACCCCGCGCCGCCGCGCGTCGGGATACACTTCCAGGTGAGGCTGCGCTTCGCATTTGTACAAAAAATCGATATTGAAGGAATATTAAGTAATCAGTTGAAACATTTAAATTAGAAACACTTTCAAAATCACAATGATATAAAAATTAAAAAAAATAATTAAATTAAAAATAAGTAAAGTAAGGAATTCAAAGAAAAATATCTGCTGATTCATACATATTCTCTAAGGTCAATGAACTTTTAGTATGGAATAACTGATTCTTTTACGAATTTTTAAAAGTCATAGCGCGGAAGTTGTTTGGTGGTGAATCTGAATCACCTTGTAAAGTCTTCATCCCCAAGCTATTACCTGTATAACTACAATCGGTAACTTGCAGGCGAGCGCGCCTCCGCCGCAGTTCCAGGACGAGCCGCCGCTGTACGACTACGGAGACTACGAGTGCTCGTACAAGGCGGCCGGGAAGTGCCTCGCCAGGAGCGACTACCCGCACGCCAGGGAGGCGAGGGATAGAGACTATAGCAGGTAAGCCCTCACAGGGATAGGGGACACTAAGGGTGACGGATCAACATCGAGCTGTGCTGCGCTGTACTGAGCTGTGCTATGTTTGGTCAACTCGCTCGTCTAATATTTCAATTAGGATAGAAACAAACCATGCTGTGCTGCGCTGTGTGAGGCTACGCTCTGTTTAAAAACGCAGCAGTCTCGAGCGAGGCGCGCTACCCGCCGTGCTGAGCCGCGCTGTGTCGAGCTGTGCTAAGTTTTTCAAACATGGAGCACGCTGCGTGCCCCCCCATCGCCCTCAGACGTCTCTCTCACTCACTCACTATGTCATAATGTTTACGTTTTTTTGAAAATAAAGTCATTTTTTACGAGATAAACGACTACACGAGCTGCCTAAGCAAAGCGCAGCACAGCTTGATGTTGATTCTTAAAAAAACGTAGCTCAAGAAACACAGCACAGCACAGCTCAGTACAGCGCAGCACAGCTCGATGTTGATTCGTCACCCTAAGTCACCGTTATTTTTTCGTTTAAAGATTGTCTGTCCTAGTTTCGACCGGGATTCGGTTTCCAACTGCGTTTTCTCCACTAGACACACCATGGTCCATGGTCCTGCATGGTTGGTCATTGACTTTCATACTTTTCTGCGATGTCGACGTAGCTAGTCTTGTCCCGAGTCCTCAAGACCGTCTAAAACTTTTGATGTTACAAGTCTTAGGCCTTTTACGAAAGTGCAATCCTTTCATCTAATCTAATCCAACCATCCACCCATCTATGGTTTGGTTCTGTATGGATCAAATTTAAATCTAATCCAATGAGACCCTGATGCACTTAATGTGATACTTTGCGGTTCTTGAGTCTGAAATAATGTTTTTGCGTCCACCAGAAGGCATCGCAGACATCATTCATCAGATCTATGAATCTAGTAAGTGCAAGCTGAGCTAGGCATAGCATAGCATAGCAAAGACTTGGCCTTGGACTTGACTTGGAGTAAAGTTGCAGAAATAACCTCTGAACTCTCATTGTCCCCAAGATACCACGAACCGAACACGGAGCTAGTGAACAAGCAGCCGCAGTACGCGGAGGTGCGCACGCGCCGCGCCGACGACAACAAGGAGTACGTGCACGCGCCCGGCGCGGAGGAAGTGACGTCACCGCTGGGGACCTTCAAGCGGCAGCGCTGTCTGCGGTACAAGCAGCGGCGGCCGAGGCCTATACTGCGGTCCAAGTCGGATATCTCGGATAGGTGAGTCTAAGCTTTTACCAATTTCTATTGTCTAAATTTTAAGTGAAATATATTTGGGCTTTTTGATACCATACCTGACTTCTCCCGAATCAGATATGGTACCTTTGATACCTCTGATTCCACCCAAACCAGGTATCCACTCAAACAGCGGAAGATAACGCTATTTCTGTCGGTGGAACGTTTTAAGATAATGTAGATTTATGTCGCCCATTACTATGAAAATACCGTGTTATCTGGTTCAGCGGTAGGCCTTCAACTGGGCATTTCCTCGTGGCGTCACTAGGTTGTTTAACTGATTTGACTCTAGGGATGTGTTACTTTAGCTTTAGATGCTATCTTACAAAGAGCACCAATACAGCGGCATGTCTCAGAAGATTGTCCTTAGCGGTGTTTGCCAACAACACGTCTGCAAATTGGATGACATCCGAAACCAAGGTTCATAAATCACATTTTCAAAGTTATTTGGCTGTCTAGGTACCGTCGCTCGGACGGACGCAGCCCCGCGTCGGCCCCGTGCGAAGGCGAGGAGTCCCCCACCAGCCCCTCCGAGGAGTCTGTCCGACTCCGCGCCTTCTTCGAGCGGCTCGGCCTGGAGGCGAGACAGTACGACGCGCTCGTGGCGGCGCCGGCGCACAGTCCTGTGTTCTTCTCTTCTGCTTCGACGGTTGATTCGAACGCTCTGCCGGCTGCTGATTATACGGTGAGCGAGATCGACTTGACAATGCATTGGAAGATCAGCTATTCAGTTCTGCTCTGACTATACAAGTATACAATGAGTTCTTCGACCGAGTAGATGAACTTGACGGTGAGTTGTGCAACTGACTACATGACGACGACGAGTTTCTCAACTGACTAAGTACTGGGTTGTCCAACGTACCTACTTCACAATAAATTGTTTTTTCAACGGGCTATTCTGCAAATTCGTCGACCGAGTTATTCGACCGACGACACAGTGAGTACATCGACAGACTCAGTGGTTGGTCGACAGATTACACAATGAGATGTTCTATCGACTCGATAAATAGTTCGATCGACTACACAGTGAACTCTTAAATTCGAACAAATACACACCGAAGCTGTAATTTAAAACCTAGTTACTTATTACCATAGACCACATTTCGCTAAAACTGCTATCCATTCCAGGTGCAAGGTCCAGGGGTTCCGAAGCCGATCTACCGCAACACGGAGCCACCGAGCGTGGTGGAACGCAACGCGAGAATCATCAAATGGCTCTGCCAGTGCCGCAAGACCCAAGTTCCACCGCCGCAATAAACAAAACCTGCAAGACTAGCAAGACTAACATATGAAACCAGCTAGACTAACCTATGAAACCAGCTAGACTACCCTACGAATCTAGCAAGACTAGCACAAGATTTAGAGTACGGTGTGGATTTCATGACAGTGAATGCAATGAACAACTTGTGGCCTTTGATTCAAGAATAATAAGCCAAGTAGATTCATGCCCGTGATGGTGTAAAAAGGAGATGAAGTCAGCCAGTGGCGCTAAACTAATGATAAATTATGTCCACATACAGCCTACCTCTTCCCTTAATAAGCTTTCATACGACCATAGACAAAACGATCGTTGTTCTGCGGCTTGGACGAACCAAATGTACAAGTTTGTCAAGATCTTGCTTTCCGCCACAGGCTGTTCATTCGCGCATATGCAAAAGTAAGCTCTAGTCTGGAGCGAGGCCTTAATGCCTAAAAATTTCGACTTGGGTACCATCGAAATAGCAAGTCAAACGTGCGAGACTAACGGGCCAAGCCAAGACCATAGCAAAAAAGTATTTGATTTGACTAGAATACTAGATATACTCGTAGTCATGTGACCTTGAACCATAGATAATTCATTGATCAAAGAATACTTTTTATTTGGCTCTGTACAGTTAGTGCATTTAGCCAGAAACTTAAGACAGGCTTACCTAGAGGCTACAGCTTTTTAAACGAAATAGGCAATGACAACGTTATTTATAATACCTATTAGTGCAGTTTATTAACAACTAAGTTTGACCATCTTTGTATTAAGCCCAACATCTTTTCAAAATATATAAAAACAAAGATGGAGAAAACATTTTTTTTGAAGCCAGGCAATTGGCTATGTTGATGGTTGTTGCTAAGAGTTAACTCTTAAAGTACGAGAGAGAACCAAAATCTTGCTCATTTTAAAATTAAATAACTAGTACTTCTAGTAGCTTCTCTAATAACGTATTAGAAACTTTAAGAATCAACATAAGATTAATAAAACGACTGCTGAAACCAAGCAAAATTACGAGTGTTAGGTACATTAGGAAAATAGTCAAAACAATTTCTATTTAAAAGTTGAAACTTGTAACCTATTGATTCATAATTAATACAAGTATTTTATTGTACTTACTGAGTAGGTAATCATTAAGTATTTGTAAAGTGACATTGGTTAGACTCCAAAAACAGTGAAGTTAACTAAATCCAAAGTACGAACTTTTATGTATGTTAAATACATGTCGTTGTTATTCAAATTTTCCAAATATCGTAAAAAAAACTATTTCATCTATGGTCTAGACAAAATAAAAAATTTAACGATTTTATCGCGTCCAAATTTTAGTAAAGCACTTTCTGTACTTCCGGTATAAAACGATATATTTTTTTTCAAATATCATAATTTTAATTTTAGAGTTGGAAACACTGCCTGAATTCATATTATTCAATAATATTCTTGTCATTATCGTAAAGAAATACTGATTTACTATTTGAACTATTGAAATAATAAATCAATATTTTAGTTATTTTTTTATTTTATACGAGCTTATACTAAGAAAAAGTTATTTTTGAATCAAAAAATTATGAACACAAGAATTGCGTAGTTTTTTTCTATTGTTTTATTTATTTATTATTCTAATGCTATTTATTTCATTTCACCAAAAGTGTTTTTGTTAAAATTTTTGTTTACCATTTGTACATTAATAAACAGCTAATTCTGTAGGTTTTCGTTGTGACTTGCGAGATCTAAATTCACTAAATATGTTGAAGTCTTTGTCTAATGGACCGCAATGATAAAGACAGCTATATTTTTAGAAAGTTTAGAACCAAAGCCTTCAGAATTGCCCGTTAAAACTGCTCTAAAATACTTAAAGATGATTAGAATAATATAATTAAAAATGTAAAATTTAACGTGTTCCTGTAATGGATTTGTCAATATTCATTATTAGATACTTTACACACGTCATTGTTACGTTTATAAATGAACTATCTTATATATTTGTAACTCGTAATATTAATACATACAAACATACCTACTCTTCGTGATTTGGGAGCACAAAATGGATCAATTTTTTAGAAAGATGATACTGTATTTTTGTGCCAAATAACCTATTCTAAAAAAGATATATTAGTTAAAACGAGTTGGCGCCATTTGTGGACTTAAATAGCAACACTGAGCATAAATATTGAAAGGATTTGTGACTCCGACTGAAGGACTTGCCAAGGTCATAAATAAATTAAAAAAAAATATAACACAACATGTAGAAGGTTCTTTTCTCTAGTCATTATGAGCCTTCATTATAAATTGCCTATATCGTTATTTTCATCTTATAATTATGCATGAAAGCAATATTACACTGAATCGCCGCGTAATACGGTTCTTATTCGCTGTGATAAAAACTAAACGACTATTTCATAATTAGTTAAGTACACAAATGGTTTCACTCACGTTACTCTACCTACCTAGGTATTTATTAACTAATATAAATAAAGACAATATATCGAAAACGAAAAAAAAAACGTATAATATTATATAAATATCATAGAGCATAATTTAATATAGTTCAATAACGCAACAAAATGATTTTAACCATTGCTCGACTGTATTATTACCTATTATAAATCTTAGGGAAAGTATACCTTGTATTTATATTCCTAGGTATCTTTCATTCTAGATAGTTACATAATTGTAGAATAGCTATGTTTTACCTACAAATAAAACATTTATTAAACATACTTACCTAATTCGAAACCTAATTATACATGAGAGTAGCGTGCTTGACTTTCGTTCTGTGCTTAGTCGTGCTGTGATTGGTCCGCTCGCTCGCGTCCGTTTGCCTCGTCCAATGAGCGCCGACTCCGCCCCTTCCGCCCCTCTATCGTCATCCGTCCGCCCAGGTAGTGCGATGAGCGCAATTTAGCTTCATTGGTTATCTCATGTTATGTTCACCAGGCAGAGGTAGAAAGTATTAGGTTTCGAATTAGGTAAGTATGTTTAATAAATGTTTTATTTGTAGGTAAAACATAGCTATTAAACAACTGTACCGTCATTCGAAACCTAATTATACATGAGAGATGTGTTTGTTATCGCCTGGTGTGACGGTGACGCCAATGTGATAAACCCGGTTTTTTAATATTAAATAAGAGACTATTTTACTGAGATAGGCAACAGTTGGAATATGAAAACGATATCGTTTGAAATCACTGTCCTTATTTATTTTTATCCATGAAGTAGTTAGTAATGACATATAATCATTTATATCTATGATAATTTACTAGTAATATCATAACACAATCATTTTTAAATCAACAATAGTAGTATTGCTATTAATTATTCATAGGTTCGAAGTAAGTCGCAATTGATCTAGATTCTGAGTTGGAAGGTATTACTTCCCTACAATAATACTTCTTGAAAGTGTTTGCTGATTTCCAGTTTCCTCTTGCCAGTATGTCATCGAGAAGGAAGTTTTCTGTCCAGTTCTTTGATGCAACTGCGGATCTACAGCTGCCAGGTGTAGCATCAATATTTGCATCTTTGAGGATATTCTTCACCCAGCCTGCGATTATGGCGCGCGTTGCCGGTTTAGGTTTACCATAGGTATTGATAAAAAGACTATCAGAATTCGCAGTCTCTCTTCTTAGTTGTGACAATCGTATCAGCTCAGTGATCCAAAACACTGGATCCAAATTATGGTTTTCTTTGTTTCGTAAGAGTTTCCAGCCAGATTGTCGCTGGTTTGCCTTGTCGCTTTTAGAGCCATATTTAGGCCAAAGAACTATACTGTTTTCAGATATTCTGCAGTGATCTGGCGAGATGCTGAGGAGGGTCAAGTCGTGTATTCTTCGTCCTGAGCATAGGAGGAGAATTGTCGCTGTGTGCCCTGAACTGGCATAAAAACTCATTTTCTCGGAAGTTTTCTGATTAAGGTGATCAATCAAGGTATCGACGTTCCAGATAGGAGACTTTTGTTGTTTTGGGTTGGCTAATGATATTGATTTCAGGATTTGTTTGACTAGTGTATGCGAGCTTAGCTTATTAAAGTCATTTGGGTTGCAGAAAGTCGATACCACGGATTTATGAACTAGAATGGTACTTAAAGCTAATCTTTCCTTTTGATGCAAATCAGCCAAAAATTTCGCTAGTTGTGATCCGTCAGGTTTCCGTGGGTTGACCGAGTTTCTAGTGCACCAAGAGAGCCATCTTTTCCAGGCTGGCCGATATGTATTTAGAGTGGATTGTCTCCAGCCGGCTGACAGAAGTGTTTTCTGTTCTTCGTTCCAGTCAGTTAAGCTCTGATCCCACCCCCACATCTCCAAACTTCCAGAATCATTTCCTTCACCTTCGGTGGTGGGCGACCGGTGGTAGCATCTATTAGCACCTCTGATAAGTTCTTGATTGTGAATGGGGGATTTAGCGCTCTGTTCTTTAAGTCCGGTCTCCAGTACACTTTTTCCCATCTCGGTACGACCATTAGATAAATTCCGCTCGATTTGTTCAGTTGGTTTAATATTTTTGGTATTAGGTGTGGTGGTGGAAACACCCAAGCTAGCTTGTAATTCCAAGTTAGTCCAAAAGCATCGTAACAATGAGCTTGGGAATCTGATCGGTTGATCGTGCAATAATTGGGGATCACATGGGCCCGGTGAGACGCAAAGAGATCGATCTCTGGCTTGCCCCACTTTTTGAAGATCATGTCCGTTATCTTTGAGAGAAGATGCCATTCCGGACATGGTTTTTGGCGAGATAGGTGGTCCGCATCTGTGTTGTAGTTGCCTGGTAGGTGATATATTGTCATATACACGTTGTGCTGGTCTAAGATTTTGAATACCTCTTTGGCTAGGTTCACTAATGTTTGTGATTTTGTACCGCCCTCGTTGCGAAGGTATGACACCACTGTCCTGTTGTCGCATTGAATTAGCAGTGCACTGGACTGGAGGTAATGACACTGATCTTGTAAAATTCTTATTATAGCTATCATTTCTTTTTGATTGCAATGGAGGTTCTGTTCTGATCTCAGCCAACTTCCTTGAAAATCCTGATTGTCTAATTTGCCACCCCACCCCATGTCGCTCGCGTCTGTCGTGAGATAATGTGATGGCGGTGGATGGTGTATACGAGAGCCGATTTTGTAATTTTGTAGCCACCATTGTAGTTCCAGCAGTGCGAGTACGGACTCATATCGATCGAGAAACTGACGTTTAAAATCGGTAAAATTCGAGAAAACCATCGTTTGTTTATGATTTTGTCTATGGTTTTGAAATTAACGATCCTTTTGCTAAATTTTACCGATTTTAAACGTCAGTTTCTCGATCGATAAGAGTCCGTACTCGCAGTGCTGTTTCGATTTTGGATTCAGTGTAACAGTGGGGGCTCGAGACTTTATTAAGGCGTTCGCCTGTACTTGTAACGCTCGATAGTTCAGCCGTCCCCTTGGGACAACAAAGCTTGCGAAGTTTAACGTTCCTATGAGTATTTGAAATTCTTTGAGGTTGGTCTCCTTCGACCTTATTCTGGTCTGTAGTTGGTGTTCGAGTCTGGTAAGCGACCTTCGTGGTAATGTTTTCGCATTGTGCCATGTATCCCATTTTACGCCCAGGAATTCTATATCCCTCTGGGGTTTCAAAATCGACTTTTCTCTGTTTATCTTCCAGCCAAGGTACTCGAGTAGGTTTACAGCCGTTACAACGTGGTTTTGTAGTGTGGTTGGATTCTGGTGGGCAAGGAGGAAGTCGTCCAAGTATACGATTATTCGTAAGCCCTGTTCTCGTAGCTTTTGAGCTATCCAATTGCTCAGTGAGGCAAATGTTTTTGGAGCTGAGCTGAGGCCGAATGGTAGGCAGGTCATTTCGTACATTATGTTGTCGTAAATCAACCGGAGAAAGCATTGATGGCTCCGTGCGATTGGAAGATGAAAATATGCTTGGTGGATGTCGATTTTGGAAACCCAGTCTTCCCTCTGGAGAAAGTCTGGCACTCGGTGATGGTTTATTAATCTGAATTTGTCGGTGGCGACATAATTGTTCAGGTTTTTCAAATTGAAAATTGGTCTCATCGTGCCGTCGCTTTTTGGTCTGAGGAACATTGATGACACAAAGCTTGGAGACTGTTTTGCAATTCTTATGACACCTTGAGTGTGCATATTGTGAATGATTTTCGTCATTTCTAAAGAGTAAGGTATCTGCGTGGTGTGTTTGTTCGGCAGATGTAAGGGTGGTTTTGTCTTGAAAGGTATGCGGTAGCCACTTATGATGTTGAGAACGTAGAGCGGAGCTCCGAGCGTTTTCCAACGAGCGTGGTATATTTGTAGCTGACCGGCATAGAATGGCTTCGAGTCAGAATCTTTGATTATTTCCTCTCCTATCCCGGTGGGATGAGGGGGAATTATTCCTTTTGTAGGGTTGGTCGTTGTGTCGTGTTCCTCGAGTGTAATTCTGTTGTTTAGCACCTCTTCCTCTGAAGGCGTTGTTTGAAACATATTTTTTAGTGGTATTCCGATTCGTTTGGGGTGCTGGCCTTCCTTGAAATTTCTTATGCTGGTTATTTGCTGGTTGTGAAGGACCAGGAACGTTCTGAGGTTCAGAGGTACGTTCTTTATGAGCAGCGGGAGCCCAGAAAACATTTTTGACGCCACCCGCTTTTTCAAGCACCGAACTGAATTGTTCGCTTTCGAATAGGGTAGCACACGAAGGCGGAAGTTTCCTAAGTGCATTTTTATAGTATGGATCTTTTACTGCCGTCAGTATGGACTCACGCCTACTTTGGATTAGCTCAGCCCTGTGGCCACATACTATTTGGAATATGTCACTTGTAATTTTTGAGTACTCGCCGTTTGAAAATATTTCGTTCAATTTTATATTGATTTCGGCTGCAGTCAAACCGGAGCATTGTATTTCACTTAAGAATCCTCCCAAATCAGATTGAAGAGCTTCTTTTTGTTTAAGCAAAGCGTAAGTTAGCCCTGCAAATACGTTTTCCATTCGTGCTGAAAATTTAGAAGTATCGTAGCGCTTAATTTCCTCATTGGAGTCCAGGCTTACGAAACCGGGAGTATGAACGTAGTTCTTCTGAGTATCAGAGTAACGAACACTATTCCAATCCGGCTGCTCAAAGTGTTGTAGCTCCTTGAGCTGTTCTAGATAGGCCGACGAGGTATGAGGAATTGTGGGTTCTTTGGTCTTTGTCTTTACAGACCAATTTAATTGCTGTTCGCAAGGAGATTCAGAGTGTTGAACTGCCGGTGTATGGTTAGGTTCTTCATCGCTAAAATCCCTGCACGTGTTTGGGTCTACATCAAGGCTAAGATAGTCGTCGTCATAGTCAGGGCGATAGCTACTTTGATTGTTGCCTTTTAACTGCGATTTAATTTTAGCTATTTCGGATACTAGTTTGTCCAACTTACTGTGTTTTTTCCTTTTATTTTTCCCGCGTTTTTTATTTCTGGTATCGTCTGATGAACTGGAGCTTGATGAACTAGAACTTGATGAACTAGAGCTCGACAGTTTCCTTTTCCTTCCTTTTGGTTTCCTTGTAGTAACATCTGCGTCCTCGATAGTTGGAGCTGGACCTGTATTACCATCCATTTCGAAATACTAAAATAAACGTTTAATAAGATTAGTAAGGAAATAGATATTTCTATGTTTTAAAAACCGAACGGTAACACCGTTTAGACAAAAATTAAAATAATTCACTAACCCGACGCGGTCCGTAAAGTACGACCGCTTTCGATGAAAATCCAAACGCCAATGAAGCTAAATTGCGCTCATCGCACTACCTGGGCGGACGGATGACGATAGAGGGGCGGAAGGGGCGGAGTCGGCGCTCATTGGACGAGGCAAACGGACGCGAGCGAGCGGACCAATCACAGCACGACTAAGCACAGAACGAAAGTCAAGCACGCTACTCTCATGTATAATTAGGTTTCGAATGACGGTACAGTTGTTTAATAGAATATTAAATTCATTTTCATACAGAGCTAGAAATATCTTCTAGAGGAGACATTTTGTAGGCATTTGTTCATACTAAAAGACTGTTGCCGTTTCTGTACTTTTATTGTTGTTCTGTGATAAAATTGAATGTGTACTCGTGCAGTTGGTTTTTGTAAGTTTGTATGTCTTGTAGTTTACCTTTATGTTTGGAAATATCGCGCTTTTTGTTTGAAAACGAAAATTACTTTTAGGGCTTTTAAATGAGTACTTAGGTAAGTACTTATATTCGATATTTTTGTTGCCTACAAAGTCATGGCAGACACCTTTGGGTGTCTGGGGTGAAGTCCTATTATTTTTACTAGTATATTCGGATAAATGTCAGTTTTGTACTACGTAAAATATGTGTACTTCGCACATTGGCCTAAGTCCGTACCATGAATTCTTAACACGAGCCTAAAGAATCGCCTTTGCTTTGGTCTCGCTTTGACTGCTAGAGACAAAGTGAGACACAAGCCAACGCGATTTAATTCAATCCTACGCTAAGAGCTCATGTAATAGGCCCAGGGACATATTTATGACTTAAATTAAATACCACTGTACATAATATGTATTTGTTTATGTAACTTTTTTGGGTTTTTAGTTTTTAACGACCTAGGAATTGGTTATTCATTCCAACTGAAATGGCCTAAGCATTTAGCAGAGGGCAAATTACGAATATCTACATAGTAACGTAAATCCTAAAATAGATTTTCATTCAAACTTCAACTTTGAATTTTGTATAGAATTCTCTAAATAGGTAACTACATGTACCTATCATTTAAATGCGTTAGTATTTGTACTTCGCTCACTGCAATCATTTCATTAATACTTCAAAATGAGTAGGTGAGTAAATTTTACTTACTTACTTTTGTAGTAGTAAGCCATCGTGTCTTTATAAGTAATAATGTATTTAAATACTTTTAAACGTTTCGCGTTACAGTATTAGACAGTTTATTTGATGCTTCCAATATGTAAATAAGATTTACTTGTTAGATTTTATCGTGATGAAAATTATAATAATGTGGTCGAAAGATTTGTTTGTGTTTTATTTAAGGATGTATATAACATTTATAAATTCAAAGATTCTGCCCTAAATTCGAAATATATAGTAGAATAAAACCTCCTGCATAGATTGACACCAAAAAATTAATACTTTCCCGACAAGTAAGTGAAATAATTCATTTTAAAATTACCATAATTAAGTATATCAAACGTAATTTTTGCCGGAAGTGTTACAATTTTTGAGAAGACACGAATTGGGAACTTTGTAATAAAATTATACGGCTAAAAAACTTCTTATCAATTTCTTTGTACGATTTGCAATTTTTTAAGCCCAAGAAAAAGTGTGTTCACAGGTAATTCTGCGGAAATATTTCAAATTGAAATTGATAAAAACTATCCTTCGAAGGGTAATGGCGATACAAGATACAACTGTTAGGCCGTAGTAGTCGCAGTAGTCAAACTACATCTAATTTTTTTTTGATTAATAATTAAATATCGAATAATTCCTTAAAAATCTGTTATAAAAAATCATTATAATTAATAATAAGTGTCTGGGTGTCCAATTTTTAACTACTTTCATAATTTAATTAGATGTACTACTGAATTTGACCTTTTATACATCCACCTTACGACAGGAAGACAAACAGTGTAAAGAGGTTTTGCCGACTTTTGCCGCACAGCCCGATAGTCATTCACAATTTTCACAACTCGTAGGTAAAAAAAACACTGTCATTTTTTTTTTGATATGTCAATGTCATCAGTAAACGTCAAATTATCAAATGTCACTTAGAAGTCGCCATTTTAATTTATTGCCAGGACCAGGCTTTTTCTCATGATTTTGGACCAAAAAAAACACTTATTGTTACACTTCAATTCAATTTTTTTCAGTGATTTGCCAAAATATTGCTCATTGGTGACAAGATATCAGGCAAAAGAGAGACAGCATTTTTGGAGATACGAGTGGCAAATTTTTTGCAAATTAAAACTTAAAAATGGTTCATGGATTATTCTGAAATTACTTGTGACAACACTTTTATATTTTGATTTCCGAGATTTGCTTTGAGTTGAGGCTGTCTGACGTAGTGTATTATATCCTCATTGGCTGTCTGCTGTCTGTTGGAGGAAAAAGATCTTGCTCGCCCTCTTTTCAAGTCGAGTAATCGAGTTTTGATTTCGTCATTCATTTCTATTGCGTAGTTTGCTCTTGCTGGACGAAGTCATTTGTTTCGTTTGTGATAGTTAATTTAAACAATAATTAAAAATTAAAACTGCTAATTTTACTACCATTTCGAGTGATTGCGCAAGATTAAAAGTTTCCATATTTAGTACAAATAGGTTGACATGTAAGTTTAGTACCTACTTACTTTGTTCTGTTCATGTGAATGATAGTGTTTTTGTAAACATTGCGTCATCAGTTACAGTGGATTTCTGTAAATTCTGTGTTTTTGAACAATTCTTCATTGACGTCCACTTAATAATACTTTAAATCGTTTTCAGTTTCCAAATTTAAAGTAATAACCAATTCAGACAGCGTATGAACCAATAAGTTTCTGAATTTCACTTGATGATATTAGAAGGCTACCAATTGCATTTGGAGATGCCTCCTAAGAAGGGAAAACGAGTGACTAGTGAGGATGATGACGACGAAGACTACAGAAAAAGGAGGGACAGAAACAATGAGGTAAGTTTATTTAGCAATGAGGTTTGTTAATGTTAAGTTTTTTTTTTCGTTCTATTGCACAAGTTATGGCGGGAATTCTTGAATATTTATGAAGGCTTTAATGTAAAAGGTACTATTTCATTGCATCAAGTACCTAACACTTATTTTTTACACAATAAAGCCCTAAAAGCATTATTGTTTTCTTGTATGTGTGCTGTTTATTTACTTCACTTTCATGATTGAACCAGTTTGAATGTGTGTAGTATATTATCCTGAGTGTTACTGGTTTTAAACTTTCAACTTAAAGAGTTCTCTGATGTAATAATTAAGTAGGTAACATTAAATACTCAAAGTTATTTTTGCATTACTCACTGAAATGGCGTAATTTGAATGAACAATAAAGATTACTCATTGCATTGACTATTAACTTTATTTATTTAATGAAAGGCGAGCAGCATAAGCTGATGTGCCTATAACTTGCAGTGTCAAAATGTATTAAATCCGTGCCTGGCGTGAACAAGTTGACATCTCGACTGGTCGGTTTTTTTTATTTTGTTGGCTCAGTGCATTCTTTGCATATAAAATTTATATGTAAAAATTTGACAGCTCATAATATACACAATTTTTAAAGAAATCTTAGTCAGTAAACTCGCATTTTGCCGATTTACCAAAGAAAGTCAAACTTTAAAATGGCCTCCCTGTAAAATTGGCATTTTTGACATGTCAACATATTCACGCCAGGCATGGAAATATCAGTCAGTATTTATAGCACAATTTAGTTTACTTTGGTTAAATATTTGGAAGTAATATTAAACAAATTTTCTATTTCCACAGGCAGTGAAAAAAAGCAGATTCAAGACGAAGCAGCGAACACAAGAAACCTTCACCCGAGTCAGCAAACTGAAAGCCGAGAACCAAATGCTGGAAGAGAAAGTCAAGACGCTAACAAAGGAGCTGCAATTCCTCAAAGAACTGTTCTTAGCACATGCGTCTAATGCACAAAACCCAAAGTTTGATGGTATAGACCTCAACAAGCTTTTGGAAGATGCTCCTGATGAGACAAAATCTAAGAAGACTAAGTAGAGTAAGATTGTCAGTCTTGAGACAGAACAGAATTAAAAATCACCAGAACTGTTACATTTCCTACACCATGGCAGCACCAGGAGCAAATGGAGCCAAATCAAGATACCAGCACTGAACACGAGCTGCCAGTGAAGAAAAACAGTGATAAAAAAACAGAAAGCACTCATTGCAACACATGATGTACCCCTTGTGCAACCATCACCCTCATATCGAATTCTGAGGAAACTAGCATGGTTAGGTACTTCTTACTACTTTCGTTAACAATCAACCAACCATCTAATGCTGTGTCCTGGCTTTCTCACTTGAGATCCAGTTAATTCCTGGCTGTGTGTTTACCAAGAAATTGACTACAGAACATCTTTAACAATAGATAACAATAACAAGCGTGCTCCATCGTAGGCCGCATCATTGCTTCCCATCAGGCAAGATGGCAGTCAAACGCAAGCCTATTTTTGAATTAAAAAAAAAAAGTTGTCACACAACTCAACATCAACAATAAAACTTTGATTTAATTTGGAGATGGGAAGATATTGGCACCATTACATTCCCTTATTGCATAAGTGGTGTTATGACGCCATATTCGGATAGCACCATACACTTACACTACAGTAGGTGGTGATATCTTGACACAATTTGCTGTGGGCTCTTAAACAAATGGCACTCACATTTAGACACTATCTAATACAGAATACAGGGAAGTCGAGCTGCATTTGTTTGAGAGCCTACTGTGAATTGCACTATGAAGTCTATGTTGGGTCATTCACACCGCTCCAACCACTGCAGTGCAAAAGAACCCATTCAGAAACAGTACTTGGGCAATTCACACTGATTCGAACCGGTCGTGGTATGAAACACCCAAGTATTCATACCACAATCGGAGCTAAAATAATTTGATACGCACTGTTCCTAAGAATTGACAAAATTTGTGATTTAGTTTGTTTTGACAAGACTTGAGATCATGTTATTCAATAAGCCAACCTAACAAGTTATATTTGTTGGTTCTATCCTAGTATCCTCTATAGTAGTATGTCTAGGAAATTTTGTTATAATGTATCTTTTTATCTAGTTTAACACTTTGACTGCGGCTAATAATCACATGCGCTTGCCTTGGGTGCGGCTAATAGTCAAATGCGTTGTGTTTTACGCGCCTGGCGTGTGCAGCCGCATAGCAGCTCGCGTCGCACAAAGGAAAACACAAGGGCGGGAACCTTGTGTTTCAAAGTGTTAAATAATCAGGGAGTCAATTCCACCCTAATTTGATTCCGAAATAAAAATTTATGTACAGGATGTTTGCGTATACAATGGATATATTCTAGTAACATAATTTAGGCTTATATAGTACAAAATAGTGCATATACATATTTGTAAACTAGGTCACTGACCTATGATAAAGTAATTCTATATTCTTCTGGTAACGGCTTTTGTCAAATGGAAAAATTCTATAAAATACATATTTGGGTTCAGAATCGTCAACTGGAATACCCAGTATCCATTGTCAAATTGAACATCCTGTATGTTCACTGTGATAAAATACTACAGCTATAGCACATCAAATCAATTCTGTGAAGTAGGCTTAAATACTAGATAAAATAAATATTGTGTAATATATATGTAGTTGCAAAAAAAAAAACCAAGTTTTGCAACAGAAACTTTAATATGAAAATAGAATCTTATCTATACAAATTTAATGGAAATATGACGAAAATTATACATTTAAGGTATAGATATAATTAATATACATTTTATATACATTTTCAGTCATTTTCTTTCATCATCCCTATAATAAAATAATTTATAATATAATACAATAATGTTATTGTTTTCTAATCGTAAACATAGCAATGCAAATCACAGATAAGTGGGCCTAGCACAACTTTGACGTAAAAATACGTAGCGAGTATTCGATAGAAAAGTGTACGCCATTTACAGCCGTCAGGAGCACACTTAACAGTCGTAATTGGCGTACACTTTTCTATCGAAAACTCGCTACGTATTTTTACGTCAAAGTTGTGCTAGCCCCAAAGGAATAAAAATAATAACAGTGACTGTTTATATAAAAATTGACTTGTTATTATATCGTGACTTCAGTCGCGTATGATGGCAACTGCGCGAGAAATCTCGACCCATCTAAGTTCTATCAATTTTCAACCTATCTTATAGCGTATATGAAACACTAGACTATAGAGGTATCTACTTCCAAACATTGATAACGCCATCAGCGGATGCACTGACGAGGTAGTGCTTGGCGCCCTCTGCTACTGTGAGGTCGGTGATGGACTCTGTGTGACTGGTTAGATACTTGAAAAATTGTAGGTTATATTAGTACTCATTATTATGAACAACTTTTACTACGGACCAACCCAGAATTCGTGAAAAAAAAACAGCTGTTCCATACATTCCGAGGGTCGTTGACATTTTTCTATGGAACAGCTGATTTCTTACGCGAATTCAGGGTTGGTCTCAGAGTAAAAGTTGTTCATAATGAGTACTTTGATAACCTAGAATATTTAAAGATATGAAATACTCGAGGCTACTTCCAAACATTGATAACTCCGTCTGCGGAAGCACTGACGAGGTAGTGCTTGGCGCCCTCTGCTACTGTGAGGTCGGTGATGGGCGCCGTGTGGTGGAAGGTTCGAGACTCGACGGCTCGGTACACGTTATCCTCGACCAGGCTCGCGGGCGCGCTCGGGTTCACTTTGCAGCACTCTTGGATTACTGTCGTGCCGTCTATGATGCGGCTCCTGGGGAAATTAGATAAACAGATAGACTGATAGATACACTTTGTTATGATTTTAACACGGGAATACTCACGTAAAATCCGTGATAAACACTTTATTGTTCACTCCAGAAATTACAAACAAAAGGATAATAACACTTACACTGTTGTTGCACTTGCTAGTGCAACAACAGGCGGCCTTATCTAAAGAGCGATCTCTCTTTCAGGCAACCTTAGGATCGAGAGGAAGAGGGCAGGAGAAGTTAAATCTTATATATAAAAATGAATCGCTGTTCGTTTGGCTGGCTATAATTCGAGAACGGCCAGACCGATTTCGTTAATTTTGATGTTGAAATATTTGTAAAAGTTCAGGAAAGGTTTAAAAGTTAAAAAAAAACGGTGAAAACGCCGGGTAGGTATTCAGCTAGTTTTGAATAATAATTTAAGGTGGTTTACCTGTACTTGAGCGCGGCGGGGTTGTGCCGCAGCGTGTCCCCCGGCGCGTGCAGCAGCACGTAGGAGTGCTCGGGCCGCGCCAGGTCCCAGTAGCGGAGCCGCAGGTCCGAGCCGCCCGACACGGCCCAGCCCGCGCCCACGTGCAGCGCGCTCGTGTAGTGGGGGGCCTGCGGGGGAGTGGCGTGTAGTGCGGGGGCTGGCGGGGACTCGAGGCACCGGGCGCCGCCTAGTGTGAGTGTGGGTACAGTTACCGCGGGCGTGTAGTGCAGCGGCTGCGGTGAGTTGGTGCAGGGCCACAGCGCGTGCGTGCGCTGCGTGGACTCGAGGCACCAGGCGCCCACGTCGCGCGGCCCGCACGCCCACACGCGGGATCCGCTGCTGCCGAAGCCCACGATTCGACGCACGCGCTCCGCTGGATGAAACAAACGACGATACGTCGACTTAGAAGCCCCATATCATTCCTTTACTTATGAATAAAACCACGCGACCCACAAAGCGTTCTAACAGTAAAGTATATGTACATTAGACCAACCTTTTCTAATTTATAATAATAGGTATGATCCATTTTATTGTTTCATTTGAAAAAAGGTGAAGAAATACGAGTAAGAGCATTAAGAACATCGCCATCTAAGTTCATAGTTTGGAACTAACACGAATCGAAACGAAACTCTGACAAAAGATTACATGTACAAGACTTTAACAACAAATTCAAGTATCTGATAAGGAAAGCAGAATCACCACTATGCTGTACTTGCGGGTCGGTGGAGGACGTGCATCACGTGTTGGCGGAGTGTGCGCGGTACGAGGTACGAGGTCCAGCGCCGAGCTCTGGCGTGCTTCGAATATAATATAGGTTGTTGTAACAGTATCTTGGCTGCTCCTACTTCTGGAGAAGCCAAGATACTGCTGCAAATATATTTTTTGTTTAAAAATTTTAAGTGTCCTTGTTGTTAAATGTTTCGGTTTCGGTTTTATATGTTGTTAGAACTACAGGGTGGCATTGTCATTGTTGACAAAACCCTTCTTTAAAAATAAAATAAAGATTTAAAAAAAAAAAAGACTTTAACCAGACTCGTCCTATTCTAGGATTTCTGACAGACGAGGAACGACGAGCAGTAAGTCCGAAACATATGGCAACACTGGACGTACCCACAACTAGGTGCCAGCTGCCACTCGTGTATAGACAAGCATTTAGTTATACTCTAATCTAGTTATCTAAACTTACAGTTGGGGTGCTTGACAGACGTTATAGGAAGCTGGAACCGTAGGTCCCAGACACAGATGGCGCCACTAGACGTGCCCACCGCGAGGTATCCGCTGCTGTTCGCGTATAGACACGTGTAAACACCCTGCTTTAGGTCTCCTTGGAGTTTCCATGCGTTACCTGGGAGAAAATAACATCGGAATAATGCAGTATTTTTAAATGTGCTGTTCTCAGTTAGAAAGAAAAGCTGAAAAATAGTAAAGCAGCGATAATGTAGCGCTTGTGTTTCAGACGCAGAAATGACGTCAATGACGGAGGGGTGACGTCCTGCCGGAGATACGGTGACAGTGACATTAGTTTTCTGTCAGAGACAGAAAAGTTACTGACGAAGGATATCGCCACTGACGACTCCCGCGTACGCCCTCCCGGCCCATGCGGCACCAACCTCCCCCCCACTCCCCCCCACGCTACCTGACGCCCCCACAGACAGCTAGCTCCACTCACCCGGCGCGCGCAGGTCCCACCCGACGACGGTGGCGAGCAGCGTGGCGTACGAGATGACCCCCGCGTGCACGCCCCCCGCGCACGCGGCGCCCACGCACCCCCCCGCGCCCCCCCCCCGCGCCGCCCGGCTCCAGCTGCCGGCACTGCGAGAGAGTCATGCGGGACGAGCCAGACTCCAGTCTGGAAATAGAAGAAAAATCTGACTGAAATCCACTGATCTAAATAATAAGTACTTAATACACAACCAAATAATTATTTTTACAAAACAAAAACCGTTTTCAAAAGACCGACTATTGAGTTATTCATCTATTTGTCGCGCACGTACTTAATGCAAATTTAAGACTTATATGGTTTTCTCATGGATATCATTATCAGAACTGGACTAATTGAAATGGGACCACACGGGAAGCGTCAGCTTTCTAATAAAAAAATAATCATCAAAATTGATTTACCCAGTCAAAAGTTATGAGGTAACAAACATAAAAAAAAACATACAGTCGAATTGATAACCTCCTCCTTTTTTGAAGTCGGTTAAAAAAGTAATTCATGTTATTCATGTTTTGTTAAACCTATTTATTATGACTAATATAAAGATCAAACGAGCACAGGGCTGGTGCTTACCTCGGCCAGAGAACTTGTATTGCTATTTAACAAGGTAACGTCGCCAGCCTTTTGGGTCACTTACCCGCGGATAGTGACCAAAGCTCTGTTTTATATTTGTGATTTTATATTCCGTTTATGCCTATTTATGTTATCTTTCATTCAGGTGTTTGTTTGATTTTTATGATATTTTAACCTTCTGCAACTGAGATGAAGTTATTGTGAACCTTCGACTGAGGTGGAGTCTTTCAGTGTGTTCAGACGTCAGTTTTAAAATACAAATTATTTTTTTTGTAAGTGAAATTTATTTTGCGTAATAATTATTATTTTCATCAATTGTTTATCGCTGTTATTTCTTGAATCATGATTTTGATTTTGCCTACAGGCACGACAATATTATGAAAATACAAAAGTAGTTTTCAGGCCAATAAACTATTCTAGTAGTAGTATACAGTTAGTAGTATACAGGGTTATTCATAAAGGGTATGCTAAGCCGAAAAGGGGTCATAGTACTCATCATTATGAACAACTTTTACTAAGGGACCAACCCGAAATTCGCGAAAAAAAATCAGCTTTCCATACATTTTGTAAAGTGTCATTGACATTTTCCTATGAAACAGCTGATTTTTTTTCGCGAATGTCTTGTTGGCCCCATAGTAAAAGTTGTTCATAATGATGAGTACTATGACCCCTTTTCGGCTTAGCATACCCTTTATGAATAACCCTATAGTTACCTGAGCACGAATATGGAGCCCTCCTGCGTGGCCGCGACGAGCGACTGGCCGCCCTCGCAGGCCGCGAGAGACACCACGGGGCCCGCGGACCGGTTGTACATCGATTTAGACCTGCAATAAAGACGATTTAAGGGTTCCGTACAAAAGAGGTAAAACGTGAACCTATCTAAGACTCCGCTATCCGTCCGTCAGTCACCAGGCTGTATCTCATGAACCGTGATAGTTAGACAGTTGAAATTTTCACAGGTGATGCATTTCTGTTGCCGCTATTACAAAAAATACTGATTAAATATTTTGTATGGTGACTCAATATTTTTTATCGAATTTAGCAAATTTGTGTCCTAGAAGTTGTTCACTTTGACGTGTGGAAGTACATTAAGTATATGATTTTATTTGACTTATATTTTCCCTAAATGGACCCATTTACGCAAATAAGATCTAACCCACAGCAAGCCAAAATTGAGAAATCGAGACTTTTGTGAAAATAGTGTGCAAAACGAATAGAACTTATAGTTTAAAAAAAAGTAGTCTAATGGTAGTCTTATGTATTAGCCTGTAGAAAGCTAGAATTGGATTTCAAAAAGCTAGAACATTTAATTTAAATTCCTTTTATGTACCTCAGTCAATTTCACTCAAACAGTGGGTTAGTTCTTGTTTGCGTAAATGGGTCCAAATAGTCTAGCTTACCTATTAATGTGTGCGTGTCCCTGTAATCTCTGCGCGTCCCACAGCCGCACCGTGCCGTCGTCTGAACACGAACCGAACAGGTTCCTAGCGGCCGGTAGCGTTACTAACTCGTTAACTCGTGCTCTGTGGACAATACAGTCTTAATGAAAAAGTATATCAAATAATAATTAATTGTTAAAAAAACTAAAAAAAACACGCTTTGTTTAGTGTATTGTCATCGGTCCTCGATATATCTACAAAGTTTGAAAGAAATCTGACCGTTTAAAGTGGGTCAAAAACGCGCTCAAAGGAGTCGGTTACAAACATACATACAAACATACAGGTGAAGCTAATAAAAGCGTGTTAAAAACAAACGTATTTAAAAAAAATATTCTTATAAAGTTATGAGACCAAAACTAGCATCAACAACTTTTACTATGGGCCCAACTCTGAATTCGCGGACAAAATCAGCTGTTCCATACATTTTGTCGAGTATCATCGACATTTTTCTTATATTGTATTTATTTCATAATATGTCAGATTACACGTCAATCATAATATAATTAATTCTTACAATAATGTAAAAAATTATATAGCATAGTATACAATTCAATTCAATTAAATAATCTTTATAATATATAAAAATGAAACCCGTTTTCCTTGGTCACGGCCTCACGCGTGAATGGCTGGACCGATTTCACTAATTCTTTTTTTGTTGTATTTGTTATTATTAGGAGAAGGTTCTTACGGAAAAAAATATTAAGAAAATCTCTCAGAAATATTGAAAAACCCTAAAAACAGCCCTTTTATTTTTCCCATACAAACGTTTTCTAACTAAAACGAGCTTTATTGCTATTGTATAAAGTTCATATTGAATTGCAAGCACTCACTGTTGTTTAAGCAATGTAGGTATGTTCCTAACGTCCAAGAGTCTTTATTACCTCTGTACAAAGTTCAAATTCAATCATATCTATCAAAACAGTGTGCGTTTTATACTGATAATTTTTACTATAAATTGACAAGTTAGCATCAACAAACTACGGTTGCTATAGTTACGCAATAGCATGAGAATAGAGGTTATAACAAAGAGTTCCTATAATTATTCTCAACACCTTTGGTCACGCCATCACGCGTGAACGACTGGACCGATTTCAATTTACTCTACGTTTATCCCAAAGTCTACCCGTGCGAAGCCGGGACGGGCCGCTAGTAAATGATAATATTGATACCCTTTTATTATAACTTATAACCCTGTGGTATGTAACTGACTTGTGTTCATGTAGATACGCTAATAGCTGGTTCCCCGGCCTCCAGGACGGAGGCGGCGGCGCAGCCCCCGCCTCGCCCGCCACGTCGTGCCTCAGTAATGATTTCTTGTACTTCTGCTGCATTCGGGAGGTTAAGTCTCGAAGTTCCACGCGACAGGGGGCCATGCTGTCTGCGAAATAAATAAATAACTATATCATTTACTAACTGCGCCCCGGTCAAAAGGTTAAAATGATTTTCCGGGATAAAAAGTAGCCTATGTGTTAATCCAGACCACGAAAGACCTTCATTCTAAAGAACAATGGCGACGTCCCATACATTGATTTACCCAGCCTTTTTAACATTTGCAAGCTACGTTCACTATAGATACTTTTAGCAATGATAACTTATGCTACAAGAATACATATACAAATAGTATTTAATGTACAGAAGTTGGGAGAAAATAAATGACAAAGGTTAAATTGTGTAGGTACTTAACCTATAATGTTATTATGATTATTACCTAAATAACTACATACCTACTGTAAACCCAGCTGTATTGTGATTGCGTCAGGTATAAATACGAGTATATGTCTAAAAAATGCGTTTCACTAATAGCTTTATTTACATGATTAATGTTTTTGAATACGAGTTATGCGTAACCGGCAATTTATACACCGCAGAGCCATTTTCAACAAAGATCAAATCACTTGCAAATCTTTAGTCCAGAGGGAATGCCGTGTGTCTCGTGAATAGTAGAGTCGTCAGAGAGGAATATTATCAGGCCAAATCTTCGGTAAATCAACAAATAATGCAAACACTGCGAAAACTTCGTTCGGTTATAATACGGCCGTTCAGAGAATGCGTTCCTGACACGTCGCGATTTGAACTCACGAGCGACGTAACTTTGTAATGGCGTTGCAGTTACGATAAAAATATTTTTGCTGGTTGTTTACCGTTTTCAACAATTGATGAGCATTAAAACAACATCATATCAATAACCAATTAATGTTAAAATTTTGTGCCAAACTGAGTGTCAAACGTCAAACGCATTCTCTGAACGGCCGAACTATAGAATAACACGATTGTCGGGATGTCAGTGGACTACTGAAAATGACGTGACATTAGTTGACATTACTGATAGATGACTGACGACAGAATGAAATAAAACGCAATACGCTGGAATTGCGTTTTATTTCACGAACCTGCAATAATTTGTTAAAAAATTGAACTTTTGAGTCCCTACTTCTAAAAATATACGAGACCTATAAAATAATTAGAGAAATATTATCATTTAAAACAATCATAATAACATTAGTGAACGGGGCCTGGTTTTTTTTTATTCAACTGGGTCACGCGTCGCCATCCTTCTTTCATGTAAATCCGTTGAGCCGTTTCCGCGTCTAGTGGTAACAAACATACAAACTTATGTTCGCGCTTTGTCGTGTTGTGTTGTGTTGTCGCGCCATATTGTAAACCGACTTCAAAAAAGGAGGAGATTATCAATTCGTCTGTATGTTTTTTTTTTTATGTTTGTTACCTCATAACTTTTGACTGGGTGAATCGATTTTGATGATTCCTTTTTTATTAGAAAGCTGACGCTTCCCGTGTGGTCCCATTTCAATTTAGTCCAGTTCTGATAATGGTATCCATGAGAAAACCATATAAGTCTTAAATTTGCATTAAGTACGTGCGCGACAAATAGATGAATAACTCAATAGTGGGTCTTTTGAAGTCGGTTTTTGTTTTTTGTTTTGTTAAAATAATGTTCTTGTTTTTGGTTATAAGGAAAGCCGAAAAGGCTCAAAGTACTCATCATTATGAGCAACTTTTACTAAGGGATCATCCTGGAATTAGCCAAAAAAATATCAACTGTTCCATAGAAAAATGTCAATGACACTCGACAAAATGTATCGAACAGCTGATATTTTTTTGCAAAAACCGGGTCCCATAGTAAAAGTTGTTCATAATGATGAGTACTATGAGCCCTTTTCGGCTTAGCATACCCTTTCCTTATAACCTTGTAGGAGGTAAACAATCCACTTACATTGCACGTAGCTAGCGCTGTGACCCATCTGCGAATGTCCCGGCTGAACCGATTGTGATTGCGACACCACGACGCTGGCTGACGAGGACGCTCCAGTCTGCGATACTGATTCCACTGAAAATAATAAACACAATAGATTATAATTGACTTCTTACTCAAAAATACCTTCCTCTGGTTGTTTAGTTAAATTATTATACCTAGGCCCAAGTTTGAAGGCTTTTTAAGACAGATCTAAATTTTCTAAAACTATTGGCATCCTTGTCTAATGGCTTGCAATGATAAAGACAGATATATTTTTAGTTAGTTTAGATCTGTCTTAAAATGCCTTCAAACTTGGGCCCTATGTATCTGTATTATATTTATTTTGTCCCTATTCCGTAAAATTGATTACCTCTTATACGAAGGTTGTCTATAAAAATCTCTTTTGGCGATAAACTGCGTTTTATGTCGTTTTATCTCTATTTTTTGCGTTTTATCTCTATTTTTTGTTTGCACTTTTCTTTCGTTTTCACAATAAAGTGTTATTGCAAATCTTTTTCTTGTATTTTTTTAACCGACTTCAAAAAAGGACGAGGTTATCAATTCGACTGTATGTTTTTTTTTTATGTTTGTTACCTCATAACTTTTGACTGGGTGAATCGATTTTGATGATTCTTTTTTTATTAGAAAGCTGACGCTTCCCATTTGGTCCCATTTCAATTTAGTCCAGTTCGGATAATGGTATCCATGCGAAAACCATATAAGTCTTAAATTTGTACGTGCGCGACAAATAGATGAATAACTCAATAGTGGGTCTTTTGAAGTCGGTTTTTGTTTTTTGTTTTGTAATTATAATGTTCTTGTTTTAATCAGATGTGCACCTTCGAAATAAAAATGTTGTCGACGAGTAATATA
The DNA here is from genome assembly GCA_949125135.1 of Alcis repandata. Lineage (NCBI taxonomy): Eukaryota > Metazoa > Arthropoda > Insecta > Lepidoptera > Geometridae > Alcis > Alcis repandata. The sequence goes on from OX421243.1 coordinate 5,877,853, forward strand.
CGGCTGACAGTACACTTTCTAAACAAAAAATTATAATAATTTTTTATTTTTTTTTATTTCTATTTTTGGTTTGGGACTTTTATAAATACATGACAGTCCCCTTGAATTAAAAAAGATGGTAAAAGATAGTGAACAAACAAAAAAAAGGAAAGATGATCACTTGAGTTGACTCACACAGTTGAACAGATCTCGTGCTGCGTCAGAGCTGGGCTCTGCTAGTATTCCGCCAAAACTTCCAACGTCCAACCTGTTCAAATGGTAAGTCATCTCAAGCGCCCGTCTCTCACGCTCAAGGCGTTTACACTCCACCAGAAGGTGGTACACATCTTCCTCCACTCCACATGAAATTATAATAAGAATTCCATGTTTGTAATGTGGAATGAAGTCTTACCTCGAGAATGTTGCTCGTGCGATTGCCCGAACATGTGTTGCCATTCCGTGTTCATTTGGTTCTCCTGAGACACCGACGTTTTGTGGCTCCTTCTGTAATAATTTTAAAACAGAATAAGTTTTTTTTATTAGCTTTTATTGTATTGTCATCGGAGTTATAAAGGTATACCAAATTTCAGCTCAATTGGACATCTGTACCTTTAGTATGATTTTTGATAGTTTTGGAAACGATCTAACCTTTCGCAAGGCTCCATACATTACGCGTACAGTAAAGCGCCCCTGGCGGAAACGTGAAGGAACTATTGTAATGTATGGAGCTTTACGAAACGTTTGATCGTTTTCGAAAACTTAAAACTCTTACTAGGGTACAGGAAATGGTTCCAATTTTTTCTTTGATTAAGTATGTCAGTTCTATGGCACCATTATTTTCTAAAATTTCCTAGCCGCTATGTAAAACGCAAGAAAAATCGAGACGGCTGGCGTGTTCGCGGCATTTAAATGATTTTCTTTTTTGCGTTTAGGGATCGTCAATTTATGACGTGAAGCTCGATAGGGGGGGGGGGGGGGGGGGGAGAGGCGGTCCGAAAAACATTACGAAACATACATATACATATATTATTTACAAATACGCGTGATATTGGTGAGAGGAGGAGGGCAAATAATAACCTCAACATGTATCACCAGAGAGGAGGGGAGTTAAAAAAGTTGCTAAAAAACATCCCGTGATTAATCATGGCCCCTTACCTGTTCTGTGTAGACGTATACAGTTTCTCCGTAAGATTCTGCGGTAGAGTGACATCCAGCTGCACCGACCTGGATATCGCCGGGTTGTTCAGCACCAGTCTACCCGGAGCTTCGGTTATGTGCTGGAAAATCATACTAATAGGTGTACAACTTTGCTTCCGCTGTTTTGCAATAGATGGCTGTAGCGGTAAAGTGGTAGTCGAAATAAATAGATCGTAGATGTCATACAATAAGCTTAGGTATTTGTCAACATTTATTTATTTAAGCCTTTATTGCTGATAATTTAAACATAGTATTGACAATATAATATTCTAATTTATCTGTGTCGTGATCAGCGTGTCCTGTGACACATAGGCCTCTTCCAGCCCTTTCCACTCCTTTCTGTCGCTAGCCTTCCTTGGCCAGATTGCTCCACCAATGTTTTTTATGTCGTCTATCCATCTTTTAAGCTGTCTTCCTCTTTTTCTTTTGCCATCCCGTGGTTGCCATTCTGTTATAATTTTAGTCCATTTAATTCTGCTGTCTCTTGTCATGTGTCTTGTCCATCGCCACTTTAATTGTCTGATTTTCTTTAAGATATCCTCGACATTCGCTGTGGATCTTTTTTGTCAACATAACGCCATCGAAATATTAGGCGATTTGTGTCCGCATCATAAAGTTATTCTCGATTGAACATGTCAGCTTACGAGCCAAATTAATTGTTACAGTCGGGTATGATACGAGTACATAGATATAACAAAATAGGATAAGATTTATTATCATAAAAGTCACAGTCACATAGTATAATTGTAATATTATTATTCTACAAAGTTTTACTAATGTCGTTTAATTTTTGAAGTTATACTTCTTATGGCGCGATAGAGAAAAATTATGAGAGTGAATTTTTACGATGCGCGCGCACACCGGCACCTAAATTCTACATCATGAAGTTAGTTCTAGGTGGCATGAAAATTTCAAATTGTATATTCTAGTATTTTTATATTTAGAACACGTGTTTCGCAAGAGTACAATTAAAGAGTGTGAATAAATAAATATTATTTTGGTGTTTTTATTAAATCAATTTCATATACGACGGTGATAGTATTTACTAATAATTTATTATTTATTAGTATATCTATATATATTGAATATTAGTGATAAAACTGATTTGAATAAACTGTTTTGAGTGCATTAATTTATAGATTTGAGGTTAATAGGCATGACGATAGTATTAAAAAATCGTCGATTCAATGATTTTAGGGGAGAAATCAGATTAAAAAAATTTAAAAGACAGGTTTAGTTTAATAAAAAAGAAACAGATTATTATGATTTTCAATAAAATAAAACATTAAAATACTGCAATCGGCCATTTTGACTGAAACACCAATCACAGCGTATGACGTCACGCCTATGCACACTCCGCTGATCACTGTTTTGTTGTTGTGAATCTCAGCTTCTTCCTTGTTGTGAATACTACTGTTTACGCATTTGGATTGATTTTTTATTCTTTTACGTGTGATTTATCGATTGCACTCTACTATAATAATGGAACCAAGCTTGGCAATTAGTTAAAATTTGCCCAGGATTGACATATTAATGTTGGGCGATTTCCTAGCAACTACCTACTAAAGACTTTTGCTCGTCTGAGTTTAGAAACGTGAAAACTTCCTTGTAAGTATTTTTTAAATTAATCTTTACCCTAGATACCTACCTCTTAGATTTTAAACATAACAATAACATGTTTTAATCGTTTTGAACATTTTACTTTCATAGTTATTACAATTAACTTGTCATTGTTTATTTTTGAGGTTAGCTCCCACTCCCACACTCACTCAGTTTATTATTTGCTATTTTAGAGTTAATACCATGTTAAATACCCGATAGCACGAGTAAATTACTGTATCTAAAAGAGTAGTTATACCTACTAGTACTAGTAGTGTTTTTCCTCTTAGTAAACGCATACAATCTGATATGATTCACCAAGTCAATGTGTGGTTATTTGTTCTAATTAATTTAAATTACTTCAGGTCTTCAAGACCATCATAAGGAGATGATGCAATCAGTTATGTGCAACTAAAACGGGAAGGAAACATTTGTACAGTTAACCTTTGGTTTGAACTGAGGTATGGCAGGATAACAGCTTCTAGAGCTTATGAAGTGAGTCGGTGTCAGACCAATGATGGGACTCTGATTTCCACTATCATGGGAGGGAAGATACCAGACACACCAGCAATGAAACAGGGTAGATATTTAGAAAATGATGTTCGAGAAATAGTTGGCAAGAAACTAGGACGAAAAATTAAGAATACTGGACTGTTTATCTCCCAAAAACATCCAATGATAGCAGGTTCCCTTGATGGAATGTGTCAAGACAGCATTGTGGAGATAAAGTGTCCTGTAAGCAACAAGACTTATCTCAATTATATAAAAAATGGGAAACCCAGCAAGAAATGTTTTGCCCAAATTCAAATGTACCTGAGTGGTCTAAATAAGTGTTACTTTTGCGTTGCAGACCCACAATTTTCTACAAATAAAAATGTAGAAATTATATGTATAACTTATGATGAGCAATATATTTCAGGTTTGCTTAAAAATGTTATTAAATTTTGGAAAACCTATGTGTACCCATTGCTATATAAAAGTATAGAAAAATAAAAATGCACAAATTTAATTTGTATTTTATTTAATTAAAGAATCTTGTATATTAATCAAACCACAAGCTATAGTCATCACATCGTCTAGAACTTTAACCAAATTTAAGTTAAGACAGGCATGTGGTTTTAACATGTTGAACTCACGTACTCGTCTTATCACCCGCTCAACATGAATTCTTAAGCTAGCTATTTGTTTAGTTTCTTTTGCCTCAGCTTTAGTTAACTTACCTCCAGATACAACACTTGGAGGCCGTACTAATAGCACTCCCATTTTTCGTAAATACACTTCCACATGTTTGAATCCTCTATCTGCCATAACCCACATATCGGGTTGCAAACATTTTGAGAAGTCAGAAGTTTCAACTATGCATGTGTCTGTTATTCGGCCTCCATAACCATTTGAAATATAATTTATCAAGCCATTAGGTGTACAAGATATAAGGTACTTAATAGTATTGGCTTTCTTATAATCAGACCAGGAGAGAGCTTGATTTATGGCCTTTGAAGGCTTTTGTACTTCAATTTCAAGGCAGTCTATTCTGCAAGTCACATTATGAAATTTATGCCTAAAAGCCATTGGTAAGTTCTTTTTAATCAATTCTTTATCTAATGATACAATAAAAGGACGCATTACACTCGCTATAAAGGCTGGCGTCCACTAGGCGGATCGGGTCGGGCCGCATCGCAACGCAAAAATACGCCTGGCCCATTTTTATATTATATTTCATAGAAATATCGTTCATTAGCGACGGATCGGAGCGCGGCGGGTGGCAACGCATTGGCGGATCGCTTCGCATGTCGGCGGTGCGCTGCGACCCGCCCCGATCCGTCTAGTCGACGCAGGCAGGCGGATGTGAGCGCACGTGCCGTGCTAATAAAAATGAACGAAGAACTGCTTATTTCTTTAGTGCAAAAGTATAGAGAACTGTATGATCTAGGAGACCCTAGATATCACGATGAGCAGCGGCGCATGAATATATGGCAAGAAATAGCACAGATTTTGAATGAAACACGTAAGCACCTATTCATTTAAATTATAGGTTTTTCTTCAAAAAAAGAGGTTATCAATTCGACCCGTATGTATGTAATATTTCCAGAAATGCCCAGTTTTTGGATATGTTAGTCTATATCAGCTTCTAATAAAGACCTGCGCCAAATTTCAAAAGTGTATGTATGTTTGTATGTTTGTCCACGCATATCTCCAAAAGTATAAGTCCGATTTAAGTAGGTAGAACCGACTTCTGGCGTGGCGACGCATGCCGTGGCGACGCGTCGCCACGGCGTGCAGTATTCAAGCAAATAAATAAATGACGACGCGCGTACCTAATTGAGTTTCAATTTTCGAACGGTTTTGTGAAAATCTGTATGGCCATGGACAACGGGAGCATGAATGGATTAAAATGTTTCACATCTACCAGGCGTCCCGTGACGGCTCACATTTATTTTTTGTTAAACTAGGTATTATTAAACTGTAAGTTTCATCAAAATCGGTTTATTATTTATCATACAGAGAGTTAAGTGTACTTAAATTAGTCTTTGACATGAAAAAATGGTGAAATAAAAATGTTTAAGTAATAAAACATAAACAGACTTCACTGGAGTCGGAGCACCTCAAAGCACCTCCAAGCGAAGACTTCATTGAAGTCGGTTTATGTTTTTATTCAAACATTTTTAAAATATTATAAGTATATCAAACTTTACGCAAAAGTAACTTATTATTAATTTATAATTATATTTATTCTTCTTGCGCTTGCATATCTGGATCTCGGTCTATATGGCGATATCCTCTGTTCACAACTGTCATTTGCCATGGACATGAGCCTGCACGAGATACGAAATAACTTTTGAATTTGTTGCGAATTGCGAGAGCGACTTGAGATGAATTACCTCCAATAATTGGTAAATTTACTAGTCCCTCGTTCACAGTTTCTCTTAGATCATCTTGTGACCAATACGATGGGCTATTTGTCAAAAAGTTATGTAAACAGCATGTTGCCGCTACAACAATGTTGACATGTTCAGGAGTCATAGATAACCGCCTTTCATAAATTCTAAACCTTCTAGCTAATATACCAAAAGCATTTTCGCTAGTTCGGCGGGCCCTACTTAGTCGGTAGTTGAAAATTTTTCTTTCTTCATCCGTTAATTGATTTCCAGGATACGGTCTCATTAAATGTTTCTGTAGCGGAAAGGCTGCGTCTCCCACTATAACATGAGGCATAATTTCCTCGGTACCCGGCAGTGCCTTGTCATCAGGTATATTTAATTTGTTTTGTGCCAATGATTTTCCCACGACAGAATTGGCAAATAAACAGCCATCAGAATTCTTTCCAAGGCCACCTATATCGAGTAGTGTAAATCTGTAGTCAGCATCCACTAAGGCCAACAAAACAATTGAAAATGTTTTTTTATAACAAAAATACTTCGAGCCACTATTTGCGGGGCATTCGATAACAACATGTTTGCCATCCAGCGCTCCAATACAATTAGGAAAATTCCATTTTTCCCAATATTTTATTGCTATCTGTTTCCAAACCTCTTCGGTAGGTGTAGGTACTTTCATATTGTTCCATATCGCCGTGCAAGTCTCATAAACGATATATCTTACTGTTTTTTCTCCGAGTCGATAATTAAAAGCCAGCGACCTGAATGAATTCCCCGTGGCCAAAAACCTAAAACAAAAGCACATTTTATTATCCGACTTCCATAAAAAGAGGAGGTTCTCAATTTAATTCTATTTTTTTTTGTGTGAATGTTACGCGATTTCTCCGCCAATAATGAAGTTGGAGCACCTTACTTCATCCATTGCCATAAGCGTAGAGTTCATTGAAGTCGTTTCTATGTTTGTTGAATTATATTCTTTTTATTTTGTTCCAGCGGCAAATTGTAAAGAGAGATGGAAGAGAATTCGCGATAATTATCGACGCGCCAAAAAACTACGTCTAACGAAGAGTGGCCAGGCAGCCACTAACATAAAACCAATTCGATTTGAAAAAGAACTGAGCTTTCTCTCTCCCTTTATATGTAATGACACACAACAAAATTTAACAAATTTGCCATCTTTGAGTGATGATGAACAAGTCCTGTCACCACTATCATCAAACTCATCATCAGTCATGTCACCACCACCTATAAGTAGATCCCAAGTCAGTGAAACTGATTCGAGTAGGATCACCAAAAAGAAGAAGACAGACAGAATCTCTCAGTCGCCTCCACCGACACAAACTCTGTTCCAATCATACTTAGAAAAAAAGTATCAATCGCTTAACCAAGGCCATGATACTATGGTAGATTTTTTCACAAACTTGGGGAAAACAGTCACAACATTCCCGAAAGATGTTCAGATACGGGTTAAGGGTGCGGTGTTTAAAATTGTGAACGATGCTGAGGCTGATTTGTTTTGCAGACAAGGTGATACAAGTAATATATCGCATGCGAGTAGAGAGTCCCAAAATATGCAAACCACAAATCAACAGCCAGTTGCAGCCGTGATTTTAAGTCAAAATAATCAATTCTCGTCCATTCAACCTTTACGGACCTCTGGTCAAGCATCACCTACTATGGCATCGATGCTATCTAGCTCGTCACAACAACTATATGAAGGACAAGTTTATGAAGTACAAGAACATGATGTAGGTTCTGAAATCATGGAACAATTTCTGCATTTTCAGAAAAAATAAATAATTGTTAAGGTAAAAGTTTTAACAAGTTTTTGGCATCAAAATAAGCTTTTTGGAAAGGCTATTTTGAAAATGCCATAATAGTTATATTACATCAATAATATCAAAAGCCACATATATTCATGGATTTGTAATAGTTCTAATTACCAGTAACGATGTCAGATTTGTAGTTACATTGTAATGATTACAATTTATAGACTATTTTCAAAATCTGTTCGGGTGATACGTTCCACTAAATTTGACTGTTTAATTTACCGAACGGGTGACCGGTAAATGGTACCCATGGGCTCTATTACCGGATTTTTTATTATCTCAGCTATTTTATTAAGCGGTGTTCATTGAAATATAATCCTTACAAAATTGACTACTAGGTCGATATTCAAACGTATTCTCTAAAGTGATTTTTTGTAAAGCCCAGTGCTTCTAAAAGTTAACAAAAAATGTATAATATAATGTGTTACTAATAAATATGATTAATTATGACTCAATTTTTTTTATTGTCACATAAATAAAGTGGTTTATGTGTTCATACAGGTAATAAACTATCTGAGTGCCAAATTTCATCCAAATCTGTTTAGCCTTTTTGCGTGATCGAGTAACACACCCATCCATCCAAACTTTTGTATTTATAATACTAGTAATAAAGACTACCGCCAAGCAATAGTGGTTTACCCATGTATTCGGGTATAGGACAGATTCTTAGATTGGAGGTAAAGCACGATCTCATTGTGTAGACAATAATTAATTATATTAAAATTATTATCAGATGTCAAAAAATCTTATTTACCTGAGACAAACAGCAAGTCGTTCTTCTGGTTCAATTGGCCTTCGAAATTTTGTGGTTTGTTTCTGTAAATCTTCACGTAATATATTAAGCAATGTTGCAAATTTTCCAAAACACATTCGAAAATACTCGAAGAATTTGACTGGATCTTTCTTCAAATCGTTAAACAAATGATGGTATTCACCAAATACACTTCTTTTCTGGCATATATCATGCACCCACACCTTGTGTACTCGTCGTCGTTTTTTATTTTTTTGCTCTTCCTCAAGAAGGATTTGAAACCATAACATCTCTTCGTCGGAGCTGTCCATGGTAGCGCGATGTCAGTCCAAGCACGAAAACACGTCTGATCAAATCCGCTTAATAGGCGGTCCGCCGCGCCCCGTACAGATGGACGCAACAGCATCGGGCCAGGCGTATTTTTGCGTTGCGATGCGGCCCGACCCGATCCGCCTAGTGGACGCCAGCCTTAAGAGGTATATTTTTACAAAAAATTTTGCTTGGGTAAGTTCTATCAATGCCAAAGTCATCAGCAAGTTCACGGAATGAATTATTTAATCTAATCTTTTTTAGACATAGTAAAATATGGTTAAATGGTATATTAGTCTGTTCTTTAATCAAGTTAACTAAATAAAAACAACTTAAAGGAATGCCAATATAAGAACGGGGGTTTTTTTTAACTTTCTTCAAAGTACACTCTAAAGCCTGTAAACTTTCTCTCCTTTTGTCATCCTCTATCATCTCGCTACAGTCTGATGCAGACTCAATTGGAAGAGATTTTACAGATATTGATGATTCTGTGTGTGTAACTGAGGGAGTATAAGAAGTATCACTATCTGATTGTTCTATTTTTTTAACTATTTTACTTAAATAATTTACACTTGGTCTTGATGGGTAACTCTTAACACTATGATGCTTGATTTTCAATGGTGATGTAGAGACAGAATGTAGAAACGGCTTCAATGGTGATGTCATCTGATTTTCCGAACTAACTTTTGTTTGGCTAGCTTTACTTCTGATTTTTTTCATAATGTGTACTTGAATTGACTTATCCAACACTTTTGGTGTTAATTGGGGAACTTCTTCTACATTCAGCTGAACTGTAAAACAAATATTTTGTTAATCAAGTGCAATATTATAATTATGAACACAAACAAGAGATTACTAGGTCACAAAAAATGTATGTAGAGGTAGTTTTGAGTGTACCAACAATGTTACCTACATTGTGTAATAACACAGAATAAAAAAAATCAATTTCTAATACATAAATAAGGTAATAATATACCTATACCTGAACTGGATGCAATTTCTTCAAAACTCTGTTGTTCTGTAACTATACATTTTTCTTCGAATTCCTTTTTACACTCTTCAAGAATCATCATTTTTCGTTTCTTAGCTACATAGGGTCGCTCTGTTGTGTCAGATGTTCGTGATTTTCTGTCTGGTTGGCACATAAATTTATGGGGCATACATCCTGATTTCATACGTACTTGTGATACTGAGCCCATTACATGATATTCCATGTAATTTTCCATATCATTTGGTAACTGAAAAAAGAAAAGTAAACGATTAAAACTGCTATTGAGAATCATAGCCAAGACCAAAATAAACATAACCTAACTAAATCAGTTTACGGAATAATTCAAGCCTCAATACTTTAACTATTTCACGTTAAACAAACATTTTAAGTTTAAGACCTATCAATATATGATAACATACTCACATCAAAGTGATCTTCACAGAAATAAATTGGCGAATTCGTTCCTACGTCGTTCGGGTTTCGCCGTGCGAGCTTTAACCATTTATTTCTTATTATTTTCTTGGTTGGAACATATATAAACACTTTGTTGGGTGCTCTTATTGATGTGTTCTTACACTGCGGTACTGAACAATACTTGTAAACTTTGGAATTCATTTTTATCACACGAACACGATTTGTTTATTTTCTTCGCTACGCATAGACACAATGACATACCTATCTGTGACGTCAAGCCGGCGCCATGACACATGCGAGCTGTTTTCGGGCACTATTGAAAAAAATTGAGAAAAATGGCTTCAAACTTCGTTAAACTTAAGTTTATTACCGAAATAAAGGTTTTTTTGTAAATAGTAAATGTGTATTCACATTATGGAAGAAGATTTTAAAATCTTTCGTCACGCCTATTGTCGGTATGTATAATTTATTTTTCCATACGCCAAAGAAGTATAACTTCTAACGCGTGTACATAATTAAGTAAACACACTCATTTTTTTTTTAAATAAATCTACATTATGAACCCATTTACGCAAACAAGAACTAACCCACTGTTTCAGTGAAACTGACTTAGGTACATAAAAGGAATTTAAATTAAATGTTCTAGCTTTTTGAAATCCAATTCTAGCTTTCTACAGGCTAATACATAAGACTACCATTAGACTACTTTTTTTTTTTAAACTATAAGTTCTATACGTTTTGCACACTATTTTCACGAAAGTCTCGATTTCTCAATATTGGCTTGCTGTGGGTTAGATCTTGTTTGCGTAAATGGATCCATTTAAAGAAAATACTTGGATGTTAATTTTGACTGAATGATTAGCCCTGAGTGGTTAGGCCTCCTAACGGAATTTGACATGTCTTGGCGGACAAACAAATGAAGTTTACAGTCTACAAATTTGATTTCTCATCCGATCCATAGCAACGCTGTTGTAAATACCACTCGCGGTCACCATCCAAAGATCGTTGTTGCATAACTTACTTGTGTAGAAGAGCTTTGTATCTTGATAAGATGAGCGCTCATTGCTAACAGCTGGTTTTCTACGTGCTCCGTCATACCTGAAGAAATAATATTTATCTTAATACATATAAATTAAAAAAATACAAAAAAAAGGTATATAAATTACGTGTCACGTTGTTTGTCCGCTATAGACTCCTAAACTACTTAACCGATTTCAATCAAATTTGCACACCGGGTGCAGTTCGATCTAACTTAGGAGATAGGATAGCTCACATCTCAATTTATAGTAAAAAAACATGAAAAAATTGAAAATTTAAAAATACTTAAACCACAATTTAACTTTAGCGCTTTGGACAATGTAAACTTTTTTAATGTAACTTTTGACATTTGACGTAGAATTGACTTGATTGATTGATTGATAAATTAAAAAAATCATGTAGAAAATCTGATATCCCCGCGGGGAGCATTTAGTACTCAATAAATAAATAAGATGGTAAATAAACCGTTGAAAAACCAAGAAAAAATAACTTACCATCAGAAGCCAGTCTTCGGAACAGATTCCTAAGCTGCTGTCCCATTTCAGAGTACTGAGGCATAGTCCCCTGTTTCACCTGTCAAAGAGACATTTATATTATTATGTTTAATTAGATTGATTACTTCTCGAATTATTACAAGCTCTTCTTTAACTCGCGGTGTTAGTATGGTATGAATCAAATCTTGCAACTGAATTTTGAGCCACTTCCCGATGTCCGATTGAGCTGAAATTTGGTATACCTGTGTAACTCCGATGACAATGCAATAATAGCTTGTTTTTAACTCCCGATGCAAAAACAGTGGTATTATATTATGTTTGACCACTATAACGTATGCGTCTATTAGTGGTATAGCTCTTAAACAGATGAACCCATTTGAATGCGGCTTTTTTATTTGAATCAGGTGTAGCATTTATTAGTAGCGGTGGCCCTTAGAGCTTGTACACAAAACTGCGGTGCGACGTCGCATCGCAAAAATCTGCGAGCACGCACGACGCGAATTGCTGCGATGCGATTTCTGCGGCAAGGAAATTCTTTGCCGCAGAAATCGCATCGCAGAAATTCGCGTCGCAATTTTCTGCGTTGCGGTATCGCATCGCAGATTTGTGTGCAAGCCCTTAGACATTATATCTAAATCATGTTTCAACGTTATAAATAAAATTTAGGCTTTTTTTAATTTTACTGTTATTTATTTTTCCTCTTTGCTTCATCTCACCTTGAGCCTCGTGGTCCTCCTCTCCCGCAGCGTGTGCACGAGCCGGTCCACGTCTCCGTGTCTCAGCACCGCGTCGAGAACCTTCCTCGGTATCGGGTCCGCTAAGCTTTCTAGTAACAACTCCGCTCTTTCTACCTGTACAATAGAAAAATAATAATTAGTATTAATAATGATATGTTTAGTTGGATTGGGAAATTTATAATTTTTATAAATACGTTAAATAAAGTAGTACATAAATTTTAAAACACAAAATTTTGTGCTGTTTGTGAACGAATAAAAAAACTTTAAATAAGTTTTTTGTAGTACTTTTATTCGTTTTTTACATTAAACAAAATAATTTTCGCTGTTATTTTTAAATGAGCAACAAAGGTAAAGACAAAATTTATATCGCTGCACCCAGTAAAATCAGTTAGTTGGACAAAAAAGGTACTAAACCATGGTAACTATTTTGTATTATGTGCACACTGACCAGAAATTAAATAATAAATACAAAAAAACAAAAACTGACTTCAAAAGACCCACTATTTGAGTTATTCATCTATTTGTCGCGCACGTACTTATGCAAATTTAAGACTTATATGGTTTTCTCATGGATACCATTATCAGAACTGGACTAAATTGAAATGGGACCACACGGGAAGCGCCAGCTTTCTAATAAAAAAATAATCATCAAAATCGATTCACCCAGTCAAAAGTTATGAGGTAAAAAACAAAAAAAAAACATACAGTCGAATTGAGAACCTCCTCCTATTTGAAGTCGGTTAAAAAGGGGATATAACGTTAAAACACAAGTACACCACTGGCGATCGCAAAGTTGGTATAAAGTAAGTACGATGACCACAAGTAAGATGTTATTGAGAAGAGGAGTGGTCATTACAAGCTTTTATTTAACTTGCAAGTTGCAATGTTCTTAATGTAAGTATGTATTTATATCGCTTCAAATCTTGCCACTGAATTTTGAACCACTTCCCGATGTCTGATTGAGCTGAAATCTATATACAAGGTGCCCGTTTTACCCCCAACAATATTTAGACAGCCGATGCCAACACTGATGTGGACTTCATCTGCGAAGGTTTGATTCACCTCAGCATGTTAGATTACCAGATAATACGAGTCAAAGTTTGATGTAAAATTGACCAGCTGCAACCCTAACATACGAACAGCCGCCGCGCCGCCGTGCGCGCGTGCGTTTGTTGTGGCGCGCTCGTCAGGGTTGTCAAATAAAAAACCAAATAATGAATTTTTAACTTTGTATGGAAAAAAAAATGTCATGGTTTCACTTTTAATGTTTGCTTGTTTGATTCGAAATTTAATGCAGATTAACTACTATAAATATTGTTGGACCTTTCTGCAGCACCTTGTATATATAAATCAATGCCACTTTTCGTTGTTATTTTATAACTCAAGAACGGGCTAACCTATCCAAACCAAATTTTTAGGCTTTATTCGGACTAAATAATAAATAAATAATAAATAAACGTTTCACACTCATAGCTCCCCACTAGGAATAAATCCTGTGTCGGGGATGCCACGGAACACACACAAAGACAAGGACAACTAACACCCAGACCCAGAACAGATATTTAAATTCATCATTTAAACATCTGCTCGGCCGGGAATCGAACCCGGGACCTCTGGCTTATAAGGCGGCTACACTACCGCTGAGCCAAACAGGTCGACGATAGCAGATGGTTTATGTAAAGTTTGCTTATAATCTGTCGAGTGATTCTTCATTTATCACATTTTTTGTAATAAATGAATTCAATAAATGGCGGATCAGTTTGTATTAAAACTTTTTTGAGATGAGGAATTTGCTGTCACATTGAAACTTTTTTATTTTTTTTCCATGTTGTTATGTCATTCATGCGGATATTTCATTTTGGACGTGCTTCGATAAATAAAAAAAAAACATAAAGCAAATTGTCAGCGATAATAATTATTGTGGCTTTGTGTTTATATTTACTTTGATGTTCCAAATAACTAATTTTTTTAATTATTTCACTTTATACGTTGCGAAGGACGTACCGGGCCGCTAGTAAGGTAGGTATATTTTTTTTTAATTTATTTAATATTTTTAACAATATATTTTTAATGATTAGATGATTTGATCTCTATCAATGGTTGAGAAAATAGGAAAGCCCTTACCTGTATGAGTTTGTGCTTAAGGTGCGGCCACACGAGCGGCAGAATTTTGCAGTTCACGTCGATAGGGTTCAGCAGACTCGCTACGCAGGAAACCAGGCCGCACACCTCGTGACGTATCTGGACAATACAGATTTAGTAGATTAATTAGATTTCTTTTTAATTTTTGAATGATGTTTTTTATATTTTAATTGGAACTTTTTCTTTTTTAATTTACAAATATTTACATCTTACATTTAAAATAAGCTAAAATAAAAAACTAAAATAACTAGGACAAAGAAATTTACAAAACTAAAAATCAAAAAGTAGGTTTTGCCCGTGTGGCAAAGTACCAAGAACGCTGGCTGCATTCCCGCCAGTGAAACTTTTTCTTCGTTTTTTTTTTTTTAATTTTGTATATTCTTTTGAATAAATAATTGAACATTAAAAAATAACAATAAACTAAAACTAACCAAATAAAATTCAGTCAATAACAACATACTCGTAAACAACAACAAGGGTTAACAAGCTGCCCTTGTACGAATGAATGTATGTCTTGTGAATCCTTGTTGATATTATGTGTTGTCTTCTATGTATTGTTGTTTGTTTAATAATAATAAAATGTAGACTTACTTTGCCCTTTTCGGCTTAGCGCACCTTTTCCCAACGACTATAGGGTAAAGATTAAAGATAATGCTAAGATTGTACTTTTTTATTTTGTCTTACCCATAGATTAGGGTGCGCCAAACAGTTGGCACTCTCGGCCACGAGGTCGCACAGCGCCTGTTTCGGCAGCAGGCCGAGCTCGGCGAGACTGGTCGTGGCTCGGAGGGCCTTCGCTATTATCCACTCGGAGGGGTCTGTGAGGCCCTGCGGTGGAAAATGTGGCTTATTTCTGGAGAGCTAAGAATGAGTTTGGGGTAACCACCAGTTTACATGTTACCATTTTAGTTTTGAGTTTATGTTGGATTTGAATAAAGTTGAAAGCATGAAAAGCGCCATCTAGTTGGCTGAAAAGTAAAACGTAGTTGTTCAACATTTATACAAACATTTATTTAGCTTGCCGAGCTAGCATATGTCTGCGAGTCAAATTTTACGACTGAATTTGGAACCATTTCCCGATGTCCGATTGAGCTGAAATTTGGTATAGCTGTGTAACTCTGACGACAATGCAATAAAAGCTTTGTACCTACTTCAAACAAAAAAGTTATCAATTCGACAATTCGAAACGAACCCGCACGTACGACACACGCACGCACGCAAAGACGCAAGCACTCAGAACAAAATGTAATTTTTAATTTTATTTTTTTAGATTTAATTTTTCTGTATTTGAATTTTATTTTTTTGTTAATATGAACCAATTTCTCCTGAAATAAATAAACTTTTATTATAAAACATTCTCGTTTCGTGCCCCATACCTGCTGCAACAGCGGCACAAGTATGGGCGCCGCGTGGTGGCCCACGTACGACGCCACCCCGACCACTCGCTCGAAGAAGCAGCCTCGGAGCGCCACCTCCTCTTTACTGAGGCAAAGCATTCACTAACGACTCGCATAATAAATGTTGAGTCAAATCGTTTCGAGCGGGTTTTTGGTATGTCGAATTGTCTATAAACGAACCGGGAGACGGCAAGAGAAGCAAAATTCCAAAAAAAAAAATATTTCAATTTTTTTTTTTTATATAATTTTCTTTTATATTATTATGTAATTTTTTATTTTTTTTTATTTTATTATAAAACGCTATCGTTTCGTGCCCCATACCTGCTGCAACAGCGGCACAAGTATGGGCGCCGCGTGGTGGCCCACGTACGACGCCACCCCGACCACGCGCTCGAAGAAGCAGCCTCGGAGCGCCACCTCCTCTTTATCGTTGAGAAACGTCACCATGTGGGAGAGGATTACGTCATTTGCTGGAAAAAAGACAATCAATTTACTATCAAAACCAACGTGGTTTTGCAACATTTTTAACCGACTTCAAAAAAAGAGGAGGTTATCAATTCGACTGTATGTTTTTTTTTTATGTTTGTTACCTCATAACTTTTGACTGGGTGAATCGATTTTGATGATTCTTTTTTTATTAGAAAGCTGACCCTTCCAATTTGGTCCCATTTCAATTTAGTCCAGTTCTGATAATGGTATCCATGAGAAAACCATATAAGTCTTAAATTTCCATTAAGTACGTGCGCGACAAATAGGTGAATAACTCAATAGTCGGTCTTTTGAAGTCGGTTTTTCTTTTTTGTTAGGTAAAAAATTGTTCTTGATTTGTTTGTAATGGAATTCTAAGCCGAAAAATAGAACTCATCATTAAGAACCACTTTTACTCTGGTACCGGAATTCACGAAAGAAAATCAACTGTTCCATAATAAATTGACAACAACACTCGACATAATTTATGGAACAGCTGATTTTTATTCGTGGTTTCAGAGTTGGTCCCATAGTAAAATTTGGTCATAATGATAAGAACGTAACGTAATAAAAAAATTAAATTAAATTCATAACGTACTTTGAACCCTGTTCGGCTTAGCATCGAGCTGAAAATAACCCCTTATTGGGACAAGATAAGAAAGATGACAGTGAATTACCTTTCTGTTTTCCAAAGAATATGCACAGTTTGGTGATGCCGTTCTCAACTAACGCCCGTTTGACCACCGCTTGTGAATCGGTCAGCAAATACGACACTGTCGAACGTACCTGCGATTGAAATAAACAATTTCAAACATTGACACCTTAATATCTACAGAGGTATAAAAAAAGGCTCATAGTACTCATTATTATGAACAACTTTTACTATGGGACCAACCTGGAAATCACAAAAAAAAACAACTGTTCTATAGAAAAATTATAACGACACTCGACAAAATGTATGGAACAGCTGTATTTTTTCGGGATTTTTAGGTTTGTCCCATAGTAAAAGTTGTTCATAATGATGAGTACTATGAGCCCTTTTTGGCTCAGCACACCCTTTCCTTATAATTCTGTATACTACAAATGAAATGCTATTCTTGGTATAAAGCGAATCAATCACAAGTAAGAAATGCGGCATCGATTTTGCTTCCGTTTTAAAATGTTCGTAAATTAGTAAATCGTAATAGCTGACTCGACAGACGTTGTCCTGTCAAAAGCCATTGCGTCAATTCTATGTCAAATGTCAAATGTCAAAAGTTACATTAAAAAAGTTTACATTGTCCAAAGCGCTATAAGGTTTAAGTATTTTAAATTTTCTAATTTTTCATGTTTTTTTACTATAAATTGAGATGTGAGCTATCCTATCTCCTAAGTTAGATCGAACTGCACACGGTGTGCAAATTTGATTGAAATCGGTTAAGTAGTTTAGGAGTCTATAGCGGACAAACGTGACACGTAATTTATATTATATATTAAGAAGAAGATATAAGTGCTATTCATGCAATTTGAAACCAATTCAAAATTGCTACTGTCTCTGCCAGTTTTACTACAATAGACAGAGATAGCGCTATACATTCGTCCACATACCATTTCATGTAGCGCCGACAGTTCAGTCTCATAGTTGATGTTGGCTGCTTCTTTGTCGACCATGTTTTGTGTCTGGTCCAGGAATCGTACTGCCGTCTCCGCCAGTTTCGCTACAATAAAGAGAGATAGCTTGCTTTATTTTGGCAATCACTTTTATGTGACAATGGTAGTGAATTTTGGACATGAATTTTTTAACTTCCGAACAACAAAATCTGTAATATTCATAGACGCTGTTGGTATAACTTTTTTTTTTTTATGTAATTGAGTGAGGAGACGAGCAAATCGCTCGCCTGATGTTAAACGTCACGTTTGGCCATAACAGCCATATAAGTATACTTTAATGCCATATAAGGTCCGGTGCCCACCAATGCTGAGAAGAGAGGCGCGATGACGACCAATGGCACAGAGAAATAGAAAAGAAAAAAAATATTTTAATAGCATCATAATTCAAATTTACTATTAATATATTACTAATAACTATAATAGAAGGTATAGAGAAATAAAAAGAATTCTGAACAAGTTACATACAAAAATGGATTGCAAAAAGAACTGCCGAAACCCGGGATTGAACCGGGGACCTTTAGATCTTCAGTCTAACGCTCTCCCAACTGAGCTATTTCGGCGATGACAAAAGACTTGAAATTATGTACTTGATGATATGGAAGTAGGTATAGTACTCATTAAAAAAAAATTACACAATCAAGTCGTGGAAAATTCATAAAAAAACTAGTTTCTTTTATAGTAGAGCGTTACTAATAAGTTAGGGGATATCGGCAATGGGCAGGCGTCAATTTTGCCATTGAGACCTTATGCGAGTTATTTACATAGGGATATAATAAAAGGGTATGCTAAGCCGAAAACGGGTCATAGTACTCGTCATTATGAACAACTTTTAATACGGGACCAAACCAACCCAGAATTCAAACAAAAAAAAATCAGCTGTTCCATACATTTTGTCTAGTGTCATTGACATTTTTCTACGTACACACATGTCATATTTGTTCATAATGACGAGTACTATGAGCCCTTTTCGGCTTAGCATACCCTTTCCTTAATCCTGTATTATTGTTATTGTATCTAGACACGCGATAGCGTGTCAAGCCAAGTTCAAGAAACAGAACTGGCGAGCGGCACCGTGTGTAATATTACACGAAAGCTCGAACCATTTGAAGCCACTTTTACCCCTTCATAACTTAAAAACTATTTCACATAAACGTGTCTTTGGTAATTACCTATATTGTTTGCAAGCGCCTGTCTAACCGGCGCCGCCTGGTCGGTGGCTCGCGGCGCCAACTCCGGCAATATGTACTCCAGGAACACGTTGCAGTCGGCCCGGGGCAGGTGCGACACTAGGGCCGCGGCGCGCGACACGGCGGGGATCGAGGCGGCGCGGACGCGGCTTAGCGGGTCGTGGGAAAGATGGATCTGTGGAGAAGATTAGATAGTTGGCTAAATGGACGAAATGTGCTGAGCCAAAAATGAGAAAAAAAAAACGATTGGATTGGTGACCGCTTACTAATAGGCGAGTTGGTGGTCAAATGTAGACTTATACGCGTTAAAAAAAAAGATTATCATAATTTCAACCAAATGGTCACCAATTTGACTTATTCGGCTTTTATCTAAAAGCAAGGTTGTTTGATAAAGAAAATCCATATTGAACAAATTGAACAGGCTTCAAAAACAATACATTCAACAAAAAAACAACAGTAAAGGAAAAACCAAACCATACTTACAATGTAAGGCAGAATCCTATCCAAAATAGTCTCCGAACTGGAATTCTCACACAACAACTGCAATATCTCCAAACTGTACAGTTTCGACGTACAATGCCTCAAGCCCCTTATACATGACGTCACCAATGACGTAATCAAAATCAACCCTTCACTATCCGGTCCTAAGTCTTTTTTCTCCGGCATTTTATGGTCAAAATTCTCATCGAAATCTGTGACATTGACATTTAGCACCTTAAAACCTCCTTTGTACTTGTCTATGCTTTCGCTCGTATTGTCTGTGGTTTCGTCCACTAGGTCTTTGTAGTTTTTCGTGTCTGAGGGTTGGGTGAAGATTTTGATGATGTTTTTTATGTCCTGGTGGATCCTGAGTATTTTTTCGTCTGGAGGCAGGATTGGCTGCGCGGAGAATATTAGCATGTACGATTGTAGAAAGGAGTAGAAGTATTCTGGGAACAATCTGGAATAGATAAAAATACACGCATAATTTTATTATCTTTGAAATTTAATTTTTCATAAAAAACACATATTTTTGAAATAAAAAAGCGGAGAAATGACAAGTAGCTTAAATGCCACTAATTAATAAATGTCAAAAAAAATGTAATAAACAAAATAATATTGTACAATAATAATGTGTAATGATAATATAATATAAAGTTTTTATAATGTTTTTAGGTTTTTATATAAAAATATTGTAAAAATTTAAATTTAAGAAAATTGAATAAATATGTATATAATATAATAATATAATATAATGCAATAAATGATAACTGCATGCACACCTATTGTGAAGCTGCAGAGTGAGGTTCCTCACTCTGCAGCCTTAACCACCGCGCACCGGTATGCTTGGGCCCTGCCCCGCTGCCGGTGGAACTCTAGTTTTTAAGTTTTTTATAATATACTGTTTTTTTATATTCTATATTGTAAAAAATTTTAAAAATAAGATAATAAATAAATATGTGATATAATAATGTATGTAAAATAATGTAATGTATAAATGTCAAATTTTGTATGTTTGCTAACCAATCACGCAAAAACGGCTAAACAGGTTTGTATGAAATTAAAATATAGGCTACTTTTCGTCCCGGAAAATTTAACGATTCAGCGGGTAAAACCGTGATGTAAATAATTACAATACAGTCTTGAGTTTTATTAAAATCTGTTTAGATAATACTTTTAGCGTGATGTGTGCGTTTTTCATTGATTTTTCATTTTTCATTGATGCACAGCACATAAATCCCACTTACTTATATCATGAAAATAAGATTATCAAAACATGTTCAGCCTTCACATTTTCTTTACACAAGCATATATTATATAGTTCTTTTTTAGTGTTTTGATTTAAAAAAAATCCTATTTGTAATATTTTTATATGTATGTCTGTATGTTTTTTTTTCTTTTTTTTTATGTTTGGTACCATAGTTTTAGTCATAACTTTTGACTGGGTGAATCGATTTTGATGATTCTTTTTTTATTAGAAAGCTGACGCTTCCCATTTGGTCCCATTTTAGTCCAGTTCTGATAATGGTATCCATGAGAAAACCATATAAGTCTTAAATTTGCATTAAGTACGTGCGCGACAAATAGATGAATAACTCAATAGTCGGTCTTTTGAAGTCGGTTTCTGTTTTTTGTTTTGTAAAAATAATGTTCTTGTTTTAACTTACTTTCCTCGAGCCTCATCTAGGTACAGTTCAGCGCTCCTCCTGTCCCTAGGGTTCCGTTTGGTCATAGAGTGAAGTAATGCCTTCAGTTGGGGCTCGCAGTTGTCTGGTAGTGTCATAGTGGAGGGTCTCGGTTCACCGGTCCGGTACGCGAGGAGCCCTGGCAAGTCCAGAGCAGGGGTCCCGTCGTTCCAGAGCTCTAGGAGAGCGCAGCTGTTGGAAAATACACAATAGGCTATTTGACACTATTAAAAATATGCTACGAAATGTGGTCATTCTAGTAATAACATAAAAAAACATATTTATCTCTGTTTTATAGATTTTTCAAATTAAACAAAATAAATTCAAATTATTTTTTAAAATTCTTCAGCCACAAAAACGCTCTGTGATTGGCTACGCCTCGTGTGACGTCACACGCAAGTAAACATTGTTTAATGCTAAGACACTTTGTGTGATTTTATAATGTACACTTTGGTACAAGTTTGACGTTTGTCAAAGAATAAAGTTTGCTTACTTGCCTGTGACGTCACGCAAATCACATGTCGTCCGCCATTACCGAAACAGCGTTTTTAGCGCGAATATTGTAATTTAAATTTTAACACAGTATTTTACGAAAAATACTGCAAATTTCGCAGAAATATACATGTGGTGTATTAATCATATGCCAACGAATAATTTAAAACAGTTTTTCAAAATCAGTCAAATAGCCTATTACAATTACTGTTGTACAATATTTATAATTTTGGCATGCTGTACGGCCTGTACGCTTTGGCTTCGCTGTATGCACAGCGAGCATCTAAATAAAGAAACAATCAATGATTTTATTCTTATTTTTCGATACGGTCCCGCACCAGCGTCCCAGCAAGGGGTGTTTTGTGCGTGGCATTTACTCATGACTACTATCGTGGGTCAGATGATACGAAAACTCTAGGCCCCGGTTGTCAGCAACCGCCCAGTCATGCCAAGGCTTTCGGGCAGCCTAAGAACTTCGGCCACCAGGGTTATGCGAATTTTTTTTTATTGTTTCGCAGTTCTTTGCTAGAAAATGATATTATGTGTAATAAAATGGATTCAAAATTGATTTGGGGATATTTTAGCATAAGGAAAAGTAGAGTTGATTGGATACATCATTACATACAGAGTTAAAGTTTTACACTAACATGTGTTAAATGGTGGACTTACCCAGCCGAGAAGATATCCATGCTCGGAACAAGCTCACCGATTTTGCATGGAGATTCACTTAGCAGCAGGCCTTTGTCATCTCCCTGGAATACAGAAACACATGATAAGGAATTAGAAAATCCGATGGATAGATCAACTCTTTATTGTTCACACACAAAAAAACAATGAGCTACAGCCTGGTGACAGATGGACAGACTGACGGTCGGACAGCGTCTTTGTAATAGGGTCCCGTTTTAACCCTTTGGGTATGGAACCCCAAAAAGGACAACACAAGTGATCACTCCCAAGAAAACACATTAAAATCACACACTTTGTGACACACATACACTTTGTAACACACATACACTTTGTGATACACATACACTTTGTGACACACATACACTTTGTGATACACATACACTTTGTGACACACATACACTTTGTGACACACACACACACACTTTGTGACACACACACACTTTGTGACACACACACACTTTGTGACACACATACACTTTGTGACAAGCTTGGTTTTCACCGTGCTAAACGGGTTATTCACTCTTCATTTTGAGTTTTTGCGTGATTAGTAGGTTGTCACTCTAGTAGCTTTCTTTCAGGTTTATAAGGTTACAGAAAACCTTAAAAAATACTTACCAAAGCTTTATTATTAGGGTCAGGGGCACCAACAAATCTTTCCGGTGCAACATAGCACAGCCTCCTACGGGATGTGTCGAAGAAATAGCTGAAATCCGCTGGGTTGTCGTCCGGGAGGAACGTCGGCTTGAATGAGGCTATGTCGGTGAGGAGCACCCATAGCCATGAGGTCACCATTATGTTTTCTAGCTGTAACAATATTAAAATATGTTTTATTAACATGCTTTTATTAGCTTCACCTGTAAGTTTGTATGTTTGTAACCGACTCCTTTGAGCTCGATTTTGACCCACTTTAAACGGTCAGATTTCTTTCAAACTTTGTAGATATATCGAGGACCGATGTGATGACAATACACAAAAAAAAAAAACTAAACGAAGCGTGTTTTATAGTTGTTTTAATTTTTAAGTAATATTGTAATTGCGAAAGTTTGTGTGGGTGTGGTAATGTTTGTGACTATGTATCTCCGTAATTAGTAATAGAGTAATAGATGAAATTTGGAAATAATTTTTTTTTGTGTAGGTTCATCATTACCGTTATTCATAATCTCGCAGGTGAAACCGCGGGACCAACGTTTCACATAATGTAAGGAAATTTCAATCACACATGTAAATATTCTATGCCATCATTAATTTCTGCCCTGCGATGCAGCCCTGTATGTACGAGTATAAAACGCAAGTAAATTCGACACGCCAAGCGTGTTCGCGGCATGGCTATAGGTATTCGTGAGAACACACTAGGTGTGTCGTCGGCACTGAGTGAGTTAATAGTGAGAAATCAGAAGTGGGATTGCAACTGGCACTGAGTGAGTTAAAAGTGAGAAATCAGAAGTGGGATTGCAACTTCCCAGCCTAGTTGTTTTTTTTTATTCAATGATAGGCTTACGTTTGACCTCCATCCTGCCTGATGGGAAGCAATGATACGGCCTATGGAGCACACTTGCCTAGAAGATACCGATTCACTCTTGACTTCAAGACACTCATATTATAACCAGTGGGGACACCCATTGGGGAGTATATATCTTTACCTTGATGTCTCCATGACAAATTCCCAGCTTGTGCATGCGATGCAAAGCATACAGCACTTGGAAGGTGATCCATTTCTTCTCAAGGGTCGTGAGGAAGGGCCGAGTAGACATGCGGTCGTATACACTGCAGCGGCAGTACTCGCGCATTAGCAGCCCGGCTTTATCTGTAAGCTGGAATATTAGAATTGTAGATACTTTATGTTTGTAATACTAGTACATGTTATTATGACAAAGAAACTGTCTTAAAATATTACCTTTAATTGTGTAACCTTTTTAAATAAATTAGACTTTAAACAAAAACTTTAAAAACGTAAAAATTGTGCTGACGGATAAAATAAATAAATTGCAAGACACTGCAAGATATAGGCAAATCAGTTTATGCTTCTATCATTCTGCTATCATTTAATAAGTAAATAAATAAATGGGGTCTCTGTATGTAGGGAATCGTACAGATGAAATTAGACTAAAGTTAATCTTTAACTTTTGTTTTTTTTTTATATTTTTTTTTTTATGTAATTGAGTGACGAGACGAGCAAATCGCTCGCCTGATGTTAAACGTCACGTTTGCCCATAACAGGTCTGCACCACCCAGAATCACAGAGATCACAGTACCACCTTTTTTATTCCTTTATAGTTCTAAAGAATGTAAATAAGGTTTTATAAAGACTTACAATAACCCTCTGGAACGGCAGACAGTTAAAAGCCGACACAAGCTGCTCCTTGATCTTCAGAATCCTTTCTTTATGCTCAGCGAGAGGCAGTGATGGATCTTGTATTGCAAACACTTTGACAACCACCAGTCCTTCACGGGACCTCGCTCGTGCCACTTTGAGAAACCTTGTTGATCCCAGACTGGAAATATTAAGGATCAGGTAAGCGTGATTTTATTTTGAAGAGCAAAATTGCTTTGATAATTTTAAATAGTTTTTTAGTTTATATTTAGGTCAAAATCTTAGGTAGCTTAGGGTGTATTTGGTAATAGTTAGTATTCTTATATAAGCGATGTTTTATCTTTAATGAGAATGAATAAATGTCTTTAAACTGGTATTTGCTCCTCAAGCGTGCTACTTCAGACTCAGGTAATAAAGTAGATAATTAGAGGCTTTTCAAAATTGACATATTGAAGCAGCTGGAAAACTTAGAATTATAATCATCAGTTAACTCTCTAGACCACAATTAGGCGATATATTGTTTTAAATGACTTCTTCATGCTTTCACTACATTTAAAATTACTTTCAGGGAGAGATAGCAAGGGTAGGTATTAACTTTAGCCATGAATCTCCACGATGATTTTGGACGTGTTAGTTGGAATACTCTTACCTTTGGTCAAAAGTGAGGTCGACATGATCACTAAGATAGTGTTCCACAGGAAATATTTGCGAAGGGGCTACTCCAACTAGCTGATTGCCCATTGTGATAGAATCAAAATACGTTCAACACATTCCACAGAACAAACAAAGACTTATTAATAATATAACTGCGTTGTCCTCTAGTATATATAGTTTTGAACCTCAATTTTATTTTTGGGCTAGATAAAGATACAACAGATGAATTTGCAATTATTTCTTTTCAATTATTATTTTATCAACTTCAACATCACACAGTTTTCAAAACAAAGCAGGTGAATGGCTGAGCTGTCACTGTCAGGTTCGCACCGTTGTCACTGTCAGTGTTTTTTTTTATGCACTTAATTAAATGGGAGTCCTGCTCAAAACTTTATATCCATCTGATTATTTTACTAAGTTTTTTAATTAACCATAGACATTTACATTGACAGACACCTCATCATTCTGTCAAATTCCTTCTCTATGGTCTCTTTCCTTCAACAAAACAAGCATTCCACCCATTTTCGTTGAATTTTTTAGCGTTTTAGTATTAAAATTCACAGAAATGACTTCCAAAAGTGAAAAAGATCGAGCTAAACAGATCCAGGATCGATGTCAGAACATTTTGATGCAAATGCTCAAAGATGAAGATAACAAATATTGTGTGGATTGTGATGCGAAAGGTACGACTTGTTCTTTTTATTTTATTTACTATTTTCTTTCTTTCCTTATTGTTGAAGTGGGCCAGGCCAACATCCTATCTCGCCAAACGGTCCATTGACCTTATTTCATTCATTAATTTGCCATATATCCTTGAACTCAATTGGAAAAATCATGTTATCTGCAATCTATTGGATAATATAATTACAACACTATTTCACGGACATTATTCGACGTGATCTAGTTCATTCTGAAGATACACTCCATGGATACTCCTTGGTGTAACTCAATCCTCAAGTATCTTTCATGGTTCAAAAGATATCTAACAAGTACACTAATAAAATAACTGTTGGCATGTAGGTAATTAATATTATAATAGTCAAAATACACCCATCCATGTTAGTTTTTGTGTGCAGAGAACATTCACCTTCTAAATCGAATGTTCTACCACAGTTATTCCACTTAGGTACCAGCAATAAAAAATCTGGAACTGACTCTGTCCTTACATCTGTCTT
The DNA here is from genome assembly GCA_949125135.1 of Alcis repandata. Lineage (NCBI taxonomy): Eukaryota > Metazoa > Arthropoda > Insecta > Lepidoptera > Geometridae > Alcis > Alcis repandata. The sequence continues at coordinate 5,904,395 of OX421243.1, forward strand.
AACTGATCTTGTCTGATCTGACTGAACTGATCTGATCTTGATGAAATTAGTCAGAAAACAGTGTGTATATTGAGGATGAATATAGGATACTTTTTAGCCTGGAAACCTAGGGCCAAAACTTAGAGCAATGTTTTAAAACAACTTTGAAATGCTTTCACTATCTTTACAATATTATACAAAACTACCTACATAGAGTACTATGAAACCTAATAAGTTTTGGAAAGTAACATTATGTAGATCAAAGAAGTGAGAGGTTAAAAAAAATATCTAATCCAGTCAAAAGTAGTTGACTGATATAATGTGAGCTAACTTGGTATCTAATTTCTGCACTAAGACATATGACAGTCAATTTACACTTACCTTTTATGCATTGTTAGCTTTGTATGTTTTGTTGATACGTTATGTATCCTACGTACCTTGGCTGCGGTAAACACATACCTTCTGTTTTCCTTTGCGCGACGCGAGTGCGGCTGCACACGCCAGGCGCGTAAAACACAACGCGTTTTACTAGTAGCCGCACCTGGGACTAGCGCATGTGATTATTAGCCGCAGTCAATGTGTTAAATATATATCGGCCCAGGTCGAACCTGGACCCGATTAGCATGTGACCGAGGCAGATGACATAACGGGAGAGAGGCCTATACCCAGCAGTGGGAGAGAGAAGGCTGTGGATGATGATGATGATGATAAAATACATTTATACAAACCCACAACTTCATCATCCCACTGCTGGGATACAGGTATACCCTCGAAGGGTGATTAGGCCGTATTCCACCACCCTGGCCAAGTGCAGGTTGGTGGATTCACATATGCCAGTGAATTTCTTCTACATACCTACCTACTTTTCATAATAGAAATATACAACAACTTATTATTGATTTGGCTGTGTCTATTCATATTTGGTCATAATTCAGTGTATAGCTACTTAGTATTCATAAATGAATTAGGTTTACCTAAATCATGATGTACTTTATCTATACAATGCATGACAATACAGTTATTTTGATTGATCATAAAAAGTATTTTTGAATACCAGATAATTGCTAATTATTGTTAACATGGTTTTGAATTCTCCTATCTGTGAGCTCAGCACAACTTTTGACGTAAAAACGTGTTAAGTATTCGGTAGAATAGTGTACACCATTTGCGCCTGTTACTACAGAAGATAGTTACTGCTTTTTGTACCTACTTGTAGAGTGTAAGTAAAACTCATATCTTATGTCTATAAATATCTTGAATATGATATATGTAGATTGTCCCCAAGGTCTAATTCTTTATCAGTTTTTTTTAGTAGGTACTTGTTTTTGATTTGTCTATTTCTTTTTTGAAACAATGTATTGTGTCAATACAATTGTCTGTTTTATTTTAGCACATTCCACATTCTTAGTAATTCGTAACCTAGAAATTTAAGTTAGATTTACATTACTTATTAGCCTGTGGCTAGAATTTAGTAAGAAATGTTCTTTTGACACTTCGGAATAATTAAAAAAAAAAAACGACGGGTTGCACTCCGGGAGTGCCGGCAGAAGTGAAAACTTAAGTATTAACGCCGCCTAAACGAAACAGCCGGCGCAGGCATACATTTTCGCCGCGCCGTAGAAAGAGAGGGGATACTAGCTGTCTACTCTCCATCCGTCTTACGAATTTTCGATCAGGTCACGTGTCCTGTCGCGAGTTTAACATTTTTTACCCATTCCAAAAAAAGTGTACAACACGGCTAAAGAAGTTTTCACTTCAAAAAAAATTTTGGTACCATTCAAAAATATTTTCTGATGTACAATATTTATTTAATTACTGTAATTCTCCTTTCCCTTTCAATTTATAAATGTGTGATATAACCATTTGAATAATTCATTTTAACATAGTGTTTTTCAAATGCCAAGTTATGCAATGTTATTACACTTTCCTTATTTAAACATAGACATAAACATTGTGCATACAAATACATACAAGTGTGTATGCATTTGAGAGTCAATAAAAGTGTGATCTTGACTCAAAAAGAGAACATCTGAAAAATAAACTGCCATTAAAATCACGCTAAGTCTTTTATTATAAAAAGGAATCGCTGTTCGTTTGTCTCGCAAAAACTCGAGAATGGCGTGACCGATTTGAATATTTATTTTTTTGTTATGTTCGCTCTAATACAGGGAAGGTTTAAGTAAAACAAAAACAGCGGGTGGACCCGTCGGGTGCAGCTAGTATTTAATATAATTTTAGGAAAACAAATAATTCTCAAAAATAAATATTTTTTCGTCAAGTTTTAAATTGAGCAAAGTTAATACTACTAACACATTTTATTATTAATTTAGGTCAAATATTTTCTACAAATTGCTCTCCTGTAAATACCATTTGTAGTTTCAATACTGTATGGGTTTCCCGTTGAATTATGTAAATGGCAACCTCACATGTAGCAATTGTTCTAGAACATTCACTGCTAAAATTGCGTATCAGCCATACTCAGATCGAGTAGAAAGGCAGATAGAGTCCCTCCTTAGATACAGGTGAAGCCAAAAAAAACTAACCTACTGTCCGTGTATGTGTACTTCAATCACATATTGACGCATAAAAACTACCCTTATTACTACTTATTTTTCTTGTGCACGTTCTCTGAGCAACTGACGTAAGAATTGACGATTGATTCGGGTAGTTTTTGCGTCAATGTGTGCTAAAAGTATACATACACGGGCTGTAGGGTAGCTTTTTTGGCTTCACCTGTATCTAAGGCAGGACTCTATCTGCCTTTCTACTTGATCTGAGCAGCCATGTGAGGGCGCATCAATAACCTAGTAACCCAGCAACAGAAAAATATGGAAAAAACATCGGTTTTTCCCAAAATAAGTTTGGTATCATAACAGGACGGAACCAAATTACAGTTCATTATATCACTAATTGCAGGATGTAACTCTTATACACGTAACAGATACAGTGGCGATACAGTAAAGGGGCATACTCAGCCGACCATGGTTCTAGTGACTGTTGACCATGGTTCTAGTGACTGTTGATTTGACCATGGTTCTAGTGACTGTTGACCATGGTTCTAGTGACTGTTTCGTCTAGTTGAAATGTTTATACAAACTTGGCTGAAGGCACTGTCTCACCATTGTACTTGTTATGTGTAATCAACCCATTAGTGACACTCGTGCTGATTCTGTTGTACCACAGTATAAACTAAAATAATCGGACAGGATTCAAATAACCTTCGTTTTTTAAGTCAGTAATTAATCTGCTTCTGTTTCCTTTTGACAATGTTAGAAAAACATGGTAGCTAATTCCGATCTGTAAAATTTAGTTAAGTTTGCATAATAGTACTATAGAATCGACGCAGCTGTCAATTAAAAACATGGCTTAGTTTAATTGGAGTTAATTCTGCCCATCCTAATTAGTTTTATTATTACATTGCCAGGTACATAGCCACTTCATATAAAAGACCCAAAAAATCCTAAATTAAAAGCTAGTAGTAAGTAGGGGGAAAAAGCAATTTCCATAGAAAAATGGCAATGACACAAAATATGTAAAACACCTGTTTATTTTTTGGGTTAGTCTCATAGTAAAAGTTGTTTATACTGATGAGCACTATGCCCCTGTGGTGGTAGCGAGCCTGAAATATTTTGGAATCAACGGCATATTCTCCTGCCTTATTAGTTTCACCACAACATTTCAGGTCCCCGCTGGGCGTCATGGAACCTGGGCATATTCCTGTGCATTCGGTGCGCCGGTATTCACCGCAACCTGGGCGTGCACATCTCCAAGGTGAAGAGTGTCAACCTGGACTCGTGGACCCCTGAACAAGTGGTAATTAACTTCTTCATAATTATTATTTTTACGTGATCATCGTAAACTTATATAGGGTTATTATAAGAATAGGGCGTGCTCACTGCTCAGCCAAAAGCTCATAAAAAAGGCAAAAAATCATCTGTTCCATAGAAAAATTGAATGGAACAACTGATCCCATAGAAAAGTTGTCTATAATGATGAGTATATTATTAGCCCTTTCCTTATAAACCTGTATTATTACAAGCTTTTATACTATGTTTGTTCGGGTGGAATCTTGCAACCCAATTTTGGACCACTTCCTGATATCCGATTGAGCTGAAATTTGGTAATATGTGTAACCCAGAAGACAATGCAATGAAAGCTTTTTATCTTAATATATATAAATCTCGTGTCACAATGTTTGTCCTCAATGGACTCCTAAACCACTTAACCGATTATAATAAAATTCGCACACCATGTGCAGTTCGATCCAACTTGAGAGATAGGATAGTTTAAATCTCAAATTATAGTCGCAATTTTAATTTATTGCAAATTATATATATACTGATAATTTTTACTATAAATTGACAAGTTAGCATCAACATACTACGGTTGCTATAGTTACGCAATAGACGCAATGGCTTTTGACAGGACAACGTCTGTCGAGTCAGCTAGTAGTTATTTAGAAATGTCTTGATATTTAAAGAAAAGACTGATAATGCCAACAAGAACATTATTTTTACAAAACAAAAAAACAAAAACCGACTTCGAAAGACCGACTATTGAGTTATTCATCTATTTGTCGCGCACGTACTTAATGCAAATTTAAGACGTATATGGTTTTCTCATGGATACCATTATCAGAACTGGACTAAATTGAAATGGGACCAAATGGGAAGCGTCAGCTTTCTAATAAAAAAAGAATCATCAAAATCGATTCACCCAGTCAAAAGTTATGAGGTAACAAACATAAAAAGAAAAAAAAAAAAAAAAAACATACGAATTGATAACCTCCTCCTTTTTTGAAGTCGATTAAAAAAGGCATCCAACCGTCCAATCAGTCGACGATGTCCCTTATTCTCGGTGTTGTATTCTTATTACATTATTGATATTCTTCGCAGGTATCCCTCCAACAGATGGGCAACTCGCGCGCGCGCGCGGTCTACGAGGCCAACCTGCCGGACTCGTTCCGTCGTCCGCAGCACGACTCCTCGCTCGAGGCCTTCATCCGAGCCAAGTACGAGCAGCGCAAGTACCAGGCCAAGGAGTGGGTGCAGCCGCCAACGCCGAAGGTTAACTGGTGAGGGGAATATTAAGAAAATTTAATTAAACTTTTATAACACATACTTTTTTTATAAAGAATAAATCCGCGTTTGACCACCTACTCGCCTGTTGGTAATCGACGATGTGGTCGAAGATGAAGCTCGCAGATTTGGAAGTTACCTATTCACTCTAATCTTGAAAAGTCCAAGACTAAATCTCTCAGAGAACAAAGAAGCCGGAAGATATTTATGCTTCTTCTTTTTCTCTAAGTACTTCTCTTTTAATGAAGGTTGGCACTCAGTTTCTTGAAGTTTTGTTTTGAATAGTTGTTCTAATGTCTTTATCATACATTTATCCTACTAATCTATATATATAAAAATGAAACCCGTTTTCCTTGGTCACGGCATCACGCGTGAATGGCTGGACCGATTTCACTAATTCTTTTTTTGTTGTATTTGTTATTATTAGGAGAAGGTTCTTACGGAAAAAAATATTAAGAAAATCTCTCAGAAATATTGAAAAACCCTAAAAACAGCCCTTTTCTTTTTCCCATACAAACGTATGGCAGTACGAAGTCTGCCGGGTCAGCTAGTATCTTAATATATATAAATTACGTGTCACGTTGTTTGTCCGCTATAGACTCCTAAACTACTTAACCGATTTCGAGCAAATTTGCACACCGGGTGCAGTTCGATCTAACTTAGGAGATAGGATAGCTCACATCTCAATTTATAGTAAAAAAACATGAAAAATTAGAAAATTTAGAAATACTTAAACCATAATTTAACTTTAGCGCTTTGGACAATGTAAACTTTTTTAATGTAACTTTAGACATTTGACATAGAATTGACGCAATGGCTTTTGACAGGACAACGTCTGTCGAGTCAGCTAGTTATTAATATAATAGTTTGTGTGTGCGAGTGTTTATTTCCTAATATCTCTGTAATTCATTCTTCTCATTCATTTTTCGTCTATTTAGGATAGTATTAAGTATTTCTCGTTCAAAACTAAGTCTGTCAATCATTTTTTCCAGGGACAAGGAAATAGATGAAGAGATCGAGAGACAGAAGCGGAAAAAGAAGACCACGTCGTCAGGTTTAGGGCCGCTCCCTGCGCCCTCTAGCAGCGACAAGAAGTACAACGTAAGTACTAAAAATATATGTTTTTTTTTTATTCAGAACTAGCTGAACTGACAGACGTTGTTTCTAATGTTCCGCTCAACTTCCTTATTTTTTTCTTTCATGAGAACTTTCTCCGGAGAATAATTAACACAACAAAAAAATAATTTTCGAAATTGTTCCATCTGATCACGCGTGACGCGATGACCAAGGGAAATAGAGATTCATTTTTATAAATATAATATAGGTTTGCGTTTGACCGCCATCTCGCCTGATGGTAAGCAATGATGCGGTCCACGATGGAGCACGCTTGCCTTGAAGAAACCGATTCACTCGCGTCTTGAAGACACCCAAATTATATCTGTCATTATGTTATAATGTTCAACCCGGTTGACCGCCAAGCCATGTCAAGAAGCATTGAGGTAGCTTAAAAAATTCACAATCGTCTCAATAAGATTATTTGCTCAAAAGACGAGTATTCAGGGTCATTAGAAGCAATGAGAAGAGTGTCATTAACATTTATTCATAGACTAGCAAATTTTTTTTAGTAATGTAAGTTTTGATTCTAGATTAAAAATTGTCAGGAACCGTACTGCCTACTGCTCCACGAGCGCTTTTCGGCATTTCCACTGAGGAGCCCTCATTTGCTAAAAGTCTTCAAATGATCATATTTCTAAATCTTATTTAAAAAACACATTGTTTTCAGAAATCCGACGTCATCCCAAGCATACCTAAGCCGAAATCGTCAGTCAGCCCGAAGCTCGGCCGAAACACACCTCCAACCGAGCCCAAGCCCTCCAACGGCGCCGCAGACCTACTCGGCCTAGACACTGCTAAACCTGACAAACCCAGCGACGACATTTTCTCCAGCTTCTTCTCAGCACCTCAAGAAAAACCTGCGGAACCACCGAAAGAAGTAAAACCTGATCTCAAGGCTGAAGAGGAGAACTTCTTCAAACAAGCCGCACCGACGGAAAAGGAAAAGTCTAAATTGACGAAGGATAGCATATTAGCGCTGTATAGTCAAACCCCTTCATCGAACAACTTCAGTCAAAATGTCCAATCTAACTTTCAAAATCAACCTTCATACCAAAATTCGGCGCAGACTGGCTCGTTCCAAAATCCGGCTCAAACTGGCTCGTTCCAAAATACGGCTCAAACTGGCCCTTTCCAAAATACGGCTCAGACTGGCTCTTTCCAAAATTCGGCTCAATCTGGCTCGTTCCAAAACCCGGCACAATCTGGCTCGTTCCAAAACCCGGCTCAGTCTGGCGCGTTCCAAAATCAACAAAATTACCAGTTTGGTGCATTTCAACAGCAGTCTGGATATAGCAGCTTGGGTAACGTCGGTACGCAAAATGGAATGCAATACAACCAGTTCCAAATGGGAAATCAGTTCCAGCAACCATTTGGTGCGCCTGCGCCACAGCAGCCAATCCAAAATCAACAACAGTTCGCTAGTAATCAATTCTTTAACCAACCACAGGCTCAGGCACTACCTCAACAGTTTGCCAGTTTAAACTTAGCACAGAGTTTTCCTAACGCCTTCGCGCAACCTAACAGCAATGTTGCCAGCAACTCTACCTGGCAATAAACGTATTAACGTTGGTATTTTTATTTACTTAATTCCACTGATGTATATTTTTGAAGAGCGCACGTTAACAGTTTTAGGTGTTTTGCGGGTAGGTCAAGAATCAGCTAGAAATTGACTTGATAATTCAGCCAATCAGGCGTCGAATAACCGGCAAGCGTACTAGCTTCTGATTGGCTGATTGAGACCCGGTGTAAAATAACCTTCTCACGAGCGCTTTCGCGTTCCTGTATAAAATAGGTATGTATCTATTTGAAAGTGTGGCATATAGTATTAATAATGACTATCTTACAGTCAAGACCATTTAGGGGCTCCGCTAAGTACTAAAAGGCGTAAGTGGAAGCGGAATAATATTAAAATATGAACTCTAAACCATGTCGCGTACGACAGAATTTCAAATAAACATTTTTGAACTTCCGCGTCTCTTTTCCGCTAATCAAAGTATAAATCATTCCTTTTTCATAGGCAAATTGGACTGTATTAGATATGATATAAGATTAAAAAGTCATCACGCCTCTAAACAGTCTCTGGCCATATATTCTTCACACGGGTGTTCATATTATTCTATGAATGAGTACTTATTCAATTAACTTTATTCTGTTCGTATTGAAAAGATATCGTAACGTTAAAAAGTAAGCAAAGTCACAGCCAACGACTTGATACCTATAGACATGACATACCTATTCGCAGCATAAAAATTAAGACAGCTAGCTGAGGTGCTCGGAAGAACGACTTTGATACCGGCATTCCGTTGGAAGAGCATTTTTATACCAATACTTGAACTGAAAATGTTCGCGTGAGATGTCTATAGGGTTAAGTAGTCGGTTACAGCTTACGAAACAGTTATTTTCTCCAGTATAAAAAAAAAGTTTATTTTTTTATTTTATTGATCTATGTAATTTTACTTATGTTACGTGATATCGTTATTTTTATAATTGAATTAATTATCTATGTATAAAAATAATTCAATCGTTTATAATATAATTTAGCACTTTAATTTAATTTAATTTAGCACATGTGAATTAAATTAATTTTATTTTGAAATTTATTTTTATTTTAATGGGTCACAAACTTACTCTTATTGTAGGAAAATATATTTTTCTTATTTTGTACTGGCTTTTTAGGTGTTATAGAAAACTTTGGTTCAGTGTGCGCCATGTAAGTTGACTGCTATAAAATTAATTACTTAAAGTTTTTTTTTTTAATTTTCTTGTATAAATATGAAAATATTATTTATTTCGTCCATTTTGTTTTTCATAAGGTGTCACTTTATATCATGTAATTAATTATAATTTATATTAATCATTTATGCAGGGTTATAAGGAAAGGGTATGCTAAACCGAAAAGGGCTCATAGTACTCATCATTATGAACCACTTTTACTGTGGGACCAACCGGATATAGCAAAAAAAATTACAATCGGAAAATGTGAGGAACGGCTGATTTTTTGTACGCGATTTCTGGGTTGGTCCCATAGTAGAAGCAGATCATAATGATAAGTAGTTACGACTCCTTTTCGGCTTAGCATACCCTTTCCTTATAACCCTGTAACTTGTATAAAATGTAAACTTATGTGGCGTAACAATACTAAATTGATAATAAGTTTTAGCTGGTTAAAGTTTAACCGCTCGTCACTACCTGCCGAGGCCAGCGTGAGGCTTCAGCGGGATAACAGCTCCAGTAAATTCATTTTGAGTTGAACGTGTACAGAAATGTTAAAATAATTCACTCTAAAAAATATTTCTCAGAAATGCTATATTCATATTATTAGTGATATCAAGGTATAATTTATTGTGGAAAATTTACCACTTCTTTTTCGGAAAACTAAACAAATGCGTATGATACAAAATTGGTTAATAGTTAATTCGAAATAATTCAGTACTTAATGAAGATAGGAAATTAAACCTATCTTGTACTTACAGGGTCTTACTTATAACCAATACTTAACCTTAATCATTGCTTAAAACGCTCCGTCTAGTTTTCGCACGTAGTAATCTAGTCGGCGAAAAGTTGTGCGAGCATTTTGAGCAGGGATTAACTGTGGCAGTGTTTATAAGTAAACCGCAGTGTAAATTTTTGAAGTGTTCGTCAGATATAGAATATTGACGATGTCGCGTCGTCCGTTTTGGTGTATTTAGTTCTAAAAGTGATTAAGTGTGTAGGTACTACAAAATTAAATAGTCCTTAGGGCCAGTCATATTGGCTCAGTGCCTTGGACTGACCTGTATTTCTGTTTACACTAATAAATGTATCCTAATGCCAATAGAAGATTGATTTTATTTTTCTACCCATCTGCATCATAATAAAATGCGTGGTGTACACTACTACACTACGGACCTACGCAGAGACGCAGATGTACGTCGGTACATTATTCTCCCACAGATCCTACCCTCTGCGTCTGTCGTAAAAAAATCGTATTCTGAAAACTATTAGAGATTTTTTTTATCACATTTTATTGAAAAGGAAAAACGTTCTGTATAACGTTATTTAAAAAAATTAATAGTTAAAAAAACTAAAAAACACGATTTGTTTAGTGTATTGTCATCGGTCCTCGATATATCTACAAAGTTTGAAAGAAATCTGACCGTTTAGAGTGGGTCAAAAACGTGCTCAAAGGAGTCGGTTACAAACACAGGTGAAGCTAATAAAAGCGTGTTAAAAAGTTCATGAGTATAAATAAATACGACTTTCTGCGTTTGAAGAAACGTAATTTAAAAAGTAAAAAGTTGTGCTTGCCGAACTTAAGTTTATTTATTTTTCTCGAATATTAGTGATATTGCTGTGAAAATAACTAGTTAAATTGCTACAATGGATTATGGGTAAGTTTAGTTTAAGGTTTTATTTAGTTTACTCAGTTAAATTAAGTTATTACGGTCAATTAGTTAACCGAGCTTTTGTTTTGGCGCCAGCTGGCGGCCATATTGCGAGAAACAGCTGTCTGTTGATCGTCTTGCGTGCGCTCCGTTGTTTTTATAATTATTTGTCACAAAAAATGCTTCGAAACTCGTGTACACGTTATAAACAATGGTAATAGTGTGTGAACATTGTGTTTTAATAAAAGACAATTGAGTTATAACCCTCGGGATGTGCTTTCTATAAACGCTTTACTAGTTCACCATGGCTAGTGGAATGCAGGATTACGAAGACGTTCCCGCGGAAGAAATGGAATACCAATCGAAATGGAGCAGGTTTTCAGACTGGCTGCACTGCATATGTGTCGTAACCTTCGATCTGGAGCTCGGGCAAGCTATGGAAAGCGTCTACCCGCCTGGGGTAAAATTGTCCGACCAAGAGAAATGCAACATTTGCTATCTAGCGTTTCCCGATTCTAATTCCGGATGCATGGGCGACACGCAATTTCATGTGCGCTTACGGTCAAGGACACCGTTAAGTCGACGACAAATCATGTACAACGAAGAAGGTGTGCCAACGTTACGCGCTGATTCGTCGCACTACTGGGGCTTCGTGTACTTCAGACAGGTCAAAGATCCCTCCCTTCCGCGAGGTTACTTCCAAAAGAGCATAATTTTATTAACGCGTCTGCCTTTCAGCAACTTGTTTTACAAGGTAATTCAGTTGATAGCTCCAAAGCATTTCGAGGAAGGCGCGAGCAGTTTGGAAGCTGCTTGCCATGATATCAACAGATGGCCAGTTCTAGATGCGGGGCAAAACGTGCTGCTGCCAGTTTTGGGTACAGTATTCCAGTCATACATTCCAAATCACCAGACGGGAAAAATCACAAGGTCAGATATAGCTAAGCCAGTTCATTCACACAATGTTCCTCATATACTGGCGTCGTTACAGGACGTTAACGTATTCGACGCACTATCGAGTGTAATATCTCATTTACACTTGTTGTGGGAGCTAGTGTTGACAGCGGAGCCTATTGTGGTTATGGCCAGTTCTCCCACAGAATGCTCAGCATTAGTCCAAGCATTGACAAACTTGATTCAGCCGCTCCCTTACGCCGCCGAGTACCGTCCCTATTTCACAATTCATGATAGTGAATTCAAAGAGTTCACTAGGAAGCAATACAACCCGCCTTGCGTAATTTTAGGCGTGACCAATCCATTCTTTACGAAAACATTGCAACATTGGCCGCATACAATCAAGCTGGGTGATGCTACATCAATAAAAACTAAGCTAAGAAAAGTTGGAAATTTAAAGCTTTTGGACACTGCTCCGGGAGTCTATACCCAGTACAAAGCATTTCTAGAAAAGGATAAAGCTATAATAAAAAAGCTACACAACGGAATCAGAACAGACCGTCCGTCTGAAGTGCAGACAGCGATGGTAAAAAGACATTTACTTGAACTGACTCAGAGCTTCATGATTCCCTTAGAAAGATACATGGCATCACTAATGCCACTGCAAAAGAACATTTCACCATTCAAAGCTCCTCCCGTGCCAAATCCGTTTAACCCCGAAGACTTCTTTGCATCTCTCCAGCAATTGGGGCCTCAACTGACCACAGGCATAAAAGGAGACTGGATCGGCTTATACAGAAACTTCTTTAGAACTCCAAACTTCAGTGCATGGTTCCACGAAAGACATAGCAATTTAACAAATAAACTCCATGCGTTACAACTCGAAGCCTTAGCGGAGAGTGATTTGAAGAAATGGTCAGTTGGAAAGAAGGAGGTAGAAATAGTAGATATGGTGTTAAAATTACGGGAAGTGTTGAAAAGTAACCCTCCAGTGGCTGATAATACTCGGACACTGCTCGGGAGGCGTTTGGACGATCTCAACTGTGTTCTGCCGGATGATATGAAGTCTATACTCAATGCGGCCTCGTGACATCAGCACTGCTGCACCTCAAAGCTGAGAGGTTGCAGCGACGACTGCAAAATTCAGTTCACTTTTGACCCTATTCCTTGTATGTAAAAGATAAACCTAAAGAAAAGGCCTATTTCACAAACTGATATATTAAAAGAATTTGTTTTGGTAAGCTATATGTATATTTAGAATTTCTATTTTTATCAAAGAATAGTGTTGGTTGGTACCTCCTAAATAACTAACAGAATTATTTCATAGCATAGCTCATCAATCATTTATGCATAAGAGGACTTAAAGCCACCGCAAACGACGCGCTGAGCCGAGCAAGTTTATGGTAGCCCTACACTAAAAATATTGCTTGTGGTATAGTGTTTAAAATTACAGTATTAGACAAGAACACCAACATTAAAAGAGAAATTTATCATCCAAATCCATTAAAATGTATCATCATTACAAGATAAACATCTAAATGCATCATGCAAGATAAAATCTTGTACTCAAACAAAACTTATCAGACACAAGTGAAATGACAATCTATTAAAAGCAAGTGAAATGTTATTAATTATCGTTAAGAGGCACAACGGCCTATACCATGATAATAGAGCCTATTATGTAACAAGTTCAATGAGCTACAAATTACTTGTCCATGTTTTTGTACAAATCACCATCGCTCATTCACAGAGCACTTTCGCAATGTGACCTCCAAAAGTGTTTCATACAAAAGAAATTGTATGGCAAGTCAAGGCTTTGTTTACAAAATACGACACGGATTTAGCATGCACGAAAAACAGTGCAGTAGGTGGATTTGGTTGGTGATTTATAGACTTATGAAATCTTTTTGTTAATGGATATCTCGGGTATATATTATGAACTAGTATTTTTCGTGGCATAGACCATTCTGATAGTAGTATGTCCATTGTTTGGTTTGATTCAAAAGAAGTTTAACAGATGTAGTGCATAAAGCGCCATCTAGTTTAATTTGCTTTGAACTAATTACTAAAATAGCCGGTGGTAGACCTGGTATCCTGGCAGTGGGATGATTAAAGATTTAGTTGAGTGAGGCATTAAAAACATGAAACATTCTAATACAATGCTAAACGTAAATTTTCTATGGTCTAAGGAAAATCACTTGTTTTTGTAATTAATCATTCCTACAAACAATAGTTTGATTCATAAAATATCTGTTTACAATGAGGAAACAATACTGATGAAGTTAATAACAATGTGTGCCAACATTCAATCAATAATATTGGATGAATTGTATTTGAATATAGGATATCCTAGTTATTAAACATTATTTTACCTTATTGACAATTTACGTGTCAATAAGGTGACTCAATTAATTGAATTGAAATTGGAGTGGACACAGCAATGGATCAATGGGGATTTAGCCTCGCGCTAAGAACTCAAGGTACAGACCCCGAGCATAGCTAGTTCATTAAAACCTTTTTGTTTGCTGTTTTTTTAATCACTAATCCACAGTTCTGCACTTTCATCAAATAAATTCAGGCGGGGTCGAATATCGATAGATAAGGTACCGATAGATATTATTACGAATCGTGTCGATTAATATTATTTACTTTAGTACTGTGTAAATAAAAAGATAGATTATGTGTATTAACCCTTTATGCTTAAACTAGATAAGCCAATCTGCGCAAAAAAGTGATCTGTCAACTTTTTACTGATGCAATGTGTAAGTGAGACCAAAAATGATGTAACATTTTTTTTATGCCTAAAAACTACAGATTGTTTATGCATAAAGGGTTTGTTTAGAGTAGGTAATGTAGTAACTATGTTTGTAACAATATTTCGTCAAAATGATGTGCACTGTGTTTACGAGTATAAAACTTTATTTCACAGCCAATTTTAAAAGCTTCTAGAGTTCTAGACCTACAAAAAAACTGTCTTTTTCTTTTTATTGTGCTGCAAGAACTCTTTTTTTCATCTTATTATTATGCTACTTCGCATGCGAAAATGTCGCACGCGAAGTCTTTTACTAAAGGAGAATGGGCACTTTTGTATGGGCGCCGTCCCCGTGTTGTATCAAGTCGTGACATATGTCATTTGAATGATGATAATATTAGCTTTATTTAATTGTATGACTCAACCTTGAATAACGTGCAGGGAAAAAGAAAAAAAAAAAAAAAAAAAAAAATTGCTGATTTTTTTGCTTTCTAAAGCTATTATAAGGAATTTTATTTCATAAAGGGTACGCTAAGCCGAAAAGGGCTCATAAGGGCATTATTTTCATTATGAACAACTTTTACTATGGGACCAACCCGAAATTCGGGAAAAATTCAGCTGTTCCATAGAAAATGTCAATAACACTCGACAAAATGTATGGAACATGTAGAAGTCATTTTGGCAATAGTTTGCAAGAAATAAAGAGTATTAAGAGTGCTGTCTGATAAAAGTCATTTTATGTCAGTCGCTATGTATCCAGTAGCTGAATATGCCCTCTCTGAAAAACATATGAAAAAGCTAGTCGTTTCCATTAACACCTACAAAGCTTTCACCAGGGTATGGCATAAAAGCCTTATAAGCAAGCTCCCTTTGTTTGGCTTGTTCACATGGTTTGTTGCATGGATATCGAACTTCCAGCGGGATTATTTGATTCGAGCAGTGGTCATTGGTGGTTCTGTATCTGATTTAAAAGATATCAAGGCCGGTGTTCTCCAGGGATCGGTGCTCTCCACAACGCTTTTCCTTGTTCACTATAATTATCTGCTAAAGCCTGGTGTTTTTGGGTACGCAGATGACAAACCGTTGCCGTTGCATATCCGACGCGCGGTTCAGCGGATGAAAAATCCAGCCTCCGAGAAAAGCCATGGTCAAGCGCATAGGCGGGTATTGAGGCGGTACTAACCTGGTTAAGTTTGATGCGCACTATGACATTTTATTAAATAATAAAGCAATACCTATAGTAAAAACACGAGTTTTTGCAATCGGTATAGATAAGATACACGTTCGAAAGTAGTGTTACTGATGGATAGTCTATTATGGATAGTTTTTTTTGAGACGAAGGGAAACCTTAAGAAAATAACCGGCTGCGTTGGGGGGCAACCGGGTCAAGGGGGTTTTTGTGGGGTTATACCTACTAAAACTAGCTCTGTTACCATCCTCTGTCGGTGGTGATATGAGCGCTTCCCCAAGTTTTCGATAGTCTCATCATGATCTTACCACTCAGATGTGAGTGGTAAGACCACCAGTAGACCAGTTTCAGCAAAATCCGTACTGCCAGTCACTTATGAGGTCATTAGCTTCTTGGTACGCCAGGAGCTTATTCCATAGTATGTTGTCTTGCAGAGTATGAATATGATCGGGATAGGCATGTAGTCAGATTCAGCACTACTACCCTTCTCAATAAGATTTCTTTATTTTATAGAACATCAATAATGTCAAAACAGCCGATTTTACCGATAGTACCACACACCATTAGCATTATTGTGATGTTTTGAGCCAAATTCATGGCTGGTTCTGCAAAGAAGGTCTAATTGGCCACTATTTTCAAAGTCAAAAGCATTTAAAAAGTAAAAATCTCTTCATTTAGTCTATGATTGCTCTCTGCTCTATGCTTTTACTCTTATCTGTAACCATTATTTAAAGTTTATCTCGCTCGCTTTTATATTGTCTTGGCAAAGGGAGAGATAATTAAAAAAACAAACTAGTTTGACGAAAGGTTCGGGCTTTTAACCCTTCGACAAGACAACTTATAATCTTAATCAGACTTCACTTACAGGTAAGTTCGCTTAATTTTTCAAATATTGATAATATTAATAAATCGATATTATATTATGGCATTATTCAGACAAAAACTGTCGATAATCAGCAATGTAAGGATTTTGGCATGTGCCAGTATAAAATTAAAATAATTACAACTATATAAACGTTTATATATAAACTATTATTATCTAATTGTTTACGGGAGTGATAAAATAGTCACAGAAAATGCATACACGACAATAAAATTCGATAAAATAGTTTTATAAAACAAAAAAAACAGCACTTTTTGGAATCCAAAAACCGTCATATCTTTTTCCCTGCACGTCACTCGGGGTTGGTGTCATATAATTAAATACTGCTATTGTTATGCTCTTTCGAATGACATATGTCATGACTTGATACAGCACCGGGGACGAAGTGCCCATCATCCTTTAGATCTGTAAAACTAAAACCTTTAGAATTGGCTGCAGTCTCTGTGTAAATAACATGCAATAAGTGGAAAATTACCAAGTAATTATCATTCTAACTAAACTAATTATAACTGATATGTTTGTCCAGTTCTTAGATCAATGTGCAAAGATGCTACAAACGTAGCTATTTTTCGTCTTCGTAGAATCTCTAAATCAACATAATAATATATAGATTATCTAAGATACAATCGGTATTTTTATCTACTACTTTATCCTGAACTATTACTAATCCATCCATTGATTGTAAATGCTACTTATTATTATCTACATAATGTTTGTTACAGTAAAATAGGGGAAAGATAGATAACTGTTATCGTTATATATTTTACGTAGGTATGTATATGTAAAATTATTGTAAAGACTTGGCCAGTATGGCCACATAGGAGCGAGCGCGTCGCTCGCGCTCGTTGCCGCCGCAACGCAGTGCGTTGCAAAATATATCTGCGGGTAGTTGTATAAATTTATTAATTGACTGGGACTGCGCTTTCACCCGCGCAGTGATGAAAAACAGGGATGATGATGAAAAGCCTATGTCCTTTTCTGTACCCCTGACTTGTATGAAATTTTTTTTTATGATTGGTTGAAACTTGAAATGTTAAGGCGTGAAAGCCTAACTAATTAAATTAACAAACTCACTTTGGCATTTAAAATATTAGATAGGATTAATTGGTGGTAAATGTATAATTATCGTAGATTTTGTAAGAATACATATATATGTATGTTATTAATAGTTATTAGTAATATCTTTTTGTAAAACACTGCGTTTGTGTACGTGATGTGTGCGCCAGCCTTTAAAGCTATTACAAACGACGCTTAAACACTGCAAGAGTGACAGGGATGGAAGGCTGTTCTTAATGATTTAGAGCGAGACGGCCAACCGTCTACTAAAGGGATGCGCACATTAGCACGGGCCGCATTGCAACGCAAAAATCCTCTTGCGTCACTTTAGTAAATTTTGTATGAACTAACACACATTACAGCGGGCCGCAGAGTAAGAATTTGTATTGAAATGCCGCTGCGATGCGGTGCGGCCCGCCTTAATGTGCGCGAGCCTTTAATGTCCTTCGTTTGTAGTACCCATTAGAGTAATTGTAATGCCTATCTATGAATAATAATGACAATGGATTTATTATTTGTCGGTAGCCGATATGAAATTAAATTACGTTAAAATTTTAAGTATTCATGTACAGAGGCTTATTCTAGCGCATTTGAGACTAACTCCATTACTGTCTCTTGTTTGAGTGAACGAAATAATCTCGAACGAAACGGAATAGGGCCCTAAGGCTACCACCAAATTATTTGTTATGGGTTGATTACATGTAACGAGTACATTGGCGAGACAGTAAACGGACACACTCAATCAAACAAATCGTGGTTCTAGTGACTGTCTCGCCTCGTCAAACTTTTTATACAAACCAAGTACTCGGCTGAGGGCACTAACTCGCCGCTGTACTCGTTACGTGTACTTAACCCATTAGTTAAAAGTAAGTTTGCATAAGCCGAGTGGCTAGCCTGACGTCATAGTTATTTACCGGTTATCTATATTGAATAAAATGTTATAGTCTGTCTGAATAGAAGCTTTATCTCGAAATGCGGCCGCTATTTGAAGAGTATATCTGTAGTTATACCTAAACGAGACATGAAAAAATGTATAGTTACGTAGATATATAAAGATACGTAAAATGTTTGTTTAAGAGAGCATGTGTTATCAAAATTTATATAATTACGACGTAGTTATAAAATATAGGACAAATTAAATAAATGTAAGTAGATAAATACTTTGCCTAATATTTTCGATGTGTTTAGATTTTATTTTAAAGAATATAATAAGTTGTTCTGTAAATCTATGGAAGTTATGGAGTGTGGAAATGGTGCGAAGTACATTTTCAAACCGGAGACTGTTTTGTCACGAAATTTCGATAGTGGCTCCATCCACTAGATAAGCGTAACTGAGAACCATAATTTCGTAGCGTCTTGTCATTGTTTTAAATAAGTACCTAATGTACTTTAAATAGGCACTTGTGTGGGTCAACTACATATAACTATGTATTATCTATTATACATGATTATATTTCATGTTTACAATGGTTTAAGATCGATAAAATATCTTTTGCAAGTTTTTTTGATTCACATTCATGTTTTTGTATGGGCTACATTATGTAAATGCATAATAATTTTAAATGCATTCCTGAATGCACATACATGCCAAGCCATAAAAAGCATGCCCGAAAAAAAAACCGGTTCTTGCAGGATGTCTATGATCTTGAAATAAACTGGCTTTTGTGGGCCGAAGCAAGTCGTTCGCCTTGAGTGTCGTCGACCTTGGCAATAGGACAATGGCATGGACCATTCTTCTCTATAGGCGTTTTATTGCGGTACAAAATTGCCGTGCCAAGCCAGAAAACAGTCTGGCATATGGTCCATTGTCTTCATATTGGGAATGTCAAAGACTATTATTTCAGTAGAGTATTTTTTTTAATACTAGAAACCTGTTTAAATAATTATAATAAAGCTAGACCAAGATATTAATTAATTTATGTAAAGAGGAAGTCGAGCTTTCGTCTCATTCCTGCCACTTATAAAATTTGTTTGACAAGTATTTTTTATAAAGAATTTTGGCTGTTTGCTCAATATCCTATTCTCCACTACTGGTATGGAACATATCCAATCGTTTAAGCCACATGTAAATATAAATTGTACAAATAAATGCACTGACAATGTAAAATGAATAAACATTTTATTTTTCAAATAATTCGTTTTATTTAACACTTATGTAGAGTTGTGCCATTCCCGTACCGTTACGGAGAAATATCACGATAACAGGATTATTAATTTAAACATTAATAAGTTTATAAACACAGCACTGTAGTAAATCTATGCAAGCCATGGACATGGTTTCAACAATGTCCATATGCGCTTGACAGATCCTTTGGCTAAAAGAGCGTTCCATGCATTACCAAAATCTCATTGAAGCAAAATATAGGTAAATAAATTTAAAATAGTGGTTCCTTTACGTAGCTGAAATTAAAATATGCAACTACCCTCTTACCCAACAACTTATTAAGCTATAATAATATACTTCAAGTGTTTTATCAACTCGAGAAGTGCTGTGTGCAACATTGAAAGTAATTTTTTGATCATGCTTTCTTGAGTTTTGCATGTAAAGAATAAATTCTCATTCTCTCACCATGTCCCTAAAGAAACACTTCTCATTTGAGCTCTATTTGGTAAGCAATAAAGTCGAATTTACATTACAACAAAGCAATGCATGGGACGCATTAATAACATAAAATTACTAAAAATTAACAGTCTATTCACATAATTCCTATTTAGGCGGTAGCTTGATCACAATCTGTTGTATTTTGCTTTGCTCCATATGTTGTCATTGTCGGTTACTAAGGTGTATACTCCAGCTAGGGTGAGCCCTACGGCAGCTCCGAGGCCCACGGATCTAAGGCCTGAGGTGCTTTTGTAAATCATGCCAGTAGTTGCAGCGGCAATGAATGTGTTGGCGGTGTCTTCCTTGTCTCGCATCCAGGTGACGCCGAGGGCTATGCAGGAGTAGAACGATGCAATGATGCCTAGGGTGCAACCGGTTGTGGTGCCTGAAAAGATATATGGTTCATTTGTAATGAAATGTTTAAAAAATATGTAGGCAATACTTTGATACCAAATATTAACTGAACAATAAACAACATATTAGGCCCAAGTTTGAAGGCTTTTTAAGAAGACAGACAGACAAACTATTGACATCCTTGTCTAATGGCTTGCAATGATAAAGACATATATTTTTAGTTAGTTTAGATCTGTCTTATAATGCCTTCAAACTTGGGCCTATTGTATGTATAATACTTTGTTGTGTGTTAAAAAAATGTTTCACAGTTTGCTACTATCAGATTATCAAGTTTTTGAACAATACTCTAAATATTATTCAGTTTTTAACTTTTGGAGCAATATTTTCTATACTTTTCTCGACTAGAGTATGGTGATAAAATAAAAACTTGAGTATTCTCGTGCCAATATGTCTCATTACCATGTTCATTTTCATAGCAAAACAGTTAGTGATCTTATTTTAAGGTACTTGAGACCCACCTTGTTTCATGACGTAGTTGACGACTTGAGTCCTTCTCACTTTGCCTATTTGTCCTGCTAGGGTGGTTGCTCGCAAGCCTTTGTACAGGCCAGCCATGCCTCCTATACCTGAAAATAGTTTCCAAAATGTATGAGCTTTTGTGTATGTTGAAAAACTTCAGAGAAATAATATATTAGATATTTTTGACAAATATCGAAATAAAAGTGCTATACTTTTCTTTTTTATTCTAGATAGTTACTTTTGTGTTTACGGTATTACAAATGTGAAGTGTTTGTTACAGTTTTAAATGTTTGAACTTATCATAACACAATTTGGAACTGAATATGTGTACCTCCTGTATGTTTAGTATTTCATTTCAACCAAGATTCTGAAATAGACAGGGTATTTTACATTTGTTTTATTTAGTTTAGTTGTTTTATCTAATAGTTGTCTAAATATTGTAGTTAATAAATAAACCCATCGCATAAAATTGCGGAAAACTACATACAAAATCGCAGAGTACAGCTAGTCTATTGTATTTGAGACTAAACTGTTTTTCTGGTACATTGCCAACTAGGTATCTAATGTGAGTTTTAATCTAATGCCTGGCTACGTTACACTAATGATAATTGGTCTACGACAAACTTGTGATATTCTGTCTTTTAACTCTTATCACTAAGACGTACATTGTATTAACTAATGTGTGTTATGTAAAGATTTTAGAGGTTATAAAATAATGATTGCAAAAAGTACCTGAGCCTGTCATGAAAGAGGTTCCTATGATGGGAAGGGCTACATTTGACCTCCTGGCGGTGGAAGCCATATGACTGTCATCAGGGTAAAGGAATTCTGGCTGCATTCTTGGTATGACATGGGGATCGAAGTTGAGGTATGGAGACAGGCTCGCACCACCTTGTGGAGCCTTCTCCTCGGGTTTGTTAAGCGACAGAATATCACCAAACAAAGACATTTTCGTTTTATTCGCACTATCCCACTAAACTAAGTCTAAAAACGTGTTTCGGAATCACAAAGTGAATTTTAGAGAAATCGTCAGATCAAAATCGATCTTTGGTCGAAAGCGAAACGTCAAATTCATGTGTCATGTGTCTAATTGTGATATAAAATTCCCAAGTGTCAAAAATTCATCATAGACAAAATTATGTTGCCATAAATAACTATTTTACCCCCATTTTAGCTTTAGTTTCTGTTCCTATTGTGTAATTTATTTAAATCTTTTTATTTATTCCAGGGAAATGCGAACATCCGAAGAAGTGCGGAAAATAATAAAGACTGCTAAACTTCACGAGTCTGAACTTACCGAGACCACTCAAATCTTGCGGTTTCCTGGGCCCAGCGAACAAAATGATAACTTGCGACTGATGCTGTTAGACGACATTCTTCTCAAAGAAATTGAAGCTGGAAATGACCTAATATTCAAAGGTATCCTAAATATTTAGTTAAATTCTGTAAATATATTGTAAGTGTAGATACTTACTCATACAGTGTGACACGACTATTCCGAACGTGGTCTTAATGCTTCGGCTACATTAGCGGGCGAAGATTCGTATCGTGTTGGCGCGACAAAAACATCGTGTTCGGACATAGGCGATGTTCTTGTCTACATTAAGGCGGGCGAAGATTCGTGTCGAGTTAACGCGATGCACCGTGCCGGATTGTGTTGTGAATTGACACTGAATTGACGTAGGTGTAGCCATCCAAGCGAATATTGTCGCGACAAATCCCTTTGATCCGTGCCAGTTTACCGACAGCTCCCCGAACTACATCGTCTTCGCCCGAACACTACGCGATGACACGATGTACCCGGCCACATTCATCGCGTTAACACGAATATTCTCTGTAGCCCGCTAATGTAGCCCCAGCATAAGTGAAAGGTGTTACATTCGTCTCAACATCTGAATTGTCGTAGTCTACTCGTAGGTATAGATAATAGTAATGTCAACTTCACACAAAAGACATTAGAAATCCTACTATACATTGTAGGATTTCTAGTAAGAATGTATGTTTGTTACTCTTTCACGCAAAAACGGCTGAACGGATTTATATGAAATTTGGAATGAAGGTTGTTCATGGTCTAGATTAACACATAGGCTACTTTTTATTCCGGAAACCGCGGGGTGCAGCTAGTGCTTTTATTAATCACCAATTTAAATTGAACCCTACGTATAAAAAGCATACATTACAACTAGTTTACAATACTCCTTCAAGGTGACCCAGAAGAAAACGTAGTCCTCTGCACAAGCAACAAAACCTACGACGTCAAAGAAGCAGAGACATCCAACAGTCTACTCCTCGTCCCGGAACTGCTATTCGCCGCTGCCACCGGTCTCGATGAAACCGTACAAAACAATTCGATGGACTCAGACAATTCTTTCGACAAATCTAACAATAGCCTCAACAAATCCACTGAATCAGACGAGGGCCCGTCGACGCCTCGAAAAATCGTCCACAAAGAAATTGCTAACACCTTTTTTACATATTACGAGTTGAAGCCTTGCAAACCTCGTCTATCCAAACTCGTAAAAATCTTCGAACCCACCTTATATCAAGGTCCAGAGCTAGAATATGCTGTAGACAAGTCCAAGCTTCTAACGTATGAAGCCATTTTCGATCAAATCCAATCGTCTAGAGCAGAATTAGATGAAGAGCTAATCAAAATCCAAGCAATAAAGATCGATGAACATTACAGGTTACTCGAATTTGACTTTGAATTCCGAGTTTTGTCGTACATGCTAGATCTAATTGAGGAGAATTCGTGGCCTTTGGATAGAGTGTCGAAAGAATCGACTTTAGAAAGCTTGAAGGAGTTGGTTCCTTTGTCGATTTTAGAAGCAATGTTCGGGTTTTACACGACAGAGACGGTTGTAGAGGATGAGGAGCAGTATTATGAGTATAAACAGGACAAAGTATGTAGGTTTTTGGCGAGGGTGCTATTGAAGAGCGCTGGGAAGTTCAATTTGGCGGAGTTTCTGCAGGCATGGAAAGACTCGGTGCCAGAAGGAATGGTTACTGACGTAAGTGAATTTGTCATTCATGAAAAGTAAAGTATAAATAATTTTTGTATGATCAAGTGAAAAGTGACCCTGAGTGTGAATTGGTGAGCGATCTCTCTTATAGATACCTGTGACACCAAGGGAATCATAGATACGTTGCCGATCTTTTAAGACTGTTAAAAGCTCTTTTGAAGAACCTAATGTGTTGTGGTAATGTTGATAAGAAGAACATATTTTTTTGGCTGTTTACAGGAAGCCTTATTATCCGGAATCGCTCTCATAGACAAGTCAAGCATGCCGAAAGTTGTCTGGGGTTTCTCTGAAAGCGATTTACCTGAAGACATCAACCAACGGTTTAAGGTGCTCTTCCAAACCAAGCCGAAGTGGAGTGTCGACCAAATCTCGCCTTATATTACGTAAGATACTACCTACTTTAGTAGCTTTAGATTCTTATTCTAATTTTGTAAACTTATTTACCATAAAGCAGAGGAGTTTTTTTTTGTCTAATTTTATTTTGCTTTTTTTTTACAATCCCATCTAGAAAGATGAAATAACCACCTCTGATAAGTTGGCCTTTGTTGACCCAGCTATAACTTCATCCGAAAATAATTTGTCAGTAATTGTTTTTATTGATTTACCAAAAGTTAATATGTTTTTAGGTGTTATGCGACAGAAAAGCTGAATGTAAATGCGTTACTGACGAAATACGCGAGAGCTTCAACACAAGATGGGGTCAGAGTATTTTCAGCCAAGCACATGAAATAAATAGGAACTGACACTATTGTGGTCTTGAAATAATTATTATAATATTGTCTAAACAATATTGCCAAGCAAAAAAGACCAGCACGATAAATAATTATGTAAAATTGATCGTGCTTGGCTTGCGATTGTGATCGCATGCTATCCTGTTCCCATCAACCTAATGCACCACGCGCGTTCTCGCTCGCACTTGATCACTATCACTCTAAACGACATCTAGGTATTCTAAGGGTGCAAAGTAAAAACCAACAAACTTGATTTTTTGTTTTATTCATTAATTTTATACACATCATTATTCAACATACTTACATTTAAATTACGCTTAAAATACAAAATTATCTAACACAGCCATTGTATTTCCGAAATATCAAAAATACACAATCATTTTCGTATGTCAAGTCCATCGATAGTCCGTCTCAAAGTAAACTATGTTATAACATAAAATTAATTAAGCCTAGAAGGTACTAAGGGAATGTTCATGACTTACAAGGAAACATGGAACAGTTATAAATTATACGCCATGACCAGACGAGGATACAGCAAAGGGGGTGGGGGCGGCAAATGGTGAAATTACCCCCTTCTGAACTCATGAACAAAATTTTTAAATATTTTAATAAGTACTACCCTTTTTACAGACTTCAAAAAAGGAGGTTATTAACATTTTAAATCGTTATTAGTGGCATCAGTATCTACTAATTACAATTTTTTCCTAATAGTACTGTTTTTCTATTTTTGTTTAAAACGAATTCGTAGGTCCAAAAATAAAAAAAGGTCCAAGAAATAAAGGTCGGGCCAATTGCCCCTTTCAGAAAGTAAAACTTGAACCGCGCCAAGCCATAACCACTAATGACTGGTTGTAAAACGTGGCTTACCCTATTCCTGGATAAAGATTTTAATTACAATTTATGATCTGAAAGTGATTAAATTCGTTATTTAATAAGGTTGCGGCGACTTTATGAGTTACGCTATGAATCTTTGGTGGGATTAAGATTGTTTGATGTTTTTCCTGAGGGTGTCTAGTTCGTCCCACATTTCTTTCGGAAGGTCCTCGCCAACTTCTTCTGTAAAATACTTTTCGATTGCGTCGGCCTGTGAACAAAAACAAAGCTTATAGAAAAGGTCGAAGCTCTTTTTTTACGTAGCTGTTTTCAATTAATCCATTTCTATTTTTCTTTATTTTCAAGTCTTCAAAATCACTCAAATTTATATCCAAAGAAATTCTACCTGGATTAATCCCTATTTAAATTGTTCTCTAATAATCATGATTCATGACATATTATAGTTTAAAATTAGAAAACTCCACTGCCTTTACAACGATGAAGACAAAATGTTGTTCTCGTGATATGCCAAGAAAACTATCAAATGCTTACCTCTTGCATCCAGAAGTCCTTCGGTATACTGAACAGCGACTTCATATCGACGGCTCCCATATTGTCCGTGTTCAGGGCTCCGGCGGAGGGCACGTTGCCGAGTGGAGTCTCCGAGTAGCAGGGCTCGTTGTCACAGCGGCGGAGCACCCAGTCCAGCACGCGGGAGTTCTCGCCGAAACCGGGCCAGAGGAACTTGCCCTGAGGGTAAACGAAGAGTTTGGGATTAGTTTAGAATTTTTTTTATTCACATAATTTTTACAGTGTTTTCGAGGGTTTTACACTCTCGGTTGAATTTATTGGTTTCTTGGTCGCAGTACTTGCAGTAGATTAGGGTTTAAAATGGAGCAAGAGACCCAACGAGAAAGCAACATCAAGTAGTTGTACTATTTCTTGGCCTGTCTAGGAACTGCGCTAGTTTAAGTTCAAAAGTCATAATAGTACAGAAATCGTAATATAAGAATTAGTTTTGTGCTAATCATCTGGTTAAAATTTCATATCTCTTCAACCATCACAAAAAATAATCATCATTTGTTAATGAATTATCATTTTATATTTAAAAAAAATCAAGTTTACCTGGTCATCCTTCCTGAACCAGTTGACGTGGAAGATCTTAGGCATGTGTCGCCCGGCACGCGGCATGGACAACCAGTGGGAGAGGTACTCGCCGAAGTTGTACCCGAAGAAGGGACGCATCGCGAACGGGTCGTGCATCACTGCTTTACCCTGAAAAAAAAAAAGAAATTGTTATTTTTGTCTGTGGCGTTCCGTGTTATAATTTTTTTCTTTAGAATATATCCGCGTTTTAAGTCTGTTTCATGTTAATGTTTGCAATTAGTTTTAAGATACCAATCAAGTTCTCTCCCTATTTTCTACCCTTCCAGCTCTTTTTTTTTTCTTGGATTCTTTTATTTGTCTACCAGGATGTCTTTTTGATCAGAAATTCGCATAAACAAATCATTCAGTTTCAAAGTTATAACAACAGAGGGGAATAATGGAGTTGTCTGCCTACCTCGTGAGAAGTCCATTGTCTATGGTCTAAGCTCTAAAAAAAATAACCTAAAAAAATAAAATCACCTAAAAAA
Source organism: Alcis repandata (assembly GCA_949125135.1). Lineage (NCBI taxonomy): Eukaryota > Metazoa > Arthropoda > Insecta > Lepidoptera > Geometridae > Alcis > Alcis repandata. Next base: position 5,931,382 of record OX421243.1, read on the forward strand.
TACTACTACAAGAAATAGGTAGAAAATAATACTTACAGAAAATTCAGCAGCGGCAGTGGCCTCAGACCTCATGGAAGCTCCCATGAACACGCCGTGCTTCCAGTTTCTCGCCTCAACGACTAGCGGCACGCCGGCAGGCCTTCGCCCTCCTAGCAATATGGCGGAGATCGGCACTCCTTCGGCGCTCTCCCACTCGTTGTCGATTATTGGACACTGCCCTGCTGGGGTGCAGAACCTGTGCCAAAGAAAAGTTGTTTTAGGAAGAATGGAACAAAGTTACAAAAGCCATTGCCACGAAGCAAAAGAGTAATTGTAAAGTTATCAATAATTTTTCTCAATACAATACAATAAAATAGGGAGTTTTTTTCATTAGGCAACCTAATCAATCATAGACAAAACAACGTTTCAAAATCAAAAGTGTACTAAGTAGTGTTCCTATTCCGCCAAATAATATTTTCATTCACCATTCAACACCAGCTAAAGCTCAGAACTTCTTACCCGCCGCTGCAGGTTATAAGTAAATACAGCTATAAGCACTCGGGGATTCCCTCTAGCCCTTTCTACTATCGGTCTACCAAGGGCACTAAAAAGCGTCACCGTTTTATGGTTGACATACCAAAGACTCGTACGAAACGCTTTGATTCCACCTTTATTGTGCGAACCGCTAGGGTGTGGAACGCTTTGCCTGAGTGGGTGTTTCCCGATAGATTTAATCTAGGAGTCTTCAAGTCGCGAGTGAATCGGTTTCTTCTAGGCAAGCATGCTCCATCGTAGACCGTATCGTTGCTTTCCATCAGGCAAGATGACGGTCAAATGCAAGCCTATCACTCAATAAAAAAAAAAAAAAAAAAGGGATCCATTGTTGATTTTCTTTGAATTGAACCAATACTTTCGAAAATTTATTACCTTCTACAAACACACATAGATACTAATTTAATAGAAAACTTGTTTGTTTTTAGCACCATCCAGCCTCTTTACTCCTCTCACCTCGAGTTAGGATGCGCAGCCGGCGTCTTGCTACTCTTGTCCCAGGGTTGCCCCTTCCAGTCCACCAGCTGTCCCGGCGCGGTGCCCATCCCCTCCCACCACACGCCACCATCGGCCGTCTCGGCCACGTTCGTGAATACCGTGTTTTTGAATACTGTTGCCATTGCCATAGGGTTCGTGGCTGCTGATGTTCCTGCGAAGAAAGAAAGAGACTTTAAATACATATTTTGTTATGATAACACGGGAACACTAAAACAATCACTTTGGTTTTCATACCAAATAATTAAAATTATCTATGATCTGGACCAAATCGTTTAAAAACGATTTTGTCGATTTATTTTTTTATCGATCGTCGATCCATAAAGTTCCATATTTGCTCTGCTGATCGCTTACTTTGTCATTTAACATCAATGACAGTTAATCCTACGCTTTAAATTCAGACGAAAGATAGAAAATTAAAAACTAAAAGCCTCAAATAAGTCCCTTTTGTTTAGATACTATTTTCCCCCCTTTTTTTACGGTTGTTGATTTAGTATTTCTGCATTGTTAGTTCTTACCAGGCGCAACTCCAAAGAACCCATTCTCCGGATTAATGGCCCTCAGCACCCCGTTCTGATCGAACTTCATCCACGCGATGTCATCCCCCACACACTCCACTTTATACCCGGGGAGGGTGGGCGTCATCATGGCGAGGTTGGTCTTCCCGCAAGCGGAGGGGAAGGCGGCCGCGATGTAGCGTTTACGTCCGCGAGGGTCGGTTATGCCCACAATCTGAAATACAAGAATTTATATTTATTGTCTTAGTTTTTAGTATTAAATTTATGCACATTATTTTCCGTCTTTTTACAAGCTTTTATTTAACTTGCAATGTATGCTGCAAATTTGTTTAGGTTGAAATTGGCAAATGGATTCTAAACTTTCCAATGTCCAACAGAGCTGAAATAAACTTTTACATCTCCGTTGGCGGCTTTGGGAATGCGATAATTTTATTAAAAAAAAATACTGAAAAATATCAAAAGCATTCGACAAAATGTACGGAACAGCTAGTATTTTGTTTGTGGTGTCAGGGTTGGTATCTTAGTAAAAGTTGTTCATAATGATGAGTACTAAGACCCCTTTGGGCATAGCATACCCTTTTCTTATACCCTGTTTAGCCGTATGGTAAAGTGTGAAGCGAACTCACCAGCATATGCTCAGCGAGCCAGCCCTCCCGCCTCGCGATGACGGAGCCGAGGCGCAGCGCGAAGCACTTCTTGCCGAGGAGACTGTTGCCGCCGTAGCCGCTGCCTGTTGGACAAAATACTTGTTATGACAGCTGTCAAAGAGCTCGAAGGAAGAAAATGCTCATCCGAATATTTGAATCTTAGTAGGTATTTGTATCTGTCTAGAAAGTTCTTGAAAAAGGAGGAATAGTTCCTGTTTGTCCCCTCAAACGATGAACGAAAATGAGAAACGGAAACGGAATAAAAACTCCTGTCTGCCCCCGAGCCCTATCTATCGAAATCTCTGCATGTCTCTGGGTACGTTGTATAAGTAGATCTTAAACATGACGAAGGAAGGAAGATATCGTGAGGAAACCTATGTCCGGAGAAGAAATTCAATTTCGTATGTGAATCCACCAACCCGCACTTGGCCAGCGTGGTGGAATATGGCCCTAACACCCTTCGAGGGTAGACCTGTATCCCAGCAGTGGGAGGATTCAAGGTTGCATATGATTATTATATGAAACATAACGACTGTTTTTTTTAAATTGCTTTTGTAATTTTTTTAATTTTCACTTAAATTGATTCTTATTTAGACTCAGATTTCACTCAGTGATTTTATATTTTCAAAATAAAATAAATAAGAAAGAGAAAAGAAACAGCTGATAGTGCGACATTTTTGCTTGCGAAAAATACAATCAAAAGATTAAAAAAATCCTCAAAATCCTGGCGAGGAATCCCTGACGTCAGTAAAGTAACTCACCATAGCTGACAATCTCGTCATGTTCAGGCTTGTGCAGTATGATCGTCCGCGAGGGGTCGCAGCGCCAGCCCGGGGTGGTCTCCTCGCCGCCCACCGCGTGCAGACACTTCACGAATTGCTCGTCTTGACGGAGCGCTTCGAGAACTTTCGCACCTGGGGATAAGGGTGGTTTTAGGTTGATTCAGAGAAGATTGGGCTGGAACTTAGGGCTGCTCAAGTAAGGAAGGGGGGGAAATCAATACTAGCTAGAAAATATGGGTTGTTTTTTGTGAGTAGCTTAGTAATTGTATGGTTTCGTTTGAAAACTGTTTTTAGATCTAGGATAGGATTATAGAAATAATTTATTCTCTATTTTTTTGTAATAAAATTTTGTTTTCGTCAGACAATCTTAAAACATGATAAACTAATAAAATTTATCATAGCGCGAAAGACAGGACCAGAAAGACCAAAGAAGAACGTTCTTAGACCATTGTCCAAGGTACTCGTACCAACCTTGAACACTGATCTTATAGTTAACCTATACTTAACTACAAATAAAAGTGACAATCCTAGACGTTAACGCAAGAGTAGGCTATTAACTCGCCGATCCACTGACCAACTGTTCTTAGTGTATGGATAATCACAGTATAGGTATACAGATAATACCAAGAATAATAGGCTATTTGACTGATTTTGAAAAACTGTTTTAAATTATTCGTTGGCATATGATTAATACACCACATGTATATTTCTGCGAAATTTGCAGTATTTTTCGTAAAATACTGTGTTAAAATTTAAATTACAATATTCGCGCTAAAAACGCTGTTTCGGTACTGGCGGACGACATGTGATTTGCGTGACGTCACAGGCAAGTAAGCAAACTTTATTCTTTGACAAACGTCAAACTTGTACCAAAGTGTACATTATAAAATCACACAAAGTATCTTAGCATTAAACAATGTTTACTTGCGTGTGACGACACGCGAGGCGTAGCCAATCACAGAGCGTTCTTGTGGCTGAAGAATTTTAAAAAATAATTTGAATTTATTTTGTTTATTTTGAAAAATCTATAAATATTTTTGGATAAAACAGAGATAAATATGTTTTTTTATGTTATTACCTAATAGAATGACCACATTTCGTAGCATATTTTTAATAGTGTCAAATAGCCTATTGGTCATCTAAGTTTAAGTCAATTCTACGAGTAAGTTGAAGTTAAGTCTAAGTCCACAGTTGATATAAACCAATTGTGGTTATACGTATTTTGGGCCAATTCGTGTTTGTAAACTTACCCATCCTCGTCATGACGCGCATGGAGTAGACCACATACGGCGAGTCGGTGACCTCCACCCCGATCTTGGACAGCGGAGACCCGACCGGGCCCATGGAGAACGGGATCACGTACATCGTGCGACCTGGACAATTGAGGGTTTAGAAACGATGGAAAAGACAACTGGGACTCTCTTGGGCGCTCGAGATTATCTCGGTCACTCTCACTCTAAAATTTCTAATGAGAGCGATAGTGACCGAGAAAATGTCTCACTCGCCAAAACTCGGGCGTTTTTTTAAACGTTGTAGTTATGGAAATTTTGTTGCTTTGTAAATGCAGATAGCCAGTATCAAGCGTAGAAAGAAGAACACTGCATTGGCTTAAATATTTTAAAAGATTGAGATCAAAAACTTTCTCTTCACTTCTGCCACCTTACTTTTCCAGCTCTGATCGCTACAATTTCGCTATGTTACCCAAACAAATAAAATAATTAGGTATCTTAACATGTCTTTGGGTGCTTTTCTCACATGCCTCACATTTTGTGTAACTCAATGCTATGAGCTGGTGTAGGTACCACAAGGTCGTGGTCTTTCTAAAAACGAATAGCTACTTTCAAAAAATCAACACCGAAAAGAAAATCTCATCGTTTTATCTTACCTCTCATGCATCCCGGGAACCGCTCTCCCACAGCCTTATCATAGTCCTCAGCAGAGATATAGTTCCCCAAAGCAGACTTCTGTCCTTGTCTGGCAGCTGGGACGACTTCTCGCTCTCGGTCCGCGCAGATGAAGGTGCGGGACTCCACGCGGGCCACGTCCGCCGGGTCGGTACGAGCTAGCCAGCTGGGGAAGAGTCAGTTAGTCAAAGTAAGTCAATCGACAATGTTCAACGTTTCACACTCATAGCTCCCCACTAGGATAAATCCTGTATTGGGGAATTGGGGATGCCATGGAACACACAAAGATAAGGACAACTAAGAGACAAGAAAGAGAAAGTTGGTAAAGAATCGTTATTACTAAGGACCGGATTATACTTATGCAACTAAAGCTTGAAATATGCACGGAGATTGATAAAATGTCTATCTTTTGCACGCGTTGAAAATAAAAGATCTAAATTATAAGTGACATACCTAATCTAAGAATTACTGATTGAAAAAAATTAAAATAACATTAAAAGTATTTTAAAGAAATGTTCGTTTCGAATTGTAATTTAAATTTAATTGTTTCTATTCATCTTGGCCTAGTGTGCATAATTGCGATTATGTAAAAATTGTGCGAACTTGTAAGAAAAAAATAAATTATGTAAAAATGCCAATGAAAAGACAGAATAGCTGACATGACAACCATTTTCCTCAGCAATTTTCATAAGAGACGTAAGTACTTTAAACTTATTTAGAGCAATTGGAACATTTTCTTCGTTATGGGGGCTTTTGCAATTACTAAGTGGTTATTTTTTTGTATGCTTTTGAGTGACGAGACAAGCAAATCGCCAGTCTGTTTGCAGTTTGCACATTACCTACTGCTTGGCGATAGAACATCTAGCAAAGGTTAGATACTTCCCCAAGCGGGCTCTACAAAAGAGCCCTAGTACTACAACTAGTTAGCAGCTAGCTGATAGGTATATTTCCCTGGTTATAAGGGCTTTCCACTCACCAGTTGTCGTATTTAGGCAGCCGCTTGACGGTGCCCTGGTGCTGCATAAGGTGCAAGAGAGCAGACGCCTCGGCTTCCGAGCCATCGCACACGTGCACATGCTCAGGCTGGCATAGAGCTGCGCTGCGCTCCACGAAGGCACGGACCTGGCATATTAAGTGTTGAGTTGAAATTTATCGCTTTAGATTTAATTCAATAAAATTAATCTTTTGTTGAAGCCTTTTGGCAAAGCTCACTTAAAGTGTAAGATGAATATAGAGAAAGTCATCTGTCATACTGCGACTTTGTCTTTTTAAGATTACGCAATTTGTCGAATTTAGCATTGCGCGAACTTGACGTGAGTTTCTCCAATATTTTTACCTAATTTTATAACATCTCGCTGGAGCTTCAGACTTTTTGTTACCAGATAATTAAATCTGACTTTCAGAATGTATAATTTTGTGTTTCTGACAATATCTTCCTAAACCTCAGGGTGGAATTATCCTAAATTCACTTCTTACCTTCGGAGTGAGCGCCGCGAGCGCCGGGCTTGGCTTGGTGGCGCCGCGGAGCGCGGTCTGATGCGCCGCGCGGCTGCACCCGAGGGCTACCTGCGCGCATCTGTGACAACCAAACACACTGTTTAACAATATGTAATTATCACATATTAATAAATATGATTCAATTTATTCCATTTCAAACTTGAGACATTGAGAACTGTCCAACCCGGATTTCGCGAAAACAATTCAGCTGTTCCATAGAAAAATATCAATGACCCTCGACAAAATGTATGGAACAGCTGATTTTTTGCTCAAAATCCGGGTTGGACCCATAGTAAAAGTTGTTCAGATGGAGAAGCTGCTTCTGTCGCGTTGCTTCTGTTATTGTCCAGTCACAGTTCAGTCATTTAATAAATTGTACAATATTAGAAGCCCTGGATTAAGGCGACGCATGTAGACTACTTTTTAACCCGGTTAATTAACGATTCTCGTAAGAAAAATCGCAGCGCATAACCCACGGGCGTAGCTATAAATAGTACGTAGGTATGTAGATATTATCTAGGTTGAAAAAACCTTTATTATTTACTTATTTCTTTAATTAATTATTAATTTATCTACTTGGCCGTGATTCCAATACAATTAGGTATTAATGGTATCTCGGCAGAATCGTTAGACTTTGTACTGGACTTATTATTACTTAATTAGAACGAGATTAACGGCCTCAGACGGACGGTTTAGTTTTATTAATATACTAGTTTATTATGTTTTTAATACATTTAGGTAGCCAACAGTTATTACGCGCAGCATTTATTATTTTGTATAAAAACATTACCAGCCCTTTTTTAACCCTTCTCTAAAGTTGTACCTGTCAAATAAGATTGGAAATTACTAAAATAAAGGGCTTTACAGAAAAAAATATGTTTTTTAGTATATCTATCTCTGCGCATCAAAAGAAATTATACAATACACCCTTTAACACTTTGACTGCGGCTAATAATCACATGCGCTTGCCTTAGGTGCGGCTAATAGTCTAATGCGTTGTGTTAACGCGCTTTACGTGTGCAGCCGCACTCGCGTCGGACAAAGGAAGACACAAGGTATGTGTTTCCCGCAGTCAAAGTGTTAAATTTCAATCCTCACCCAACGAATAAAATAATATTAATAGCGACGATTTATAAGATCTATTATATTATCTATTAGAAGTTTTTATTAATATTTAGTGATGGGCGTTTGACCGCCATCTCGCCTGATGGTAAGCAAAGATGCGGTCTAGGATGGAGCACGCTCGCCTAGAAGGAACCGATTCATTCGCGACTTGAATATAATTATGTAGATTATAATAGGGAACAACCACTCAGGCAGAGTATTCCAAACTCTGATGGTTCGTATTATGAAAGCATTGATCTGGTATAAGTTCCTCAAAGAATGAAATTTATAACGGAAACTAACGTGGTTTTTACAGGGTTAACACGGGGTTTTTACGTGAGTATTCCCGTGTTTATAACAAAAATGTGAAATTTATAAGTTTGAAATTAAATTGTTTTCTAATTTGTATTGTAGTTTTTGAGAAATGCATTTAATTTTCAAATTATCAAGGGAAGAAAAATTTAAATAAAGAAATATAATTTGGAAAAATTTAAAAATATCTTCTTTGCTTATTTCAATCTAAGTGCTAAGTGTCTTTTAAATTCTCTTTAAGTGTTAATATCTAATTTTGGATTATTTTATTCGAATCGTAAAAATAATTTGAAAATTAGCAATTTAAGTAATTTTGAGAAATTCATGTTTAATATAAAATATGAGAAAAAATAAAATAGCATTCAATGAAATTTAACAAATAATTAAACAATTGCAAACAAAATTATAAAAACTTACTGCGCTGCCTTCCTCACGTAGTCTTCTGGGATAGCTTTGAAGTGCAACATTTTGAAAATACTAACTTTAAAAATAAATTAAAATAATACTCTTTTGAAAATTGGAAAAAGTCTAGCTATAACTCGCTCAAATTACTGAAGCTGAACAAATATATCAACCACCTATAATATCCAATTGTATTTATTCTATCACCCATTTAATTAATAGATGTTTTGTAACAGGCCTACTAAGTCGAAGTGTTGGAAAATCTGCGCCGGCGCAGTATATAAGGCGAGCGTGCGCACGGCGCGCTGTGATTGGTGGATACCGCGGGTGTGTCTCCACGTAGTGTTTTGTTTTGTTACGTAGGAATCCGTGTGAAGCAACACTAACAAATTGTTTGATAAGGATTAGTTGATTGTTAGTAGGAAAATAACAATTTTCCGATGAATATATTTTGAGGTGATGATCTTGACATTCGAAAAAGTTTAGTTTGTTTAATAATTTTGATAATACGTAAGCATTACTTGATTATATTATATGTGCCGTGTGCTGTAGGTTTATAGGTTATAGTCACATAAAATTTATGTAACAGGAACAGAACGATTTTAACAAAACTTTTATCAGTTAGGGAATAATTAATGCGCCATGCCACCACTTTATTTGCACAAGTGTCCAAAAGCAGGACCTAAAAAAAATATACATTGATGTCTGCAAAACACGATGGTGGCTCCATCATTTAGCTTCACAGATAAGTTGGTGGTAGTATGAGTACCTACTTGCTCGTAATATTGGAACTGGTTTCATCAGAAGTTCCAAAGCTCAAGGCGCGATTGCGTCAGCTAAGAGGCGTGTGCTATTGCATACGAAATAATACACGCACAGAGACTCAGAAATAAGTAGACAGACTGAGAAAAATGGCCATCTAAATTCCGCTAAAAGAACGATGAATTCACTTAAAGTACGGAGCACACTGATATTACTAAGAAGTACGATGATTAGCACTAGTTTATGATAAATGTCACCGTAAAAACTGGTGCTTATCATCGTACTTTATGGTAATATCAGTATGCTCCGTACATAAAGTGAATTCATCATTCTTTTAGCGGAATTTAGATGGCAATTTTTGTTACACCGGCATACCAAATTTCAGCTCAATTGGACATCGGGAAGTAGATCAAAATTCAGTGATCAGACTAAAGCTTGTAAAAATAAAATGGATAAGTTTTTTGTTATTGAATGCATCTAAAAATAACGATGAAGGGGGCAAAGCAGCGTTGTAATCGTTATTTTATTTTATAGAGGTGATCAATGCGATAATATTATTACCTATTGTTGACAACAAAAACGTGTTATGAGCAAAAATTTACTTTACACTGATAATGTTTTATTTTATTTATAAAACCTTTTTAAACAATGATATTTCTGCAGAAGATTTTTTCGTCACGGGATTGAGCATGAGATAATACAAAATAACATGAAAATATAAAAGATTAAGACACAAATACTTTACTTCGATTTATTTTATATATTGTTTTAAGAATAAAAACCTTATGTGAAAGACAAATTTGTAGAGATAATATTCAAAGGGCAGTCAGTGACATAAAAATATACTCGTAGATTTCGACACAATGCTAAAAAGATTTGTATATTTTAGACCTGCTACCTAAAATTGATTTTTATTTTCTTTATTCCTGAAGCATCTCCAAATAACGTTGAATAAAACCAAAACAAAAATCAGTCGAGGCGTTTTCCAGAATCTAACGCACATTGTTTTTTTTTTTAATTTTCATATAGAGGTTGGTGGACTTTTTCAGAAAAGAATCTGACAGAAATCTTGCTATTCGTATGTCATTTTATTATTAATTGAACAAGAATTTAGAGTTCCAAGTCAAAATTGCGACATCAGTACAATTTTATTGGCCAGATAACCCTTATTCAGAATGTTGTGACCCGTTGATAAACTACTTCTTCCACAGAATTCTGTAGTTCAAGACTGATTGATTTGGAACGGGTATTTTCCTCAGAAGATATGTCTGGACCTTGCTCTTCTGCACACCGGTTATTTGCACACGATGTCTTACTGCGCTCGAAAGAAGTTGTATTACTTATACAGGTTGACTAGATACAAATTACAATACAATTAGGTACAATTTACATATTCTAGGATATAATAGTATCCATTCATTATAACGGACAGCTTTTTACTAAAGAATCGATCATTAAATCGCAAAAAAAATCAGCTGTTCCATACATTAAGTCGAGTGAATTACATTTTTTATGGAACTGCTGGTTCTTTTGTGATATCAGGATTGGTGCCACAGTAAAAGCTGTTCATAATGATGAGTACCTACCTTTTGTTAGTAGGTACTTGTCAGTAACTCCAGCCTGCCTATAGGTAATTTTTCAATCTATTTTTTGGCTTTAGTCGCTATGCTATTATGCCTGCTTCGTTTCCCATAGGTATAACGTAAGAAAAAATAACAAGAAGAAAATTTTGGTATTTTATTAAAATTTCTGCTTCTCAACGAAATGTTCTTTATCACAGGAAAATATAATTTATTCTCCCTTCGGCCTATTTCATACCCGAAAATTCCCTAAGTCGCTAATGTGGCGACATTTTCTGCTTATCTTGTACGCGTGTGGCAAGCTAAATTTGAAAATATTCCTGATTTTGGCCTCATATTTTGGTAACTGGTTGGTGAGAAATTTTAGTTCACTTCGAATAAAACTAGGTGGCACTGACGATAGATTGTTGGGAATAAATTTCAAGTCACTATCCGCAGGTGGGTAAAGTACTCAAAAGGCTGGCGACGTTACCTCGATGAATAGCAATGCAATGCTTGATCTTTATTTTCCTATGGCTTCTTGGTCAAGAAAAACACTGTGAGGTAGCCTGCATACGTTCGGAGAGGAAATTCAATGGCGTATGTGAATCCAGCAGCCTGCACTTGGCCAGCGTGATGGAATACGGCCTAATCACCCTTCGGGGTAGATCAGCTCCCCTAGCCTGGTTGCAGTTCTATAATCGCAACGATATAGAAAAGTAGGAAAATGTATGGAAATGACATAGGAATCTATAAATCCATTTTTGGATTTTGTATTTTTTGCCAGAAATATGGTTCCCATACATTTTCCTACTTTTCTATATTGTTTCGATTATTTAAGTAGAATTGAAACTTGGCTAGGGGTGGTATTCCAGCAGTGAAATGATTAAAGATTGACTTGTTAAGTTTTTTTTAACCTATGCTGTCCCACTGCTTGGCAAAGGTCTTCTCCAAGTTTTTCCAGTTCTTGCGGCCTTGGGCCACCGCCAATTTAAGTTTAAGTTAAAGTGTTAAGTTTAATAACTAAATACATAATAAATATAATCTATCTCAATTATACGCATCATTTAATAAGCTCCGGATCATTTCGTAACCAATTAACGATGTAGTCTGGTCTGGTCTGGTATGTTCTACATCATAATAATTTATAATGATGTTTATGATAAGAGTGTCAAGGCGGGTTTGGCTTATATTGTGTCCGGGTTATACTATAATTAGCCGTATTACGTTCTTCATAAATTGTAACTAAAAAACATCTTTCATAAAAAGTAAGGAAGTTCGTATAGGCTAAATGGCTACATTTGCTGATGTCTGATGAGCCTCTGGCTTTTTCAGTACCCCTGACACGTATCTATGCAAAATTTCATGATGATCAGTTGACTACTTAAAGCGTGAAAACGTTACAAAACAAACTCATTTTCGCATAGACTTTTTATTTTTACTTTTTACTTTTTTATTCAGTAATAGGTTTGCATTTGACCGCCATCTTGCCTGATGGTAAGCAACGATACGGTCTACGATGGAGCACGCGCGCCGGGAAGAAACCGATTCACTCGCGACTTGAAGACACCTAGATTATATCTATCGGGAAACACCCTTAGTTAAGATAGAAGTCTCCACCAGTTATGTCCCTCCAGGCATACTAATAGGTATCTAATACAGGGTTATTCATAAAGGATATGCTAAGCCGAAAAGGGCTTATAGTACTCATCATTATAAACAACTTTTACTATGGAACCAACCCGAAATTCGCAAAAAAAAATCAGCTGTTCCATATTGTCGAGTGTCATTGACATTTTTCTGTGGCACAGCTGTTTTTTTTGGTCCTTTTCGGCTTAGCATACCCTTTATGAATAACCCTGTATAATATATATAATAATATCCATATACTCGTAACAACTGAGTGGAAATCTTATTGTTCTCTAATTAGCAATTATTGATAAACCAGTAGTAATTGGCGTCCCCGTTACCCAAAAGTCAATGTCTGATACGATGAGTGATCGCTATGGGTAAAGTCCAAAGGATCGGGGCATTTCCAGTTTACCTAATGAGTGAAGGTATTGATTTGACCCCCTTTAAGAATAACAAGGGAAATATTATGTGTTGTCGTTCCTTTTTAACACGCTTTTATTAGCTTCACCTGTATGTTTGTAACCGACTCCTTTGAGCGCGTTTTTGACCCACTTTAAACGGCCAGATTTCTTTCAAACTTTGTAGATACATATATCGAGGACCGATGACAATACACTAAACAAAGCGTGTTTTTTAGTTTTTTTTACTATTAATTATTATTTTACGTAATTTACCTAAAGAACCCGTAGGTACTTCTTGTAGCTAGAATTTTGTTTTTTTTTCTCGTTCATCATCTGTATAACTTTTCAAAGTTCTAGTCTTTGTTTTGTGGTGGGATATCGTAAAAAGAGTTGCATTTAATTTGATTGCTTTCCTTTTTGCATATTAAAATTAGATTTTTATGAATTTTCATTGTTGTTTGTTTATGGTGTTATTTTTTTTATCAATATTGTTGTATAAAGTCACCTAATTTTTTTTTCAGTAAATGACACGGCATAATGTCAATCTCTGAAAATGTATCTAAACAAGTGTTTATTTGCACGCCTTTTTTATTATCTATTCTAGAAATGGTGACAGGTGACAGGTGCAGACAGCTCGAAGGTCGAGACAGTCTCCGCGGGTCTTTGTCCTGTGGTATGCGACTAGGAAATCGAGGACAGAACAACCTAGTTTTTATAAGCTTTTATTTAGTTTGCCGTTTTATTATGGTTACTTTGTCCAGTACCCTGTGTAATTTAAATTTTCTTTGTCCCATTCTTTATTTATATCTCCTTCAACCAGTTTTTCTTGCATAGCTTGTAAATTAAATAGCGGAATGGAAAAGTATGTAATATGTAGTTTTTTTGCAGAGTACAAATTGTGCCTATGCTGTCAATGATTCCTAAAATCATAAAAAAAATAAAAATAGGGCGTTCAAAATAGCGGTACCTAGGTGTATTTTATATTTGTGTAGCCTTATTAAATTTGTCTAATAAATTCTAGAACAGTGCTAACATTAATATTATATGATATATTAATTTACAATATTATTATTAACTGACATAACATCTGTAGAGGTAACAAAAGAGAACAAATATTTTTGTCAAGAAAGAAAATTGGTTTTCTTTACAAAATTCAATTTAAACTCGTTTGTCTACCAAAAATAATATCACTATGTATATAGTTTCTGTAAACCTAGTAGACGTAATTTGAAGATAGTAGATACAAACTCTTTTAATTTCGGCCTGACAACGCCTACTTTTGTTAAACCAAAGGTTAGGTAATTCTGAACTTCGCTATCAGTTACGTGACAACGCCCCCCGAGTAACACTCGACCGATCAAAACATAAATTAATTCGGATCAAAGAGGTTAATATCAACCATAACAATTCTTATTTAAATTTTCTCGTGTTTGCACACGAGAATTTTATCTTTTATCATCCTCAAATACATACGAGTATGAGGCTGCATATTTGTTTTAAAAGATTTATCTTTTGCGACCGCTACTACCCACAGAAATAGATATGAAGTAAGTCTGTAGTTGTTACAATAGGCGTGACGAAAGATTTTAAAATCCTCTTCCATAATGTGAGTACACATTTACTATTTACAAAAAAGCCTTTATTTCGGTAATAAACTTAAGTTTAACGAAGTTTGAAGCCATTTTTTACATAATTATTTTTTCAACAGTGCCCGAAAACAGCTTGCTTGTGTCATGGCGTCGATTTGACGTCACGGCTAGTAAACATGTCATTGTGTCTATGCGTGATGAGCGGCGGATGACCTGAGTTCACTGAGGCGTGACGTCATACGCTGTGATTGTTGTTTCTGACAAGATGGCCGATTGCTGTATTTTAATGTTTTAATTTATTGAAAATCTTAATAATCTGTTTTTTAAAAATAAAACTAAACATGTGTTTTAAATTTTTTTAATCTGGCTAGTCCCCTGAAAGCATTGAATCAGCGATTTTTTGATACTGTCGTCATGCCTATTCTTTTGTAAAGCATCAAGGCCATGAAAATGAAAGACTTTTCATGACTGTAAGAAATAAGACAAAGGAAACGCGATTTGACTGTTCACCACAGAGGTTTGCGTTCATGAAGATATACTTTGCTCTCTTTCTATTGTTTACGCAAATTTAACTCTACCAATGTAGGTATGTATATATTTTGATTTATAATTTTCTATAAATCAAACTAAAAATGTAGAATAAACATAGAATGTTTATACAGGGTATAAGAAAAGGGTATGCTAAGCCGAAAATAGGTGATAGTACCTACTCATCATGAACAACTTTTACTATGGGACCAACCATAGTAAAAGTTCGGTTCCATACATTTCTTGACAGTCATTGACATTTTTCTGTGGAACAGCTGATTGTTTTCGCGAATTCTGTAAAAGTTATTTTCTTCTATTTTCGGCTTAGCAAACCCTTTCTTTATAGCCCTGTGTATCTAATTATAATAGAAAAAAAGCTAGGTATCAAAAAATTATCACCATTGTCAATTTACATACTCAACTGTTACGTATATAGTGTGGCGTGATTGTAACCTTCTTTTATTTTATTACTTAGGTACCTAAAACTGGGTATAAAACTGCACTATCCAGTAAAGTATCCCATTTCACCTCTATGGCAGTGTACTAAATCTATGTCGTATCGATGTTGCTCAAATTTGTGAAATACCTGACGATGTGTGGAAAATCACCGGCCGTTGCTATGTCGGTACGAGCGTATATCTACCTACGTTTATATAAACACCTTTCAAACCAGTCCGACACACCTCCAACCTTTGGAGCTGGATTTCAAACCTGATTACCAGCTTAATATGGATTATTTTATTTATCTACCTCGAATGATAAAGGAGAAGGCACAATGGGCTGGTTGTAAAGCGAATGAGGTTGTGGCCAAGGAGTATTCTAGAAAGACAATGGAATAGCATCTCGTTTTCAAGTGAAGTAAAACGGTGAAATGATAGATGCAAAGAGATGCAGACCGTACTTTGAGGGGTATAACGTAGGTAAGTAGGTACGAGTATATTATTACCTCTAGAAGATATTTATATCAAGTTATAGGCCAACTGATGTTTATGACTGAATTAAACGACATTATTTAGCATAACACCGTCCTAGGCTGTAGATAATTACTTTTTTTATAATACCTGTTTATCGCTATCCAGCTTATGTGGCATATAGGCAGGTTATAGTTATAAGCATACCTGTTGTCAAGTTGATTATGTTTGTAGAATATTAAATAAAACGAAGGCGAAGGTTATCTGGGTTTGCAAATAAAGGAATCCAATAACCTATAATAGTGACGACACAATGTCAATAAAAGTCAACACAAAGAAAATACAATAATATCTTAGGGACATTAATTGACAAGATTAGATTTTTGAGTTGGTTCAAAATAAATTTTGTAGCGATAAAAATCTTTGTAGTTTACCCTAAAATCTTCAAGTAGAAAAGTCGTGTCGTATAGTTAGGATGCCAGATTTTCGTGAGACTGTTCTATCCGTCTTTTTCCTTTATTTCTTTGTGTCAGGTTCACAAAGTATAATTAATTCTAGACATGTTTACCATCATATAATATCAACAACAAACCTGACTAATTAAAATATTGTTATTTTTGATATCTTTGTGTTGACGATTGAAAGTTATCCGGGACGTTGCATCAGTCATCAGCATCGATAATTTCTACGTTTTGTTTACAAGCAATCTTGTTTCTTACATCTGTATTTTATAATATTATTATAGTAAACAAGACGACTATATTAGCAACTTGGCTTAACAACTTCCTTAATAAATTATTAAAGACTATGTCTATTAAAATCTCGGTTTTGTACTAAATGTGTCGATCACCACATACACAAAAAATTACACAAAATTAAAAGAAAAATTCCATCGCAAATCTAATCCCAAAGTGTAAAGATTGTAAAATAAAGAAAACTACGGACGCTATTATCCCAATTTCAAATAAAAAAAAACTCGATAAATGAAAAGTCTCTTTTTTAGACTTAATTAAAACCTTTTATCAAATCTAGGTGGTCTAGTATAACCTATTCAATTTTGGTCCACAGTTAGTTAAGCGAATATTTCTTATATACTACTATATATTATTTTTTATATACATACATAATAGCACACTTATTAGTGTGCTATTTACTGTAGGTAGAGGTATATAAGAAATATTCGCACATCTAACCGTGGACCAAAATTGAATAGGTTATACTAGACCACCTAGATTTGATAAAAGGTTTTAAGTTGGTCTAAAAAAGAGACTTTTCAATTATCGGGTTTTTTTTTTATTTGAAACTTTGGGATAATAGGGCGTCAGTAGTTTTTTTAGGTTATAAACTTTTACTAGAAAGAGTTTGAAGAACTAAATAGCGTTGAATGTGTGTTATGTACCTACTAAGATGATATGATCCTGCTTTCTAATACGACTGAAGGTCATTATCACCCAAGAATTCGAAGGGCACCAGAACCGCAAGCGGTCTCAACGTCATCGTTCTAAATGAAACCATAAAAGATATCGCGTCATTGTCAGAACCGAAGTTATTCAATATAATCAGCATTACAATAATATTTACCAGAATATGTTTGTATGATGAAATGGGGGTGTGCGGCCGTGCCTCCGACAAGACCTTTGGCACTTGTTATCGTGAGATATCGATATAATTATAACAAGCTCCGCGTTTAAGCAATAATATACTCTATTATAATAAAAATAAGCAGTATTTTAATGAGTTTGAGTAATATTTGTCGCGTATAGATTTATTTGCAACAAGCTGCTTTGATTGGGTTTCTCCGCGTTTTTCCAGTTCAGCCCAATTTTTACAGAGTCGAGTATTTCATCCATGTTTTGATTATATTATAATGTAGGTACTATTTTGCTTGTCGAATTTCGTAAAAAATAGTTCAGTCGTTTAATAGCTGTACCTACAAAAGTGCCAATCAGACAGACTGACAAGACATTCGTTTTATAGTTTATTAGTATCAAGTCTTTGAGGAACTATTTACAGATCAATGATAGTAGTATAATAAAGTTCGGTTTTCATCATCTTTGTTTCTAAGTAAGGATAAAAGAGGCTCAGCCTTGTACGTCATGCAATTCATAAAAACATCTGATCTATTTCTGTAACCGATGAAAACAAGATAAATATGCCGGAAAACGTCATTGTAGAGTTAAAGATAAGAGAGGAAAAGGTTTTCTAAGAAAACGTAGATACGAGTGAATTAGAGATACCATCAAAGATTCTAAATCCTTTTTAGAAAGTATCTTTTGAAATATTAAAAATCTTTCAGACATTTATTGGCTTTTATACATTATTTCTGTGTCTTAAACTGACTCTATCAGCTAAAAATGTATTTAAATATAAAGGGGCTGTTTATGAAACGTTTATATAGGATAAAGGGCAAAGTAAATTACAAAACGTTCCAAAATAAATATTAAAAGTAATGATGAACAGAAGGAAAACTAATTGTAGCCCTCTATACAAAGATACTGTTCATCCGCGTTGTCCCGGATTTACCCTAGTTTGAGAAGACGTCTGGGAGCATCCGGAGGCATCCCGGTTTTCCCAGGGTTCTCAAGAATTGTATAGGATACAGGTGATATAGAGTTTATCTATCTTCTATCTTTATACAACTAGCTGCACCCGGCGGTTCCATCCGCTGTTTTTTTTACTTTTAAACCTTCCCTAAACTTCCACAAATATTTCAAGATCAAAATTAGCGAAATCGGTCCAACCATTCTCGAGTTTTAGCCAGACAAACGAACAGCGATTCATTTATATATATATGAAGAAGAAGATTATAGATATAGGTATATACTCGGATATCTCAAGCCCGTCGTGGTTGCTATATCGCTCGTTTTCTATTACAGCAATTATTTCCACACACACATTTAACGTGATAAATTGTCTATTGCGAGGTCTGCGAGATATACGTACCTACGTCCCATTTATACAACTAACGTAAGAAATAATTAGAAATTATAATGACTTACTTTTTCGAAATCCTCCGTATGAAAAACACCATTTTGAATTTTGTTTCTCCAGTATATTATTTTTCTGCAAAAAAGAAACAAACATGTTATTTACACTACAAAAAGAACAATAATTTTTACTTCAATTATATGTGGAAGAAGTTGCTCCGTTCGAAATGAGAGGCCAAAAAAGAAACAGAATTTTTAGCAAGAAACTGTCAGTTGTCACTAATTGTAAACAAAAAATGGCGTTGGTTTACAACTACACTGAAGATGAACGCAAAATATTCTCAACTATATTCTATAATTGCTTTAAACGCTACTCACAGCTAGTCGTATCTTCACGTTTATTTTTATATTTATCAATACAGTTAACCAACTCGCAGTGCATTGCGCTAACTGCAGTTGCAATCGCAGTAAGGTAAGGAACAGTTATTTCTGACGCCACGGTGGAGTGTGTGTCGTCAGCCAAGGGCGATGAATTATGTATTCTGTAATAGTTTAACTTCGTTGTTTTAGCCACGTTGTGACGAAAATCAGCAAAGATGATGATGATAATTAGCCTCTGCCTTTCTACAGGGTTATTAATAAAGGGTATGCTAAACCGAAAAGTGCTTTTAGCACTTATTAATGAACCACTTTTACAAAGGGACCAACAAGAAAATTCGCGAAAAAAATCAGCTACAAGAACATTATTTTTACAAAACAAAAAAGAAAAACCGACTTCAAAAGACCGACTATTGAGTTATTCATCTATTTGTCGCGCACGTATTTAATGGAAATTTAAGACTTATATGGTTTTCGCATGGATACCATTATCAGAACTGGACTAAATTGAAATGGGACCAAATTGGAAGGGTCAGCTTTCTAATAAAAAAAGAATCATCAAAATCGATTCACCCAGTCAAAAGTTATGGGGTAACAAACATAAAAAAAAAAAATAAATAAAAAAAAAAACATACAGACGAATTGATAACCTCCTCCTTTTTTGAAGTCGGTTAAAAAGCATAGAAAAATGTCAATGACACTCGACAAAATGTAAGGAACAGCTGATTTTTTTCGCGAATTCTGGGTTGGTCCCATAGTAAAAGTTGTTCATAATGATGAGTACTATGAGCCCTTTTTGGCTTAACGTACTTTATAGGTAACCCTGTGTTGGCACGTTCGACTCAATGCCCTTTTAGAGGTCCAAAACAGGTACAAAATTTTGCGTTTAAGTTTCGAGCGTATAAATTATTATTGTTTGTGCTGTTTATACCAAGAACAGTCTTGCATGGAAAAATTGCCTAGTCATTTTTATTTTTTTTGTTTTTGTTTTTTTTTTGTTTTTTTTTTGATTTTTTTTGTCATTTGTTTTTTTTTATTGTATATAACAGGCAAGAAACTGGCACCATGTAAATGAGCTGAAGACAATGTATTTGGGTGTGAATGTATGTATGTTTCTATGTGTTATCCAGCCATCTAAAGCGCTTGACTGATTTTGAATTGCGAGCTTAGATTAAGTTTTATATCTGGAAAATCACAGGGTCCGATTTTTTGTAATGACTTTGTTGCAACGAAGTTTAATTGTCTATTTGAAATTAATCTTCTTTGTCTATAATTCACTATCAACCAGCTGTGAGATTAGCAAGAAATGTTAGTTGTGACGTGTTCAAATGACTGATTATGCCATCGGCTATTTTGGCGTTGCCCTTCTCGCTATCAGGTTATCAGTAAGCTACAGCTATCGATACACGTCGCCGCCGCGCCTCCAAAATCTGACTTAATCCTATTTAATGTATGGCTTTCCGCTAAATTACGTTATCATGAAAAACGTTTGAATAACAAGATATGCGAAGAGATTCATGATGAGACCCTATTTTTGAGCGCTCGAGATTATCGCTGTCATGACTTTTATAATGATCGAGATAGTATCTCACTTGCCAGAATAGGGTCCAAGATATCAGATGGGCCACTGCGGCTTTTTGATTTTGCGGCAGTTGTTGCTGATTGCTGACTGCCGCTTGTTTGTTCGATTGTCGTGTAAGCTGGTGGTCCTAGCGTTTTAGAGAAAGCGGGCGTGCAATGCTCCATACAAATATTTTTCTGTATTTTATTGCTGGATAACTGAGGAAGGAAGGCGAAGCCAAAAAAGAGGACCGAGGAGGTTTTTTAGGGTTCTGAACCTCCTACGGGGAAAAACCCTTATGGCGAGACTCGTGCGTTTGTCCGTCTTTATGTCACAGCCAATTATTTCAGGAACTGTGCAAGCTAGTGGTCTGAAATTTGGCATGACGCTAGTTTGGCTTCGTTTATACTTATGTATATATGTGTGTATATCTGTGCCTATGTTCCCTTGTAACTACTAAACGGCTGACCGATTGTCATGAATGATTTGTCGATAATTGCGCGAGTAGGTACTGAATATTAAAATAATAATATAATTGGCTGTGACTGTGACATACAGACAGACAGAAACCGAAGTCACGCCTTAAGGGTTCTTCCTCGAAGGAGGTTCAAAACCCTAAAAACAAAATGGTGGATTTTTGGCGCCAAAACATATTCATTCTCCGAAGTCTTGTTATAGTTTTTAAACTTTTTATTTGTGATAAAATATTTTACTGATTCTATATCTACGATCGTAAATTTTTCCAAAGCCAATCAGCCGCGTCGCCGGAGCTGTTTTCCTCCGCCTGTTATTATCAGCGAAGGTCCCGCAATCTCTGCGTGGGGTTTCATAGAAACAATTCAACATGTTACATCATACATTCTCCTTAGTACAACTATGAAAAGAGAAAACTGATGTTACTATGAAAAGAGAAAACTAAAGAGGTTTTGACACATTATGTTTTTTGTAAACTAACTTTTTTTACGCGGGGTCTCGCGTAATTAAAACGAACTATATTCCTTTTATTTTAGTGTACCATAAACAATAAATTCTGTCGAAAAACTTTTTGAGCTTGAACAGAAAGAACAAAAAAAAAATGAAAATGGCTAATACATTAATGCATAAATTATTATTTTATTTATCTAACTAAAGTATCTTTATTATAGGCTTGGGGTGTACTGACGCAAACAGTTCAGCTTCCAAACGGCTGAAACCATTTCGATTTAATATTTTTTTACATTCCTGTTTTTCTTCGAAAATTTAAGATGAAAAGGAATTCTTAAGTATAAGTTCAAAAAAATCTGTTCAGTCGTTCGAAGATCAGCTCTTGTCTAGTCAAAAGTTTTTAAATTTTTAGTTCAAGTAGCGAGACCTAAGTATCTTTCCAAGAGCATACGTTTTTCAGAATTATTAGCCGACATACTATATTTACCTACCTACATACATAGGTAGGTACTATATATATGTACCAAATACTTACTTAGATACGAATTTTTTTTATCGACAATAAGTACCACCTCGCCAGTTGTCAAGCGACGCTCACGTGTTTTTAGCTAAGTGAACCCTAAGTTTATGCCCCTTTATATCTTAGTGTGGTCACACATCACCTTTTCGATGACCGCACAAAACTAGATCCGTAATATAAATGGCAACCAGTCTACGACTTTGTTCATTGGCATCGCTACTGTCGGTGACTGTTACCGACATACACACATTTGTTTTTAATAATAAATTTATATTTTCTACCAATATTTATCGTTTAAGGTAGGCTTAGAGTAGGTACTCACTATATTTAAACATGTGCTTAGTTACTATGTAGGTACAGTCCGCGCAACTATTACCTACGTACGTATTGTTTGGTTTAACCAGCTGTTTTCTTGATTTCCCGATTATCGTTTGATATTATAGTGCTTACGAATTATAATGCTAACTACTCTAAATATTACTTTCTTGTCAATTTTATCATGATCAGTTTAGCCGTTTAGTCTAAAAGGTTACAGGAGTTTTTTCCCATCCTATTAGTGTGATGTGATATGAATGAGATTCTAATTATAATAGTACTACTTACACCATTTTGATTTTACAGAAAAAAATATCGGCGCAAAATTTTAACGACCCCTCCATTAAAAAAATAAAAATAGATGCCTTCAATTAATTAGCGAATATCATGCTCTCTACTTTTACCATAGTAACTGTCATTCTTATGCCAACGAAATAAGCTTCAAAATCTCAAAATTAGAACACAATAGAACTGTCATAAATCAAAAACTCACCTGCCAGTACGTAGAAACTCGGAAAAGAGCGGGAATCGGTCACAGTCTGTCAACCATAGACTACTTGTTTTCTCTCAGTTATGAAGCGTGTTCTTGGCTTACAAAGCAATCACATACTGCGAGTAAACAATATTATTTTCCACTCGAGATAGTTAAGTAAGAAGGGGACTGATACGATTTGATTAACTGGCTCTGATGCCAAATTGTGACGATATTTTGGCGGGCGATCTATGCTCATCTATATTTATAGACAATGTAGAAGTAGGTATGTAAATGACTTTAAATGTTACGCGATATATATAGATTGTTCACAGGTGAGATATTGTCTTATTAACCGACTTCGAAACGGAGACGATTCTCAGTACGATTGTTTTTAGCAAAAAGTATGTTTTTAGGGTTCTTCTCCGAAGAAAGCGAAAAAGGCGAGACTTCGGTGTCTGAAATGAAGACTTCGGTGTCTAAGTATTGCATTAGGTAATTTGTTGTTTACTATGTCTAATTATGGATATCAATTGCAGATCTTTCGCTGTTTCTCAAACTTTAAGCACGACCACTAAATAGCAAAGAAAATGACAATAAAAGTCGGACATCGAGATAGTTCCATTTACACACCACACACAGCCACATATTACCCTAAATCTCTTTATACCTATATATTCAAGAATATTTTGAAGGCTTTAGTTGTAAAGTACTAAAAAACCCATTGATCAATTAGAAGAGAAGTAGCTATTTTTGCATTTGCATGCCCTATTTTCTCCATTCCCCAGGTGCAAAATAGGGATTTACTCTACCTAAACATGGGCGTACCCAGGATCCGGGCCGGGCGAGGGGGGGGGGGGGGGGTGCTTGTCAAATAAATCAATATAGGTATTTTTTTTTAATATAATGTTCTATAATGCAATGGCTATTTTAAATAAAGCCTATTTAAAAAGTAACTTTCGAGGGTCCTCGGCAAAACGGTTTATCACGTCTTCCGTGAAAGCTAGAGGGGAGGCAGCTGCCCCCTCCTGCCTCCCCCCTGGGCATGCCCATGCCTATCGGATTTAGTAGAATACATGATAGGAAATATATAAATATAAGGTTCCTCTTTCAGTGGTGGAAAAAGTTTCTACAGATGTAAAAAAATACACGGCACGCACGGCGCATGGCGGCATTATGTACCTACACGGAGATAAAACCCAAGAGTGACCATATCGGGACACTACCGGTAAGCGATAAGTAACCCGATAAGACCGGTTAGTAACTCTCAAGTTGCAATTCTATAATCAAAACACTATAGAAAAGTAGGAAAATGTATGGGAATGACATAAGTATAGATATGTTATTCTAATTTATTTTTGTACTTTTCTATATCGTTTCCGTTCGTTGGCCGGTAAGACCCCTACTCGATTTGGTCGCAGTTTGAGAAACGCTTGCTTAGAATTTACCTACCAGGCATTAATTTTATGATTTTGTTTACTATCTTCCGCGATAAGGAACACATTAGTAATAGACACAGTTTGTTTTGATTGAGTAAATAGTGTTTTTCCACTGTTTTAATGTAGGTACAGTCGAGCTATCAATAAACAATGCGACAGTCGTGTCGCACTCATAGTACAAACTAGCAGTTCGCGCGGGGGTTGTGATATGAGAGTATGGTTCTTTACAGGGTTTTATGGAAGATGCTATGCTGAAGAGCGCATAGTACTCATCATTATGAACCACTTTTGCTACAGCAGTTGATTCAGCTATCCGAACATCGAATGTATTCGACGATTGGAGGAAAGAATTCGAATTTATCGAAATCTTACTGAGATTTGACATATTCTTTCCGAATGCGCAAGATTTTTCGAAGATAATCGTCGAATACATTCGATGTTCGGATAGCTGAATCAGCCTGCAGGACTAACCTGGAAATCACGTAAAAAAACAGTTCCATACATTTTGCCAAGTGCCATCGACATTTTTATATGGGAGAAGATGATATTTCTTCTACTTTTTCAGAGTTGGTGCCTAGTAAAAGCTGTTCATAATGATGAGTACCTACTATGAGTCCTTTTATAACTTTTTTGTGCATGAAAATTTTATCGCGGTGGAAAAACCGCGGACACACGGCTAATACTCGTATGCAAAATCGAAAGTAGGTAAGTAGGATCGAAGATCATAATCAGAATTTAAGGAACCCTAATCTAATCTGATTGCATAAAGGTAGACATGATTTTACGATATGTGTGATTGATGATGTCCCCAGGTAGAAACTGTTCATGTCATTACGATGTGGCAAATATCTCTGTATTTACGCGATGCGATGACCAAGGTAAATAGAGATTCATTTTTATATATCTACTAGCTGACTCGACAGACGTTGTCCTGTCCTAACGATGACTATTTAATTCGAATTGGTAAAAAAAGCCATTGCGTCAATTTTATGTCAAATGTCAAAAGTTACATTAAAAAAGTTTACATTGTCCAAAGCGCTTTATGGTTTAAGTATTTTTAAATTATCTAATTTTTATGTTTTTTTACTATAAATTGAGATGTGAGCTATCCTATCTCCTAAGTTAGATCGAACTGCACACGGTGTGCAAATTTGATTGAAATCGGTTAAGTAGTTTAGGAGTCTATAGCGGACAAACAACGTGACACGTAATTTATATATATTAAGATATGGATTACAGTAAAATACCTATCAGTGGGTTTATGTAGGATTAATAGTTTCTGTAGGCAAGTTATAATGGAAAATGGAACTATAAAAAAAAGGTATGCTTAGCCAAAAAGTACACATCTAAGGAGCATTGTAATTGTAACTAGGGGATCAACCCCGAAACCCCCAAAATCTGCTATTTCATACATTTTGTCTGTAATTAAATTTTTTTATAGAACTAAAAATAGGATTGAGAAGAAAGCTTGAGCCTTGTCTTCTTCTTCTTGTTGTCAAATTACTCAAAAAAGAGCTTCAAATAAACAGTTACACTTCGCAAAGTGTGAAGTATTTTTAAATTTAGCACTGGAATTCTATATCGCTCCTCCTTACCACGCCCAACATAAATATCTCAAAGAGAGCAAAACACATTCATCTTTTATCCGTTCCACATTGATAAATACAAACGAATTCATAAATAACGACACAATGGTGCTATATTGAATAGTACAGCACCTGTGGGTTCCCATATGCTATGCCACTACAAAAGGATGGGTGGCCGGGGTTGGTCGAAGGGTGACGATCAAAGATAGAAATCGCCGGTAAAAGAGCTTGCGGATTATAGATTGTCACAGCGTATGAAAGTATGAGTTTGTTTTTTAACATTAGCACTTCATTTCCATTTCCCTCTTTCAATTCTTATGCAATTATTCAATTATTATTAATACTTTTAATTTATTACTAGCTGGGCCAGGCGGTTTCACTCGCTGTTTTTACTTTTAAACTTCCCTATATTAGAGCGAACAAAAAAATAAATATTCAATTCGGTCCAGCCGTTCTCGAGTTTTAGCGAGACAAACGAACAGCGATTCATTTTTAAAAAGAAAGAAGAAGAAGAAGAAAAGAAAAAGAAAGATTATTGGTTTTATGAAATTTAAGTACTTTAAGTTGGAGTTTTTATCCGCACGTAAATGTGACAGAGCTAGAATATATTGTTACTGTATGACTGTAACTATTAATTAAACAATTAATTGACTTAATTATTATTATTAAATGACGAAAAAATAACAATTATTTTAAGTAATATGTAATTAAAGTGTACTTAACTAAATAAACAGCCGCTTCGCATTCTTGAGGTGGCGGGTTCAAACCCAGACTCGCACCAATGAGTTCTTTGGGACTTATGTACGAATTTACATACCACTGGCTTTTCGGTGAAGGAAAACATCTTGAGGAAACCTGCATACGTCCGGAGAAGAAATTCAATGGCGTATGTGAATCCAACCAACCCGCACTTGGCCAGCGTGGTGGAATACGGCCTAATCCACCCTTCGAGGGTAGACCTGTATCCCAGCAGTGGGAGGATTAGAGGTTGAATATGTATGAAATAACTAAATAAAACAAGAGGAAGACACTGACTTCTAAGCCACGGGTTTCCCACACCAAGTTTGAAAGGCAGTAATTACAAAAGTAGGTAATGTACGTTTATCTGAAAAAAAAATCTCAATTTACCGGTGGAAATACAATTTAGCCACGGCCCATGCTAGGTGGGCTGGGTTTTCTAGGTAGGTAGGTCTTGTGGGCGAAATTGTGTTGTGATTTTGGCCAAACGATGTTCCGATATACGGCTGATACATAAAGACCGCCCAATCCCACTTTAGACAAGTGCCTTTCATAGGTACACCAGCAATCTGAGTCCTGAGTCCGTGCTGCGAACTCTTAGTGCAAGTCTGAACTGAAACGTGTTGGCTTTCAAATTCAAATATTTTTATTTCGGACAACAAAGGATCCATAAATTGTTAGTATACAGTAAAAGACTTATAAACTAATGTTAGTAGACAATAGGCCCAAGTTTGAAGGCTTTTTATGACAGATCTAAATTTCCTAAAACTATTGGCATCCTTGTCTAATGGCTTGCAATGATAAAGACAGATATATTTTTAGTTAGTTTAGATCTGTCTTAAAATGCCTTCAAACTTGGGCCTAATATTTTACAAAAAATTAAATAAAAATTAACGAGTCATGTACTTACGAGGCATGTCGTGAGGAACCATAGTCCGCACGAGATGCCTCAGCACAGGAGCTTGCGGGTCATCCGCCACTACTTTCAGGATGCTGTTGTCACTCCCTCGAAGCCTCACCAGAGACGCTACTTTCTTCCGCAGTACCGCACGCTTTGCCTGGCTCTCTCAGCTAAAGAAAACCAAAACTGAAAGTTTGAAACACGAAAAAAAACGTGGCCGACCATTTATTTTGTCTTTGTTTGTTCACCATTTTATACCTAATCAAAGCTGGCAAAATAAAAATGTTGTTTATCGTCAGTAATCTAAAAAGGTATATAGGGTCATTCATAAAGGGTATGCTAAGCCGAAAATGGCTCATAGTACTCATCATTATGAACAACTTTTACTATGGGACCAACCCGAAATTCGCGAAAAAAAAATCAGCTGTTCCATACATTTTGTTGAGCGTCATTGACATTTTTCTATGGAACAGCTGATTTTTTTTTCGCGAATTTCGGGTTGGTCCCATAGTAAAAGTTGTTAAATGATGAGTACTATGTGCCCTTTTCGGCTTAGCATACCCTTTATGAATAACCCTGTATAGTTCAGCAATTCAACTACAAAAATGTAGCAAACACCAAAACAAAGACATTACTTTCGTTATAATATTAGTGATAATCTAACAGTAAACTCACATATCCCTCCGAGCCAGTATTGTTATATAAACCAGTAACCGGGACGTACGACATTGACCCTGAGGCGTCGCTAGCACTCTTTAAAATGACATCAGTTCCGTCTAGGGCTCTATAATCCTTAACGACTGGCAAAGAGGGTTAGAGGTTTTATTGTTATACGTTTCAAGTTCTTAGATTTTGAATTCAGGCACGTGTAAAATGCACAGTGTAGCGAATTTCGAACGACGGAATATACAGGGTTATTCATAAAGGGTATGCTAAGCCGAAAAGGGCACACAGTTCTCATCATTATGAACAACTTTTACTATGGGACTCAACAAAATGTATGGAACAGCTGATTTTTTTTTCGCGAATTTCGAGTTGGTCCCATAGTAAAAGTTGTTCATAATGATGAGTACTATGAGCCATTTTCGGCTTAGCATACCCTTTATGAATAGCCCTATAGATATTACTTTTTGGCTTAGCGGAAGTATGTCTGCCTTGAATGGGATGTCACAGACGGACACACAGATACATCGATACGTACTTTAGCCTAACAGTAGGCCCAAGTTTGAAGGCTTTTTAAGACAGATCTAAATTTTCTAAAACTATTGGCATCCTTGTCTAATGGCTTGCAATGATAAAGACAGATATATTTTTAGTTAGTTTAGACCTGTCTTAAAATGCCTTCAAACTTGGGCTTAATAACCCTCTTTTTGCGTCTTTTTAACCGACTTCAAAAAAGGAGGAGGTTATCAATTCGACTGTATGTTTTATTAACGGACTTCAAAAAAGGAGGAGGTTATCAATTCGTCTGTATGTTTTTTTTTATTTTTTTTTTTTATGTTTGTTACCTCATAACTTTTGACTGGGTGAAGCGATTTTGATAATTCTTTTTTTATTAGAAAGCTGACGCTTCCCATTTGGTCCCATTTCAATTTAGTCCAGTTCTGATAATGGCATCCATGAGAAAACCATATAAGTCTTAAAATTGCATTAAGTACGTGCGCGACAAATAGATGAATAACTCAATAGTCGGTCTTTTGAAGTCGGTTTTTGTTTTTTGTTTTGTAATAATAATGTTCTTGTTTATATTAAGCGACGAAGTGGTCGAAGGTAAAGCGCGCAGATCTTGAAGATACTCGTACCTATTCACTCTGACCTTAAAAAACTCAAGATTGTAATTTTTTTTTATCGTTTTCTTTACACCTAAAACGGCAGTCCTGTTCATCCAAAGGTTGTCTAAAAAATTGACTTTCAGCGATAAGGCCGAACTTCTACTACCGAATGTTATTCTACTTAGTCTTGGTTTTACTTTTAATTTGTTTGGTGTGAAATAAAACTATAGGTATTTTGATTTTAACCCCCGACGCAAAAACTACGGGATGTTATAAGTTTAACGTGGCTGTGTCTGTGTCTGTTTATGGCATCGTAGCTCCCGAACGGATGAACCGATTTTGATTTTGTTTTGTTTGAAAGATTAGTCGGGAGTGTCTTTAGCTATGTTTGATGAAAATGTTGGAGGTTTTATTAGGCAAAAAGAGACTTAAATTAAGAAAATACATTAAAATTTAATTAAATTAAATAACTAACCAATAAAACTAAACTAATTTAAAAGGCCGCTGCCTGCGGGAATTGTTACCAAAATGCTGGCCCCATTACCACGTTGTATGGCGATGCTCACCCTTTGGGCGAGATAGAGGCCAGCATTTTGGTCACGTGTTGGAGGTTGTTTAAATTTTTAATTTTATAACTAAGATATTCCGTAAGAAAACAAGCTTTTCTTGCTCACTTTACCTACTGTATCCATTTCTCTACACCCTGCGTACTTTTAAACCATTGTCAATGGTTTAAACGGCTCAAAGGGGCAGTATCTCGACGTAGGTGTAACGCTGCGCGAAGGGTGGTATAAAAGCACAGGTGCGCGGCTTTAGAAGCAGAACGGGAGACGTGTTCAGGGGTTGCGGTTGTTTACAGCAATGAGGTTGGTGCGTGAGTTCTAAGTTAAAAAAAAGCTATTAAAAAATAGGATTAAAAATACTGATAATTAAAAAGTGCAACCTAAAAAAAAATATTTCAAAAAAACTGTAGATTCATCTTGAATGAAAAACAATTTAAAAAACTAATAAGAAAAAAGTGTGACGTAAACTAAACTAAAATGATTAAAGATTTGCCTAATTAATCATCAAAAAATTGTAGATAAATCAAAACATAAAAAGTAAAGTAAGTAAAGTAAGATAAAGTTGAACAAATAATTTTTATAAAAACTAATAATTCAAAAAGTGCAACCTGAACTAAATTACTCGTATTAAACATTTGTCTAATTATAAAAATCTGTAAATTAAAGTTTAACTAATAATTATTATTAATTGGATGCTGTTACTTAATTAAACTAGTTATACTTTTATATTGTTTGACGAGAATCCGTTGCTTGGACATACCCGATCTAAGTTTTAAGCCAATTGCAAATCTGGCTAAACACGTTTGTGGATAGAAAAGTGGTGTCGTTTGAGCCTGGAAGAGATCGCTTTTAGCGATAAGGCCATCAGTTATTGCACTAGTTTTAGGCGTTATTTTATCCTTTTGTTTGTGATTTTTGATGTGAACAATAAATAATAAATCTGTCCAGAAATTGAGGAGGCCAAGAGCCCAGTGACTTGATCCTCTTAAGAGAGTTGAGTGCTGCTTTTTGCTGCTTGTGTAATCAAATATAATGGAGGCATGGTCGAATATTAATCCAACTCTGTCCTACTAATATTATATACATATTATGTAAAAGTTTGAAGGCCTTCAAGTGGCGAGTGAATCGGTTTCTTCTAGGCGCGCGTGCTGCATCGTAGACCGCATCGTTACTAAGTCTAAACGCAAGTCAATTACTAATTTAAAAAAAAAAATGTTGCTGAATCACGCAAAACGACCGAACAGATTGGGATGAAATTTGGTATAAAGCTAGCTAGCTATACCCTGTCAAGTTTCAATTCTATAATCGAAACGCTAATGCTGGGGCTACATTAGCGGGCGAAGATTCGTATCGTGTTGGCGCGACAAAAACATCGTGTTCGGGCATAGGCGATGTTCTTGTCTACATTAAGGCGGGCGAAGATTCGTGTCGAGTTGACGCGATGCATCGTGCCGGATTGTGTTGTTTAGTTTGTTGTGCGGCCGAGAAATAGGCGGTAATTTAAAAATGGAGGAAATAGTGGCTATGCATTACATATCAGTAAATGATTATTACAAAAAATACAGGCAAGTCCGTCTTCCTTCAAAGTCTGGACGACACTGAATTGATATAGGTGTAGCCACCCAAGCGAATATTGTCGCGACAAATCCCTTTGATCCGTGCCAGTTTACCGACAGCTCCCCGATACTACGTATTCGTATCGTCTTCGCCCGAACACTACGCGATGACACGATGTACCCGGCCACATTCATCGCGTTAACACGAATATTCGCTGTAGCCCGCTAATGTAGCCCCAGCATAAAGAAAACAAAAAGGAAAATGTATAGGACTGATATTTCTATAATCTATTTATTGATTCTATATTCTAGGGCAGGATCAACATATACGCTACTTTTTATCCCGAAAAACTGGAAAACGGGCGCAACAAGTGGAAAATAGAATCCTAGAATTAAAATCTGCAAACTTGTGATTGTTGTAGAAGCATCTGCGTGGCCTGGGTGTGGGTGCTGGCGGCGGCCCTGGTGTCGGCGCAGATCACGTTCAGCCGCGACTGGACCGGCGGCAAGCGAGCTGCGCCGCACCTGCCGCTTGACTGCAACCAGTTTACCAGGCTGTGCAAGCACTTTGTGGTAAGTGATACTTTTCTTCTTTATTCTTCTACAGTTTGTCTTCGGACCCTTTTTACGCCTTTTTTTTTATTAGCTTCACTTGTATGTTTGTAACCGACTTCTTTGGGCGCGATTTTGAAGCGTGTTTTTTAGTTTTTTTTGAACCTTTTTTTGGAACTTCAAGAGCAAGAGACAACCCTTAAGTATAATCAAGGCAGTTTACAATTCTGAAAACGTGTGGGAAATGGGAATAATTTTGAAATTGAAGGTTTAAGTTACAATCAAGATCTGTGTGCCTAGCACAACTTTGATGTAAAAATACGTAGCGGGGTATTCGACAGAAAAGTGTTCGCCATTTACGCCCGTCAGAATCGCCCCTGACAGGTGTAAATGGCGTACACTTTTCTATCGAATACTCGCTACGTTATTTTACGTCAAAGTTGTGCTAGGCATACGAACACTCTTGTTTAGGATATATATATTTGTATTTATTCACAACGAAGTTACAGGGGGTCGAAAATGGCCAGAATGGCTTCGAGGAAAGATGGTCAGCTGTGCTCGACTTGGTGGGGTGCACTGTTGTGCCCCCAGATACACTTCATTTTTAAGGGATCCCAAGTTTTATCTTTTCAGACAGTCAGATAGTACTCATTATTATGAACAACTTACGAAAGGACAAAAAGGAATTTGCGAAAAAAAAAATTTGCTGTTCCACACATTTTGTCGATCGAGTGTCATTGATATTTTTCTGTAGAACAGCTGATTTTTATTTCGCGAATTCCGTATTAGTGGCTATATCCTTAATATCGCATCACGCGTGAACGAATGGAACAATTTCTCTAATTCTTGTTTTGTTGTGTTAATTATTGTCAGGAAAAAGTTCTTACGAAAGAAAAAATTAAGGAAGATGAGCGGAACATTAGAAAATTAAGACATACTCGTAGTTAACCTTTTGAACGCTACAACATTAATGATGACGGCCTTTCCACGCCACAGAAAAACTAGATAATTATAGATTGCATTCCCATTGTGATATAGTCGTCACAAAATAAGAGGCCCGTTTTGACACTTGAGAAAGACCCTAGAATGTAACTTGGAACGCTTTCCGCGCATACTTTATAGTAGCATGCAATGTCAAATTATAACGAAACTCTCAAAAACAGTTACGTTCTCAGTCTTCTTTTTTCAAATATTAGTGTTGTGCAACCAATGAGTTACTGAATTTCACCAGCTTCATTTGATTAAATATTGATCAGCTGGATCAGCCGGGGGAGGTTTTGATAATGATGCCTTACTGATTCGAGTCTAAAAGTACAAAAGAATATCACAAATAAATTCACAGATTGGTTTATTACTTAACTTTCGCTTTTTCTTATTTGTTTGTGATTGAGTGAACGTTATTGTAACTAAAAATATTAAATTAAATACAAATTGACCTTTCGTACCACTGTATCATTTCAAAATACCTACAATATTAAGTTAAATTTTCGAACCAAAACCTTAATCCAATGAACTTACCTACATACAATACTTAATGAAATCGATCAAATACTCATACAAACTTGAATTGATTTATCGTGAGTATCGAATACCGAGTCGTATACTAACATCACTAGTTACGTCGCCATGACAATTGTCAAAACGGGCCTCTTATATTGTGATGACTATATGATTCAATTTCGATTTGATTGTTGGTCAAGTATTGATGACTTTGGCGTGTGTCACTTCGTTCTGTTCGTTGGCTGTCATGACTGGATGACTGTGGCGTTCAAAGGATTAAGACCGGAAGTCTGTCGGGACAGCTAGTCCACAGATAAAACAATGTTTCGTTTTAACAGCACGAGTTGAAGCAAGCCATGTCTATGGAGGTTGGCAGCAAGCGGCAGCGCGACGAGCTGGACAAGCCGCCACTCTACGACGACGAGTAGCTCGTGAAATTACAGCTTTTTTTCAAGAAAAACTACAACCTTTTTGTTACCGAAAATATGAAAAGAACCTCCTTGTTACCGGAAACTTAGAATATTGGAGAAACCTGTTTTAGTGGTTAGTTTGTTCTGTTTGTCGTCATGCTACGTAGCTTGGTGTTTGAAAGACTAATGTATGGGAAATGCGACAGCGCCCCTGGCGGGCGTAAATGGAAACTGCACACTATGTTTCATGTTCATACATTTTTCTATTAAATACTAGCTACGCATTTTACCCCAGAATTTGTGCTAGCCCTTCAACCACCGACATCAGGCCTAGCACGGGTTGTCTTTCCCCCGTTTTTAACCGACTTCAAAAAAGGATGTTTGTTACCTCCTAACTTTTGACTGGGAGAATCGATTTTGATGATTCTTTTTTTTATCTGTACGTAGCTAGAATATGGATACGGTTGTCTCTTTCTCGCGGTATAAAACCGGTAGAAAGACAGTCTGTCCCTGGCCCGTGCTTGGTCTGCTGCTGAGTTTAGGTCTCCTCTTCAAAGCGCCATCTTTTTCAGCCCTGTGCCAGTCTCATGCACTGCCTACCATTTTTTTGTACTACCTTTAATTTATTAACATTATTGATAAACAATTATCAACTTTATCCTCTAATAGTCAATTACGTTTCTGCTTATTTATATTGTTTTATTTCAATTTATAGCTATTTCTAGATATAAGTATTTATCGTATTAAAATTAACTTATATAACTATAATATAACGCTAGAATAAGTGAATTAAATGCGCGACTAGCTCTTATGACTTAGCTCTAATATGAAACATGAATATTTGAGAAAAGTTTTTAAGATATCTGTATATACTACTTTGTTAATTATAGTAAAGCATATGGAAATCCAAAACGTTTTTTTATTTTTTAATATGTCAAATATTCCTCCACTGCCTGTAAGTTCTCCTACCTCCTCCTGGAGGTTGTCTGAAGAG
The DNA here is from genome assembly GCA_949125135.1 of Alcis repandata. Lineage (NCBI taxonomy): Eukaryota > Metazoa > Arthropoda > Insecta > Lepidoptera > Geometridae > Alcis > Alcis repandata. Next base: position 5,966,064 of record OX421243.1, read on the forward strand.
ATCTCTCTTAGCTATAAGGCTTCTTTTTGTCTACCTCTAAGGATAGCTCAATCACGCTCTTTTCGTCTTTTTTGCCTGTCATTGTAGTAACATTGTATTTTTTTTATTATTTTGCAAAAATTCGTTACTTTATGGAAAATTCCTAACAATCGCTTATTTAAAAAAAATGTGGTCCATTATCAAATAAAAAAACGTGGTTGCTTACAAAACAGTTGTATTGTCATTAATAAATTGATTTTATGTACAAGTTGCATAAAATATCGTTAAATCTAGATAAATACATTATTGCAATCAACATAAATAATATTATAAGAGGGGTACAATATTTTTCGGCTAACTGCAAGAAGTCATTAACTGCAAAATCCGTGATAGCTAGATAAAAAATAGCACTCGGGGCTATAGTATAGCGGAAAGTGTAAGTTTTATCGTAAAAGGAATAAAATTATGGCAATATTTGTATACAGGGTCATAAGAAAAGGGTACGCTAAGCAGAAAAGGGCTCGTAGCACTCATCATTACAAACAAACCAACCAAAGTAAAAATGAATAGTAACTATTCACCCTTTTTGGCGTAGCATACCCTTTCCTTATATCCCTGTATACTGCTAAAATCTCCGCGATAGAGAAGGATGAGGTTCAAAAGCTTGTCGTGACAAAAAATCGCAGTTTTCAACCATCTTAATAAGAAAGAAAGATCGTAAAGTATTTCTATTTTTATTGAAGTTAAAAATTGTATGTTATACAATCGAATATATTATAATACTAATAAAAATAAAAATAATAAAATGCTTACTTACAATACAAGCAAAATAATGTAGTTATATAACAAACTGTTAGTCGGAGGGTTTACAAACGTTAGTTAATTAAAATAAACGAAAACCTTTAATCAAAATTAAAGCTAAATTAATCAGACAAACTAAACTAATATTAGATGTACTGTTTGTACTTTTAAATTAAGTCCTATATAAAATAGGAGCTCAAGTTTTGAAGGCTTTATTGGACAGATCTAACCTAACTAAAAATATATCCGTCTTTGTCATTGCAACCTATTAGACAAGGACATCAATACTTTTAGAAACATTAGGTTTATCAACTTCAAATTTGGGCCCATTATCCAGACAATTTTAACTGAAATCTGTACTGTATACTTTCAAAATACGTCCTACAGAAACCATATCTATTATGACGTCAGGGCTAGCCACTGAACTTTCTTTTTGATAATCGTGTCGTTTCTATGTGAAATAAATCACATAACAAAAACCTCGTACCACGTTTTGTATCATTTCTGTTAATTTTTGAGTTACATACAAAGTTATGTCTGCTAGCTCATCGGGAAGCAAGTTACTAGCTATTTCCAATGTTAACAAGTGTCAAACTCATCGGGAAATAATTACAAAGACATTTGCACCAGTCAGACAAACAAACAGAAAGACAAGAGAGCGAGTTAATCAAAACTTAGTAAAACTCACTCTCAAACATTACTCCACACAATACTACGAATTCAAAGTCAAAAACTATTTCTAATTGATAAAATGTATAGCCCGGTCACATTATCTCGAGACCTCGCTGGAATGCGAACCTCCCGCCCCGTTCTCCTTTCACCTCCCCGCGCTCGCCACGGCGCGTCAGTACGGTTAGCACTTTCGTTGCCGATACGCGTCGACTTGTTTTCGTGGTATATTTTTAAACATTGTTACGTTTGGACTTTTACGACGACGCTAGGTCTCGAGATAATGTGACCGGGTTATAATTTCCTATTTCTCCTAGAACTAGCAATGTTAATATGTTTGGTAGTAAAAATAACGCGCTGCGTTTTACCAATCTTATTATAACGTTTTCTATCAGCCATCGGGCTAATAAAGGCCGGTAGAAGGTCATTATTTTGTATACAGGGTTATTCATAAAGGGTATGCTAAGCCGAAAAGGGCTCATAGTACTCATCATTATGAACAACTTCTGCTATGGGACCAACCCGAAATTCGCGAAATAAAAAATCAGCTGTTCCATACATTTTGTTGAGTGTCATTGACATTTTTCTATGAGTACTATGAGCCCTTATCGGCTTAGCATACCCTTTATAAATAACCCTATATTATAATCGTGGTTGATGATTCTAATTATCAGTGAAACCTTACACACCATTATGCAATCTATTCAATCAAGTATGAACCACTAAGACATGCCAGTATTTAGGCGGTCTAAAAACTCCAACACCAGGGTTAGCACTTGACTTATGCAAAGTTCCTTACTTTTTAAACATCTCTTTCGATAAATATATCAGTTGCCGTATTGGCAGCTACGTACCTTCTAACCACTTCTAACTACACAATTTCCTTTTTTCAAACAACTAGCTACTTCAAAAGGGAGAAAGTTCTCAATTCGACTGTTTTTTATGTTTGTTACACTGTTAATATACACTAATGACCCACCGGGCTCAAATTGCCCGGTAGCGGGTCATAACCTAACCCTGGCAGGTTTATTCGTCATCAGTCGCACAACACCTCACATACTCTAAAGCGCTATTCAACCTATCCAACCACACATCTCTGTCCGTCGCTGTATCGGCTGCCAACAGATGTCTCCTGAGCACTCCGTTCCCTCTCTTCACGTAGACTAAGGACCCGCCGTCGGGTACGACGAGGCCGGCGGGGACGGACGTTTCTAGAAGGATGGTGTGCGGGCGAGCGCAGAGGTCGCGGGGCGCTCGGACGGCTTTGTCCGAGACTACGGTTGTGAGGTCGATGTCGCCGATCGGCATCTGGAATAGAAAGGGTTTATTAAAATCATGTCGTATTAATTTTGTGTATTCGGGGGTCGTATGAAAAACGTATTTAACTAAATTGTGTGAGGAAAGGAAACCGATCTTGAAAACGTAATTGTTTTAGGAAAATAATCAGCTGTTTTATACGTTTTGTCGATAATTAAGTTGAACGGTTGTTTTTAAAAGTTGTGAGAATGAGCACGTTTTGGGAAGTGTGCATTCTGAATGCAGCCTGTCAACAGTGTCAACTTCCCAAAACGTCAATTTCTCACAACTACTAAGAACGGGCACTTTTCACAACAAGCACGTAAAGAAATGTGCATTTATGTAAAGGGCGAGTTCTATGAGCGCTTCTCGGGTCAGCATAACCTTTGCTCTTTTTTAGGGTTCTGAAATAAAATGTAGAGTCTGTCTGTATGTCGCAGCCAAGATCTCAGGAACTATAAAATGTAGAGTCTGTCTGTATGTCGCAGCCAAGATCTCAGGAACTATAAAAGCAAGTTGTCCCCTTTCCCTGCAAACGGACCTTTTTCTGCACATCATCCGGATACTTCCAGTACGCCAGCCGCGGCGCCTGCAGCCGGAACCAGCGTCGGTGCCACGCGCCGAGCCCTGACACGTCGTCGAAGGCGGTGAGGAAGGCGGCGTGCGGGGAGGGGGGGGGCACGCGGACGCGGGCCGAGATGTCCAGGCGGAGGGAGCCTTCTAGGGGGCTGCCGGCTGGGACCTGGGGAATCAATATAAATACCCAATGTTCGAAAGTGTTTGATAAGTCCAAATAGGAGCAATAGCAACTATTTTTATTTGATAACTAGCTGCGCCCCGCGGTTTCAACCGCGATTAAAAAGTTAACATGAGTTTTCTGAATTTTTTTGTAGTGGCAGAGCCCGCCTGGTGAAGTACCACACCTTTGCCAGTTATTCCACCGCCAAGCAGTAATGTGCAAACATTACTGTGTTCCGGTTGGAAGGGCATTGTTTCCAGTGAAATTTCAGGGCAAATGGGAGATTAAACAACTTATATCTCAGGGTGACGAGCGCAGTACTGTGCCGCGCAGGGTCTTGAATTCTGCGAGTTCAAAATTCTGGGTGGCGCAGACCTGTTATGGGCAAACGTGACGTTTAACATCAGGCGAGCGATTTGCTCGTCTCGTCACTCAATTTTCATTAAAAAAAAAGATAAAAAGTAGCATGTGTTAATCCAGCCAGACCATGGAAGACCTTCACTCCAAATTTAATGTAAATCCGTTCAGCCACTTCAGCGTTTAGTGGTAACAAACATTCACTTTTATAATATAAGTGAGATTAAAAATGTATGTGAAACTGTGGCTTTTTGAATAATAAATGATTTTCAATGAATTATAATAATGATGCCTTCATTTGGTAACGGAGCGGAAGTCTTTAAAAGGCTGTATTGGAGTACAGTCGGGTTATAAAGAAAAGGTTTACAGACAGACTTCATACCTTATTCAACGTGAAGTTCTTCCTAGTAGCCTGCGGCAGCGCGAATATACAGTAACCGTGCAGCTGGAACTGCGGCGAGCGGACCGCGTGCGGCCCGGCCGGGCTCTGGACTGCGGGGGTTTTGAGGGTGGACGACTTCGACTTCGGGGTTAGCAGTTTGGAGCTTGACTAGAACGAAATAGAGCTTAAATTAGAATGTTTCTTTTTTAGGTTCTGTGCTGCAGGCGTATTCAGGATGGAAGATTTTGATTTGGGAGTTAGGAGTTTGACTGAATGTTTAATTTGACTAATATTGAATATTTGGGTTAGGTTCAGACAGCCCACTACCCAAAATGCACACAGGACCAAAATGAGCACTTCCCCAAACATGCACTTCTCACAATGAACACTACTACTACAACTCGATTCTACTTTTATTGTGCGCACTGCCAGAGTATACTTTGCCGAGTGGGTGTTTCCCGATAGATATAATTTGGGTGTCTTCCAGTCGCGAGTGAATCGGTTTTTTCTAGGCAAGCGTGCTCCATCGTAGACCGCATCATTGCTTACCATCAGGCGAGATGGCGGTCAAACGCAAGTCAATGATTGAATAAAAAAAAAGCATTATGAGATGTAAATCCAGGTTTACCTTTTTACTGAAAATGTGATATTTGACATCGTGAGGCAGCACTTCCTTCGAGGCTTGCAGCAGGTAAACTTCTACGGTGACCTGAGAACATATATTCAATGCATTACTTATTGTGTACACCAGGCGACTCAAGCGGTCCGTTTGTTTTGCTCGGCACTTCGTGCCCGGTGCTGCTATGCCTTCAGCTCTTCAGGGCTATAAAACATATTGTAGCATTTAGGATTATTTCTACTATTTTTTTTTATCGAACTCGTAATCCCGGAGATTACCTTGTACAATCAAACAGACATACTTTATGTTAATGTAGATTAAAAGTCAATGTTTTGCAACTTTTACAAGTCCTGTCACACTTGTCTCAAAAAATTGGTGAGTCTGAACCCATCAGTATATTGGCGACACATCCGTGTAAAGTTTATTTACTAACCTTAAAGTCGCTGTGCAGTCCGTCCATCTGTATCTCGTCGGGGAAGTGCAGCGAGTTCCCGGTGGGCTGCGTGAGTTGCATGCTGGAGCACAGCACGCGGTCGCGGCACTTCAGCAGGCAGAGTGCGTGGTGGCCCACCGCGCCGTCTGCGGGCAGTAACATATTATAGATATGTGACGTAACTGCATGCTTTTCTAACCCACACTATTAGTTGCGACTACAGGAAAAAATGTTATTTTATTCAATGACTAGCTGCACCCGGTTACACACCGTATTTTTTTTACTTTTAAATCTTCCCTGTATTAGAGCAAACAAAACAAATAACATTAAAATCGGTCCAGCCATTGTCGAGTTTTAGCGAGAGAAACGAACAGCGATTCATTTTTATATATTAGAGGAGAAGAAGATGATAGATTTGTACGTCTGAATATATTTATACTGGTGTCGGTGACCCCTCGACTGAAATTTATGCATTTGACAAACCTGTTTAGCTGTATCATTAAGTGTCAGCTGCACCGTACCCACGTTATGCTCTGTCATACACGTCAGCTGCACCGTACCCACGTTATGCTCTATTATACACGTCAGCTGTCCGTACCCACGTTGAGCTCTATCATACACGTCGGCTGTCCGTACCCACGTTAGCTCTATCATACACGTCAGCTGTCCGTACCCACGTTGAGTTCTATCATACACGTCGGCTGTCCTTACCCACGTTGAGCTCTATCATACACGTCGGCTGTCCTTACCCACGTTGAGCTCTATCATACACGTCGGCTGTCCGTACCCACGTTGAGCTCTATCATACACGTCGGCTGTCCTTACCCACGTTGAGCTCTATCATACACGTCGGCTGTCCGTACCCACGTTAGCTCTATCATACACGTCAGCTGTCCGTACCCACGTTGAGTTCTATCATACACGTCGGCTGTCCTTACCCACGTTGAGCTCTATCATACACGTCGGCTGTCCTTACCCACGTTGAGCTCTATCATACACGTCGGCTGTCCGTACCCACGTTGAGCTCTATCATACACGTCGGCTGTCCGTACCCACGTTGAGCTCTATCATACACGTCGGCTGTCCTTACCCACATTGACCTGTATCATATGTGTCAGTTGCACCATACCTACGTCCAGCTCTATCACTATGTTTCAGCTTTACTGAACCCACGTTGACCTATATCATGTATTGTATATGTACGAGTATATGTGAGAGTAGGCCAGTACCCGCGTTGAGATGCCGCACGTAGTCCCTGCGCAGCGGCGCGGCGAGGCTGTTGATGTGCAGCGCGGCCATCCCCGCCGCCGCGGCGCAGCCCGCGCCCTCCACCTGCAGCCGCTGCAGCTCCTGCACGCTGGCCGCACGACGGTGCGCTGGAAACAAGAACAACTTGTTAGAAACTGCTCGCTGAAATACCCGCTAGTCAGACGGCATTTGATACAATTCAAAGTTAACGACGACTATGGGGCTTTGCGTCGGATTGATATCCGTCCGGATTTTACCTAGTTTAAAGGCATCCAGGGAACGTCCGGGCGGGGGGCTTCATTTGTAGTCCGGGTTTAAAAATTTCAGTCCGGGTTTAAAAATTTCAAGTCTTGGGCCGTCCGCGACACACGCACTGTGCCCACACGCCACGATCAAACAAAAAACACGTTGGCATGTCCGGGTTCTGGGCTCCCAAAATCCGTGGTTTTTACGCGTCTTGTCCTGGTTGCAAATTTTAGAGATGGCAACCCTAGCTATGCGCTGCAAGTGTGGCTTGAAATGTGCAGCAATCTCATGCCTGCGGACATGGTACTTGCTAATGCGGGTGTATCCCACTATTTCGATGGAAATACAAAATAGACGAAGTGGGACCAGCGTTTTTTACAAATTATATCCCATTATTTCTATTGCGACAAAAAAAAACACAGTTATGTTATTTGAAAAGTTTACCACTTTCAATGAATATCTAAAGAGGAAATAAATAAATAGTTTCTATGTGCACGCCGTCATAAGAGGTGATGCAGTGTTTCTTTTGTCGCAGCCGACGGCAATAGAAATAGTGGGACAATCAGTCTGAATCAGGCCCAGTAGTTCTATCAATAGAAATACCTAATAGAAATAGTGGGATACACCCGCTATCCCACAGCGCCTCGTGCCTCACTTCACAGCTACCATAAAGTTTGAATCAGGCTTTACCTAATATTCTGTAGAATTCTTAATAAAATCATACTTTTTAACACTTGTTAAATTGAGTACTCACTCGCTAGTAGAAGCAATCTTTCGCCTTCAGCTTGTTCCGTCGAACCGCTGAACTCGATGGTCGCAGCGCAGAGATTGAGAGCTTGGCTTGCCTGCAAGGGAAACAACAAAATAAATTGACGAATTTATTAACAGGACAAGGATGGCAAACCAATGGCACGCGACAAAATATTTTAGGCACCCAATAAACACTAGGCAAAATTATTTAATGGCACGTCTAGTGGCGGATTTACACATTTGTCAACACACTCTAGCACAACAAATAATCTTCTTCTTATATATAAAAATGAATCGCTGTTCGTTAGTCTCGCTAAAACTCGAGAACGGCTGGACCGATTTCGCTAATTTTGATCTTGAAATATTTCTGGAAGTTCAGGGAAAATTTAAAAGTAAAAAAAAACCGCGGGTGAAACCGCCGGGTTCAGCTAGTCTAAAATAAAAAATTGGTTGTCTGTAAAGTCGGTTTCCGGACGATAGTTTAACGTGACAACGTCATAACAAAACATTTATGAAATGATTGCATACTGTTCTCGCTCCGATCGTGACGTCACAAATGTCACAATTAGCGTAACGGGACACTTTTCGTGCGCGCACCCGGCGTTCATCGATTTATTAGACGTTGTCACGTCAAATATTTCATTTGTATAGTTACCTGCGATATAACAGTCTGCTGCTTGGTTATCTCCGCCTGGAGTTCCTTGATCCGCTGGCGCACCGTGGTGACGGGCGCCGGCTCGGGCTCCGCGGCCGCGCCCCGCTCCGGGGACCCGCGCCGGACCGTGCGGAGCGGGGTGGAGGGGGCGGACGACTGGGGAAATAATGTGTTACTTGGCAACAGACAGTGCTCCATCGTAGACCGCATCACTGCTTACCGTCGGCCGAGATGGTGGTCAAACGAAAGTTCATAATTAAATAAATGAAAACGAGGGTGTTAATGCAAAGTGAAACAGTGCTCCATTAGTATAGCATAGCAATTAAAGTAAAAAAAAAAAGAAGAAAAACCGATTTTTATTTGATACCATAATGAGTTTTTCGGGATAAAAAGTAAACTACGTGTCAATTTGGGGCATAAATTACTTTTAGATCAGATCAATTTTTAAAGCAACAGACATTTACGACGTAAAAACGTCCAAACTTTCACATTTTTTTTTATATTAGAAGACTTCACATTTTAAGAGTCCCCGCAGACTACAAACTTTCTATCGGCCGATAGTTTAGTCGAGTTGGCCTGTTCGTGCGCACACTGTGCGAACAAAACAGTTGGGTTGGTCGCGAGTGCGCAGACTAGCCAACAAATGGTTTGGCCGATTGATTAATTTACTAGAGTTGGTGAAGAGATCAGTCGCGTGGAATGTTGCCCAAAAATATGATTATTGCTTTATACTTGATACAAAGGAGAAAAAGAATGAAGAAGAGGAATCGAGAGTATTGGGTACAGTGAACTGAAGCCACCGGCCAGGTCGGCCGATCAAACAATCGGCAAGTGTGCGGGCGGGGAAGAGCGCCATACTGATCAAGCGGTCGGCCGATAGTTCGCCGATGTTTTGTTTGAAGGCAGTCGTGAAGCCCATCAAACTTTTTTATCGGCCGATACTGAATCACTGTAATGTGCGCATCTGCATACATTTTCATACCTTTTTGTAGTGGTAGGGCTCTTTTGCAGAGCCCGCCTGGGGAAGTACCACACCTTTGCCAGTTATTCCACCGCCAAGCAGTAATGTGCAAACATTACTGTGTTCCGGTTGGAAGGGCATTGTTTCCAGTGAAATTACAGGGCAAATGGGAGATTAAACAACTTATATCTCAGGGTGACGAGCGCAGTGCTGTGCCGCGCAGGGGCTTGAATTATGCGAGTTCAAAATTCTGGGTGGCGCAGACCTGTTATGGGCAAACGTGACGTTTAATATCAGGCGAGCGATTTGCTCGTCTCGTCACTCAATTACATAAAAAAAAAAAAAAAAAAAAAAAAAATACTGATTAAGAAGCCGACCAAACTATCGGCCGATAGAAAGTTTGTAGTCTGCGGGGACTCTAAATGTTAAAAAACGATGATACGCGGTACAGAGGCGCAGGGGTATGACGACAAAGGGGACTAAGGGCGTTTGGGTTTGGCTATAAATGAATGCGTAAAGATACCAGCAGCGCTTTACTGACTGACCATCTAAGGGTTAAAAAATCAATGTTTCAAAAGAATGAATTGAATACTTACAGCGTTCTGCATCCTCCTATAAAAGCTGACGCTATGCACCAGCTCACTGCCCTTATCCTTATGGGTAGCAGGCGTCGTCGGATGCGCCTTCAGCGGGGACTTGAAATGCTCCGGAGTCTTGAACTTATCCGGGGACTTGTATTTTTCTGGCGACTTGAATTTCTCTGGAGACTTAAAAGTCTTCTCTTGATACACGAAACTTGTCGAGGTTTGTCCGTTCTGGAATTCGATAGTTTATTTGAGCCACTTTGTTTTTGTTTTCTTTTATCATCACTTTATTGTATTTATTTTTAATTTTGTAAGGGGTAGAAGTTCAAAACGCGCACTTTCGTAAATGCCCATCGGACCGAAAAGAGCATTTTTCGATTAGTGCACTTCTCACAACGAGCATTATTCAAGAATGGGCCCTTTTCAGAACAAGCTCTTTCCAAAATGAGTATAAATTTTTTATTTTGGCATTTTTATGGTTTATAAAGTTTTTGTTATTGCTCTCGTAAAAACTAATAGATGGTCACTTGGCCAGCGTTGACTAGTTTACTAGTCAATGAGATAAGACGAGGAAAACTGAGCATTGAATCAAACCATTGTTTTACTTTATAGTACGAGATCCGGCTGCAGGATTAGTGCGTTCATCGCTTTTTTGCTGAAAACCGATTTTTTATGTATATTTATAATTAGGAGAATATATATTTATCAGGTTGCCTATCAAAATTTGGCCGCCAGTATTTTTAATTAAATTATTTTTAATTGATTTTTGGGAAAAAATTTCGTTCACTTGTTTTTTAAATAAAATAACGTCTACATCACGGCAATTTATATGAAGATTCAAAAAAATCACGGTTGCCGTTGCGCACTTGGCCGCACCTCTTCGCAGCCATGTGTAAACAGGTATGATTTCGATACATTTATACGTTCATAACGTTTACTTATGAATTATATATCAAATTAAAGCTAATTTTTTTCTATTTATTATCATATATGGTTGCCTAATTAAATCTACCCGCAAATAAGGGTTGCTGGCTTTTAAAAATTATAAATATTTAAGGTAGAGTGAAAGAGAGTTAGCGCGTAACATCATTTGTCAGACGAGGATAGCGATTGCCGGCTGTGCGACGCTTTTAAGCCATTGCGCATGCGTCGAATGTTAGTGTTCTCAACCACCGAGGAGTATTAGAGACGACTAATAAATACTCCAAAAAATATGTCTTCCTTTTCAAAATGACAAATTTAAAAATCACAAAAAAAAAATTTAGATTGTACTACGTTACCGCGTTTTTCCATAAAAATAAATATTAATATATTTTATTTATTATTTTTAAATTAATTTATTTTTAATTTAATTTAAAATTTAATGTTTTTTTTATTAATTAGTTAATATTAATAGCTTAAACAATTACCTAACGCATAATTTGAAAAAAATAATTGATTAATTAAAAAAAAAATAATAATTAAATAAAAATAATAAATTTTAAAAAATATATATTAATGTTTATTTTTATGGAAAACCGCGGTAACGTAGTACAATCAAAATTTTTTTTTTGTAATTTTTAAATTTGTCATTTTGAAAAGGAAGACATTTTTTGGAGTATTTATTAAGTCGTCTCTATTACATACTCCTCGGTGGTTGAGAACACTAACATTCGACGCATGCGCAATGGCTTAAAAGCGTCGCACAGCCGGCAATCGCTATCCTCGTCTGACAAATGATGTTACGCGCTAACTCTCTTTCACTCTACCTTAAATATTTATAATTTTTAAAAGCCAGCAACCCTTATTTGCGGGTAGATTTAATTAGGCAACCATATATGATAATAAATAGAAAAAAATTAGCTTTAATTTGATATATAATTCATAAATAAACGTTATGAACGTATAAATGTATCGAAATCATACCTGTTTACACATGGCTGCGAAGAGGTGCGGCCAAGTGCGCAACGGCAACCGTGATTTTTTTGAATCTTCATATAAATTGCCGTGATGTAGACGTTATTTTATTTAAAAAACAAGTGAACGAAATTTTTTCCCAAAAATCAATTAAAAATAATTTAATTAAAAATACTGGCGGCCAAATTTTGATAGGCAACCTGATAAATATATATTCTCCTAATTATAAAATACATAAAAATTCGGTTTTCAGCAAAAAACCGATGAACGCACTAATCCTGCAGCCGGATCTTAGACTATTACTACAATATGAAATGTTGGTTTATCCTTATTGTGGTAATTAAATTTTATTTTAAGGCCATACCTTATAACCGTTGCTTAGATTTACAACTGTCATAAATTGTTTGCACAGCCTAGAGGTAGTTCTATAGAAAAAATGCCAATGAGACTCGACAAAATGTATGAAACAGCTGATATTTTTTTTCGCGAGTTCCGGGTCCGGGTTGTTCATAATGATGAGTACTATGGACCCTTTTCGGCTTATACACTTTCCTTATAACTGTATACATGGCAACAATTTTTTGTTGTTGTTGTGCTGTTTGTTACCTTGTTGAGTTTAGGCGGCGTGGGTCCCTCGCTGTCATCGGCGAGCGCTTCGTCGAGCATATCATCAAGTTCGCTGTCGCACGCCGAGCTGTCTGACTCGCTCTCACGCACCGCCTTACGGTAGCTAGAGTTGTTCTTCTTCACAACCTAGAAAAAAATAAAAAAACCTTAAATTTAAATTTAAAAAGCCCCCAACGTTGAAACGGCTGAACCGATTTTCATCAAACATAGCTAAGAATACTCCTGACTAATTCACATTTGAAACAAAAAAAAAAAACACAAGAACATTATTTTTACAAAACAAAAAACAAAAACCGACTTCAAAAGACCGACTATTGAGTTATTCATCTATTTTTCGCGCACGTACTTAATGCAAATATGGTTTTCTCATGGATACCATTGTCAGAACTGGACTAAATTGAAATGGGACCAAATGGGAAGCGTCAGCTTTTTAATAAAAAAAGAATCATCAAAATCGATTCACCCAGTCAAAAGTTATGAGGTAAAAAACATAAAAAAAAACATACAGACGAATTGATAACCTCCTCCTTTTTTGAAGTCGGTTAAAAATCGGTTCATCTGTTCGGGATCTACGATGCCACAGACAGACACACAAACACGTCGAACTTATAACACCCCGTCGTTTTTCCGTGGGGGGTTTATAAAATGAAAAATAAAATACCGTTTCACACTCATAGCTCCCCACTAGCATAACCTGTGTCGGTAATGCCATGGAACACACAAAGATAAAGGCAACTGATACCCAGACTTAAAGCAGATATTTAAATTCGTCATTCAAACATCTACCCGGGCGAGAATCGAACCTGGGACCTATGGAACCCTTCGACTAAACTGTGTTTTTAGCACCTGAGCAAATAGATTAGTGTAAGTTTGATGTGTGTATTTGCGTCTATCTGTAACATATGTGATGCGATTTTGGTTTTTGAAAGGTGACTTGATCCAGAATGCTCTTAGCTATGACTCAATTTGCTTTTTAGAGGTTCTTGTTTTGGTTGGGAGTTTTTTTAATTTTACACAGACGCTGTTCTTTGCATGTTTGCTTAAATAAAAGTAAAAGGCGTCTACAGAAAGCGCTGAGATACTGCGCTGAGGTGTCATTCAAATGCCTGAAGTCACCTGCGAAAATAATTGGCTGTGACATACAACGACACAAACACCGTAGTCTCACCTTAACACGCTCCAAGCTCTTGGAGCAAAAACTACGAGTCCTATCCCAACCCCAAAACTACCAGGATACCCGCCTGGGCCAGGGCTTTATTTTTATCTAACAAACTAACAGACTAAAATAAAACCGTGGGGCAAGAAAACCGTGGGACGTGCCCCACGGTTTTATTTTAGTCTAGTCTATGCATATGTTTATAATTCCCACGACTGTATCTATTTTATTATTTTTTGGTTTTTAGTACATTTATCTTAAACATTGCAATGTATGTTTTTTTTTAACATAAAACCGTTTAACTTAAAATTTTTTTTTACCTATTTTTATTTTCTAGTTTTTAGTTTTTATTTTATATAGTACATTGTATTATACTGGTTGAGCACTTTCATTTGATACCCATATTGATGGGATCGATAAAACCTACGTTATCCGCCATTTTGTAGCGGCCGCCATCTTGTATTTCAATTTTTTATAGTATATTGTATTCTGCTTGTTGAGCCCTTTCATTTGATACCCATATTGATGGGATTGATATTGTGTTGTGCTCATATGATAGTTTCAAAGGGAGAAGTATCTTATAACTATATTCTCCGTAGCTTAATCCAACTTACGTTCATGACTTCTCTTCCGAAAGATGTCTCGGCCCAGTTGTCCGACTTGTTCAGTTTTGCGTTGACAGTCGTCGGGACTTCCTCTTCCCCACTGAAAAATGCAATAAACACATTAGGTGAAAATATTGTCTTTAAATAATATATAATATATATAAATCTCGTGTCACAATGTTTGTCCTCAATGGACTCCTAAACCACTTAACCGATTATAATAAAATTCGCACACCATGTGCAGTTCAATCCAACTTGAGAGATAGGATAGTTTAAATCTCAAATTATAGTCGCAATTTTAATTTATTGCAAATTATATATATACTGATAATTTTTACTATAAATTGACAAGTTAGCATCAACATACTACGGTTGCTATAGTTACGCAATGGCTTTTGACAGGACAACGTCTGTCGAGTCAGCTAGTATATAACATTTTTACATTTAAAAATATTTTATATTTAGGTAATAAGATGTTTTTATTCTCCTATATCTGTGTGAAAATGACTTATACGCAGTGATTGAAGATTACATCATAAGATAAAAAAAACGTGACACCCTTTTGACATAGCTTGGTGGTCGATATATTTTTAGGCAATATTTCCTAAATCTATGTTAATATCATTTACCCTAAAAATTACGTAATATCTGAGTGGCTAGAACTGAGTTTTAAGGCCACCCTATGGCTTCTAACGTGCCATAACAAATGCCGTTTTAAAACTAATGACTGGGACGTTGAATTGAAGACGTACTAGGCCCAAGTTTGAAGGCATTTTAAGGCAGATCTAAACTAACTAAAAATTTATCTGTCTTTATCATTGCAAGCCATTAGACAAGGATGCTAATAGTTTTAGGAAATTTAGATCTGTCTTAAAAAGCCTTCAAAGTTGGGCCTACTAAACGTTTTGAATCTACATTTCTGATCCGTACAGCCAGGGAATGGAACAGTCCGCCGGTTGTAACTCTTTTGAGATTTACATCTTTAGCTTTTCAAGGGATAGTAAGTACTGAATAGGTATCTTCTAAGTCTGCGTGTTTCATCCTCGACCACATCGTTGCTTATAAACAATGAAATAGTGCTGTTTCGTGTTTGTGCGTGACACTTACAGCCAGATTTATAGCTTAGATAAGCTTTCAAGGTTTTTATTTTAAACAGTTATAGATAAGGGGATAGCATATCTTTATTAATAAAAAAGAGTGGAGGTTAAGTCAGCTCATTATTTTGATTCTGATAGGCTTGTGTTTGACCGCCATCTCGCCTGACGGTAAGCAATGATGCGGTCTACGATGGAGCACGCGCGCCGGGGAGAAACCGATTCACTCGCGACTTGAAGACACCCAAATTATATCTATCGGGAAACACCCACTCAGGCAGAGTATTACATTCATTCAGGGCCTTACCATATTTCACCACAACGGCCAGTCACACCACTTCTGCTAAACTCATCATATTCCTATCCTATTTATGTTTTCTCTCTATCATTCGTCACATCTGCCCCCCTAGCCAAGTTGCAATCGATGATCGCAAATGCTATATAAAACTAAGACAATATATGGGAATGACATTTCTACCTTATAACCTATTTACAGATTTTATATTCTACTAGCTGACCCCCGGCGGTTTCGCCCGCTGTTTTTTTTTTACTTTTAAACCTTCCCTGTAGTAGAGCAAACAAAACAAAACAAAAACCAACTACAAAGATTGGACCAATTTCTGAACACACCTATAAATATTTGACAACCAAGTGACACTATTTTTATTTCTAAAAAGACAAAAGAGATCGGACATCCCGAGTTTACCGTACCGAACATCAAATGTTTCACAGGTAGGAACAGTTTGTATTGGAGAATTCAATTGTCGACTTTAGTATTTTTCTTTACTTATTATTCATGTTTCTCACCGTTTAAACCTTCCCTGAACTTTTACAAATATTTTTAGATCAAAATTAGCAAAATCGGTCCAGCCGTTCTCGAGTTTTAGCGAGACTAACGAACAGCGATTCATTTTTATTTATAAGAAGAAGAAGAAGAAGAAGAAGAAGAGAAGATACAGAAATGTCATTCCCATACATTGTCTTTATAGCGTTTGCGATGAATGGAATCGCAACTTGGCTAGAGGGGGTTGGATTCACTCCATTTCTATTCACGTCATCTTTCACGCAGTTAAGACTATAATTTCATATTTCAACATCTTATAAACCAATAGTGCTTATAATAACCAAGTCAATAAAATCTGTAAAATCGTTTTCGATGTAAAGCAACTTTATTTTCACGTAGGTACCAAGTCATTTTCACATCGAGTTAGGAGAATAAAAAACATTTTCACAGTAATTTTTCTTTATTTACAATAAAGTAATTATAAAAAGTTCATATTACAAACATTATCACAGTCAACATAATAAGTGATTAATATTTAAAATTAACCTGAAAATAACTACGATTAGTAGAGTATATCTTAATAAATTAATTTACAGACAATTTATTATATCTGTACTTTATCTTATTGACAAGATATTAACATACAGGGTTGCTAAGCCGAAAAGGGCTCATAGTACTCATCATTACGAACAACTTTTACTACGGGACCAACCCAGAATTCGCGAAAAAAAATCAGCTGTTCCATACATTTGGTCGACGACTCGAGTGTCATTGGCATTTTTCTATGGAACAGCAGTTTTTTTTTTTCGCGAATTCTGGGTTGGTCCCATAGTAAAAGTTGTTCATAATGATGAGTACTATAAGCTCTTTTCGGCTTAGCATACCCTTTATGAATAACCCTATATAATAATGTACTTCTATTAACTCAACTATATTATTATAAATAACTCGAAACCGCCAAAATTCCAGACAGTTCCAAATTGCTTAATATTATACTTGAGTTTTACAAAATATGATTTTTTTTCGAGAAATAAAATCCAACAATAGTTTTTAATACTTACGAGTATATACTTATAACTTAAACTATGAACAAGAGGCAAGTATAGCTTATTTTTGTAAATTTATTTTACTGTACTTAGGTAATTCTGTCTATACTGTCAAAATACTTATCTACATAAGTAATTGAAATATCTACAAATAACTACAGGGTTACAGGAAAGGGTATGCTAAGCCGGAAGGGGATCATAGTACTCATCATTATGAACAACTTTTACTATGGAACAACCACGGAACTCGCACAAAAAAAAGTCAGCTGTTAGTCTTAAGCCTTTTCGTCTTAGCATACCTCCCCCCCCCCTCCCCCTTGCCCTTTCCTCATAAACTTGTATAGGGGTCTAATTATAAACGATGCTTTAAGTTAAGTATCATCTGTTACTCACTTTTTTATAGTTTTGAGTACATCTGCGGGGCGCGGCTAGTTCATTCAGAATAAAAAGTTGAACAAATATTTTTACTAAGTATACTTCTCTATCTATAATAGTTAAGGCAACAAATATATTGAATTGATATGAGATATTCAAAATTCATATTTATTGTCAATTATGTTAACAAATTTTATTATTATTCTCAACCTTTAATCCTCCACTGCTGGGATACAGGTCTACCCTCGAAGGGTGATTAGGCCGTATTCCACCACGCTGGCCAAGTGCGGGTTGGTGGATTTACATACGCCGCGCCGTTGAATTTCTTCTCCGGATGTATGCAGGTTTCCTCACGATGTTTTCCTTCACCGAAAAGCCATATGAAAATTCGTACATAAGTTCGAAAGAACTCATGTAAACAAATGATACCGTGAAATTACTTATTCTTAAGTATCGATAAAAAAACATCGAAAAATGTAAAATAGGGCGAGAATATTCTTCATACCAACTACAAATAAATTTATAAATAGGCTCGAAAAACTATTTGCTAAATAGGCAACAATACAGTCTTATGAATGTAATTACATAAATTGATATAATTTCTAGTATATAATTTTATTAAGCACTAGTTGATGCTCGTACGATGATTTCTAACAGGTATGAAACAACCTATACAAGGTACAACGGAAAGGTGTAGTAAGTCTTAAGGGTGTTCTTCTCAACGTCAAAGTGAACTTTTGTGACACAAGTTTTTTAAATTCGAGAAAAAAAAATATTAAGTCTCCATACAAAATATTTAGTCATGTGATAAATTTTCTATGGAGATTCGATATTTACTTTCATGAATTTAGCAACTTGTGTTCTACAAGTTGTCCACTTTGACGTGTAGAACACCCTTAAGTATTACAACACCTTTCCGTTACACCTTGTATATGTGTCTCAATCCATTGCGATGGTTCAGAAAGGGATGGCAACGTTCGACAAAGTTCAATCCTGACTGCGACTGTTCATTTCATTATGTATTCTAAACATTTAGTATGTTAATAGGGCGCGTCGATTCGCATACCGGTGTTGCATATTCATAACTATTAGCACTTTGCAAAATGCATATCGTCACTTAGGTGTAGAAAGCTGAAGGAAACCTGTGACGTTTCGGAAGGACATTTCCCAAAGATGGCACAAAGATACAAGGTTATAAAGAAAGGGTTGGTTAAGCGGAAAAGGGCTCATAGTACACATAATTACGAACAAAATCAGTTGTTCCTTATAAAAAAGTCAATGACACTCGACAAAATGGAACAGCTTCTTTTTTTTCTCGATTTCCAGGTTGGTCCCACATTAAAAGTTGTTCGTAATAATAAGTTTTATGGGGCCCTTTCGGCTCAGCATACCCTTTCCTCATAACCCTATATCTCACTCGCAGGCATAGGGTCTGGTAACGTGACCCGTGTCACCTGACGCCTCAGTCAACGATCTGGTGTACAGTTGCATATTGTGAAACGCACGACTCAGCCTTTCGCCGTGGGTGTTAAAAGATTCGGCAATTAGGTGTTCTAGGAAAATATTGGCGTGACAATGCATAAACCATGCCTGTTAACAAGTTCTAACAAAAAAAGTGGTCTTGACTGAAATTCGAAGAAATGAATACGCTTGTACGCTGACAGAAGTGGTCTAGAGATCTTTATAATTTACCCAAACAACTTTGTAACCTAGGCCCACAAGCTCAATAAATTGATTTTGATTTTTGATTTTGAATAGCCAAAGGCACATAGGTATCTCATTTAAGTGTATTTTTAAAATAAATTGATTGATTGATCAAAACAGTAAAATCAAAATTTCACGGCTAAGATTTAGGCATCAGCGGTTTGATATCAGATTACAATCTTAGCCAAGAAAATGTGTGGAAATTGGAAAATCGTCGGTAAGTAATCTCACAAACTCAGTCAAGACTCAAATGCAAGTCTCAAAATATAATTTACCACCTGTCCCGAATTAATAGTAAATATGTCGGAATTAAGGGTCTCTATTATAAACAGTGTTTAAAGTTAAGGAACATTGGTTCCTAATTCGCATTTCATTTTTAATCTCCACGCAGAGGGGTGCTATAAATTTAACGTATGTATGTATGTATCTGTGTCGCATCGTAGCTCCCAAACGGCTGAACCGAATTTTGATTTTTGTTTTCGAAAGATGACTTGATAGAGTGTTCATGGCAAACCCAAAAAATCTGTTAAGCCGTTTGGAGAATTTATCTTTAGGGTTTTAAAATTTTTAGTTTCATTATTACTTGTTGTATTGGGCAAGAGTTAGCTGGCATTTGTCAATTTGTAACGTTTACAAGTAAGGCCGTGAATGTACTTCCGATATGTAAATTAAAGTAAACAAAGCGCATACAAACATCGGTTATTACAACCAAACCGGTTCTACTTGCACGACAGAACCGGCAGTCTTTGTCAAGGTCCAAGGTTTCTTTGGAAACATCTAGAGAACTGAGGTATAAAAGTTAATTTTTGTTCTGGACAATCAGCGTTGGTACCTATTAGATTTAGCTGCATAACACCGAGAAAGCGGTCAAGCGCAAGTCTATTGCGCAATAAAAAAACAAATAAAAAAAATACAGTTTAGAAAACAAAAAAACACGCATTGTCATTGGTCTTTGACAGGTGTGCAAAGTTTGAATTAAATCTGATCATTCAAAGTAGGGCAAAATCGAGTCCAAAAGGATCGGTTACAAACATACAGGTGAAACTAATAAAAGCGCGTTAAAAAGGAACGCTTTTCATGACAACTTTTGTCCCCAAAACAGTTTCATACTTTTCCGAATGTAAAAGTATGCGACAACGTGTGTGCACTTCCATGCATCTCCATAGACTGGACCACTGACCAGAGATGGAACTGTCGCAGACAAAACCGACTCGTGCGCATAAGACCTTACGTTTTCCCTTTTTGGATATGCAATTGTAATTAGTCGTTGTTTATTGATATTATTATAGGGACATCAAATATTAGGCCCAAATTTGAAGGCATTTTAAGACAGATCTAAATTTTCTAAAACTATTGGCATCCTTGTCTAATGGCTTGCAATGATAAAGACATATATTTTTAGTTAGTTTAGATTTGTCTTAAAATGCCTTCAAACTTGGGCATATTAGCTTTTTAAATTTAAACGAAGGCAAAGCTAATGAGAATAACAAAGTTACTGAACCCTCGTAGAGCGTAAAGCGTCCGCCAGAGTGGTCTTTTGGGAGTTACTGGAGACTTACAATAATTTAGTCACAGGCTGATCTCCGACTCAATTACCAAGGCGCAAACTGTACAGTGCTTTGAACCAAATATGAAAATTGACGATCAGTCGTTCTATCTAATCCTCGAGCTACGACAATCACAAGTTTGAACTGGCACTTACATTTCAAACAGTGTCAATCTTTTTAAAACATTAGGTACGTTAAAGACTCCCCTCTACAGCATACCCGCATTTTATAAACAGCGTTAAATACGATTCCAATGCCAACTAGTAACCTAGTTACTAAAGAAGTATTTACTAGATAACCTAGTTTTTATAATAAGTCACGCCTAGATACGGGCATCAATAATTGCCCATGAAGTCAAACGTAGCAAATATTGCTTGAAAATAAACTTATGGCAGTGGTAACATTGCTTTGATAAGCAACCTGTCATAACTTATATCATATTATTATAACACTTACATAGAATATAATAATTATTAACTTAGTTATGAACTAGCGACCATTTCGTAGCGATGGAACTAAAATGTTTTGTCTCGTTCTTGCGTGCGGCACTTTTTGTTAGCAAGAAGTTGACATTGATAAACTTTTATCTGTTGAACGTTTGTGCATAAAAGTAGATTTATACTTCAGACATCCTGTATTAGAAGCAATCTATAAACGTTGATTTGTCAAGTCAACGCAACGATCTGGCCACGAGGAAAAGGTAGTATAAAATTAAGTAGAAAAACTTATGCTACTTAAAAATAGATAAAAAATGTACTACGAGATTCCATTCCCTTCACTGGTACATTACAAAGTAGACAAAATAATACAAAAATAAAAAATACTCAAATATCTTAATAAATTATTATCTTGTACGTTCAAAAGCACAACTTCGTTATAATCCCGTCTACATTCTGACCAGCTTGCGTCACAATATAAAAACTTAAAACTAGTCTTCACAATCTCATGCGAATTCAAACCTTCTAGTCATCATTTTGCCAGGACAAAAGAAACTCTATCCCCTAGTCCGACAGTTCAAAGTTCACAGCTCATCAAGTCTTAGAGATTCTCCGCGTCGACCGCCATCTTGGAAATCCGCATCGCAACTACCCTGCAAATCAGATGCACAAAAAGAAGAATATACACTCGACAGTGTAGTATCCACACCTTGATCCGCCGCAATCCGAGTATTCCTCTTGGGAGTTTGTTTGGTCCGTCTCTATGTCCGATAGGTGGGGGTAGAGAGATCCATTTTGTGCTTTGTTGTTAACCTTTAGTCTTTTGACGTCGTCTACAACGGCTAAGACTACTGGCGAGTCTTGGGAACCTGAAATTGGAAAGGTTTTGGATTAGTTTGGTTCTTGGTTAACCATAGAGTTCATGTTAATGACCAGCCTGTATTGAAATTTCAAACGTTGTCAAAGTTTAATCGTATTAGATTTAATTTAATACATAGCTAAATTTTATTAGGTCTAAACAAGATTCATATTAATAAATTTTTTTTAATTTTTTTTTTCTATGTGTCAGCAGAAAACCGACATGAAATGATCTATTCTAGAAAACTTTGATAGATGTAACAATTTAGAAAGCTAGGTTGTCGAGGTGTCCCATGTTGTAATCGGTCTCGGAAGAATTTGCGTAAGACATTTGCGCAAGTTTGAGTAACTGAAGTTAATCGTGACGATTGGTTTCGAATAACTAACTTTTAACATAAAGAGAGAAAGAGAGGAGACAGATCGGCTCGGGATAATAACCAAGGGCGCAAAAGAGAAAACCGATACATAGAACACATGTGTTTGTTAGGTGAATAAATCTATCTCATCTCATCATTCTGATAATGACCAAGATATTTGTCTATTTCGTTTTTATTGTTATTCAAAAATATTATTTCGAAACCTGTATTCATGAACTCTGCATAAACTTATTGGCAATTTAAAATCCATGACATACCCTACATAACGATGAAACTAAATAAAAAAAATCGCTCAAAAACACGTACAGAGCCATATTATCGTGAACACGCTAAAACATGAGTCAAGACAAATATATCGGATGACTAAAATAAAACGGAAAAAGGTAACTGAGACGACGACACAAAGGCTCCTTTGTTAGAAGCGCTAAATGACGGTATTTGTTTTAGCGACTTTTTCTTTTTACTGCGTGCGGTCCTTATATGGGTTGGCAGGGAAAACTCACTTTCATTGACAATAGCAAAAAGGTGGGAGAGAAAATTCTATAGTCTATGATTTTCGACCGCCGAGCTGCGGCTGCCTAGTAAGGTAATCAGGTAATTTCGAAACGCGGCTTTTAATCAAACGAATTTTATAAATGAAAAAGTTTGTGAGTGCATATGTTTGTGATGTTTGATGGACATAAACGCTATTGTGCATGTGCATACCGTAAAACTGTAGACTTACAAACTAGTGACATGTGGCGGTCTTATTGCCAAGAGCGAGAGATCTTTGTACCTTCACTCGGAAACCACTCAACGGATTTGGATAAAATTTGGTATGATAGTAAGCTCATAGTAGCTCTGAATTAGCACATAGGCTACTTTTATGCAAGAACAATATATGGTTTCTATGGGATGACAGGGACCAATGGAAGGAGAGTAGGGAGATCTTTGCTCAACATTAGGACATATCAGGCACAAGGCAATAATTATGCGCTCCCGACCCGTGCGTGGTCCAACCGCTATGTCCTACTGGTTACCAGTAAGTAAAAC
Organism: Alcis repandata; assembly: GCA_949125135.1. Classification (NCBI taxonomy): domain Eukaryota; kingdom Metazoa; phylum Arthropoda; class Insecta; order Lepidoptera; family Geometridae; genus Alcis; species Alcis repandata. Next base: position 5,989,321 of record OX421243.1, read on the forward strand.
TATCCATGGTCCAACCGATTATACCAAGAAGAAGCTATAATAGTTAACCCGTGGTCCAACCGGTAGGACCACGGGGAAGTAAATCAATGAGAGAGCGGGTTACCCGCAACTAGTGTACAATTCAAACTTACTTCTCCGTTTAACAGGCTGCGATCCAATCACTTTGTCCTTGTCTTCCTCATTATTTAGCGCAGTTTCCGACTTAGTCTTTTCAAATGTGACTTTAGGCACGTTGGCAACGATCTCCGGCTTTTTGTTAGCGTTGGCTAAGCTGACAGTACTCCGCATCAGCGGGGCCTTGTCTGAGGGTTCTGTGTCGCTATCATCATCGGACTCATTGTGAGTTTCCGTCGGCTTTTGTTGCGCCTGAAAAGGGAAAATTGTGTTATGATTTAATTTTTTTGAATATAGATTAGTAGATAGTTATGTGCTGTTGGTTCGGTATTTGGGTTGGTTGGTTTTGTTTTTTATTTTCATGTCAAGGTTATGAAGAACATTGTTAACACAGTAAATGGCAGATCCGGTATTAATAAAAATTCAAGGAAATAGTGTGCATTATAAAGATTTTTCCCCAGATTAAGGATAAACTCAAAGTTGTACAAAAGCTGTAATAACTTTTTAAATAAAAACAAATTCATAAAAGGTCGATTTAAATAATCTAAACAATGATCTGTATTTTTAAATATATGTATTTTACTCGACAGGCAAGTTTTGCATGTTTGTCTATTCTAACTAGTTCTTCTAAGTGACATACCGCCTAAACGATTTGACTAATTTTGGACTACAAGATTCGTCTCTTCATAACCAGCATTTTCGTAACTTTATTTTCTTTTCAAGACTAATAAAATTGTGCTTATTAAATCTGTGATGTGACCCGACATTGGTCTACAACTGTAGCTAATATTCCTTGTCTAGTACACATTTATTAAACAGCAAATCGAGGAAAACCAACTCAAACTGGAGTAAAACTGTGTCTCGGCCAGATGAATTACACATTCTAAAACTGGTAATATCGAGGAAAACTGCGACTCTAATGTGTTACGAAACGTTTACAAATACGCAGTTTTGGAATAAGGGCAACACTACACCATGTAACCAATGGAGCGTAAAAATTTACACATGTTACTTCATACTTCGACTGTCCCTACGAACACTATCGAAACTGCAAATGGCATTATTTACAGAAGAGTTTAGTCAAAATTTGACCAAAATTAATAAGTGTGAAGCGTGTGTGTGTGTGATAAGGGGCGTCTAAACGGGCCATATTTTACGACAATTTGTGGCTGCAATACTGTGGCCGGCAACATTGCTAGCAATACCAGCCACACTATGCAATATTTTAAGGATGGCCCGGCATTATATCCACATATTTTTTGGTATGTCAAAATGTTTTTATGAAATCATGGGTTCTGAATCAAAGGCCATACTATTGCAGCCATATTGCAACATGTTGCCTGCAATTGATTGCTCAGCCATAAAATGCACTAAAATGTTTTTTTGATGGCTGGGCAATATTTGCCAATAATTGCAGACACAAATTGTCGTAAAATATGGCCCGTTTAGACGCCCCTATATGTACATTTTTTAAAATTATTTGTATTCCTAAAAGTATACTAAATATTCGTATACCACGAAAAAACAATGTAAAAACAAATTTGGTACAATGAAAAAAATCAGATTTTGCAGTTTCGATACTGTTCGAATCTGCTGTCGAGTTGTGTTATTCGAACATGGCTAGAACTATTGACTAGTGCAATATTTGCGTACCTTGAAGCTACCATATTTTTGAGTAGTATTTTGGATATTTTGGACCCAGTATATCGGATAGCCCTATCTTACAACCTGTACAACTATAGGAATTATAGGCTACAGGGTTAAGGAAGGGTATACTAAGCCAAAAAGGGCTCATAGTACTCATCAAAATGTCAATGACACTTGATGAAATGTATGGAACAGAAATTTTTTCGTGATTTCAGGCTTGGTCCCAAAGTAAAAGTTTTTTTGTTGGTTTTGTAGCATAATGTTTCAAGCCCACGTTAGTTTCCATAGTAAAACAGTAAAAGTTGTTCATAATGTTGTACTACGAGTTCTTTTCGGCTTTGCATACCCTTTCTTTATAGCCGTTTTTCAGTCATCTTGGTATGTTACGTCACACAACGCACTTACTTTTCTGACCCATATACGAACAACTGTACCAATATGATTAGATGAGTTATAGACCGCGGACAGGCTCATAACAAACAGTTTCGGCTACTATTATGTTATTGATGGTATTGAAAAGTGAAAGTGGTTTTGCCTAATCTATGGGAAATACAAGCTGTTGTAGTGTGGTGTCTAGTTGAGAAAATGATACAACTATTTTATTTTATCTGAAAGATGTTAAGTTTGTTTAGAAAATGCAATAATGGCGCTTCTTTCAACCCTTTTTAACCGACTTCAAAAAAGGAGGAGGTTATCAATTCGACTGTATGTTTTTTTTGACTGGGTGAATCGATTTTGATGATTCTTTTTTTTATTAGAAAGCTGACGCTTCCCATTTGGTCCCATTTCAATTTAGTCCAGTTCTGATAATGGTATCCATGAGAAAATCATATACCTAAGTCTTAAATTTGCATTAAGTACGTGCGCGACAAATAGATGAATAACTCAATAGTCGGTCTTTTGAAGTCGGTTTTTGTTTTTTGTTTTGTAAAAATAATGTTCTTGTTATTCGTGATCTCTTATCAGGGGAGACCTTTACGTAGCAGTGGGACTTTGAAGGTTAATTAAAAAAAAACTTAACATATTGAAAATCTAAAGAATCAAATCTAAACCAATTTGTAGTTAAAATTAAGCATTTGTATTTTGATTATATATTATGTACATTGTACATACATATGGGTGGTTATCTGAAATTTGGTTAACTTGGTGATAGCATCAATTTTCACAGATTTATATACATATATGTATAATATATTACTTTATTATATTTCACCTAATAAATTATATTAAGCAGGATGATATATTAAATGATCAATATTTGTATAATAAAGTAAAAACAGTAGTTGATAAAAACTAGTTTAACCTTGTTTGTAGGAAAAACAAAGTAAACTTAAAAAAAGGTAACCATACACTAGGGAAGAGCCAGAACTACATTTTATATGGACTTAATAATCTCGAAAGCTGTCCCGGGCCTTATTGAGACGGATTAAAGAAATCTCCGTGAGTCCGACAAAAACTCGTGATTCGCAGAGATCGGAGATACGAGAACTGGTTTAGATCAAACGTATCCTTGTACTACTGGTATTATTGAGCGTGTTATTAGAATATAACGCAGAAAATATAATGAACAAACAAAATATTATAATATACTTGTGTAAAATGTGTTAAGCTCAAAAAGAAAAGTTGCGATGATTTTTTTACTTTGTATATTGGCTTTTTAGAACCGTAATTATTAGGCTAGACGTTTGACTACATCTCAACTGATACATGGTCGAAAATATAAGCCAAGTATGAACTGGGAACTGTCTCACAAGTATAACCCAGGCGGATATTACCGTTATGTGTTTGAGGATTCCTTGGGGATGATAGCTAACCTATGCACTATGGTATTAGAAAGTGACACTATGGTAATATAGATATTGATCATGTTTTTTTTGATCAGAAGTTCTGAAGTATAGCACTGAGATTTAAACCACAACTCTATAACGTTGCATCCCAACGCGTCAACCATTGAGGTACTATCGCTACACAACTATCCAAATAATTTAGCATAAAAACTCACCTTATATTGGAACCTGTTATTGAGCATCTCCATTTCCTTTTCTCGCTCCAGCTTGAATTTATTAGCGATCGTGGACTCGCTGATCGTTTGCTCTTTACTGAACAAAGCCGCCAACTTCCCCTTTATACCACCCCCAAGAGAACTCTGGCTAATCGTATCTTCCTGAATCTCTTCTTTGGAAGCTGTCCTAGATCTATGCACTTCTTCTTTAGATCTTTGTATTTCTTCCTTAGAATTAGTTCGAGATTTATGGACTTCTTCTTTGGAAGGTGTTCGTTTTTGTACTTCTTCTTTGGAAGCTGTCCGAGATCTCGGTATTTCTTCTTTGGAAGCTGTTCTTGAGTGAGTTGGGGTGGTGTTCGCTGATTTTAGTTGTGGTTTTGGCTGGATAAGAGGTTTTGATGCTTGTTTGTCAGCTGAAAGTGAAGAAGTCAAATTAGTTAATAGTCAAGGTCTAGATAGAAAAGACAACAACTGAAATACGTTTCCAATCGACGCTTTCTAAGATCGAAGGATACAATACGATGTGAAAAAATTCGAATAATATTCGAAAAGTGTAATAAAAAAGCAGCTAAATTTTCTGCAATCAGGTAAAAACAAAATCTTCAAAATAATCATTATGGAGACAATCAACACCATTATTTTATATTTATCTCATAAAGCGCAGAATAAATTATAGTTACTACGGTTACAGTAAATGAAAATCCGTCGCATGGGGCCGAGGTCAACGCCTTTGATGTATTATACATCGACTTTAGACTTCGTTTAACGCCAACAATGAGGAGTTTTTGTTGATCTCCTAAATTCTCCAAAGTATTGAGTAATACAAGTTTTATTATCCATCCATCGAATATACACTTTATTTGATTAGGATACGATCTAAATTAGAATAGCTAAAGGCATGAGATATTGATGAGGAAGACGACAATGCAAAAACTATGAAGTATTCGACACGTTTGAAGTTCTTTGTCGTAATGAATATTTTGAAGGAACGTTTGCGAATTTTATTAGCAGCAATGGTTTAGTTGTTTTGACAAAGTACTTAAAGGTTTAAGAAGTTTGATGTTTTTAATGCTCAATCTATTGACGTAATGAATTGAATTAGGCTCGGATTAGAGTGTAATAATGATTAGGCTATTAATTTTGGAGTGGTTAATATTGATGTACTGGTTTTAGAGTTGAGATTCTTGAGATAGTCATTAGTCAAGTCAATCTGAATCTGAAGGCTTTAGTTGACACATATAATTCGAGTAAAAGTAAAGATTTGATAGTCTAATAGAGCGTACTGACAGAGGTACTGACTACTGATCTTTAGTAAGTTTAGCCGCAATCAATAAAGCTTCTAGTTTCTTCTAAATCTTTTGCAGAGATATCCAAATTACTTGTTAGATTAGTTTTAATAACACGGGACTCGGATGTTCAGATTTAACAAAAGTAAAAAGTTTAAAAGTTAAACTTGATTTCAAGTGGCTTTACCAATGGTAACTCAATTGTGACCACTCTGGACATTTTAGAAACCTTTAGAGCTGTATTTAGCAGCTGCAGGACAAAGTCATGTAAATAGTTATCAAAGAATAAGCGCTCCATCTTCGACCACATCATCACATCACCAATAGCATTATTCTGTGCCAATAGGCGAGTTGGTGCTCCAACGCAGACCTTGCGCGATACATGAGACCATATTTAAAATGGAGTTAACTGCAACTTGACAGATGTCTTTCTCGTCATCAATAAAGCCGCGTCCCTTTACAAGACCAGATATCTCGTTAAAGCCACTAGCTTACCCGGACGTCAAATATTTGAGAAGCAAACACGGACTGGTCTTGACAACCTTTCGTCTATGTGTAAAGTGTTAACTCGGCCCATGACGGGAAATTAATAGGATTTAAATTTTTCTTTCTAACTTCTTTATGGAAATGGAGAAACAGTGAGAGAGCATTTTAAAAGAAATATATTCAATGGCAGAAATAAATTGACTTTTTTTAAAAACTAAAATAATATATTTTTTGAATGCTTGTTTTTTAGTTTTTTAAATTATTTTGCATTTCATTTTTCCGTTCGTAACTCTTTCTCATTCTACTACTCTTTTTTTTAATACGAATAAGTCCGTGTTTGACCACCAGCTCGCCTAATGGCAACTACTATCGCCAGGCCAGTGAAAGAGGATTGTGGTTTAGACTGTTCCAATGAACTGTTATAAATTTGAGTAACAAAGCTCCTACATTTCATAATTCCAATTTAGCAATACCTTAATTAATATTTGTTGCATAAACCAGTTATTGGAGTCAAACAAATAAAAACGCAATCACTCGATTACCCGGCCGAATCATCAACTTTTACTCTTTTTTAAATCGTTCGTTTAAAACTTTTACTTTTTGTTTAAATCGTTGGTTTATCGATCGGCCGATTGTTTCGTTGTAGGTTAATGGTACGGGTTAACAAGGTAAACCTGAACATCTGTTGCCAAGATACTGGTTAAGATAGCGATGGGGTATAAAGCAGACGTTTTATGGAGGTGACGAAATTGACATGGGGTGATCGAAGTTCGAATTGATTGGTTTATAAATTAAGGTTGGGGACAAAAAGCTTGTATTGACAATTTATCGGAGGCTTGTTTTGTTGGATAGTGGACACGCTTTCAGATTGATTGAATTTTTCGAGCGAATTCATTAAATTAGACATAGAGCTTGGATTAGCTGAACCAGTTCGTAGAAAGGTTTTGTTTTTGCAAAATTTTAATGCAGAATTGATGTTAATTTAGATGGAGTCACGACAAACGAAAGGCTCAGAAAAGAAAGCCGAGGATAGGAAAAAATCAGGCCGAGCTTTGGGAAAACCCATGATAGAAAAAGTGGAATGAAATATCTTGTTGACGCTGACGTAGGTTGATTAATCATATGAGTTTATGATGATGCTAGTTGGTAATGGAGTTTATGATGAATGCGAGTTGGAGATGAGAGTAATGTTTTTTTTTATAGCGCGAATAAGTCTTCGTTTGATCACCAACTTGCCTGATGCGAGTTTATAATGATGCAAGTTGTTGATGAACGAGTATTCGATGATGCGAGTTGATGATGAAGTGAGTTTATGATGCTAATTTATGACGGTGCGAGCGCTCCCGACCCGTGGTCTAACCGCTTTGTCTGACTGGTTGTACCATGGATAAGTAAAACTATCCATGATGATATGAGTAGATATTTATGATCTTAGTTGAAGACGATTATGATTGGCGGAATGATAATGAACACAATAAAATGAGTAAGTAACCGTGAACCTATCAGTCCTGCGATCAGAGTTAGATGCAATTTACCGAAGCCAAGGGATTTGTTTAATTGCGGAAACTACGCAATCGTTTACATTGTTCTAAGGTTCAGGTTGTTTGACACCTCGGTACGTGTCGAAACAATGTCTTAGCTCGCGACGATTCGAGCTGAAACCGTGTTTAATGGGCTTTGTTAATGTCCTTATTTAGGACGGTGCTAAAGGTTCTACGTTTATGGTTTTCAAATGTGTTTTATTTAGGACAATGCTGAAGGTTCCACGTTTTATGTTTATTTGAAAATGTCTTTTATTTCGAAAAATTTAGTACTGAAAGATAAGATATTAGATTTTTATGGTTTACAATCTTGGTGATTGCAGTTCAACAGATGTTAAGTGACTCAATGGTCGAAGACAGTAGCACGCTTGTCTAGATACTCTACCTATTGAAATAGTAGAACAGTAATTTTAGTATTGAAGTATTTTTAGACGCTTTTTAGTCGACGTAGTTTTCTTGAATGAAAAAGTGATGAAATATTTAATCTTTAGATTTAAGAGTAACTTCATAATAATATTTTTGTATGTTACTGTTATGTGGCCGACACCTAAACTTATGTCTCACTACAAATCTGATGGCTTAGGATTATATATTACGCAATATTTTAATATTTTATGCCTATAGATCTTTTTATAAGTTGAATCTTTGATCTTTTTATAATACCGAGGGTCGTGACACACTCACAAACTACATTAGTAGCTATGTATATTGTATAGTATAGCATGAACTATTACAAAAGCTTTACAAAATGTTTACTTGAATATCATACCATGCAACATTGTAAAAAAATTGGAAATTTACATTTTATCAAACAAGAAAAAGCTACTTACAATTTACAGAAAATGTCCAAGCAACACAATTCAAAGGTCCACTGTCAATCGATTTTTAACAACCACAAAAATACAATGAAGCGTGTCAAACTGTCCACAGTAAAACTTTTTTACTTAAAAAATTATAGCAACGAAAAAAAGCACGTGTCACGTCAAATGTCACTGGCGGATAGCAAACTTTTTTATCGAAAAAATAAAATATTTAAATTTGGAACGGCGACAGGCGCGCGCGCTGGTTAACGCAGAATGGCTATTGCACAAATCGACAAACGCGGGTCCACCACTACTCCAGCGATACCGTAAGGCGATTACGTAAAATACAAAACAGCGATTGATATCTAAGAGCGATCGATATATCAACATTAAGGTCAGTGTCGTGGGACTTTATTTGACATTTGACTGTTAAAATGCTGAGATATCAACGATTCGAAAAGCTTAATTTTAGGACCCCATAGACGATTCGATTTATTTTCGAATTGACGATTTTTAACGCGAATCTCTCTTTGACATAATAGAAGATGTAATATAAGATGTACTTATTGTTTTTTAAATTTGAATTTGAATGTCACTTTTGCACGATTCAGCAAGTCAAAAATTCAGGCGAACGACAAGAAACCTTAAAAGACCGCGAAGACTTTGAAATTGATGGTTAAATACTTGAGACTCAGTCTTATAATTTACCCTTTTTTATTTCCCCTCATAGCCAATGCTCGGGCATAATTAACCGACTTCCAAAAATAGGAGGAGGTTCTCAATTCGGATGTTTGTATTTTTTTATGTATGTTCGTTCGGGCATAACTCTGTCAAATATAGACGGTCTTGCAAATTTTTTTCGAATTCGAAAGGGGTTTATAATGGACATTTTGTTCTTTATAAAATTCATCAATTTTCCAATGATTAGATAATAAGAGAGTCTTGACGCAGCCTCCACCACCTATTGGTGCAATATTGTTGCATATTTGCAACAATATTGCACTGATCAAGCTACCAATATCGCACTCATCAAGCTACCAATATCGGTCTCATCAAGCTACCAATATCGCACTCATCAAGCTACTAATATCGCTCTTATCAAGCCACAAACATCTAAACTGCACGCGCTACTCAAGTCGCAAGTAAAACGGATCGCAGCTTGTGTATGTGGCCTTACTTGTTACCTTTTATAACACCTTTGTCTCAAGCTCGAGCAAAATCACATCGATTTCGAAATCTATTGACTTTACTTTTGAAGTATCGACGTAGGACGCGCGTAGGTTCAAATTTCACATCAATATGATAAGTATTGTAAGGGCTTAAGGGTTATAATCCGATAACACTTTCTCTCGTGTTGCAATGTATTTGGGTTGATTTATGAATCATCATTATCGATTAGCCTTGTGATTGGGATCGTAACATTGGGATGCATCTGGTTTCGTAGATAATGCAAGTTGGAAATACGAACATGAATTTTAATCGCTCTTGCCCTGGACCACGTATTTTTGTTGTTTAAAAATTGGCTCTATTAAAACCGATTTTAAATCACAATACAATTTTTGTGATGTCTACAATTATATCTAATTATACTATTTAAGTTATTTAACACATTCAGAAAAAGATCTCAAAGTAGCTTTCGATGCAATAAACGTTTGCAAGTTCTACATAATATTATTTTTTTTCGAAATCTTCGTTACAAATTAAGGTTTTTTGAATTTCATTTAGGTGCTGTTCAATTATCACACGTCTATATTTTATGTGATCCAAAGTTTGAATGAAACCCAATCAACCCAACTTCAAGTAACTTTAACTATTACTATGCGATAGTAAATAGTTAGGGAAACGTAATCGGCCTCCGGATCACCACTTCCGAAATCCCACGGTCGATATCCGACTACAGTTAAAACTCGGTACCATTGTCACAGCTTAGTAGTCAACGGCCATTAGATTATAATAGAACTATTGAAAGGGTAACACTATAGAATACCATCAGTATGGTCATTAACTGTTTTTGAAAACGATTTTCTTATCTAACAAAAAAATAAAAAAACAATCCCTACTAATATTATAAATGTGAATGTAAGTTTGTTACGCTTTCACGCGAAAATTATTTGACCGATCATCATGAAACTTTGCACACAATATTCTTGGAAGTATTAGAAGTAACATAGGATACTTTTTATTTAAAAAAAATTGACCGCGTGTGAAACCGCGGGGTGCAGCTAGTAACAAATAAAATATGAGGAAAATATTTGATCCATTAAAATTCGCAATCAAGCCAGCGACATAATAAATTCGGGTTATTTATCTTGAATCGAAAACTATAATTTCCGCCGGATATGGACTAGTTTATCAAGGAGTCCTAACACCTCATTCATGATTTCCACTCAATGTAATTTCGACAATATAGTCTTCTAAATTGCGTTCATTAAAGTAGACCATTTCTCAGATCCCGTTTTATACCGCGAATGACCGTAAAGGTGAGATTTTCGAGTGCTGACGCGACTTAGGTCTTTTTCTCTATGTGTCCATACTACATATAGTTTACTTTGACAAGCCAATAATACCGCCACAGGTTACGTACCAGTTAGTAAGGCTTTTGTCACAGTTTCACGCACCAATGGTCAGTTTTATTCTTTTATACAGCTGTCTATTACGATTCCAATGGACAGTGACGGCGGTATTAATTTCACTGGTTTAAACATTACAAATCGCAGTTATGTTTCTAATCGGATGATTAGCAGTCGTTAATAGCTTGATTGTAATTGGTTTTTAAATTAACGGAAAGACGATTAGTGACCCAGTTGGTGACAACAATTGGTAGTTATTTTTTGCACAATCTTTTTCTGTCATTTTTAATTACAGCTTTGGACTGGTTATTTATTACAATGAAAGCGGTTGCAGAATAATGGCCAAGAGGTAAAATGCGACTGCGAAGTTATATACCTCGGTTCGATGGCTTTGGCTTTGCAGGACGGTATGAAGGCAGTGGATGCAACTGATACAGTACCAGAAAGATAGACTATTCAAAGAAACCATAGTATCTAGTGGTGGGATAATTAGCTACAATCATAAGAATTTAAGTTTTGAAAACATAAACCAAAAGAGGCAACAAAAGCGGATGGACAAGACTAACAAGGCACGAAGATAAATGGCAGAAACAAAATAAGGGGAATGTCCACTTCGCCAGCAGAAGTATCTATAATACTGCAATAAAAACAAGAGTCCCGACTAGGAAGCCTATACTCAAAATTTTTGAATAAAAGACAGTAAACGCTGCCCGCATTTCAAAAACCTTTAGATAGAACAGTGAATGAATAACTACTATTTTTCAACTACAATTTCCCTCGGAAACCTGGTAGGTAATAACATATCGCAACAACTCATTTCTGGCACATTATTTGAAGTGCTTCACTTAGGAGACAGTCAATTTGAAATAACGACCCCGTATGAAAGCGAAAAGACCCTAATGAGGTACTGAGGACTTTGAAATTATATAGCTTACCGTGGCATTATGTTTTGTAGGCCACAATTCGGATGTTCAAATCAGGTAGACTTGGGAAATTGTAGCGAGAATTAGAGCTTATTAAACGGCAATTTCTTATGGCTTTGTGCCAATTATACGAATATTTAATTTACTTTTAGGAAAACAAATATTTGTATTGAAAGGATTTTTTGACATTTTTTTAATCGAGTAAAATTTATATTACGAATTTAAACTTATTAACTTAGGTCTTTTGACTTATATTATTGTCCTGCAGTTATGATGCTGTTCGTAGCGGAGTCGATTTGTTACGAAATCGTCGACCCAACTTCGTCGTTATTTTTTAGCCCAAATATCAAAGTTTTTATTCCGTCTGTCGCATGTCGCTTCCGGCTTGGGGGGGGGGGGGGGGGGGTTGTTATGTTGTTGTAATAAGAAACAACTAGGGCTAACCATTTAACGCGTCTTCCAATGCTACCTATACATAATAAGTTAATTTGAGAAACATTTTTAATAACCAGCTTTTATTGCATTGTCATCGGAGTTACACACGTATACCAAGTCAGTACAATCGGACCTTGGGAAGTGGTTTAAAATTTAGTTGCATAATTCTACCCGAACTAACATTGTGTTACAAGTTAAATGAAAGCTTGTTAAAACTGAATACGTTTGTACAAAGAACATTCTAACATTTTTAGATGTGATTTTAGACAAAAGATGTCACTGACTCGCTCTTTTGTACCATAAAGATAGAATCAGTTATAGCCCAGTGGAATTGGACGAAAAACGAACCAAACCCAGGAAAAATTATAAGTAGAATTTTTCCTTCGGAATTCGGTAAGGACATTAGAGCATTCAAAATAAAAATGTAAGTTGTAAAAAAAAAAAAATATTAATAAAATATTTCGATGCATGCCTCACCTCTTTTCCGGGTGTTAAATGAAATAATATCGATCCTACGAAAAAATTGATTAGGACAGAAATTGTAGGAAATTCAATTTCAAACAACTTTGGTTATTACCATTTTTCGTGTAAAATTGAAAATAAACGAGATATTTAAAAAACAAAAAACCACCCTTAAAATCAAGATGGCGGAAGATGCAAGACCACTGGGAATTCGAAAAACGAAATGAAGACTCCCAGTGACCCCCTCTAACGAATTTCGAAGGAAAAATTCTACTAATAATTTTTCCTAAAATAACAATTCGGCTGGGCTATTAAACGTCCAAGAATTTGCACACTACATGTGTTACTTTGACTTTCTCTCCGGCCTGTCACTTTCCGGAATTCCGGATCGATGAGTGTCACAGTTACAAAGATTCGTTCCGTTATGTCCGGCCGAACTAGTTCTATTGAATGACTATTGTCCAATTTCTAAGGAGTTGAGTTACTGCTTTGTTAATTATTCATTAAATCATTATGTCAAAGGATGTTTTTGATTTTAGCGACATTGACTTGAAAAAATTTTGCTCTTTGGTTGTCCTTTGTTTTTTTTAATGACTGCTTTGAATGTCTTCTAAACAATGTGACGCCTTCGTAACGTAATTGCCTGTTCTGTTTTTCGGACGATGATCTGGAAGTCATCAATTTTCAGGCGATTTATTGACCTTAATTAATCTTATCTATCATACAAAAGTATCCTATATGATAATCCATAGTATAAGCTGCCTCCATACCAAAGGATGATGGGCACTTCGTCCCCGGTGTTGTATCAAGTCATGACATATGTCATTCGAAAGAGCATAACAATAGCATTATTTAATTATAAGACACCAACCCTGAGTGACGTGCAGGGAAAAAGATATGACGGTTTTTAGATTCTAAAAAGTGCTATTTTTTTTCGTTTTAAAAACTATTTTATCGAATTTTATTATCGTGTATGCATTTCCTGTGACTATTTTATCACTTCCTTATAACAATTAGATAATAATAGTTTGTTTATAAACGTTTATAGAGTTGTAATTATTTTAATTTTATACTGGCACATGCCAAAATCCTTACATTGCTGATTATCGACAGTTTTTGTCTGAATAATGCCATAATATGATATCGATTTATTATTACCATTATCAATATTTGAAAAATTAAGCGAACTTACCTGTAAGTGAAGTCTGATTAAGATTATAAGTTGTCTTGTCGAAGGGTTAAAAGCCCGAACCTATCGTCAAACTAGTTTGTTTTTTTAATTATCTCTCCCTTTACCAAGACACTATAAAAGCGAGCGAGATGAACTTTAAATAATGGTTACAGATAAGAGTAAAGGCATAGAGCAGAGAGCAATCATAGACTAAATGCAGAGAGTTTTACTTTTCAAATGCTTTTGACTTTAAAAATAGTGGCCAATTAGGCCTTCTTTGCAGAGCCAGCCATGAATTTGGCTCAAAGCGTCACAATACTGCTAACGGTGTGAGGTACTATCGATAAAATCGGCTTGTTTCGACATTATTGATGTTCTAGAAAATAATTAAGAAATCTTATTGAGAACCGTATTTATTGAGAAGGGTAGTCGTGCTGAATCTGACTACATGCCTATCCCGATCATATTCATACTCTGCAAGACAACATACTATGGAACAAGCTCCTGGCGTACCGAGAAGCTAATGACCTCGTAAGTGACTGGCAGTACGGATTTTGCTGAAACTGGTCTACTGGTGATCTTACCACTCACATCTGAGAGACTATTGAAAACATGATGAAGTGCTCATATCACCACCGACAGAGGATGGTAACAGAGGTAGTTTTAGTAGGTATAACCCCACAAAAAATCCCCTTGACCCGGTTGCCCCCCAACGCAGCCGGTTATTTTCTTAAGGTTTCCCCCAGTCTCAAAAAAACCTATCCATAATATACTATCCATCAGTAACACTACTTTCGAACTGTGTATCTTATACTATACCGATTGCAAAAACTCGTGTTTTTACTGTAGGTATTGCTTTATTATTCAATAAAATGTCATAGTGCGCATCAAACTTAACCAGGTTAGTACCGCCTCAATCGAAAACTGCCAAGAGACAAGCTTATGCGCTTGACCATGGCTTCTCTCGGAGGCTAGATTTTTCATCCGCTGAACCGCGCGTCGGATATGCAACGGCAACGGTTTGTCGTCTGCGTACCCAAAAACACCAGGCTTTAGCAGATAATTATAGTGAACAAGGAAAAGCGTTGTGGAGAGCACCGACCCCTGGAGAACACCAGCCTTGATATCTTTTAAATCACCGATGACCACTGCTCGAATCAAATAATCCCGCTGGAAGTTCGATATCCATGCAACAAACCAAATGAACAAGCCAAACATAGGGAGCTTGCTTAAAAGGCTTTTATGCCAAACCCTGGTGAAAGCTTTGCAGGTGTTCATGGAAACGACTAGCTTTTTCATATGTTTTTCAGAGAGGGCATATTCAGCTACTGGATACATAGCGACTGACATAAAATGCCTTTTATCAGACAGCACTCTTAATACTCTTTATTTTTTGCAAACTATTGTCAAAATGACTTCTACATGTTCCATACATTTTGTCGAGTGTCATTGACATTTTTCTATGGAACAGCTGAATTTTTCCCGAATTTCGGGTAGGTCCCATAGTAAGTTGTTCATAATGAAAATAATGCCTACTATGAGCCCTTTTCGGCTTAGCGTACCCTTTATGAATAACCCTGGATTCAATAATAAAAGTAATTTTTGACATACATGTTAATAAAATTCCTTATAATAGATTTAGAGAGCAAAAAATCAGCAATTTTTTTAAATCTAAAAACGATCATATCTTTTTCCCTGCACGTCATTTAAGGTTGAGTCATACAATTAAATAAAGCTAATATTATCATCTTTCAAATGACATATGTCACGACTTGATACAACACGGGGACGGCGCCCATACAAAAGTGCCCATTCTCCTTTCATACAAACAGTTTAGCCTTTTTAACCGACTTCAAAAAAGGAGGAGGTTATCAATTCGACTGTATTTTTTTTTTTTTTTTTTTTTATGTTTGTTACCTCATAACTTTTGACTGGGTGAATCGATTTTGATGATTCTTTTTTATTAGAAAGCCTCCCATTTGGTCCCATTTCAATTTAGTCCAGTTCTAATAATGGTATCCATGAGAAAACCATAATAAGTCTTAAATTTGCATTAAGTACGTGCGCGACAAATAGATGAATAACTCAATAGTCGGTCTTTTGAAGTCGGTTTTTGTTTTTTGTTTTGTAAAAATAATGTTCTTGTTTGCGTGATTGAGTAACAAACATCCAAACGTACAAACTTTGGCATTTATTATAATATTAGTAAATTAAGATACGATAATAAAAAAATATTGGATCGACGAAATATTTTTATAATAAAAATCGTGTGTCGAACCTGGACAAGATTGGCACAGGACCGGGATGAGTGGCGTACAAGAAGAGAGGCCTATGCTCAGCAGTGGGCGATAACGGGCTGATGATGATGATGAAGATAAGATTACATTATGTTATGTTATAAAGAACACGGGAATAGGTACTCTCGTCAAAATTAAGAAAAATATATTTTAATATAATATAAATAAAAATATGGTAAAATCTTAATCTTCTTAATAATATATAAATCTCGTGTCACAATGTTTGTCCTCAATGGACTCCTAAACCACTTAACCGATTTCAATCAAATTTGCACACCGGGTGCAGTTCGATCTAACTTAGGAGATAGGATAGCTCACATCTCAATTTATAGTAAAAAACATGAAAAATTAGAAAATTTAAGTTAGCATCAACATACTACGGTTGCTATAGTTACGCAATGGCTTTTGACAGGACAACGTCTGTCGAGTCAGCTAGTCTTAATATATATAAATCTCGTGTCACAATGTTTGTCCTCAATGGACTCCTAAACCACTTAACCGATTATAATAAAATTCGCACACCATGTGCAGTTCGATCCAACTTGAGAGATAGGATAGTTTAAATCTCAAATTATAGTCGCAATTTTAATTTATTGCAAATTATATATATACTGATAATTTTTACTATAAATTGACAAGTTAGCATCAACATACTACGGTTGCTATACTTACGCAATGGCTTTTGACAGGACAACGTCTGTCGAGTCAGCTAGTATAATATAAATTCCATAGTAAGATAAGATAAACCAATAGTACACATTGGGAAAGTTCTATTCCCATACTAAGCAAGCCCTTAACAGCTTACTACCTCGAGACGTCATTAGCAACATTTGTGGACAATAACCAGTAATTACGATACTCGTATTAGCATTTCGAGGCGGGCCTCGGCACGCTAGCTGCCGTAATCGATTACCATTGTTTTGTGAATACACTTAATACGATAACTTAGGTTCTGCGATGGAGACGTCACGACGCGGACGGTTCGTGATGTAGGGTTCGAAGTGATAAGCATGAACTGGGTATTTTTGTTAAAATTAATAAGGGAGACCTCACACCATATAGAGTTAGATTTATTCGACTAGTTTCTGTTTCTATTACATTCGGTGGTCTTTTTCAAGAAGTGATTACGAGCGTGATGCGCGGCGCGTCCGAATAAACTGAATGTCGACCAAGAATTCTATCGAAAAGTACGTAGTATGTATTCGATGGATGAATCTATGAAAAACGGGACAGCGTCCTCTATCGGGCGTAAATAAAAGCTCCATTTGTTCATACACCTCATACATTTTTCTATTAAGCTATTGCTGTATTAAATTTCACCACCAACGTCAACTCCAAACCAAATAAGAGGTCTTCAGGTGACCTAAAAAGTTTTGCCACCAAGCATAAGGTAGCCCTTTCCTCGGACTTTACAAACTTTATTTTTATTATGACATGGTACTAAAGTACCTCACATCACACCAACTCTTTTAATGTCCAAAAAACTACAGGAAGTGTTAAAAATAACAATATTTTAGGATGACATAGTTGTAAGTGTTAAGTGGCCGTCTAGTCGTCAACAGCTTCCGTTTGTTCCCGTTATGGTGAAAATAATAAGGATATGCGAAGTGACGAGTCAATATTGGAGTCCGTTTTTCAGGCAAACTGTGTCAATACGTCATTTTTACTGAAATTTACTGATGATTTAGCTTAAAAATGTGTTAGGTTAGGGGGTCAACTCAATATTTGTTTTGAAATCACGAAAAAAAATGTGCTGCCATGGAAA
This sequence comes from Alcis repandata, assembly GCA_949125135.1. Classification (NCBI taxonomy): domain Eukaryota; kingdom Metazoa; phylum Arthropoda; class Insecta; order Lepidoptera; family Geometridae; genus Alcis; species Alcis repandata. Next base: position 6,006,826 of record OX421243.1, read on the forward strand.
AATATTAATAACATATTTTTTCACCATTTCAGGGTTGGACCCATTGTAAAAGTTGTTTATAATGACGAGTTCTGTGTGTGTATGTGTATCTTTATAACTCTGTATGTACTCGTATGTACATAGATGACGTATAATTGAATGATGAATTTAAATATCTGTTACTTGTCCTTGTCTTTGTGTGTGTTCCATGGCATCCCCGACACAGGTAATCCTAGTGGGAAGCTATGAGTGTGAAACTTTTTTAACCGATTTCAAAAAAGGAGGAGGTTATCAATTCGTCTGTATGGTTTTTTTTTAATTTTTTTTTTATGTTTGTTACCTCATAACTCTTGACTGGGTGAATCGATTTTGATGATTCTTTTTTTATTAGAAAGCTGACGCTTCCCATTTGGTCCCATTTCCTTTTAGTCCAGTTCTGATAATGGTATCCATGAGAAAACCATATAAGTCTTAAATTTGCATTAAGTACGTGCGCGACAAATAGATGAATAACTCAATAGTCGGTCTTTTGAAGTCGGTTTTTGTTTTGTAACAAGAACATTATTTTCAATCAATCATCAAAATCGATTCACCCAGTCAAAAGTTATGAGGTAACAAACATAAAAAAATAAATAAAAAAAACATACTTACAGACGAATTGATAACCTCCTCCTTTTTTGAAGTCGGTTAAAAATAATGTTCTTGTTTAAATTTATATATGTAGATATTAACGTCAGTCTCGTTCAGGGTTTATACGATGCGAATCAACCATTACTTTCATTGAATTTTTGAATTTTAATCAGGAATCTTGCCGAAGGTGATGCAACAGTGTCGCAAGGACCCACGCGACAAGGAAAACGTTCAGCTTGTCAGGTAGCTTAACCAGTGAGCACCCATTTCCAAGCAAATTTCGCATTACAAAACTATTCTGAGAAATTGAGAGTATGCGGAAAACTTGTGCATGTTGAGTTTGAATTAATGTTAAAAATGAGTAATGAAATAATTCTGTCGTTGAATGGTTTTATTATTGTTTAGTAATTGTGTTCGTGGAATGAGTTAAGATCGTATTTATTTACAAAGAACTTTGTTAGGTGTATTTCTGAAGTTTGCAAAATATTGTTCTTTTGAATTACAAGAATATATATTGTGACATTATTAATACAAAAAATTGTCTGTATGAGATACTATCTCGGTCACTGTCGCTCTTATTAGAAATGTCATGGGATTGAGAGAGACATAATTTCGAGCGCCCAAGAATAAAGTTTCTGGCATATTGGGTACCTTCCTTGTTCAAGATTAGGATTCTTTTCAAGATCACATTTTAATTAAGACTTTAATGCCATTACAGGTAGGTATAATTTGAGAGGAAATTGCCATCATAAATTAAACTGTAATAGCTCTAACTGTAAACATTTTGGACATAATTACTGATTGGTCAGCGACGCAAAAAATTAGACATATCTATGATATCAAATTAATATAATATTGGTCCAAACTTGATCCCTCATGCATAATTCATTTATTACTATGCAATTAACAAAAAAACTGATAGCCGATCAGGAGCTTATTCTGGCGAGTTAGATATCTCGACCACTGTCGCGCTAATAGAAATATCATGAGAGTGAGACTGGCATAAATTATCTCGACCGCCCAAGAATTGGGTCCCAAACTTTTGGAGCCATCAAAAATATCTAAACAAAAAGTGGATGATATGTTTTAGCAGGATAGATTCGCATTAAGAGAATGTCTAGACTTAGACAAAAAATCTTTGATTTTTAGAACACCTTTATTATTGGTAGCGTAAGAGCTAGAATCGATTAGCTAGTAAGAACTTTTTGTATAATTAACCTTTAGATTCTGTCTTTAAAGCAAGTTCTTTTGACATTTTGAACTTTTGAAAATTTAGTCTTACAATAGCATAACATATTCACCAATAGGCTATTTGACTGATTTTGAAAAACTGTTTTAAATTATTCGTTGGCATATGATTAATACACCACATGTATATTTCTGCGAAATTTGCAGTATTTTTCGTATAATACTGTGTTAAAATTTAAATTACAATATTCGCGCTAAAAACGCTGTTTCGGTAATGGCGGACGACATGTGATTTGCGTGACGTCACAGGCAAGTAAGCAAACTTTATTCTTTGACAAACGTCAAACTTGTACCAAAGTGTACATTATAAAATCACACAAAGTGTCTTAGCATTTAACAATGTTTACCTGCGTGTGACGTCACGCGAGGCGTAGCCAATCACAGAGCGTTCTTGTGGCTGAAGAATTTTAAAAAATAATTTGAATTTATTTTGTTTATTTTGAAAAATCTATAAATATTTTTGGATAAAACAGAGATAAATATGTTTTTTTATGTTATTACCTAATAGAATGACCACATTTCGTAGCATATTTTTAATAGTGTCAAATAGCCTATTGTATAGGTATTAGGTACACAACTATGTTCAAATATGAATATCACAATGTTATCTTGATCATTCCAAACAACTACCGCAAAATATTTTACGTCATATGGTGAAACCGACATTTTCGGAAGTCCCTATTTGGACCAGTCTCGACACAGTCACCACCTATTTACCTTATCACAAAAAATAATCCCGACTTACAACCTATTCGCAAAATTATCTCATTCTTTACCAAAGTACCTCCAACTAATTATTTTTTACAATCTGCTATCTCATGCGTCATTCGGCTGCAAGTAGGTTAATCACCGACAAAGCCTTCAGTTCAGTCGAGGCTCAAACTAGGAATTTAGCAAACTGGGACTCTAAAACTTGTATTAGTTTAGTTTACCTCAATTGAGGAAGCCTCGAGTTATTATAAGAATTACACGAAATTGGTCACAGATTATAAACACGCCAATTACGCGGTCATCACTGCGGTTGCGTGCCGGTTTATTTATTGTTATACTCCTCAATGTTGACGTTAACTATTACTATAGGATATAGAGAAATAAATGTGACTAACCTTTTTGATCGCCGTGCAGGGCTTTCGCGGAGGGGGCCTGTCCGAAGGGCGCTTTAGGAATAATAGCAGCGCCCTTATTCTTCTCGAACAAAGCTTTCCTTTCCCGTAAGGACATTTCGGCGGGGTCCTTCGCTTTCGGGCTGCCGGCCTCGAACATCGCAGCTTTGGATAACACAGAGCTCCGGTCGACATTTCCGTTCAGCTTGGGAAAAAACTTTTTAGGTAAAGGCGAGCCCTTCTCCGGCACCGGTTTGTCGTCCGGCTGGTTTGTTTGTTTACATTCGTCGTACGCGTCACGTTCGGACGCTCGTTCATTGTTCTCTTTGTCCTTATCACTTTCACACTCGTCCTCGGACGAGGATCGCGCGGGCGGCGTCGGCGCTTTGTACTTTTTAATAGAGGGTTTCTTCGAGACTGGCAGCGCCGGTTTCGCGGCCACCATTGTCGCCATCTTGGGGGCTGCCGCTGCACTGGGGGTTGCGACGCGCTTCGGCTCCTGTCGGGCGGGATCGGCGCGTTTCGCGTTGAAGTCGTAGACGAGCCGTGATTGGGTGGCCGAGACGCGCCGGTAGCCCTCGCTCTCCTACGATTGGACAACGGCGACGGGTTGCGCAGGGTGAGCACGTGCTCGTATCGATGCGGCGATACACAGACACTAACTGGGTTAGGAAAAGGGCTCGAGGCGAAGTTGCATCACGTATGACGAAACGGTAATTAGCTTAGAAACAAAGGCATTCATTCATGATTTTAGCGTTACGTGTTATGATCGCGGATCGCGTGTGGACGCGTGAGCCGTCTGTGGCGTCCGTCATACAACTAAAGACTGCCGGGGCGCCCGCTGGATCACACGTGTGACCAGACCAGCTGATATTCGACGCGGCTGTTACCCCATCATTATCCTAAATTAGAGGAAGTACGGGTTAAGGCCCCGCTCACGGCCAGACCTATCTCTTCTGCGCATTTCCAATATTTTTGACGATAACAATTGAGAATCAAGTTCAATTCATTTGTTCAAATACGGGTACATTAATGTACACTTATGGATGTAAAGAAGAACTTAAAAATCAATAAACAAGCATTATTTAATATTTTTTGAAGCAATTTGTATTTTGTTCTGTATTTTGGCTTTCATTTTAAGATAGAAAATTATTATTTCGAGATTCAAATTAGCCAAAAATACAAAAAACATAAAAAACAAAGTAATTCTACAATACATTTATTTTTCTTCAAAATTATAAAAGTGTGCGAGCGATATAGCCGATGACGGACAGCGGGCCCTTAATATTGGCCAGCATAGTTTTGTATGCAAAGCACGAGAGGCATTATGTTAATCTTTAATTAGTCATTATCATTTCAAAGTGGCGTCCCAAGGACGCCCCGAGGGTCATGGGGTTCATAGTCTTAAAATACTCAAACAACTTCTGGCGTGAAATGTCATGTGCGAAAACTAGACGAAGTTAAGCAATGATTAACTTTAAGCAGGCTTTATAACGCCCTTCACGTTTTGGTAAACATCGCGGATGCACGTTGCAAATTACTGAGCAGATGTTTTTGGTAACGGGGGCGGCGCCGCGACATCTGCCACCCTTTTTATGGCTTTTGTATCGAATTATGGATAATAATATGGTTAAGGAATTGTAATTTACTATTCTGGTCTACCAAGTCTTAGTTTTTTATTGCAAGCTTTTATTTAGCTTGCCCTGTTTGTTGTTTTGGTTTTTTGGGTCAAACTTTGCAACTGAATTATGAATCACTTCCCGATGTCCGATTGACCTCAAATTTGATGTACATACTTTTGTTACTCTGATGACAAATTATTGACAATGCAATAAAAGGTGGCTTAAAAAATTACTTGTTTTTTACGTTGTAATTTGTTTGGTATTCAATAAAGATACGAATTATTATGTGGCTTAAGACTACGTCATATTTATCACAGTATAGTTAATAGTCCAAGTGTTAGAGTTAGCACAAACGGTACAATAACAATCATTGTTGGAAGATTTGGTTCGCAGGTAATGATGGGAAAATAATGGGAAGTGAGTCATATTTCATCATACTTTATCATACGGTATAGTAATAATGGTGCGGTTAGAAATATACATACAGGGTTATGAGGTACTAGCTACGCCTCGCGGTTTCACCCGCAGTTTCACGGATATAAAAAGTAGCCTATGTGTTAATCCAGACCATGAACTACCTTCATTTCAAATTTAATGTAAATCCGTTCAGCCGTTTTTGCGTGAAAGAGCAACAAACAGACTCACAAACTTTCGCGTTTATAAAATTAGTGGGACTTACGAGTATGTTAGGTGCCATTACGTCACGTAAGCACTAAACGTTCGTCCTTGCTTTGCTTATTTTTGATGACTCCCAGGGACGGGTTTAATGGTGATTTCGTTATAAACACAAGTTATAAGGTTAGGGTGTAATTAGGTGCAATTCAAGTAAAATGTAAGCACAAAGAGGATATTTGCTTTGCTCATTTTTGATGACTAGGGGACGGGTTGTATGGTGATTTTTATTCTTTTACTTTTACTGCATTTTTTTCTGGTCCTATAAAATACATGCGAGTACGTTAAATTCTAAAAAATAACTTTTCCGATGGCACCATTCCTGGACAAAGATTTTGTTCTAGACATTTCGTTGAATTTATCATTCAGTTTTCTATGGCATAACTATGTTTATTTTGCGAAATTTGTGTCGCACAGTAAAAGTTGTTTAGGATTATGACTATGTATTTCAAAGTGTTTTGGCTTGGTAAACCTCAAGTATAACCCTGTACTGTTGTTGTTTATCAGGTCCTTTTTTATCAGGGGGCAAAGGTCTGCTTAAATTCGGTTCCTTTCCCGCTTTATTTTGTTTTTTGATGTTAGCAGACACTTACGCACACATTTAAATACATTATATCACGTCACACACACATCATCATCCTTCAATTTAAATGTTTACATCTTATCTTAATATATATAAATCTCGTGTCACAATGTTTGTCCTCAATGGACTCCTAAGCCACTTAACCGATTATAATAAAATTTGCACACCGGGTGCAGTTCGATCCAACTTGAGAGATAGGATAGTTTAAATCTCAAATTATAGTCGCAATTTTAATTTATTGCAAATTATATATATACTGATAATTTTTACTATAAATTGACAAGTTAGCATCAACATATATACTACGGTTGCTATAGTTACGCAATGGCTTTTGACAGGACAACGTCTGTCGAGTCAGCCAGTAGGTATATAAAATTCTCATGAAATTTTGTGAGCATATTGAGTAAGTAGGTCTGAGAATCGGCCAACATCTATTTTTCATACCCCTAAGTGATAAGGGTTGTCCACCCCTAACATTTATTTTTATTGTTTGGACTAAAATTTTATTTTTTTATAATGTGCCTTTATGTGGCATTAAAAAATACATGCAACCCTAAATTTTAAACCTTCTATCACCAACCCCTAAATTTATATGGCAAAACAACGTTTGCCGGGTCAGCTAGTTGTTTATAATATTTAATTTATCGTGTTTCCTAAAAAAAATTGAATGAGCACAAACCGAACTATAACAAAACCAGCGCTGAGTCCTAAGGTCCTTGTCCAAACAAAAAAATTCAAGGTCATTATAATCAGTGTACTAAGGCTTTTAAAAATAGTTTGTTTTGTTTAATTTTTTGTAAAATAGCAATTGTGTATGTTTTTGTTATTAACCGACTTCAAAAAAGGAGGAGGTTATCAATTCGACTGTATGTTTTTTTTTTTATGTTTGTTACCTCATAACTTTTGACTGGGTGAATCGATTTTGATGATTCTTTTTTTATTAGAAAGCTGACGCTTCCCATTTGGTCCCATTTTAATTTAGTACAGTTCTGATAATGGTATCCATGAGAAAACCATATAAGTCTTAAATTTGCATTAAGTACGTGCGCGACAAATAGATGAATAACTCAATAGTAGGTCTTTTGAAGTCGGTTTTTGTTTTTTGTTTTGTAAAAATAATGTTCTTGTTTTGACTTTCCTGGGCGATGTAGTCGCTTAGCGACAAAGCCCTTTAAATAAAATAAAGTCATAATCATCAGATGCTTTTTATATTAAAGTTTGGAGGTCAGTATGCTTAACTTTGAACTTCGAAACTTCAAGATAGGGTCAGAAACTTAAGAAACCTCCTGCAAACTTTTAAACAATTTCGTTAGTAAAGCTCAAATCCAAAAATGTTCGACATAGCGCGACAGATCGAACATTTTTGTTTGATCTGTCACCATGAGGGAACAAAACTGGGGTACAGATCGGAATAATCCGAATTCCAAGAGCTTCAAACTGGCGACAAAACAAACAATTAAAACGCATTGTTCGTAGGAAACTTTTGGTTAGGACGAAAGGGCTATTTAAATAACCAAACATCAAAAGGAATTAAGCCTATTAACCAATTCTCCCTACTTTAACTTTCGGATATACTTCCGACGCTCCCCAGTTTTGAAAGTCATTGACATGGCTTCGCCAGAAAGAATGATGCAGACGCATTGTTCAAATTCTTTACATTTACTGTAATAAGTTGTGGAAATATTGGAAGAAATAAAATAAAATTTATTGAATAAAGGTAGATCTACGAAGAAAGAGTGTTTCTACGGACAGCGGTCTGGTACCATTTGGCACGAACATCTTAGTGCAGTGGAGGCTCATGCATTCAAATCTATTTATTTTCGATAAAAACTTTTTTCGATCGTCCTTTTTTTTCTTAAAATGTTTTGGTCTTAAAGTTTTATCTATTTACAGGTAATTATGTTCTGTTAATATGATAGTTATTCTATCACACACTCACATATTATAAATAGAGTCCTCAATCGCGCCGTAAGCCACGAACGGATATTAGGTATAAACCAGGCGACGACGATCGCTTACCATCAGGCGGCCCATTAGCTTGTTTGCCACCTATGGTATAAACAATAAACAAAAACCCCGATTCTGGTGTGTCGAGGACAGAACTGTCCATAAACAGCGCGGTTCCTTATTTCAAGCTATAAAAATCTTGTAAAGCAGCTAGTAAAAAAGGAAAATAATCTCAATGCCTTTGAAGTAGGCATCCCTGCGTGACTGCCTTTTGGTGCCATTAAAACCAAGGAACTAATAAAGCAGTGCGAAGTTAGGCTCGCGCACACAGCACCGCAACGCATAACAAAAATCCTCCTGCATCACTTTCGTACATTTTATATGAACAACCGCATACTAAGGGCGGGCCGCAGCGCAAGAATTTGTATTGAAATGCCGCTGCGGTGCGGCCCGCCTTAATGTGTGCGAGTCTTTACTGCCCTTTTTACGGCCCGTTAGCGCTGTTTCGTTTAAAGAGTATTGTTGCGGCATCACGACTCGAGCTCGTCCTATGGCGATGATGCAGTGATGGAACTTCCTGGATCTTACGTCAGTGGTAGTGTTGGCACGTCGAAAGTGCAGTAAGGGGTGTTGACACGGGTCTGACGTAAACAGACAATGTTGTTTATAAGATGATAAGTTTTTCACTTAATAACTTACTTTTTATACATTTTTTAAGACAGAATGATAAAACAGTAGCAACACGACCAAAATGTAACATATTATGTCTGTACTAATAAAAGTGGAGATACACACGACCGCCTCACTTAGCCGTAGCCAAAAACCTACAATGCAACTGAACTATACTGGTAACTGTATTTGAATACAATTCCAACCTCAAAAACAATCAATCAACGCAAAAAGACACCAAGAATGCAAGCGCGAGCAGAACAACCCGATCATAAACTGTAAGTAGTCCCTACTGTCATCCTGAGAACAGTTTGTTGAACCAAGTTTTTGCGCACCATTTACCGGCTGATGTCGACTGTCAGCAGTTTTTATTCCGCGAGTGCTTTGAATCGTTTAAGCTTTGTGCAGACAACGAGCAAGTCAAAAGCGAATTCAAGCGATGCTACTTGAACCCGGGATTGTTAGCTACGTTTGCGCTTGGTTCGGTTTTGTTGCTGGTTGATTGGGTCCGGAATGTGTTTGCAAACGCCGCGCTGCTCTTAACCTGCTTTCAGTGTGTCAAACCCTTTAAAGCAGAGTGCGACGAACCTGCCCAGACGATCAACCAACTCGTGCAGACACTGTCATTAAATAAACAGGTCAAGTTTATAAGCAGGCTATGTTCGGCTCGAAAAGAGCTAACATGAAAGACTGGCCCGGCCCCCGGCGATCCCAAATTAGATAGACTTTTTGGAAATAATAGATCACCGTAAAGTCTAAACACCACAAAAGTAAAGACAGAGAGACCCAGTGCTGCGTTGAGGAAGTTCTACAGAGTGACGAGAGTCCAAAGACATGGAAGAACATCGTAGATAAACGAAAGGGCTGAAAGGGGTATAGCGCCGAAAGAAGTAGACATTATTACACCATGTAAGTAGATAAGTACTGGCCTAGATAGAATTGGGTACAGTCGGATTATGTAGAATTAAACCTGCTAAAATCCACTCAGTGGCCCATATCTCCACAGAAACGCACCAGAAACTTCCTAGTACATTCATTGAAACGAGTACTGATCTACCAAAGTCCAAGGTCATATATAAATTCAAGGTATAAGATAATATACAAAAGGATTTCCTATTTGATCCCACGTAATCAAGTTTTCAACTCAAAGCAGCCGAAACAAACACACAGCAAAAAAGAAGTCTAATTTTAGTTTATAAAGATTACCACCATCGCATAAAGAGGTTTATTTTTTGAAGATTTTCCCCACAGCAAAAAGGTTCTAATTTTAGCATAAAACTTCTAGGCAAGCACGTATCCAGCCCGTGAGAACACAATACCTATCCGTTCATGAGGTCAGTGGCTCGCCGGTGCTAACCGCACACTTTACAGGCCGCAGAGTCACGATCTAAATACTATTGCTTTTTATGCCTGTGGCTTAGGGTTATTTCGCAGGCATTCTTTCGTCATACTTAACGATTTTGTTTCAGGATTTTTCTAAAAACGGAATGTATCACTCATTCAAATAGATTTTTTGACGGAGTGATACATTCCGTTTTTAGAAAAATCCAGAAACAAAATCGTTAAGTATGAAGTAAGAATGCCTGCGAAGCGAAATAACCCTATTGTATTTTTTTGTTTGGTGTTTTTTTGGCTTTAAAGTTTGTACCTATTTGAAACTGGATACAGTTATTTTCATTACTTTTCTTTAATATTTCCGTAAATAATCGTGTTTTGGGGAAGACATGAATTATAATTCTAATAATCTGTGAGCCCACGCACACTGAGATCAATTGGCTAATCAAGAATAGAACTTTCATTATCACCATCATCATAATCTTTATTATGAGTTTTATTTATTTATCGAATATAGTGTCGAAACATTCTCCTCGGCCGAGCACTCGTGTTGCATAAACAGTTTGACGAGGCGAGACAGTCACTAGAACCACGATTTATTTGCTCGGTATAATGTGCTCATTTACTGTCTCGCCACTGTACTCGTTACGTGTAATCAACCCAATAGCGTGGTCGGGACCATAATCCGATGATAGGTCAGATGCAAAAAAAACCGCTACCCCATTGTGAAATTAAATCAATGAACCGTAACTACGATTCTCATAACTATGAATAAATTTACAGTGCAGAACAGGTTACGACAATTATCATCTATTCACCGTTATACTGAGAAGTGATCATTAGCAGTCGCAGACTTTAATTTAATGGTGATGACCTGTATGACATGGACCATCATCATAGACGAATACTTTTTACAAGCTTTTATTTAACTTGCCTCGTTTGTATGAGTCGAATCTTGCAACTGAATTTGGAACCTCCCGATGTTCGATTGAGCTGAAATTTCGTATACCTGTGTAACTCCGATGACAATGCAATAAAAGTTTGCTTTTTAAAATATATTTTTTTATGATTTATTTTAAAGTACCGTAACATGCAAAAAGGTAAGCTACCTTCTATGAGCTCTGTGAGCTTTCGGTAAAGGAAAACAGTGAAGGGGCTGGCATAGCCTCATAGCGACTAGTCGCCTGTCAGTCTATCTGTTTGTATCTATCTGTCACGTTTGTATAAAAAACATACCCCTATAGAGACTGCAAGTTTCTACGTCTCCATATTTATACCATAGCCCCTATACTGCGAAGTAAGGTAAGATAAGCAACAAAGCACGGGTCGGGACAGCTATAGAAAGATACCTGATACTTTTTATCGGTTAATTTTGCTGCGTATTGTAGAGATTACTATTAATCTCTACTATGATTCTGGGTGGTTTTAACACGTGTTGATTTTATGGGCATGCCTTGGATTGGTATTGTTGGTTTGTAGAGACTGTTTTATGACATACTCGTAAATAGATATACCTATCTAAAACGATAGATACAGTATGGATAAATTCTTTATTGTCAACATTATAACTACAGTTTCCTAGTAGTTGTCTACTAGAGTGTGTTCAATAAACATTTACTGTTTTTCCACTTTTGTGGGGTAAGTTTATTTGCCGTTTATTGCATTAATCTGTGATTATCATCTATCACAAAGAGAATGCAAGTAAGTCCATGTACATACATCCCAATTTTCTTCATTACCGATTTTTTTTATGTCTAACTAAATCTTCCTCGGTTATCTTCAAGAACGCCTCAATGCGATTTAACTTGGCGGACTTTGTTATAAGTTTCTGCTTTGCTACATTTTTGCAACCCAGAGCTTTGCCAGTCAGCATGTCGGCTACGCACAATCTTTTGTTTTGACTACAAATAACCATACAAAGCGACCAAGTTTTCAGCAGAGTTAAGTGGGAGAGCCACTATCGTATGTTCTACATATCCGACAGATTTCTTTCAGAAATTATTTGTTCTTTTATTTTGCCAACTCTGCCAAGTCGATCGTGGATTCGTGTAACCACAAGTTCAGTTGTACAATACCCATGCACGCCATATGGGAAGCAACAGTATATTCAAAGTAGGACAAGTTTGCGGAAACGTCCCGTAGACGCCGGTTGCGAAACAGATGACAACTTCAGAGCCAAGCTTCGAGCGTCTGCTGGTTTAGTTATTGCAAAACGAGTTCACGCTGCTAGGTGATATTTGAATCTACCAATCCGCACTTGTCAGCGTGGTGGAACACGGCCTAATCACCCTTCGAAGGTAGACCTGTATCCCAGATTAAAGGTCGAGTAGATATGTTAGATAGGTGGTATTTGGGAAGCCGAAAATATTTTTATAATTCACGACTTGTTTGCTTGTCACTCTTTACGGATTTCTTTTTGTTTGTGAACATTTGTGAGGTTTCGTCAGTATATGTTTTGTAATTGTAAACGACGAAAAAACAAGCAGTTTACATTTTAAAGTCTCGACCAATATCTCAAAACTTTACTAATAAATAGTATTTTAGCAAAAATCGTCACCAAAAGTGAACTTACAGTCTTCGAATGGTTAAGTTTATACATATCAAGTGACCTGACCAGCATTGATTCAACTTATGAATCGCAAGATTCCAAGTTCATACATACCCTCTGACCACCCAGGCTGGGAAACTTAATTTTATCCATGGAGCTCGAAATAGTCGTAAAGCGACGCGGCGAGGTAACTATCTGACTAGTTTCGTGCCGCGGTTCTACTTGCGTGGACAATCTTAGAAGAACAATATTGTCCTGGGTTGAGGTGTGTATTTTTGTTAGTTTGTGTCGTTGGTTGGTTGTGTGTGTCGGGCTAGCCCTGGTGTCAGTGCTTTTAGGCCATCTAAAGTAAAGAATTAAAAGTAATAATTACATTTGTTTCATTCTATTGCTTTATAATAAAATACCTTTTCAAAGTCAAGAAATCAAGAAGCGTTTTGGCAACTTTTTCTATAAGCTTCTACCTATTTTTTCTCTGTGGGCAAGCAATGGTTTCTGTATCCCACTTCCTCTATGGTATAAATGTGAAAGTTATTATATTCGGATATTTGTTACCTACTTGATCATGCAAAAACGGATTTAGCTGAATTTGGTATGGAGGTAGTGTACCCTTTTTTTTTTTTTTTTTTGGGGGGTGGGAAATCATCAAATGACCCCTCCCACTCTTTGGGCAGAGCGGAAGGGAGTGTCAGACTTCTACTGACCAAAAACCACCCATGTTCCTTCTACGCCCTTGTGACGCCGAGGCCGCGGTAACTTCTACCCGCAGCCCCGACGGGCATGGGCCCTTTCGGGCCCCTTCCATGTTGCTGACATCTCTTTGAGGCGCGCGTGGAACACGAACGCGCCGTCGACACGGCCTGTGTCGTCATAAGACGGACGGACAGCGAGCTAGCCCAATAGCTCAAGGTAGTGTACCCTGGATTACCACATAGGCTTCTGGCACATGAAACTGCGGGCCGCAACTAGCCTATCTTATACATAAGTCTCACCATAGTTAGCCGAGCGTAGTTGTTCTGTTTAGACGTGAAGGACAAACAAACACACTCAGCTTTATAATAATAGTGGACATTTGTCCCGGCTCGTGTTTATGTTTCCTAGAATAGCTTGGGACGGCTTGGGGTGTGGCTCATGCTTGACTATGGTGTTAATTCTAAGTCCATTTCTAAACTAAAGTTGACGACTTCAAAATTGTTGCCATTTTTGATCACAATTTCAAATTTTGCAATAAATATTTTGATGAATTGATAATATTTTTTTTTAAGTTTTAGTCATGTCAGATTAGTTTGGTAAAGTATAGAAAACATTTTAACACAGACTAAGATATCGTAGTACAATTTTACAACTACATATTTCTTAAGAAGTAGATCATCGACATATTCCTAGTGGGGAGCTATGAGTGTGAAACGTTATTCTATTCTATTATTCTATATACGAGTATACCTTCCGAGCTTCCGACACTTACATAAAAACTCAAGAAGAACTTTTCTTACAAAATTTTGTTACTTTTTTAAACGCGCGGTGGGTCCATACCATTCAAAATTTTGCCCGAGGCTTGTAATAAAACCAGGAATCTGCGCAAGCGCATACCATCAAGTTTTTAAAGAAATAATCGCATTTTATGCGCTCGAGTGGACGCTTTTGTGTTCCATTCGGCGAAGTTTTTGAAAGGGTTTTATTGTACTAAATGGAAGAGTTGAGAGGTTTATTGTTGAGAATGGAGGAAGCTGTGCTTATTATATTGTGGTCGATTTTACGAGCTCTTTTGTTTCAGTTTTGAAGTGTTGAAACAATACGAGGAAATTTGGTAAATATTATCTACAAGTATAAGCTGGTGGATTTCGAAGAACGATATTTTTGAAAAGACATTTCGAAACTTGAAGTACAGTTGGTATATATTATCTACAAGTGGTGCTGGTGGCGTTTCGGAGAACCAAAACGAGTTTCTTGAAAAGATATTTTGAATCTTGGAAGGTCATTTGAAGAGTTACCAGGGGTTACCACGCGCGAGGAAGTCAACTACGGCGGAAGCCGGAGCTACCCAAGCTACCCAAAACTAAAAAGCTACCTACCCGATATCATAGTTGCTTGTCTCAGATAGCCCGATAGCTATTGACACGTGTGCTGACGTGCATTGAATACAGCACGAGTTTTGTGGGTGGTTTCACTTTTAAACCAGACGAGCGTGGCGGTCAAGGACGCGACAAATTACACGTTTTTGAGTAATTGTCGTGGGAAAGGAATTTATAATTTCATTTTGGTTTACTAATTTTACGATCAGAAAGAGTGTTACTTTGAGAATAGGTTTTCTAGCTCTAACTCAAAAAGAGTTATAAGATAGTATGTGTTAACACACGTGTGTGTTTGTGTGTGTAAACTAGAGCCATTATATTATATGTATATGTATTAGAATAGTATCTGTTTAGATTACGTGCGGCAGAAGTGAGCACTGCGACAAAACTTTAGTGGTTTCTTGGTGCAAAAAAAACTATGTTTTCAGTGTATTGAATATCTGTGTGCTTGTTCCATCGTAGTTCCCAAACGAATGGACCAAATTTGATGCGGTTTTTTTTGTTTAATAGGTGACTTAATAGAGCCTTCTTAGCTAATTTATTATAGAAAATTTGTTAAGGCGTTTCGTGATTATCTGTTCTTTTCAAGTCTAAAAAACCATTTAAATCTATGTAAATTTTCTAGTCTGGTTATGTACGTGTGTCGGTCAGCAGTAAAAAACTTATACGAGGCTGATAATATCTCGTACCCTTTTAAGAAGGTTGCGGACATAGGATGTTGAATATAAAACTGATTTTATTACAGGTTTGTCGCATGTTAATTTTAGTGGCAATAGCTCAGTTTAGCTTCAGATAGCAGGATCGCCATGTTCAAATTGGAAATCTAGAGGCGTGAGCTGCCATTAAAGGCTCAAGGTATAAACATCGTGAAAAGATTTGGTCAACTATGCGAAGGAAACTTTGTGAGGAAAATTGTCCTTCCAAAAACTACTTTTGTTACATGAGTTGGATATTCAATTTTACCACCAATCAAATTAAAAAAATGTTAAAAATGTAACTTGGCTGTTACTGACTTTTTGGTAAGAATGAGTCAAGAGATGGACTGAATAACAACAACGCACGGGTCCAGTGGGCCTAGCATAAAATCTAACGTCCAATACGTAGCGAATATTCAATAGACCATTATATGAAAAATAGGACAGCGTGTCGGGCGTAAATGGTAACTACATAATAGGCCCAGCTATTGGCATCCTTGTCTAATGGCTTGCAATGATAAGGACAGACATATTTTTAGTTAGTTTAGATCTGTCTTAAAATGCCTTCAAACTTGGACCTATTATGTTCATATAATTTTCTATCGAATATTCGCTACGTATTTTACATTAGAATTTATGCTAGGTTTACAGTTTAGGGCTATAGACTATAGGCGCTTGTCCGCAAAGCATGCCGCATGCAAGTGGTGGCCTTTGGGCCACCTTTGAGCCAGCAGTGGTCATGTCAAGTCACGCGCATTTCGCATATTACCTGTTACCGTATCTTGATGATATTGGGGAAGTCCACCTCGCTAAACTAGCTTGGTCAGGTGTGGTTGAATTCTGATCCCGGATATGACTTTCCTACCTGTTTGAATCATGATTCAACAACCAAAAACGTCTAGCTTTAGTATAAACTAGCTCATTCCTGTGGCTTCAATCGTATAGTGACTAAACTATGTTATTTTATTGGTTTTTTAGTTGTCCTAAAAATTCGATAGTGTTTGTTAGTTAGGCTTTTACGCCTTAATCGCGAAATTTTGCATATACATAGCCAGGGTAAAGCGAGAAGGAAAGATATACAGAAATATGTATTGCTCATAACATTAAGGGCGTCCGCTGCGTTAAGCGGGAGCACGGCGCGGGTCTCCGTCGCGGGGACCCGCGCCGTGCTCCGTCGCGGACAAATTTAACCCGTCGCGGACGCCCGCGACGGACTCCCGCCTCTCGCAGCGCCGCCAGTACAATTTCGATCGCGCGGGTGTACAGTCGATTTCATGGATTATTTGTTGATATACTACCTAGCCAAAAGACGACGTAGACAAGAGCGACCGCCAATCCGCCCATATGTCACGTCTAGATTGTTGTGTGGAGAATTTATAACCAAGTTTACGTTATTAAGAGAAGATGAGAAGAAATTTAATAATTACTTTAAAATGTCAACGTCTACATTTGACGAATTATTTTGGAAACTTGAAACATATTTGAAACGTAGTTTTAGTACTTTGAAAGTAAAAAGTGTATCAGTTATAAAGTAGTAGTTAGTTGTTTAATGGGTGGCGACATTGTACTTCTACAATGACACGTTCCGTGTCAATAATACTCATTGCTTACAAATTATGGATTAGACTGTACGAGCACGGAACGTGCGGCACGGATAACACAACGGCGCTCACTGATTTTCCAAAAACATCTCCGCTCGCGTACTCCGTCGCGCGGACACCCGCCGCCCGCGCCGCGTGCGACGGGCACCCGCTGCACGCAGCGCTGATCTATGGAATTACAAGAAACAGCACGCCGCGCGGGCGCCCGCGCCGTGAACCCGCGCGGACGCAGCGGACGCCCTAAATCAGTAGCAGCTTAAACAAACATAGGGTTTGAGCGGATATACATACATACATTTCCACGTTTAAAAACTTTACCCTCTTTTAAAGCTATCGCGTAAATATTACATGCTAAATTTCTTCTATCCACAATTCCACACATTACCAAGATAGACTAAGGCAGTGATACACGTTTAGATCAAGAGCACAGATTAGTAAATCGTTCGTTTAGTATTCCATACGGGCACCGGGGCATTGGCGGCGCTTCTGTGATTAGGAGAAGTGATGCGTGAAGTTGTCGGCGAAATGTTTATTGTAAAATTGCTATTTAATGGTCAAATAATGTTATCTCAATAGACTGAGTGACTAGTCCTAGTGTTAGAATCATTCGTTTAGTATTCCATACGGGCACCGGGGCATTGGCGGCGCTTCTGTGATTAGGAGAAGTGATGCGTGAAGTTGTCGGCGGTGTTTATTGTAAAATTGCTATTTAATGGTCAAATAATGTTATCTCAATAGACTGAGTGACTAGTCCTAGTGTTAGAATCATTCGTTTAGTATTCCATACGGGCACCGGGGCATTGGCGGCGCTTCTGTGATTAGGAGAAGTGATGCGTGAAGTTGTCGGCGGTGTTTATTGTAAAATTGCTATTTAATGGTCAAATAATGTTATCTCAATAGACTGAGTGACTAGTCCTAGTGTTAGAATCATTCGTTTAGTATTCCATACGGGCGCGAATCGAGAACAATGCAATATTTTCCCAATTTTTTTTATATTTTTTTTTAACGAGAACTAGTCTGCATTTGACCACCAACTCGCCTGATGGTAAGCGACGATGCGGTCGAAGATGAAGCACGCAGACTTAGAAGATACCTATTCACACCTATACTGGTGTCGCACATGAAACTTATGGAGCAAACAGGTTTTTCTGATGGTTTGAAACTAGACGTCGACAAGGTCAGTCAGACATGTAATTGTTTTGATCTATAGCAAAGATAAGTAAAAAAGTTTTATTAGTATTTCATATATGTGTGCAAAAACGTCGGCACTTTTGGAATAAGCGAGAAAATATCTGTAAAATAAATATTGTCGGCTTTACTTTTAAACTTTAGATCTACTGGTAGTATAAAAACTGACACCAGGACTAGCCACTCAGCCTATTCGAAATTACTTACTTTCGAAAACTCAAAATTCAAAAAAATTACTAATTTACAATGAGGCGACCCTGTTTTCTTTACGAGAAAAAAACAGCCGTTTCATTTAAAAATGTGCAACTGATTTTTTTTTTAATTTCGGGGCTGACTTCTTAGTACAAAATGTTTGTAAAAAAAATATGAGTACAATGACCTCTTTCCGGCTTAGCATACCCGTTTCTTATAGCCCTATAGATTGTATAACAGTTAGGAACTATTGTAGCATTGTTTCAACACCCATTTCGGATACCTAATTATACTATTATTGTTTGTTTACAATTACATACTCGACAGCGAGTACAGTTTATGGAACTTGATATTTTTAGCGAGTCACATGTCTACGTAAAAATTGACTCATCCTCCGCTCTACTGTTAAGGTGTCAGCGGGTGAGGTACAATTCGAAGAGATTCATTATAAACTAACTTAACAAACTAACTTAGGTAATATATATGCTATATTTGATAAACAAGCAAACGAGCCGTCTGAGTTTTGAGTTTTCGAAAACCATTGAAGGGTTCGTTAAGCTCCATACATTACAATAGATCCTTCACGTTTTTGCCAAGGCGCTTTACTATAATGTGTGCAGCCGTACGAACCGGTTGATCGTTTCCAAAAACCCTTATGTTTTCTCTGCTAAAACTATCAAAACCTCATACTAAGGGTACTGATAAATTAATAAGCGACCGCCTCTGTGTACCTGTAACACCGGAGGCGTTACGGACACGTTGCCGACCTTTTTTCTTAATAGGCTTGAGACGAGCAACTTTCCCTGGTAATAAGTGTCAACTGCCCAAGCAGAATCGTACAAAATATTCCAAAAATAATACCTCCTTTTGGGGGCGCATTCAGGCAAAAAGGCATTTCTGTGCGCTGTAATTTTTTTTATTTCAATTTTTATACCAAGATAGGCTTCCGTCTGACCGCCATCTCGCCTGATGGTAAGCAATGATGCGGTCTACGATGGAGCACGCTTAAATCGTCTTAAATTTCCGATGATATAACGCCTACGTAAAATCTGTTAGCAATGCCAATGTTTCTCTGCAACTTTTTAAACAGGAATACATAGATCTTTACTCGATTTATTGAATACCATAAATAATAACCGTATAATGCAACTTCGCCGTAAAAACGTCACCGATCAAATCGATAATCAATCGAGTCACGTGCACGTACAGAATAGTATCGATTCTGTCATTTTTTAAATCGATTTTTAACAATAATTCGAGATAACCGTCACCATTGACCAATCGTAAGAAGCTGGGTTGGTTAGTTGCGTATGGATACTAGAATTTTGATTAGTAACATAGGATCGATTTTGAATGT
This sequence comes from Alcis repandata, assembly GCA_949125135.1. Taxonomy (NCBI): domain Eukaryota; kingdom Metazoa; phylum Arthropoda; class Insecta; order Lepidoptera; family Geometridae; genus Alcis; species Alcis repandata. The sequence continues at coordinate 6,026,267 of OX421243.1, forward strand.
GTTTTCGTACATGGATTCATTTCGTACTTCTGTATTGATACGTAATGTATTTAAAATAAATAAAAATAATGACTGTCTCGACTGTTTAAACTGTTTTATAAACCGAGTACTCGGCCAAGAGCACTGTCTGACCACTGTACTCGTTACGTGTAATTAACCTATAAGCTATGCATTTTTTTACTTTTTTAAATAAAAATATTATCAAAATGAATCCATGACAACAAAAATGTATTTGATACCAAATGGAAATACTCACCTTTGTCGTTTTTATATCATTTTGTCCTTGAAAACTTGTTCCCAAACTTGTACGAATTTATATTACTTCGAGATGAAATGGCTAAATCAATGTTCTTTGTGTTAAACGTGTTTTTGAATAAAACGACTAAAATTTTAGACGAAAAATTGTCTAAGAAACATAATCTTGTTATTTACAAGGTATACAAAAAAGAAGCATACCGATGACAAGAATTATGTAATTTTGTAACAAAATTAAATAAAAAAATATTTTAGCCTTTTTTTAGATCTTTTATTAGTCGTAAAAAGACAAATACCAGTGTAAAATTAAAGCAATAGTTTGGATCAGCTTGTTTTGTATCTAATTAGGGGTCTTCATTTACTAGGCTTGCTGATATTGTATCATTATGTTTTCCGTATCCTCTAACTTCTTTAAGACTTATTTTTCTTTTGTACTCAAAGCGACATTTACGCCATAAAGAACCCCTATTCTTTATGGCTGATATTTTTTCATAATGTTGTTTCCATACCCATTCTCTTTTTTACTTTTCTTTATTACGAAGTTAGAGAAACTTTCTCATTTCTAGATATGCCACAAATATGAGACCCCTTTTCTCATTTGCTGACACTCTGTAGTCACATGCATTGGGTATAAATGGCTGGAATACTTAATATCTAGGTACTCACCAGCTCAGCCACAATCTGCTTGCCAAGCCGCTGGCATTCGTTTGTTGGCTTCGTGAATGTGCGAGAGTTGACCGGTTTGCTTGTCTGGAATAGTAAGTAATCATAAATCTGTTTATAACAAAACAATAAAAATAACAATGAGAATCGATGACACCTGCAAAAGTATAAAACTGTTTCGCAGGTATCAACAATCTCCTCCAAGAGTTTTGCAATAGTTCCGATTTAAAACAAGTACGGAAAAAAGCTTTTGTTATTTATCTTACATCTATTAATGTTGTAAATGTAAGTTTGTATGTGATATTAGTTACTCGATTACGAAAAACGGCTGAACGATAAACTACCTAGATAACATTTAGGGATGTTGTGTTGCGCTTTATTGCTCTTATTACAGTTTCAGAAACAGTCAGTATGTAACTTTTAACTTAGAAAACAAGAAAATTAATGTATGCCAAGCATGCTCCGTAGACCGCATCATTGCTTACCATCAGGCGAGATGGCGGTCAAACGCAAGCCTATAATTAAATAAAAAAAAAAAGTAATTTAAAATTGCGATTGACATCTTCAGATGTGGTGAAGAGAAAGATTAGGGATATAAAATACCAGTGTTTTATGAACATTGATACAGCGGGTCTTTTATATTTTAAGATGGATTTTAATCATACCTGTTTAGACTTAGTGGCAGTTTGCAAGACTTTGTTGATATCGTTGATGGAGTGAATGGATACGTCCAATGTGGACTCGTCGGCTTTCGGCTGCGACTTAGGGGCGGCTTTCGGCTGGGGTTTAGGGGCGGCTTTCTTTGTCGTAGGCTCAGGGTTCTGTATAAAAGTACATATATTGATTATTATTAAAAGAAAATAGAAAATAGGTAATTGTAAAATGTAGTTTGAAGCAAGGCACAGCTGCGAGAGGATCCCGCTTGTAATTACTCCTTGAAGAAGATCACATGACCGAAACTATTTTCCCATGTCATTAATAAAATAAAGGGGCTCATGGTACTCATCATTATGAAAAACTTGCACTATGGGACCAACCCAGAATTTGCCAAAAATACAATCTGTTCCATAAAAAACTGTCAAATTGTCAATATGTATTTTGAAATGACACTCAACAAAATGGAACATCTGATTAATTTTAACAAAATGTTAATTGACTTCGAAAGTAACATACTCCACTTACAAAGTTATGGTGCGTCAGATCATCCTCCCAGTTGTTGATCTCATCAGCCAAGGCAGCTAGCCTTCCGAACTTCTTCTTGCCCTGCAGCTCTTGGACCCTCGGCTGGGGCGGGCCTGTTGGTGGGGTGTCTGATGTGAACTCTTCCTCTGTTCGGTGGATAGGGGATGACAGTTGGGGGTTGTCTGGAATTTAAATGAAGGTTATTGTTACATACATAGTAAAAATTTAAGCTAATACATCTTTTGAGTGCCATTAACACTTTCAACTGCGGCTTATAACCACATGTGCTAGCCTTAAGTGCGGCTAATAGACAAATGCGTTGTTTTACGCGCCTGGCTTGTGTAGCCGCATTCGCGTCGCACAAAGGAAACACAAGGTATATGTTTTCCGCATTCAAAGTGTTAAAAATGATGTATAATAGATGTGATTTGTTATTATTATTGGGAATGGAGGCAATAGGTCCCGCACTGGCTTCCTGCAAACGCTGCGCTTCATTTGATATGATATGTTTGTTATGAGATTGTTTACTATCTGTAGCCCTGTGGTTTTCGTTGATTTCAATGATAAAATAATAGTTAAAAAAAAACTAAAAAAACACGCTTTTTATAAAAAACCGAACTAAAAAAATAGAAAATAAAATTTTATAAATTTAAATTAAGAATAGGGTTGAAAATTTCAATAAATATAAATTAATAATAGTGTAAATAAATAAATATATGTATTTTATTTTTAAAAAGCGTGGGGTGCATGGGTCAATAGATATTATATATTTTGTAGATACATTTTGTATTGACAGACATGAGTAGAGTGATTAGCATTTTGATAATATCTTAGAAAGCACCCCACGCTTTTTAAAAATAAAATACATATATTTATTTATTTACACTATTATTAATTTATATTTATTGAAATTTTCAACCCTATTCTTAATTTAAATTTATAAAATTTTATTTTCTATTTTTTTAGTTCGGTTTTTTATAAAAAGCGTGTTTTTTTAGTTTTTTTTTAACTATTATTTATTTTTCGCTTTTTAGTTCGATTTGCTAACTATTAACCATTATTAATATGTACAAATGTGTTGGTGTTATCCGATTTTGGCCGTCTGCTCAAGTAAATTAAAAATAAAATTGATGCGTAACAAAAAATATTGAGCAAAAAGATTTGTAGCCGCGTGGTTTCGATCCTCAGACCTCTTAAAATAAAATTGATGCGTAACAAAAAAATATTGAGCAAAAAGATTTCTAGCGCGTGGTTTCGATCCAGGGACCTCTGGGTTATGAGCCCAGCACGCTTCCACTGCGCCACTCTGTTCTCTGACACGAATGACGAAATTACCATTTGCAAGTTAAACGGTATTAAAAGTTAAAGAAACTTTATAGAAAAAGCGTGTTAAACAAATTAATAGTTAAAAAAACTAAAAAACACGATTTGTTTAGTGTATTGTCATCGGTCCTCGATATATCTACAAAGTTTGAAAGAAATCTGACCGTTTCAAGTGGGTCAAAAACGCGCTCAAAGGAGTCGGTTACATACAAACATACAAACATACAAACATACAAACATACAAACATACAAACATACAAACATACAAACATACAGGTGAAGCTAATAAAAGCGTGTTAAAAAGTAGTCTGTCAATTCAGGGTGCTAGCTTCCACCATACCAACTTTCATATGAATCCGTTCAGTTGTTTTGCATGATACTTTTCAAACCACTGGACGCAGCTATATAATGTATAACTAAGTTTTATTGGATCTTTTACTAAGGAATAATTTTATTTACCTGAATACAGATTTCCCAGCCTGTTCAGCCTGGATTTGGTGTTGTTACGGAGTCCCCCTCGCTCATTCTTGTACTCTATAGCTTCCGTCTCCTTCTCCATGTCGGCCACGTCTTCGTATTGTTTCTCGTCTGAAATTAGAATACAATCCTTATTTTAGACACTTTGTTTCAAGTCAGACATTATTGTACTAAAACCCCAGGTTTAATTTTCCTTAATGAATTTACAGTACAGGAAATTCGAAATACCTCCAGTACGCTTTCGCTACTGTAATACGCCAAGTACACAAATACATACAGCCAATTTTTACAGGACAAAACACAACTATTTCAACACAAAACTACCACAGATCTTGAGAAAAACAACTAAACGAGTCTCAACTAAAAGCTCTTTGAACTGTGTATTTACATTAGAACCTATTTCCTTGTAAAGTTAACTAATTGTTTTAGAGAAGTATTTAATATCTGGCATGATGAGTAATAGTTTGTTTACGGAGTATAATGAGGTTTGTCGTAAAATTGTGACATAGATTATGGTAATGAAGGTGGTGGTCATTTTTGTATTGAATTTTAACGAACTAAATAAGCTTAATTTGTTGGGGCGGTGAGCCAATTTTTTTCTGTAAGTCTGGTATTTTTACTGATAATAATTTTTAAACATGACTTTCTCTCTTATTTAATAATTTAGATTTTTTTTTAGTTTTAAAATAATATTTTAATACTCAAAAAAATCTAAATGAATCCCAGCCTTCCAAACTGGGTGTGGAGAACACATATCTTAGAAGTCAGTTTCTTCCTTTTGATTCATTTAAGTACACTGTTTGTTACATATTACTTTACATAATTGACGATGATAATTATGTTTTCCTAGCGTGAAATAGCTTTCCTAGCCTATTTCAGTCACAGTAGCTCTTGTTTGTGTTAAATGGAGATTGGATTCTGTGCTTTTATAAGGCTTGTCTATCTTTCTAGTAAAAGACTGTGACTTTCTAGTAAAGTGACTAGAAGTCAAGCTGCCATGGTGTGTTTAAGAATTATACATATATTACTTAGAAAGAGGATTTTTTTGGATGTTTGCATTGCAGAAGGAGGATTTTTCTTTTTTTGGGATCAAGTCTAGAAGGGTTAAATTATTTTTAATTACAATGTGTATGGTTTTTTTCTGTTTTTAATAATATGAGATTGAAATATACTCTTATATCAGTTTTGTCAATTGCAGGATGGATTGGACATAGCAGATAAGAAAAATGTGAAATGTTTTTTTTTAAAACACTGACTCTCCTCTCCAATTCAGAGTACTGCAACTTTAATGAGGGATATTACCCGCTAATTAAAAATAATTGATTGGGATAATTGATATTCACAATGTTATTCTTAGCATCGGGAATTGCTTGTTGAAAAACACTTAATTTAAGCACTTCACTTACCTTCTATTTCCTGAATAATGACATTACTTCCACTACACGCTTGCGAGTCATACACCACACTTATCGGAGCATCTCTTTCTTCCACTTGGACCTCAATTTGTATATCATTCCGATGGGATATGTTAATTTCCACTGACACATCTGAGTTTCTTCTCGTTAAACTGCTTTTAGGACTCTTGAATTCCTTTCTAGTCACTATGACATCGTTTCGAGCTCTCTGCGGTGATGCCACCGCCAGCTGGTTGGACTTCTGCAAGCTTGACCTTTTGGTTGGAGTTTTTGAAGGTGCAACATCATTTGAAGGTCTATTTGGTGATTTAATTGTAGTACTAGACTTGATAGGTTCGTTTATAGACTTCCTAGGCGATGATATAGAGCTTCTTGTAGGTTTGCTCGGTGATTTAACCGGGGATCCAGCGGATTTGATCAAGTTTTCAGTAAGGGGCTTCCTTTTTGGTGTCTGCCCGGAATCAACTAATTTCTGGTTGATTTTCTCCTGCCTAGCTCTGGCGCGTTCGAGCATACGCTGTAGGATGATTGAAGCGAGTTAGATTTAGGAATTGGAGCTAAGTTTAAAAGTTGTTTTAGTAACCAAGAATCAAACAAGTTTGTGAACTTACCTGAGTGAAAGGATCCATTTTAACTTTTTATAGAGCTTTAGATAATACTTCACACAAATGACATTATTCACTGCTCACTTTTACCAGTTTAATTCGAGATTTAAACGATAATCTGTAAATGTTAGCGAGAAAATATGCAAAAATTCACCCGTTGAATTTGATTTGTTTGACATTCAAAACAAAACCGAAATTTTTGAATTTATGCGGGTTAGATCCGGTAGGCGTCGCTTTTGTGTTAGTTAATTTTTGTGATACAATAAAAAAAAGATTTGTCTATGGTTAACTTACACCGCCATCTAAAGTTGAGTAACCATAACTTTTAATGACTAAAAATTATCAGTAGAGGGCAGTGAAATAAAAAGTTGTTGCGCCATCTAGTGCTAAGTAGCAAATATATTTAAAATAGTATTCATCTTAGTACTTACTTTAATAGCTAGATGGCGTCAGACGCTGACTAAAGAGGTGTCTTTGTTTAAAAAAATATAGGTATCATGGTTTTTTCGTATGGCGTTGTACCACTTGTACCTACAACGCCAAAAAACAGACAAAAAAAACTAGGCACCTGCCTTGTTTTTAAATCGATAAAATCACCTTTTATCATCAATTCTCCAGTCTAAGGGTAAAAAGATCATAATAATTAAAAGGTCTTAGTTAGTCCAAGGTTATGCTTTTTATTTTCTTTTTATTTATCGGGGTTGAAAACACACACCCCGATTTTTTTGATCCCGTAGCAGCCGATATTTTCATTTTTATTCAAGCTTCTATTTAATTTTGCTAAATACAGTGCTCCATTATTAATTAAATTTAATGCCCTAGAATATGACTAGGCACCGACGATAAAATAACGTTATCAAAACTTAATAATCTAAGAAAGCTAGTAAAGTACATACCTACAAGTATTTCTAGCGGTTTCAGATGAGCCGTAGTCTAAACTAAGTACTTAATTGATAATATAATTATGTAGGTAGGTACTAGCTGCGCCCCGCAGTTTCACCCGCGGTCAAAAGGTTAACATGAGCTTTCCGGGATAAAAATTATCTCATTAGCGTTAGTAAAAAGTAAAAAGTATGCTTCCACTTCTAATAAGTACCGCCAAGAATATGTGTACAAAGTTTCATGATGATTGGTTATGTAGTTTTCGCCTAAAAGCGTAACAAACTAACTTACATTCACATATATTTATATAATACATATTAGTAGAGATATTTTTTGAATACGAAGATCAAGGTGAAGCAGCTACTGATAAGAACTGATATACCTACCAATATATATATTTTTTTTTAAAATAAATCAACATTAAAAAGCATTTGTGTTTCATACATCTTCGGTGGTTTCATAGAACATTCTATGGTATGCCACATTGTCCAGAATTTATACTCAAAGATTAAAAGGAAGGTTTTAAAGGTTTTTTATTATAATTAGAAGGTAAATACTTGTAAGAGGTTGCCAGTTAAACAGATTAATCACCCTAGAACTATTTATAGAATAACAAACAGCAAACGTGACTGAGGTATTTGGCTTAGCACATTATTGAATTAAGCTCACGCCATAGAATACTAAACATCTTTGTGCTTGTGTTGGGATGTACTGTTACTGTATTCTGTGGTCGCGGTAAATCACTTCGACGTCCTATCTTTGCTCATGTTTACTTCGTTACGCGTGTGCAGGGCTGTCCCAAAAAGTTTTTATGGAGCATGCAATTTTTATTGGATAGATTCTTTGTCTGAGGCGCACGCAGATGTACCGGGGTACTAATGACTACACTTTCCTCCCTCTGACTCACGAAATCCTGGTTCAGGATTCCTAAATCCGCTTTTTGTCTTGTCTTGCTTGCCTTTGTCTTGCTGTCTCCCATTAGGAGGATCATTGTGAAAGATGTAAAACCGAAAGGCTCTTCGAAACAACTTTTATTGTGCCAATAAACCTACTTGAAAGTCTTGAAACCTGAAATCGTGGTTTCGAGTTCGGTCCCATATAAAAGCATTAGATAATCATCATCATTTTCATCTGATGACATTTGCCAATTTAAAATTTGTCCTGCGCTGGACCGGAACCCCACGGCGCGATCGATTAGCACCGGCACTTTGCCCCATCTACAAAACAAATATCCCTGGTAGTCCTTCTGTTTTACGGATTTTATCTAATGGGCCATATTATCGTCTGCCTTACGCATCTGTCGACAACCCTAGCAACGAGTTTAGCAATTTATAAGTAAAATAGATGCCAAGCGTCTGACCGGTGCAGTGAGTGCGTCGCGTCCACACAAGCCGGTACTCTGACCTGTCCGCATTATCAACAATGGGTAAGTTGTTTACTTACGATATAACTTATAAGTACGGTACAGGAAAATTCCAAGAGCTCGCATTTTGGTTCAAATTGGCGAATTAATTAATGATGTTATTTAGAAAATTGATTTTATTTGAATAGTTCGAGTCTAAAAAATAAGACGATAAAAAGTGCTGTGCTTTCCGAAAAGATTTAATATGATTGTGGTATTACACAATATTTACAGAAAATTTTATAAAAATATACTTTTAGAAAAGTACGCAATAAATCGCTTTAATATTATGAATGTGAAAGTTTGCGAGTGCGTGTGTAAGTTAGTAACTTCTTCACGCTTAAACGGCTGAACCGATTTATACGAAATTTAAATTGGAAGTAGTTTATATCTTGGATAAACACGTAGACTAGTTGATATCCCAAAAATAACGATTCCTGTAGGACAGTGGGGTGAAACCGCGAGGCACAATAATACATAATAAACTTTAGGGGTTTCCTTGTTCCTTGTAGGTACCAATAAAATGCAGTCCATGAAAAAACACGGAAAAACCTATAGTTTATTATAATTTGCTGCATTTCCTCGACTTTACCTCAAACCTACCTACCCTACCTACTTGGCATTAAGCCATGTTATACCTTACTTCAAGCTAAAGATGTCTCACTGACTTCATCACCTAATACATTAGTCTTTGATTGACTTTTTTGTCTTTGTTTACGCCGACCCTTAAAAACCCAAAGCAAGGAGCAACATAATGTAATTGTTTCATACGCCCAAATGGCAGACGCTCTACCGCCATGAACGCCATATTAATATATAAATTAATTAACTCTTCATTACTCACACCAGAAATTACAAGCAGAAGAATAATAACCCTTAAAATTAGTTCTACAAGCTTTATTGCCAAGTCTCTTCCAGGCATTTACACGAACTCTTAAAAAACCCAGACCGAGCAACAAAAATAAATCTCTTGATTTACCCAATTGGCGTCTGCCGTTAATATTCACTAAAGTCCTGTGTGTCGAAATTTTATTTGAATGCCATTATTGCATAACCAAGTCATGGACAGAAGCCGCCGGGCAGTGTGATGTCGTGCAATTAGCCACCGACAACCTGTTTGCAAATTGTTATTTGTACATGTAAAACTTCAAGAGGTCTGCCACAGATTAGCTTGAGGCCTTTAGATAGCGTGATTAATACGATCGATCACCTCCACCAATCATACAGCATAGACTATGCCATAGATTAGATCATCATAGAACAAAACCATAGAGCGTTTTTGACAGCATGAGTCGAATGTGAGAGCGTAACAAACTTAAAGAGGATTTCATGTGTAACATTGTAGTATATTACGTGCAACTATGTTATTAATCAATCAATTAACGAACTGAATCATTCCACTGCTAAGACACCAGATCTACCTTCGAAGGGAGATTAGGTCGTACTCCACCACGCTGGCCAAGTGCGCGTTACTAGATTTAAAATACGCCATTACATTTTGTCTCAGGACGTTTCCCGATGTTTTCCCTCACCGAAAAACCTGTGGTTTTTTTAACCAGTTCCAAAGAACCAATACAACTTTTGGTACGATAGCCGATGGAAAACCTCTGTCTTACGAATACTTTCAATAGACCTAGCAAATTTTGGTTTAATCCTAAATCTCGTAATGCGGTATCTACAGCCATAACAAGTAACCTGTGGGCCACAGTAAGTAGACTATGTAAGCACAAAATAGCCCAATCTATTAAATTAGATGCAATCACAGTAGGTATTATTAACTCGAGTCAATAAATGTCTATGATGCCGTATTTATCTAATATGATTCTATATCGGTGACATAACCTAACCTAACCTGATTTTCCTCAAGATTTAAGAACTAAAAACTAAAGAAGTAGCTAGTTTTAGTTTACTCAAACAAAAAATAGAAAATAAAAAAAAGTAGAAAGGAAAAAAAGAAAAAAAAAGCAAAAAAGGAAAATAAGTAGTGCTGTGCTGGTGAGTCTTGGCACTAGGCGAACCTGTATCGCAAGACCCACGACAGTTGCGTTTAAACAAGTTTTAGAATTTGTGGTGCGGTTAATACATCAGGTGACGCATTTGATTGCCGACATCCTTTTTAGCTTCAAATATTAAATCATATCTAAATTGGTTTCAAGGAAATCCCTAAACGAATTACCTACTAAGGGCCTCTACAAATTGACTATCAGTGGATTACCTCTGCCTCGGGCAAAATAGTTTTCAAATTCAAATATTTTTATTTCGGACAACGAAGGATCGAAGAAGGATTTTATTAGTACACAGGAAAACAACTTACTTATAAACTAATGTTGGTAGATAGAAATGAAACAAAAAAAAATGTAAGTCATGTACTTATACGAGGCATGTCGTGAGGAACCATAGTTTAAAAAATATTGCGTTTTTTATTTATTTCTCTCTTTTTCTGCTGTTGTCTTCTGTACTGTTAATTTTTTTTTTAAACAAAAGAGCGGCAAGCAGCCTGACAGTCAGTCACGGTAAGCAAAACCGTCGTCTGAACACCTGCAACACTATAGCGGCGTTGATGATGCTTTACCATTTATGATTTTTATTGCTTTGCCCGGAGAGGTGCGCGTCAGTCGTCTGTGGTGGATCTTAGGTCTTCTAAAATCACAGACAGAAAAAAACCAGACGATGCAGGTCAGCGACTCGAGAAGCGTCTCGTCGCGACAGTCACGTGCATTTGTACCTATAGCAACATAGAATTTTGTAGAATGAAATGTTTTATACGTCTCACCGACATACGTTTTTAGAGTTCTGATCCTCCTTCGGGGAAGAACCGAGACCGAGCTAAGACTTCGGTGTCAATCTGTCCGTGTGTCACAGTTAATTATCTCAGTAACTATTAAAGCTAGCGGTCTGAAATTTGGCATCAGGCTAGATAATGTTACAACAATACGTAGAAAAAAATATGCTGAGAAATAGGTCTTTATCTGAAAATAGGGTCCTGGAATGGGGACCTAGAATTTTAAAGCCAAGCAACGCTAGCCCCAACCCTACTAGCCGATCTTGACGTCTTACAAAGGCAGACCCTATTCGTCGCCTAACAAGATTTTTGTCCGTAATGAGATTGAAGTAAAGCATATTTATTTATTTATTTTCAGGATCAACCACACTGATTGTAGCTGCGCTAGCGCTTATGTGCATGATTGCATACATAGAAGCCGGTAAGTAAACTTATTAGATACTAGCTGACCCTTGCCCACTTCGTTGGGCATAATGTTAATTAAACCCGAAGCCATCGCGCGCCGTCCGGACCGTTTTTTCTCCGATTCACTTTGCAAAACGGACTACCACGTAAAAGCCTTTTTATTTTTCGGTTTTTTATATAACCTATGACACTCAGCAATAATGTGGCTTTCTATTGGTGAAAGAATTTTTAAAATCGGTTCAGTAGATCCCGAGACTACCCCTTACAATTTAACAAATATACAAACACACAAACTTTACTTCTTTATAATATTAGTATAGATTATATTATAATAAGATTTATCCACAACGAAGTTACAGGGCGGCTGGAGGGGGGAGGGGGGGGGGGGCGCGAAAATGGCCTGAATGGCTTCGAGAAAAGATGATACGGCGGTGCTCGACTTGGCAAGGTGCACCGCCATGTCTCCAGATTTCCTTGTCTTTGTGCGTGTTTCCATCTTGCCTAGTGCAAATACAAAAATACTGAAATGTTTATTCATGCCAAAACATAGATACATTATAAGTAAAACAAATAAATAAATCTAAACAAGGAAATTTACTTTTACCCATAAAAGTAAGTAATTGAGCAATGATGCGGTCTACGATAGAACACGCTCGCCTAGAAGAAACCGATTCACTCTCGACTTGAAGACAAAATCATATCCACGCCATCTATTTCATTTTTGTGAATTTTATCGGACATTATTTGAATTGTTTAAAATTTTCCGATATTCTGTTTTTTTTTTACTGTATATTTTTATTTTATTGTTAACTTGTATTTTTTGCTTTCTATGTTTCCATATCTTCTTTTTAATACTTGTATTTTATTAAAGCTATGGATTTTTGTAATAATTAAAACGTAACCACACGTGCCAGGCGAGACGCAACCGCAAGCGCGTCACGCTTGTAACTTGACCTGATGAAGATCACCAAATGTGATCGAAACTAATCATAATAATAAACGACTTCATTTTTACGTGAATATTCCCTTGTAAATTTTAACAAAACGTGTCAAACCACGTTACTTGCGATAGGAAGCTATCTCGTATCAAAAATCATTTTTGGATTTTATTTTTATTATATTCCAGCTGGAAACTGCCCTCTGCCGTCGAAAGTGTACAGCTGCAACCCGAAGTGCCTGGCCGACCACGAGTGCGGCAACGGGAAGGTTTGCTGTCAAAACGGGTGCAATGCCAAGTCTTGCACCGTGCCCGCCAGCGGGGGCGCCAGTACCGGGGGCTCCAACAAATATGGAGGTAAGAGACTGTGTAGGGCAAAGTGAGTCAAAAATAGGACAAAGTAGAGCAAATTGGGGTAGAGTAAAGTGGCATAAAATGCGAAGCCAGCTACGAACGAGGCGAATAAAATGTGTTGCCATATGTTTGTTACTTCTTTAAACAAAAACGACTCAGATTTAGGATTTAAAAAAAACCAATCCTGAAAAATTATAAATGAAACAGAGATAAATTATACCTTGGATTGGATTAACACATAGGCTTTTTTATCCTATTGTAATATTAAATGTAAAGACGTCGCTAGTAGTATTGTTTTTCTGACTACACAATAGTTGAATTGCAGTCTAGATTGTAACTATGTACTATACTTGTTTATATTTTAATAATTGTAATTTGTTTTGTGTGCAAATAAAATAAAATAATAATATACTTTGCCACACGGGCAAAAACTACTTTTTGATTATTAACTTTTTGTAAATTTCTTAGTTCTATTTAGTTTAGTTTGTTATTTTAAATTTAAGATGTAAATATATTTTATGTATTCTATTTAAATAAATTAAAAAAAAAGAAAAAAAAAAAAAAACAAGAGGAATGACAAAAAAAAAAAAAAATAATAATGAATATTTACGAGATTTTATTTATCACCAGGTAGTGGTGTCGGGGTGTTTTGCGACAACGTGAAATGCCAGCCGCATGAGGTCTGTAAGATGGACCCGCAGACCAAGAGGAACAAGTGCAGCCGAGCATAGAACAACCCCCTATTGACATACTGATACCCTTACTAATACTGACGGAAATTACAGCGCTTTAAACCCCAAAGCACGGGATGACACGGTGTCAAATTATGTCTTTCACCGTGAAAATTAAACTCGATCAGTTCAGCCTACACTCAGTTTAGACGTTGAACCGAGTTTAAACCCGCAATTTGAGCAGAGCTAAGTTTTAATAAACTTGTTTTATTACACGATTGGTGAAATTGGCCCTTAGTTCGGAAACAGTGTAAATTAGATATTTAAGCTGTAATTTCCTTTGATAATTAATGTATGTTATGTATGTACTAATGACTTGATTACATAACAAGTACAGTGGCAAGAAAGTGCGCTGGGCCAAGTACTCGGTTTGTGTAAACTGTTTGACGAGGCGAGACAGTCACTAAAACCATGATTTGTTTGCTCGATCGATTATGCCCATACTGTCTCGCCACTGTACTCGTTACGTGTACTCAACCCATAACACAGGTGGAATTACAGCTAATGCACTCTTTTTTGTGATCACCGGTCCTTTTTTTGTAATACATATGTATTATTTTTTATTAAATTTTTTCTTTTTTAAATTTTAGGGAACTGTCATGAAAATTTCAAAAGACCTCCAAAAGAACCACAAAAAGGAAATCATAAACATAGTGAAATACGTAAGAAAAAAGCTTATCGCTAAGCGATCTCTTCCAGACAACCTTTGGATGAGGGGGAAGACAAAATGCACGATGCTAGAGTTATGGGAGTAGGTGTCATAACGGTGTCAAAGTGTGTCTTAGATCGAAAACAGTGTAAATTAGAGATCTAAGCTGTAATTTCCATCAGTGTTGGGATCCTTCGATAATTAATGAATTGTATAAAATACAAATATACATTCGTATGTGTTTCAAGACGAACTTCCACTTATTTATTAGAGTATATATATTTCTTATAACAAACTGAAAATGACATGTGGTTTTATTTACCTTATTTTGAAACTTACCTATCGCTGTGAAAATATTTGTACAGTTCATATAAAAAAAATGGTGTTCTCAATATTGTTTGACAGAAATGTTGATAATGTTAAAATAACAGACGCAGGTCTGTCGCGGGTAGTCATATTTCGCGGACAAGGCCGCGGGCATAAGCTTGTGACGTGTTTTCCACGATCAACGCCGATGATCAGCGTGACTACAAAATCAGCTAAGTAGGTATGGACTTTCTTACAGCAACTCTTACAGTATAGGGGTTTTATTTCTAGACTGTGTTTATTGTAGATGAGTCAACATCTTTACACTGTAATGACGAATCCTGCCTGATAATGAGCAATGACGCGGTCTACGATAGAGCACGCTTGCCTAGAAGAAATCGATTCACCTGCGACTTGAAGACACCCATAATTATATCTATCGGGGAACAGGAACACCCACTTAGGCGGAATCGCACTGGCGCGATAGCGGTTCGCACAATAAACGTTTCACACTCATAGCTCCCCACTAGGATACCCTGAGTCGGGGATGCCATGGAACACACAGAGACAAGGACAACTAACATCCAGACCCTGAACAATGATGATGATGTCTTCCTAATCGGTTTCGGCCTCAGCAACTTCTGCTTCTGTTCGATGGTGTGCTCAAACTTGGCTTACCTATGTAGCCTATCTTTTTTATCTAACTTTTTTGACTAAAGAAATTGGCTTTATCTCATATCGAAGTTTAACTTTGTAGCAAAAGTTCTCAAACAGTAGCCGCAAGTCAATGAAAGTAGGAATCAATCGTTTCGTGCGGGTTTTTTGAGCACTCGTATTTTGGGACCTTTCAAGATTGGTACCAAAGTGAAGGTTGTTCAAACTGACGAGGACAATGAGATCCGTTCAGATGAGGACCTCGCGTTCGTTTTGGGATCGAAAACAGAAAAATCGTTCGGATGTCTGACATACGAACGTGCAAACGATTTTGTCATTTTTAACTATTATTTTTGCCGCGGATTCCAAAACGAACGCGAGCTTAGTTGCATAGGATACTTTTGTCAGTCTTCAAATTTATTTTTAGACTCTTTTAAAGATGATTTATTAGTTTATTAACCTATCCATCTTACTAGTAGGTCATAGGATTGTTTCTCTCATTCGCACTCGCACTAATTGTCGTTAGATAGAAACGGTCTCTCGCTCGCACGTCTGTCGAATTGATTGTACAAAATCTACTAAGTATTAATTATGTTGTTTTCCTACAAGCTAAATCTATGCATCCGTGCGGTTTTTATCAGTTCAGTGGTGAGTGGTAAACAGTGTGGACAGCTGCAAACATGGGTACGTTTACTCAGCTGATATTGAACATTATTTTTGTTACAAATGTTATAGTAATAGATTTATTTTGTAACTAAAAGCTACGTGTCATTTTAACAAAAAATTAAAGTAGTAAGAACTAG
The DNA here is from genome assembly GCA_949125135.1 of Alcis repandata. NCBI lineage: Eukaryota > Metazoa > Arthropoda > Insecta > Lepidoptera > Geometridae > Alcis > Alcis repandata. The sequence goes on from OX421243.1 coordinate 6,042,092, forward strand.
TAATTTGATTTTAAATTTGACTAACTCCCGACTTGAAAAGGGCTGATAAACCAACCAACTTTATAACCTTTTAATCTTTAAACGGCTCAATCGGTTTTCTACAATAATAACTAACAACATGACGATTTCGTCACTTTTCAAACAAAGAAAACTAAATTAGAGTCGGTTCTGCCGTGGAGCTACGATGCCATAAACAGACATACAGATACAGATAAACTTATTTAACAACCATCATATATACAATTATTTTTTAATGGTTAACAAACTAATAAACAAACAACCTCTCACACTAAACGCATATCCCCTCTCTGTTCCGTCGTAGGTAAAAATACAAGTGCGTGTCTGTTTCTTTTTCGTTATTTTCTTTTTCACTTTTTTTCAGGTCTTACTGTAAAAGCGGTCGTAGGGCTAACCTTTCTAGCCCTAGGTAAGTAGACTCCTAACAATTACATTTTCCCTTGGTTTTTATATTGTTTGCCTGTTGTTATTGTGGGTAGGACGAGTGAAAGTAACGCCACAGAATACTAAGATAAACTGGTAAGGCGAAGACTGACTTATATCGTTATAATGTATCATTCGAGGTCTCAGATCTAGTAGACAGGATAATATAGTGCTAAGTACGTACACGGGCAGCCAGGTAGTTTGTGGCTTCACTTGGATCTAAGGCAGCACTATATCTTCCTTTCTACTTGATCTGAGTTCGAGGCGAGCTTGTTATAAAACGATGATGCAGAAGCACCGCGTACGCAATCAATTTCAATTTTACTATGGAAACTAACGTGGTTTTCACACATTTTCACACCGAATGTGACCGAAACTAGTCGTAGTAGACGACTTAATTTTTACGTGAGTATTCCCGTGTTTAATTATAACAAATTTAATTTAATGTTTAGGTACCTTTACTACTTTTACCTTAGTTTTCTTTTAAACGTCACGTTTGCCCATAACAGGTCTGCGCCACCCAGAACTTTAAATTTTTAGAATGCAAAACCCTGGGCGGTACAGCACTCCGCTCGTCACTCTGAGATATAGGATGTTAAATCTCATATTTGCCCTGAAATTTCAGTTTTCCTACATGTCAGCGCTCGCTGCCCGCCTGCGAACCAAGTGCGCGGCGTCGAGTGTTTCCAAGACTACACCTGCCCGAAAGGGGGTCCGTGTTGCCCTAACTACCTAGGGAAGAAGAGTTGCGTGACAAACGTCCCTTATCAGTCCAATAAGTACGAGGGCAAAGCTACAACCAAAGAGAAGCTGCGCGGTTAAATGTAAGTCTAAACTGAAGAGTCAAATCTACTCTTAATTTTGGTCGCAAGATGTCTATTGTAAGACAGCTTAGTTAAATTAGCCCAAATAATAGGTGTAAGGTTACACAAATTTGCATAGAGCTGAAATTTATTTAACTTTGACATTGAACTAAAAAATATGCAAATGTCGGATTGATAAGGATTTCTCACATTTCGTTTAAGTTTAATGGAGTTCCCATTCGTACAAATTTTCAGCTCTATGAAAATTGTTGCAACCATGCATGTTTAACTTGACCGGGCTAAACTGTGCGTATTATATCATATATAATTAGAATTTGTCTCAGATCAAGTAGAAAGGGACTACTTTACCTTTCTTTACTTTTCCTTTTTTCTTTAATTGTTATTTTTTTTTTTTTTAAACTACTAAGTAAAACTATTTGACTGTGTACATATTGAATGCCCGATGTGGGTAAACTGACAATTTCAACTAATGCACTAACATCTAGCTTATAAGTTACAATGTATCAGTTGTTCAATAAATATTTCTGAATCTGAATCTGAATCTGACTTGATCTGAGGGATTTGTTTTTATTTTTCAGTTGGTGTAGTCAAGTTTTCACGGCAGACCAATCTACCGGAAAACTGCGCTGCCACTGGCTGCCAGCCACCATTTTCATCTTGCTATATATAGTAATACATGTGGAACACGATCGTCCTAGATCAATAAACTTTATTTTATAAATGCAATAAAAATACACAGATTTATTCACTTTGAATGACTGGATTTTATTGAGTCAATAAAGAAGAAAAAAGAAACATTTCCAGACAGTTACACCGAAAAGAACATAAGTTATATAAAAAAAAAAATATAGTTTAAAAAACTAAAAAACACGCATTGTCATCGGTCTTTAACAGGTGTGCAAAGTTTAAACTAAATCTGATCGTTCAAAGTAGGGCAAATCGAGCTCAAAGGAGTCGGTAACATACATACAGGTGAAACTAATAAAAGCGTCTTAAAAACAGCTTTTATTTTCATGAAAATCATCTTAGTTACACCCATCAATCCAACATCAGGAAGTGGTTGAAAATTCAGTTGCTATAACCTCACTAACAAGGCGAGTAAAACCTTCTAAACAAAAGCTTAATATTTCCAGCCAGTAACACCGTCAAGAAAAAAAACACGGCTCATTTCCAGCCAGTCACAAAAGAAAACACCAAGAAGGTTGAGCAAATAGCAACGCGAATAAGTTATGCGTTGCTGTCGTACCCCTTCGAATCCCATAGTTCGTGTAGTCGATATTTTTCTTCAGTAACGGGTGGGCTGTTCGCCCCGATTACAGCGGCCGCGCGCGCCTGAAAAAATAAACATCGCGTTCGTAGTTCAAATTGCGAACTGATTTATTTTTCTTTGTGTAATGTTAACTGTTCGTTAAAGTGGGTGAAAAAAGTGAATGTTTAGAAAAATAATACTGAAAAATAAGATATGAGTAAAGTTTTCTCAAATGTAGTATTTTCTCGTTGTAAAAATGTAGGGTAAGGGTAAGAAACTATAAATCATGAATGAAAACTACAATATTTTTTGTTTCAAAAGGTATAAAGATAAGAATTTATGTACAAAGATGACCTTTTTAACATCACACGAATTTCATTTTCTGGACATCCGAAAATTGTTTGGTTTTTAATTAAATTTTCAGTACTTGAATTGTGAAATAGCAATTTGAAACTAACAAGGCCACTCGTCGGTCTGCCCTTTCCATCAGAAAGTTTCAGTGCCGTCTTCCGGCTATCAAAGATACAGTAGCGTCATGGAATAAGTGATAGTGCAAGTCACGTAGACTCATCGCAGAATTCGTAGAGTCTGGCTACGCCGTAGAGGGATTTGGAGACATTAGAATTTAAAAAACTAGTTTTTTGCTGCGAACTGAAACTTTTAGAATCTCTAGACAAATATTGCTCATATCCAAACCTATGTTTGCTTGCAAAATCAGTTGAAATGAATCGGCCTCAAATAAGTAAAGAAAAACATTAAAATCAACAATTTAATTTTCCAATACAGACTGTTCCTACCTTTGAAACATTTGATGTTTGGTACGGTTAACTCGGGATGTCCGAACTATTTTGTCTTTTTAGAAATAAAAAATAGTGTCACTAGGTTGTCAAATATTTATAGGTGTGTTCCATGGACGCTATTATTATTACGTCCATGGTGTGTTCAGAAATTGGTCCGATCTTTGTTGTTGGTTTTTGTTTTGTTTGCTCTACTACAGGGAAGGTTTAAAAGTAAAAAAAAACAGCGAGTGATACCGCCGGGGGTCAGCTAGTTGGGATATATATATCGATGCCTAGGGCCTAGACCTAGATTCTGAGGTCTTCGCTTCGCTCATTCAAATTTATCTTTATTCTGTAGTGTAGACTTAATGTAGAGCCCGCCCATGACGTAGCGGAAAGGTTTCGGTAAACTAGGAAAATCAATCAACTCAAAATTATGAAATAATATAAAAACGAAATCACAAATAGACCCGAAACAAATTAGGGGCCTGCAATTTTTAATGAGGTTCTGACTAAAATCAAAGTTTCTCAGTTCAGTAGAACAATTTTTCATCAAATAAATTTTTCAAACTAAATTTCTTAAAAAAACAAAAGACTAAATTTAAGTGTTTAATGATAAGTAATACCAATACAATGAGTGGTCAGTATGAATGGTGACGTCAGCGAGCCCCGCTGCCCGCTGTGGGCGCGGCTGCGCTGGCCCCGCGTGTGCGCCAGGCTGTGCCGGCGCCGAGTGGCGCCACAGCACGCGGCTAACAATGGCAACACTACCCGGTATGTATTGTGATAGAGCGACTACCAACAAGTAATAAACAATATGGTTACATATAACGTGTACAGTGGCGAAGCAGTAAATGGGCATACTTTTTTTTATTTATTTATTTGAGTGACGAGACGAGTAAAGCGCTCGCCTGGTGTTAAGCATCACGCTTGCCCATAACAGTTCTGCGCCACCCAGAATTCAAGACCCTGCGTGGCACTGCGCTCGTTACCCTGAGATATAAGTTGTTTAATCTCCTATTTGCCCTGTCATTTCACTGGAAACAATGCCAATCAAACACAATGCTTGGCCGAGCAAACAAGCTCTGGTTCCAGTGACTCTCGCCTCGTCAAAAAGTTTACACGAACCGAGTACTCGGACGACGGTACTGTCTCGCCACTTTACTTGTTACGTGTATACAACCCAATACAATGAGTGGCCAGGATGAATGGTGACGTCAGCGAACACCTTTTCATTAATCTTACTTCCTAGCTCAGTTTCATCAATATTGTCTCGGTCGTCGCAAGAGACAGCAAGACAGATGGATAGATTCTTTCACATTCATAATAATTTATTGAATAATGATGACATATACAATTAATGATACATTGTACAAGTAGATATTTATGTAACTTATTTGCTTTAGTTTAAGTTTAAATTAAGCTCAGCTCAAGGCATGCGTGCTCCATCGTAGACCGAATCATTGCTTACCATTAACCGAGATGGCGGTCAAATGCAAGCCAATCACAGAACAAAAAAACCTTTAACTTCATACCTAAAAAAATATCAAGTTGATTGTTTTCTCGAACAGGTTTTTATTGCATTGCCATCGGAGTTACACAGGTATAACTTTCAGCTCAATCGGACATCGGGAAATGGTTCATAATTCGATTAAAGAACTAGAACACATTTTTTTTGTAAATCATTGTTATCACGTATGGATATTCAATTTTCTTCGTGTTAATAAAGTTGAAGTTTGCAAGATTTGACAAAGACAGCAATCGGCAAGCTTACTAAAACCTTGTAAAACCTCTAAAATCTCTAATTCGCTTCCATTTTCTATTCCTCATTACCTTTCACGAGTTGCCCTTTGAACATAGCTGCAACCGTGTCGTGACTGAAATACTTCAGCGTCTCCACGACGGAAATGATTGAGTGGGGCAGTCCGCGCTTTGACACGACAGCTCAGGCATGCTTACCGAGGTTGGGCGGTTGGGCTTTCAAAATAGAGCATGTGGATGCTTAGAAATTAATAAGAGCATGCTGGTAGCTGCCTACTGCGGTTTTACCCGCTTTGCCGCAGAACCGTTATTTCTTACAAGATAAGACGTAGACTAAGTAGAGGATGCAGTCAAATACCTACCCTTTTAAACGTAGTAGTAGTCATAATAAAGAGGCTCCCTATGGTGGAAATTCCTTGTAACCGCAATTAGCGTTTCCATTCATTTTTTTTAATCCGAACAGCCATTTTTCCGAGAAAGTACAACCCAGGGTGGTTAAAAAATAGAGTAAATAGGTCTTTTCTAGGCAAGCGTGCTTGCTACAACATCTTCGACCACATTGTCGATTTCCATCAGGTGAGATTGTGGTCAAACTCATGCCTAGTCCGATGTAAAAAAAAAATTAGAATGAGCCATACCAACCACGATAGTATGGGTTACTCACGAAGTTCTTTAGTGGCAGCACAAGTACGTACCTACTTGTCGTAGTAAGTACCTACTTGTTAAAATTTGTCAGCAGCCTAGTATCTAAGGTGCAGCGCAGACGGCACACTTTTTGTGCGATCGAGTCTGCGGCGCTCAAAAAGTCTGCATGGCGCGCAAAAAGTCGGTCGCGGATTTTTCACACACGACGCACATCTTCGATCATTCTGTCGGCAGAGCTGTAGGGACGTAGACGCTATGGAAATCGTGCAGAGATCGCCAAGTATTGATCGAAGATGTGCGTCGTGTGTGAAAAATCCGCGACCGACTTTTTGCGCGCCATGCAGACTTTTTGAGCGCCGCAGACTCGATCGCACAAAAAGTGTGCCGTCTGCGCTGCACCTAAATGCGTTAACCCATTTGACCCTTTTAATAACCTCTAATCTTCTCGCTGCTAAGACACCAGCCCCCAGCGAAACTACAATTCCATAATCGCAAACGCTATAGAATACTAAGACAATTATGAGAATGACATTTCTGTAATATAATATTGAATCCATAAATAGATACAGTAATGTCATTCTCATACATTGTCTTAGTTTTTGATAGCGTTTCGGATCATATATTGCCACTTGGCTAGGGGGCTGATCTATTTGCGACGGGTGATTAAGTATTTCTCCACGCCAGCCATTTGTAGGTTGGTTCGATAATCGATACGTCATGGATTTTTTTATCTGGGTGTATGCAGGTTACCTTTCGATGTTTTCATTGTTCGATGAATATGGGGTTATATTCATTTCAAAATTTGGTCGGGGTCTGGGTGTTACTTGTTCTTGTATTTGTGTGTGTTCCGTGGCATACCCCACACAAGGGATCCTAGTGGGGAGCTATGAGTGTAAAACGTTTATTTTATTATATTTTTTTATTATAAGTATTTTCCATTCCACATTCGCGGCTTTAAACGCCCAAGCCTACAGTTATTGAATGTCGGCTGTATTCGACTGTAAGTTCTAAACGGCCAGATCTGGCGATAGCGTACACGAGAGGCATTCCGGATAATTGTTGGAGACAGCACGAGAATGGGCCGTTTTGAAGGAAATGGTTCAGTGAATTTTAATATATAAGTAGCTTTTTGAAATGACCACCAACTTATTTGATACATTTTGACACCCGGGCTAGCTTTTACCAATTTACATACTTACCTATTTAAATTAGCATGATGATAGTTAAAATAAGTAGGTACCTAAGCTTGTATAGGCCGAATGGCCCTGGTGTCAAAGTTTTCAGACCCGCTTGTAGGCCTCATAGGCAGTTGTTTGTAAAGGACAATCGGATCCGTTGTCATCCGACTTACAGTTGCACGCAGTTGTAAATGCCACTCGCCTCGCGGTCACCCATTCGAAGACTTACCGTTTCATCCGTTGCTTAACATCAGTGATCTGATCAGTTAACATGAGGCTAGGTTAGGCTTGCGTTTGACAGGGGTGGGAAAAACCACAGACGAAATGGAAAGGGTCCCAGGGGACCAATGGCGCTGGGGTTGTGGACGAGTGCGAGAGCGTAACTATAGTCTCGGCACATAGGTGCCAGGAAGAAACACACCAGGGCTTTTAGTGACAAGGCCGCCACTCTGGTGGAAAATTAATTACCACATTACGACTTAGCTCCCCTGGAGCTAGTGAAATCCATAAAGGATTTTCCCTAGTAAAAAAGACTTGCGTTTGACTGCCATCTCGCCTGATGGTACAGTAGTTACAGCGTGACAAAGTAACAAACAAAAAACTACAGATACCTTTTGGATTTATAACATTAGTTAGCAAATTAGAGTACTTTCACCTATTTATGTGTAAAAGACTACTCCAAGTCCCTAAGTACAAAAATTAAGAAACATTAGCTGACTGACCAAACGACAATAAACTACCAACAAATCATATCAAGTAATTTACGCTGCGCTGACCTTTATAGACATCGCGTGACACCTGTCTTGCAGGTGGCTGTACTCGTAATAACAGGGTTCGCGCACGCACTCCGAGAGTACCTAAGTGGGTTAATGATGTTCGGCCTATTAGGGTATTTTCACACATAACAAAAAAACAAGAGTTTAGAGGAGTTTGAGTTTAATTTAAGTACAATTTAACGAACAAAAAAAATTTTTCTTGTTAAATTGACAAACAGAATGACAAAATCAGCGCAGGATTTTTGTTTTAATTTGAAATGTAGGAGAAATTTTCTTTAAACAAAACTTTTTGGACTGAGGCTAGATTGTAATTACACAAAAAAATTATCATTTAGCATTTCTTAAAACAATTAAAAAAAAATTATAAATCCTCATCGTCTCAAGTCGTTCGAACCAAAATGTGTAAACTGTAGACTGTAGAGCGTTTATCAGGAGAGAAAGAACCTTTTCAGAACAGAAAAATCTGAGACAATTCTTTTTATGGACGAATCAGCCACTCTCGTAATATGAAAAAAATTAATAGTTAAAAAAACTAAAAAACACGATTTGTTTAGTGTATTGTCATCGGTCCTCGATATATCTACAAAGTTTGAAAGAAATCTGACCGTTTAAAGTGGGTCAAAAACGCGCTCAAAGGAGTCGGTTACATACAAACAAACATACAAACATACAGGTGAAGCTAATAAAAGCGTGTTATAAAAGAAAATAGCCAAGCAAGCCACCAACGGAGAGCGCCTGAACTACTCTGCCGTCCTTACAAAAAGTGCAATATCTAGGTTAAAGCCGATTCCGAGAAAAACGCGTTTAAAGATTTTAGTTTCATAGTTTGTATGGCCATCACTATTTTTGCTAAGTATTAGAACTAGCTCCGACATAGCTACATAAAAACTGTCTAAGGAAAATTTATAGATCTCGTTCTGCTGATTCCGAATACGTACTTAGGTACCTCAAATCGGCCCAAAACTCGAGTTATTGCACTTTTAGTAAGGACGGCAGTATTGATTTTATGTGTTATTTTGTGGACGGGCCTGCCGCTTCCGTTTTGAATTATACAACCACAAACGAGGTTGTCGTTAGGCCCACAAAGGCCACAGATGTTGCATAAATCTTCTGTGAACTTCTGTCATAGACGAAGGAAAAACATCGTGAGGAAACCTGCATACGTCCGGAGAAGAAAAATGGCGTATGTATGTAAATTCACCAATCTGCACTTGGCAGCTTGGTTATAGAATAGCGGAAAGCCGTTCAATTTTCTGGGGTAAAAAGTAATCTACATATTACCTAGGGCTTAAGCTACCTTCATACCAAATTTCGTCAAAATCTGTTTAGCTGTTAAATTGTCATCCATACGTCCATTACATAGCTGTCATTTGCGCAAAGAGTATAATAAGTCGTTTTGTTAATCCAAGTCTGATTCTTTTTTGTTATACCTCGTTTTATAGTGACTGATGTTTTATGTCAATTCACACTTGAATGCTATCGAATTTATTCAACAGAAATAAATAGTATATTAGGAATAAATAGTATCCTATGTGCGTTTCCTGGCTCTAAGCTACCTCCTCACCAATTTTCAGCCATATCGGTAAAGCCGTTCTTGAGTTATAAGTAGTGTAACATAACACGACTTTCTTTTATATATATAGATAAGATTAAGTGACAAGACAAGCAAATCGCTCGCCTCAGTCGCTCTCCTAAAATACGTCACGTCTGTACTTACCACCCAGAATTTTGAACTTTAACAATTCAAGACTCTGCGCGGCACAGCACTGCGCTCGTCACCCTGACAATAAGATGTTTAATCTCCTATTTGCCTGAAATTCCCAAAAACATTTTCCTTCAAACCGGATTCAACATTTGCACATTATTGCTTGACGGTTGAATAACTGACGCTATACCTGTGTAACTCTGGCAATGCAATATATCTATCTTTTATCTAAATTGGAGTACATAATTAGAGCTATTTACCTAGCTACCTCATTAGCTAGCGTGACATAATCCCTTCAACAGCCTACATAAACTAGGTCTCTACGTGTGTGATAAATAACTTCAAGAAGGCAAAGCGCTGAAGTAGAACGGTATTTCAGTGTCTAGAGGTATTTACAGTATGAGCTATAACAAGAACATTATTTTACAAAACAAAAAACAAAAACCGACTTCAAGAGACCGACTATTGAGTTATTCATCTATTTGTCGCGCACGTACTTAATGCTAATTTAAGACTTATATGGTTTTCTCATGGATACCATTATCAGAACTGGACTAAATTGAAACGGGACCAAATGGGAAGCGTCAACTTTCTAATAAAAAAAGAATCATCAAAATCGATTCACCCAGTCAAAAGTTATGAGGTAACAAACATAAAAAAAAAAAAAAAAAAAAAAAAAAAACATACAGTCGAATTGATAACCTCCTCCTTTTCTGAAGTCGGTTAAAAATAAAACTAGCTATTTTTGGATAACTGGAAATGGAAAGGCTATGGACTATTATAATACTTAAAGCAAAACATTTCGCAGAACGAGTTTCTGCCTACCATTGAGTTCTATTCGATCTAGCCACGCGACGCGATGTGCTGCGGAGAGACGGGCGGCGCGCGGCGCGACGCGTCGTAACGGAATCAAAATTGACTAGCTGCGCTCCGCGGTTTTATCCGCATTCCTAGTTTTTTTTCGGGATAAAAGCGGCGTATATTAAGTCTAGAGTAGTCTACAGTATAAGATACCTCCCTACTGAATTGCATCCAAATCCGTTTAGCAGTTTTTACGGATTAGGGGGCGACTGAGTAACAAACACACTGACTTTGACATTTAGAAGGATTTGTACAGAACGTACTCGTGCTGGAGATCGTCAAGCCTGTAAATTACTCCATCGATAAGAGAAACGCTTTCTAATTCTACCTAATGATGAAGATAATGATGATGATGTTGGTTATAAACGACACTTTATCTTCGTTGTTTTGATGATCTATGGGTATTACTGAATGCAGCAGCTGCCGGCGTCGTTATCCAAAAATTGATACTCGAAATTCTGTAGGTACATAACTTCATAAGTACAACTTCCATAGTTTTCACTGCACACTACAATAATGATTTAGTTTGCCACTACCACTACCGTCGCAACGCATGATCGCTCGCCTAATCTTGTTCTACCAAAGTAAACCAATTTCTCAAGAGAAATAGCATTATCAACATAAAATTGAATGCTTACCATATCCATAGACAGAGAATGATGAAGATCGTATGTTTTGAATATGGCCCAAGGCCCAAGGACGCTACCCTGTGGCACGCCATGACGGCACTATCTAACTGTCTACTGTCAATACATCGAATAATGAGGGCTCAGTCAAAAGCTTTTCGACAAAAAATGAAGGGCCTTACTTATAAAACCCTGCTTAAATTTAATCACTGCTTATAATTTCCGTCTTGTTTTTCACGTGACATTTTATATCAGCGAGAAGTTGTCAGTTTTAACTTTTAGCAGTGTTTAGAAGCGTAACCCAAATTTATTATTATTTATTTATTTATTTTAATTTTCTAGTCGAGTTTTTATTTTAATTATTTTTTTATTCTTGTCATCTATCGCAAAATATACCCGTACAACGGTAGACGATTACTTGTCAAGTTTTTCGCTAATGGCACTACTTTCAAACTTCCCCTATATTAATATACTTATTTCACTAATTTACAAACTCTTTAACATTTCAGTTAAGTATTTACAAAACTACCCGCTACGAGAACGCTTGATAACTTCCGAGTTTTAGGGGTTAAAGAACGAGGATCACAACTTCTTGATACTTTCTGTAATGCTTAATTTTTTTTTCGCTGCGAGAAACTTTATTTTTACCAACGCGTTCAAAATGAGAGTTTCTGGATGTACTTATGTAAAGTTTGTTTGTTTTAATGTAACTTTATACCACTTAATGCGGTTGAAGTGATTTTGGATTGCGAAGTGTCGTTTGATTTTATTATCTTGGCATTTGAAATGTCAGGCAACATTTTATAGTCACCTTTTTATTTTTATTTTATTAGTAAGTAAGATTGTAATGTTATATTAATGCGTATCTATGCCTTATTAATTTATTGAGTTCAATTTCATAAAAAGTAGTAGAAAGTACCGAATGTGATTGAAACTGGTCGATGTAGCCGACGCAGTACGTGAGTGCTCTCGTTTAAGTTATAACAAAATGTTGTAGGTAGTTGCAATGAAACGCACACAAGTATCAAACCCAAAAGTAATCGAAACTAGTCGTAATAAACAACTTAATTTTTACGTAAGTATTCCCGTGTTAATTAAAACCAAATATTTCAAACCCATGTTGGTATAAGTCTTTAATTTAGTTTTCTTTGTTAGAAAAGTGACAATCTTCATGTTTATTGTAGAAAACCGATTAAGCCGTATAAAGATTATAAGGCTTAATATTATAAGGCTGATGAACGCAAAGTATCAAACCCGTTCGTCGCAATACACTTTAATACCATTGGACTAATCGCGCCTGTCATCTCTGTGTAATTGTTGACCCGCTCTTGTCCACTAAAACTTTATTTGTCCTTCAAATAAAAGGAGGGATAGCAAAAAACGAACTATTAGGTTTTTTTATCCAACCGCGGCGATGAAAAATGAGAGTTATATATTATATTTGAACTGTACATACGTTACGTATGTATGTCCGTTTAAATGATCTCTCATTATATGTTTAGTTAGAAGTGAAAACTAGCTTTCAAGTGAGGGTTTTAATACACAGATTTGTTTCTAGTTGTTACAATTGCATTTTTACTTCAACTTTTTTTCCAATTTACTCTTAATTTACAACTCAACTTTTATAGATCCGTGCTGCGATACAGGTCTATCCACCAACTTTACTTTTAGGTACAGAGAAAAAATTCTTAGTACCTCAAGAGTCCAAGACGAAAGATTTTGTCCGTTCTGGAGAAATCTTGAGTGAATAGATGATAAAGACTTCTCGCCTGCTGGTAAGCAATGATGCGGTCTACGATGGAGCACGCTTGCCTAGAAGAAACCGGCACAAACCGCTTTGTGATACGAACTTATTATGCTATCGTTACCAAGGCAGTTTATTTTACTACCACTATCCTATGTTTAATACCATAAACATACGTATACATATGTATATGTAGAGTTAGTTAGAGGCAAGAAGGGTTGCTGGTTATTTAAATGTCCCAGTGTGGATAGGTCATTCGTATAGCGTGAAAGTAGGTTATGTTTATAGTTAGTAATTTAATGTCAAATATAAATTAGTTTATGTAAGTTTATAAGTTGAGCAAGAAATATTAAGCATTTGTGTTCGTTTGACAATAAAATTAAGCAACTGAAAACATGATTTTAGTTGGTTTCAATTGAGAAATATTTGTATAAGAAAGAAGCAGAAAAAGAAGAAGAACATAAATCAATAATGTCCAAAGTGATATTTAATAATGAGAGACGGAAATCCAGCATCAGTTTTGAGAATTTTCGAAGGTTTCATTTCTTAGACAGGTAAAGTTTACTTTTAAAGTACCAGCAGCTTTTTGGGTATAAATTATTTACTAACAGAAACTCCAAATGATTGGAAGAAAACTATAATCGATCGAGAAAAAAGACATTCCAAAGAAATTAAATTTAAATTATTCGACAAGAATATAAGTCAAACTCTTGATAGCCAAACATTGTACATGTACACGGATATTGAGAAAAATAAAAGTCTTTGAAACTCTTTGAAAAAACATTTTTTTTGGAGCTCTTTGATTTTATTAATTTGACCCGTTTTCCAGGAGTCGCGAGTCTCGCCGGCGCATCAACCGGCCCCCCTCAGCGCTGTACAGCGTGCTGGGGGAGCGTCTCCGGACCAGCACGCCCTCGGCGCTGCAGTGCGCGCTGTTCTGCGGGGGCGCTCGCTGCCAATATGAGCAGCCGCAGCAACGGAGCGCTGCTATACAGGGATTGTTTTCTGATTGGTAAGTGGCTCTTATCGAAATTGGTTTCATTTTGACATAAAAATCGAGTACCGGCTAGTTAGATCATAGATGGTAAGGCTGGAGGACCCAGCACGCCCTCGGCGCTGCAGTGCGCGCTGTTCTGCGGGGGCGCTCGCTGCTAATATGAGCAGCCGCAGCAACGCAGCGCTTCGATACACGGATTGTTTTCTGATTGGTAAGTTACTTCATGTCCTCTTGAAATTGGCATCATTAAAAACAGTTGAAGTAAGTTCTAAAGTCAAAAGTAGGTACCAGCTAGCTAACTGGCTGGACTCATTCGGCGTGACAATACGTGATATTTTCAACGCACGGTGCAAAATAAATTTAAGAAGCAACTAAGCGCTGATACTGCTCTAAAGGGATGCTACTGATTTAATTAATTTTCATCACCAGGCTCTCTCGAATTTCACTCAACAAAAAAAAGAAGCCGATTCCGATTTGAATGAACTGAATGCACCCCAACACTAATTCCTCTATGATAAAATCACAGCTATAAAAAACCAACCTCCAAGTAATGAAAAGTATAAAAAAGCCTCGACACGATATTACGAAGTGGGATCATTAATAAATTAACTCCCCTCGATGCACGACATCGTAATATAGGGTGTATACAGGGTGTAGGGGTGTACGGTGTATGCCTACTACTCTGTCGGGGGACTCAGTTATTTATCACCGCAACACGCAATAAGAACGTGTTTTTATGTCGACGACATAATTAATTTGCATTTTTTTCTTGGGAGTAAATAAAATGGGTCGAATTTTTTTCAATAAAGCAGAATTGACTTCCAAATCGTCTGTACGAGTAATAAGTATGTTAGGTACTTATCGGGAGATCTTAGGTTCTAAAAACGTTACTTTATTACCCAAAATTACCCGAATGTCATAAAGGGATCGCCCATTAATCACGTGAGGGGTCCCCGAGCGAGGATTGAAATATCACAAAGGGGATGTAATGAAATATGAAATATCAATGAAATATTTTTTGTTGAATTCCAAACTTTTTTAAGGCAATTAAAATTAAGTCTAGATTAGATTAACTTGAATAGGTAAGAAGTAGACTGAAGTAGTTTTCTTAAAATATTATGAGATTGAAAACAAGAATTTATACAATATTATGTTACATTATGTTATATTATATTATGTGAGTTGTTTACTTGTTCCTAAGTAAATTGTATCTCAGAATAGCATGAAAACTAGCCCATAGCTTGTATTATCGTAGTTGAGCTTGTAATTCTGATAAAGTTAGCTAATTTCTCATTTATTTCTATTTTTTCTGCTACGCCTTGCCCTCGCATTTAAAATTTTCTGCCTAGCATTGAACTCGTACATAAAACTGTCTTAGATAAAAAAATAAAAATGTCATCGCGTGACTTTTTCCAGGCTACTTTATGCTAATTTTTATAATAACGTTACTTTTCTGTAATAATGTCCAGTTCAGGCCTAATAATGCAATTCAAAAATATAAGAGAGTTTGTTACCACAAGCGCCGTATTATTCAGTGACAATTTTTTTCTGTTTCTACTATTGTGGCTTTTGGCAACGCGCGGTCGGCGTATTTGTCCTCTTCACGTTGTAGATTTGTGCATGGATTTTTGGTCACCCTCCTAGTGGTTAAATGTTTCCTTAGATAATTATTAAAAAAAAAAAAAGAAAAAAAAAAAACGAGTTCAAGAGATCGACTATTGAGTTATTCATCTATTTATCGCGTACATGCAAGCTTAAGACTTATATGGTGTTCTCATGGATACCATTATCAGAACTAGACTAAATTAAAATGGGACCACACGGAAAGCATCAGCTTTCTAATGAAAAAAGTATCATCAAAATCGATTCACCCAGTCAAAAGTTATGACTGTTATGAGGTAACAAACATAAAAAAAACATACAGTCGAATTGAGAACCTCCTCCTTTTTTGAAGTCGGTTAAAAAGCAATCCTAAACAAATTTTTCATGTATCAAAAGACAAAAAAGCATTGTTGTTGAGCCTATTAGGCTCTATAATGAACGTAGGGCTCAATTATAGGCTCCTCAAAGGTCCAAGAGAAATTATACAAGCTTTGGCATTGAATTCACTAATGTTGTGACTCTGCTTCACGAATCACGTCAGCTACATTTTAGCCACAAAACATCAAGAGTAAGTAGTTGTTTTGTGTTTTAGCTTAGTTTTGCTTTAACAGTGTTCCCGTAGATGTAATTATAACAGAATTCGGTACCGTTTGGATAACTTCTATAGAAAAATATACTCGGTTTTCGTTTTTTTTTTTTCGGTAACCTTAGGTAATTTTGGGTAAACTAAACCTCGTGTAAACGAAGCTTTACCATAATTATTATTCTCAGAATATGTTATTACAGTGCTAATAAGTTTTCACATGCAAACGAATAATAAAATAAATATAATTTATGCAAAAACATGTCCAGTTTCTTGGCACAACTATTTTAATGAATGCTGAATAGGCTGAAAGAAAACTAGCAATATTTTTAAGCTGTTGCATAGCATAGCTTCTATCGCGGGCCTTGAGCGAGGAGATCGAATCCGAAATTCCGTAACGAAAATAACCTAAGGCACAGCGGTGATATTTTTGGTTTTGCCATTTATCGATGAATAGCAGAACTTTTAATGACTTTTTGAAATATCGCGCTTGTCTTTTTAGTTCAGCAACTCGCCTCTAGGTGGCATTGGTTAATGAAATAATTATAATTATAATTGCATAAGTTGATAAAAAATGCTATGCAATAGCTTTATCGCGGCAGTCCCCGAGTGCCCCCCCTTTTTTTTTTATTGAGCAAACTGTTGCAACTGGCCGAAAATGAGCCGTTTCATAATTTTAAAGATTTACTAGCTACGCCCCGCGGTTTCACTCGCGGTCAAAAGGTTAACATGAGTTTTCCGGGACAAAAAGTAGTCTATGTGTTAATCTAGACCACGAACAATATTCGTTCCACATGTAAATCCGTTCAGCCGTTTTTGCGTGAAAGAGAAACAAACATACATATACATTCTTACTCTTACAAAGTTTCGCGTTTATAATATTAGTAGGATAGGATAGTAGGATAGTAGGAAGTAGGATACTAGGAAATACGATAGTAAGAAGGACAGGATATTTTAGTGAGATTCAAAATACTCAGAGAAAATTGTACATTATTTTTATAATCACAGCCTTCCAAACTGGGTGTGCAGTACCCGTATCTTGGAAGTCAGTGTCTTCCTTTTGATCATTTAAATAAGTACCTACACTGTTAATTACCAAATTTACATAATTGTAATTTTTCATTTTATATCATTGAATTTAGAGTAGTGAGATTCTTAACTAAAATTAAGTTGTTTACAGAAATCAAACAACCACCAACCCAAGCTGTTGTGTTCGCAGGGTGACGGACGACATCCTGGCAATGGCGCGCCCCAGCAACGCCAACATCGCGGCCAGGAACATCATTCAGCAGTTCCACAGGTCTGTCTGTTTTTCCACTTTATGAGCTGGTTCATATAGTGTCGGATCTACATTTTAAAAGGGGGTGCAGTTTGTCATCTTGTCGCCCTTTAGGCAATTTTTACCAGCAAATGAACGTAACGTAGGGAATTTAACACTGCAACTTTCCATCCCAGGCCGAAAATCCAAATGCAGGACCATAACAAGGTGGCAAGATGTAGCGCTGAAGGACATGAACGAGTGCAATATTTCCAAATACGATGTCCAAGATAGAGTGAAGTGGAGAAGAAGAGTAAAGAAGAGAGAAGTGAGATTGGCTGATGCCACTCCACAATCTGTACTGACCGGTTCCAATTCCAAGCCCGGTTCAAATCTGGACCTTTTAGGCAGTTTTTGTTTAAAATTTTATAAATTCGTATAATCAAAACCAGCAAATCGCTAACATTTTTGTTTTGTTAGATAACTTTTTCTAAAACAATATCATAGGATACATATCGCGCTATAAGAGGCTGTGTAGAGGCCTATAATACCCAGCAGTGAGATAAAGAAGGCTGTAGCAGTAGATAATGATGGATAATTCGAATAACTGTTTTTAAATGTATTTCTTGTGTATTTTCGCTTTGAAGGCGGAAATATGTACATTAGAAAATGGCATCAGGCAAGATGGCGGTCAAACGCAAGCCTATTTATGTATAAAAAAAAACATGGTAACAGTTATTTGAAGATGAACTTCCACGCAGTAACGCCTGTTTCAATAAAATATATTTTATCTTGTAATCTTGGTCTAGACTGTTCTCTAAGGGTGATTTAACGTCTTGATTCAGATTAAGTCTTGAAATGGATTATCTTGTTTAACATTTAGTTGGGGTATCCGCACCGTGATCAACCTGCAGACGCCGGGGGAGCACGCCAGCTGCGGCCCGCCGCTCACTGCCTCCGGGTTCACATACGAGCCCAACATTTTCATGGCTAATGATAGTAAGTATTTACAATTACAAATAGTAAGTACTTTTGACGATGGAAACTAACGTAGTTTTCACACATTTTTGTTATAATTAACACGAGAATCGCAGGATCGAAGGTCACCGAATGTGCCTGAAACTAGTCGTAGTCGACTTAATTTTTACGTGAGTATTCCCGCGTTAATTATTTTTACTTTAATTATAACAAAATATTTTTGACGACCTGTTTGGCTCAGCGGTAATATACCTTATAAGGCAGAGGTCACGGGTGCGATTGAATTTATTATCTGTTCTGGGTCTGGGTGTTAGTTGTTCTTGTCTTTGTGTGTTCCATGGTATCCCCGACACAGGGTATCCTAGTGGGGAGCTATAAGCGTGAAACGTTTATTTATTTATTTAAAATTACAAATTTAATATCCATGAAAATGAAAATTTCGAGATGTTGAGATATTCAGTACGCAGTTGATGTTGTGTTCAGTTATTCAGTAAGCGCCTGACGAAGTATTGTTTGGATTGGATGAAATTTGATGTTATTTTACCTTATTTATTTACTACTTATTTATTTTACCTCGGATTTACATTTTAAGTAAGATTTAATTTACTTATTAGCCTGAGGCTAGATTGTTATTTTAGTAAGAAATGTTCTTTTGACACTTCATAAATAATAGAAAAAAAAACTAACTAGAGGTAAATACCTAAATAACATATGACTTGACATTATGGCTAATTGTACAGTAAGTTTTTTTACTGACCAATTTGAGAAGGAATTAACAGAAGTCCGCTAAACGCACGACTTGGGTTTTGTTGTGATGCAACAAAAACGCACCATAACCAGAAATCAGAAATATTTATAGACCTTAAATAATATTGAATGTTACGGGTAAATCGCGTCTACAAAGATATTTTAGAATTAACCTAAACGCATTTTTTTTATTCGATAATTGCTTGCATTTGACCGCCATCTTGCCTGATGGTAAGCAACGATACGGTCTACGATGGAGCTCATGGAGCATGCAGTTACGTAAAGCTTAATTGTTTGGTTGAAGATTGATACTGATACATGATTATAAAGAAAGGGTATTCTAAGCCGAAAAGGGCTCATAGTAGGTACTCGCCATTATGAATAACTTAATATGGGACCGACCCTGAATTCGGAAAAAAAAACCGCTGTTCCATATATTCTGTTGAGTGTCATTAACTCTTTTTATGTACCAGGTAGCTGTTTTCGCGATTTTAGAGTTAAAAAGTAGTAGTAAAAGACGTATATAATGAAGAGCACTATGAGCCCTATTCGGCTTAGCATACCCTTTCCTTATAACCCTCTTCATCATGCGTTTAGAAAACATTTTATAAGTAAGTATAATAGCGTGTTTTATTTCTTCAGTCTACTACTATAACTTCGCATGGCCAGACTACGGCGAGGCGAGCCTCAGCGGCCTGCTGGACATGGCCAAGGTCCTCTCTTTCGCACTGCAGGAAGGAAGGGTCGCCATTCACTGTCACGCGGGTAAGAAAAAAAAAGAGTAAAGAATAAAAAAAATAAGAGAGAAGAAAACGAAAAAAAGCGTGGAAAGAGATACTAAATACTACTAATCTATCTATCTATCTATCTATATGTATATATAAAAACTAGCTGCGCCCTGCGGTTTCACCCGAGTTTTCCGGGATAAAAAGCCTATGTGTTTTCCAGACTATGTACTACCTTCATTCCAAATTTCATGTAAATTCGTTCAGCCGTTCGAAGGATAAGCTGTAAGTATAATCTATACTAATATTATAAAGAGGAAAGATTTGTATTTTTGTATTTTTGGATGTTTGTGTGGAATAAACTCGAAAACTACTGGACCGATTTCAAAAATTCTTTCACCATTCGAATGCTACATTATCCCAAAGTGACATAGGCTATATTTATTACCTGAAAAAATTAGGGATCCTTACTAAAACTTCAATAGTGTCCACTCGTGCGAAGCCGGAACGAGCCGCTAGTATATGATAAACCGATTGCTATTAATTAATTAATTATGGTTAATTTAATTTAGCACTTAGTTTCAAATATGTCATTGTGTACATTATACAGTAATAAAGGCTTATTTTATTTTATTTATTTTTCAAGTAATAAGGGGCAGTCGGATGTGTCTAAGGGCGTCGCCAGCTTATGACTAAGGGGGGGCAATGGAGCAATATTATGGAGGATAAAAAATATGAACGCCGAGAGCATGAAGCGTTGGAAGTCTTTGCCTCGCTCGATGACGATTGTAATAAGAACGGTTCTAATATCAATGTATAAAACTTCACAAGCCCTCGACAGCATAATATAGTCGGGACAATTTAGACATTCGAGGGTACAGTAATTCCCACCCAGCTGGAAATTGGTATGTTTGTTTGAAACACCATCATAAATGAAACCTAAAAAGTCGCCATCGATCCGATACGTGCAAAAAATCAAACCAAAATGGGTTTTTCGCGATTTTCTCAAAAACAGTTCAAGCCACTAGGAAACTTTTCAAGACAAGTATGTTCTCTATAACATTCCCTATTATTCCGTATTAACGACAAAAAAAGATAGCCGCCATACAAAAAAGTTTGACAGTCATACAAATAAACAAAAAAAAAGGAAATGCTCATAGCTGTGGGACTACTGTAGATGGATGGAGTGTGCTTGAAGAAATATTATAGAGGTTCAATGATAATCCAGATTCAGCAACAAAAATCCAAGATGACGTATTTCATGTTTTCGTCAAATTCCAGTGGATCTTGGAGGTATCCTATGAGGGTGATATTTTGGATCTAGATCTACATATTTTTACACTGTTTAATGGCCTTGTGTTTTGGCAAATCTTCAAAATCTTAATGTTGTTCTGAATATTTCAATACTTTCTACAATATACATTAAACCTTGTGAATTTATTTACGTTTTGTCGTGCGATGCGGAATTTATTAATAGGTAAGGAAGTGAATTGCTCGCACTTTGGTCGCTTTGCGGCTCGCTACATTTGATCTCTAGGGCAACTGCACTGCCCTCCCTTGGCGACGCCCTTGGATGTGTCGGAAACCGGAAGAATGTCGCTCTCGTTTTCAACTCTAATAATACGTTCAATTGGTTGAACAGTTAGTGCTTAAAATAATTGGATTTGCGAGCCACTTTCGTGCTCTTAATCGTAATATAATTACCCAATTTGCTATTCTATAATCAAGACGATATACAGCGTGACTGACACCTCAGATATTCTAAGGTTATATCATAATCATCACGAACAACTTTTACTATGGGACCAACCCATAATTCGCGAAAAATTCTGTTCCATAGAAAAATGTCAATGAAACTCGACAAAATGTATGGAAAAGCTGATTTTTTTTTCGAAAATTCCGGTTTATAATGATGGTTATTGTGGAACCCTGTACACAAGGTTAAGATTTAAGAAGTGGTACTGTTGTTTGACTTTTAAAAAAAGACAATTCATAAACCCAAAACCTGACTTCACTCAAAAAATTTTTTTTTTGTCGTACAAGTAAGTATTCAAATTAGTAAGTAAGTAACATTAGTGGTTATTTGTCGGCTTAGCATGCACTTTCCTTACAACCCTGTATAAGCAAGTTGATTTTCTCGTACCCACGCTCATGACGCTCGCTACATAAAACTTATAAAGCTCGCAAAACTATTGTCCGCTTTATTGGCCGCCAGTACTTAGTGCAGTGAACAAGTGAACATGTTCTTCTCACTTCTACACGTTGTCACAACTTTATTTACGTCTGCATTCATATTAGTAATAGTGACTTCAATTATCTTGAAAGTGCGAACCTTAATAACAAAAAGAACGTGCAAAAGCAAAGCTAGGCTAGACGGCAAAGTCGCGCTGATCACTGGTGGAAACGCTGGCATCGGTTTGGAAACCGCCAGGGACTTAGCGAGAAGAGGAGCAACAATCGTCATAGCTTCCAGAAACGAGGAGAAGTCAGCCAAAGCAGTAGAAGACATCATAGACACAACAGGGAACAAGAACGTGCAACACAGATATTTAGATCTTGCTCGCTTCAGCAGTGTCAGGAAATTCGCCGAAGAATTCAACAAATCGTTCGCCCGTTTGGATGTTTTGATCAACAATTCTGGTATAGGCGGGTTGGAGCACAAACTGACTGAAGATGGAATAGATATTGTCACTCAAGTCAACTATTTCGGACCGTTTTTGCTCACAAATTTGCTGCTAGACAAAATTACAGCGTCCAGTCCCAGCCGCATCGTCATCGTCTCGTCTAAGGCGCACGAGTACGCTAAACCAGACTTGGAAGACCTGAGGTGCGAAGCCATGACGTCCTGGTACACCATTTATGCCAACACCAAGTTGTACAACATCCTTTGGGCGAAAGCATTAGCCAGGAACGTACCCCAAGGAGTGACAGTCAACGCGCTACACCCAGGAATCGTGAAAACCGCAATTTTTGACAAATGCAATCCCATCTTAAGAAAAGTAGTCCGAGCTTTTGTAGGGGCGGTTTATAAAAAGCCTGAAGAGGGGGCTCAAACCAGCATTTATTTAGCAGTTTCTGAAGAGACAAAACATATCACAGGAAAATATTTCATTGATTGTCAAATTTGTGATGAGTCGAAACTTGCTCAAAATGAAGACTTAATGAATAAGGTGTGGGAGAAAAGTCTGTTAATTACCAAAGCCAAATAATAAAAAAAATGGAATTCAAAAACTCGCAGTTTACTAATTTTATATTCTAATTTATTCGAAATTAGAAATTCAAAATTTAATTTATAGTGCTTTGTGGGCCTGGGTTTAGTAGAGTTGGCTAAATCTTATTATTCTGATTTATGTTGTTAAAAGATTGATAAGTAATGTTGAAAATGGGGTCCAACTTATCTACCTACTGCTTGACATTTTTGTAAAAATTAAATGACAACGTTTATAAGTTAGACCGCCAGTGTATAGACTAAGATTATAAAATGCACTTAAATCAATAAATAATTGAATATGCTTAAACAACTAAAAACTTTAAACTTTTTTAAATAAGTGTGTTGTAATATTACCGTCGAAATTCTGATCAAACAAAAAATAAAAGGCTCTAGCAGTTAATCTAATTTCGAACCCGAATTGGAACTTACTCATTATTGAGAAATAAAATCATCAGAAAATCATTATCATTTTTGTTTTTTTGAATAAATAATTTCGACAAACTGCTCTACCATTTAATTTAACCTGATTCTTATCTTCTATTACAATATCATGAACAACTTTTACTGGGACCAATCCGAAATTCGTGAAAAAAGATCAGCTATTCCTTAAAAAAATATCCATGACACTCGACAAAATGTTCGGAACAGCTGAATTTTTTTTCGCGAGTTCCGGGTTGGTCCCATAATAAAAGTTGTTCAAAATAATGAGTACTAAAAGCCTTTTTTGGTTTCATACAATTTCCTTAACCGTGTATTGCAAATATTTTTAAAAAGTAATATATTTTTAGATAATGTGTACTAGGAAGTCATATTTGTCTTTGTAATTATGAGATTACTACCATAAAATTTTTTATTACCATTTTATGCACCTTTTTGCTTGACTTCATAAGTTTAAATTGCCTTAGGACGATGCATTTTTTAATGATGCAATGTCGAATAACAGAGGTCAAACACAGTTCGCCATTTAATTTTTCTCACAAGTATGTCTTAATTAGTTTTATGTGATATTATGTACTTTAACTATACCTACATAATTATTTTTTTGTTTTTTTACTTTGACACTTTAGGTACGTTTTTTTAGGTTATTAAAAAGTTTTACCAAAGGATCGGTTTCTTGCTTTACCTATATAGTTTTACTAGATGCGCCCGCGGTTTCTCCCGCGTGCTGATGAAAAACGGTGATGATGATGATTATAAAAAGCCGGTGTTGCCTATTAGCCTATGCTATTCAGAACCTAAACTCAACATTTCAAATTTGATGAGAATCGGTTTAGTAGACAAACCCAACTGGGTTTTAAGGCAATTAATGTTTAATAATATGTATATAGCAATAAAATAAAATAAAAACGGAAATGGTAGCAAACACAGACACACACGAACTCTCGTATTTATAATATTAAGTAGTTAAGATAGTGTTTGTTCCCAGGTCTGGGCCGGACTGGTGTCCTGATCGCGTGCTACTTGGTCTATTCAATGCGTATCCGGGCCAACGCCGCCATCCAGCTCGTCCGCAAGAAGCGGCCGCGCTCCGTGCAGACTTCCGGACAGATCCTATGCGTGCAGCAGTTCGAGCACTACCTACTACCGCAGACTGTTGTGTTCAGCTCTAAGTAAGCCATATTTGTTGTTTTTTCTGGTCTCTCGAGGCTCGAGGTGCAGCCAAATATATTTCCTTCGCATTCGGACCAACCCCGCCAACCAGCGCGTCTGCAAGAAACGGCCGCGCTCCGTGCATACCTCTGGACAGATCCTCCGTGTGCAGCAGTTTGAGCACTATCTTCTGCCGCAGACTGTCTTTTTTAGCTCTAAGTGAGGATTATTAAGAATTTTCTGGCCTCTTTATAAGGGTTCTCTATTTTCTGGTCTCTGGGAAATAATGTGCGGAGTGTAAACGAAACTATGATCGAACTGAGGTGAGGGTCCGTGAACCACATGCTTAGTTGCAGTATCTACTTCCCATCCAGAATTCTGCAAGACACTGAACCAAATGAATGAGAGATAAATTATTCTTAAATACCAATGAATTCAATGCTATATGTTTAAATTATGGCAACGTTACTTTCAGGGAAACCCTAAACCTGTGCAAAGATAACAGAACAGCTGAGTTCACGCTGCGGCAGTACCTATACCGGCAGCGGGCGACCCTCCACGGGCTCGAGGAGCGGAGTTTCAGACTATTGCCGAAGGTACACTTCATTTATCCACCTAGAGATCTAAAGAAAGAAAACATCGTGAGGAAACCTGCATACCTACGTTCGGAGAAGAAATTTGATAGCAAATGAGATTCCACTAACTCGCACTTGGCCAGCGTGGTGCGACTATTCAACCTTCGAGGGAGACCTGGAGATCTAAAGACTCCAGGAAACCCAGCAGGTAGCTAGGGAGATGCAACGGTGAAGCTAAACAGCAGGAGCGATATCGTAGCTAAAACTATCCTTAGGTCTAACCTCCAAGTAGGAATTTTCAAAAAAGCTACTTGATGTTGTCTATTACAGATAGTCTACTGCTTATGCGAGCGTCTGCTGAAACTGTGCGGCTGCCAGCACAGTGCTGGAATAGACTTCCGAGTGAGGAGCCGCGCTTTCTACAAGTCCTTCATGGTGTACAAGCTGCGGACGACCAAACCTCCTGACCCGACTACGCCGGAAGAAGTCAGAGGTAACAGAAACAGCCAATTCGCTTTGTACGCCTGATTTTTAGTATTTTGAATAGGTTCATGGCTTTGGCTGTACTACATTTCTTGGTATACCTAAAATATGTAAAAAAAATTGTATTAGGTATCTACCTACAATAATCTACTTGATTTATCGTCGAAAAATACTAACATTTGTTACCTCAGGCACAGGTATTCTGCGCCCCAGACCACAAAACATAGAATATCAACAGTGTCAATGTTTGTGCTTACACTCTGAGACCTGAATTCGCTCGCCAATTATCATCACTTTTCTACACATCAGCTTTAGCACCTGGCAAGCAGTTTCTGATGCTTTTTTAAACTATTATCTTTGTCTCCAGAGCACGTAGTGACAAATCTCCCCATGGTGGAGTGGCGCGACCCCGTGGAGGAGGACATCGAGTGCAACCTCGAGTCCGTGAGCAGGATCACCGGCGGACCCAGCAACGGGAACGGGAGCATACCTGCGCTGAGGATTTATGAGGTATGTTGTTAGAGGCTATTTGGAAGTGGTGGTCAAAACCCTCAGACATAAGGAGCACGATTTCAGGAGGAAGAATGTTACATTTGCACTTTTGGGTTTCGAAGGGTGGGTGCGTGTGTGTGTGTGTGTATGTGTGTGTGTGTGTGTGTGTGCGTGTACTTTGGAAGAGTCAATTTTGAAGAGGACTGACGAAAGTTTTTTTCTTAACGAAAGAGTCTAACCAATTTGTTGTTACAAACAGTACGGACTGAACTGCTATTATCTTCCCTGGGCTCGCTTAAATGTGTGGTCACCACTTACACACGAGCCCAAAAGTGGCTTCAGTATCTAGACTTAAAGGTCTCAACTCTAAGCAAGACTTTTGACTCCAATAAACCTAGCACAAATTTTAACGTAAAATATAATACGTAGCTAGTCTTCGATCGATAAATGTACATAGTATGCAAAATGGGACAGTGACTAAATCATAGATATCTGTTAAATTTCAGCATCAATTAGAGCAGGTGCACCTTTTTTTTTTTTTTTGACCCAGGGAAAATCCTTTATGGATACCACACCCGCCCCGGGGAGGGCAGGGTGGTTATGTGGGAGTCTCCGCCCTAGTGGCGGCATACCCACTAAAAACCCTGGGAAGTTCCTCCAGGCAATGGACGGAGCCACGGGCCCATTAAATCACCGCAGCCCCGCCCAGCCTATGTCCGCCGTGAGGCAGACCCACCTCGGGTAGGGGGTGGCCACCCCCTCCCACTTCGTGGCGACGCGTCGGAACATCAGACGCGTCGACCACCCTGGAGGGCCCAATGCGAAGCAGCGGGTGTCCCCGCACCCGCCACTCCAGGCCCTCCTAGCGGAGACGGAGTGCGAGCCTTACTGGCCCCTCTGGCCTGACTCGCCCCCATGTCCGCTCTTCTCTCTGCGGAGCGGGTGAGAGAAAGGGTCCCTCTCCCTCTCCCGCTCTCTCCCTCTCGGGGACTCGACCGCCGCTACCCGGACTGTCCAGGACGCCGGCCAAGTCTACCCCTCTGGAGGGCACAATGTGCCCCCCGTCGTCGTCCAAAGACGACCCCGAGCCCTACCACGTTCCTTCTCCACGGAGAGGTATACGGGAGGGCTCCTAGGCCCAGACCGCCGCTTCCCGGAATGTCCAGGGCGCCGGCCCGAGCCTCCACCTTTAGGGTTCCTCTTAGTTTCACCGGGCAAGGCGGCCCGGCTACTTATCCCCCCCGCCACGGAAAGGCGGGAACCCAATTCGGAGGGGAGAGCAGGTGCACCCGAGCCCTATGATTTACTGCGTCTCTAAATATAACTCCTATAAGATATTAATTCTGAGTTTTAATTTGTTGCAGGCGTTCGCAACGGATCACAAAAGTCTTCCAGACCAAAAACAGAAGGACTTTAAAAACCTGAAAACGGAGATCAACCAGCAGAGGGAAGGGTTCGCCAAAATAGATGAAGAAGTAAGTAGGTAATTTATTGAATCAGGATAAATATTTTGTTTAAATTTCCCAAAAAGGGGTTTTCAAATTTAATTTGAGTGCATTTCTGCCTTCGAATTGCGTCAGGTACCTACGCAAAGGATTAACATATTATTATTTTAATTTAATTGTTTTTTTTTATTTACTTATTTGTACCTATATACTTTTTTTTAATTCTGTTAAAATAAAGGTGACCTGAAACCACCCTTTTTAAAATATATTTGAAATTAAAATTACTGAGGCGTAAATTGATATTTTATTCATAAATTACGTTCTGATTTCTGAGCTCTCACCCAAGGATTCATGTACCTACCTAATTTTAGGTTTGTTAAAATAATTAAGTCTAATTTAATGTTGCTGCTGAATCGACCTATACTTTATTAAATTGGGGTACATCCGAATAATGTAGGGACTGACCTACTAAAACCCCTCGGTGGCCCGCCTCTGTGCCGTACGGAGGGCACCGAGCTACTAAATCCTGTGATTGTACAGGAAGACCCAGTAATCCTGGCCGGTCTGCTGTTCGAGTGGCTGGAGGGACTCAAGCAGCCCGTGCTGGGCCGCGGGGACCTGTCCACCATCGTGGCGCGCGCCTACACCGTGGAGCACTGCTTGCTGGCTTTGGAGATGGTGAGGGTATAATACAACAGTACATTAACTCTTTAAACACACACTAAACCCTGTAGACCCTGTAGTAAAACCCTGTGTGGATACACAGGGTCCACCACAGGGTTTTGGAAGGCCAAAATGCTAAGCTAAATACTAAGCTAAAATGCTAAGCCTAAAAGCCAAAATGCTATGCTCTGCTTAGCCGAAAAAGGCTTATAGTACTTTTACTTATGAACAACATTTACTCTGGCACCAAAACAGAATTCACGAAAGAAATTCAGCTGTTTCATAGAAAAATGTCAATGACATTCGACAAAATGTATGGAACGGCTGTTTTTTTTCGCGAATTTCGTGTTGGTCCCATAGTAACAGTGATTTATAATGATGAGTACTTTGAGCCCTTTTCGGCTTAGCATACCCTTTCCTAATCACCTTGTACCTATACTAGTAAGTATTTAAGAAAGGGTAAATATTATGTGTATGTAAGTAAGTTTGTTTGTTTGTTTGTAGATAATAATATGTAGGTAATCTACGAACCTACTGGTCCA
Organism: Alcis repandata; assembly: GCA_949125135.1. Classification (NCBI taxonomy): domain Eukaryota; kingdom Metazoa; phylum Arthropoda; class Insecta; order Lepidoptera; family Geometridae; genus Alcis; species Alcis repandata. Next base: position 6,070,572 of record OX421243.1, read on the forward strand.
AAAAAAAAATACCAACGTACAGCGTAGCTACAGTATCCCTAAGTGCTATTGGCTATATATATTTAGATCAAAGGCCGAGCGGCTCCGAGTACACGAAGTATAGAGCATCAGTTATAATAAAATATTAAAAAATTATATCTTAAAAATTCATTTAATTTTTTTTCTTTCAGGAAGACATCATGCTACTCGAATATCTCCTTCGCTTCGTGACCCGCCTCCGCCCGCTCGCCGCGACCAAAAAGGTCGACATACTAAAACGGCTCCTCGCCTCTTTGACACACCAGTCTGTTATCATCAATGGAAAATGTCTTCCGAGCAGAGACTTCCCTAAGCTAAGAGAAGGAACTTGCGGTCAAGTTATAAACTTCTTGCTGAGAATGATTGTGGAACTTCAAAAGGATATGGTAAAACCGGGTAGGGACGATGCAGATGTGGTTATACCACCTTGTAGACGGTTACGAATAAAGGCTTGGAAATGATTGTGTGTTTTATTTGTCGTTCTTTTATATTCCTTCACAATTATACTTTCAGCAGGTCACGATAGTAACAGAAAACGATAAAAACGTTATTTCAATTTACAGGCATGCAAAACAAATGTGATAAAATAATAGGTGCGTAATGTATAAATGTATATTCAATTATTCACAAAAGTGACAATGACAAGTAGTCCAAAAAACTTCTTAAAGTTCAATAAAAAAACATAATTCCCGCCTGATTTTCCCGCCTGGCTTAGCAACTTGCAAGAAAATTTAAATGCTGCTAATAGATGGCGATGTAACTTGGTTATCCTACTCGCTGCTAGATGGCGCTGTAATTTAAGCTTAGTTCCGCTACTAGTAAATAGATGGCGCGGCAACTCGAAACAGAATCAACTAAATTAGGGATGTGCGTTTGATTATTATTGGAAAACAATCGATTAAAATTATTGCATAGTTTGGATTTATAATCTTATTTTATTTAATTCTTGTTATCAATATCGTGCTAATTTTTAAATAACACAAGATGCGTGTCACCCAGCCAGATAATATTGTGAAAAATAAAGCTCCTTACTCTACGAATCAATATTAAATAACACTGCTTAGTTTTCTTTCGAGAAGCAGCGTAAAGTTTAAAGGTGAAACTGCGTTGTAAGATTGAACATTTTATTACTAATATTTAGTTATGTCAATGTTTTTAACATCACATTTATAAAATATCCAAAATGTTGACGGCCTTAATCCGCTACTCCACAGATAAAAAATAAACTAAAACCGATTACAAGGTGCACATCACTTAAACTTTGACAATTTTGACATAACATTACACTTCACAACGATACCCACCACACTACTGTGTTCGTGTACTTACACGTTGTATACAAATTGTAATTTACTGGCTACGTCGGCATTTTCCGACCAAATTCGTTTATTAATTACTAAACTAAAGTTAAAATAAAAATGTCTTCAGCCGAAGAAACCGCCCAACTGAAAGCTGGTCACCCTCCCGCAGGTAAAATAATATTGCCCAAAGTTCTTTGTCTTCATTAATTTATCGCGTAATTTAATGATTGCAAAACTTGTTTACGCTTTTAGAAAACGTATGTTTAGAGTGGGAGAGTTTATGATTAGAATTTATTAGGTTGAACCGGTTTCCGTTACTTTAGAAACAAAGTTTTTTTAACACCATTTTTTTTAATTACTTTGCCTCTCACAAGTCGTGTAAGTCCTTGTATGACGTCAGTGCTATGCTACGCTAGCTTTGCACTATAAATGAATGTTGTCAAACAATGGCCTCCCAAGGTCATTGATAAGTATATTTTTTCCTCACAATCTATTTTTAGACCGGCATCAATATGTTAAACTAATAATCCACTTAATTAGATATCTGTTTCAATCATCAATACCTAACAATGATTTATATTGATATGTTTGGGTAGTTTAAAAACCAAGGCTGCTTCCCTCACATTTTCCTTAAATGTTACATTGCAAAACAGACTTTTCTGTAGATAGTTTATTTAAGGTACCTACTAAAATCCTCCCATGTTTGTTAATTCTGTTGAGAAATGTTGGAGATACGTTTAAAACCATACTGTATATTACAAATTACGAGCTTTTAGGTTAATTACCCTGTAGAAACTTCATTGAATCAAAACTATTTCTCCACCAGTAAAAGCCGGAGGCATGAGAATCACACAGCACAAGACTCCGCATCCTAAAGATACGAAAGAAACCACCAACGAAGACTTCACAGGCCTAGCTGGCCCGTCTCCCATCCCGTCCAACCCTGTATCAATTGCCGGAGCGCCGAATAGAGGTAACGCTGACTTTACGCCCGACGCAGCGCAGGTGGCACACAGTCCAAAGCCTCCAGCACACATCAATTCTAACATCAAGCCTCATATCCAGCAACCAAGGAAGTAGACTGATAAACTCACGGGCATTTTTGGTTTTCAACGTCTTTGAACGCTGATAACAATGGCAACTTGGCAAGCGATTGATATTTGTAATTATTTTTGAAACTTGATATGATTGAAATTCGTTTTAACGGGTTTTGACTACCCAGGTTAATCAGCGGTTAGATTTTTTGTCTCCATTCTGAGGTTTACAATTAATTAAAGCTCAGAGAGAGCTCAGAGAACAGGCATTTTATCATTAAACCACACGAACACTCAAAAACCAACAAGGTGAATCACCTAGCCTAATGGTAGCAAAAAACGTGCTTTGCACAGTTTGCACTGGTACTCGTACATTGGTAATGAAATAATTAATTAAGCATGTTTTTGTTCTAAAACTTCAGGATTTATACTGTAAAGAATATAGAGTTTATTAACTCCAGGCATGCAATATAACACAGTTCAGTAACGGTTGATTTCACACCGAGTTTTACATCTTAATCAAGGTAAAATAACATAGCAAGTGTAGTCTCTAACGTGGATAAATAAACTTTATTTTAAAGTATGAATAATACAGATTTTCAGAAAAAAATCTGATATGCATGTTGTGAATTTTAGCAATTGTGACGGATAATGAAACTTTGTAAGCAATGTCAAACTCAAATCTTATCAGCAGTGAAAAGTTTTTCATCCATGTTTACATATAGGTGCAAGTGTTATTACCTATTGAATTATGCAATATGCCTATAACATAATTGTTGTCAATAAGATATATTATATTATATATATATATATATTAGTCATTACTTGAACATTTTAGCCACTTTTTAAATTTCGAAACGAAAATTTTTCATATGTTAAGATTTCTTTAACTGAAAAATTTGTACAATAGCTGTTCTGTTATAATAGATAGAAAACTATATTTCGTAAAAATGGTCATCGACTGATAAATATTTGAGCAGCCTAGATAACCGTAGCGCAAATCAACAAACACCTGTGTCAATATAACTTGTTAATTCAGATATGAAAACACTTCTATAGATTATTTTCACCTTATCAAGACCAGTATTGTTATTCAAAGAAAACCAAAATAACGGAGTGTAAAATTTAGCTTTTGACATTCGCTAAGACTGCTGACAATTCATCGGTCAAGCCACTTAAGACCATAGGAATATACATACATTCGAAAAACATTACCATCGAGTCCAGTAATTAATCTTAAATATCAACTATATTATGTTAGACAATAACAAAATTTCACATACAAAAATGTTATGCAACTATGTGACCTATTTTTCCTATTTCAGTCATTTCAAAACCTTGTGGAATCAAAAATGCTCGATATAACTTGATATAGCAATACGATTTCATGATAAGCTATAGTTTTCTGTGTTCAGAAAATAGTAGAACTATTATAATATTGCTAAGTATGTCGCGTAGGTATTGTAGGATATTATAGGAAGTTCGATACATTTTAAATATATTTACAATAAATTCCAATATCTATATGTAAATTTGGCAAACATTAGGACTTTTGAAAATTTGTAAAATAATCATGTGTGACTTTGAAATTTACATGTTAAAATATATAAAAAATATAATTAGTGTGTTAAAATAAACTCGCATAATTGTTGTAGACAATGTTTCTTGTCATCTGTTACATATTTTCATTTTATTTTATGTTTTATAGACCCAGTTCTAAAATGAAAATATCAATAATCTAAGTAAATAATTTAAAATGGAACAAAAAAAAATTAACACATAATGTACCATTTGTGCATATGTGTAAAAACACTAGTTTTTAATAGCTAGGAAATAAAAAAAATAACCTATCAGCACAAAACTTTATTTGACTATTTTTCTTATTTTGTGTTGTATATTTTATATTTTATGATTTATATATTTTCTAGAGTGTTTTGGAATTTTTATTTTATTTATCATTTGTAAAGAAATTATATTTGTTTGAGATTTTATAGTTGTTAATTGGTTTATTATGTATAGGTTGTCAATCTTGTAATATAGCACTTATAAGTATTTTCAACTTAAGAAGGATGCCCAACCATGAAACCTAGTTATCTTTTGAATTTAGATCAAAATTCGTTTTTTTCATGACATATGTAAGTGTATGTCTGTATGGACTGAAACAATTTTCTTCAACAGTTCAATTATAAGATTATGGATCAGCCAGTGACGTTTTTATTAAAGTCACAGACAATGTAACCCATTGACAGATCATACTAATTCCCCGCTCTCGAAAATAGTAAGCTCAGGGGAGTTTAAGTCTGTCTATGATTGGTCAATCCTATCATAGACATATTATAGATGTTAACTTCAAAATATGTTTGGGTTCGAGTTACTAAAACTATAAATTCGTGGGCATTCTACTTTATTTTAAATCAGTGTATTAAAAATGTATTTATCTATAAAGTTATGTTTCACAAGGTGCTCTATCGTTTTGTATAAAATCTTGCATTTAAGCACATTCCTTTAAAAAGTTATATTTATATTGGTGTTTTAAATGGTTCTTTAAAGGAGCCATATTTTGTATTTTTTTTCTTAATTTCAGTAAATTTTTCAAAAAGTATCGAGGTGTTTCATTTCTACTCACACTCAAGGTTTAGACTAAATAAAAAATAGACTTAAATTGTAAACAGTTTTATTTTAATAAATTTATTCAAAATAATAGGACAATATAAAAAAAAACAATTCATCTTCTCCTATGCGACACTATGGCAAAAGTAAACATAAAAGCTAAATTATATTAGTACAATTTTCTTCATGCAATAACATAAAAAAAAAATATAAATAAATTAATAAAAATATCTTTAAGACTAGTACTACCAACTTGAAACTCGAATAAAAATGTGTAAGTCGCGCAGACAATTTTTCAATCTCTTCGTCAAAAACTTCAAGAGCGAAAGAGAAGTTAGAATTGTGCTAGTCCGAGCGAGAAGAAAAATCTGATGTAAACAGATAATATATTATCTAAGCTGTAAACAACCAAAAAAATTGGTTCTACATTCTCCGGCGATTATCGTAGCTCTTAGTTTTTATCAAATTGGTGTTGTAGAGCTGAAAAAAATAAAACATGGTTTATTCCCAGCGTTACCACAGTCCACTCTGCTAAAATTTTTCGTCAACACTGAAGGAACGCTACTTTATTTTCCCTATCGTCAACAGTGTTGACGACAGGGTGTTACTGGCCGGGAATGGCTCATTTTTAGCGGTAGAGAACGACCAAAGAAAGTATGTACTAATATATAATTAAAAAAAAACATTTACTTCAGGTAATATAACTTACATACAAAACGAGTTACAGAGGCCTATAGAAAATAAATACCTAACAGAGTTACATACATAGGCACAGTTTTGAGCAATAAAGTTTGTTTTATTTTAACTGGTGAAGGAGAAGGTATTGAAATTAAGTTAAGTATAGAGCACAAAAACCCACTTTTAGCTCAGCAAAGCATATCTAACCCTGAAATAAAAGCAAGAACCACCAACCTCCTCCTCGGACTCGAGTCTGGGCGGCAGCGCTGTCGCCGGCACGGCGGCGAGCAGGCCGCGCGAGCCGCCGGCGCCGGCGCCGGGGAGCGGGCGCCGCACCTCGCGCTTGTCCGACTCTAGCTTTTCAGGCTGTCGACAAATAAATCATGTAGGTACAGATTTTACTGTCAAACAGATGATTTTTAACCGACTTCCAAAAAGAAGACGGTTTTTCAATTCGACTGTTGGTTTTTTTTTTTAATTAATTGTGCTCCGTTTTTTCTAGTTCAAAAGTAGCCTATATATGTGATACCATGATGCATAACCTAGATAGACAGCTAAATCTTTGTTGTTCACACCACAAAACGCTTTGAATATATATTTCTGATTCGTACAGCCAGGGAATGGAACAGACTGCCGGGTTTCTTTTTTCCTGAGATATAATCTTGGGCTTTTCAAGGTTAGAGAGAATAGGTATCTTCTAAGTCTGCGTGCTTCATCATTCATCAACAGGCGAGTTGTGGTCAAACCCAGACTTATTCCCGAAAAAAAAAAAAAAAAACAGGAATTAGAAGCAAACGAATGGTTGGTTGGTCTTTCACCATAATTTGTTCCAAATGTAAGGTTCAACATACCATGTCTACCAAGCTGGGTTTGTAATACTTCGAGTTGAGTTCCTTCTCGCTGATCCCGGCCATCAATATTGGAGTCGCTGAAACAATTATGAAAACCTATAAATTAAACTGACCGTCGATAGTTACATGGTGTGGTTGTTAATCAACTGTTTCATACATCTAGTCGAGTGTCATTGACATTTTCTAAGGAACAGCTGTTTTTTTTTGGTGATTTCAGGGTATGAGACTACCCGTAGAAAAAATATTCATAATGATGAGTAATGGCGTGGTAGAGGGTATAGCCCTATTATCTTCTTAGCTCTTTGTTGTAATTTGTTTGATGTTTCAACCTATATTCTATTGTCATTCTACTCGATACATCAACTTCACTGAAGTACTTATCAACCCATCTCAACTCATAAGGCTGCTTCCCTCAAACTGGGCAGAGCCTGTGCCATGGGCACTCTGTTTGTCGCTAAAGTTTGTACACATGATCATGTTGTCAACCAGTCTCTCAACTTACGCGGCTGTTTCTCCCCCACAGATTCCCGATAGTTGACGCGGCGCATGCGATGCACATTGTGGTAAAGGTAGTAAATAGCCAGATAGGCCACTTTGAGGTAGAGGTAATAGCCAGATGGGCCACTTTGCGGTAGAAGTAATAGCCAGATTTTCTTGAAATTTGTTTGGTGTGTCAACCTATATTATATTATATTGTCACTCCACTTGACACATCAACCTATCTCCCAACTTACACGGCTGTTTCCCCCACACAGACTCCCGATAGTTGACGCGGCTGCCGCGCGGCCGGCGGCCTACGGCACGAGAGTCACTCGATAACTTACGAGCCAATTTGTGGTAGAGGTAATAGCAAGGAGGGCCACGTTGCAGTAGCAGTAATACCTAGATGGGCCACTTTGAGGTAGAGGTAAAAGTCAAACTGTCTTCATAGTTTTTCCTTGCAATTTGTCTTTTGCTTCTTAGTTTTTTCTTATAATTTACCAACCTATATTCTATTTTATTACTTACACGGCTGTTTCCCCCACACGGACTCTCGATAGTTGACGCGGCGCATGCGGCGACGCTTGCCGCGTGGCCGACGCCCTACGGCGCGGGAGTCACTCGACAATTTGCGGGCCACTTTGTGGTAGAGACAGCGGGAGGATACGTTCGACACCTGGAATAACAGAATTTATAATAAAGAAATATTTTCAAAAACACCCGCCATATAAGTTGATTTAAAAAATATTTTTTAAAATAAGCTTTTATTGCATTGTCATCGGAGTTACACAAGTATACCCAGCTCAATCAGGCATCGGAAAGTGGTCCAAATTTGAGTTGCATGATTCCACCCGAACAAACATAGTTACATCCATACATTGCAAGTTAAATAAAAGCTTTTAAAAAACAGCCACAACACAATTTGAGTTTCGTAAAATTAGGTTATTTTTGTAGAGTGTGATGAGAGTGAAATAAGTGTGATGAGTGTTACCAGTTCACACTGCGTGTCATCGAGCTCGTCCTCCATGAGGTCCACGAGGTCAGCGTCCTTGGACGGCACGATGAGGAGTTTGGTCTCCGGACAGTTGCTGCTCACGATCAGCTGCGATGACTTGGGAAACACAAGCCGGTGGACTGTTCTGGAAGATGGATTTCGTACCCAAAAGTAGTCTTTCTAGTTGTTCGCAGCGAACTGAACCTCGCGCCCATATATCTCCACAACTCTTGGACCGATTTCACTTATATTCGAACTTAAAAATTGTATTAAAATGAACTATTTGCTGGCAAAATTTCATAAAGATCGGATAAACGATACCTACTTACCTACCTAAGTTATCATCGGACAAATACACATATACAGTGTACAGATAGAGTGTACAGTGTACAGAGTGTACAGTGTACAGATAGAGTACAAGTGCCGTTTTGTTCCCCTAGACTCTGACACTGTTCACTTAGGTCAATAAATGTCTTTTTCTTACCAAAACGTCGACATATCGTCGTTGCGCGTGCAAAAGTCGCTATGTGTTTTTTAGTCATTTTCGGTTTTTTATGCAGTTTTAATCGTTATTTCAATACACACGTACTGTAAAAACAGCTATGTGATAGACCCAATATTTAAAGAGATACGGAATGTAGCTATGTGACATTTATACATCTAAAGTTCCATTTTAACACGCCAAGTGTTATAATTCACATAGCTAAAATAAGTTTATTAAAGCGGAAGAAAAAATTGCGCCCGATATGTGCTTTGCTGCACATAGCGAGATTTTTGGTCAAGTTTAGACTCGCTCGATCACGAAACGCACAGGTCGAGCGTCACATAGATAGTACCATTGGCCGGCAAAGCTCGCCCATGGTTTGGCCCTCACTGTAGTCGCGCTGAAGCGCGCAAGCAGGAGGCTTACCTTGCCTGGGTTGATGCTCGACACCGTAAAGCGAAGGATATTCGCCAGATGAAAAGAGCGTATAACGCAGCTGCCAAGTCCTGCAAAAAGGTGTTACAGAGGGCTCGCTTTGACCACATTAGTCGAATAGGGAACAAACTGGCTTCATACCCAGCGGGTAGTAAAGCGTTTTGGTCCCTAGTAAATCGTATCGTAATAATCCCTAGTAAAGTAGCTAAATCGGTCGAAGCGAACTTCTGCCGCCCCTCACTACCTCCACTGCTAAAACCTGATAGGACGCTGGCTCACACCGCTGAGGAGAAGGCTAACTTGTTTGCTTCTCAATTCGCGGAGTCTTCACGTCTAGATGCTGGTAGCGCGACACCTTCAACTCCACCAGACAGTGCGACGTTTATGTCGGAGTTCCGCATTCGTCAAGTGGAGGTTCGCAAAACGCTACGCAATCTTGACGTGAACAAAGCCAGCGGCCCAGATGGTATTCCAGCCATAGTTCTGAAAATATGTGCGCCTGAGTTGTCTCCTGTGTTGACACGCCTCTTTCGTCTCTCTCTTGAAACTGGTATAGTCCCAAAGTCGTGGAAGCTTGCTAACGTGCAGCCTGTGCCTAAGAAAGGTAGCCGTGCCGACCCTGCCAACTACAGGCCTATTTCGGTCACGTCCATACTCTGCAAGACTATGGAACGTGTCCTGAACAACAGGCTCCTGGCGTACCTAGAAACTAATGACCTTCTCAGTGACCGGCAATACGGATTCCGCCGAAACCGGTCCACTGGTGATCTTCTAGCGTACGCCACGTATATCTGGAGTGAGGTCATCGAGAGGCATGGGGAGGCACTTGCTATCTCCCTTGACATCTCGAAGGCTTTCGACAGGGTTTGGCATGACGGCCTTATAAGCAAGCTTTCCTCATACGGCCTGCCCGCTGGTCTTGTTGCGTGGATTTCGGACTTTCTGAGGAATCGATCGATACGAGTAGTCATTGATGGCTGCTCGTCTGATCGAATGGATATCAATGCCGGTGTTCCTCAGGGGTCGGTGCTCTCTGCGACGCTCTTCCTGCTGCACATTAACGATCTGCTAAAGCCCGGTATCTTTGGGTACGTAGATGACAGCACTGTTGTAGAGAGCTACACTTCTAACGCACGGTCCAGTGGTCCTCAAATCCAGTTTCTGAGAGAGGCTATGGTCGAGCGCTTGAACTTGTCTCTTAAGGCTGCCTCAGAATGGGGTGATGCCAATCTGGTCAGGTTTAATGCGACTAAGACCCAGGCGTGTCTGTTCTCCGCAAAGAAGAGCCCATTCCAACTGGCTCCTACTTTCCGAGATGTGTCCATTCCGACGGCTGACAGTCTTGAGCTTTTGGGCGTTGCTCTGACGTCAACCCTCAACTTTGGCTCCTACATAGAGTCCAAAGCTCAATTGGCTGCCAAAAAGCTGGGTATCCTTTCGAAGGTGCGGCGGTACTTTACGCCAGAACAGTTGCTGTTACTTTATAAAGCACAAGTTCGATCGTGCATGGAGTACTGCTCGCACCTTTGGGATGGATCGGCCAAATACCAGTTTGAGGCGTTGGAGTCCATTGAGAAACGTGCCAAGAGGTTCATTGGTAAAGACTCCCTTGTTCGGACTAAACTCCAAACTCTCGAACATCGGCGCAAAGTTGCTAGTCTGTCGGTCTTTTACCGGATACATTTCGGAGAGTGTGCTTCTGATCTGCATGATCTAATTCCCTCTAGCCCTTTCTACTATCGGTCTACCAAGGGCACTAAAAAGCGTCACCGTTTTATGGTTGATATACCAAAAACTCGTACGAAACGCTTTGATTCCACCTTTATTGTGCGAACCGCTAGGGTGTGGAACGCTTTGCCTGAGGGGTGTTTCCCGATAGATATAATCTAGGTGTCTTCAAGTCGCGAGTGAATCGGTTTCTTCTAGGCAAGCATGCTCCATCGTAGACCGTATCGTTGCTTACCATCAGGCAAGATGACGGTCAAATGCAAGCCTATTACTGAATAAAAAAAAAACCTAAAAGCCTTTATGATGTCCCACTAAAAATTGATTCTACCAAAAGTCACCTACAAAGTCTAAAGCAATACATGCACCGTGATTATCACCTATTCTATGATAACTTGAACCACCAATGTTTTTGATTGATTGATTGATTTTGTTTGATTCAATAAACAGATAATACCATTTGAATATTAAATGTACCTATTGGTTTTTTTTTAACTTTTTTATTAATTATTTCTTTCCAAAATATAGCTATGTGTCATCGTTCAGCCATTTTTTTTTAGGTTCCATAGATATATAAAGTAGTTATGTGCTCTAAATGCACATAGCTTGTATTTACAACTCAAATAAATAACTCTATGTGTCAAATTTGCCTATTAGGTTTAATTTTGTCATTATTCATAATGCTATCTATCCAATAGTAATCTAAAACTACGTAAATTTGTTATATGTATCAAGGTAAGGATAAATTATTTATATGCTCTGGACATTTTACGAGAAAATCAGTTTTTTGCGTCTCCTGTAAAGTGTGTCAAATATACATAGCTACTTTTGCACGCGCAACGACGATATATCTTTCTAAAGTATTGCTATTTCTTTCTTTGGAAATAGAATGCTAAGACTGCAATAGGTATTACTTTCACTTGATGTGAAAGAAGAACAACAAACACACTTCTACATTCGTCCGAGAGTAAGGTTGAAAAATTCGTATTTGCAATGTAAAAGAAAACATGTTTTTCTATTGACTAAATTTATGTACGGACAGGTAGATTGTGAAAATACCTAGGGATGTAGCAAGGCGGTTGAAATATCTCCCTGGTGGCCATATCTTGACAAATGCCATCCAAAAGAATGATATCTTCCATGAGTTCGTTTACCACAAATACCTGGAATTAAAACTTGTTTTCAGAAGTGGGATCAGTTACTCAAGTTATCAAGCTATCACAAATACAATCCTACTGTAATTGTTATAAAAGATTTTAACCTATTCTATACTTTTCTGAGAATAAGAAGTTTTTTAGTAAACAGGTACTGCAAACTGGCCATAGGCTGACCATGAGACAGGCTATACCTAATTTGGGGTGCAATGGAATAACTGTTATGTTCATTCTAATAACATTCTGTACGACAAAAACTGTTTGCAAATTATTAGGTATGCTTTTTATGACTATATCTATAAGGCCGTGGTAGCTCAGTGGGAGAACAGCCGCTTCGCATTCTAGAGGTACTGGTAGGTATTGGTTGAAACCTGCATACGTCCGGAGAAGAAATTCAATGGCGTATGTGAATCCAGCAACCCGCACTTGGACAGCGTGGTGGAATACGGCCTAGTCACCCTTCGAGGGTAGACCTGTATCCCAGCAGTGGGTTTAAAGGTTGCATATATGATGATGATATCTAGAAGTCATTTTTACTTATTTCAGAAGTGGGATAGTCACATCGGTTTCTTTTATGCCATAGGTGACAAACAAGCAAAGGGGCCGCAAAGCAAGCGATCAACGTCGCCTATGGAATTATGGATACCTGTAACTCTGGAGGCGTCACAGATACGCTGCCGACCTTTTAAGACTATTAACAGCCCTTTTGTAGAGCCCAGTGTTGTAGTTACTCAGGAATACTGGTGGAGCTCGTTCCACATTTGTCAAAAGGTCTGTGGTTAAAAGTAGACTAAACTTATTCGCTATAAAAAATGTAACAGCAAGTTAGTCTAGTCGTACCTTAAAAGCCTTAAGGCACGGCACGAAGGAATGCTCGAGCCGCATGCTGAGCCGCTCGGCCGGCCAGCCGTGGTACGCGGGGACAGTTGCTAACACTAGCATGGATAGCTTTATGCCTATCTCACGCCACATTGATGCTTCTAGACTGCGAAATGTAATAATATTTTTTAAAAAGGCCACATAATATTAGAACACAGAATATTACACGCTTTTTAATAGCTTCACTTGTATGTTTGTTTGTATGTTTGTAACCGACTCCTTTGGGCGCGATTTTGACCCACTTTAAACGGCCAGATTTCGTTCAAACTTTGTAGATATATTGAGGACCGATGACAATACACTAAACAAATCGTGTTTTTTTGAACTGTTAATTAAGTATTTAATATTCTGTGATTTCTTTAGTGTTAACCACACTGATATTAAAATGCGAAAGTTTGTGTGTTTGTTACTCTTTCACGCTCAAACAGCTGGATGAAACAGAGAGATAACTTAAACCCTAGATTTTATTTTTCATACATTTCATCATCATCATAGTTTTTATCATGCGCGGGTGAAAACGCGGGGCACGGGTTAAGTAGTTAAAATTAAAAGGAAAAAAAAAGAAAAATATAAAATAAAAAAGATAAAGATTGGATATTTGTAACTCAAAAACGCAAGGGAGTTTATACTATGGATTTACAATATCGCGGGAAAAATAACAATTTATGTTGGATAGCGGGTGAAACCGCAGGGCACAGCTAGTCAGGAATCCAACAAAAACATTACCCCATGATAGGATGCGGGGTCAAATTGAAAGCTTCCTTTAGTACCGGCATGGTTATGTAATAAGCTTGCACCGCCGAGTCGCACCGTACCGTGTAGTTGTATGGACGTTTTGTCAGCACCTGACAATAGAAACATTGTACTATCAGCGCTCAATGCCTGGGCATAGAATTTATGGACTTCTAAAAAAGAAAAACTTTGTTCGATTTAATTTATGTGTAAACTAGCTGGTCCCTGCCACGCTTCGCTGTGGATAAAAAAATATATAAAAAAATAGATAAAAACCATCCTTGATGCGTATATATATACATCATGCTAAAATTTCAGCTCGATCGGTGCAGAACTTTTTGAGTTTTTGAAGCGTACACAAACCAACATAACATTTTTATATATATAGATTACTTATCTATCAACAAGGTTATAAGAAAACTATGCCAAACCAAAAAGAGCTTATGGCACTCATCATTCTGACCAACTTTTACTATTTGACTACCCTCAAATCGAGAAAAAAATCAGCTGTCCCATACTCAACATCTTCTAAACCAACTGTAAAACAGAAATAACAGTGTTACCCCCAACACCCCCACAGCATTCCCCGACACGATGAAATCACTCGCCGGCTCATGGTACCGCAGTTCGGTCAGAAACTCGTAGTTAGGGATGGCTTCGTCCATGTCTTCTTCTGGAGGCAGGTAGCTGGCTTCCACCATGCCTGATACTAGGACGTATAGGCCTTTGGGCTCGTCTCCTAGACATAAATACAATCAATTTGGTATAATTTGGTTTTGGAAGGTGGCTAAATTAGAATTTTGTAAATTTTGCTGATTTCTGTATAATTTAGATTTTGATATAATTATATATTTTTTTCAATTCCGATTCAGTGATTTTATCTCAACTAATATTACAAAACATAAATTTGGATTGTTTTTTTGTCGATGGCAATATTCTAAATTATCAAAGTCATCAGTGTGAATATATCTTTCACCAATGGAAAGCTATACTATTCCAGAGTATTCTATAGTACAGTAGTTGTAGAGTGCTAAAGGCCAAACAGCACCGGGCTCGAAATCCCTTGAATTAGATTTAACCATCGATCAAGTATGTATGTATAATCCGACTTCGGTGGATTTAAAAAAAGATGTACCTACTCTATTCTTTACCTCGAGATATAAGTATATCATTATAGTTATAGTTCAATATCTCAGAGTTTTCGAGGAAGAAGTCCGCGACCCTCTCGTTTCCTTGCAGCCAGCATATAGCGCGTAGTTGAGTCTGCAATTTTAAAATAGTTTTTACGCAACTGCCTAGAAGATGGGTGAAGTTTATGGATGTATACAGGGTTATTGATAAAGGGTATGCTAAGCCGAAAAGGGCTCATAGTGCTCATCATTATGAACAACTTTTACTATGTGACCAACCCGACATTCGCGAAAAAAAATCAGCTGTTCCATAGAAAAGTGTCAATTACACTGGACAAAATGTATGGAACAGCAATTTTTTTTCGTGAATCTTGGGTTGGTCCCATAGTAAAAAAAGGAAGGAACCTCTGGCGAAGATGGCGCGACGAGGCTTCCTTTATGCCGGCACTGCTGTATTCTAATTTGGATTGCGTTCACCAGAACACGGAACTCCATTTCATCAAGAAACCCTGTAATAAAGCAATTTTGTGAAATATGACGAAGACGATGTCTAAATTAGTTAGTTCAACATCATCATCCGGCTAATCTAATCTGACCTTCTTCCTTGAGTTGCATGGCGTCTAGCATCATAATATTGAGTGTGGAGGTGGTGGCCTGACGCGTCTTCACTGTGATGGCCGTCCAGGGCCGGTCGCGCTGCAGCAGCCCGAGCTGACGGGTCACGGACAGCCTAAACCAATATTCACTTAGTTTTTGTTAAAAATTCGTTTCACACTCATAGCTGACTAGGATACCCTGTGTCGGGATGCCATGGAACACACAAAGACAAGGACAACTAATATGCAGACCCACTTACTGCAGACATAATTAATCCTACTAAAACAGGTACTATGGTACTCAGCATTATAAACAACTTTTACTCTGGGACTAATCCTTAATTCGCGAAAACAAAATCAGCTGTTCCAAACATTTAGTCGAGTGTCGTTGACATTTTTCTAGGTGTCATAATAAAAGTCGTTCATATTGATGAGTACTATGAGCTCTTTTCGGCTTAGCTATTTTTGCATAACCCTGTATAACATACACTAATTTTCTTTAGGAGAAACAGATAGCCACGTCCAGTCTATACTTTTATCTGTTTACAGCAGTTAGTGACAAACTTGAGGGTAGATGTAAAAAATCGCTCACCTATCAGATTCGAGTTTGGCGTAAAGCGTCTCTTGTATTTGTTTATTATCGACTAGCTGCGGGAGAAGGTTGCATACTTCTTGTTCTCCTGTTACAAAACCCTGAAAATTAAGAGCTTGTGTGAAAATAGTTTTAGTTTAAGTATCTTCTATGTATGAAAGTATTGCATGACTGACGTATCAACACACAGACTAAACTTTGAAGGTGTAGGTCCTAGAAACCTTAAAATTCGAAGGGTATGTATACTATGTATTCTGTAATCATGTAGGCACTCCCTAAGGGATATACCATGAGGTGATGTGTGTCTGAAAAAAAATAGCCGAAAAAAAATACCATTGTACGCGGTGCGGTGATGAAAAACAGTGATGATGAAACCAGACGTGTTAATCCAGAGCATAAGAAGTCTCTTTTCCAAATTTTATGAAAACCCGGAGATACGTACCGCGTGGTAACAAGCTTTGAGACACACACGCACATACCTTCGCATTTATAGTATTAGCAGGAAGTAAGATATAATATTATTCCTCACCTTGCCAACATCGTATCCAAACGCCAGCTGTATATCGATCACTCTGTCGATGTACGCCATTATTTTGGGGATCGACACCCTGAAAAGACCCGTGGTAAGTTTGGTTGCGTAAATCGTGCCCACTACAGAGTATACTACAACCCGTAACCTGGAACTAATGCTTGCGCTGTTCCTTTATTCTGAGCCCAAATATTTGTTCACTAGTTTGAATTTGAATGTTGATCACTCTGTCGATGTACGCCATTATTTTGGGGATCGACACCCTGAAAAGACCCGTGGTAAGTTTGGTTGCGTAAATCGTGCCTACTACAGAGTATACTACAACCCGTAACCTGGAACAAATGCTTGCGCTGTTCCTTTATTCTGAGCCCAAATATTGTTCACTAGTTTGAATTTGAATGTTGATCACTCTGTCGATGTACGCCATTATTTTGGGGATCGACACCCTGAAAAGACCCGTGGTAAGTTTGGTTGTGTAAATCGTGCCCACTACAGAGTATACTACAACCCGTAACCTGGAACTAATGCTTGCGCTGTTCCTTTATTCTGAGCCTAAATATTTGTTCACTAGTTTGAATTTGAATGTTGATCACTCTGTCGATGTACGCCATTATTTTGGCGATCGACACCCTGAAAAGACCCGTGGTAAGTTTGGTTGCGTAAATCGTGCCTACTACAGAGTATACTACAACCCGTAACCTGGAACAAATGCTTGCGCTGTTCCTTTATTCTGAGCCCAAATATTGTTCACTAGTTTGAATTTGAATGTTGATCACTCTGTCGATGTACGCCATTATTTTGGGGATCGACACCCTGAAAAGACCCGTGGTAAGTTTGGTTGCGTAAATCGTGCCTACTACAGAGTATACTACAACCCGTAACCTGGAACAAATGCTTGCGCTGTTCCTTTAGTCTGAGCCCAAATATTGTTCACTAGTTTAAATTTGAATGTTGACGGAAATGGCTGGGCATTAAGTAAATGAAAACCTGATTTTATTTCAATTGAATCCCAAAAGCTCAACCAAAATTCACAACCACTGACAGTAACCAAGCGTCCATCATAGATCTCGCTTCCACACAAAATCGCTAAAACAAACTCATTAACACATTTTTGAAAATGTGTGAAAACCACGTTAGTTTCCATAGTAAAACTCAATACCACTTACAAGGTCCCTTCCTACAAAGCACCTTTACAAGGGATTTATTTTGATAATAAGTTTAAGTAATTTAATAATTGTAGGCTTTGAATTAAATCCTGGTCAGCCTTTTTGTGGGTGTTTCCTGATAGATATAATCTGGGTGTCTTGAAGTCGCGGGTGAATCGGTTCCGTCTAGGCAAGCGCGGTCCATCGTAGACCGCATCATGCTTACCATCAGGCGAGATAACGGTCAAACTTATGCCTATAAGAGAATTAAAAAAAAGCTTATTAGTGTGAATGATGGCATACCTGGCCAATTTGAATAACCTGAGGAACCGCAGCATCCTGAGCAGCTTGGTGGCTGTCAGCACGCTGGAGTTAAAGTTCCTCCACTTATCCCACGGAGTCACCGCGTCTATGATGTCTAGTACCAGATCTGAAATATAGTCCTGCTAATTATTATAAATGACAAAGTTTGTACGTTCACGACTAAATCGCGCAAAAACGGCTTAACGAATTTGGATGACACTTGGTATGTAGGTGGCTTATTAGGCTTTTGGAGGGTCCTCTCGCCTCCATTTTTGGCGACCTATATGGCTCAGCGGTAGTATATTCGCCTTATAAGTCAGAGGTCCCGGGTTCGATTCCAAGCCAGACAGATATTGAATAATGAATTTAAGTATATATGTAGGTTCTGGGTCTGGGTTTTAGTTGTCGTTGCCTTTGTGTGTTGATGAGTACTCTAGTAGGAAGCTATACTATAAGTGTGGAAACGTTATTTTTTTTCCTAATAAGAACTTAGCTGCAAAATCAAAAATTTGTCAAAATGATTCTACCAACCTCCCGTAGCCATAGCTATGATAAAGAAGTCGAGCTTGTTCCAGTGCGATCTAAAGTAGCCGATCACACCCAACCCTAGCATCTTTATTATCATCTCTAACACGTAGATTATGAAGAAGAACCTGAAAGACACCAAATTTAAGCTCAATGGGGCGTCAGGAAGTGGTTCCATCACTTCCAATATTTGATCCACACAAAATAACACAGTAAGTTAACTAATAACTTGCAAAAACGGAGGGTACCCACAAATTCAAGGCTTTTATAGCGTAAGTGGCTGAATCCGGTAAAGGAGGCTTTAACGCCACCTCGCACAGTATCACAGGAGTGTTGCAGAGTATCATGATATATATGAAGCCATCGAACCAGGCGGAAGACGCCAGGTCATGGCAGCGACGTCTGCAGCCTCCTTGGGGGGTCTGCGCGCCGCTAACGCTGGGAGTCATCATGGCGACTAGCTTGCGACGAAGCCATACTGCGTACGCCTGGAAGGATGTGACGTAAGGTCGATCAACAATCACAATAGTTTAAGACTGATTCTATAAATAAAATTCAAGCCCTTTAAAGGGATATTAGAGTATTTTTTACTGATTGACAGTCTTGCGTTTCACCGCCATCTCGCCTGATTCTGAGCAATGACGCGATCTACGATGAAGCGCGCTTACCTAACAGAAACCGATTTACTCTCGACTTATGGAAACCCAGATTATGTCATTGCTCTCCATCAGGCAAGATGGTGGGGTGTGTCAAAACGCATGCCTATCATCGAATTGAAAATAAACCCTTGTTAAATACCATTCTTGCTGTCATTCAAATTCAAATACAACTTTGGGTAAAACATCTTTGGTGGTAATACATCTTTGGGTACAATTCAAATTGCACCCAAAGATAGCGTAGTATCGTACAAAGATCAAATCTAGCACGGTTGAAAATCCTCGAGTAACACTAGGCCTCGCCCTCAGAAATTCAACTTGACAAGTTTAAAAATCCTAGGGTAACCTTAGGCCTCCACAAGTTCCCCAGCTGGTCCAGGTTGACGTGTCCGTCCTCTGAGTCAGCCGCCACCTCTACAGCTTGCACCAGCAGCCTGACTCCATCCTTGCTGATCTTCCCGTGCTCATACTGGCGCCAGTACGATATCTTCATGGCCTTGAATACGCGTTGGTTCGCTTCCCTGTAATACACGAACTTTACAAGTAATTTTTAACCCCTGAATAGATAAGAGCTGATAAATTTTCAAACGGCTAAACCGTTTTTCTCGAATCATATTAAGACACTCTAGATAGAGTCACGTTTCAAACAAAAAAAAAAATCGACCATGCACTTCCGGTTACGATTCAAGTATAAATAAGAGTTTTCACGATTTTGTTTTTCAAGCTTTAATCCATCATATCTCTAATTCTCAATATTACACAAGGCCTCTCAAAAAACCTACCAATAACTACCCCTAAACGAAATCCTGAATTTGCGCCAGATGTAGGTATGTCCTATGATGTCTTGGTGAGTCTGAAAGTTCAAACTCACCTCAGCATCTCAGCATATTCTTTCTTCGTCGGTTCATTGGGTATCTCCCTCTCGCAATCCGGGCAGGTGGTGTAGTTGTAGCCCATGTACGTGTCGTCATCGCTGTCCTCGTCCCGGCCAGACGTCACGGACAGCTGGTACGGGTGCTTTATTGTTGTACCTTTGGAAATGTACTTCGTAAGGTCAATATAAGGCTACTTAAATGCAATATCTGCAGGAAGTAAAACCATTGAGAATAGAGATTTATCAGTGTCGCATACCCAGCCTGAGTGGGTGGTTGGCATAGGATACAGACTGCCGGATTCCTTGTTTCCTGAGAGATAAGCCTTGGGCATTTCAAGGTCAGGGTGAATACCTAGGTGTCTTCTAGAATCACATCGTCGCTTACCAACAGACGAATAGGTGGTCAAACGCGTCTTATTCGCTATAAAAAAATCTGGATGCCTTCAATTCAATAGGACCACTGAGCAGAGTATCACTACGTTTAACCAGAACTACCATTTCGCCTGATGGTAAGCAATGATACGGTCTACGACGAAGCATGCCTACCTAGAAGAAATCGATTCTCCTAATTAAGACTAGTGCCTTGCCCCGGCTTAGCATTAGTATGAAGTATAGTCTACGTTACTCGCTAATAATGTAGCTTAATATTGGTGAAAGAATTTTTAAAATCGGTCCAGTAATTTTGAGTTTTTTCATTACAAACATACAAAAATACAAATCTGTCCTCTTTATAATATACTAGCTGCGCCCAGTGGTTTCACCCGCGTTTTCCGGAATAAAAATTAGCCTGTGTTAATCCAGACCATGAATAATCTTCATTCCAAATTTCATGTAAATCCGTTCAGCCGTTTATGCGTGAAAGAGTAACAAACATACATCCATACATTCTTACAAACTTTCACGTTTATAATATTTAATAGGTAGGATTATCGAAATGAACTTTTTTTTTATGCTCATTGAGTTATTATTCGGCTATTTCAAAATGGGTTGGTATGTACACATAACGCTAACAGCATTCCTAAGTAGGTGTTACGCTGCTACGTTATTTTAGGGAGCTCCCTATCTTAATAGTAGGATGTGCAGATTCCTTTACCTGCCTGCACCAAATCCCAGTTAGCATCAGCTAAGAACTTGTCCATCTTCAGCATGGACACGCACCGGTCCCTCGTCATCATGATCCGTTTGACGCAGTTCGTCATGTTAGCTTTCTTGGCCAGAGATATTTCTGTGAGGCCCAGGATGCGGAGGACCTTGTTCATTGTTGTCGCGTTTATTAGGAGCGAGAGGAGGGTGAGGCCTGCTGTTTGGACGATGAATATCTGGATGGGGAGAAACCTAGATCTGTATAATTCTAGAATTCTAATTCTAGAGTAGCTGAGGCCAAAAGTTTAGTCCATGAACTTGGGCGCAGGATCCGAGGCAATGGTGGTGAGTTCCGGCTTAATTCTGGTGCAAAGGTTGGCCATTGCCATTCAGCGTGGCAACGCGGCGAGCGTCATGGGCACTTTTGCACCAGGAACGGTAAGGAACGCGGTCCGTACGTATGCGCGGGGCACATAACATTCCAGCACACGTCCAACCTGAACATCAAACCGCACTTACGTCGCGCTATACAGCCACTGTTAAATTTGAATCGTATAGAAAGGTCATGGTGTTTTAGAGATGATGTTTCAGAGCCAGTTACCTCGCCAGCATCAGCGACGGCGGGTGTCTCGAGCACTATCAGCGCGAGGCAGAGCGACAGCGGCCCCCGCAGCCCGCCCCAGACGCAAGCCATGCAGTGTTCCCAAGTCATACCGTAGCCGATGTACCGGAGTAGAGGTGTCATGACCGTGTATACTAACAATCTATGAAAATTTTTTTTGGAAGTAGCTATCAGGCTGCTAAGTGTGGTTGTTTATTTTTTAATTAGTACGCTAATAAATGGTGTCTAGAGTTCTTCAAGTAATTTACTAAGTAGCCTAATCTTAGAATATTTTCAGTCTAAGACAGCAGAGTGAGCCAGAATTGAATATCTGAATTTTGAAAACAGTCAAAAGGGCACTGTTTTGTAAGTCTTTTCCGTTATAGTAACTTTAATTTTGTGGTGTGCACAATAAAGAGTTCCTATTTACCCTGGTCTTAGACACATATGTACAAAACGCACAGATATATCCTAACTATTCCATAAAAATAACTACTTTACAATAAACTTAATTAAAAATAGAAATATAGAAAGTCAAGTGCTCACCTAGAACAATAAACCGTAGTATACGTCACAAAAATCAACGCAATCTGCCTCACACTCGTAACATAGCTCACTTTCTCAAATATGACCACCCCGACCATCGTAAACACCAGAGTAGTCGTCATATGCGCCATTATATTCCAGAAGTTGGCCAAGCCTTGCTCCACATCACTGGCCACTGTCGACTTCTTATCACTGACTAGAACGCCCGCCACCAGAGTTCCCAGCAACCCTGACACGTACAAAAACTTTTCTCCAATGTAGTAAGTCAAATAAGCTCCAGAGACAGTCACTATCACAGCACTGACTAAGTCGAAGTAAGTTAATGCTAGAATCACTGCTGTTATCTTCCCCATAACTATACCTAGCAGTATCCCCCCGCCGGCGAATCTTGTCAGCATTATCGACATCTGAGACCCATCCGTCAAAGCCAAAGTTAGATACCCAAAAATGGCGGTAAACTCTATCATGGCCGTCACATCGCCAACCAATCCCTCCCCTAAAAGCAGCACGCTAATATTCTTCCCTTTGCTTGTCTCTCTCAACTGCTTCACAACTTCCAAAGGATGTATCGGCGAGCACACCACCCCAAAGAGAACAGCCGTCGGGAAATTCCACGACGACTCTATCAAGTAATACGCAACAAAGGCAGCCATGAGTGCCGTCAGCAACGCCCCCGGCACCCCAACTAACAGTATTTGGGGGAAACTCCGCCAAAACGAGTGCGAATCGACGCTGTACGACGTGCTAAAGATTAAAGTTGGCAGAAATATTAGGAGAATAATATCCACGTCAATATAACAGATTTGGACATAAGGTCTGAAGTTTGGGTATCTGTTAGCACAAAATCCTGCTAGACCACCAAACATGAACATTATGACTCTGTACGGAACACAGACTGAAGACGTCCACAGCATGATAGCTCTGACCAGCACGCCTACAAGCAGGGTGGTAAAAACGAAGAGGCATCCAAGAGAATCCGGATATGCCAAGGTTGGTCTACTCGAGTCATCAAATTGGACCACAAAATCGGTATAGTTGACTGTAGTTGATTGGCCTGTGGTCTCCTCTTCTGTGACTTCTAGATCTGGTATTTTTGATGTTTCCTGGCATATTGTTGTTGTAAATAAAATGAGGAGTATAAACGTGAGAGCCATTTATTGATTTGGCATGGCTTTATAGATTTTCTAGAATAGTGATTGAAACTTGAACTGTAAAATTTATATAAAATTAATGACAAACATGCTTGGACTACTTTTTTGAATGTAAGTTTTTACAGTAAAATAATAATTAATAGTTAAAAAAAACTAAAAAAACACGCTTTGTTTAGTGTATTGTCATCGGTCCTCGATATATCTACAAAGTTTGAAAGAAATCTGACCGTTTAAAGTGGGTCAAAAACGCGCTCAAAGGAGTCGGTTACAAACATACAGGTGAAGCTAATAAAAGCATGTTAAAAATGTGGTGTTTTATAATATAAAACTATCTTTCTTTTAAAGCTTTGACTCGTAATCCAAATATTAATAAACTAATAGTCCTAGTTTCTTTTAATAATTAATGACTGAAGAAAGTAACAATTCGTTTAAAAATATTTTATTGTAAATTACATAATAATATTTAACATGTCACACATTAAATTTAGTTATTAGAATTCAACTATTAAAAAGTCAGAATTAAAAATTAAACAAGTTACCACTATTTCAGTCAGATCTTTATCTAATAATACACATATGTAGGCCACAGACTTCAAAATATTGTCTTTCCTTTCTCTCATATGAAAAGAAAAAGAGACAGCTGTTTTTTGCTCTCAAATTTGTTTTATAGAATGTTACAACAAATACTAGTTATTCGACCAAAATGTTATGACAAAAAAATATTTTTATTATTTTTTTTAGCCATAACATTCTGGGCCTTTATTCGCTATGAGCACACGAGCACGTAACGCGCCGCGTTACGTCAAATCCATGGAATCGACACGGAATGGTATTCCGTATGCCAATGTCAAAATTTAAAACGCGATGCCACGCTAAGACTCTGAGCCGCGTTCACGTTACGTGCGTGTGATGACGTCACGCGTTTTTGGCGTGGAATATGATGGTAGATAGCGAATAAGGGCCCTGGTCTGGCTATACAGGTTTATGAGGAGAGGATATGCCAAGCCGAAAAGAGCTCATAGTACTTATCATTATGAACAACTTTTACTATGGGACCAACAGGAAATTCGCGAAAAAAATTTCAGCTGTCCCATACATTTTGTCGGCAATTGACATTTTTCTATGGAACAGCTTATAGTTTTTGCAATTCCAGTGTCGGTCCGATAGTAAAAGTTGTTCATAATGATGAGTCCTATAAGTCCTTTTCGGCTTAGCTTGCCCTTTCCTTATAGCCCTGTATACATCTATTCCACTTACTTGCCCCTCATAAAACAGGAAACAATAGTCTTACACCCTTAAATTTCCCTGGACTTTTGTATGGAGAATATTTCTGAGGAGTTTTTCTTGGTGACCGCCTCGGTGTCTTCATTTCTATTTCTCTTTGGTCTTTGTTTGTTTGTTTGTCTTTGGCTTCAATTTTTTCTAGTTCCTTTAGTTCTTTGTAAGCGGTTTCTAGCATCCGACGCTTCCAGTCTTCGTAGGGTTCTGTTTGGGGCTCAGTTTCTTCTTTTTCTGGGAGGTCGACGTCCATTTGTTCCGGTTCTGAGGAAATTATAACAGTTAAGTAAAGCTTTACGTCATTTTTTTATTTTTTATGTTATTGAGTGATAAGACGAGCAAATCGCTCGCCTGATGTCAAACGTCACGTTTCAAAGCGCCGCCACCCAGAATTTTAAACTCATACAATTCAAAATCCTGCGCACCCCAGCACTGCGCTCGTCACCCTGAGATATAAAATGTTTATTCTCCTATTTGCCCAGGGAGCCGTGGTAGCTCAGTGGGAGAACCGCCGCTTCGCATTCTTGAGGTGGCGGGTTCAAACCCCGACTCGTACCAATGAGTTCTTTAGGACTTATGTACGAATTTACATACCACTGGCTTTTCGGTGAAGGAAAACATCGTGAGGAAACCTGCATATGTAGTTCACGCAAAAAGGGCCGATTACCGGCCTAGTTGAGGAAAAAGAGCCCGCTCTTTATCTATCTTTATCTCATATTTGCCCTGTAATTTCACTGGAAACAATGCCCATCCAATCAGAACTAATGTTTGCACATTACTGCTTGGCGGTAGAATTACTGGCAAAGGTGTGATACTTCCCCAGGCGGGCTCCGCTACAGAGATTCAGATCTGTTATGGGCAAATGTGACGTTTAACATCAGGCGAGCGATTTGTTCGTCTCGTCACTCAATAGCATAAAAAAATCCCTTAAATATAACCTGTCTACATACCATTCTCTACAGCATTCTTCGCCGGCCTCCCCCTTTTCCTCTTAGGGCCAGCGAAGTGCTCGTCCACGAACTTGGCCCAGTCCACGTCCAGCTTTGCCCACTGTGCCGGCTTCAGTCTCGCCTTTTCGTTCATTTTTACTTTGGACACTCTTACTTTGCTTATTCTGGAATTTAGATAAAGTTCTTTTGAAACAATAATCATATCACTCTAATTATAAAGGCCTTATAAGCCAGAGGTCCCGGGTTCGATTCCTGGCGGGGCAGACGTTTGAATGATCAAATTAAATATCTGTTCTGGGTCTGGGCGTTTGTTGTCCTGGTCTTTGTGTGTTCCATGACATCCCCGACACAGGGTATCCTATGAGTGTGAAAACGTTTATTTACTTACTAGCTGAACCCGGCGGTTTCACCCGCTGCTAAAATAAATTAAAAAAAAACCTTTTAAACCTTCCCTGTATTAGAGCGAACAAAACAAAAACAGAAATATTGCCAGAAATACAGCCAGACAAACGAACAGCGATTCATTTTTTTTTATAATATATAAGATTTGGCTGCGCCTACGATTTCACTCCCTAGCTTTAGCACTTTGGCTACGGGAAACACAAACCCTGTGTTTTCCTTTGCTAGGCGTGTAAAAAACAAGGCGTTTGACTACTAGCCGCGCCTGGGGCTAGCGCATGTGATTACGCGCCGCAGCCAAAGTGTTAAGGTTCGGCTCGGATGACGTGTCTGAGCTTGGGTAGAAGCCACTTTTCTACCCACGCAAATCCGTTCAGCTCTCAAACTTTTGCAACTCATAAATTACAGCTACTGAAATACAGTACATAGTTTAGGAGGCTTTGGAATAATTTTATTGTAATATGAAAAAAGTTTATTTTTGTGACTAATATGCGAAATGTATAATTAATTATTGGATATAAATCTGCTTACCTGCAAGCGTGATAGACAGCCATACAAACATACTGAGGGAGATCTAAATCTATTTCCTGAAAAAGTACAAAAATTACTGTAATCTATGTGTTCTTGTACATCATTAATTAAATCAAAAATATAAATTTTCATGAGGCGATTTACTTTTTACCTGAAAAATTAATAAATAAAATTGGCAAATCAGTTCAACAACTACAAATAATTAGAATTAACTGTAAAAATGAAAAAATTGCACAAAAGAAATATCATTCGAGTTTTAGCTATCATTTAACACACACACACACACACATTACACATACACACACACACACACACACACACAT
Source organism: Alcis repandata (assembly GCA_949125135.1). Classification (NCBI taxonomy): domain Eukaryota; kingdom Metazoa; phylum Arthropoda; class Insecta; order Lepidoptera; family Geometridae; genus Alcis; species Alcis repandata. Next base: position 6,097,159 of record OX421243.1, read on the forward strand.
TTTACACATTTTTTACACATATTTTTTTTTTAACACATTTTTTTTATTACCATTTTGGCCTGCTTCTGATACTCCTCCAATATCCGATCAGCCAACGCCTGGACACTGCTGCACTGCAGCGCGGCACACAGAACGGAGGTTGTTAGTCTCCCGCTGTCCAGCTCTAGAAGGTTCTGTATCATCTTCTTGGAGTTTGTGTACATGGTTGGCTTCAGGCCGGAGTACTTTATTGCTGTTTTCTGTAAGATAAATTGTATGATTATTACCACTAGAAAATTGAGATTTTAGTTTTAGATAGGTAAACTTTTTATTGTTCTGTTTATGGGCATACTGGGCCCACGTTTGAAGGCATTTTAAGACAGATCAAAACTAACTAAAAATATATCTGTCTTTATCATTGCAAGCCATTAGACAAGGATGCCAATAGTTTTAGAAAATTTAGATCTGTCTTAAAAAGCCTTCTTGGGCCTACTGTGAACTCTTAAGTGTGAACCTCAACTGAAATTTCTAAAACTGATATTCTTAAATCAAAGAATCTTTAAAATATAACAGACATACCATGTCATAAACAGTTCAAAATTAATCTGAAGAAGTGGCTATTAAATAACGTATTTTATGACTTGAATGAATCTGTGAATAGAGATAGATCTATGGAAATAATGTTATTAACACTTTGGCTGCGGGAAACACATACCTTGTGTTTTTCTTTGTGCGGCTGCACATGCCAGACGCGTAAAAAACAAGGCATTTGACTATTAGCCGCCCCTGGAGCTAGCGCATATGATTACTAGCCGCAGCCAAAGTGTTAAATAAACAATTTAAAATTTGATTGATGAAAATTGATCTTAATTGAATACTATTGACATTCAATTAAATGTATTTGACATATTATGCATAGAATTTAAAATTGAATTGGAAATTGTTAATTATTATTCTTTTAAAAACTACTAAAACTATTTGATTGTGTGCATATTCAATGCCCGATGTGGGTAAACTGACAATTTCAACCAATGCACTAACATCTAGCTTATAAATTACAATGTATCAGTTGTTCAATAAATATTTTTGAATCTGAATAGCTAAAAATAAAATTAGTTCAGCCATAGGTACTACAATGACACAGACAGATCCAAAACTTACACTCTTAAACATTCCTCATTTTGAAACTTTTTGCTTACCAAGTCCAGCTCAGCTCCCAGTAATCCAGCAGCCAAATCTAAGCAGATTACAATCTTGCTGGTGTCCGTCATGTTGCTGCCAGCTACAGAGCGTGTCTGTAGTAGTCGTTCAAACTCGGCTGCTTTCCTGGAATCACATTTACTTATTCATGATAATAAAATTTGGGATTGTAATTTTGTTAAACATATTCTACTATGCCGCGGCTTGGACGCAGAGCGAGTAGTTAGGCACACACTGGAATAAAATTTGATGTGTATGAGTAAGCACAGTGAAATTACTCTTTCATTGCTTTTAAATATTTCTAAAATAAATATTTCGAACCTTGTAAAAGGTTAGATTTCACCCTTCAGTAAAAACTAGCTGGCCCGACAAAACTAGGTATTTGAAGCAAAATAAATAGTATTATAGAGCAATATGTAGCTTTTAAACTTACTTTAGAACTTTTTCATCATCAGCAAGTCCAAGTTTGGACGCAATCAAATACAACGTCTTGTTATGCGTTGCCATTTCGCTTGTTATTTGAACAGGTAAGTTCCGAAACTTAGCCAAGTATGCTGTATTATTCTATTCTCTTGTACACAGTCAACTTTACATTATGAGTGCCAACAAATTAAATTACAAAATAATTGAAAAGAGCAAAGTACGCGCGCAACCGGCAGCTGATTTTGAATTGAACTTGAACGAATAAATGAATGAAATGTCATGAAAGTAAAGAATCAACCGATAATATGAAATTTCCAACGACAATTGAACATGATTGATCACATTGGAGATGACATTGGTCACAGATGAAACGAGTGATGTTATCTGTGATCTTCGCGTTGTCTATGGTAAAATACCCTGAAATGACATTGACAACTTAAGCATACTTGACATTGACGTTTTCAGGACCATAGACAATCAATCAATAGACAAATAGTGATGTTACTAATCATAAAAGTATGATGGTTTTGGTTCGATTAATTTTTTATATTGCATCGATTAATTACTATTGTAATCGTCATCAAAATCAGTCAGCTATAAAGAATGAGTCAAAATGCAAAATGTTTTGCTTGCTTGAATCAAAACTCTTTGCTAAAAAGTTAAAATTCGACAAACAACTGCATGTGATACAGGAAAAATATTACCTGCTTCCTGCTTTCAGAGAAGGCTTGGTTAAAAGCAATAGTAGGCAAAATTGTACCTATCTGTGATATAACACCTTGCTAAACATTTTTAATAAGATTCACAATAGGTACCGTACAATAAAAATAAAACAGAAAATTAAGTCGTCAAACTATTAAAAGTTAAAATAACTCTTGTCTCGCCTGCTTATTTTAACCAATTAAGATTTGATTTATTAAAATGTGCATGAAATAAAATAAATCACGAAAAAATTATACTGTCTAAAGATGATTTTCATGATGAATCAATATTTAAATCGATTCATTCGAGTTCGATTTGACCACGCCCCTTCATCTCGATTTCAGTGTCAATGATAAAACATCTTGCAATATCACATCACAGGAGGCGACATGTTGATTTTTTCTATAGGTTCTGTGAAGCCGATACGGATCCGCTGTCATTGCTACAAAATGTCTTTGTAGTTATCAGGGTGTAGGTCATTTAATTGTAGTCTTATTAACTGGTCCGTGCTAATTTTCGTATGTTAAACGTATCGCAAAGAGAAAGAAGAGGATCCTCGCCACCCGTTTCAGGGGTGTGTATGCAGTGATAGACCGATATAGATTTGTATCAAAATAATCTAGAGCTATTTATAAATATTATTTTCTTAGCCTTTACTTATGTTCAAACGTTAATAGTAACGTCTGGTCTATAATTAAACCGTGAAAGTTTATAAATATTACAGTATTTTATGGTGGACTCGTGAGTGCGGTGGTTTCGGACTGTTTCAGTGTTGGTAAAGGTTGCCATTTTTCAGTGGATTTTTGGCGTTGTGTTGTGGTTTCGGGGCGTGATCTGGTGTATGGGATGCTGTAGGAGCTAGCAACGGAGAGTTTCAGGGACTGTGCAGTGTGTGTAGTGCGCGGTTTGGAGTAGATATGCAACTAGTGTCAGTAGTATCGTGACAGACGTGCGCGTGCTTGAAGTGTGATGATGCGGTCGCAGTGAGACAGGACAGCGTCACCACGGCTTCGTCTGTGGCGGGTGGCGCGCGGGGAGCCGAGTCTCCTTCGCAGGCCAATCAGGACACCGTGGATAACGCCACACCCACCTGCTGGTGAGTTGAAGCTTCCACCACTTACTCTTGCTCCTATACCTCATTTTCACTCTAAAATCGCGGCCCTAATGCTGGAACAAAAGCCCATACATCAGTTAACAAAAGCCCCTAACACCAATTATGATACAAACAACACTGATTGCTGTAGACACTAATTGACACTACACGATAAACCAAATAACTTACAAGCACCATGGTCTCTGCTTACTAGACTAACATCATTTTGTACATGTTAAAATAGGCTGGCTAACAACACAGATCACTCGGTTACAAATCATTCATTAGACAACTCATCCATTCAACCGAACACAAATGCAAAAAATACTGTCCACATCTCTGCTACCTTATCAAAACAAAATGGTTGATCCATTCTTAAGAAATAGCAACCACACAATCTTAGAAACTAGTATAATCATAGCTGCAGTGATTTTTCATAAATTACTAACTTCATCTTGAAAAAACTGATTCCATATCATAATAAGCAAAATAGCATTTGCCAAGTCATGTAAGATATGATTTTCGATACCGTAGTGCAAGGCTGAACTAAACATCTATTTTATGATTGTAATATGAACCCACTATTACAGTGCAAGGCTAGTCATAATCTGTAAAATTGCTTCTGTCTATAAACTAGGTATCTTAACTGATATTATAATTGTGACGGTGAGTTTGTATCTTTGCTATGTTTTCATGCCTTAACAGCCTTAACTAATAAGCCAATCATCATGATATTTTGCATATGTGTTGAAAAGATCATAGGCTACTTATTATGATCATCACCATACAGGAGAAACTGTGGCATACTAGGTAGGTAGTTTTATTAGGACTAAAACTTCACCAAGTACTAGCTAACCTAACCTCACATTTGTGTAAGATCAATATGTAATATTTTGTACTATATTCTTCATAGGATCTAGATTAGTTAATTTTGTTGTACAAAAATTACATATCAGTAGTAGTATGTGTAAATAAAACTCAGTATCTGCTTCCCAAACAACTTTAATCTACTAAAACTTAGGTACAACCTTAAATTGGCTAAAACTTCAGCTGTTTCACAGAACAGTCACACTAAACACAAAATATATCAAAATCCCACCACTTTAAATAAACTGGCATGATTATGTTAGTTTCGAGAATCAAAATGAGAAACTCCCTAACCAAAACAGGATCAGACATCGGGAAGTGATTTAAAATTCAGTTGCAAGATTTGACCTAAATAAACAAACTAACATACATTGTAAAGTTAAATAGAAGCTTGTAAAAATGTTGTTCTAGCATTTTTATTAGTTTTAATTTAACAAACAACCATAATGAGTAAAAGCAAATGTCACAAACTTTCCCAGTTATAAATATGAGTGTGAAATTAAATTTCTAGTACTTCGAATAAATTTATCTATGAAAATGATAATTTGTACATTGTAACATCTTACTAATATTATAAAGGTGAAAGTATGTATGTTTGATACTAATGAATGATACAACAGCTGAATGGATTTACATGAAAATTAGAATGAAGATTGTTCAGGGTCTGTATTAACACATCCTACTTTATATCCCGGAAAACGCGAGTGAAACCCTGGAGCGTAGCTTGTATTTTATACCTGAAACTAAAGACTGCATAAAACATCATCGCATCAAAACCGTAAGTTCAGAAACCGTTTCAAACATTAAAGACAGTGGTTTATAGTAGTCCGCTAATAAAACGCCGGTGTGCGTCCCGTGACTGATTTTACGATATGCATAGATTTCAGTGTCCAAATAAACAGTGGATGTTCATGCAGGCGATAAACTTTTTGTCAATACAAGATTGAGATGTTGGATTACGTCTTTATGTTAAAGTAAGTTTGTGTCCGAATGGCCTGTTGGTAGAGTTTTTAGGCTTCCTGAAGGCCTTAGACATTGCTTAGCAGTTTTTGTAGTACGTTAAACTTTATTGTATAAACAACAGCACAACTTAATTTGTCATCCGACCCGAACATCCTTAGACCAGATTAAGGAGAAGGCAGATATCGCACTTGCAGAGGACCGCTAAGGCTGGAAGTTGCTCCACTGACAAGAGCAGTGTTCTTAAATTTTGAATGTATGAATGAATCCGACAATAGTATTTTGAATGTATGATAAGGTCAGCCATCTGAAGACTGATCATGTCCGTGATCACTTAACATTGGTAATCAGCTTAACACCTAATTCTAATTGGGGGTGATACAACCTGTTCCGACGTCTCGCTTGGGATGTATTGTGTATTGCCCCCCAACTGCAAGCTTACCAAACCAGCCGAGCTCCCTAAAATAACGTAGCAGCGTAACACCTACTTAGGAATGCTGTTAGCGTTATGTGTACATGCCAACCCATTTTGAAATAGCCGAATACCTAATGTCTCAATGAGCATAAAAAAAAGTTGATTTCGATAATCTTACCTATTAAATATTATAAACGCGAAAGTTTGTAAGAATGTATGGATGTATGTTTGTTACTCTTTCACGCAAAAACGGCTGAACGGATTTACATGAAATTTTAAATGAAGGCTTAGCCTACGTGTTAATCCAGACCATGACGGTCTGGATTAACACGTAGGCTACTTTTTGTCCCGGAAAATGCGGGTGAAACCGCGAGTTGCAGCTAGTGCAGATTATTATTATACAACTATGATTAGTTATCTGCATTTCCACATTCCAAATATTGAATTACACCTCCAATAAATGCAGTTACAGTTCATTTGCTATGGATAACAGCTAACATTCAATATCCAAAAGTGAATGAAAATCCTTGTTTACATTTGGCTTGTTAATATTTCTAACCATAGATAGAATTTTCAACCAATTTCTATTTTACATTCATTGCAAAAAAAAAGTAGCTGATTTTTTTTGCTAATTCCGGGTTAGGTTGCTAAAAGTTGTTCATAATGATGAGTATTATGAGCCATTCTTGGCTTGACATACCTTTTTCATATAAGCCTGTAAAGTGGACCGATGCACCCCATCTATGTTTCTTATTTATCTTTCTGTAGTAACCAGACTACTAGTTACAAAATTTTATTCTACCTATTATCTTTAAAAAGTTCGGGTTTATCTTTTCAGCTAAATGATAAAACCAAACTTTTATAACTTCTATCTTTACTGTTTCCTATTTGATAAAAAAAAAACAAAGGATATCAGGCAAGGATTTTTCCATAAACAAAAGAAAATGCCAAACATAATAACTATTTGGTAATCTGTGCATTTAGCCTGCAAGTGCTGCAAGGTAAATTATATTTTGTTGTGCAGAAAAAAAGAGTTAAAATTGCTTTTGCCATATTTCAAATTGTATCAAAATTCATGGGTATGTTTTGGATACTTTTTTCGTGAATTTGTATTAGTTTCAATTTCCAATGTTTTATTATCATAATTTGTTTAATTTTTAAAAGATCTTCATCTATCAACAATTACCTATGTACTTGTATATTGGTAGATACTTTAGGGTTTTTGGAAGTCTCACTTTTTACAATTCCTATTCTAGGCTATTTCAATCAGGCTAGATGGCAGTCAAATGCAAGCTTATCATAGAATATTAATTGTCTGATTTTTGTGTTGACGAGGCGAGCAAATCGCTCGCCTGTTGTTAAACGTGACGTTTGCCCATAACAGGTCTGCGTCACCCAGAATTGAGAATTTTTAGAATTGAAGACCTTGCGCGGAACAGCACTGCGCTCGTCACCCTGAGATATAAGATGTTCAATCTCTTTATTTGCCCTGAAATTTCACTGGAAAAAATGCCCTTTCAACGGGAACACAGTAATGTTACGGTAGTGCTTGCTCTCCCCCTACTTGTAAAAAGCCACTAGCGGTCACCCATCCAAACACTGACCGTGTCGTCCGTGACTCAACACCGGTGATCGGTCGAATCTAATCGACTACTACGCTAACAAATCTAATAAACTTAAGAAGCGTAAACAAACGAAGTAATTTTACATATTGTTTACAAAAAATCTCTTCTATTATGTGGTCAAATTCTCATGAATCAGTGAGTCATTGGCTATGAACTTCTGAAAGTTCTGAAGTTCATTTATAGAAATTAGAGAAACAAACAGGATTGTGAACAGAATGAATCGTTGTCGCTGGTCCTCGGGTTTTCCGGTGAGAGGGCCATCATCATTATCAACACCGTTTTTCATCACAGCGCGGATGAAACTGGGCCCAGCTAGTAAAAATAAATAACGTTCCACACTCGTAGCTCTCCACTAGGATTTCTTGTGTCGGGGATGCCATGGAACACACAAAGACAACAACTTACACGCAGACCTAGAACCGATATTTAAATTCATCATTCAAACATCTGCTGTCCGGGAATCAAACCCCTTGCTCAAAAGACGGATTTAGTACCGCTAAGCTAAACAAGTCGTCAATAACAAGTGACGCTCTCCTTTGTGCATATTGCATAATGGAACTAAACAAACTTTCTATTCCAGGGTCCGTAATGTGACCTCTAATCGCGAGCCTTAACTGGATCGCCGTGGCTTTCGTCTCGCTCTGTCTGCTAGAGAGAATGCGAGAAGAAAGCCTGCACGGTTCAGTTTAGGCTCGTGCTAAGAGCTTGCGGTACGGCCCCAGATAAAAGAGAAGAACATGAAGACAGAGAGAAGACATGTCATGTCGTAGGAGTCAAAAGCACAGAAGACCACTCTTCACCGGTATTTCCAAGCAACTACAACATTGGGTTCTTCAAAAAGGCTGTTAATAGTCTTAAAAGGTCGGCAATGCAACCGTGACGCCTCCGGTGTCACAGGTATCCATAGGCGACGGTGATCGCTACAATCAGGCGGCCCGTTTGCTTGTTTGCCATAAAAATACTGCGCCAAGAGCGTTGCTCTAAAAATGTGAAATGAATGAATGCATTAATGCACTTATGCACTTTCACTGCACTATACGGTTTGTTAGCCCAGCAACAAGCGTAACCGCGTTAATCACCAAACTAAAATTAGATGTTTAGGTCAGTGCTATGCTATGAGAATTAAGAATGACCTACGTACTCAAAATATTTTTAATGCGATTTCCGGTAATGAGTTACGCGTAACGAGTGGCGAGACAGCGCCTTCGGCCGAGTATTCCATTTGTTAACAGTTTGACGAGGCGAGACAGTCACTACATAGAACCATGGTGTGTTTGCTCGGCCGAGTAGGCTCATTTACTGTCTACGGGGTGTGTTAGTATTTTGACGGGTCTGTGTATGCATCGTTAGTAGTGTTAGTAGTTTGACGGGTCTGTGTATGCATCGTAGCTCCCGAACGGATGAACTGATTTTGATTTTTTTTTGTTTTGAAAGGATTTAGTCGGGAGCGTTCTTGCCCATGTTTTATTTTGTCTGGGTTTTATTTTAAATTTAATTACTTGTTACCCTTTCTTAAAACCATGTAGTATAGACCCATCAAAAACATAAATGTGAAATGAGAGCCAAGTTCAATATTAAAAAAAAAAAGTTCAAAAGAAGTGAGATCTAAATAGGTGCCAAGTTCGATGGTCAGTCCTGAAAATTATTTATAACAACATAAAATATCATTTCTTCTTATAACTTAGGATAATATATTGTAGCCTAAGGTCTGAGTTGGCTAGTTCTCATATACACACGGTGCTGTTCGCCAGTTCTATTTCTTGAACTTGGCTTGACACGCTACCGCGTGTCTAGATTTTTTTATCAATACTCGCACTTTCATACCCATTGATTTTCAAACCATTTCATTGATATAATGCAGGTGCAGCTTTCACAATTCTCACGGTCGAACACTCAAAGTCGAACGTCCTTCTGATTGATATTTTCCATGATCACCCAAGGCCCTGGACTATTTTTATATTTTATAATTGAATTGAATTTCTTTGAACTTCAAATGGTTTTCTGCGAAAGCTTAGCTTTCTAGGCAACATAAATGTTTTTTAATAGTTGGCGCGATTAGGTACGAACTATACTATTGCCATTATCGCCATCATAAGTAGTTAAAAGCGTTGCTCTTGTCGTTTTAGTAATTTCCAGGCTAGGCGGTTTTTGCTTGTGCTTTACCTTTTTGTACGACGACATCTGCCTTCTCTTTTATCTGGTCTGAGGATGTTATTATTGGTCTGCCTGGTACTATATTTATGTCTTTAGTTCTTTACTACTGCTGTTCTCTATCTAAATCAAGACTAGGCAGCGCTCCTAGCTTACCTCGACAACGGGCCCAAGTTTGAAGGCTTTATTTGACAGATCCAAACTAACTAAAAATATATCTGTCTTTATCATTGCAATCTATTAGACAAGGACGTCATAAAAAGCCTTCAAACTTGGGCCCTATGTGTTCCTAATCGATCACTGATGTTGAGCAACAGACGACACGGTCAGTCTTCGGATGGGTGACCGTGAGTGCGATTCACCGTTGTTCAGATGATAGGAAAATTGCAGGCCTCGGTTTGACCTATAACAACTACCAAGCCATGCTTGAGGTCTTCAGGTGGCCTGAATAATCTTGACAGAGGGGCTAGTTTGACATCAGTGCCAACTTGACATTACTGTGTTCCGGTTGGAAGGGCATTGTGTCTAGTGAAATTTCAGGGCAAATAGGAGATTAAACATCTTATATCTCAGGGTGCCGCGCGCAGTGCTGTGCCGCGCAGGTTCTTGAATTCTAAGAATTAAAAGTTCTGGGTGGCGCAGAACTTATGGACAAACGTGACGTTTAACATTAGGCGAGCGATTTGCTCGTCTCGTCACTCAATAACATAAAAAAGACAACCTAACACCAGGGCTATCCACTCGGTCAATACGAACTTAATCAAGATTTAAGTCGACTTTTTATGTAATCACCTCCTTAAAAGTACCAGGCGAGCATGACAGGCATGGAGTGAGCTGTTTAACATTCCGCATTCGAGTCGTCCGCACAATGGGACCAGTTGTCTACACCATGTAGGATGAAAGTGTCGAGGCGCGCACGGCATACTTTATGATTCTTTTGGGAAAGCCAGTGCACTCTCGCTACGATTTTTATCAGTTATCTTAATGGCTTGAGGTATGCGTACTTGTGCAGTTGCTCTGTTAGCCTGGTAGTGAAGGTATGTTAGTCTGGGTATTTTTTATAGTGATGATTGATGACTCTACAGCCTGACAAGCAAGTCATAGTTAGAAATGCAACCATTTTGTTGCGATGATGAATCAGCGGCTATTAACTTCTCTATGTTTGATTCTGACTTCATGATATTCGTAGTGGTTAGTCTGTCTTTCAAGTCCGAGGTGACGTGACAAGCGTTCAATTATCGAACCTCATGATTTTGAAGCCGAATGAGTGAACTAAATTGTGTTATGGCGTAAAAAAATCTTCGAATAACTTCGAAAATTGGCTGAAAGTGCCATAGTAGTTGATGCTGTTGAACCAGGATGAAGGTTCAGAAACACTACTCTTAGGCGCTTGAGAGTATCTCCGTCAGTCTCACTCTCATGCCATTTCTAATAGTTCTACGAGAGTCCGGACGTTTGTATGTTGGCACTCGCGTACAGGTCGCACTTCTCAATAAATCTCGACGAAACCCGGAACACAGGCTCAACGGATTAATAGATTTTTTTGTCGTCGCGACCTTTTGTTTGGGGGGGTGGGGGGGGGGGGGGTATTTCCCTCAAAAAGGAGGGAAATTGGCTGCAGCGCCATTTACCAACCGATTTTGATAAAATTTGGTAGAAGTATATGGTACCCAATTCTAAACAAGAATTTTGAATATGAGTTAAATCGGTTAAGAGGTTAAATACGCGAGTACCAACATACAAACAAACATCCGGACACATGAAAGCAAATTTGGCCAGTCGTTGCAGAGACTTGGTTCAGACACGATCGTGTTAGTGCCTTTTCACACGTACCGGTTGCCGGGTAGCCGGCGCCGGTTACCCGGCGGTGAAGTGTATGGGCATGGTACATAGCTTTCACATGTACCGGCGTTATTTATCCGGCAGGCGGGTACATTTGACACCGGGTATCCGGCGCCGGCTACCCGGCAACCGGTACGTGTGAAAAGGCACTTACACTTTTACCAAAGTCAAGATTAATTCCAACAAAGCCATATTAAAACCGTAGGAGGATATAATCTACTAAGTCTCATAGCTATTTTAATACTGTACCCCTTAGGTCTAATAAGTACGTACACCCAACTTAGCAATTCTTAAATTAGAAAAGCGTTTGGCCTTAAACGTTTAAAAATATAGCTCACTTGTTATAGAAAATGTAGAGATTGTGCTGTGGCTTTTTAGTCTTAAATGTCTGAGAGCAAAATAAGGCCCTAATAGTATCAGACCTCAACTCAAGAAAACAAAACTGTTTAATAAGGAAAGGGTATGTTAACCTGAAAAGGGATCATAGTACTATTATAACAAACAACTTTTAGTATAGAACCAATCCTGAAATCTCGAAAAAAAAATCTGATGTTCCATAGAAAAATGTCAATGACACAATGTCATGCGCATGACAAAATGTATGGAACAGCTGATTTATTTTCGACTACCACTATCACTGCTGGTGACCGTCTTCGTTTGCGCAGAAAAGCTATCAGCGGCGCTACAGCCACCGGTGGCTGTGGTCGCTCTCTCATTTGCGGCAACCCTAAGCTACTTTAGAAGGTTGGACCCATCTTCCGTCTTCACAGATTGTACTAAAAATAAGTACGGATTTATCCATCAGGGTCATCAAAAACTGCCCATTACATCGTGCAATGCCATGTCAAATCCCTAAATGATGCCAACAAAAAGGCAAAGGTTTTTGCCTACGAGTTAATTGATCAGGCATTGAAGTGTGAAAGTTGAAAAACTGAAGCTTTTTGTGAGGCCAGAATTAGTCGATGATTTGATCTTGTTTAGGTAGTTTGTTTGGTTTTTTCCGATATTGTAGATATGTTAAGCAAATCGGATCAGTCAGGTTTTAGAAGGGAGACCGCTAGAAGGTGGACATTTGGAAAAATGAACCTTATTGCTTTTATAATGCGTTTTGGATAAGATCTTTGTGGTTTAATGGTTTGTGTCTGCAAGTCTGTGGCCATGTTTCTCCAAAAATGCTGAACCGATTTAAGTTAAAGCCAGTTTCGTTGCGGTTGGTTTATCACAGTGTGACCAGTCTATCCCGCGCAGTCTTTAAAAAGTTAAGTTCATTTTCCGAATTGGCTGAATTCTTATTTATTTGTTGTAGAAACAAGACAAAGCTACGGATATGTACGCCTGTCTCGTTCTTCCAAACTCGCCGCAGATGTTGAATAGGTATCTCCACTTCGTAAAAGCTTATCTGACATTATTGTCTGTTTGTTCATTCACAAAGGCGATCTATTTATAGATAAATCAGAGTTTGAAATAACCTGAGCTAAAATAAGATATCAAAGTCATGCAGTAGTACAGATGTAATCAAATATGCGATTGTCAATAATAAGCTACTTTACTACTGAATTTGTTTTTTTTAAAATAGATTTTACTAAACTGTTTATTAGATATGCAATACACGAAACTGAGTAAACTGGGTACATTTCCATTTAAAAATAATAGTTAAAAAAAAACAAAAAATCACGCTTTTTAAAGAACTAAAAAAATAGAAAATAAGTTTTAATAAATTTAAATTAAGTTGAACATTTCAATCAATATAAATTAATAATTGTAAATAAAAAAATGTATTTAATTTAAAAAAAGCGTGTGCTAATAAAAAGCGTATAAAAAACATAGTTTCGTACATAACGAATACAAAAACGGGGTTCGCAATATTGGAGAAAACTGTGGGCCTAGCATAACCTCTGACGAACAATACGTAGCGAGTTTTCGATAGAAAAGTGTGCGCCGTTTACGCCCGTCAAGGACGCCCCTGCCCACACTACTACGAGTTCTACTACTAGGCCCACAGTGTCATATAACCTACATAAAACCTACCTCTCTTGTTCAGACTAAGCTGCAGAGTCTCGAGCATCGCCGCAATGTTGGTAGTCTGTCGGTTTTCTATCGGATACATTTCAGGGAGTGTGCGTCAGACCTGCATGCCCTTATTCCCTCTAGCCCATTCTATTATCGGACCACAAAAGGCACAAAAAAGCGACATCGTTTTATGGTAGATATACCAAAAACTCGTACGAAACGCTTTGATTCCACTTTTATTGTGCGCACTGCCAGAGTGTGGAATACTTTGCCCGAGTGGGTGTTTCCCGATAGATATAATTTGGGTGTCTTCAAGTCGCGAGTGAATCGGTTCCTTCTAGGCAAGCGTGCTCCATCGTAGACCGCATCGTTGCTTAACATCAGGCGAGATGGCGGTCAAACGCAAGCCTATAATTGAATAATAAAAAAAAAATTAAAAAAAAATGTATGGAAGTATGGCAAGTTGCGCTTTTTTTTTGAGGATCAGACAAATCCACAATCTGCGATTCTAACATGTCCCAAACCCTTCCTCTGTCACAACTCATCACGTGTCAGCTTCGTCTAAAATAGCCACAGCCTAAGTGCCTTTTCACACGTACCGGTTGCCGGGTAGCCGGCGCCGGATACCCGGTGTCAAATGTACCCGCCTGCCGGATAAATAACGCCGGTACATGTGAAAGCTATGTACCATGCCCATACACTTCACCGCCGGGTAACCGGCGCCGGCTACCCGGCAACCGGTACGTGTGAAAAGGCACTAACCGAAGCCTCTGCGGTGAGCCACATGAACGTTACATCACCAATATGTTTGGTCCGAATGGGGTATTTGGCTAATCTGTGGTCACTGGTCTCTAAGTTCTAAGTGGTTGCCAAAGTATTTCCTAACTAGGTATTTTCCGAAATATTTTTTGTTTGTTTTTTAAGTATTTTTGTTACACGTTTTATTGAGTCTGATACTCCGACTAGTTTCGATCACATTCGGTGATCTTTTTCGAGGAGTAATAACAAGTGTGGTGCGCTTGAAGTCGCGTCCAGCCTGGTACTGATTTGCAGTTACTTTAACACTTTAACTGCTGCTAATATACACATGCGTTGTTTTACGCGCCTGGCGTGTGTAGCCGCATTCGAGTTGCACAAAAGAAAACGCAAGGTATGTGTTTTTAACCGACTATAAAAAAGGAGGAGGTTCTTAATTCGACTGTATGTTTTTTTAGAAGGTAAAGTGTTAGTGAGCAATGGAACGCAGTATTCTTGGAATCAAACGACAAGACCGCGTCCATAACACCATACTGCGTTCCATAACAGGCATCACAGACGTAGGACGCAAATCTGCTAAGCTCAAATGGGAGTAGGCGGGTCACACGAGCCGAATGCACCCGGACAGGTGGGCAAAGGTCTCCACAGAGTGGGTGCCCCCGGACAGTCGACCCCCAGGTCGCCCCCCGACGCGATGGCGCGACGAACTCGGGCGGTTTGAAAAAGACTGGACGGCGCTGGCCCAAGACCGCCAGAACTGGAAAAAATTGGGGGAGACCTTTGCCCAGCAGTGGGACAGCATAGGTTAGATAAAAAAAAAAAGTGTTAATGACTTCTTTCAGTAAGCCAACGAAATTATGCTGCCCTAAGGGTACTTTTCGAGAGGGAGTTACATAGAATCAGTCAACGAATTACGTGGTCTATGCTAGAGTAATGAACGAATAACTCGTCTATAAAATTTCTGAGAAACGCCTCGTTTTGTTTGTCTCGTTAGCACAACAACATGAATCAGTTCAATGAGAAAATGGTAAACAACAGCGACCCGTGGCTTCACCCACGTTTGCGTACATTGTTCTGAGAAGAAAAGTCCCATTGCCCAAATGCCATTGATAAATATAGCTTGTTTTAAATCAGATTACGATAAGTTATAATTAAAAAAAACCGGTTGTCTGTAAAGTCGGTTTACTGACGATAGTTGAACGTGACAACGTCATAAGAAAATACTGATAGAATGGTTTCATTTTTCAAAAGAAAATTTTAATTTGTACAAAAAGATCGTACCAATTTCTGAACAGACCTAAAAATATTTGACAACCAAATGACACTATATTTATTTCTAAAAAGACAAAAGAGATCGGACAACCCGAGTTCACCGTACCGATAGCGATAGCGGTAACGCCTCATCGAGGTAACGGCACATACGTCACACTTTTTTCGTACTTGCACCCGGCTCCATCGAATTATAAGATGTTATCACGTCAAAAAAAAAGAAAATTGGCTTCAAACGGCTGAACGTTTTTTCTTGAATCTTAGCTAAGAAAACTAGATCAAGTCCTTTTCAATATTCAAGAGGTAGATTTCTAGTCTTAAATTCACCGTAACAAGTTATATAAGTTACGTTTTTTGTAGAGTTAGTGTTGATTAAGCGCGGACTTAAAAATGTATGGAGTGAAGTCAAAACTAAAAAGTATGAGTGGTTTTTTAGCCTTACATCGTACTAATACGATTATAAGAAGCGTGTAGTTCTTCATAAATTAGACTATTACAGCGAAGTTCGTCTTCAAGTCGCGAGTGAATCGATTCCTTCTAGGCAAGCGTGCTCCATCGTAGACCGCATCATTGCTAACCATCAGGCGAGATGGCGGTCAAACGCAAGCCTATCATAGAATATTTGTTGGCTTTGCTGTAAGCATAGCAAGCACTTGGAAGTAATAGTAGGGGAGCCCAAGCGGGGATTTCGTGTTGTGCTAAAGCGCGGCAGATTGATATACAGGGGGATACCTTGTACCCGGTTAAGTACCTCCACCAAACATGAGGCCCAAATATAAGGCCGCCCGTGAAGGATGCAGGATCAGATTAGTAAAAAAAAATTGACCATCAGAAATTCTCGAGCGCGTCAGATTAAGGTAGGGTAGAGTTAATTACATCCTAAAAAGTGTATATTTCACTAATCTGACAATTTGAGAGTGACGTAAAGAAAGGGGAGGGCAGCAAAGTTGTAAAAAAAAAACGTCATCTCGACATTCTCGAGCGTAGCTAAATTTTTTTTTGTTTTAAAGGAAATAATTCAAGAATAACGAATAATATATAATCTGATGATTTCCGCAAGCCGAAATAACAAAAATTCGTCGATAAAGTTAAATGCGTGGAGCTGCGTGATGCCTACATTTCCTTCTCCGCGTTTCTATTCCTCTCTATCTATTACTCTCTCACTCCGTCCCCACTCTGGTTTCTACTGCCATGACGCCATCACAGCTGATCATAAAGACTCGTTCGTGGCATACTGTTTACAATGTGTTTCCAACGTTTCGGCTCTTTTTGCTAAATATTGTAATATTACGAGTATATATTATGTGAATTAAAGTTTATAAATATTTAATATGAGTGATATTAATTTAAAATGTGTATTTTGTGGTGAAAGTACCTTACAAAAAACAATTAAATTTACAGTAGAAACATTAAAAAAATGTGTAAATATTTTGGAATATCGTCGTAGCAAGCCGGTTTTCCGAAAATCTCGAGGAACATATTTTGATAACCTCGAAATTGTCGATGGAATCATCATTAAATGATTTATATCACGCACAGTGCTATAAATTATTTACTGCAATTAAAATACCACGAGACTTTCAGTATTTACAAGAGCAAAGTGTAGTGGAACATGACAATGCACCGGAAGTTTCGGGAAATAGCTCCGAAACACATGCTCCTGTTTCGATGTTTCCGCGATGTCTGTATGTATGTGTGTGTGTGTGTGTGTGTGTGTGACTATGTGACTCGCTTATAACTTTTGAACGACTAAACCGATCGGAATCTACTAAACGGCGTTCTGAAGAGTTTCCTCAAAATTAGATTTCCTGTGAATTTGAACCGATTCGGACCGATAAATTTTGAGAAATTTTGGAAAATCTCAAAAAAAAAATTTTTTTTTTGAAAGTGGTTTTTTGGAATAACTTTTAAACGGCTTTATCGATCAACTTCAAAAACTAATCCGCTCTTGAGCTTAAAAAATCACGTCGATCGCCATCAAGCTGGTCAAAATCGGTTGATTCGTTCGAGAGATATCGTGAACGAAAGAAACCCGAAAAAGTGTTTTTTCGGGATTACTCCGAAATTTTTGGTTCGATCAATTAAAACTTCATCGAATGCCGCCAACTGCGTGAAAATTGCTTGATCCATTCAAAAGTTATTGCGGTTTGAAAATTCCAAAAATAGTGTTCTATGAAACTTCTATCAGACTATTGAGCTGGAAGAGCTAATGAATAGAAATATTGTTTCTTTGAACTCAGCGAGCTCAAAATATCACATAAAATATATTTTGAGCTCAAAAAGTACAATTTTAAGCGCCCAAGAATGGAATTAGCGGGAAGTTGCAGGGATGGCCTTTAGGGTGAACCGATTTTCTAATTTTTTTTTGTCAGATCAGGCGAATTCCTCTAGATAATCGTCAGATTATGAAACAGTACGTTTAGAACATAAAGATGAACCATTATATATCTTAATCTGACGCGCTTGAGTATTTCAAAATGGCGAATTTTTTTTGCACATTATGAAAATGGCCGCGAGTTTGCGTCCCATCGAAATCGTCAGATTAGTGAATGAGAGCTATTTTTTGGTGCACTTAACACTCCCTTAGAAAATCTGACGCGCTCGATTAATTTTATTTTTTTTTCATTTTCAACCCTTACATACAACCACCCGCATCATGCAAACGATCAGATTAACATACGTACATTATTAAAAATACGTAAGGCATTGATGCTATCAATATCTGACGCGCTCGAAGATGCCCATGCAACAGTTTTTTTTTACATATTTAAAAATCTATAGCCGCTTCCCCCAGCGATGAAAAGGTATATATCACTTAACATTTTTTCTTCTTATCATCTAAGCTTTGCAACCCAATAGGTCTCTATGACGCTCGATGATATCCCCATTTAGCATCGTGGGCTCCCCTACTATAAATAAAATCAATAAAATACTATGAATATTATAAAAAATCTTCCCAAACCCAGAGAATAGTTAATAACCAACCTAGCTCGAAGAAAATCGGTCAATCCAACCTATTAATCAACTGATAGCCGGCAAAAAAACGTACAATACAATTACAGGCGTGCGAACCTTCCTACCGACATCTAAATATAGACCATTCACTCCGGTATCACCTGGCGGAAAGTAGGGGATTTTATACGGAAGGTAGAAACAACATTCAGCGCCTTACTTATAGAGTTTTCGTAAAGTTAAGCGACATTTGTCTATAGGGTTATTCATAAAGGGTATGCTAAGCCGAAAAGGGCTCATAGTACTCATCATTATGAAGTTATGAACAACTATTACTAGTTAAGAATCAGCTGTTTCATAGAAAAACACTGGCAAAATTGTGGCAACCCCGCAGAAGCCATTATCAAAAATTGAAGTTGAAGTTGAAGTTCATAGAAAAATGTCAATGACACTCAACAAAATGTATGAAAAGAGGCATCTATGCCCAGCGGTATGCGATTACGGGCTGATAATGATGATAATGTAGCTTAATCAATTAGGAACTTCTAGATTTTTCTAGAACGAGTCTCCGTTCATCAATCTCAACGTTCCAGCTTAACTTCAAGCTTCTATTCAACTTGAAATGTTTGTATGTATATGTAAGTAGGTATGTATCTATGTATGTTCGTGTCAAATCTTGCAACTAAATTTTAAACCACTTCCCGATGTCCGATTGAGCTGCAATTTGGTATACCTTTTATTTTTATTCATAAATAGGCTTGCGTTTGAACGCCATCTTGCCTGATGACCTACGATGGAGCACGCTTGCCTAGAAGATTCACTCTCGACTTGAAGACCCCCATATAATTATTAAATTATATTTGACCCCATTGTGTAACAATGACATTGCAATGAATGTTGTTTTTTTTTCCAAAATATTTTTACACTAGCGGCTTGTCCCGGCTTCGCACGGGTGGACACTATTGAAGTTTTAGTAAGGATCCCTAATTTTTTCAGGTAATAAATATAGCCTATGTCACTTTGGGATAATGTAGCATTCGAATGGTGAAAGAATTTTTGAAATCGGTCCAGTAGTTTTTGAGTTTATTCCACACAAACATCCAAAAATACAAAAATACAAATCTTTCCTCTTTATAATATTAGTAAGATAATATAACTTTTTTGGTCCTTCGAAACGTATCCAGTTCAAAGTACCAATTACAACAAGCATCACAGACACAGTTATCGGCGCCAGTTCACTGGGGAGCCATAGAGCTGCATTGGTAACGTCGAATCCGTGAGCTGCTTTCAATATTCACCCAGGTACGAATACCTATATCAAAATAGGTATAGGAGAAGATAGGTACAGATTGATAACTTCCGCGCGACGGAAATCGGCTTTTAGGAATCAGGATATGCCTATCTACTCGTATTGATACTTTATATCTGTGAAGTGCTAGATAAAGGAGTCCGTTCGGTTGCACCACTTATAAATGATTATAATTTATATAGATAAAATTATTTCTTAAAGATTCTTGCCACATAAATATTCTGCTAAACGTAACCCTTTATGGCTTGACGACAGCATCGTTCTCAGCATTATTGCTATCTTCGCCAGTTGTGTCTACTGTATTACAAGCCTCCTTTTAATTCCAGTTCAGTGAGTTTTCATCCGACCAATCGTAAGATACCTTGCCCTGCGACTGACGCGATGAGTTTTTTTGACAACTTGTCTCCATGCGCCAGGGTTGTCACCGAAGTTACAAATCTGTTACATAATACTCTGTCCCTTATGAAAACTGACGTGTCGATCCCGCTCAGATATTATGATTTGAAGGGAGACAAACACAGGTGTCCCCAAATACCATCCAAACGGGATATGGGTTCCGTCGAGTATTTTTTCCTATTTTAGAGACATAAAAGCAAAAATGTGTTTTTAATATAGGGTTCAGTTCGCCTCATTTCCTTTGACATAATTTTACCAGGAACTGACTTGTTCATGGACGAATATAGATTATCTTTATTATATTATACAGGGTTATTCATAAAGAGTTTGCTAAGCCGAAAAGGGCTCCTAGTACTCATCATTGTGAACAACTTTTACTAAGGGACCAAAAATAAATTCGCGAAAAAAATCAGCTTCCATACATTTTGTCGAGTGTCATTGAATTTTTCTCATTTTTGTTTCGCGAATTTCGGGTTGGTCTCATAGAAAAAGTTGTTCATATTGATGAGTACTATGAGCCATTTTCGGCTTAGCATACCCTTTATGAATGACCCTATCAATATATATAAAAGTGAAGGTCGTGACTGACTGACAGATCAACGCACAGCCTAAACCGCTTAAGCTACAAACGTGAAATTTGGACAAAAGTTTTATAACAAAAAGCTGACGCACACTAAGAAAGGAATTTGCCCAATTCAACCCTTAAGAGGGTGAAAAGGGGTGTTTAAGTTTGTATGAAAAATTTTTTTTTCTTTATGCTACGATTATCAAACTTTGCGAATATACTAAAGTTAAAAAAATAATTGACACCTATTTCAACATTTTTTAAAAATCAACCCCTAAAGGGGTGAAACGGAGCAATAAAGTTTGTATGAAGATTTTTTTTTTAATGCTGTGGTTATGAAACTTTGCAAATATACTAAGTTTAAGAAAATAATTGACACTTATTTTTTTGTTTTTTGAAAATCAACCCCTAAAGGGGTGAAACGGAGTATTGAAGTTTGTATGGAGATTTTTTTTTTGATACTGTGGCTACGAAACTTTGCAGATATACTAAGCTAAAAAAAATAATTGACACTTATTTTTTTGTTTTCTGAAAATCAACCCCTAAAGGGGTTAAACGGAGTGTTGAAGTTTGTATAAAATTATTTTTTTCCTAATACTTCGATTATTTAACTTTGCTATTGTAATAAGCTAAAAAAAATATTAGATACCTGTTTCATTATTTTTTGAAAATCAACCCCTAAAAGGGTTAAACAGGTAAAAGTGAATGTCGAGACTGGCTGACAGATCAACGCACAGCCTAAACCGCTTAAGCTACAAACGTCAAATTTGGACAAAAGTTTTATAACAAAAAGCGAACGCACACTAAGAAAGGAATCTGCCCAATTCAACCCTTAAGAGGGTGAAAAATTGTGTTTAAGTTTGTATGAAAAATTTTTTTTTCTTAATGCTACGATTATCAAACTTTGCGAATATACTAAAGTTAAAAAAATAATCGACACCTATTTCATCATTTTTGAAAAATCAACCCCTAAAGGGGTGAAACGGAGCAATAAAGTTTGTATGAAGATTTTTTTTAATGCTGTGGTTATGAAACTTTGCAAATATACTTACTAAGCTTAAGAAAATATAAGACACTTATTTTTTTGTTTTTTGAAAATCAACCCCTAAAGGGGTGAAACGGAGTATTGAAGTTTGTATGGAGATTTTTTTTTTGATACTGTGGCTACGAAACTTTGCAGATATACTAAGCTAAAAAAAATAATTGACACTTATTTTTTTGTTTTCTGAAAATCAACCCCTAAAGGGGTTAAACGGAGTGTTGAAGTTTGTATAAAATTATTTTTTTCCTAATACTTCGATTATTTAACTTTGCTATTGTAATAAGCTAAAAAAAATATTAGATACCTGTTTCATTATTTTTTGAAAATCAACCCCTAAAAGGGTTAAACAGGTAAAAGTGAATGTCGAGACTGGCTGACAGATCAACGCACAGCCTAAACCGCTTAAGCTACAAACGTCAAATTTGGACAAAAGTTTTATAACAAAAAGCGAACGCACACTAAGAAAGGAATCTGCCCAATTCAACCCTTAAGAGGGTGAAAAATTGTGTTTAAGTTTGTATGAAAAATTTTTTTTTCTTAATGCTACGATTATCAAACTTTGCGAATATACTAAAGTTAAAAAAATAATCGACACCTATTTCATCATTTTTGAAAAATCAACCCCTAAAGGGGTGAAACGGAGCAATAAAGTTTGTATGAAGATTTTTTTTAATGCTGTGGTTATGAAACTTTGCAAATATACTTACTAAGCTTAAGAAAATATAAGACACTTATTTTTTTGTTTTTTGAAAATCAACCCCTAAAGGGGTGAAATGGAGTATCGAAGTTTGTTTAAAAATATTTTTTTCCTAATAATACGATAATTTAACTTTGCAATTGTACGAAACTAAAAAAAATATTAGATACCTGTTTCATTATTTTTGGAAAATCAACCCCTAAAAGGGGTGAAACGGGGTATTAAAGTTTGTATGGAAATATATTTTTTTAATGCTACGATTATTTAACTTTGCAAAACTAAGCTAAAAAAATAATAGATACCGGTTTCATTATTTTTGGAAAATCAACCCCTAAAGGGGTGAAATGGCGTGGTAAATATAGTACGGAGAGAGAATTGTAAGGACTCACTGACAGACAACGCACAGCCTAGACCGCTGGTCGTAGAAATTAGAAATATGGAGTGTATAGTCTTGATGAGTAAACGTGTACCAAGAAAGGATTTTTTGTAATTCAACTTCTAAAGGGGTGAAATAGAGTGTTAAAGTTAGTATGGAGAAGCATTGTTTTTGACGCCACGGTATTGAAACTTTACAAATATACGAAGCTTAAAAAAATAACGAACACCTATTTCACCATTTTTGGAAAATCAACCCCAGTGGGGGTGAGATAGCGTGGTAAAGATAGTACGGAGAAAGAATTTGTTTTGATGCTAACTCAATGAAACTTTACAGATGTACTAAACTTAAGGCGGGTAAACAACATCCGGAAAAAATCCAAAACCTTCTAAAAGTCACATCCTCGAGGTGGAACTGCTAATTAACTCGAAAACTAAAAACATTTTTACCAAAGCGACTAAAAAGTCACCAAAACCTCTTACCTTTTTGGAGCCATTGAAAAAGAAGCAGGGATGCTTCCATTGTATGACGCTTTTTACATGCTCTCAAAAAAGAGGGATAAATTAATTTCATCCCGGAAAAATTATCGGTTCCCGAGGTATAGTCCACGCGGGCGAAGCCGTGGGCGGAAGCTAGTATAATAGTATATTAGGCAAAGTTTGAAGGCATCTTAAGACAGATCTGATCAGATCTGATCAGATGATGATCTGATCAGATCCGAAGGCATCTTCGGAGGATCTAACTAAAGCTACCCGAAAACGCACAAAACGTACTGCTGGCGAAAACCACGGCGATGCCTTTTCATGCTTCCAGGCGGAGATGAGAGATATGTTTACTGCTTTTACGTTGAACTACAATACTAGACTAGATAAGATCGAGAAAAGCATAGCATCGAAGATAAAAACCCAAACCGAAGATCTAAGAGACACATATCTGGGTATCGAAAAATCAATAGACCATATTTCAGGCCAATTAGCCAGTCTTGACTCAAAAATTCTGATTTTTGATGAACAGCGGAAGGAAATGGCCTCTTCAATAATCCGAATTGATGATAAAATCGAGTCGGTCCAACGAGAACTCACAAAGACGTGCATTGAAATCAGAGGCGTTCCAAAGAAACAAAAAGAAACCAAACACGAACTATACGAACTAGTTAATAATGCTTTCAAGCTAGCACAACAGGAGTACTCCCCTATATCTGTTAGGGATGTCTTCCGTCTCCCCAGTAAGCAAGAACAAACCGTATCGACAGTGGTCGTCGAGTTGTCAAATACCCTCATTAAAACTGAGCTTCTGGACGGAATAAAGAAATACACTAGATCGCACCCGCGGGATCCGATACAATCAAGCGTTCTTGGCCTAAAGGAAACTAAGAGTGTTATCTATATATCTGATCACCTAACCCCAAAGATGAGGCGCTTGCATTACCTAGCCAGGGAGTTCGTCAAAACAGAAGGTTTCGCCTTCTGCTGGACCACCAACGGGCGAGTCTTCATCCGGAAGCAGGAAGGACACCCTTACATAAATGTCAAATCGGAAGACCAGCTGGTTTCACTTAGGAAAGCGAAGTGACTAATGTTAGAATTATATCATAAACATTATCTCCTTACGTATACTACCTACTTTTGTGTTTATACTTGTGTCACTAACCCGTTTCTATTCAATTTATTGGCAGCGGCCAAATGTGTACGTTTTCGTGTAAAGAACTGTTTCCTAATACCCCCATCCACCCTTGTCCTACTTATCAAATCACAGTACTACCTTTTATTTAGTATAATTCTAACCTACCAAATAATATTTACATCCACTCAATATTTACCTGTACTCCTAAATATATACTTTATAATTTTAAAAACCAAACAAATATTCGCATTTACTCAAGACACACTTGCACTTAAACAAAACTACTTTATTTACATAATAACAATAATAAGAGCAAACTATATGTTTATTATTAGCCGATACCTACATGCACTTCTGTATAACTATATTCTTAAGAAAAGGTTAATCGTTCACAATGCCAAATTTAAAATATACTTTGCAATTAAGACAGTAACTCACCTTCCAGTAAACATAACCGGCCGCAATCATGTTTGTAAAATCTATGTAACATTTTATTACAATACTAATAATAGCCTAACGCGAATAAATTCCACTAGCCTATTTATGTCAGGAAAAGTAAATGTCTATATACCTGGATATAGATATGTGATATGTGTGCAATATCTTAAACATTCCTCAAACCTTATACTATTTAAACTTAACAACTTATCAATTAAGATCCTTATACCTAGCGTAAGATATGATTCTTACAAACTGTCCTTACTTCAACCACAGTTATTTTTGGTAACAATTACTTTCCACAATACAATAAGCATCCTATTGCTAATAACTAAAATAATATTTACTATTGTATCAGACATACACAACGTTATATACAGAACCTACAAGCTACCCACATTTTTTTCAACAAACGAGATTTATGTTTCTATTTTTACTATTATTGATAAAACTTTGTTTGCACGGAAACATAATAAATACCGACGGTATAAATCACCACAGCACCATACACAGTGCATGGGAAACACTAGCACTGGCTATATTAATGCCCATGTCTCGCTACTATGTCTGCCACCATACTTTGCTTGTGCATTTAATGTGCCTAAACCTAAACACAGGACATATTATAATATCAACCGTATGCAGTGGTGGTACTCAATTTTGAAATTGCTATTTCCTCATGAGGCGCGGCGTCCATCTTTTTTGTTATCTATATTACTCCATTTTACAACACAAAGATGGCATTCCCTGGTTCGGATTAAAATTAACGTAGACCCTCTTATGTCAATCATATACCACATGACCACTCCTAACTACGTATTATTTTTATATGAAAATTCTAGTTTCATATTGCTTAATTTTGATCAGTTATGGATTTAAAAGATATAAGTGAAGAATTGGATGACATATGTCTAACTCCAAGTTACTTAGTAGATAGCGCTGAGCTCTGCTTACAGCATCTAGGAAGCGTTATTAATAATCTGACAATTCTAACTCAAAACATACGTAGCGTTCGCCAAAATTTAGATAAACTTCTCATTTTTATTAAAAGACTTAACTTTATGCCTGATATAATTATTCTGACTGAGTGTTGGCTTAATGACAACCTTAGTGAAATCAATATTGATAATTATAAATGTCACTACTCAAAAATATATATAAACCAAAACGATGGTATTGTTATATATTACAAAAATAATCTTAAAGTTGAAATAAAAGAACCATCTTTCAAAGATGGTAGTTGCCTTGTTATTGACATTGATAGCACTACAAGAATTATTGCCATCTACAGATCCCCTTCGTTTTCAAATATAGACAACTTTCTCTTTTCACTAGAAACGATCATGACTGAATGTAAAAAAGATTGTAATATTATCACAGGTGATATCAATATCAATATTAGAGATGACTTTACTGACGACAACGCTGAGAACTATTTAAACCTCACTGCAAAATACGGGTTTATTCCTGGTCATACTTTCCCTACAAGATTCTCTAACTGTTTGGATCATTTTCTTGTTAAATCTAAGTTTGAAAGTATGGTGGTAGTGTGTAAGGGTGGTGTTACCGATCACGACACTATCCTAGCATCAGTTAACAAAACACCTACTAGGTCACATTCTACTGCTCGACTGGTCCAAAAAATTAACTATAAAAGCCTAGTCGACGACATTAAAAACACTGATTGGACCAATTTTTATCTACATAAAGATGTCAACGAGGCGGCTGCCGACTTTACGGAAATTATTCAAGACCTGGTCCATAAACACAAAGATGAACCGCGTAAACTCCGAAAGCGAATGGACTGCTTTCTTCCCTGGTTCACGCCATCCCTTTTAAAGTGTACACAACGTCGAGATACCATGCACTTATTAGTAAGAAGAAATCCGGATGATCACATTTTATCGAAGAATTACAAGCTATATCGTAACACCTGCAACAACCTTATCCAAAACGTAAAAAATGATTATGAAAGAAACGAGTTACTTAAATGTAAAGGTGATAGTAAAAAGACTTGGTCCACGCTTAAAAAGATATGCGGCATGAGTAACCAGAAATCGCCTAGCACTGAACTGCTTCAAGGCAATCTTAGCCACAACGAGTCTTTAAATAAAGTGAATGATTATTTTAGCTCAGTCGGTGAAAATCTAGCTAATAATATTTTACAAGTACTCGGAAAACCCGAAACCCAACTAGCAGCTGACATAAAAGAATTACACGCTACTAACAAAAATTCTAGCTCTTTCTTCTTTAACCCCACTAATGAAACAGAAATCCTCAAAATTATTGGGTGCTTAAAACCTAGATCATCACCTGGCCACGATGGCATAAGTAATGCGATCCTCATCAAAGCAAAATGCTTTTTAGCTGGCCCTATTACATTTATATGCAACCTGAGTCTATCTAGCGGCATAATGCCAGATAGTTTTAAAAGAGCAAATGTGACGCCAGTCTTTAAAGACGGTGACAAAAGTAGGGCTTCCAACTATAGGCCCATTTCTCTCCTCAGTTGCCTTTCTAAACTAATTGAAAAAGTAGTTAACTCGCGACTCCTAAGGTTCTTAGAATCACGAAACCTCTTATCAGAACAGCAGTTTGGTTTTCGTCCTAAAAGATCCACAGATGACGCCGTGACTTCTCTAACCGACTATGTGGCTGACAGGATAGATGAAGGCTTCAGATGCGCCGGAGTCTTCCTTGATCTTGCCAAAGCCTTTGACACAGTATCCCGTCCAATCTTAATTAGGAAGCTTGAACTTTTAGGAATACGTGGAGCACCACTCCAGTGGTTCAAGTCCTATCTTGAAAACCGAATCCAGAAAGTGTGTGTGGGTGATCTTAGCAGTGACTTCAAAAGCGTTAACTTTGGTGTGCCACAGGGAAGTGTGCTAGGCCCGACTTTATTTCTAGTGTACATAAACGACTTGTGCTCGTTAAATCTCTGCCAAGGACGAATTTTTACTTTTGCTGATGACACTGCCTTAATTTTCTATGGCGATTGTTGGAAATCTTTACAAGCCAATGTGCAGGAAGGTGTAAATCTTGTTGGCACCTGGCTCCAAAACAACCTCTTAACACTAAATGCCACAAAAACTAAAGTTATCGCTTTTAGCATCTCCATTCGTACGGCACCAATAAGACCCTTAACCGTCAAATTTCATAATTGCCGTCTTTCAAGATCGGACACATGTGACTGTAGCGGCCTTGAGCAAGTTCCGTCTATTAAATACCTAGGTATTGTCCTAGACGAGCATCTCACTTGGGAATTACATATTATCAAACTAGCTAGTAGAGTCAGAAAATTATTGTATATCTTCAAGAAACTTAAACTTTCAGCATCCGTGGAAATTATTAATTTAGTATACAACTCTCTCTGCAAATCGATCCTCAGTTATTGCATTGTGGCGTGGGGAGGAGCGGCTAAATCGTATTTTGAGAAACTTGAACGGGCTCAGCGAGCTGTTCTTAAAGTGGCATTTAGGAAACCTTTCCTCTACCCCACCAAAGCTCTCTACGAGGAATGTGGGCACTTGCAAGTGAGGCAGCTTTATATATTCGCTGTAGTAATGAGGTTTCACAAAACAGCACTAAAAACTCTTATGATTTCTCATAGACATATCCGGTGGAAGCTTCCTCCCAGGAAGACTGAGTTCTTCAGAAGGACCTTTACGTGGGCAGGACCTTACCTGTATAAAAAAACTGACACTTTGCTCAACATTCTACCCGTGCTTAGGAACCAATGCAAAACAAAACTCCACAAATGGTTACTTAACATGTCGAATGACGAGACCGAGAGTTTTCTTCAGATCGTCATGTAGATAGCTTAGTTTAAATAATTACCAAGCCCGATTATTATTATTGTTTTTATTTATTTTTTTTTTATTAAATTAATATGAATCATCTTTATTTAAATAACCCGCATCTTATAATTATGTGTTATGTGTCTATTATAATCTATGTTTATCTCATGCAACTTTACATTTATCCTCACAATATATCTATATCTATACTAATATTATAAAGAGGAAAGACTTGTATTTTTGTATGTTTGTGTTGAATAAACACAAAAATACTAGACCGATTTCAAAAATTCTGTCACCATTAGATTGCTACATTATCCCTGAGTAACATAGGCTATATTTTATACCCGTGCAAAGCCAGGGCAGGTCGTTAGTATATTATATCCACGCATGGGCATCTCCTCGAACCCTACTCTTTTGAGGCTGGAGTCACGAGGTGTTGCCTTGGTTGTTCCACAACCATTCAAACATATTTTATGATACATATATTATTTTCTGTTCCTTAGTCTTTATAACAACTAAACAAAATATCTTAATTTTTCTGTTTACAACATTATATATTCCCACTTTAGTATTATTATAATATCCTT
This sequence comes from Alcis repandata, assembly GCA_949125135.1. Lineage (NCBI taxonomy): Eukaryota > Metazoa > Arthropoda > Insecta > Lepidoptera > Geometridae > Alcis > Alcis repandata. Next base: position 6,126,239 of record OX421243.1, read on the forward strand.
CTTTCTATATCCATTTATTATTATTTTCATTTCCCTTTTGTCCTATCCCGATCACTGTACCATCACATTTCCAATAACCCTTGCACTTGACTTTGATCTTCACAGCACAGGGTATCCTAGTGTGAAGATCACTGCGCATCCTATCCAACTTTGTAGGAAATTAATCTTGTTTTTAAATCTAACTGTACAATTATTTTTAGTTATGTTATGTTCTTTTCGATTTCTTCCTAGAGTAAACTTATGTTTAGAATGTTCATACTTACTTACTTAGTTACTTTGTCTTTAAGTGAAATAAAATATTATTATTATTATTATTATTATTATTATTATCTAAACTAACTAAAAATATATCTGTCTTTATCATTGCAAGCCATTGGACAAGGATGCCAATAGTTTTAGAAAATTTAGAATATAGATCTGTCTTAAATAGCCTTCAAACTTGGACCTATTATAGGGCTAGCCGCGCCCCGCGGTTTCACCTGACATTCAGGAACAGATGTTTTTTTCCGGTGTAATAAGTAGTCGATTTTAATCCAGAGCTGCTTACGTACAGAATTTGATCTAAATCCGTTCTGTCGTTTTTGCGTGACTGAGCAACAAACAACCTGCAAACATTTCACATTAATAATGTAGTAGGATAGGATTATGGATTATTTATAGACGTGTTTGATTATTTTCGCCAACATTTCCGGGAAAATGTGACGGGGATATTTTTAGATCAGTTCTAATTGCTTACTCGTATATCTACAACTTCCAGATAATCATACTGTACTGTCGTAGCTCTTATGTTTATGGGTTGATTGCACGTAACGAGTACAGTGACGAGACAGTGCTCTCGGCCGAGTACTCTGTTTGTATTGAACTGTTTGACGAGGCGAGACAGTGACTAGAACCATGATTGGTTTGCTCGGTACTCGTTACGTGTAATAAACCCATTATAAATGTGTACCCTTGATTAACGTGACCGATGTAATTACGGAAAAATTAACGGTCCTGCAGGATAGGAAACCGTGGGGCGCAGCTAGGCAAGCGTGCTCCATAGTAGACCGCATCATTGCTTACCATCAGGCGAGATGGCATCAAACGCAAGCCTATAAATGAATCCTTAATCCCTTACTTCTACTATTATTATAAATGTGAATGTAAGTTTGTTTGTTACGCTTTCGCGCGAAAACTACTTAACCGATCATCATGAAACTTTGTACACATATTCTTGGAGGTATTAGAAGTAACATAGGATACTTTTTATTTTTTTAAACGCGGGAAAACCGCGGTTTGCTGCCAGTAAAAAAAATATTTAAAAAAATGTTCTCATAAACGCGCACATCCGAATGTATGTAAGCCATACAGTTTTTAAACATGTAACATTCGCAGTTCTGAGTGCCCATCTCGGTTATAGTTTACCAAAATCACTTTGCATACGTCGCTGGCCGACAATAGGTCGGCATAATGAGGCCATTAGCATATTCGTTGCATTACTGACGCGTTACCGGCGACAAAATGGCCCTATGCTCGAGCCGCGTCGAGCGACGCCAGTAGGATGGCTCGCCACTCAATATTTGTGGTGTCAGACGATTGCGTGCCTGTCATCATCTAGTTTTAGGTGTTATAATCCTTTTGTTTGTAATTTATGGTGTGAACAATGAAGAGTTTATCTATCTATAAGCCTATCTTATGTTTGTCAACTGCTGGACAAAGGCCTCTCCTAGAGAACGCCACAAGGCCCGGTCTTCTGCCTTACGTATCCACTTGCTACCTATCGCCTTACGCAGGTCGTTGATCAACCTCAAGAGGAAGAAGTGATTAGGAAGATGGCTGTCTTTAGCGCCATCTTTGTTGGTACCGTGCAAATCTCATCCACTGCCTTCCTGCAGCCTTTACAATTTTATTGATACTTTAGTAAAACATATAGTTGTTCTACATGCGCCATGCAGCCTTTACAATTTTATTGATACTTTAGTAAAACATATAGTTGTTCTACATGCGCCATCAACTGGTTTATTGTTCTGGCCTGCTGTACTAGAACAGCGGCCTTTTCTTTCTTCCTTTTCTAAAAGATATGCGATCTTTTCGTAAGACTGCATGGCCTTCAAGCCTTTGAAAAAAACATGAAATTGATTCCGAGTATTCCGGGTTGGTCGCACAGTTAAAGTTGTTCATTATGATGAGTACTATGTCCCTTTTTGGGCTTCGTATACCCTTTCGTTATAACCCTGTACCGTAATATGAAGTTAACTCTCTGCACGGAATGTCATTACCCTGTGGCCGGAGGAGTCAATGTGAAGACGGACGTGTGAGGTCGCCGCTTCGGCGGGTTTATTGTCTGTTATACTCGTTTTTGGCCAATATGAGTCGGAAACGTTTCTACATTTTGGACGAAAATTGATTTTGGATGTAGCTTAGCTCATTCATCATTATGCAAGTTATATTGCCTGAAATAAACGGATTATTATTATTATTATACACACATCCATTTATTTTCTTAATTCTTAAATTTTTTACAATATACTTAGAATATAAGAAAACAATCTACTATATAAAAATAAGTCGGGTTTTCCTTCCTGACGCTATAACTCCAGAACGCACGAACCGATTTCCACGGTTTTGCATTCGTTGGAAAGGTCTCGGGCTCCGTGAGGTTTATAGCAAAGAAAATTCAGAAAAAATTTCAACATAAAAGCGGGAAAATCTTTTTTCAGAACAATGTCCACCCGTGCGACGCCGGGATGGGCCGCTAGTATATTATAAAAAACTTAAAAACTAGAGTTCCACCGGCAGCGGGGCAGGGCCCAAGCATACCGGTGGTTAAGGCTGCAGAGTGAGGTTCCTCACTCTGCAGCCTCATAATAGGTGCGCATACAGTTTTCACTTATTTCTTTTCACTTTTCTATCGTATGCGACGCACTACACCACCGGTAGCGGGGGCCAGGCGCGGAGCAGGTTGCCCCGCAGGCCCCAAGCGTGCCGGCGGTGGACGTCTCCGTCGCGCTGGTGTTGGCGGCGGCGGCGGCGTCGGCGGCCCGTCCTCGTCGCTCGACGCGCTCATGTCGGGAGGAGTGACGAAGTCATCCTCCGACAAGGAGCTCGGAGACGACGGGGCGGGCTGAGGTGGTGGGCGTGCGTTGGTTGTGTCCGCTTGCAGTCTTTTTCTTGATCTTGTTTCCATTTTATATTAGTTTTTGCATTTCTATATTCATTTGACGTACGTGTCAACCAATTATTATTATTATTATTATAACGTTTCATAATCAACGTTTCACACTCATAGCTCCCCACTAGGACACCCTGTGTCGGGGATGCCATGGAACACACAAAGACAAGGACAACTAACACCCAGACTCAGAGAAACATATTTAAATTCATCATCCAAAGATCTGCCCGGCCGGGAATCGAACCCGGGACGTCTTGCTTAACGGCAGACACGCTACCACTGAGCTAAACCAGTCGTTTAATTTATCATTCGCCCACAGCTTGCTTAAAACAGGCCGTGGATAAATGGTCTTTCCACAGTTTTTGTCCACTCGTAGTTGTGACAAAGCTAGAATATGTATAGGTTTTCTACGTTACTAGTATAAATGAATTATATTTAAATATAAATGTATGCTTTGCAGACAACTCATTAAGTTTCCCATAATTATGTAATCAAATAATCTTTAGGTGTTTCAATTATGTACATGTCTAATCCACGCACTAAATTAACCCCAAACTATTAATATTCAAAATATTGGCATGACATTTTCGATATTAGTTTAAAATGTTCAATTAATGAAATTAATTAAGTAACTAAATTGTTTTCACTTTATTTATTTAACAAATAATGTTTTTGTTAATTATTAACAATTGGCGAAGGAGGTTGATTTATTTGTATTATTTTATTTTTTTCTAGATTGATGAAGTATCAAAATTTTTAAGCCACAACATTGAGAGATTGGATCAAGATTTCTGAAACAAAGTCACTGCGAGGTAGGGCTTTTTGAGTTTTTTTGGTGGTTGTACTAACAATAATATAACTAACTCCATACTTCTACAGGGTTATTAATAAAGGGTATGCTAAGCCAAAAAGGGCTAATAGTACTCATCATTATGAACAACTTGGAGCCAAGCCAGAATTCGCGAAAAAAAATCAGCGTTTCATACATTTTGTCGAGTGTCATTGACATTTCTATGGAACAGCTGTTTTTTTTTCGCGAATTTCGAGTTGGTCCCATAGTAAAAGTTGTTCATAATGATGAGTACTATGAGCTCTTTTCAGCTCAGCATACCCTTTATGAATAACCCTGTATACTTTCATACTAATATTTTACGTGGTAAAGTTTGCACGAGAATGTTTTTAGGTTCAGTCCTGTAAATCCGGAGGTTATTCTTTAAAGATAAATAATCTCAGCATTGACCGGTATGATTTGAAAAATATATCACCAATGGAAAGCTGCACTGCAACCGAAGCTGTAGGCCAGGGTTTGTAGACGTGCGAAGCTGAAAGGTAACCAGCAAATGAAAGAAGAAGACTTCCAAGACACGAGCTTTTTGAAGTGAAAACTTCTTTAGCGGCGTTCGTTGTACACTTTTTTGGAATGGGTAAAAAATGTTAAACTCGCGACAGGGTCACGTGACCTGATCGAAAATTCGTAAGACGGATGGAGAGTAGACAGCTAGTATCCCCCTCTCTTTCTACGGCGCGGCGAAAATGTATGCCTGCGCCGGCTGTTTCGTTTAGGCGGCGCAGGGCGCTTGCGCGAATGTTCTAATTTGACAGTTATAGTGTTGTGACCTAGTGATTATAGTGGACACGATATCGATTCATTTTTCTATTAAAATAATTAAAGCAATTCGTGCAAAATTATTCTCTAACCATTCCAAAATATCCAAAACGCACAACGTTAATACTTAAAGTTTCCACTTCTGCCGGCACTCCCGGAGTGCAACCCGTCGTTTTTTTTTCTTTTCTTACAAGCTATCCTTCTCCCACCTATTAAAATAAAATGAGATAGACTTCTCATCCCGTGTACTTGGTAATCGATGATTGGTTTGCCAATAAGTGTGAGCAAAATAAGGCTTAAATTTTCTCTAACAAACTTTTTATAGAGGGCAGTAATAGTTATATCTCCTAAAGAAGCAAAATACGAATCTAATATTAACACCAGGGGCCGTACTTCGAACTCTAATGGGTTGATTACACCTATCGAGTACAGTGGCGATACAGTAAATGTTCACACTCGGCCCAGCAAGCAAACTGTGGTTCTAGTGACTGACGCCTCATCAAAATGTTCATGCAAACCGAGTACTCGGCCGAGGGCACTGTCTCGTCACGTGTAACCAACCCTTTACCGCAAGCCTAAACTTAATCGGCCTGTCTTTCGTCTGACTCTGTCACCTACAGAAAAACCGAGACAAAAGCCAACGCGATTCACTTCAGCCCAATTTTGGCGAGCTAGATACTACCGTGGTCACTGTCGCTCTCATTTGAAATCTCATAAGAAAGAGAGAGACGGAGAGTAGGCTCAGGGAACAGTACCAGATCTATAAATACCGAAACCTCGAAAGAAAACTCAAAACATCCTTTAATGCAGGACCGAAATAGTTTTCCTGTAACCTTGGAGGCGTATCACAATATCAACAATGCCAGGCTTAGACGGGGAGCCCCATTGAATGTATCGACAATGTAGTCTATGGGTAATTGGATTCAAGAAAAATATAGACTGGCGTGCCCATAGTCAATTGAGCGTCCATGGATACAAAATATTCCGAGTATCCTTTACTATCCTTCCTTCCTTCTATATTTTTTTGTTCCTTTATGGTATGAACAATAAAGAGTTTATCTATCTATCTATCCTACTGCCTACTAATATTAAACGCTGAGAAAAATGGCCGTCTTAATTCTGTATGAATAGCATGATGAATTCACTTAAAGTACACGGAGCATACTGATATTACCAAAAAGTACGATGCTTAGTACCAGTTTTTATGGTGACAATTATAATAATATCAAAGTGACTATTTGTACGGGTACTGGACGAATAAATTATATTTATTCATACATTTATTCAAAAAAATTTAAATTAAGAATGAATTGGATTATAATAATTATGATTTGAATACTCAATTTTTATTTTAATAATAGATATTATTGTAAATTATGTTAAAATAAATCAATTAAAAAAAATCCTATGAATTTAATTTATTAAAAAGCATTTATTAAATTTATTTAATAATACAAAATAAATTCAATATTTTACGGTATTAAAATCGGCAAACATTTACCATTTTTTGGTTTCAATTAAAAACAAATAGAAACGCAATTTTTTTTTTAATTTGTACTCTAATTGATAAAATAAAATTATTCGTCCGACTTCTGTATGAATAATAATAAATTGTTCGTACAGTACCCGTATTAATAGACTCAGCCTAATAATATGGCCATATTTCCCAAACAATTCGATTACATTTTTACACATTGGAATTATAGAGTAATATTTAACTATTATCGCCTAATGTTAAGACAGCGCACCTTATTTAGACCAATGTCACGATATTATAAGATTATCCAAACATTAGGTACATTTTTCTCAGTGTAGGTAAATGCGAAAGTTTGTGGGAATGTTTGCCACCACGTATATCAGCAACTATTAACCCGATCTTGGTGAAATTTGAAATGTAGATAGTTTAGCTTCTAGAATAACACATAGGTTACTCTCATCATCATCATCATCACTGTTTTCCATCAACGTGCGGGTGAAACCGCGGCACGCTACTAGCACGAAAAATTACGTATTGTGATAATTACGCGTTCAAGGATACAAACATATCCTGTGCTAGCTATTACGTATTCTGTGATATTTCTGTCTAAATAGGGTTATTCATAAAGGGTATGCTAAAATGTTCCATAGAAAAATGTCAATGACACTCGACAAAATGAATGGAACATCTGATTTTTTTCGCGAATTGCGGGTTGGTCCCGTAGTAAAAGTGGTTCATAATGTGAGTACTAGCCCTTTTCGGCTTAGCATACCCTTTATGAATAACCCTGTATACACAAAAATATCCCGAGTATACTATAACGTGTTCTGTGGTCGAGCGAGCGCTAGGTCTTAGTAATCTAACTTAATTAGTCGACCGCGGCGTGTCAACGGAGTCGCTAGTTCGTTCAAACTTGACGGAACAACAAAATGCAAACTTGACGGAACAACAAAATGTGATTGTGTGAATGTGCAATGAGTGATCACGAAAGTCAAACTGGATCGAACGAAGATGTCGAGGACAGCGGGGAAGAGAGGTACGAACGTGAGCCTCAGTTTTGTAGCCGGGTAAAATACTAACTTTAAGTCACTAACTCTCCTTGTTTCGTTTGAGATATAATCATTTTCTTGTTTCCTAAGATGTGAGCTTGAACTTTTCAAGTCAGAGTGAAGGTATCTTCATCTTCGACCACATAGTCGCTTACCAACAGGCATCTCAGTGATCGAACGCGGATTTATTCGTTAGACAAAGATAACAAAAAATTGCAAAGTCAAGATTCTTTATAAATGCTGCTTAAAGTTTCGTAGTTTTAAAAATTAAATGCTTTACAACTTCTAGCTGACGTGAAATGTCACGTGCAAAAGCGAGACGGAGTTTTAAACACTGGTTATATTTAAGCTGGTATTAGGGAAGACCTTCAAAGATTAATTCTAGACCCGGTTGTCTGACTTATTAAAACCGCTAAGTCTTGTCTGCCATGTCTCATACAAAGGTTGTCTGGCAGAAACCGCTCTTAGCGATGAGACCGCCTTTTCTGCCTTTCTCTTATGTACTTTACTATGTTTGTGATTTCCTTTTTGTGGTGTTAATGAAGATATTATTAACAATACTTGATATTAATATTACTTAATATTAATTACTTGATATTAACAATAATTATATGAAAAACTAGATGCGCCCCGCTGTTTCACCCGCGTTTTCCAGGATAAAAAGTAGTCTATGTGTTAATCCAGACCATGACCGACTTTCATTCCAAATTTCATGGATATCCGCTCAGCCGTTTTTGCGTGAAAGAGTAACAAACTTTCGCGTTTATAATATTTAGTAGGAAGAAGCAAAGGAGAATTATTTCATCCTTTCATTAGTAATAAACATATGTACATACTTTCACCTTTATAATATTAGTGAGATAAGATATTGATTTGAATATTGTATTGTCAGAGGCCTTCAAGAGCCCGAAATCTGACGCCAGGGCTTCGCCACTCGGCCTAAACGAACTCGTTCAGAAAGAAGTTTCCAGCCGTAACATTTTTTCGTAATTCGCTAACTGTATGTCCAGTAACAAGTGGTTAGTTTTAAAAGACGTCATAAACAATTACGAGAATTAGCATTACAATTAATTGTAAATGTAGACTAGAAATTACAGACGTGAAAGAGAGCTCTGTTGCTGTCTCTTTCTAGGTGCATTATCTGTTGGCTGTGCTAAGTGAAGGAACTAAAGTTGGCTCGGGTTTTCTAAGGAAATGCGATTGTGGCTCCAGTTTAATGCAAATATAGTCACTGTAGTATCTACATTGCGACCAATCTCTGTGAGGAAAAAGCAGTCGCTATTTTTTGAAAATTGACAGCCATTGTCATTTTTCAGGTTTGGGGCTTTGTGATTTATGGTTAACTAGCTGTTCCCTGCCACGCTTCGCTGTGGATAAAAAAATATATATATATAGCCTATGTTACTTTGGGATAATGTAGCATTCGAATGGTGAAAGAATTTTTGAAATCGGTCCAGTAGTTTTTGAGTTTATTCCACACAAACATACAAAAATACAAATCTTTCCTCTTTATAATATTAGTATAGACTAGCTGCGCCCGCGGTTTCACCCGCGTTTTCCGGGATAAAAATTAACACGTAGGCTACGTGTTAATCCAGAGCATGAACAACCTTTTTTCCAAATTTCATGTAAATCCGTTCAGCTGTATTTGCGTGAAAGAGCAACAAACATACTCACAAACTTTTGCGTTTAAATATTAGTAGGATCAGCTATGAGATTTTTTTTACGGTGCCTCTTCAACTAGTAAAGGTTGGCAATCAGCTCTTATTAAAGCGATTGAAGGTTTGTGATATGATTTGACAGTTGTTGAGATTCTTCTTAAGGTGCCTCTTCAATTAGTGAAGATTGGAAATCAGCTTGTCCTTGGATGAGACGAATAACCGGGGTATATAATTAAACGTGTCCGAGCAAGTAGCGCTAGTTGTAAATGCTACCCGCGGTCACCCATCCAAAGACTTAAGCCAAAATGGTGGGAACTTGAATCCTTTTTTTTTTGTTTACGAGGGGGAAATCTTCGCAAGATGCCCGGCCGCAATGGGGTGCAGCCGGGTTATGTGGGATTGTACCCACTAAACCCCCCCGGTGACCTACCTTGATGCTTGACGAGGGCTCCGAGCTCTCTCTAAGAACTCACCGGAGCCCTCAGCACCGCGCTTTCGTTCGCCCCGAGAAAGCTTGATGCTGTCCCTAAGCATCTTTCGAGTGGCGACAACGCGGGCCACCCGACGTTATCGTCCTCACCCGGGCTCGTTTGGATGGGTGGTTGCAGCCCCACCTTCAACCCCCGGGAACTTGAATCCTACTGCAGCGATGATATAGAAGCTTGATCGTAGAAATAGAAAGAAATGAAATTTGGGATGAATGTGGTTCATGGTCTGGATTAACACATAGGCTACTTTTTATCCTGGAAAACGCGGGTGAAACTGCGGGGCGTAGCTAGTTAGGAATAAGCGCGAATATATCATGGACAGACAATAGACATACCTAGTAAGTAACTAATAATTCCGCAAAAATGTGGGAAAAACTGTTAAAAATAAGGACAAACAATAATAAACAAGGAAATATGCTTTACACTCATAGCTCCATTGTGATTGTGTGTCGGGATTGCCATGAGAACACAACAAACAAACAGTACGGACAACTGACTCTTGGACCCAGAGCAGATATCTAAATTCATAATTTTACTACTTTTTTATTGCTATTTTGTATCTGTTATGGCGTATTGTGATCAGAGGTATTTATTGACTGTAAATAATATTGAATGGCACAGGTAAGTAGCTTTTACAATATTTTAGTTGAGTAAAGCTTAATTAAAACTAATTAATGAATTAATTTAACTAAAGTTAAATAGCCGAAAAAAGGTCATAGTACCTACTCATAATTATAAATATTTTCTTACTATAAGACTACCTTGAAATCACATTTTTTATACATACATTAAAACCAGCTGTTCTATACAGTTTGTCGAGTGTAATTGACATTTTTCTAAGGAACAACTGATTTTTTTCCCAATTTCAAAGTTGGACGCTTAGTAAAAATTGTTCATATGATAAGTACTATGAGAGCTTTCGGCTTAGCATACCCTGTCCTCGTAACCCTGTATAAAACAGAGTCACACAGTCGTCCGATCACCGAACGCTGTTAATACTTGTCTAATTATAGATAGGCATGTACTGATTTCTGTAGGTGATACAAACAATGTCTAAACATAGAACCTATAAATTACGGACGGCCAGTCAAAAGATACCATTCTTTGAAAACGTTCTTTGAAGCCAACGTTTCTTCTTTCATTTCATTTTTGCAGCCATTGTGAGCCAAAATGACTTCGGTCGAAAAATATGTAGTGTAATATCGATGGAAAATGCAAAAAAAATAAAGGAAAAATGTATGAAAATGCAGTTTCCATTTACGTCCGATAGGGGCATTACTGCTGTTACATTTTTCATACACAAAGTTCATACATTTTGCTATTGAATACGTACCTACTTATTTTTCGAAAGAAGTCATGCTATAAAAATCAACTTAAAAAATGAATAAAAAGAGCAAAAAGCCGCAAGAAAAAAAAATAGACGACTGTTCCTTTTATTTGACCCCTCAAAACGAGTGTTACGTTCGGAAGAAATATATTTTTTCAAGTTCCTAACCTAACCTGCGACCCGGTTAGGATTTCGGGTCAGGTTTGGAATAAACCGCAATATCGGTACCTGTGTATTGTAATTATTACTAGCTGCGCTCCGCGTTTTCATCTGAATTTTCCAGATAATTATAGTTTAAAAAACTAAAAAACACGCATTGTCATCAATCAGTCTTTGACAGGTGTGCAAAGTTTGAGTTAAATCTGATCGTTCAAAGTAGGGCAAAATAAGAGTCCAAAAGGGTCGGCTACAAACATACAGATGGAACTAATAAAAGCGTGTTAAAAAGTAGTCTATTACATAATAATCCAGCGTATAAATTACCTCATCCAAATCAGTTCAGCCGTTTTTGCGTGACAACAAAATATCCAAAGTTTGACATTTCAAATGGATGAGTCAATAATTCCATAACCGGTCAAGCATTGGTCCCACCTGGAAATACCTCGAGTAGGTGGGGTGACCCACTTTAGGTTTTAGTCATGTCACTGTGACTTGTAATTGTGACTGTAAATATGACTAAATAAGGGCCTATGTTTGGTTCACTTTCATAGGTGAATCTACTAAATGAAACAAGTATTGCATTGTCGTCGGAGTTGCACACGTACACCAAATTTCAGCTCAATCGGACATCGGAAAGTGGTTCTTAATTTAGTTGCAAGATTTGACCCCCCAAAAAAACAGGGCAAGCTATAGTAAAGAGCATGTAACCATTCAAAGACAGAAAAGCGAAAGAGAGGTCAGAGTGAATAGGTATCTTCTAAGTCTTCGTGCTTCATCTTCAGCCATACCGTCGCTTACCAACAGGCGAGTTGGTCGTCAAAAGTAAAATAATTCGCGTTTAATAAAAATACTCTCCTTTCATACTTACTATTCATATCTTCTTCTTCTTCATTATACGAGTATATATAAAAGGGAAGTTTTAAAGGTAAAAAAAACAGCGGCTGAAACCGCCGGGTGCAGCTAGTTTCTTAATAAAATTAACTCGTCTTTCATACTTAATATCCCGATTTCTTATTAACATTAAGTGAAATATTTGGGGTTCCAGGTGGGCGGCGTGGTCAGCCATGGGTTGCTTCGGCTCTCCGGGCGACAAGCGCGGCACAGAGGGCGACGACATCAAGTCGCAGAAGAAGCGCAGCGAAATCATCAACAAGCAGCTGCAGAAAGATAAGCAGGTAACGAACCTTTTGATTACGACTGTCGCCTTAGTTGACATGGGTTAGGGTCTCACCACAGGACCAATAAGGTGCAGGATCACACCAAAGTGTGTATCGAACCAAAAAGGTCTTTTCGCCAAATTACAACATGGGGCGTTTTCAAAAGGGACTCTACAAGCACCTCTCCGGGCTGGCAAAGCATCATCAATGCTGCTAGTGTTGCAGATGTTCATAGGCGGTGGTTTAAGCTTACTATCAGGCTGGCTGCCTGCCTGTTTGCCACTCTTTTATATATAAAAAAAAATAAGCACATCCCAGAATGAGCATTTCGAAGAACGGGCACTTTTCAGAAAGTTACTAATTTTACTACCCAAAATTGAGCATAATGTAAAAATGTCCTCAATTTTTATTCTTCTTCTGAGGTTGAGCGGTTCGATTTTGAAAACGTTAGATCTGTAGGTGACGACCACAGGTACCTACAGCATTTGCTTGGCATAGGTTGCCCTTGAGCTGGTGTTGTTCAGTGGCCAACAATGATCAATTAAACCTTTGTCTATGATGGCCAAGCATGACGTAGTGTAAGTTACCCAGAACCCTTAAGTTCAAGAAAATGTGGTAAATCTTCTTTAACTCTAGTGGCGATGGTGGTCGCTGTGTCCTGCTTGCACCAACTCGTCATACCATGCGCTTGAGCGTGACAGCGACTTCAGGCTCAGACGGAGCTCGGCGGAAGGCCCTCCTTATGAAACCTACATGATCAAATATAGGTTTATGACTAACGTGTAATGGCGTATGTGTTATGCGACTGATTTTACAATTTTAGGTAAAATCATTACCGTAATACGTAATGTATGACGTTTTCAGTGCGTAAGTAAGTAGTAGGTACTAGGTACCTACTAGATAATAGGTAGTAACCCCTACCTATAAGTAAATATTGATTATATTTATTCATTCATTTAATTTTGAACAAAAAGTGATCCCAAGTCAGCATATGCAGGCTGAATACACCAGAACTTTTTATTGTTCGCATCAGAAACAAGCCAAAAGACAATGATGCTAAATGCAACTACTGGTGGCGTTATTCTTCATATTCGATATGGGAGCGTCAGGTTAGGTTCCACACTAGCGCGGCACCTCGCTAGAGATTGTGCGTTGCGCATTGTGCGTTACTCCCTTGTCAGCGGACACCCGATCCAACCCAGCTCCTTAAAATATTGGACCGAAGCTCTTAGTACGTAGAAGAAAGTAGAAGAGTTCTTGCCTTTACCCAAGTCTAACGCATTGCTCCATCTTTCTCTAGACTTATATGAGGGGGTGGAACGCTAGTTATCTGTCGGTTCCCAATCCCAAATCCAAGTGGTTCTGTTGTTATAATAATGCTGTTCTGTTACAGCTGTACCGGGCCACGCACCGGCTGCTGCTGCTCGGCGCGGGCGAGTCGGGCAAGTCGACGATCGTCAAGCAGATGCGCATCCTCCACGTCAACGGGTTCTCGGACAAGGAGCGCCGCGAGAAGATCGAGGACATCAAGAAAAACATACGCGATGCCATACTTGTGAGTACTTTACACGTTAGTTTGACCTTGCAATTGATAGATGACGTTACGAGATTGGTGAAATTGATGGGTGTACTCTACTTAAACGGCTTCTTGGTTAAGGAGCGCCGCGAGAAGATCGAGGACATCAAGAAAAACATTATGTGATGCCATACTAAACTTGTGAATGTTTTTTGACGTTGGTTTGATCTGTCAACTGATGGATGGCACCACAAGCTCAATGAACGGGATGCGTATACTTCACGTAAAGGGTTTATGGATAAAATAATATAGAATAGTTTAAAAACTAAAAAAACACGCATTGTCATCGCTCTTTGACAAACGCGGCACGTAGCAGAATATGTACTAGTAGCCGTGGGGAACCACAGCTTAGCCAGCAGTAGTCACAGAATTCGCGTACCGAGTCACAGCTTAGCTAACAGTAATTGTAGAAATCGCGTTCGGAACAAAAACACAATTTAATAGCTTCATATAATTATTTTAATTTATTTAGAAGTATATTTTTTTTATTTTTTGTATAATAATTTATTGTCATCGATCCTCGATATATTCTACAAAGTTTGAACGAAATCCGGCCGTTTAAAGTGGGTCAAAATCGCGCCCAAAGGAGTCGGTTACAAACATACAGGTGAAGCTAATATAAGCGTGTTAAAAACGGAGATAGCAAGAATATACATGACGCTGTACCTGTCAATATTTTAGGTGCACTTTCGACCGATAGATGCTGCTTTAAACAAGACAACCATGTCACTTCTTCTATGCGATTTTGTCTACATACTTTTCAATGTGTTTTTTCACTTGTTTCCCTGCCTTATTTTTGTTTTTGCCACTCCCCGTCACATTTTTGACTTAACTAACCTATTTTATCGTAACTTTTCAGACAATCACCGGTGCCATGAGCACTCTAACGCCCCCCATACCACTCGAGAAGGCGGAGAATAAAGCGCGCGTCGATTACATACAGGTCAGTCGTTCACTACTCGATATAAGAGATGGCGTTAGTTGATATCACATGCGCCATTGAATTTCTTCTCCGGACGTATGCAGGTTTCCTCACGATGTTTTTCTTCACCGAAAAGCCAGTGGTATGTAAATTCGTACATAAATCCCAAAGAACTCATTGGCATAAGTCGGAGTTTGAACCCGCCACCAACCAGCCAAGCAGGCAGCCAGTAAATAGCTGTTCTCCTAAGCTAGCACTGGACGTGTGAGTCGCTATTATCATTTTGCTTTTTTTTTATTCAGAAATAGGCTTGCATTTGACCGCCATCTTGCCTGATGGCAAGCAACGATGCGGTCTACCTAGAATAAACCGATTTACTCACGACTTGAAGGCTTACTCAGACAAAGCGTTCCACACCCTAGCGGTTCGCACAATAAAGGTGGAATCAAAGCGTTTCGTACGAGTTTTTAGTATAACAATTAACAACCATAAAACGGTGACGCTTTTTAATGCCCTTGGTATACCGAAAGAAGAAAGGGTCAGAGGGAATTAGATCATGCAGATCAGACGCACACTCTCCGAAATGTATCCGGTAAAAGACCGACAGACTAGCAACCGCCACGTTTGAACCCGCCAAGCAGCCAGCTAGTAAATGGCTGTTCTCCTGAGCTAGCACTGGACATGCGAGTCGCTGTTAGAATTTTGGTGTCGCTGTATTGCAGGACGTGGCGTCGCAGCCCGACTTCGACTACCCGGCGGAGTTCTACGAGCACACGGAGGCGCTGTGGGCGGACGGCGGCGTGCAGCGCACCTACGAGCGCAGCAACGAGTACCAGCTCATCGACTGTGCCAAGTAGTACGTAACTACTGCTCTACTCTCTAAAGACTAAATTGATTGATTGATTTTTAAAATTCTTTATTGACTTCTTAGTTCTTATATTCTGTGTGTATTCAGATATGACGAATGATAGAGATGAATGGAAAAAGTGTACATACTGTACCGACCCACGTAGGTGGGATAAGGGTAGGCAGATGATGAATGATTGACATCTTTATATATAAAAATGAATCGCTGTTCGTTTGGCTCGCTATAACTCGAGAACGGCTGGACCGATTTCGCTAATTTTGATCTTGAAATATTTGTATAAGTTCAGGGAAGGTTTCAAAGTAAAAAAACAGCGGATGTTTATGAGGGCTGTATTAAGGTGCTACCGGGGTATGTAGGGTGTTACCCACTAAAGCTTCTTGGTAGCCAGCCTATTTAATAGAGGGCTCTCTATAACAACACCTACATACCTACTAGGCACTAGACTAGATAACAGTCACAATCAATCGCCTCTTCAATTTATCTTTCAACGAGTACACGTAGTCTTCTAATCAGAAATACTTAGCTCAGTCTTAAACCCTCTTAGCCTACTAAACTAATTGCAGCTGTAAGATTCTCAGATTTGTTAAAGTAATGTAACCTAAATAATAAGGTAATAGGTAATATAAATTAACACTATGACTACGGGAAACGCCTTTCCTTTGTGCGACGCGAGTGCGGCTGCACACGCCAGGCGCGTAAAACACAACGCATTTAACTATTAGCCGCACCTAAGGCAAGCATGTGATTATTGGCCGCAGTCAAAGCGTTACATAAAAAAAACAGCATAAAAATAAAATAACGTGTTTGTCCCCAGTTTTCTGGACCAGGTGCACATAATAAAGCTCCCGAACTACACGCCCAGCGAGCAGGACATCCTGCGCTGCCGAGTCCTCACTTCCGGCATTTTCGAGACGCAGTTTGTCGTCGACAAAGTCAATTTCCAGTGAGTAATAGTGGTCATTGTCCTAAAATAGTGGTCATTGTTCTAAAGTAGTGGTCATTGTCCAAAGCTTGTTTGCGGTTAGGTAAAAATTATCATTGTCCTAAGCGTTTTGCGGGTAGTCGTAACAAAGTGGTCACCTCCGGCATTTTCGAGACGCAGTTTGTCGTCGACAAAGTCAATTTCCAGTGAGTAATAGTGGTCATTGTCCTAAAATAGTGGTCATTGTCTTAAGTTTGTTTGCTGTTAGGTAGAAGTGATCATTGTCCTGAGCGTTTAGCAGTTTGGCGTAGCAAAAAGATAGCCTATAGGAACGCTTAGCCGTTTGTGTGTTCCACCTTGTGTACAATTAATTACTCTTGTTGAAAGCTTTTTTTTAACTTCTAATGTATGGAACTATGTTCTGGTGGAATCTTGCAACTCAATTTTGAACCATTTCCCGAGGTCCAATTGAGCTGAAATTTGGTATACGTGTGTAACTCCGATGATAATGCAATAAGCTTGTTATTAAACCAAATAAGTAACCTTAACGTTATCTCCCAGCATGTTCGACGTGGGCGGTCAGCGTGACGAGCGCCGCAAGTGGATCCAGTGCTTCAACGACGTGACCGCCATCATATTCGTGACCGCGTGCTCCTCATACAACATGGTGCTGCGCGAGGACCCCACGCAGAACCGGCTGCGGGAGTCGCTCGACCTCTTCAAGAGTATATGGAACAATAGGTGAGGGTCACAACAATAGTGGACTCACAGTGCTTCAACGACGTGACATCATATTTAATTCTAAGTTTTTATTCAAAACAATGTAGGTATATTAGATTAAAACAACCACTGACTACCAAACTGGGTATAGGAAAGCGGGACAAAATTTCGCAGATAATGATGATAAGAAGTCTAATATTGCCAGTTCCCCCGTAGATGGCTCCGCACGAAATCCGTGGTCCTGTTTAAAATAGTAATCTAACTTTTGAAAATGATGACAATTACAGGCGTCTGTCATCCCCAAATTTCTCCTCCAGATGGCTCCGCACGTTATCCGTGATTAAAATATTTATCTAATTTCTGATAATGATGACAATTACACGCATCTGACATCCCCGCTATTCCCCCAGATGGTTCCGCACTGAGGCCCCGCATGATATCCGTCATTCTGTTTAAAATATCAGTGTGACTTCTGACAGTGATGACAGTGACACGCGTCTGACATCTCCATTTTTTCCCCCAGATGGCTCCGCACGATATCCGTGATCCTGTTCCTGAACAAGCAGGACCTGCTCGCCGAGAAGGTGCTCGCCGGCAAGTCCCGCCTCGAGGAGTACTTCGGCGAGTTCTCGCGCTACGCCACGCCGCCCGACGCGGCGCCCGACGCGCGCGACCACCCCGAGGTGGCGCGCGCCAAGTACTTCATTCGCGACGAGTTTCTGGTAAGGAAGGGTGTAAAAAGTGTGACTGGAATGCGAAAAGTTATACTAAAGTATGCTAGTTTCTGCTAAGGGAAGAATATAGTAGAAAATGCGAAAAGTTAGATAGTTTCTGATAAAGGAAGGGCATACTGGAATATGGTGCAAAGTTAGCTATTTTCTGGTACTAGAATATGCTACAAAAATAACTAGTTTTTGGTACGAGAATATGCTACAAAGTTACCTAGTTTGTGGTAGTAGAATATGTTACAAAGTTAGCTAGTTTGTGGTAGTAGAATATGTTACAAAGTTAGCTAGTTTGTGGTAGTAGAATATGCTACAAAGTTAGCTAGTTTGTGGTAGTAGAATATGTTACAAAGTTAGCTAGTTTGTGGTAGTAGAATATGTTACAAAGTTAGCTAGTTTGTGGTAGTAGAATATGCTACAAAGTTAGCTAGTTTGTGGTAGTAGAATATGTTACAAAGTTAGCTAGTTTGTGGTAGTAGAATATGCTACAAAGTTAGCTAGTTTGTGGTAGTAGAATATGTTACAAAGTTAGCTAGTTTGTGGTAGTAGAATATGTTACAAAGTTAGCTAGTTTGTGGTAGTAGAATATGCTACAAAGTTAGCTAGTTTGTGGTAGTAGAATATGTTACAAAGTTAGCTAGTTTGTGGTAGTAGAATATGTTACAAAGTTAGCTAGTTTGTGGTAGTAGAATATGCTACAAAGTTAGCTAGTTTGTGGTAGTAGAATATGTTACAAAGTTAGCTAGTTTGTGGTAGTAGAATATGTTACAAAGTTAGCTAGTTTGTGGTAGTAGAATATGTTACAAAGTTAGCTAGTTTGTGGTAGTAGAATATGTTACAAAGTTAGCTAGTTTGTGGTAGTAGAATATGCTACAAAGTTAGCTAGTTTGTGGTAGTAGAATATGTTACAAAGTTAGCTAGTTTGTGGTAGTAGAATATGTTACAAAGTTAGCTAGTTTGTGGTAGTAGAATATGCTACAAAGTTAGCTAGTTTGTGGTAGTAGAATATGTTACAAAGTTAGCTAGTTTGTGGTAGTAGAATATGCTACAAAGTTAGCTAGTTTGTGGTAGTAGAATATGTTACAAAGTTAGCTAGTTTCTGGAACTAGAATATGCTACAAAGTTAGCTAGTTTGTGGTAGTAGAATATGTTACAAAGTTACCTAGTTTGTGGTAGTAGAATATGTTACAAAGTTACCTAGTTTGTGGTAGTAGAATATGTTACAAAGTTAGCTAGTTTGTGGTAGTAGAATATGCTACAAAGTTAGCTAGTTTGTGGTAGTAGAATATGTTACAAAGTTAGCTAGTTTCTGGAACTAGAATATGCTACAAAGTTAGCTAGTTTGTGGTAGTAGAATATGTTACAAAGTTAGCTAGTTTCTGGAACTAGAATATGCTACAAAGTTAGCTAGTTTCTGGAACTAGAATATGCTACAAAGTTAGCTAGTTTGTGGTAGTAGAATATGTTACAAAGTTAGCTAGTTTCTGGAACTAGAATATGCTACAAAGTTAGCTAGTTTCTGGTACTAAAATATGTTACAAAGTTACCTAGTTTGTGGTAGTAGAATATGTTACAAAGTTAGCTAGTTTGTGGTAGTAGAATATGTTACAAAGTTAGCTAGTTTCTGGAACTAGAATATGCTACAAAGTTAGCTAGTTTCTGGTACTAAAATATGTTACAAAGTTACCTAGTTTGTGGTAGTAGAATATGTTACAAAGTTAGCTAGTTTGTGGTACTAAAATATGTTACAAAGTTAGCTAGTTTCTGGAACTAGAATATGCTACAAAGTTAGCTAGTTTCTGGTACTAAAATATGTTACAAAGTTAGCTAGTTTGTGGTAGTAGAATATGTTACAAAGTTAGCTAGTTTGTGGTAGTAGAATATGTTACAAAGTTAGCTAGTTTCTGGAACTAGAATATGCTACAAAGTTAGCTAGTTTCTGGTACTAAAATATGTTACAAAGTTACCTAGTTTGTGGTAGTAGAATATGTTACAAAGTTAGCTAGTTTGTGGTACTAAAATATGTTACAAAGTTAGCTAGTTTCTGGAACTAGAATATGCTACAAAGTTAGCTAGTTTCTGGTACTAAAATATGTTACAAAGTTAGCTAGTTTGTGGTAGTAGAATATGTTACAAAGTTAGCTAGTTTGTGGTAGTAGAATATGTTACAAAGTTAGCTAGTTTCTGGAACTAGAATATGCTACAAAGTTAGCTAGTTTCTGGTACTAAAATATGTTACAAAGTTACCTAGTTTGTGGTAGTAGAATATGTTACAAAGTTAGCTAGTTTGTGGTAGTAGAATATGTTACAAAGTTACCTAGTTTGTGGTAGTAGAATATGTTACAAAGTTAGCTAGTTTCTGGAACTAGAATATGCTACAAAGTTACCTAGTTTGTGGTAGTAGAATATGTTACAAAGTTAGTTAGTTTGTGGTAGTAGAATATGTTACAAAGTTAGCTAGTTTCTGGTACTAAAATATGTTACAAAGTTACCTAGTTTGTGGTAGTAGAATATGTTACAAAGTTAGCTAGTTTGTGGTAGGGCATGCAAAACCCGACAGTTTTTAAAACCCGGTTTTTTCGGGTTTTCAATTTTAAAAACCGGTTTTTTCGGGTTTTTCGGGTTTTTCGAGTTTTTTTTTTATTTGGGCTTAAAATATATATTATATTAGTGTGTTTAAGTAAAAAAAAGGCTGAAATGTAGTTAAAATATGTGTTTATTTTCGAAATCTTGTTCCTTGACTATATTTTCGAGATCAATCAGGTAACATTTGGTTTAAGTACACTATACTCACTCACGAATAAATCTAAGTAACAAGCCTACAATAAGCGAGCCTCTAATAAGTAAAAGTATGAATCGTTAAAACCTCTCTAACTCAAACCCTTAGTAAGTTACAAACTCGATAATTTAAATTATTTAACATTTCCTTTGTTCTTTAAATTTTCGAGGTTCTACTGAATGAGGTATTCTAATGGTTGTTGATTTAGCTATATTAAAACAAAACATGAAACTCGAGAAAGAAGATGGCTATAAATTAAAGTAATTAAAATATTACCGGAAACCAAGTTTATACAAATTATTAAAATTATTATACAGCCAATCCGTGGTTCAAAAGAATCGCATTAAGTCCATCAGGAACGTGCTGAAACTGAATCTACCAAAAAAGAGAGAGGAAGAGTATGTGACCCGTGATTACGTGATACAAAATGTACAAATGCAACTGATCACAGGAGAGATCACTGTTGGACATATTATTTTTAAATATGTTAAGTTAAAATGTAATATTACCTACATTACTACTGATTTCTTATCAGAAACTAATTATTAAATCCAAAACCTATACAATAAAATAAATCTAATTCCTTTTTAAATTTTTTTCTTTTCATTTTTTTTCCTATTGGTACTTGATCAATTTGATCATAGTAGAAATACGTGGAAGTAAAATATCCACGCTTCCCCCCTAGTAGTAATAGGTGGAAAAAAAACCATTCTTCTCTACCAGTAGGGATAGATCAGTAGGGACATGTGGAACTGCCGTCGGGAAGTGGTTCATAATTTAGTTACAAGATTTGACCTAACGAACCAGAACAACATCAACAACAAACAGGGCAAGCTAAATAAAAACTTGTAAATACATATTTTGTGGTAGAAAATATTTAGATTGTGAAAAAACTTCAAAAACACAAATACGTGCGCATCATAAGCGCGTCTGTTTCCTTCACTTGACTGAGTGAGACTGCTTGACAAATAAAATGGCGACGTTGTGCGCGGCTGGCGCGGGAGGTGCGGGCGACGCGAGTTGCGCGAGTGGCGCGCGGGCATTCCCCGTAAAGATCGCCGCATTAGCTTAGCAGCGCTTTACTCATCGGCACTCAATAACTCATACAACAACGTCAAACCAAAGCCTACTAATACATTATATTGCTTTCTAATACCTAATAAGTAAGTATTGTTGTCAGCTAATCAATTTATTTGATCAATAGAGTTGGGAAACGGTAACTTGATCGTGTATTAATGTCTTGGTGGTAGTTTTACATTATGAATGTAAAAACTCGAAAAACCCGAAAAAACCGGTTTTAAAATCTTTAAAAACCGGTTTTTAAAACAGCCGGTTACTCGGTTTTTTCGGTTACTCGAGTAACCGGTTTGCATGCCCTAGTTTGTGGTAGTAGAATATGTTACAAAGTTACCTAGTTTGTGGTAGTAGAATATGTTACAAAGTTAGCTAGTTTGTGGTAGTAGAATATGTTACAAAGTTAGCTAGTTTGTGGAACTAGAATATGCTACAAAGTTAGCTAGTTTGTGGTAGTAGAATATGTTACAAAGTTAGCTAGTTTGTGGAACTAGAATATGCTACAAAGTTAGCTAGTTTGTGGTAGTAGAATATGTTACAAAGTTAGCTAGTTTGTGGTAGTAGAATATGTTACAAAGTTAGCTAGTTTGTGGAACTAGAATATGCTACAAAGTTAGCTAGTTTGTGGTAGTAGAATATGTTACAAAGTTAGCTAGTTTGTGGTAGTAGAATATGTTACAAAGTTAGCTAGTTTGTGGAACTAGAATATGCTACAAAGTTAGCTAGTTTGTGGTAGTAGAATATGCTACAAAGTTAGCTAGTTTCTGGAACTAGAATATGCTACAAAGTTAGCTAGTTTCTGGTACTAAAATATGCTACAAAGTTAGCTAGTTTGTGGAACTAGAATATGCTACAAAGTTAGCTAGTTTGTGGTAGTAGAATATGTTACAAAGTTAGCTAGTTTGTGGAACTAGAATATGCTACAAAGTTACCTAGTTTGTGGTAGTAGAATATGTTACAAAGTTAGCTAGTTTGTGGTAGTAGAATATGTTACAAAGTTAGCTACTTTGTGGAACTAAAATATGCTACAAAGTTAGCTAGTTTCTGGTACTAAAATATGCTACAAAGTTAGCTAGTTTCTGGTACTAAAATATGCTACAGAGTTAGTTAGTTTCTGGTACAAATGCCACAAAGTTAGCTATTTTCTGGCACTAGAATATGCTACAAAGTTTACGCCTTGTACTTTCTGGACTCAAAATCTTTTACTTTAGTTAAACATGATCCATATCCAAACTTTACTGTTGCATAAACTAAAGTTCGCGATATACTTCCAGCGCATCAGCACAGCGTCCGGCGACGGCAAGCACTACTGCTACCCGCACTTCACGTGCGCCGTCGACACCGAGAACATCAAGCGCGTGTTCAACGACTGCCGCGACATCATCCAGCGCATGCACCTGCGTCAGTACGAGCTGCTCTAACACTACCGTACACTGTACGTGACGTGACATATACTTACAATGCTCATGCAGAAGAAAATAATGAGTGTGTGTACTTATGTACACGCGTTAGAAGTTATACTTTTTTGGCGTATGGAAAAATAAATTATACATACCGACAATTAACCTTAAATCTATAAAGGCACTCAACAGAATTCAAATCAATCTGAACAGTTTATTCAAATCAGTTTTATCACTAATATTCAATATATGTATATAGAAATACTAATAAATAATAAATTATTAGTAAATACTATCACCGTCGTATATGAAATTGATATCGTATAAAAACACCAAAATAATATTTATTTATTCACACTGTTTAAATGTACTCTTACGAAACACGCGTTCTAAATATAAAAATACTAGAATATACAACATGAACATAGTTATCAATTTTCATGCCACCTAGAACTAACTTCACGATGTAGAATTTAGGTGTCGGTGTGCGCGCGCATCGTAAAAATTCACTCTCATCATTTTTCTCTATCGCGCCAAAAGAAGTATAACTTCAAAAAAAACTATTTTTTAAATAATCCAATTCAAGTTAAACCTTGTACGAGCGCACATTGCGGCCTTATAAAGTTTTCTCAGTTAAGCGACATTGCTTAATACTCCGCGATACATTTTTGTGTTGCGCACAATTTAAAGCAACTGCTAAGCATAGTTTATAAGTAAGACCCTGCATCTTTATTTGCTCAATAACATAATTTCATTAATTATATATTTTTTTGTTGTAAAAAATAAGATATTTGACATAATATTTCTCCTGTTTCAGAGGAAGTGTCACCATGCGCTAGGCAACCGCCGCGGCCGCCGGTCGCCGTTCACTGAATGACACCAATGTCCCGTTCAGCAATATTTTACTATATATTACTGTTGTGAATTCTAGGTAAACTAACTCGCGGCACGCGCGCTACACGCGGGGGAAAGCGAGGTAAATCGAGAAAAAAATAATATGGCACGCTAAGTAATTTCTCGAATTAGGGGTTGAAAGTGAAACCTTTGAAAGAATAGGGCTATTCTAGCACCATTCTTGCAGGACTTAAACGAGTTTGGCCTTAGTCTTAATAAAATTAGTTTGGCTCTGTTTTTACAGGAAAAAAATAACTACCGTTTCTTACTGGAATAAAACTGGTTTGGCACTGTTCTTACAGCAATAAAATTAGTTTGGCCCTGTTTTTATGGGACAAGAGACTAATTTAGCCCTATTCTTATAGGACTTTAACTAGTTTGATCCAATTCTTATAGGAGTAAAACTAGTTGAACCCAGTTTTTTCCGGATTAAGACTAGTTTGGTCCGGATTTTGAGAACGAACTAGTCGCCCCTCTTTCTCGCGCGTGTCGCGACCGTACCGCAATTTCGTACCAAATATTGTATCGACGTGGTAATATCGAAGATCTTTCACTTAGCGGTCAACTGATAGTTTCACTGAAGATTCACCCTCTTATTCAGAATCGCTTTATAAGACAATCTGTTCTATATAGCTGTCTCGCTTTCTCACGTATAACTTCCCGTCAGTGAGAAGTTGACAGATTTCATAGAGTAGGTTAGTTTATCGAGCGTTTCTGAATACGAAGGTTTTATTCAGAATCGTCGAATAGGTCTATTTTAATTGAAATGGGGTTATTAGATGTTTTCGAATACGAATAATTGATCGACATGTTTTATATTGTCGAAGCAAACGTACTTAGAATATTTGGAATCTTTTAGTGAAACCGTCAAGTACGTGTCACTACAATTCTAAAATATCTGATTAACCCTCTTTCTTGGCGTGGCGCTTCGATTGGGTGCGCTTCGATTTTAAAATTAAACTGACAACTCGAATAAACGATTACGCTTTATCGATTCGAAATCTTATCGAAAAAATCGAATCGACTTTCGTACTTATAATTTCGATTGAATAAGAAACGTAAGTTTAAGCTTTCTTAACCCCGATTCCTTTTTGTTACCAAATATTTTCGACGATTCGAATAATCGATTTTGTATCGATAACGAAGCGCAACCGAATCGATAATAATCCACGTGATAGTGATGTATGAGATGGTGTTTCCGAACGTTCCGTTCACCCGATTTGCTGGCAACTGTCGATGTCTTATGAAATGTTATTTCACATCACTAGTACTTATGTTTTCTTATGAATTATTATGAGGGGCCGATATTACAATAGTTCATCGTAGTTATTTATTTATTGTAAATTAAAATAGCCAATGTATTCTTTCTTAAATAGACGTTTGGTGTGATTTATTTTTAAATGTTAAATCTGATCTTTTGTGATAGTGATGTACGATTTCGGGTTGTGACGTTTCGGTTAAACGCTTTATCGATAACTTAGAAATGTTTATCGACTCGACACTCTTACGGTACATTTAATATTTAATTCAGTTGGTACATATGTATATATCGACGTCCTACTACTTCGTCAGTGATAGTTTTGTGAGTGAAATAGAGGTATTCGCGGACAGGTGATCGGTGTCTAGGGATGTGCCAAAAGCGCTGTGTCGATACCATTTTATATTAAGGATCATCGATTTTCAATCGGTTCAAGTCGAGGCTAGTTCATAGTATTCTTCACTTCTCCGTAGAAAAAACACAAGCTTACAATATAGTTTTACTATACATATTTTTTGTTTTTATAAATGCATATCATTTTTTATTATATGCAAGCATGTTATGCTCAATTTAGGCCAAACTTTTTTTATTCAACATTTAAAAATCCGGATATACAATTTACAGAATGTAAATTTTAAATCGAATATACAGTTTCTTTTTTCTATGTTGACGTCATTTATTAATATATGAAATAATTGTTATGTCTGTATATTTTTGATTACAGAAAGATATATTTTTATCATTATTTTGTGACCCTTTAATTTTTGTCACATCTTTTCGTTTTTTATTAAGATTTACGTTATATTTTTAGTTGTATGAATAGTACGTCTTCCAATAATTGTCTTTAATATTTTTATTAACATATTCATTGTTTTACTGAACGTTATAACAGCTACGTTTATTTCTAGCACAATTTTTACTAAAATATTATAGTAACAAAAGGCATATGCTTCGCTATAGATTTTAACTTAGATTATTTAAAATATTTTTTAATATTATGAGCTTCTAGTATAATAATATAAGGTCCAAAGATGCAATGTCGGTCGTATGTGATGCGGCCATCGAAATGTAGTAATCGTAGCAGTATTCTGGTTTCAAACATTATCAAAGAATTATTGTTCGATTTTAATTCTATATATTTTTTTCTTTCGTTTTAAGAACACGTTTTAGCCCTAAGTACAAAATGTTACTAACCTATTGCTCTAACATTAATAATAATTAATAAAAAAATAGCATTATTATTTATGGAGAAATTGGTTTATGTACTTACCCATGTTCTATTTTAAGAAATCTTTATTAAGTAATATAAAAATGATCTATTTCTATATTTCCTATCGTTATTTAATTCTTGATGAATCTAAAAGAATTTTTGATTTAGTGTAATGCTATCTTAAAGTTAGACACAAATATTTTATATTATTCACTATTCGAAGTTATCGATATTTTTTTATCGACAGTGTCCCGTCACTAGAACTCTGAATAGCTGAATAATAATTTTGTTATTCGTTATAGTATAATTTTATGTTAATACACTTATAATAATGGTCCTTAATATAACAATGTCGGAAGCGGGGGTTAGTTTTTGTGTAATGTGCCATACGTAGTGTTGCCAGGCGGAAACACCATACGCTAAAATGTTACCATACTTTAAAAAATCAACAAAATATGAGCAAGAAATATAATTCCTTCCTATTGTATAATATAACGCTATTTTTTGCTTTCTAATTGTAACAGTTAATTTTTAATATAACTAAGAAATTTTCTTTTTGTGTTAAGTTTTACTTTTAAATGTAAGTAGGATTGAAAATATAACATGCATTATGTATATGGATTAAATTAACTGAAAAATGTCTAAAATCACTTACGGGGTCGTCTCCATTTTAGTGATCCATCACAAATAATAATACTAAGATAAGAGTGCAATATCATAGTCAAATATACCTACAGTAGGGCATTTAGCACTGCAGTTTGTCTCTTAAGATACCCAACTATGTATAGGGTTAAAAGGTAAGGGTATGCTAAGCCGAAAAGGGCTCATAGCACTCATCATTATGAACAACTTCTACTATGGGACCAATCCGAAAATCGCGGAAAAAAATCAACATATTCTCGACATTTTTCTATGGAGCAGCTGATTTTTTCTCGCGATTTTCTGGTTGGTCAAATTGTAAAAGTTGTTCATAATGATGAGTACTATGAACCCTTTTCGGCTTAGCTGACTTTTCCTTATGATCCTGTATAGTTCGTAATCTAAAAAGAAACAAATTGTAAACGCGAATTAAAAATTTATTTAGGTCTCGGTTTATTAAAAAAATGTCCGAAAAGCCGTCAACTCGGTTACCATTTTCGAAACTAAAATCAATTTGACACCTCTGAAATAAATGAATCAATTTGACAGCTCTGAAATGGCTGTCCTTTTCTGTTTTTCTGAAAAGAGATAAATTTCAACGCGTTTACCGTTTAGTTTCTGAAAATGGTTCAGAGATGGCGGGTTTCCTCGTTTTGTGAGAATGAAAAATACGTAACGTCGCAGCTCAAATTTCTTTAGAAGGCACGTTTTTACCTTTACGTGCAATAACGGACGGCCTCACGTCAACAGTCATCCCACTAGAATTTCACTGTACAATATGCATCCTTAACAATATCTCATGCATGCTGAACAATATCTTATGCATACTGAACAATATCTTATGCATACTAAACAATATCTTATGCATCCTTTAGTAAATATTTTCGCGAATCTTATCTGGTAGCTACAAGGTGTAAACTTGGTCGCGACTTTACTGGAAATTAATCAGTGATTTATTATACAGGGTTATAAGGAAAGGGGCCAAGCCAAAAAGGGCTCATAGTACTCACCATTATGAACAACTTTTGCAATGGAACCAACCGGAAAAACGCGAAAAAAATCGGCTATTCCATAAAGAAATGTCAATGACACTCGACAAAGTGTAGAACAGCTGATTTTTTAAATCAAGGTTTCAGGGTTGGTCCCATAGTAAAAGTTGTTCATAATGGTGAGTACTATGAGCCCTTTTCGGCTTGGTATTCGGCATAAAGGGTTATAGGGTGTCATTTGTTTTAATTCCCTTCATACTTTATTAACTAGCTGCGTCCCGCGGTTTCACCCGCACGTTGATGATCAAAATTTAATAAACTAACTTATTTTAATCAATGAACCTGTCAAATATGAAGTCAAAATTCCAAGCAAAGTCGCGGCCATGCTTACCCATAAGTTTTAGGGGATCGCAAAAAGTGAAACAAAACAAAAACTCGAAAAATAAGTACCCATTCGATTGAAGAATGTAGTTTCCGTTTTTGCCCGACAGGAGCGCTGTCCCGTTTTTCATACATTTTTCTATCGAATACGTAACATTTTTCGATAGGACCAGGGGTGTAGGATGCAAAAGTAATCAAAATTTAAAATAAACATAGATACTGCTAATTTTTGATTCAAGCGAAATTTTTGTAGCTGACGTAATTTTCTAAGACGTATTTTAATTACTGTATAAAGCACAAAAAACCCGAAAAAAAAAAACTTATTTTTTGTTGTGTTTTTTCTCATCTCAGTACTCCGGTGGTATAAGAAAAAAGAAAATCCCAACAGATCAGTTTTATATGTTTTTTCTTATCGCACCAAAGACGCTTGAATCAAAAATAGCCTAACGAAAGTTTGGAATCTTGTCGGATGGTTCACATTCACTTGCATGGATGTTATAGGCCTTTTAAACACTGCCTAAACTTAATTATTACTTAAAATACTCGGACCACTTCTCGCCGACGTAAGATGTTAGTTGCGAAAACGAGACAGGAGAATCTTAAGCTATGATAAGTTTAGACAAGTTTAAAAGACTCTTTGTGCTACAGAACATATTTTACATAGATTCAGAACGCCGTCTCTTTCTGTATCGATGATAACGAAAGAGACACCAGCACGTTTGTCAGTCTATAAATATTTGTTGTAGCGTAAAATATTCCTAAGTTTGATGAATATACTGCACTGCACTGTTTAAAAGAACTCTGAAACTTTTATTTGATTAAATGAAAATAAAATATTTTTTTCTTTAGTAAAATTTAATATGAAACAAAATATGTTGAATCTATAAAGCTACTATGTAGTACGTGCTAGAGGTGACGCTGTACTGTTTGCGAGGTTTCATCACATTGTACACATGTAATTAGCCAATAAAAATAGTAAACAAACCTAATAGTTGTAATTGATTACGGCTACAGTTTACTGAATCGCTCACTAAAAAAATCGCAAAATTACCTCACTCTGGCAATTTGGTTATTTAAATAAAAACAACACAATTTGTGATTAGGCAGCAAGTTTAAAGTGTGGAATATTGGCCACAATTGAATGGAACATCGTAATGTATTGCAAAGTATCCGGTACGTAGTATATAATAGGTCAAGATTGAATTACAACTCACCAAATAGGTAACAAACGTTTCAGTTTCATTTTCATGAAAAAGTGTATCTGACACGTCTTAAGTTACACCCAAATTTAAATAAATAACGTTTCACACTCATAAAAGAAAAATAAAAAGTTAAGGTTTCCTTGTATCCAGTATGCTATAAAACACAGTTCAGGTCAACTGACACTGAAACCCAGAGCAGATATTTAAATTCATTCAAACATTAACCGGCCGGGAATCGAACCTGGGATCTCTTGTTTATAAAGCAGATATGCTACCACTGAGCTAAACCAGTCGTCAAAGCGATCATACTTATTTTCTATTGCTTTATTAGTGTCAGATAAACTTTCCAATATTTTCTTGCGACGACACAAAACTACTTAAACATAAGCTCAAAATATTGTATTTATACGCTATTTTTCTATGCTCACTTCAATTTTGGTTGTTATTTCCTTCAGAGACTAATACGTAAATTATTTATATTTTTCATAAAAGCATTCTCTTCGCACATGCCTCTTGATAATGAAGTACTGTGTATATGAGATTTCATAGTCGTAGTAATAGGTATGTGTATCCGTTCTTGAAATCAAAGGCTCGTTGTGGAACTAATTGGAAAAGTTAAAGCGAAATTATGGAACTTGTGAAACTAATTGGAAAAGTTATAGCGAGGTTATGGAACTAATTGGCAAAAGTTACAGCGGTTGTTGGAACTTATGGAAAAAACAAGTTATTGGCACTATCTTGAAAATGCTCGCTTAACCTTCTGGCGCGACCCAAAGCTTTTTGGCTTCCGATACCAGAAAACGCCAAAAATGGGAAAGGTAAAAAACTTGTCTAGAAATGATTTCTATTTTATTAGTTACATTTACTTGGGAGTTATTGTAACTATTGGAAATGTAACTAATGGAAAATAATTTCTTGACAAATTTTTTGGACAACTTGCATTTTCTGTTTCGAATACGTATTTGAATTTGAATGGCAAATGTCAAAATGATGAAAACCGGGAATAACCTCGAACGAGTGTGTAGAATAAAAAAGTGGATAAAAGTTAAGTCCATTGTTTTAAAAGCGAGCCTTTTAATAAACATTGTATATTGCTATCCGATCCTCACCCTTACAATTTAAGAAATTGCAATAAACAAGTGATTCATATATGTATAAATGTAGTATAGATCATAATTTTCTATGTTTTTTCAATATTTAGATGGAATACTGCCAGTGTCGTAATATATATGAAGTGTAATGTGTAGAATAACGGCTTTATTTCGGTCGTCACGAATTTTTCATTTAATTTACATATTTTTGAACGTAACGCCGGACTCGTAATGTAGGTATTCTATGAAGTAAATTCGTTTTGCGTGAGCTCCTCGACTAGTAGGTAATGTATGTTGCCAATAACCTAATAGTATTGAATGATTCCTCATTTTTTGATAAATCTTCATAGTAGTTAAGTGTATGTACTTGCGCACAATTCGTATCGGTTTCCAGGGGTGCTTGGTTGCGTGCGGTTCACTTTCAAATTCAAGGCAAAAATCAACTAAAATGTTAGTCCAAAAAGGTTCTATTTTGAAGTAAAGTATGTAACTCAAATGTCATAAGATTTCCAGCGAAATATCTCGAAATATCGCTGATGCCTTACGTTGTTCACGGTGTTTATCCCAGCTTTTGTGCCAATCACGTGTTTAATCTTTTTCCAATATTTGACCCAACTTATACCAGTCAAAAATTATCTCTGAAAAGTTATAGCGATATTAAAAGTACTGAACTGGAATGAGTCGCGACGGTGTTAGTGATTTTCACCTCATCGCATCACATCAAAATGACGCTATTGGTATTTTTGAAAGGGCTAATAGTAGACGCGGTACCAAAATACAAGCATCAGTGCAAATGAACTGCAAATGAACAATGTATGATGAGTATTGAACCAACACGTCACCAAAAAAACTTGGTGCCATTTTGGTCCGCATTAGCGCTGTTAGCTTATTTTGTACCACGCTTAGTGATAAGTTTTGAACCGTAGCAACTGCAGCGCCCCTGGCGACGAGTACTCCTCTCGTTTAACAAAGTGCAGCGAGGCCTGCAACTATTTTTGGTAATGTTTTACTTCCTGTCCGCATGCGTTAGATCTGTCTCGCTATAGATATTATTACGATGGCATTTAATTAGTGCTCATAGATTTCTTTCCATTGTAGCACAAAAATAACTCGTTTTCTCTCAATTTTGTCGGTAGAAGATTGTTTTCGATAGATATGTTTCGTAGCATAGCTCGCCAGTTCGCTCGGTATGACGTCAGAGCTATGCGTTCGCACACGCGGACGGACCGCAGGGCATATGATAGTGTATTTACTCTTAATACCTACGTTTAAATATATACTGAAAGTCTATATTTTTAACAAATTTAATTTTTAAAAAAATATACCTAATTAATGAAAATTCCTAAAGATAAAAATGAAATTTTTAATATTTATGTGTATAGTAGTGTGTACCGCGGGGTGATTGTAACGAACGCTTATCATTTTATTGTCTCCACAGAATCGTGCAAAGGGAATAATATAATTTTACTGTCCATGAAATTAATAATTCTATAACTGATGTGTACAAAAATCAGTATGTTTCAGGCATTTTGAATCCGACTTAATGTATGTAAAAATAAATGTTGTTTTAAATTGTGATTTTTATTTTTGTTCCTTCCAATTAGGTTTTAGTCGCGCTCGTAGCGTAATTCGACTTCGGAACCGGTCACCGACCAAGCAACAGACGGCATGGTGTCTTCGGATGTGTGAACGCGGGTGGTTTTTACAAGAGCATTATGGGCTGATTACACGTAACTAGTACAGTGGCGAGACAGTAAATGGGAATACTCGGCCGAGAAAACAAACCATGGTTCTAGTGACTGTCTCGTCTCGTCAAACTGTTTATACAAACGGAGTACTCGGCTGAGGGCACTGTCTTGTCACTATACTCGTTACGGGAATCAACCCATTACCGTCGGTCGTAAGACATTTTAAATTGCTGGCCCCGGTTTTTTGCGCCATGCCATATCAGCCTTCAGGTGACCTAAAAGCTGACGCCAGGGCCAGCCACTCGCTCTATAATATATGAACGTATTTTTCGGGTTTTATTGAAAACTTAAACTCAATTACATTTCATCTACCAGCGGGTTTCCTGGGAAAAAAACTAGTTGATCTACAAATCAATTATGAGAAATATATTTCTTAATAGTCCTTCTTAACCATCAAATAAAATAACTAGGATATCCTGTGTCAGAGATGCCATGGAACACACAAGTCGAGGACAACTAACACCCAGAGCAGATTTTTAAATTAATTATTCAAACATCTGCCCGACTGGGAATCGAACCCGAGACCTCTTGCTCATAAGGCGGATGTACTACCGGTGAGGCGAAAAGATCGTAGAGTCATTACCCTAATAGCATTCATTATTATTTACTCATTATGTGACCCCACTATCACTACAGAATTAAACAAGGTTTATAAAAAATATGTTTATTATCAAAAATTAAAAACATGTGTTCAGACAATCTAAAAGTAGTAATATCAAAGGCCGCATGCAATTCTTAAAAAAAACATCGAAAATTCGAAAGTAACAATGGACATATTATATTATCAAATAAATATTATTTACAAATTTATGGCGATGCTAAGGTACAAATCTTTGGGTTGCCACAATATCAGTTACTTAAAACTTGGGGAAATTACAGTAATTTAAATAAGTCTGAAAGAAGTAACATAGGCATGGCCAAAAGGCCAAAATACATCGTAATGACCGCTTTCTTAATTTTGTAATTGGTATCCAATTATCCATTATAGAAAACAAGAAATCGTTACGTGAATCAAATTCTGGCACAGCACTATCCACAAATTCAAAACTTTTATTTGTGACTTGTACCCACAGCTGGGTATCTCTTGCTGTGCCATCTGCCTAGGTCATAGGGCCGTACCGTGACCCTAAACTAAACGCTACTGAAAACTACGACTGTATGGGAATTACATTTCTACTATCCTACTAAATATTATAAACGCGAAAGTTTGTAAGAAAGTATGGATGTATGTTTGTCACTCTTTCACGCAAAAACAGCTGAACGGATTAACATGAAATTTGGAATGAAGGTTGTTCATGGTCTGTGTTAACACAGGCTACTTTTTATCACGGAAAACGTGGGTGAAACCGCGGGGCGCCGCTAGTCTACTTATAGATTCTATATTCTATTACAGAAATACAACCCAGGGTTATTTAAAAGTAGAGTGAATAGGTATTTCCTAGGCAAGCGTGCTACATCATCGACCACATCGTCACTTCCCATCAGGTGAGATTGTGGTTTGTAGTAAAAAAAAAAATCATTCCCATACATTGTCATAGTTTTCTATAGCGATTCGATTATAGAATTACAATTTGGCTAGGGCCTCTGGATCGCCCTTGCTTTCGTCTCACTCTATCACCTAAAGAAAAAACGAGACAAAGCCAACGCTATCCAGTTCAAGTTAAAAGACGCGGTACATATGAAATACATCAGTTGTATATAAAATACAAAAACAGTCACACATAAGCAAAAGATCTGGAAATATTCGACTTAAAAACATCACACAAAAACATACCAAAATACGTAGGTACTAAAGTTTAAAATTACTTGGCCTAAAACTAGACTATCCTACATTTTGGCCCAATTCCGGGACCCGTATGGTAGTAACATAGGCTGAAACATAAATTACCTATTAAATATAAGCGTACTCGATGATACAACTGACCTGACCAGAGAGCTAATTAAAATACTATGCGAACCTATTTTACAAAACTTAAAAAAGAAAAAAATAAAACTAAAAAGGTCGTTCTGAAAATTAGTAATTTTATGGGTCTATGGTATTCTATAAGTTCTGTTTAGAAAATTTTATGGTTTATTCTTGGTGAGAAATTCCCTAGCTATGTTTAGTTCCAAGCGAATGAAACGAGATGGCGCTGTTCCCATTGCTGGTCATTCTTTTACGAGTACATTTTTCAATGAAATAAAATTAGCAATACGTTACACGCGGTTTTTTCAGCATGGATATCATTTTATCCTTCGACATAATTTTGAATAAAATTTCTATTTCATTTTTTAATTTTATCGTATCGCGCCTCTTTATGTGCATAAGCCCTAACATAAAAACATAGGTTCGCATAAAAAATGAGGTAATCAGATAGTAAGTAACCTAAAAATTTAAAGTTTTAAATGCATTTGCACTCACAATTGACATTTCTAAATTAAATATTAATTCTAAACATAATTCTAACTTATACAAAAATCTCAATCAAAAAATTCTAAAAAATACCAATTATTTTAATTGGCTATTTCCAAAATAGGCCTTTTGCTTAAACCCTGCTTAAACTTAATCACTGCTTACAATTCTCTGACATCTTCTGACGTGAAATGTCACGCGCGAAAAAGGCCGGAAAATTTTAAGCAACAACTTTAGGCAAGGTTTATATTAGACCCTAAGTTTAGCAACTTACCATCAGGCGAGATGGCAGTGAAATGGTCAAAAAACAGACTATTAGTACTTTTGCCCGGTCATTAATTTAACAATGCTCGAATAGCAAAGTTTGTCTTTACTTTTCACTTAAGTTAACATGTTCAAAGTGCCTAGTGCGAGTTTTTTTCATAATTCGATCGCGTTAACGTAAACTAAAATTTGTATGGAATAAAAACCGCGCCACCTAGTGTTCATAATATGAACTACAACTAATTCCATACAAATTGTAGTTTACGTTCACGCGATCGAATAGTGAAGAAATTTCGCACTAGGCACTCTGTACAGTACTGTGGTACAAGATAAATCATCGGCTTACTGCAAGAAGTCATTTACTGCAAAATCAGTGCCAGCCTGGACGCGATTTCAAGCGCATCACCCTTGCAATTACTCCTCGAAAAAGATCACCGAATGTACTAGTCGGAGTATCATGCTCAATAATAAAATATTATAAACGTGAAAGTTGGTAAGAATGTATGGATCATATGCAACCTTTAATCCTCCCACTGCTGGGATACAGGTCTACCCTCGAAGGGTGACTAGGCCATATTCCACCACGCTGGCCAAGTGCGGGTTGGATTCACATACGCCATTGAATTTCTTCTGCGGACATATGCAGGTTTCCTCACGATGTTTTCCTTCACCGAAAAGCCAGTGGTATGTAAATTCGTACATAAGTCCTAAAGAACTCATTGGTACGAGTCGGGGTTTGAACCCGCCACCTCAAGAATGCGAAGCGGCTGTTCTCCCACTAACCTACCACGGCTTTGTATGGATATATGTTTGTTACTCTTTCACGCAAAAACAGCTGAACGGATTTACATGAAATTTGGAATGAAGGTTGTTTGTTCATGGTCTCGTTTAACACATAGGGCTACCTTTTATCCCGGATCCGTGAAAACGCGGGGCGTAGCTAGTACCCAATAAATCTTGAGCATCGTGTTAAATTTTACCAAAATATGTCATAACTACGTTAGTTTTCAAAATAAAATAGTGACTTTTGCAGTTAACACTTTGGCTGCTGAAAACACACACGTCTGTGTTTTCCTCGACCAAACGCGAGTGCGGCTACACACGCCAGGCGTGTTAAGCCCACTTTCGATACAACGGTGCGGGAAAACAAACGTGTGTGTTTATTTCAGACGTAACGCCAGTGCGGCCAAACGCGCGAGGCGTTGTTTTTTTTTCGTTTTTTTTATGTATTTTAATGTCTTCTTGCACTAAGCCGACGAAATATTAGGCGACATCGGGACAATCGTATTGTATATTACAAAAACGATTGACAAAAGTAATAGCTTAACCCCTTGACTCGGAATGCGTACACATTTGTACGCACAATACTTGGTATCGTTAGACTCGGAATGCGTACACATGTGTACGTTCGCGCTACCCTTTTGAAAAGTACCCCTTGACTCGGAGAACGTACACATGTGTACGCGCGACGCGCGACCTCTTAATTTAGGTGTATAATAATAGCGGTATTTTGATTTGTAGAAATTAAGATTGTTTGAAATGTTAAATCTTGTTGAATTTAAAGTTAAAATGTAGCAGCGTTATCATATAATAGACTGCTTTTTACATAAATTAAAAATATTTGATAGTTTTTAAATAATCGTAATTTTTCTAAACGTCTGCTATTTTAGGCGGGAAAACCGCCATCCGAGCTACCGCTGCAGAGTTTGGCAGGTGTCACCCGAGTCAAAGGGTTAATATGTAAACTAACTAATCCTAAGTTGAACTTAAAAAAATTGAGGCACATTTTTTTGACTACTTTAATTGGCATGTCTTAGGCATTAAAGTTTAAATAAACGTTAACTTTAAATACAAGGTTTTAAGAAAGGGTATGAAGGCAAAACGGGCTCATAATACTCACCATTATCATAATGATGAGGTTTTATGAACCATTTAAGGCTTAGCATAATTCGTTTTAACCATGTATTTTAGAGTAAACTTTTATTTACTGGTCTGGAATGCTCTTTCTTCTCTCTCCATCATCTTTTAACACTTTGACTGCGGAAAACACATACGTTGTTTTCCTTGCGTCTGCACACGCCAGGCGTGTAAAACAACGCATTTGACTATTGCCCGCTCTTGGCAAGCGTATGTGATTATTAGCCGCAGTCAGTGTTCAAATTCAGTCTAAATACACGTAAAAGTTTTCGGTACCGGAGTATTTGGTAGCGAAAGTTTTTCCGGAGGCGGTGGGTGCGCTAAAGGCCACCTCTGTGGTGGTTAGCGCCGCTCCGTAGAGGAAGGATGCGCGGGCGCAGTCTAACAGACGCTTGGCGACGCCGCGCCGCCGGTGATTGAGGTGGGTCCATATGCGGGAAATACCGCATCTGTGGAAGAAAATTTACTTTGAGACTTTGTTTTTTCACTTTAGCTGTTTTTTTAATTTTTGACGTGATAACGTCTTATAATTCGATGGAGCCGGGTGCAAGTACGAAAAAAGATGACGCATGTGCCGTTACCTCGCTCTTATTTCGTCGGCTTATAAATGCAAGAAGTCATGAACTGCAAAAAGTCACTAATTATTTTACTATGAATAATAACGTGGTTTTGCCACTTTTTGGCTATAATTAACACGGGACTACTCAAGTTTTATTGAGTAGGATACTGCGACTAGTTTCGATCACATTCTGTGATCTTTTTCAAGGAGTGATAACAAGCGTGAGGCGCTCGAAGTTGGTTCCAGCCTGGCACTGATTTTGCAGGTAATAATTTCTTGCAGTAAGCCGACGATTTAACTTGCTATTGTATATTAGTTAAGAGCAAATTTGACAACTGAATTTTGAACCACTTCCCAATGTCTGATTGAGTTGAATTTTGAGGTATATTTGGGTAGCACATTACTGCTTGGCGGTTGAATAACTGGCAAAGGTGTGGTACTTCCCCAGACGGGGTCTCCAAAGAGTCCTACTACATTACTTACTTGACAGGATAGTCCTCAACGCTGCAACAGTCCGGTTCGCCTGGAATCAGCTTGTATGCTTTGGACTTAGTCTCAGCGATAAGGCAGCCGACTATCTGTTTCTTCTCTATGTACAGATATGCCTGGAACAAAAATATATCAAGATTTAGTAATAGATCGATATTGCTTTTATATAGTGAAAAGTGATAGTGACGCGTTCGACTGGTTCAAATTTCGTCGGTTATGTGGGCCTATCAGATGGAAAAGTATTAATTCGGACATTTCAAAATATTTAATTGTTATTTTTTTATCATTTTTTTCAAAATTTGTGAAAAAAAAGACCCAGCCCTTATTTCAGAAGTTTACCGACGAAAAAATCTGAATTGATAAAGTATTATAAAGTATTATATATATGTAATTACGTAAACTAGACAAGAAAAATATTGCGAAGTTTCTAACTTAATAGTAATGCTTACAATTACAAAAGTATCAAAAAATAAAATTTATTTGTTTTTATTTTTCATATCATCTCAGTTCCGTAATTAGTATTTTACCCTATCGATTTGTGATTTGTGATGTCTTAGATGCGATTTCAGTGTTCCGTTTAGTTCAGAACATGCGAGTTGCTTTGACAGATTTTTTTTAATTTATTCTCACCGTCAGCGAGTGCTTGTTACTCGAGTGCAGCCCACCCTCATACCCCAGCTGTGGGTGTATCACTCTGCTCAATAGCGTCTCCACGCGCCGCCAGTTTCCGTCTCCATACCGCACGCGTATGATTCTCCAGGTTAGGTCGGAGGCTCGCTCGATTATGTGCTCGTCTTTCCAACCCTGTGGAGATTACGCCAAAATATTAATGTATGATAAATTACCTAATTGTATAACTGAACTAAATCATGGCAAATTCAAACAGACGCTTTTGATAACAATCCATTTTACAAATTAAATGTATATAATATATCAATGGAATTCTCAATATCCTCATTTTTGTCCGTGCAAATTGCCGTGCCGTGCCGTGCCGTTATTATTTTTTTGTTTAATTAAGCTTAAATACTTACAGTCAACTTGGGTAACTTTGACAGGTTCAGGGCACATTATTGCTTATAACAATGTTAGTAAAAAGTCGTAGATTCATGTGAAAAAACAAAGGAGAATGGGCACTTTTGTATGGGCGCCGTCCCCGTGTTGTATCAAGTCGTGACATATGTCATTTGAAAGATGATAATATTAGCTTCATTTAATTGTATGATTCAACCTTGAATGACGTGCAGGGAAAAAGATATGATCGTTTTTAGATTAAAAAAAATGCTGATTTTTTGCTTTCTAAAGCTATTCTAAGGAATTTTATTAACATGTATGTCAAAAATTACTTTTATTATTGAATCCAGGGTTATTCATAAAGGGTACGCTAAGCCGAAAAGGGCTCATAGTAGGCATTATTTTCATTATGAACTACTTTTACTATGGGACCAACCCGAAATTCGGGAAAAATTCAGCTGTTCCATAGAAAAATGTCAATGATACTCGACAAAATGTATGGAACATGTAGAAGACATTTTGGCAATGATTTGAAAGAAATAAAGAGTATTAAGAGTGCTGTCTGATAAAAGGCATTTTATGTCAGTCGCTATGTATCCAGTAGCTGAATATGCCTTCTCTGAAAAACATATGAAAAAGCTAGTCGTTTCCCATTAACACCTACAAAGCTTTCATCAGGGTTTGGCATAAAAGCCTTATAAGCAAGCTCCCTTTGTTTGGCTTGTTCGCTTGGTTTGTTGCATGGATATCGAACTTCCAGCGGGATTATTTGATTCGAGCATGAGTGGTCATTGGTGGTTCTTTATCTGATTTAAAAGATATCAAGGCCGGTGTTCTCCACGCTTTTCCTTGTTCACTATAATTATTTGATAAAGCCTGGTGTTTTTGGGGACGCAGACGAGAAACCGTTGCCGTTGCATATCCGACGCGCGGTTCAACGGATGAAAAATCCAGCCTCCGAGAGAAGCCATGGTCAAGCGCATAAGCTTGTCTCTTGGCAGTTTTCGATTGAGGCGGTACTAACCTGGTTAAGTTTGATGCGCACTATGACATTTTATTGAATAATAAAGCAATACCTACAGTAAAAACACGAGTTTTTGCAATCGGTATAGTATAAGATACACGTTCGAAAGTAGTGTTACTGATGGATAATCTATTATGGATATTTTTTTTTGAGACTGGGGGAAACCTTAAGAAAATAACCGGCTGCGTTGGGAGGCAACCGGGTCAAGGGGGTTTTTGTGGGGTTATACCTACTAAAACTACCTCTGTTACCATCCTCTGTCGGTGGTGATATGAGCGCTTCCTCATGTTTTCGATAGTCTCTCAGATGTGAGTGGTAAGATCACCAGTAGACCAGTTTCAGCAAAATCCGTACTGCCAGTCACTTACGAGGTCATTAGCTTCTCGGTACGCCAGGAGCTTGTTCCATAGTATGTTGTCTTGCAGAGTATGAATATAGTATGAATATGATCGGGATAGGCATGTAGTCAGATTCAGCACGACTACCCTTCTCAATAAATACAATTCTCAATAAGATTTCTTAATTGTTTTCTAGAACATCAATAATGTCGAAACAGCCGGTTTTATCGATAGTACCTCACACCGTTAGCAGTATTGTGACGTTTTGAGCCAAATTCATGGCTGGCTCTGCAAAGAAGGCCTAATTGACCACTATTTTCAAAGTCAAAAGCATTTAAAAAAAAAGTAAAAATCTCTGCATTTAGTCGATGATTGCTCTCTGCTCTATGCCTTTACTCTTATCTGTAACCATTATTTAAAGTTTATCTCGCTCGCTTTTATATTGTCTTGGCAAAGGGAGAGATAATTAAAAAAACAAACTAGTTTGACGAAAGGATCGGGCTTTTAACCCTTTGACAAGACAACTTATAGTCTTAATCAGACTTCACTTACAGGTAAGTTCGCTTAATTTTTCAAATATTGATAATATTAATAAATCGATATTATATTATGGCATTATTCAGACAAAAACTGTCGAAAATCACCAATGTAAGGATTTTGGCATGTGCCAGTATAAAATTAAAATAATTAAAACTATATAAACGTCTATAAATAAACTATTATTATCTAATTGTTATAAGGGAGTGATAAAATAGTTACAGAAAATGCATACACGATAATAAAATTCGATAAAATAGTTCTATAAAACAAAAAAAAAAACAGCACTTTTTGTAATCTAAAAACCGCCATATCTTTTTCCCTGCACGTAACTCGGGGTTGGTGCCATATAATTAAATAATGCTATTGTTATGCTCTTTCGAATGACACATGTCATGACTTGATACAACACCGGGGACGAAGTGCCCATCATCCTTTGTGTATTGATGCGTGCAGAATAGAATTCTAAAATAATCTAACCCTCATTATATACAAGTTTATTTGAAAAAATGCAAAAGTTTGGTATGTCAAATCGCTATCTGGGTAAC
Organism: Alcis repandata; assembly: GCA_949125135.1. Taxonomy (NCBI): domain Eukaryota; kingdom Metazoa; phylum Arthropoda; class Insecta; order Lepidoptera; family Geometridae; genus Alcis; species Alcis repandata. The sequence goes on from OX421243.1 coordinate 6,167,791, forward strand.
TTTGACAGTAATTTTGGTTTTCACTAAAATCGCTTATTAATTGAATTTTAAACATTCTGGGTATCTTTGGCAACCATTTTATAGATTCTGGGTAGCCTTTACGCAAAATAAAAAACACGTGGAATAGACAAACAGTTTTTTTTTAAATAAAATGGTAAAAAATTGAGTTTGAACCAAACTAGACATTGAGCTTAGAACTATTGACAATACAACAAAAAATATAAACAAAAATCATGAAAAATCAAAACTGCCAATCTTACCCAGAATGTCAAAGTTACCCAAGTTGACTGTACATTTAATTTAATTCTTAAATATCTTTGAAAACGTGACTACCTGTAACATTCAATGTTAATGAAGGCCAATAAATATTTTAATTAGGAATATTTAAATATATACCATATTTAAATACAGACCAAACCAACCTAAAATTTACTTACGGTAAATTTCAGTACATCAGTAGCATTGTGGTGAACTAAGTGATCGTGCTCGTCTTGTGGGTCGCCGATCTGAAATGAATAATAAAAAAATGTTATGGGACAATCGGAGAAATTACACAAAAGGAAAAAAAATATAATAATAATAAAAAAAATAAAAAAAAAATAATTATATAAAAATGAATCCCTATTTCCCTTGGTCAAGCCATCACGCGTGAACGGCTGGACCGATTTCACTTTTTATTGCTTTGTTGTGTTTGTTATTGTCAGGAGGTTCTTAAAAAAAAAAAATCTCCAAAAGTTAGATTATTTGAGAAAAAAATAGGTTAGTAGATTAAAATTTTTTAAATAAATATAAATAGAATTAGAAAAAAATCTACCTATTTCCCGAATAAAGAAACATTTACTCTACGTTTATCCCAAAATGTTAAAAAAATGTCTACCCGTGCGAAGCCGGGACGGGCCGCTAGTACTGTATAAATAAAACTACTGTATTAAATGCCTGATGAGAATAAACTGATCATTCTTCATCTAACATTCCATCTTTGCCACTTGAGCAGTTGTGCCAGAGGCCCAGGGCCTCGCTCCTTTATTTTAAGGAGCTGGGTTGGTTCGGGTAATTGCTGGCAAGGGGGAAACGCACAATGCACCCTTTGCGGGACGCCAGTGCGGGACCTATCGCCCCCATTCCGAATAACAATAGGGTACCTGACATGCCTGACGTATGATGTGGTTATGTAACTCTAAAAAAAGATAAAACATACCTGGTAAATAGCCCCGCACTCCGCGCACTGCGTAGCTCCGAACTTCTTCTGCCCCGCATCGATAACGTATTGGTCGCTGCCGTTTTTCAGGAGACATTTCTTGCTCGATTTCTCACCTACAATCAATAACCATTTTTTGTAAATAGATACTGAATTTAATTTATTGTACTGCCATAAAGACGGATTTACACAGATTATAATTGTCTAATTGATGATGATATAGCATTGGTTGTGCATATTTGTTATTATATTACAACACTAAAACATCCTACTAATATTATAAACGCGAAAGTTTGTGAGTATGTTTGCTGCTCTTTCACGCTAAAACGGCTAAACGGATTTACATGAAATTTGAAATGAAGGTTGTTCATGGTCTGGATTAACACATAGGCTACTTTTTATCCGTGAAAATGCGGGTGAAACCGCGAGGCGCGCTAGTATTTTATAAATATTAATGTTTCAGTTTTGAATTTTAGTTAATATTCAGAAGTTTTAAACTCTGTGGCACTGCAATTGTTATAGGCAGGCGTGATGCTTAACATCAGGTTAGCGTCTTGTTTGTCTTGTTATTCCGTTATAAAAAAGCCAAAAAAAGTTCTAATCAAACAAAATAAAAATTAAAAACAAGTTTCAAGTTCATATTTCAAATTATGAATATTATAACAATAATTGCTTTATTGTTCAACATACATAATTAACATAACATAACATTATATTACAGAATATTTTACTAATAGTGGTTGTTGTAATAACTGTTGAATATTATAATTTTTGAATTGTAATTATAATTGTTAAAAATTAAATTATAGAATATTTTACTATCAAACAGTTTTTCTAATTGTTCCTTTTACTTAATCAATGGTTGAAAAGGATAAAAGTTTACATATAATTTTTTCTTACCTTTAGAACTAGGAGTGGTTTTCCCAGGGTTGGGGTTACTAAATATTGGGAACAGCTTCGATGGCTTTTCATTATTCGAGGCATTGTCTGAGTTTCGCAGCGGTGATGAGACTTCTGGAAAAAAACATTAAATTACATTATTAACTAAATAAATAAGAATATCATACAGCATTATAAGGAAAGGTTGTGCTAAACCCAATAATTAATAGTTAAAAAAACTAAAAAACACGCTTTGTTTAGTGTATTGTCATCGGTCCTCGATATAATATCTACAAAGTTTGAAAGATATCTGACCGTTTAAAGTGGGTCAAAAACGCGCTCAAAGGAGTCGGTTACAAACATACAGGTGAAGCTAATAAAAGCGTGTTAAAAAGAGCTGATAGTCTTCATCATTGAACAACTTTGACCAACCAAGAATCCGCGAAAAAAAAATCAGCTGTTCCATACATATTATTGAGTGTTATTGACATTTTTCTAAAAAACAGCTGGTTTTTTCATCGTGAATTCTAGGTTGGTCCATAGTAAAAATGGCTTATTCCCGGTGTACTCCAAAAAAAGGTTTCAAATGACTCCACGAATAAAATCGTAAAATTAAATAATAATAATTTTGGTTTCAAACTGCTCCACGGCATTCTCAAAGCACTCCACGCTACTGGTTTTGTGAAATTAAATAAGCCATACATCCATTCTCAATCAACTCCACGCAATTTTTATTCAATTTACAATTATTATTTTTATGTTTCATTCTACTCCAAAAAGCTACCGTACAGTCAGGTGCAAAAATTCTAACTATGAGGTTGTCTAGCCTCATAGTAGTAAAACACGAGAAACTTCGTAGGTATAGATTAGATTTATTTGGTATACAAACTTTTTCGAACGCGTGATCGGTAGGCAACGATACAAACACAACTCGCCCGCGGCGCGAGCGGTAAAAAAAAGGTAAAGAGCGGGCTCTTATTCCGCAACTAGGCCGGTAATCGGCCCTTTTTGCGTGACATATGCGGGTTTTCCTCACGATGTTTTCCTTCACCGAAAAGCCAGTGGTAAAAGCGCGAGCGGGAAAAGACTCCTGAGCGGCCATGACGCTCGGCAAAAGAGATGCCCCGTCCGGAGCGAGCATAGGTGCGAGCGAGACGGTTTTACCTACTCGCGAAAACGCGCCGGAACACGACCGCAAGAGGCGCGGTGCGGATTCAACTCCAAACGGTTTACTATATAACTATATTACTTGTAATAAAACTGTATGTTAACTATGAGGAGAAGTTTAAATAAAATATTTCTGTCTCCTATGAAAAATAATATGTACAACTCGGAGGTAGTGTCCTTCGAGTTGTAACATTTTGCACAGATTCATAATGATGAGTACTATGATCCCTTTTCGGCTTAGCATACCCTTTCCTTATTGCCCTTTACAGGTGGCCTATACCTATACCTTTGATTAAACAACGTCACTACATTCCGCATATTTCTTTCCAATGCCATCATAGGCATAAAATTCTTTCTTTTTAACCTTGAAATAAACAATAGAATTCTATAATCGACTTTCGCTATTGTCAAGTAATTTATCCTGTAAATCTTTACTAATATTAGAAAGAGGAAAGATTCGTATTTTTGTACGTTTGTAACAAAACTCAAAAATTACTTGACCGATTTTAAAAATTCTTTCACCAATATAAGGCTACATGATTAGCGAGTAACATAGACATATTCCATACTCGTGCGAAGCCGGGGCAGGTCACTAGTCTTAATATATATAAATTACGTGTCACGTTGTTTGTCCGCTATAGACTCCTAAACTACTTAACCGATTTCAATCAAATTTGCACACCGGGTGCAGTTCGATCTAACTTAGGAGATAGGATAGCTCACATCTCAATTTATAGTATGAGACTTATATTAACAATTTATAGTATTTATAGTATAAGACATGAAAAATTAGAAAATTTGAAAATACTTAAACCATATAGCGCTTTGGACAATGTAAACTTTTTTAATGTAACTTTTGACATTTGACATAGAATTGACGCAATGGCTTTTGACAGGACAACATCTGTCGAGTCAGCTAGTCTTAATATATATAAATCTCGTGTCACAATGTTTGTCCTCAATGGACTCCTAAACCACTTAACCGATTATAATAAAATTCGCACACCATGTGCAGTTCGATCCAACTTGAGAGATAGGATAGTTTAAATCTCAAATTATAGTCGCAATTTTAATTTATTGCAAATTATATTATACTGATAATTTTTACTATAAATTGACAAGTTAGCATCAACATACTACGGTTGCTATAATTACGCAATGGCTTTTGACAGGACAACGTCTGTCGAGTCAGCTAGTATTATATAAAATTAGTTTTTGTGTGAATGTTTGTTGCCACCTTTCTAAGCAACTACTGAACCAAATTTGATGATATTTGGAATGTAGATACTATACTTTTTTAAATAACACACCAGCTACTTTCGCTCTTTTGTTTCTGACGAAGCTATTATGAAATGAACCCGCTCCGCACAACATTGCTTATACCCTATCAGGGTCATTATGTGTGACTTTTAAACATATATTATGTTATTTAAGACCTACATACAAAACCATAATGTTTTGCAATAAAGTATTGAGTATTGAGTATCATCTTCAGCCAAGGACTGGAACAGACTGGCTTCCGTGTTTCCTGAGAGATATAATCTTAGGCTTTTCAAGGTCAGAGTGAATAGGTACCTTCTACCTCTGTGTGCTTCATATTCGACCACATCGCTTACCATCAGGCGAGTTGATCAAACGCGGACTTTTTCTCGTTAATAAAATCACAATTTTTCATCACTGCGCGAGTGAAACCGCGCGCAGATAGTATATAAAAAACTTAATTATTAGATTTATGCAATTGCTCCGACAGGTGTATTATTTTGTAATTATTTATAATGATAAAGAAATATCGTGTTCATAGATAGTTTTATTGGAAACTATTCTCATTCCGCGTCTGTAATCTTGGTAATGGTAATTTTATTTTCTTATAATTTCTATTTATAAGAAAATATAGTGAACTTACATGTTCTACGAGTGTTTTTATGTACAGACGCGCTATTGTATTGCCCACTAAACAAAAAAGGTAATTAAGCACAGCTGCGCCCTCTAATCCCACGACGGGTCTTTTTCTGAACAGACTCTATGCAATTATGTATTTTGTGTAATACTATGTTCTGCCAATATATGATCTGAATCTAACAAGAGAGAAAGAGACAGAGCATGTCCTCTACTTACCGCCGCTGGGTAGATCAGTCTCAGTAGAGGCGAGGACGGCCTCTGCGTTGATGTTATTGGAGTGCGCCATCTTCAGTATTTGCTCATCTAACATTTTCAACTCGCGCTCTATCTCGTCCAGATCTGGCAACTCTTGCTCTGAAAATATAGAAATACAGGGTTGTAAGGAGAGGGTATGATAAGCCGAAGAGGGCTCATAGTACTCATCATTATGAACAAGTCTTACTATGGGACCAACTCGAAAATCAAGAAAAAATCTGCTGTTCCGTACATTTTGTCGAGTGTCGTCATTTTTCTATGGAACAGCTGTTTTTTTTTTTCGTGTATTCCGGGTTTGTTCCATAGTGTTAGGAATAGTAATATTTTGTTAACACTATCTGATTACTTAGTACTTAAGTATTGTATTAATCTAAACCTTTTGAATGAACACTCGAGAGTTTATTTAATTTAAGCTGTTTCAAACCTTGCTTATTCGCTACAGTCACATATTGGATGTGACATTTAATATCTTATGTAATAGGACCTCTTTCCTTTATAGTTGGCAAGAACAGTTGAGTAAAATAAACTTGAGGTTTTTGAAAAAGGAAGACAAGAAAAGGCGGCAGATCGTTCGGAGCTCTCGAGAGTTCGGATGGGATTTTGGATTGTTAAGCTTAAATTATAATTATTTGTAAACATTTACTTGTTTTTATATTACCAAGATAAGGAGAAATATCGAGCTTTTAATAGTAATAGTTGTTCATAATGATAAGTACTTTGTGCCCTTTTCGGCTTTACTCTTTACCATAGATATTACCGTGCGGGTGAAACCGCAGAGCGCAGCTAATAGCGAAATATACATTGAAAAATGATTAATATCTTACCTGGTATACCATTTTCTTCCACAAGGATATATCCTCCTTCCACGGGCAAAAATTGACCATTTTTAGGAGCTCCATGATGAGATTCGTGACTTTCAGGCTCCGCCATTACCACGTCTTGAGGTAAAGGTGTCACACCTTCGGGCAAAGTAGTCACACCTTGTGGTATTGTTGTCACATTTTGTGGCAAAGTTGTCATGTGTTGTGAAACCACGTTTGGCGACATAGCCACAGTTTGCTGTACTGACGACACGTTCTGTGACGTCACACACTGCAGTGGCAAAGTGACATTTCCAGCCCCCAATTCTACGATCACAGCCTCGGCATCTCGGGTCATATTGACAGCTGTCACCGGGACTGCTGTCACAGGTTGGAAAATTTGGTTTGTTGCCTCAATGATGGAGCTGTTAAAACAAGGTAGCTCTGGTTTTATCATCTCTGTTTCTGGAACTTCGTCTTCTTCCCATTGGCTGAGTAGGGCTTCGATGGTTTGGTTTTCTTTGTCGAAAAAATCTAGTTTATCTGGAAATAATGATGTTAGGTGGGTTAATTATTATTTTGCTTAAAATAATATCACAATAAAGTATTTAAGTAACCCTAAATCTAGGGGGCAAACCAGGGCAAAGATGGAAATCGGATAAAAATCGTCAAATCAATGCCGATTTTTATCTCAAAATCTAGTTGTGCTTCACCAGAAATTTGGGGGAAAGGGAGTGTGTTCTTGGTAGTACATAGCAAGGTATCCGAAACAATTGTAATTTGGGAGAGGCCATCGGCCCCTGAAATACAGTTTATACTAGTTTGGGAGCCTTGGGGTTTTGTAATTGATTTATATAAAGCTGTCACAAATAAACTATTTGATGGTATGATCAGATCATATCATACCATCTTTGCCACTTGAGCAGTTGTGCCTACGGCCCAGGGTCTTGCTCCGATATTTTAAGGAGCTGGGTTGGCTCGGGTAATCGCTCGCAAGGGGGAAACGCACAATACACCCTTTGCGAATAAGAATCTATTTATTTGATTTGATCCATTATTTAAAAGAAAGTAGTTGTAGGCCTAAGTATAAGTAATTTACGTCCCTGCTATTAATATTGCTATTAATTATTCTACTACTCATGGTATAACTGATTTTGGTGAAATTTGACAATGAGCAAATAACGCAATGAGAGAGGAATCTACTAGAGGTAATAAATTAGAAAAATGAAATAAATTTGGCATAACGACTATCATTCAGTAATACATTACCTCGAAGATCATAAATAATTCTTTACGGCCTTAACCACAAACCTTCATTATTACCAAGTCAGGTAAATCAGTTTTTGTGAATAATTACACACTTAGTCTCCATTGTCTTTTAAATTAATGAGCTTGGCTCGAAATTATGCAAATGCTTCAGTGACGCTTGGACATCGGTTAAATTTATACAACCGTTAAAGATATAGTAAGTAAATAAGTAAGTAGTTAACCTACTGCCTAGATAAACCAGATTAATCATTGTTTAAAAATACACTGTAATCAATAAATAAAATTAAAATAGAAACCGGCTAAGTGCGAGTCGAACTCGCGCACATGGGGTTTCGTCCCATTACTTAAAAAACGGCAAAATAATCGTTTGTTGTATGGGAGCCCCGTAAAATATTTATTTTATTCCATTTTTTAGTATTTGTTGTTATAGTGGCAACAGAAATACATCATCTTTGAAAATTTCAGCTGTCTAACTGTTACGGTTCATGAGATACAGCCTGGTGACAGACGGACATCGGAGTCTTATTAATAGGGTCCCGTTTTACCCTTTGGGTACGGAATCCGAAAAAAGAATGTCTTTTTAAAACGTAAAAGTCAAACTACTATTTAAATTACTTATGTTTTTTGGGAATACTCGTCCGATTTTTTTGTGACTAAGTCTAAATGCATTCTAATTGCCAATTGCAAATTATTGGATAATGTTTACATTCCTTAACACCCCTTTTTGGGGTTCTGACTCTTCTTCAGCGAAGAACGAAGAACCTTTAAGGCGAGACTTCGTTGTCTGTCTGTCAGTATGTCACAGCTAATTATTATTTGGTTCATGTCATTAAAAAAAACATACTGTCAAATTGAGAACCTCCTCCTTTTTTGAAGTCAGTTAAAAATGTCTGAAGTTCAGGATCCTCTTATCAAAGATGTCTTTAAAATGATTACTTTTATTGAAGACAAACGTGAGATTTATTTACATGAAACAATGGTTTTATATGTATGTATACCTATTATTAAATTTAATTGAATTAAGTTTAAGCAAATTGTGGCAGTCGGTTTCTAGAATTTCTGTGTAATACATACTTATGTTAATTGAGGTACAAAAATCAAATGTAATTCCATACTAACTGTGCCGCACGGTTTTCCCCGTACGACTATGAAAAACAGCGAAGGTTTAGCAGTTACCACGTATCTTTGTAACTACTAAACCAATTTAGTAAAGGAAAGTAATTTAGGTTTTTTCGTTTTCATCGTTTTTAGGGTTCCATACCCCAAATGTTCTTTTTGTCGTTTTTATAGATAACGGTACGGAACCCATCATGCGCGAGTCCGACTCGCACTGGGCCGGTTTTTTATGGCCGCGGGGGTAAAACCGCGGGGCGCAGCTAGTTCATAAGCACTTACCAGTTGCCAGATCTTGGGAAGAGTTTTGACTTGCCATTGTCGTATTCATGCTCTCATTAGTGAGTGTTGTATTATTCAACACAGATGAGCTAGCCGTGCTATTACCTTCATACTTCTTTACTTTACTCTTGTGATGCTTCGGCTTTCGGATTTTATGCTTTACTCCCATATTTATTTGGCCCGGTTTCCTTTTACGCTTGCTTGAATGAGAGTGGCTGAAAGGCCTGCGGTGGACCGTGCTCACTTCTATGGCGTTGGAAATCTTTGCTGTTACACTGTGGTTTAATTCTGGGTTGCTTTTGCCATAGAAGGACTTGGCGGAGAGTATTTCTTTGAGTCTGTTGCTATTGAATAGAGATAGACGGGCTTTGGGAGCATTTTCAAGTCTCGGGTACTTGGAAGTTGGGCCTTGTTCTGTGAAGCTTTCGTTGCGAAGTCGCTTGTGGCTTTTCTCGCTATCGCAAGCCGATTCTGGGCTTTCGCCTATCTCGATTACAGAGCGACGATTGTGCCCAATTTTAGGCGGCGAGTCAACAGCCTCAGTCGTCTGAGGTGTTTTCATTATCTGTGATGGAGACATGTTCATATCCATTTTCGTGAGACTCACTACAGCTAACTTTAAAGGGGAAACGCCAGCAGTTTTCATCGGGGAATTCTTCTTCTGTTCAAGTAAAACGCCTTTGAAGCTGCTGAATTTGGGTGTCATTTTCGACTGGCGATTGGAACGTCTGGGGGCTTTAGTTGGAGTGTTCTCTTTGGAATCTGTGCCAGAGTCGGAGTCAAAGGTTAGGTCTTTGAGAGAGCTGCTGCAGCTTTCTGTGTCGGCTATGAGGCTGGCGAGGCTTTTTCTGGCGCGGCTGGAGGTGGAGGAGGTGGTGTGAACGCTTGTGCATGAGTGGGTCGAGGACGGAGTCCCGGGGTGGTGTTGCAGGTGGGGAGTGGCTGGTGTTGATATGGAACCCATGCTTTTTGTATCGGGGCATGAATACCTGAAATTAAATTAAAATTTTAGCTACTAAAATTGGGTATAGAATACTCTTTATTAGTCACATCAGTAGTTTGGCACCAAGCAGCTAATGGAATAGATCACACACCTGTAGGCAAGTGGTTTTATTCTTTGGTTTGTAATTTCAGGTGTGAACTATAAAAAGTTTATCTGTCTTTCACAGTGGTTCCCAACCTTTTTTAACCAGGAACATGTTATTTTATTTGTTGCATGAGAACACAACAAGGTTAAAAGAAAGAAAAAACCGTCAATCTAATAAAAATCATCACTTTTAACATTCAAATTAAAATAACATGCATAATTTTTTACTTATAATGTTATAACCAATCAAACAAGTAGGTATTTTGCGGACCTTATTTTAGCGCTTTTGGACCACTGGTTAGGAACCACTGATCTATCAAATGGAGTCCTAATCTAATGAGAACTTATTCCTTGGAAATGTTAGTCTCCTCCAGGTAATTTCAGTGATTTTATTACCTTGTCTGATACTTCTTCAAAGTAAATGGAGACTTGATGAAACTCTTCAAATCCTGGTTATCTATCAGCTTTCGTGTGTGACTTCTTGTCTCACCTGAAGAAATAACGTAATTTAATAAAATTAATTTATGGATATCATGAAATTTGAATACAATGAATTCCACATCGTAAAAACTGCATCTTTTGTGATTAATTAATTAAAATCTAAATTACATACATGAGATAAAAATACTGAATGTTTAATTTGAACTTAATATCAAATAACAAGTTATTGTTTACACAACTCTGCAACAACTCAAGTATTTTGATGAAATTAAATGCAAAGGTAACTTTGCCTTGAATTTTCAGTTTCAACAAAAATTTTGTTAGAAAGCAGGTGCAACCTTAAGAGTGTAGCTTATCAATAAACAATAAACAAACAATAACAACAGCAAAAAACTTAAAGTTAACCAATCATTCACTTTAAAAAGTTAGTAAACATGGATGGACCTTTAAAGACAAACTAGGTATCTTAAAAACCATGTATTCAATTACTGCAATACAATGAAGTATGAGAATTAAATGGAAGTTAACAGTTAACAAATTTGACCTAAAAATCTAGATTAGAAGTCAGTAGTAAGCAGTTTCATTGTGTTTATCTGACTTTCATTCAAATTAACCTAAATACTGTTTAAAACATGACCTCACTATTATTGGCTGTGTCCTGTAGTTTCACTTTCAATTCTGCTGGAACCATTGATAGTATTTCCAGGTTGAAAAATAGGCTGTTTTAGTCTAAAGTGTAAACTACTGTCTACAAAATTCTGTCTACATTTTTTCAGCCAGTTTCTGTGATTGTGATTTAAACATGAAAACTTTCACATTTACAGGATTATTAAAGAGATTAGATCAAAGTGCATGCATGATGGGAAAGGTTATCTGAATATGCGGAAATAGCTGTTTATTGCTGTTTTTACCTGTTCATTGTCTTTTAATAACTTAGGAAGTTTAATATGTGTTCATAAAACTTGTCAAAGACAAAAAGTGTTTCTACGGATATGTATTATGATAATTTTTATTTTAGTATAAAAAGATTAAACTGGAAATTCGCTAATAAAACTGAAGGCGCAGCTAGTTGTGTTTAATTGAAGTAAATTAAGCATATCAACATATCTCAGGTCATTGACCAAAAATCATGCCAAGTTGGGACTTAACCTTGCAGACTATCCTTTTACCTTGTTCAGAAACCTTGAAATTCGAGTTTCTGGTTCAACTATCATCTTGAGGTATTATCACAAAGAGTATAAAGCATATTTTAATCCGGATTAAAGTCAAACTTACGCCATGGCTTCCTCTCTGGTGTTTTAGGCGTGCTATGGTCGTTTTCATCTCCAGAGCTGGAATCCAAGGTGCTGATGATGCCCAGATCACAGTCCTCGCTGTCGCTCTCACTTTCCACGACGGGCAGCCGTCGGTGCTTGGTCAGGGACTCCCTCGATGGCTCCGACCCGGATAGGAATAACCCCTTCTTTCTCTCAGACATTTTTGGAGTATGGTTATGCGGAGCACGCGTGGAACGGCGGGGCGTTGTCGTGGCCATAATTAAAGCTTAAACCGTTCGTCAATAATGAAGAATTAACAAAAAACTTAACCCCAAACAGGTCGTAAGCTCGGCAAGACCCAGTTTGCCGTGGTTTTTACATCACTAAAACGACAGTTATGTTACTTTTGATTAACAATTAAGTAATTATAGCATGTAATAGTGCAATAACGACGATATAACGTTAGAAAACTTGGTAAAAATGTCGAAAAACAGTAAAGTAAACTTTTATCAAACGTTACACAGCAAGTCAAGAAACCATTGTTGTTTGGCGCGTAAACACCTGTCAGGTTGGCGTTGTTGCCAGCCTATAAAATTTGATAGAATTATTTTAACTGCTGAAGATTTTCGGAAAACACTACTAATTTGCAATAATTAGCCCCCTAAATAAAAAAGCTGTATCGGTTTAATGAAAATAATCAGAAAGGATAACAAAAGTATTATTAGCGAACAGTTAACGTGAATAATCAAAGCACGAAAGAAATTGTTAATGGCAATAAATGTAAATCCTCTTTATAACGCGGCACATTTAAATAAGAGTTCTTTTGATTTCGGTTTCGATTATACTCGTAGCGTGATATTTATATTTTCTAATTATCACGAGGACTTTTGGCGGGAACGTGGAAGAGACATGTTGCTTCATTTTGTTATTTTATTAAACTTGTGTAATTTTGAGTGTTAATGTTTATTTTAAGTGGGGAAAATAACCATTAAGTGCTCGAGGACGTGCACGAGTGTGGGCAAATCATAAAATGCAGTGAATCGTGTCATTCCGTGTTGCTTCCAAAACTCCTAAAAGCCTCTAGTAAAGTCTCCACTACTTTACTGGGGCACAACAAATAAGTCTTGACCTAAAGGTCTTAGTTACCAGGTCATAAAATTCCAAAAAAAAAAAAAAAAATTATCACCACTGACCTCCACTACAAGTACTTGTATAATGGAGGTCAGTGATTATCACGAACAATGGTTCAAAAACTTCTTCATTCATATTGAGTTACCTAACTGATCATAATATTATAGTTTGTAACTTTAAAATAACTATAAAGCTTTTAAATAAAGAACAAAGCTAAAAATAGCCATGGAAAATGTATTTTCGAATTTGCTAATTTACTATTTATCTAATACCAACAAAAAAGTTAATTTAGTTGAATTAATTAGAGGCAGCGTAAACTAAGTAACATAATTCAGTTTTTATTAATTACCTGGTATAAACATTAATAAATTTAAACTAATTGTGCCTCGCGTATTCACCTGAATTTTACGAGATAAAAAGTACTTGCCTAGTCTAAACTCTAAACATTAATGTTAATTCAAGGTATAGGTAAGCCACCTTCATACCACATTGAAATCCGTTTAACCGTTCTTGCGTGATTGAGAAACAAACATGCAAATATCCGAACATACCCACAAACTTTGATGATTATAGAGATAGAAAAATGCTCAAGTCTGTTAGTGAGTATGTTTGTGTGTATGCATTTTTTGTGCTTTATTTGGCAAACAAGCCAACGGGCCGCCTGATGGTAAGCGAGCCGGAGGTGTCAGGGATACGCTGCCGACCTTTTAAGACTCGATTAACAGCCCTTTTGAAGAACCCAATGTATGTATGTTTATTTGTATAACAATGATGCTCAAACGTAAAGTTTTCTCGTATAAAATAGTTTTTATAAAAAATGTGTTTACGATTTTGGTCTAAAACAGAATCTAGACATTATATTCTACCTTACCTACACATACCTACCATCTAATTTTTTGCAAAATATACCTAGATCTAGCCAGAAGCTATAAAAAGCTTGCAAAGTATCTGAAGCGTAAAAAATACTAGAAGAGTGGGACGGGTAGGTCATGCATCGTCGAAAATGGTGTTTTTTGTTGTATAATTGATGCAAGACGCGCTTTTCATGCGCAAGATACGGAAATAAAGGGCAAGAAGTGAGATTATAACAGTTTTATTTGAAAATAATGTGGATAGGTGTTGGAGCCTACTAAGGTTATAAACTATTTGGGCCCCGCGAATTCACCCGCGTTTTCCGGGATAAAACGCAGCTTATAATTATATTAATCCAGGGTTTATGCTACCTTCATATCAAATTTCATCTCAATTCTGGGTGGCGCAGATGCACCTAGCACAACTTTGACGTAAACTTACGTAGCGAGTATTTGATAGAAAAGTGTATGCCATTTACGCCTGTCAAGAGCGCCCATGACGGGCGTAAATGGCGTACACTTTTCTATCAAATACTCGCTACGTAAGTTTACGTCGAAGTTGTGCTAGGCCTACTGTTTGTGGGCAAACGTGACGTTTAACATCAGGCGAGCGATTTGCTCGTCTCGTCACTATAAAACCCGTTTTTGCGTGATTGAGCAACAAACACTCAAACTCAACATTCAACTTTAACGATTATTATACTAATAGTAGGATGCGAAAGTTTTTCTGTGTAAATGATTGTTACCATGTAGGTATCTCTGACTTTTGCTGAAATTTAGAATTTAGAAACCTTTGATTCTCAAAAAACAGATACCTACTTACGCTACCTTTATCTTCATTTATCAGCGTCTTTCATCACAGCATTCTTCAAACCACGGAGTACAGGTACTTATAAGTAAGTAATAAATACGAGCTTTTGAGATTTGATATGTATTCTACGTCTAATTAGGTAAAATAATATAACAAAAATGTATATTGTATCTTCTTTTTAATCAGCAAGCAGGTAAGCTGTCTGATGGTCATTGATACCCGCCGGCGCCGTCTCACCAGGGTCTTTGCTAGTTCTTCTTAGGTAAGGAACCGCATCAGCTTTCGTCTCGCTCTTTCCCTAGCTAACAGAGTGGGACCAAAGCCAGACGATCCAGTTTAGACGCGCGCTATGAGTTCACGGTAGGTACGGCTCCTACATTATTGTGTATTCTGTAGCCCAGCGGAAAGGCCTCCGAATTAAAAGCGTTTTGGCGACAAAAAATATTGACGCAACTTGCATCTTACCAACCGACAGGCACTCAGATATGATACTTTACATAAAGCTAGACATAACTTGCGGTATTCCGTCTCTTTCTAACATCTACACAAATATGTTTAGCCATCTCTTTTGCCGTGTTAATTATTTGATGCAAAAACAGCTGTTCATATTTTGAGTGGCGTGGCCTTCGGGGTCACGACTGGTTTTTGTAGTAAACAAACAGGTAGTAGTGCTTAAGTAGCCTGATAAGTAATTATTTACTGCCAGTATCCATAAATTGTACACAAGTGAGAATCAATCGAAACTGAAGTGGCGCTGGGCAGGAGACGTGCATGACGACAGCAGGATGGTAACAGAGGACGCGGGTGCAAATCTGATCAAAATTAAGTACTTCCGGCGAGACTCAAAGCAGGGGAGGATTTCTATGCCCTGTGCAAAATGATACAATTCGGAAGTAGTGTCCTGGTTGTGATATTCGATAGAAGTGTACCTACGCCATTTACGACCGTCAAGGGCGCCACTGACGCGTGAATGGCGTACCTAGGTACACTTTTCTAGTTACCATTAAAAAGTACGGGCAAAAGCCGGACACATCAATAAAAGTCCGGACATTGGACTCGCGACGCGACGCCCTCTTCATGCCTATGAATCGCGCACTGCACGGGCACATTACACGATTTTATATTGCTTGTGTAAGTTTTATTTCTAATATTCAATTTTAACCCAAAAAGCCGGACAGACGCCTAAAAGTCCGGGCTTTTCTGGACGGATGGTAACCCCTAGCTAGGGGATAGTTTAGTTTAAAGAAAGAGTGAAAAGTTCGCTCGTCAAACAGGCATTCCACAAATTCGATGATAATGTCCGATCATGAAATATCGGTTTTTTAAATGTTCAATTGCATTTATAGTTTAGTGTTTAGTAACCACCTCTTTTATAAGATATGTAAGTAGGTTAATGAAGTACTTAATGTTATTAATAAAACCTATGAATAAACTTTTTTTTGAAGCTGAATAAACTTGTTACATCACATTATTCTCTTCCTCCTAGAAAGAGTGGGGCGTGTCTTCGTCAATTGAACCATTTATTACCTAAGTGCATCTATCGTGGCTTATGTAACTCGCTATAGACAATATAGGTCACAGCTGGGATTTGTTTACGATTCGTAATCGGAGCGGCGGGCGACCATCTTGGATTTAACAACGAGCCCACCAATGGGAGAGGAGGAGGCGGCGCGAACGCGGGAAAATCACTTCCTTTTGACATAGTCACAAAAAATTACTGTTCTATATTTAAAATTTCTAGATTTTGCTTAACTGAGTCACTTCTGCCAACATCATCACCGTGATAATTCCGCGGGAATCTTAGCGGTAGGGTGAGAGAATGGCGGGCGGATGCAGATTTTGACGGTGACATAGCTTTTTTATTCACAGACCAGTGTTTGAGTGGTATTCATAGGATGACAAACTAAATTAAAATACACGTGCAATATCAGAGAGTAATTAGCACAGAGACACACGGGACACACCTAACGTGTCACACAGTTACTCGTTGAGATTTTTTTTAGCAGATAGACTAGTAACAGCTGTGCTATGGTATTTGTGGGCTTCTTTCAAATTAATATTTTTTTGGCACATTTTTTTTCCACTTGTTGATGTTTTTAATGCCTAATGCCTACCTAAGTACGTCGAATAATATCGTTAGCGTTACCAAAACCTGTTTTACTCAATTACACAAAAACGGCAGACCAGATTTGGCTTAAAATTAAAATGGATGCCTCCATACCAATTTTATTAATGTAAATTAAACTAACTTATAGGCTTCTTTTTCTCCAGAAAAAAACCCAACGGTTTTCGGGGCCCTATTCTGGCCAGTGAGATATTATGTCGGTCACTGTCGCTCTCATTAGAAATGTCAGGACAGTGAAAGTTTTAGAGACAATCTCGAGCGCCTAAGAATAGGGTCCCTGTAGGATAGGGAGTAAAAACGCGGAGTGCAGATAGTCTACAATAAATAAAATATAAGAACCTACTCATAATATTATTATCATAAGTATGCGAGTGTATTTTTCAAAGATTGAGGGTAGGACGCAGGCGACGCAGGTCAGCGCAGCTTACGTCAGTACGGCAGAGCAGATTTATTAATGCATGAACGTACTGAGAGCTGCGTACTGCGGTGTAGCACGTGCGACGCAGACATGTGTCTGTCCTGCTCTGCAACCTACACTTTTTTTAAATTTTTGTAATAGGTTTGCGTTTGACCGCCATCACGCCTCATAATCCTGAAAAGATGGTAAACAACTATACAGGGACACAGGGTTATAATGGACAACTTATACCTACTATGACTATGGGAACAACCCTGAAATAAAATAAAAATCAGCTGTTCCACTGAAACATGTCAATGAACTGCTAGTTTTTTTCTCGGTTTCAGGGTTTCCTTAAAAGCTGTTCATAATGATAAATACTATGAGCACAGTGATCGAAGCTATGAGTCCTTTTCGGCTTGGCATACCCATTTCATTATAACTGTCTATCTATCTGTCCCGCCTGCAAATGCTACAACCTGCAAAATCTGTTCAAATTCTGGGTCACCTTTTTTTTTTTTTTTATTCAGTAATAGGCTTGCATTTGACCGTCATCTTGCCTGATGGTAAGCAACGATACGGTCTACGATGGAGCATGCTTGCCTAGAAGAAACCGATTCACTCGCGACTTGAAGACACCTAGATTATATCTATCGGGAAACACCCATTCAGGCAAAGCATTCCACACCCTAGCGGTTCGCACAATAAAGGTCCTGCGTCAAACCTGCGTCTCAGCATACGCTCAGCCTTAGTGTATTTATCTGGAAATAGCCTGTGTTTACACAATCATGAGAATCAGTCGGCGGACATTAATATCTCATTGTCATCAAAGTCCTTCACTGAAGCCGCATTGAAACCGTCGAAATGTTCAATGTCAGTGGATTAGTGTTGCCAGAACACGTTTTTAGCACAAGTTTGTTTTTATAGTGGACAGGCGTCAGGCATTTGGCCCATTTAGAAGTGATTTTGTAAATGTGAAAGTATTTGTTTGGATGTGTGTTGCTCAATTACGCAAAACGGCAGAGAGGATTTGGATAATATTTGCGCTTGACGACCACTTTAACTCAGTGGTAGCAAGTCTGCCTTAGGAGCAAGAGGTTCCGGGTTCAATTCCCGGCCGGGCAGATGTTTGGCCGAAGAATCTGCTCAGGATAGGTGTTAGTTGTCTTTGTATTTCTGTGTTTCATGGCATTCCCGACAAAAGAGGGTCTTAAAGAGTGAGCGCTATGAGTTTTTTTATTTATTTACCTACCCTACGGCTGTCGGGTAAAGACACAGAACTGGCAACCCCGTGCAATTCAAGCGAAGAGATCGCGTTCTGATAAACGGGGGTCGCAACACAAAGTCAGGCAATTTGGATTATTTGTATTGTGATAAGTTAATATAGTCTCTGACGCAGGTAATCTTAGTGTGTCATCATCATGGATTGCCGAAATAATACGTCTACGTACCCAAAGACTATGTAACCCGTTGACAGAAGCGATTTATTCCTGGTCACGAGAATAATGCGTTCTGAGTAGCACAATGGGTTGATTAGACAGTGGCGAAACAGTAAATGGGTATACTTGGCCGAGCAAACAAATCTTGGTTCTGGTGACTGTCTCGCCTCGTCAAAATGTTTATGCAAATTGAGTACTCGGCCGAGGGCACTGTCTCGCCACTGTACTCGTTACGTGTAATCAACCCATAACCATAATGTATTTGATTGATTGGTGAATTCGAGTCCAGTTTTGGAGGCAAATTGTGAGTATTTCAAATGAAGACAACTTTATGCCCTAACTAAAACTGATGCTCGGAACTTCGGACACGGTGCAGTTCGACCTTGGGCGTCACAGGCTCGCAACTGTTTTTTTAAACTCGACCTTTTAATATCTCAATATCTTTATTTTCAGATCATATCTATAGTCATCCCGCTGTTGGAATACCAGGTCTACCCTCGAAGGGTGTATAGGCTGTACTTCACTACGCTGGCCAAGTGCGGGTTGGTGTAAGTGTAGGTTCGCTACTAATATATTATAAAATAAATAAATCTACATTAATAGGCCGAGTGGCTAGAACTATACAGGATGATTGGTAGAGGGTCCGACAAACCAAATGGGCGTGTTCGGGGGCCCATTTGGAGAATACAAGTTGGCCAAAAAAAATCCCTGACCCCCCAATTTTTTTAAAGATTTTTTTTTGTGAATTTTCCGGTTTTCACCGAAATTGTGCCTATATTTGTATAAAACATTTGTAAAATCTGTTTTAGACCGGATGTTTTTACTTGAGTTTGGTCTCTGATATACCTTCAGGCCACGCAAAGCAAAATTGGATACAAATCAGAGCTAACTAACTGATTTAAAGCTCGTAGAGTGAAAAAATGAAATAAATTTTACCTCTAAGTTCAACTTTCACAGTGATCTAAAAAAAAAACACTAGCAATTCTGGAAGTAATATGCGTTTAAAAACTTCTCTATTTATCACTTATTACAATGACATAAGTACTTACTAAGTTGGTATAATACTTACCAGCTTGTTGAATAAATGAGACAGGATGGAAAATTTAAACAACAGAAATGTATACAATTATTTATTTAATTGAAATTTTGTTTGAACACAGCTCCTATGTTATTAATACACGCCCGGCATCTACGGCGTATTTCTTTTGTAGTCGTGTTCAGTGTAATCTCTGCTTTCATTTTAGAAAAAGCCTCCCTCCCCAATTCTCGTCACCAATTCTTGTTTTGTGTTAATTTCGACTTCATACACCAACTCTTTAGCACGTCCCCAGACAGAAAAATCGAGCGGTGTTAGGTCTGGGGAACGTGCGGGCCATTTTATTTTATTTCATTATTATTTTTTTGTTTTTTTTTGTTGGTGTGAGGTCTCTCTAGTCGCGCGAGGATTTTGCGATTCCCATCTGGGCAGATTATGTTGGTTAAAGATCCCCCCTCTCTCGTGATTTTAGATTCATCCGTCCAGAGAATAGTCTTCAGGAATTCGTTGTTATCTACGTCCGTAATTCCGTATGTAGAAGAAAACGGCAGAACTGCAAACGCCGTTCTTGGTCCCCTTCTACTAAAACTAATAACAATGGTTTTATACCTGCTCGTGGTACTTCGTCCCTTACTTTACGTAGATGACACATTTTTTTTATTCCTAGGGTTGTTACTTAGAATCTTATTTTAACTCAACAAGCTGGTAAGTGTTATACCAATTTAGTATGTCGTTGTAATAAGTGATAAATAGAGAAGTTTTTAAACGCCTTCCAGAATTGCTAGTGGTTTTTATTAGATCACTATGAAAGTTGAACTTAGAGGTAAAATTTATTTCATTTTTTCACTCTACGAGCTCTAAATCAGTTAGTTAGCTCTGATTTGTATCCAATTTTGCTTTGCGTGGCCTGAAGGTATATCAGAGACCAAACTCAGGTAAAAACATCCGGTCTAAAACCGATTTTACAAATGTTATAGTGGTAAATAGGCACAATTTCGGTGAAAACCGGAAAATTCACAAAAAAAATCCTAAAAAAAATTGGGGGGTCAGGGATTTTTTTTGGCCAACTTGTATTCTCCAAATGGGCCCCCGAACACGCCCATTTGGTTTGTCGGATCCTCTACCAATCACCCTGTATAGGTATTAGGTATGGTGTTATAGTCACAGGTTCAGAGGCGACGGTGATCCACGATCATGTAGCAATTTGATTTGTATGTCGTTGGTTTAAAAAATTGTAAAAAAAATAATGTGGGTTGTCTA
This sequence comes from Alcis repandata, assembly GCA_949125135.1. Taxonomy (NCBI): domain Eukaryota; kingdom Metazoa; phylum Arthropoda; class Insecta; order Lepidoptera; family Geometridae; genus Alcis; species Alcis repandata. The sequence goes on from OX421243.1 coordinate 6,188,487, forward strand.
TTAATGCATTGTTATCAGAGTTACAGTTGAAAGTTCATCGGAAAGTGGTAAAGTAGATTATACCAAAATCAACAAGGTCATTTTAAAAAAGTGGTTAAAATTTAGTAAATTACACTCAAATCAACAGGACCAGTTAAAAAATTGAATAATCAAAACCAAAAATGACTCAAAAATTAAAATAAAAACCTCAAAAAACCTAAACTAAACTTCTTTTACAATTAGATTTTTTTTTGTCATAGAAAAATTACAATATTTTAATTTACAATTTTATAAACAATACGAAAGGTATAATTACGAAGCGAATAATTTTGCAGCTTGCCTTAACACTTTAACTGCTGAAAACACATATCTTGTGTTTTCCTTTGTCCAACGCGAATGCGGCTACACACGCCAGGCGCGTAAAACACAAAGCATTTGATTATTAGCAGCAGTTAAAGCAAACACATGTGATTATTAGTAGCAGTTAAAGTGTTAAAAATAACAATAAAATTGCCTGCTTATTATTCAGCTTCCTACGTACGTAACTCGGTACAAGTGTCGCAGCATTGAACCCCGACGACGTATTCAGGGGTCGCAGGGTCAAACAATGTAGACAATACTTACATAATGCGTTAAGGGGGCGACGCGCGACGGTTGTTTGCTCTCTCTTTTGCACATTACTTAATAACGCGCACAAATCTAATAGATCAATAATTTAAAAATCCCCAACATTTTCGTCAAACGTACTTATTTCAACTTCAATTTTTGTATATGGCTTCTGCGGGGTTGCCACAATTTAGCCAGTGTCAAGTGGATAGAGTAGATACATGCCTCAGTAAAGTAGTGGAGACTTTACTAGAGGCTTTTATAAGGAGTTTTAGAAGCAACACGAAATGACACGATTCACTGCATTTTATGATTTGCCCACACTCGTGCACGTCCTCAAGCACTTAATAGTTAAGTATTTGTTATACAAGAGTGCAAAGTTGCTTTTTAACCGCGTGTTCAATTTTGATGACCGAGCAAGCGAAGGATTCTAAAATTGAATCACGAGCGCAGCGAGTGATTCAAAATTAGAATCCTGAGCGTTAGCGAGGGAATCAAAAGAGCACGAGGTGAAAAATCTTTGCACTCGAGTGCAACACGTAACTTTTCATTCCACCTCAGCGAGGAAAGAGTATTTTTAATCTTCAATATCTGAGTGGAAAAGCTCATTTGCGCATTATTAACAGTTTCAGTCAATTCTGTTGGCGTCAAACAAACTTCCTCGTCGCTAGAATCACTCATTTTAGTTTTTTCACTTGTTTTCAAGTTTCTTGTTTTTAATATAAGGTTTAACAATGACGTGAAAAAATTCCGCGTAAAGAACCGCGTACAAAGCAAATTGAAAAAAGAACACCAAGAAGGTTCCGAGTCTGAGTTTTTAACAAATTAAAAAAAAGTTGTATGATATATTCGGCACCATAGAGGTAGCAGTAAATAGGTCTATTGTTTTTTTTTAATTCACAAACTTAGTGCACACGATGTTCTAAATTCAATTTACTTTATCCTCTAGAGAATAAAAACGGCTTTTCCACTCAGATATTGAAGATTAAAAATACTCTTTCCGAGATGGTGGGATGAAATGGTTATTTTCCCACTTAAAATAAACATTAACACTCAAAATTACACAAGTTTAATAAAAGAACAAAATGAAGCAACATGTCTCTTCCACGTTCCCGCCAAAACTCCGTCAAACGTAGCTATGAACACTCCCAACTAATGTCATCTTTCGAATAAAAAAAAAAACAAAATCAAAATCGGTTCATCCGTTTGGGAGCTACGATGCCACGGATAGACACACACACACACACACACACGTCAAATTAATAACACTCCGTCGCTTTTTCGTTCGTTTTTCGTTTTTTAAGCAATTTAAAGTAATTTATTTTTAATAATAATTATGTGGAGCCTTTTGCGAATAATTTTATGAGAATCTTTCTTATCTTTTTAAACAAAAGAATGGAGTATTTTGAGAATAAGCCGGGCTAGCATCTTGCTTGTCTTGTGATTCAGTTACATAAAAAAATACTTTTATAAAAAACATATCACAGATTAAAAAAAAGAACATTGATTAAAAAATACAATAAAATGTTTTTTTTTTAATTTTTTTTTATTCTAATGGCTTGCGTTTGACCGTCATATCGCCTGACGTTTAACATCAGGCGAGCGATTTGCTCGTCTCGTCACTCAATTACATAAAAAGAAAAAGCAATGATGCGGTCTACGAAAAACATTTTGATTTTTATTTTTGACGATATAAAATTAATGAGTGGAAATTGTGGGCTTTCGTTTGACGTCATCTTCCCTTTATGTCAAAAGTACCCTTTTAATATTTTTTTTTAATTTTTATCTTCTCAAGCTGGGTCCACATCCACAATTGGCGATAAGCCGCAAAAAAATGCTGCTGTTTCGTTTCATTGCACTGTGATAAAACGAGATAGCGACACTTTTTTGCGGCTTCTCGGCTATAGTGTGAAAGCTGATCAGCCCTAGCCAAAATGCAATCTATGATCGCATACACGATAGAAAACTAGACAATGTATAGGAATGACATTTCTAAAATATATTTAAAGATTCTATATCGTAAAGTTATTCCCATAAATTGCCTATTTTTCATAGCGTTTGCGATTATGAAACTGCAACTTGGCTAGGAGGGCAGTTCATCTGCGCCTTAACAGTTAAGTCTACTAATTGCTTGGTAACTTGGTTATATATCACGACTATAGTATTAGAGCAATTTTTTTTCTAGTTATTGTTCGATACATTAACACACATTTATTTTATTTTTACATTAATAAATAAGATATACCTACACAATAGGCCCAAGTTTGAAGGCTTTTTAAGACAAATCTAAAATTTCTAAAACTATTGGCATCCTTGTCTAATGGCTTGCAATGATAAAGACAAATATTTTTTAGTTAGTTTAGATCTGTCTTTCAATGCCTTCAAACTTGGGCTTAATAACTACTAGTTAAGTTTTTTAAATTAAATTATCTCAGGAAAAGGTATGCTAAGCCGAAAAGGGCTCATATAGTAGGTACTTATAATTGCGAACAACTTTTACTATGGACCAACCTGGAATTTGCAAAAAAAAACTGTTCCATACATTGTGTAGTGTCATTGGCATTTTTGTCTATGGGACAGCTGGTTTTTTTCGCGATGTCTGGGTTGGTCCCAAAGCAAAAGTTGTTTAAAATGATGAGTACCTACTATGAACCTTTTTGGCTTAGCATACCCCCCTCTCTTTATTACCCCGTTTAGTGGTTTATGTGGTGCAATTTATGAACACATTTTTGTCACTTTGTAATGAATATAAATAGATTATAAAAACTTCTTACCACTTCAGACATTTCTTGTCACCGAGCTCCGAACCAAAATATTTTATACTACCCTCTATTTTACCCGCGCTTGTTCGAATAGGTATCGCCAATTTTCGAATTTAGTCGAACTAAAAGTAACGTATTTTATAGTCTTAATCTTGTAGAAAAAGACTGTTTAATTAAGAATATTTTATGTAAAATTACAACATAATTAGCACAAATAATTAGAACCAACTATTAATAGGTTACCTAGGTACTTGGATTGTAATGAAAAATGTAATAGCTAAGCTAATTTTTAGGTAAGTGGACAAACTGGTTTTTGACCACAAAAATTTCATGGAGGCTTATGAATTCTTCGATTTATTTTTATTTTGTTCCACTATTTCCTTCTGACGATATAGCAAATATCTATTATTATATATAAGTACTTACTAACCTAACTAGATATCACGGATGTTGTTTACAATCGCGCGCTTTCCACGTTTCTTTAAATAACTTCAGCAACCACTGTCAGATTTGAAGGTAATCACTAAAAAAGGTCTTAGATAAAACAGCAATGTAAATAAAAATATTGTATAATTGTTAACTATCGACTCGCCGACCTTGCATTAAATAAGCTAATCGCATAACTCAGCAACTATTTACACTTTCCCCAAACCACGCAAACGAGGTCGTGGAACTGCAAACGCAATGTATAGTATATTAACATTTATGATGCACGCGCCAAAATAGTGCTTCGTTCACAATAAAAAAACGCAAACGTCATTCACGCAAAACGGCGACCATGCAGTCTCGATACTCAAAAAGGTTGTATATTCATTGACGCGTTAAAATGTGACTTCAAGTACTATGGCAGAATGGAGGCAGCGTTTTATAACGCTGGCAACGGTGTTTGAATTTCGAATGTGAATGACGTGGTACATGTAGCTATCTCATCATCATTGATAATGCTCGGTTTGGCAACGTCGCGCTTGCTCACCTGGCCCGCTACCTGCGCACTGTCAACAGGGGGGCGAAGCAAACGCCACTAAGTCAGTCGATCCAACGATCTGACAGACACGCTCGTGTCGACCTCTCTTCACATTTTTATATCATAAATATTCCATCAAACAGTGTTTCGGACATTGCAAGGAAAAACAGACGCAGTGACTCGCGTACCTGAGTGCGTCCGACCGTGAGAAGTGAAAATCAAAACGCGCACAGGACTCGTTTGAATTTGGAATCATTGTTCGTGGTTCGTTCACCGCTCAAAAGCTGGCTTTTTATTTGGAATCCGCCGGGACTAGACTTGACTTGATTCGTGTAACCAATAATATGAGTTAATTCTAGATTTTCACCAACAGCGGAAACGGCTTACGTAGACGGCTAGCGGTAAAACGGCGTCCGCGCCGCACGCGAGTTCTTGTTTCTTGTTGAGTAACCGTCAGGTTTCTAAAAAGTGCTTTCGACGCGTTTAAGTTAAGAACACAACTCGGGACGTGAAATTTCGGGCCGTGTGACACTCCGCCTACGATAGTGCGTCCGAGAAGTTTTGATACTATACCGTTAGAAAGTCGACGATTCGGGACAGTTGGAATTGGCGTCGGATGGTCAGTGCGAGAGTGATCTAGGGTTGTCAACTCGGTGGAAGGTGTTATCGTCGGGCGGTGCGAAGTGCATGGCGCGATGATCACCGGAGGCTGGGTTTGCGCCCTACACGTGAGCACCGCGGGCCTCGGCGGTGCCGCGCTGGGCTCCGACGAGGAGGAAATCGTCTACCTAGCATATGTAGTCATCGACGTACTCACTAATCAGGTAAGTCTATTCATATTCAGAGCGATTCCGACCCTTATAGGCGTCAGTGAAGCAGAAATCCGTTCTAAAAAGCGCACGAACTAGATTCAGCTACTGTAGCTACTTGAATGAATAATTTAGTTGTTAACGTTGAAGCTATGGTTGTCAATAAAGTTAAAATTGGTCAAGAGACAGCTAATAAACTAAAACATAATATAAAAGAAGACATCGGTGTAGAAACTCAAGTGAACCATCCATATTTCACAGAACTTAGCGACGGCGTCGTCCGGAATTAATTTTAACAAAACTAGTTTGTGAATGTAAACTCTTAATAAATAGTGTCTAAGATTTATGTTGACATAAATATGATTACGATAATATCTGTCGTTTCTAAACTTTTATAACCTTTCGTTTTGAGCAAAAAAGGAATGTTCGAGCAAAAATTTTCCACTAATCTAACGCTTCTTTCATACTAACTAAAGCATTCGTAGTCGCTTATTTTGATGACTTAATTATATTTTCTACAGATTATAATTGTCAATTCAGATATGACGATGATAAAGCAAGATATAAAATCTATGAAAATAAAACCGAGAAGATTAAAATTTTATTCGTAATTGTTACAGAACCAATCACTAATTTCTTAGCATCGTGTTATAGCATAGCATATAGGTATAAGTAACTAACCAGTTACTGATTTTTAGCATCGTGTTATTTTTAGCATATACTCGTATTTAGCATCTCTTAGCATTGCTATCTATTGGTCAGCAATTTATTACAAAACTCCTGGAAATTTTAATCTAATGCAACTTAAAGCAAAAAAATTCCATCTCGCAAAATCTTTACACTTAACTTTTGTGCTAATAATATTTTTTCTGTAAACGAAATCAACATGGAGCTAAAACACACCTTTGGTCTTAGGATACACGGTTGAAAATTCCGTGTTTCTGTAAAACTTTAATTGAAGTGTTTATTCCAAGGGGCCATTCATAAATTACGACACTTCATAGGGGGGGGGGGGGGGGGGGGGGGAGGGAGGTTGACTAAGTGTGACATTGGGTGACAAGGGGGTAGGAGGGGTTCTAAGTTTTGTGTCACATTTAAAATCTAATATAAAAACAGAAATTAAAAAAGATATAAAATTGCAAAAAAGACAATTTATAGATGTCCTCTAACTGTAATAAATGCCGTCCTTAGAGGCTCCTTTCCTATCTTGCAAACTAAGTAAAGCAGAGACTCAAGAACCTGAACTATTGTTTCACTTGAGGGCATTTACGCTGTAATTCCTTTACAACCAGCAATAAGCGGTAGTTTCTTTGTAATGTATTTATTGTTCCTAGTCAACAATGTTTTGTTGCTGGAACTACTTCAAAACGTGTTTTTATGGCCAAGATATGAAGTTACTTCATTTACCTAAGCAATCTGTAACAAACTAGGCTTGGTTCATGCACTTTTATGGTCCATAGATTATAGATTATTCTTCCTTTACGGTGAAAAAATCTTTGGATTCAATTTTTTTTTTAGAATTCTAACTTTTATCAGTAATTTTTTTGAAGTCAACAATGTTAAAAACGTTATCTGCATAAAAAATTCTTAGTATTTACCAAAAAATATTCGCCTCCGAGTTACACACGTATACCAAATTATGAATATTATTTATCATTGTAATATTATGGATGAATGTTTTCATCATTACCTGCACAAATTATAACATCCGCCGAATTTTACCTTAACTCCAAATATCAAGGCGTCAATAGGAACTAATTTACTTTACTTTTTATTCCCTTGTTTTTATAAAACCTATTATTATTGTTGGTTGTAATATTGGTAACATCGGCAAAATGTGTCTAAACAGGTAAGTTTATATTATAAGACCATCGTTATTACACCAATACCATCGAGATTTTTATTTTTATCAACAACTTTTTTTTTCTATTAAGGTTCTTGTAATTTTATTATACATCATTTTCATAGACTTTTTTTATTTAGTGATAGGCTTGCGTTTGACCGCCATCTTGCCTGATGGGAAGCAATGATGCGGTCTACGATGGAGCACGCTTGCCTCGAAGATACCTACTTACCTACTCGTATCTTTCGATTATTTTTGAATCTTTACAGATAATTTCTATATCTATTTCTAACTTGCTATGCTTCGCTACTATAATTTTTACGTTATTGTTTTTATATCGTAACCATCTATTGTGCTTCATTATTTCAATGTGTGTGTTACTTGGTCAGTGTTTACAATCTCCTGATAGCATGCTATCAGCGATAACACGTGAGATATGATTTTAACCTGTCTCTTTGCACTTAGATACCAAAAACAAGCTTTTGTCTATGCTGTTTCTTCGATTTTTGCTCACATTATAATGTATTTCTAATCCAAACTTCTGCAGTAAAATTAAAAAGAGAAGGACGATTTGTATTTTTGGATTTTGGTATGTTTGTAACGATTAAACTGAGAACTAACGGACCTATTTCAAAAAATATTTCAGCATAAGAATGCATCATTATCCCTGAGTAACATAGGCTATATATTTCATAATACCCGTGCAAAGCCGGGGCAGGTTGCTAGTACATTATAATATGAATTTCGAGATCCCAAATCTACCTCGAGCTAAACACCTGACGTGGTGTATATTTTGTGGTACAAATAATAACTATATCTAACCAAAACACTATGGGGAGTTTCTATTAGATACATTTTTTTAACACGCTTCAGATACTCATTTGTCTATCGCAGCGACCCATAGTAGGTCTTGAACGCCATTCATAAATTCCTAATCTTCTTCTCCATGTGCCCCTCCACTAATGAAGGTTGGCAGTCAGCTTCTTAAAATTTGCTTTTTCCAGCGCGAGTCTGAACAGTTGTTCCACCGTCTTTATCCCAGTCCACTCCCTGATGTTACGGAGCCACAACGTCTTTCGTCTCCCGACCTTACGCTTCCCCGCTATTTTGCTCTTCATTATGGTCTGCAGAAGTTGATACCGGTCATGTCGCAGCACATGTCCAAATTAGGCGACCTTTCGCTGTTTGATGGTTCGGATAGGTTCCAATTTCTTTCCCAAACGGTTTTAAACCTCTACATTAGTAACTTTATCCGTCCAAATTCCTAAAACATATAAGAAAAACGCTGGAAGGCCACTTTAATATTGCAACCGGATGCTTTCGTTACTAAACCTAAATTATAATTTTGTTTTCAACACACAATAAAGTTTTACTAAATTGTGTATTACTACATTACGCAATTACCTATATACATATTTATTATACATACAGATTACCTTTTATATTTACCTGGATATATCACTAGGTCAGATCTACAAAATGGATTGAAATCGGCTAATTTGGCCAGCCTGCATGATACCGCAAGTTTTGGATGGATAAACATTGTTTGTTTTGAAAACAATGTTTTCTGATGCAAAAACGTTTTGATTTAATGTTGGACTTGTGGTAAATACAAAGTCTGGGGTATAATCTTATTCTTAATCGTAGCTTAGAACTGGGTAAGTAATGGTGCGTCAGCAGTTTTGTGGGTTGTCATGGCGTGTCGCTTTCTCACGCAAGACTGCTCGTTGTTGCATATGTCAAGACATAAATAAGGTAATTGCAGTGCACTGTGCAAATATGGAATTTTGTTAATTTGTCGTTGTTTATTAATTGTATTATCAGTATTATTTTTCCTATTCGGGTTTTTACACGCTTTTTATTAGCTTCACTTGTATGTTTGTTTGTATGTTTGTAACCGACTCCTTTGGGCGCGACTTTGACCCACTTTAAACGGCCATATTTCGTTCAAACTTTGTAGATACCTATATCGAGGACCGATGAAAATATACTAAACAAAGCGTGTTTATTAGTTTTTTTGAACTATTAGTTATTTTCTAAATTCTCTTCCTCAACTGTCTATGGTAAAGTTACTTCGAATCCAAACCACTCAAGGCAGTAGCCATTTAAAAAAGGAATTGTCATTTTGTCGATGTTTGACCTCGACAAAATAGTCAAAATTGTCGATGGTTCAAACCATAGACAATTTTGTCGATTTTATCAAGTCGGCTTTGCCGACTTTAAACGAATTGAAGTCAAAGCTTTTTAAACACGTCTCCGATGGGATATTCAATTATTCATGTTAGTAACAATACCTAATTGTTTTCTTAACAGCCGGACCCTGATTTCTGCTTCAGAACATAGTTGACGTTACCTTAGTTCAAATTCACATAATGCTAAAATCAAACTAATTACGAGTAGGTACCCATGTTTGAATAAATCATCATTATAAAAACATGAATTCTCAAAATTGAAAACAAATGATTGAAATTTCCCACTCCTCAATTAATGAGCCTCTACCTAACCTATCGATGTATCGACGCGACGCAGCAGCCAATAGAAAAAAAATACGCATTTGTCAAATTTGCCAAAAGTCCCCAACAAGCCTCACTGACCACTTGTCTGACGTAATCAGATATCACGATAGCTATTCGTCTATTTTAGTTGATGTTACCACGTCGTATCTTCAGGACGTTGACTCCACACTGACCATACCCATCTTAAGGCCTTGTCCGAGTTGGATATTATACTATACAAGCTAGATATTATACTGCCTTTTCTGTGTATTTAAACAAGGGGAAGTGGCACGGTTGTCAGCTGTCTTTCGCCAATTTGAACTTTTACTAAAAACTTTTTGTTTTGTTCGCTCTAACACAGGAAAGTAAAAAAGTAAAAAAAAAAACAGCGAGTGAAATCGCCCCCGGGTGCAGCATAGCTAATACATGTATATTGCCGGAAATAAATTATTTATTATTATTACTAAGATATTAATCACGGTTTCTGACCAGTCAAATATCACGATAGTTTTACGTCTATTTTAGATGTTACCACGTCGTATCTTCAGGACGTTGACTCAACACTGACCCTACATCATCTTAAGGTTACCCAAGCTAGATATATGCCGTCTGAGTATTCAAACTTAAGGGGAAGATATATGGCTGTCAGCTGTCTCTTTTGCACATCTTTAAGCTAAATAAACGTATTCAACTTTGGCTCGTATAATTTTCAAATCAAAGTTCATACTCGTATCATTATACTTTCACACAACATCCTGACTTACTATTCTGTTGCTAAACATATTAACATAACCAGTGGATTTATATTCTGGCACGCTTCATTTAGTATTCTAATTATTATAAAATAAAACGTCATGCATTTATTTCGATTGGGAAATGTTTTCCATACTAATGACACTTTTGTTAGTTTTTTTGCAGGATTGTTCCGAAATATTTATACATGTTATTTAACGTGAAAATTCTAACCGCCGAAAAGAGGAAAAAGTAGGTACTCATCATTATGAACTGTGTGGTTGATATTTATCTATAGAACAGTTTTTTTTTGCGATTTCCGGGCATTTCCGGGTTGGGGTCATAGCAAGTAAAAGTTGTTCATAATGATGAGTTTTATGAGCCCTTTACGGCCCTTTTCTTATAATCCTGTATTTCTGACTCCTTTACACTGAAATGGCTGAACTAAATTGGAAACTATTTGTATTAAGTTAGCATATTTCTACATTACTGTTTAATTTTGGCTATAAAATAAAATTTAATTAATTTATTATTTGAAAAGGTTTTCCATAATAATGTCATTTTTATTACTTTTTAGGGTTCTGAACCGCATTCGGGGAAAACTCTTTAGGCGAGATTTCGGTGTCGGCGTCTGTCTGTCAGTCAGTATGTCACAGCTAATGATTTTAGTTTATGTAGGGACATTACCCAAAATATATAAATGTTACACTTTTATTTGTCTACTTCATTTCCAATTTTTTTATTTACATATATTTACATCTTAAATTTAAAATAAGCTAAAATAAAAAAAAACTAAAATGATTAAAACAAAGTAATTTACATAACTAAAAATCAAAAAGTAGGTTTTGCCCGTGTGGCAAAGTACCAAGAACGCTGGCTGCATTCCCGCGCTGAATTGCCAGTGAAGTTCTTTGCGTGAGGAATGAGCCAGCCCTCTTATCACCAGCGGCGTCAACTAAGCGAGATGTGATTTACTTGACATATGTATATATAAATAAATATATTTACATGACAAATATATAAATGCTAAATTCGTTTATTACCCATCGGTACATTACGTGCCGTGATTACGTTTTCATATAATTAAAATATTTGGAATAATTAGATCAATTACAATTTAAATTAGAGTTATGACTAAAATAACTTAGCTAAATGGGTCGACGAAGATGCTAACCGAATAAATAACCCTTAATTTAACTATTTCAATGCGATTTGCTCTGTGATTGCGCTGACTTCACCTAACCTTGAAATTCTGAAGCAGGTAAATGTGGTTAAAATCTTTTTTCTCATTATTACTAAGGCCCTTTCCTGATTTGTTGGCGTGGCAGCGACGCAGAATAGTACTCACGCCACTTCGCAAATCCTCCTCTAGACACAAGTTTACAAAATTAAAAAAAAAACTTTGTAAAAGTACTTAACCTTAAATTCAAAATTCAAAATATTTTTTTCAGAATGACTTTTAAACTTTTATAATCACAGCCTTCCAAACTGGGTGTGGGGAACCCGTGTCTTGGAAGTCAGTGTCTTCCTCTCGTTTAATTTATTATCTAGGTCTACCTAAATACTTATTAACTTAGAAAGACTTATATATATACAAATATACATATACAACTACCTACCCAGTGGTGGATTTACCAGCAGGCTGAGTAGGCTAGAGCCTAGGGCGGCAGATTTCAGGGGCGGCAAATTCTGGGGCAAGTTTTTTAAATCTCGGACATGATTTCTGAAAGAAAGTATTATTGTGAGCAGGGACGGGGGACGGGGCTAGTGTATCGAATTATTTAGGTCGGTAGGGGCAGCAAAATGTTGAATAGCCTACGGGCAGCAAATGTGTAAATCCGCCACTGTACCTACCTTGTGGGGTTTCCCGATAGATATACCTAATCTGGGTGTCTTCAAGTCGCGAGTGAATCGGTTCCTTCTAGGCAAGCGTGCTCCATCGTAGACCGCATCATTGCTTACCATCAGGCGAGATGGCGGTCAAACGCAAGTCTAATATTAATTTTAAAAAAAAACCTGTAGTCCGTATGTACCTACTAGTTAGGTGTTAATCAAAAATAGTTTAAAAAAATATTCAAAGCGTATTTGATTTATTAAATTAATAACACAGATTTGGATAACTTATTTTATTATTTACAAAAGAAGTCACCTACAACTGCAGTTGGACGTGCAAGGGTATTTTTTATACGATTAAATTGCATAAATAATTATAATTATATGTATACAAAAAATAATTTGACGTGACTGCCAGTGCTTCGGCAAATAATTCGGTTTGTGCATGGCATTCGTCCTTTATTCTGCTATCGTGTTAAAGGATCAACATTATTTGAGCGGCGTATTTTTAGAAAAATAAGGCTGGGAAAATAGAGATGTGAAATGATTCGAGTCGCGATTTTTGTGTAGCGTTTCCGATTAATAGTACCTATTCGATTTTACAAGCTTTTTAATGTTAAATGTGAATGCAAAGTATGTTAGAGATTGCTTGTTTAGGTCAAATCTTGCAACTGAATTTTGGACCACTTCGATGTCTGATTGAGCTGATATTTTGTACATCTGTGTAACTCCGATGACAATGCAAAAAATTACAAACTTTTTTTAAGCTTGCAATTTTTTAGGATCTTGTTATCCAATTTTTATTAACACTCTTCGAGCTGTCAAATTTAACACCTAGACGCACCTGCGTCGTATCTAAAAAGGGTTTTTTTCACATGATTTTCACTATCATTTTAGTGCCTGGTTTAAAATTCCAAAAATTTCGTCTGCCAAACGCAGTGGCGCATGGCGCTGCAATCGCGTTTTCCGTGCAAAGTTTGTTAGTTCCCAAAAATTCCGCGAGACTTGTAAAAGTTGAATCGGTTCTGTCAATAGTATGAAACTCATATTTTTATTGTGCACGAAATAAATTGATAAGCGCTATCGCACAATCATCTGAGCCCTGATAAGAGATAGTGTAACGTACCCTACGTTATTTATTTGGAAAGATTGCTAACAGATTGCGGAACAATGCGAAACTTAGACCTGTCTCCCATACTAAGAACGAAATGGGAGTGCCCGCTAAAGTCCTACTAATATTACAGGGTTATAAGAAAAGGGTATGCTGAGCCGAAACAGGCTCACAGTACTCATAATTATAAACAATTTTTACTAGGGGACCAACCTGAAATTCGCGAAAAAAATCAGCTGTTCCATAGAAAAATGTCAATGACACTCGATAAAATGTATGGAACAGCTGCTTTTTTTTCGCGAATACCGGGTTGGTCCCGTAGTAAAAGTTGTTTGAAATGATGAGTACTATGAGCCTTTTTTGGCGCGCGCGCGTGGGGCGCCACTGTCGGCCGTGAATGACGTACAATTTTCAACCAACCAGCTCATGATTTTTTTTTATTTATTGGCAAGGTTGCGATTTACGTATTAGCTATTTTAAAGATTACTGTAAGCGTTTTGCGTTATCTATTCAAATCCTATCAACTGATACGGCGACATATCCTTGATGCCAATAATCCTTTTCTTACCAAATTGGTTTAGCACTTCCTATTTGAAGTTCGCAATTTACTTCATAGCATGTCCGGGCCGGGCTGGTCGAAACCGAGCGTGTCACGCTTGTAATCTCCTTGATGAAGATCACCGATTGTGATCGAAATTAGTCGGAATAGCCGACTTAATACTACGTGAGTATTTCTGTGGTAGTTACAAATGTTAACATCTAAAGGGAGTCTACGAGCACCTCTCCGGGTTGGCAAAGCATCATCAACGCCGCTACTGTTGCAGGTGTTCATAGGCATAGGCGACGGTTCTGCTTAACATCAGGCTATTTTATATATATAGGGTTATTCATAAAGGGTATGCTAAGCCGAAAAGGGCTCATAGTACTCATCATTATGAACATCTTTTACTGTGGGACCAACCCGGACCTCGCGAAAAAAAAAACCAGCTGACCCATAGACAAAAATGCCAATGCCAAAACAAAATCTATGGATCAGATTTTTTTGCAAATTCCAGGTTGGTCCATATTAAAAGTTGTTCGCAATTATGAGTAGGTACTATGAGCCCTTTTCGGCGTAGCATACCCTTTATGAATAACCCTGTATAAAAAAACAGACCAGAGAAGTTAGTTTATAGGTACTAATATTAGCTTGTGCTCACGGCTTTACCTACGTAGCCGATAAATTAATATTCTATGCTTACTAAAAATGAACAAATGTCAATGGGTGAACTTTTCATGATAAATAAGTATTTTTAAGATTATGATCGTAAAGTCTGTGGATACAATTAAAAAACATTAAAATACTCATGTGAACGTGAACACGAAACAAAGAACATCTTCCCGTCTCATAATTTCTACACAGATTACCTTCTGCAGATGCCGCAGTGAGGGAACTTTGTTTCGATAAAAAAAAACTGAAGTTGAAGGAAAGCGCGAGTTGTGTGGACTGAGATATAAGCGTTCGTATTGGCTATCTCAAAGTAAAATAGCGCCCCAATAATTATTTATAACACTAGCTGCGCCTCGCGGTTTTACCCGCATTTTCCGTGAAAGCAGCGAATATGTAAATCCAGGGTATAAGTTACCTTCTTACCATACTCAAATCCGTTCAGCCATTTTTGCATGATTGAGCAACAAACATCTATTTAAACATTGGCATTTAAAATATTAATACATAGTAACTATGTAAGATAGTACCATTCTGTACCATGTATCTTATGTTTTGGGTTAAATCCAGGGTTATTCATAAAGGGTATGCTAAGCCGAAAAGGGCTCATAGTGCTCATCATTATGAACAACTTTCACTATGGGACCAAACCGAAATTCGCAAAAAAAAATTTGCTGTTCGATACATTTTGTCGAATGTCATTGACATTTTTCTCATCTCATCATCAGTTCATAATGATGAGTACTATGAGCCCTTTTCGGCTTAGCATACCCTTTATGAATAACACTGTCTATATACTTTTCTGTAATTCTGTTCAATTTTCCCCAATACCTACGTGGAGGTTCAATCGTCCATGCGGAATCTACACGGGTTAACTTCTGAATTCCAATAAAATTAAGTATGAGAACTGAAGAACATTGTTTACGTATTTCAATACACCAGCATCCCTGTAATTACTACCTTAATCATCTGTCATTTCAAATTATAGTGATTTCGATGCAATCACCGCCGACAAGGATACAGAGGGAAATTCTAATCAATAAACATTGTAATGCGGTCAATTTTGTAACCATCCCGTTCAAACATGGCGAACTATTTTCAACAAAGTCCCAGAAGTAATAATTAATTTTATAAGATTGATTATGTATTTGTAAGATATTTTAAGGGCCTTGTTGCCTGGAATATTATAAATAAATGATTATTAGATATTATATTTTCGAAGCTTTTATTTCACTTGCAATGTATGTAACTAATAGTAACTATGTTCGGGTGGAATCTTGTAACTCAATTTTGAACGACTTCCCGATGTCCGATTGATTGAGCTGTGGTATACGTATGTGTGTAACTCCGATGTCAAAGCAATGAAAGCTGTTTTAAAAAAAAAAATGTTTTTCATATTAATTTTGCAGAACAGTCGGAAACGAAACTACCCATGTATAATATAGCGTGTCATTTTATATTTTATATAACTACGATTGCATAATTGTAATAGACGGGTAAATGCGTTTATTTGGTCATGAGTTCGTAAGTAGCCATTAGCAGCTGGGAGTAGAGCATTCACAGAGGTACAGTTCTTGAACGTGACACTTGGTATTTCACTACAGAGTATGGCTACGATCTTACGATTTACATATCACCATATGGTGTCGTTTCATTACTGGAGTTGGCCGTCAGTTTAGCATAGTTAAGTGTAGGTTAACTTTTCCTTGAAATCCTGTTCGATGATAGCCATGCTCATCAACTCTCGGATGTTTCGCAACCTTCTT
The DNA here is from genome assembly GCA_949125135.1 of Alcis repandata. Taxonomy (NCBI): domain Eukaryota; kingdom Metazoa; phylum Arthropoda; class Insecta; order Lepidoptera; family Geometridae; genus Alcis; species Alcis repandata. The sequence continues at coordinate 6,204,594 of OX421243.1, forward strand.
TCTTTCTTGCATCGTTTACTCTCGATCTTGCCCATCATTATTAGTAGTTTTTTATAAAGTTGGAGAAAAAAAGTCGTGCGGTTGAAGCCTATCGACCCACAGCCTTCTCTCTTCCGCTGGTTTAGGCCTCTCTCTTGTTCTACCATCTGCCTCGGTCGTACCAATCAAGTCCTGAGCTAGTACAAGAGCTTAGCGCGAATCTGAATTGAATTGCGTCGGTTTTTGTCTCGCCTTTACTCCACCTTTCAGAGCGAGACGAAAAGTTAAGTACCGCTAAGAGCTCATGATACGGACCCAGGTTTGACCTACGAGTATTGTGACCCATCGCCGGACACTCAACACTTGACACACTTTACGACACTCGAAATTGTTTCTCGTCTGGTCGAATCAACATGTGACCAAAACGCTGGCCTCTATCTCACCGTCGCTATACAACGAGCATAGCCAGCGTTTTAGGAACAATTCCCAGAGTCAAGCGGTCTTTAAGTTACATTTAGCAACTTTAATGTTATTTACAATTTAATTTTACCAACTGTTTCTCGTTACATTTTCTACTCAGTGTAACCAGGCTGTATCGCAATCCATACCTAATTGTCATTATTACCTTCCGCAAAATAGTAGAAGCCATTACCGAGCGTCTAAATTATATTGTTTCTAAACCTTGCATTTTTTCCGTTCCGTAAAAGAAGGCCGCTAGCAAATCATCTGCACTAAAAATAATTATAATAAAAAAATAGAGATGTACGGCTTTCAGTAACTAAATGTCTCCCGGATAGATGAAACCACTGACAGATTAGAGGAAATTAGGGTAGAGCGACCAATTACCTATACCTGGTTAAGGGGACAAAAATAGATGGTGCAAAACTTTTTGGTAAATTCTATTTAGTAATGAAAAATTCAAATTTTCAATTTTTGGTATAGTGTTAATTATTTTGTATTAGCTGTATTGTAAGTAAAATTGTAATTACTATTGTAAATAAAAACCTGTATTAAAAAAAATATTGAAGAAGTGGATATTCAATTTTCTTTTCAATATTTCTATTCTATAGTTTACAATTTTTATATGACTTTTAAACGAGAACACAATATTTCGGTTCTAAATATATCTCACACATATCATAAAAATATTAATAAATCCATGTTTAGCATTTATACTTTTTCGATGAAGATTTTGTGATTAAATAGGACAAAACATAACTACGGAATAACCTCTGTAAGCTTGTCATTAGGAAACTAAAAATAAACCACAATGACTCAGCATGTATTTTAAAACACCAAAGCTGAATTCCCTGACAAATTAAACAACAAAAATTGAGCTTATCATTAAAAGTTCTTATGAGAGCTTTTTACGACACCTTACGCGGATCTAAACCACAAATTTTTTACCCACAAATTCGTAGCTATTTCATTAATGTTCCACAAAAACGATCAATATTTATGTAAATAAGTCCCAAAAGCTAATTAATGGCGTCCTAGAGATGAAGTCGTAGTTACGGAACAGGTTTTAACTGGATATCCGAGACGCCATGATAGTTTTTGTCATACTGCGCCGGCGCGGCGTCTTACCTTGTCAGAACACGCAAATTACACCTCAAAACTTCAATCCTCGGTACGCGCAAATCTATTTACTTACATACAAGTTTTTATTTAACTTGCCATGTTAGAATGTATCTACGTTTCTGTGGGTCAAATCTTGCAACTCAGTTTTAAGCTACTTCCCGATGTTCGATTGAGCTGTAATTTAATATAACTGTGTAACATCCAATGCAATAAAAGATTGTTTTTAAATTGATGTTAAATAAACATCAATTTAAATGGAAATTTACTATGGAAACTAACATGGGTTTAAAAGGTTTTGTTAAAATTAATACGGGAATACTCAATCGACATGCGCCAGGCGAGACGCGATCGCGAGCGCTTCACGCCTGTAATCTCCTGATGAAGATCACCGAATGTGATCGAACCTAGTCGTCGTATACGTCTTAATATTTACGTGAGTCTTCCCGTGTTAATTTTAACAAAATATTTAAATATATTATGTATTTTTTAACCCTAAGATGCTAGCGCAATATTTTACCTCTCACTACGTCATTCATCAAGTCGCTACATTCACAATGCTAAAAAAAAATGCATACTGCAAATAGAGTTTAGTGGAAAGGAGCCACTGTCGTAATTACTGAACAAAACTGATATTACCCTATACAAATTGCATAGTTCCCTCATTTAGCCACGTGTATCTAAAGATAAGTTTGTCATATACGGTACGCACAATCACTTTGAAGATTTCATACGTCTATTTTTTTTCAATTGGTGGTATTGACGTCTTTTATGTTTATCAAGATAAATTCTGAAGGTTGCTACCAAATAAAGCGCCGGCGGATGCATTAACATTTAAACTTCAAATAAGCACTTTAAAACGATTTTAATAAGGTGTAATTAATAGCTGTCATAGATAATAAATCTGTGATATAATATACCTATAAGTAATTCTACGAGTACATGCGCGCTTGGGTTAATATATATTACCTATCTACTCGACAAATTTTTAATGTAGGTAAGTACAGCTGATTTTTACCCGATTTCAGGGTTGGTCCCATACTAAAAGTTGTTCATAATTATGATTACCTACTCTCAGCCCTTTTCGATTTACCCTTTCCTTATAAACCCGTATACATACTGAAGGAATAATTAATGAATACGCAAACCATCGGAAAATGGGAAAATCAAGCGTGAAACCGCAGAAAAGCACTAACTATGAATTTGACGAAGAAAAGCATTATTACAAGTATGATTTAAAAAAAATTAAAAGAGATAAGATTTTGGAATTCAAAAAATATTCTGCATTTAGGTCATTTATGATTTTTAAATGAGATATTTGGGATCATGTTTATTTAGAAAACAGCTGATTAAATTCTTCAACTCTATGCAATATAAAATATATTTTTTATACATTCTGTTCATTATCATCCACCTGTCATCAAATAAAAAGCGGCCAAATAAGGTGCGATGGAGTCATACAGAATAATACTGGCCGGAAAAATGAATAACAATAAAAAAGTTAAGCATAAAAAATCGCTAACTTTGTTTAATAGCTACTATAGGTATTTTATTTTACATCGTAGTTTCTTAGCAATTGGTAAACATCGTTTATAACAAAAGGACCTATGTTGGTACCTTGGTATATTTAAATATTAAGATAAACAAGCGAATTCTGAATTCTGATTATTTACGTGACAGATCTAAACTTTTAAAAATATAACTGTCATAATAACTGCGGCTTTTTACACAAAGACAAATATGTCAATTCAGCCTTCAGATTTCACTAAGTAGGTACAGATATTTAAGTTTCTCTCCAGGGTTAAAAAGATAAATCAGTGTAGTTTTCCTCAAACACATCCGGCATATTTTTAGCACTGATTTCAGATAAAGAAACCACGTAAACAAGTCTCCGATAGACGTACTATGCTACGGTCTCAGGCTACGGTGGTTTCAGATGTGACGTCTTTCGAAAAACCGTGACGTACGGATTTATTTGACGGCTCATTTGACGAATTCGCAATGAAATGGCAATGAATTACTCTTAGGAACTAAGAGAAGATAAAGGGATAGATAGAGCACCGCTGACTGAAGAAACGTTTTTATTTGACGACCTGTTTGGCTCAGCGGTATATCCGCCTTATAAGAAAGAGGCCCCAGGTTCGATTCCCGGCCGGGCAGATATTTTAATGATGAATTTAAAGATCTGTTTTTGGCCTGGATGGGTATTGGTCTTCGTCTTTGTGTGTGGCATGGCATCCCCGACACAGGGTATACTAGTGGGGAGCTATGAGTGTGAAACGTTTATTTATACAGGGTTATTCATAAAGGGTACCTATGCTAAGCCGAAAAGGGCTCATAGTTCTCATCATTATGAATAACTTTTACTAAAGGACCAACCCAGAATTCGCAAAAAAATATATCAGCTGTTCCATACATTTTGTCGAGTGTCATTGACATTTTTCTATGGAACAGCTGATAATTCGCGAATTTTGGGTTGGTCCCGTAGTAGTTGTTCATAATGATGAGTACTATGAGCCCCTTTCGGTTTACCATACCCTTTATGAATAATCCTATATAAGTAGGTAATAGTAGCTAAACAGAGCTTCTGTGTATATTTAAGTACATACTACACTGGAGCAATAAATTTTTTGTTCGATATTTGCATAATTTGCATCACCGCCAGTAAAGAGTAGTTCTTGTGCATATTAAATTGCTGATTTATTCACTTTAATTCAAATATCCAAGTACCTATGTTCTTATTTATTAAGTATCTGTCAAAAAAATTGAGCCGCGGGCCTTGGAAATGAACGAACTTATTATTTTTCGCACCAAAAAATATAAACATGAGGAAAAAAGAGCGATTTTTTTATTCTATTATCTTATTTGCTCCGATTTCTTGTTTTAACAAGCTTTTATTTGACTTGCAATGTTTGTAAGTAAGTATGTATGACTGTATGTATATTCGGATCAAATTTTGCTACTCAATTTTGTACCACTTCTCGATGTCCGATTGAGCTAAGTTTTAGTATACCTGCGTAACCCAATAAAATAAAAGGTTTTAAACAAAGGTTTTAATTTATTTTTAACTTATTAACAACATACATCTTCTGCATTAAGCCATATCTATAGACTAGACAAAACATACACAAGCACATGTTATAAAAAACCCAGATAAAACGTTTATAAAAATTAATAGTACAAAACAACTAAAAACACGCTTTGATTAGTGTATTGTCATCGGTCCTCGATATATCTACAAAGTTTGAACGAAATCTGGCCGTTTAAAGTGGGTCAAAATCGCGCCCAAAGAAGTCGGTTACAAACAAACATAGTACAAGTGAAGCTAATATAAAGCATGTAAAAACAATTAACCTCTACCTCTCCAACTAATCACCAACCTTTGCCGGTATCAAACCAATGTTAATTACGAGCAAATATTAGTATTATCTAGAACAAATCTAGATCAAATCAGTGCCCGGGTCAGCCGAGATCAACAGCAAGCAAACACGTAGCTAATGGACCAATTACACGTAATTCTGAAAATGACACCAGAGGACGCGGGGGCATACCTTGACTCTACTAATGACGGCTGTCAGCTGTACCGACGCATAATTAAATATTACATTATGTACAATACAATGTACAAGATAACTTTATTTAACAACTTGAGGGTATGGATCTTATGGGTTGATTAGGTACACGTAACGAGTACAGTGGCGAGACAGTATATGGCATAGGTACAGTGGCGTAGCGTGCCTTGGCGGGGCCCCGTATAAAAATTTGTTTAGGGGCCCTTTTGAAGGGTAAAGATTTCTCACACTAGAAAAAATAAATAAAATTATAAGAAATATTTATTCGTCATAATTATCTATCTGTCACTTTTTCCAAAATTTTAACAAGCAATTCAAATTAAATATACACTCTCCTTGCCTTTTTTTTGGTCGCAATAACCGATGTAGGGTGTTGTCAACTTTTGAACGCACGCTTTACTCGGGAAAAAAGAAATTACTTTTTTTGACTGATGTCATTTCAGAAAAAAAAATTGGGAAGTTTATATTAATTTTTGCTTACTCACGATACGGCAGATACGGCGGTAGCTACGCCCCTGCATAGGTACTTGGCCGAGAAAAGAAATCATGTTCTAGTGATTGTCTCGCCTCGTCAAAATGTTTATACGAACCGAGTACTCGGTCTAGAGCACTGTCTCGCCACTGTACTCGTTACGTGTAGTCAGCCGATTACTCATAAATTGCTTGAAGATAGTCGTTGCTTGAAATTCTCTAACAACTTCTCACGAAATCGAAATCGCGTGAAATGTCACGGGCAATGGCGTGAAATGTAACAAGATGGAGAATTTGAGCACAAGCAGGCTTTATAAGTAATGCTTCACACACTTATACTCATAGCTGTGCATTAGAATAACCTGTGTCGCCATGCCATGGAACACACACAAAGCAAAGGCAAGGACAACTAACACCCAGACCCAGAGCAGACATTTAAAAATAAAAACCCTTATTACGGACTAGCTTTTAGCTTGTGGACTCGCAGGTTTAGGGCCATACAACATAGAATTTACTCCTAAAACTTACCATTTCACCCTTGTTTTGCGTCGGGGTTAAAAACATACATACACTCGAGCATAAGACCTCGTCCTTTAAAGTCTTGAAAATTTGCCTACTTCTGGAAGTGTCACTAGAGGACAGAGAGCACACCTTGACTCCACTAATGACAATGCTGCGCTGGCGCATAATTAATTAACAATTATTCTCGGTACACAAGTTAATTACTTAAAATAATGTTTGTCGGTGTGTCTATGTCTAGTAGTTTGTGAACTAAGACCTCGCGGTCCCTGAGTCCCACAACTTCTTATACTTAAACTTCAACTTCTTACACTTCAACTTCAACTTCTTACACTTCAACTTCAACTTCTTACACTTCAACTTCAACTTTTACAAAAAAAATACTCACATTTGTACTTAAAATATGTGAGTGGTTGACCAAAAAGGGACCTGAAGGGAAAATAATTGATTTCGAGTAAATCGCGTTTGAAATTTCGTGTCGAAACAAGTTTCGACTCGTGTCGGCTCACAAAAAAAAATCATAAAAAAAACACTACGGCACCTAAAAATATTCAGGTTAGACCAAAACAAAGCTAAAAGACCACAGATTAAAAAATTCAAAAAAAATAAATAACGGTTTCCAATCCCTCCAGGTCCCTTTTTGGTCAACCACTCATATGCATTGTTATGAACCTACTTGCCTGCAAACATCTTAAACTTCAACTCTAACTTGAAAAAATTGCTAACATTCGAACTTAAAAGATGCATTGTAATGAACTCCTTACCTACAAAATTTCGCTAAAATTGGATTACTAGTAAGTACTCAAATTATTCGATGAAACGTACACACATACATACAGATGTTGATTTGTAGGGGACTAGGGGACTATTGCAACCGCTGACCTCTCTTTTTAACCGACTTCAAAAAAGGAGGAGGTTATCAATTTTTTTTTCCTCATAACTTCTGACTGGGTGAATCGATTTTGATGATTCTTTTTTTATTAGAAAGCTGACGCTTCCCATTTGGTCCCATTTCAATTTAGTCCAGTTCTGATAATGGTATCCATGAGAAAACCATATAAGTCTTAAATTTGCATTAAGTACGTGCGCGACAAATAGATGAATAACTCAATAGTCGGTCTTTTGAAGTCGGTTTTTGTTTTTTGTTTTGTAAAAATAATGTTCTTGTATATCCGCCTTTTTGCGTGTCACTATCAGTCAAATTATTTCGAATAGTTTTATAACAGACTCAAATTAAATCACTATTACAATTCGTTACAAACTGGCGTTACAGTTCCGTGAATAGTAAATTTGTTTTGTTTTTCCTCTTTAAAATCATCAAATTCTTAATCGTCTAATTCTACACTTACTAGTCTAGAAAATAAACATTTTTCTAAATTACTAAAATGGGCTTTTTAAGAATTGGGCTTTCTGCTTTTTACATAAAGCCTAAGATTTTTTTACTCTCTCTGCATAAATCGCTCAATGTTGCCTAGTAGAGTAAAGAGCTCCAGACTTTCGCCTTGACCAGTTGCCAGTTGCCACTGTCATCAAGTGCAAAGCCAAAAACAACTCAAGAAAATCCACCTGCGAAAAGTCAACATAACAACAATTTATACCCCATTACCATACCATATTTATTACAAAACCTCCTTTTTGGAGCAAGCCAAAGTAGGTGATAATTTTATACAAGTTGACCGCCATGGCGTGAATGTTACAAAACCACCAACTTAACTATGCAGTTGGTTAAATGATGAAACTAAATTTTTCCACACTTAGCTACCAGTTTTGTTCAGAATCTGCGACAGTGGCTCCACTTCACTCTGCAAATGGGTTTGTTCTGCACCTTTTGATCCAAAACCTGACAGCCTAAAAGGTCAGAAACGAAAAGAGCTTTTGAGGAAACTGGTCGTTGAAGAGTCGGTGAAAGTTAAATGAGGTTTATTACGGACATATGGACAGGCTACCTATTTTTTTAGCTATTGGTTGAGCTGGGCCTAATTTCCAGTTAAAAAAATTTACTTAACTTAAAAAAGTTTGTTTTCTATTTTCAATTAAAATTATTTTTCACGTCGGATATTTTAAATTAATTATTTTTACCTAATTACTTAAGTATACCTTCCTTTTGTTATTTTATTAGTTTCTCATACCCAAAGACATGCCGAGCATTGAAAATAAAACCAGTTTTAAAATGCATCTTTTCTGTAATTTTGAAATATTTTTCGTTGAAAACATTTTATTATTACCAAACGCTTCGGACAAACAAAATTACGGCTACAATGATATTTTTAAATTTCCGATTGACATTAACTGTTAAGATTGGTTTGCTACGTCATTAATTTACTCACGTCCTGTTTTTTTGTCACAACATGACCTAACCAATACCGGGCTAGAAGGAAAGGATGTGCTAAGCCAAAGGGTTCATACTCATCACTGCGAACAACTTTTACTATTATTATTCTCAACTATTTGTAAACCATACAAGTATGTCACTAAACATCCTAAAGTCAGTTGTAAATGCGTATTCCCTAGAGTGTATTGACAAGTCCAATGAAGAATGTTTGTTCAAATCTTGTGTTGGTCCCGCGTCAAGAAGATGATTTCATAGTTACTTTTGTGTCTATGACGTTATATCATACTTAGTACCTATAGTACTATGATATAACGTACATAGTACACAGTTGATGTAGGCTGCTTACTTCATAAGAAACTCACTGAAACTTATAGCGTAATAAAACTAAATAAATAAACGTTTCACACTCATAGCTCCCAGGATAAATCCTGTGTCGGGGATGCCACATACACAAAGACAAGGACAACTAACACCCAGACCCAGAACAGATATTTAAATTTATTATTAAATCATCTGCCCAGCCGGGAATCGAACCCGGAACCGCTGGCTTATAAGGCGGATATATTACCGCTGAGCCAAACAGGCCGACAAGTCCATAGACTCTTCCATAGATATTCCTACCTATATACTCTATGGATCTCACGAAAAGATAAAAGTATATACCTACTGTATATAAAAATGAATCGCTGTTCGTTTGTCTGGCTAAAACTCGAGAATGGTGGGACCGATTTCGCTAATTTTGATCTTGAAATATTTGTATTAGTACCTATACATATAGTTATAGTTTGTATTAGTAAAAAAAAACAGCTAGTAAGTACTAAAAATTTGATTACACTAAAACTTCTCAGTATCCTTAGTTTGAGTTTTAATAGTTTTCGAAACGATCAAACGTTTCGTAAAGCATACATTAAAACAGTTCCTTCACGTTCCCCGCCAGGCTTTACTGTAATGTATGGAATCTTACGAAATGTTTGTTCGTTTCGAAATCTATCAAAACTCATACTAAGGATACTGAGAAGTACAGATCTGGGGAACGTTCTTCCTCGGTAACGTTTATGTAGTAAATAAACGCTTCACACTCATAGCTTGACTAGGACATTCTGTGTCGGATGCCCTGAAAGTCCTGGAACACACACAAAGACAAGGACAACTAACACCCAGACCCAGAACAGATTTTATGCCGGAAACTGCGAGAGGCAGCTATACACGTATATGTTTTTAATGTTAGTACTTAGGATCACTACTTGTAGGTACTTCCATTTTGGCTCATCGAACAGTTATGTGTTAAATCCGCATTTTGGGCGGAGTCCTACAGTGCGACATTGCGCAGGGCTGCCAGATTGGGGATTTTTCTAGCGATTTTGGAAAAAAAAATGGCTTTTAGGATTTTTTTGGAAAAATGGCGTGGTGTCAGCAAGCCTCTATTTTTTGTTTATTTACGTTACTTTTTGTCAATTTTTTTGTGTTTTTTTTTGGATGGGTTCCCAAATAGTAATACCAGACGAGTCACACTGTCACTATCATTTTGGGGAGAAATTTTCTTCATGGGAAAAATTGAAAAAAGCCTGGCAGCCCTGATATTGCGTCACAAGTCTGCTAATTTGTTGCAAACCAGCCGCTGTTTATGATGTAATTAACAGCGTCTTTGCTATAAACATCATGCTTGCTATGCTTTTAGTGGCTTTTTATAGATGGTCAAAAGGCTAAAGAAGGTTGATGGTTTGTGTCCACAGAGACACTGAAGGTGAAGAGGATTGAATAAACTGTTAATGGTGATAGGAAGTAACCTTTTAGTAATAAACAAAGCCTTTGAAATTAATTTTATTATTTGTTTTAATAATTGAGTTACTTTACATTATTTTTAAAGTTACTTAAGTTAAGTTACTTTACAGCTTAATCTGAAATATTCCTTATTCAAGATCACTATTACTACACTTTTAAATCTAGCTATAGTTTTTTTTATCCTATGATTAAATATAGTAAATGGTCACAACAAGCTGCGTCATCTCCTAATTTTTCGAGATAAAAAGTAAGAAAATAACAAAGTGTAATGGTGGATTGGGACAGGGTCAAAGAGGGGGCCCCCCCCGAATGGGTTCCCGCCTTTCCGTGGCGGGGGGGATAAGTAGCCGTGGCACTGAGCCCGGTGAAACGAAGAGGAACCCGAGGTGGGGCCTTCCGCGTGTCCCTCTGGCAGCAGAGGGCTGATAGCAGAGGGCACAGCGGATGAGCCGGGGTCTGAGCGATGGCTCGGACCACCAGGGGGGTTTTTCCTTGTGCTCCTCGCCGCGTGTGGGTCGCGGTCGGGAGTGCAAGGAAAGGAGGAGGGTCTGAGTGTGGTGGACGCCGGGGGATGCGGCGCTCCACACTTGGACGGTGGCACTGCTGCCGCCGGTGACGAGTGTGGTGGACGCTGGAGGAAACGGCGCTCCACGCTCGGGCGGTGACAGCGGTGCCACCAGGAGGGTTTTCCTTGTGCTCCTCACCGCGTGTGGGTCGCGGTCGGGAGTGCAAGGGAAAGAGGAGGGTTCCTTTTGCACCTCGCCGCGTGAGGTTTGCGGCCGGGTGTGAAAGGAACGTGGGCTTAAGGCGGGGTGGGTGGTGCTAACCACACTGCCCACCACGTGCGAGCGAGCGGGGCTAGGGAGCGAGGAGGCGGTTCGCCCGTCTCCTCGCTCCTCGGCAGTGGGGTTGCCGGGAGAGTCGGGGGACTCTCCCGGCCTGCACGACCCCACACTGTCTGGGGGGTGATCCTGGGGAACAGGGTCACCCCTCCATAGGTGCAGGGGGCCCTAATCGGGTCCGTCGCCGGGGCAAGGTGGCGATTGCTAACGCGACCCCACCTTGCCCCATCTCAGGTGGATGCCGAACACCCCAGTGGTTTTAGTGGGTATGCCGCCGCAGGGCGGAGACTCCCACATAACCACCCTGCCTCCCCCGGGGCGGGCGTGGTATCCATAAAGGATTTCCACTGGGTAAACAAAAACAAAAAAAAAAAAAAAAAAAGGGTCAAAGAGGGGGCAGTCACCTTCCTCCCGCTGTATCCGCACCTAGTACTGTCTTAAGACACAAGGATATGTCTACAATGTCTTATATGCATAATGTACAAATACTTACTACTAAAATAAACACCCTTGCTCCAGGGTCAATTGATCTCCCCCTGTATTCGCGCCGAGTACCGCCTCTGATGTCTTCTAAACACATAAGGATGTGTGCACATCGTCCTATATGCATTTATGCAGTTTGCATAATCCACAAGTATAGTACTAAAACAAACACCCTTGCTCTAGGGTCAGCCGTCTACGTATTAAATGACTATAAAAATACTCCAAGTCGTTTACATTCGCTAATTGCATGTAATTTGAACTACGAGGAAACAAAGCATTATTATATTTAATTAATGTTGGTGTTTCGTTACTAATTATCTGGTATTTATTTTATTTTTTATTAAAAAAGTGCTGGAGAAGTTTTTGTAACTAGCAACTTTAGGGTATAGTTTTTTAGCTGCTTTTTACTTTTCCCGCCTTTAAATGTTCTGTATTATTTCAGCCCGATTTGATTTAAAAAAAACAGATTTCTGTTTTTCAAACAAAATGACTTAGAGAAGTTTTTTTCTTAGGCTTTTTCTTAGCCTACGATTTTTTTACCTGATCTTTGCTTCAAAGGGTTATTCATTGTTTTTTTAATAATGTTTTAGCTTATTTATGTAACTACCTTTGGCGGATGATTAGAGGGATGACTTAGATAACATACTAGTTAATTAGCTGACTTCAAAAGGTACTACAAATTAGGCAGCTAAATCAGTGAAACACATTTAATAAAGAACCAAACAAAACTTTTGAAAATCTTGAATTTAAGAAGTTTTTTTGCAGCAAAGTCGTGTCAATACATTGCCTTGCATTGCATCTCACACCACATACATAATTATACTGTTGTGTTAAACCTAATGATTGCAGTAACACATAGCCAGTCTATCTTGATGGGGTCATTAGCTATTTATTGGCTACAATGAAGCTCATCTTTTGAAACCGCAACAAAGTGTTTCTCGTGCTGATACGTCGTATAAATGGATAATTACTTCATTAAAATGACTTAATAACACTATTTTTCTAATAAAAATATGTTCTAGACGAAATGGATTTATAAAAGGAAGATTTTGGATTAGTGATCAAAATTTTCCGTAATATTATATTAAAAGAAACTAAATTCTTACTTCCAAATCCTGTTGCCTGCTTTTAGTCCAGTTTACCAGATACTTTTTGGTCTTAAGCAATATTTAGATTTTTTTAAATGTCAACGACACTTGACAAAATGTATGGAACAGCTGTTTTTTTTAGCGAACGAACGAAAAGTGGTTTATAATGATGAGTAGGTATACACTGAGAAAAATGGCAATCAAAATTCCGATGAATTCACCTAAAGTACGGAGCATTAAAAAATACGATGTTTAGCACCAGTTTTTACGGTGACAACTATCATAGCACCAGTTTTGAGGGTGAGAACCTTACATTATGATAGTTGTCACCGTAAAAACTGGTGCTAATCATCGTACTTTTTGGTGATTGTCAGTATGCTATGCTCTGTATACTTTAGGTGTATACATCGTCAACCAGTATCACAGTACCTACAACCTAAAATTAGAATGTAGATATATTTAGGTGAAAAAACAAAAGCCAATTCAACAACCCAGAAATTAACGTAACAGATGTTTAAGCATCGAATCAGTTAACAGTAGTTAACATTCAGGTGTATAAGCATTAAATTACCTATTTGTGTGGTTAAGCAACCAATTAATATCGACTTGCAAGGTCTTACTAGTTGAGGTCGCGATTCAGGTACTTTTTGTAAGGTTACTATGGGTCTGACAACCTGGCAAAGACTTGCAGTATGTAATTCACTAAAAAAAAAATTAAAAGAAAAAGAGGGAAAGAAATAATAGAAAAAATATATACATAAAATAAAGGGCCTTACAGATCAAGTGGAAATTAAGATATAGTACTGCCTTAGGTGCAATAGAAGCCAAAAACTCGCTGGTACCCATGTTCGTCAGTTTCTAGTTAAAAAGTCCGATGGAATAACTTTTAAATAACATCTCATTTGACAGATAATTAACATGATTTTTAAGGATATAATTTCGAATACAAATGTCAAAATGTTGTTTACATTTTGACATTTGCATTGACGTACACGGGGATTAGCGAGTTTTTTGGAGTTTTTGGCTTCACCTTGATCAGAGACAGAACTATATCTTCCTCTCTACTTGATCTGAGGAGCGTAGGTATGAAAAATGAGGTACATACATATAATTGACTTCTGTACCTATCTGGTTTGTGGAAATAGTCTATCAATGATAGTCTCTTGGTCACTTCGTAGAAGGGTTACGTAATGCGTCATTCAGTGTTCTATGCCTACGTTATGGAGGTTGTTATGTATGCCTATTTCCGCTTAACTAATCAAGTTAATGCCTGCATCAATTACTTATTTACATTTAGATCGCATTCCTCACGCATCTGTGATATGTTTATTCACTAGGTAACTAGCTGTTGTCGATTCTAAAGGATGAAGAACAAAGTTTAGTTAGAAAAAAAAAATCCAGGGTTGATTCTTTGGCAAAAAAAAAAAACTCAGTTAATAGAGAGTGGGTAACGAAAAGTTGTAGTAATACTTAAAGGTGTTCTTCTACACGTGAAAGTGAACAACATTTGTGACACAAGTTTGTTAAATTCGACAAAAAAATATCGAGCCTCCATACAAAATATTAAGTCACGTGATCAATTTTCTAGGGAGATTCGATATTTTCTTTCTTGAATTTAGCAAACTTGTGTTCTAGAAGTTGTTCACTTTGACGTATCCTCCTGAAGACCAGAGACACTTTTTATCGAATATTATTGGATTTAAAAAAAAAAAAACAATAAATCTTATGTTCTACGCAAAGGACGCTGGTCTTCAGGAGGTAGAAGCACTACTTTAAGTATTACTACACCTTTCCGTTACACCTTGTAGACTAGAACTATCAGCGTCTCATTACATTTTTTTAGTGTGAATATAATGGCACTATTTTTAGAGTTGTCTCTCATTTAGTCAAGAGAATGGTTACCACGGTTTTTTCGCCTCAATAAAATGGTGGTCAAAGTACACTGGGACATCGTAAGTAAATGACAATCAACAAAAAGGTGCGAAGGTCCCGTAGTTTGCTGCGGAAGTTATAACCCCAACATCAGTAGTAGGTACACAAATAAAAAAATATCAACAACAAAAGCACAGCAACTAAAACTTAAGACTAAAAATATAGTTTAAACAAGAACATTATTTTTACAAAACAAAAACCGACTTCAAAAGACCGACTATTGAGTTATTCATCTATTTGTCGCGCACGTACTTAAATGCAAAAAGGCTTATATAGTTTTCTCATAGATAACATTATCAGAACTGGACTAAATTGAAATGGGACCAAATGGGAAGCGTCAGCTTTCTAATAAAAAAAGAATCATCAAAATCGATTCACCCAGTCAAAAGTTATGAGGTAACAAATATAAAAAAAACAAAAACATGATAACCTCCTTCTTTTTTGAAGTCGGTTAAAAACTAAAAAACACGCATTGTCATCGGTCTCTAACAGGTGTGCAAAGTTTGAATTAAATCTGATCATTCAAAGTAGGGCAAAATCGAGCTTAAAGGAGTCGATTAGATACATACAGGTGAAACTAATAAAAAGCGTGTTAAAAACTAAAATTAAAAACTAATAGAATAAAAAACCGAGAAAAGTACAGCAATTGTTAACCAAAGAAATCGGTATACGTAAATAAAAAAGAAGAAAAAACGATCATAAACTAAAGGAAAACGGCATAAATGTCGCAAATGCTGCAAATTGCCATTTCGCGTGACCCGATCCACCTTGCAGAAAGCCTCGTCGCTTCCTACAGCTGGCATTACAGCTATTACGCCGTACTTACCTACTGAGAACTGACTGGGCACCGGATTCAAATAGAATAACACTTTTTTTGTACAGGGTTATACAGAAAGGGTATGCTAAGCTGAAAAGGGGCTCATAGTACTCATCATTATGAACAACTTTTACTACGGGTGCAAGCTGTTCTATACATTTTGTCGAGTGTCATTGACATTTTTACATGGAACAGCTGATTATTTTTTCGCGAATTCCGGGTTGGTCCCATAGTGAAAGTTGTTCATATTGATGAGTACTATGAGCATACCATTCTGCATAACCCTGTAGACGACAAAAGTCAAAAGTTATAGTATATATGAAAAGAGAAGTCTTGTACGAAAAAGTTAAAATCCACAGAATTCTCCCAAAAAGGCAGACATTTTGCAGATTTAGGCACTGCTGGCACTTCATATGAAATACACGAGCTCAAAAAGCTATGTGAAGTGCCAGCACAAGATATGGTGACATAGATAAATCGTTCACCTACTTGGTTAAAAAGGTTTTTAGGTAGGTACCTCTGATTCACATTTCACTTGACACCCTGTATACGAAACGACGTAAAACATATTTGCTGTAACTTCGTGGAGACCGAAAAAAAAGTGAGGGAAAACCTTTTCTGTAGTCTTAAAAAGGGTTTTCTCTCACAGAAAGGGTTTTATATTTTTAGTAATATTTTCTTATTACATTTTTAATCAATCTTTGAGCTCTGGTGAAAAGGAAACCATGGTTTGTCTTCTTACAGCAAATACGTTTCTGTCGTATATACCTTTACGTAAAGTAGGTTTTTTCGGCAATAAAAAATCCTCTGTAAATTAACCTATCTGAAGACTGAAACATAATTCAATTAGGAATTATTATTGTTAGACTGACAAGACAATGGACTCCCACATTCTCATTCACTTAAAACAACAATAGCAAGGTCACGGAGATCTTTTTCAAAATATGATAAAGAACAACCAATTTTATTTAAAAAGTTGGGCAAATGGGGTAATCATAAATTTGCTACGCATAGCTGTCATGTTTGGTGAAAAATACGACAGTGGCTCCTCAACACAACTGTACAGGTTGGTTGGTAGCTGTAGGTAAAACAAATGAATAAAGTTTTTAAGATTGTGGCTTAGCACGGTTGGTTCATTCTGAAAAAGGTCTGAAACGATTCAACCAGACGTTGTCGAAAGTACGTCGGTCATTGTAATAAGAACCTTATTTTCAATTTAAATAGAGTACCATTTCCAATAACATACCTTTTTAAGGTTCATGTAAAACAAATGAAAGACGCAGCGTTCATTTGAATTGCCATTTGGAGTACTGACTAACAGAGGATGCCTTACGAAGCAATCTGTCTCTGTCTGGACCGTGGCAAGCTTGCCTGCCAGAGCGAGATAGCGTGTCTCGCGAAGAAAGCATGCAGCTGTAATCTTTATTAAGCAGGGTTTATAAGTAAGACTTTAATTATAAAGCCTGCTTAAAGTTAGTCATTGCTTAGAGTTCTCCGTATTGTTTTTGCACGTGACTTTTTACGTTAGCTAGAAGTTGTCAGAGCATTTTAACCAGTGACTAACATATGCAGAATTTATAAGTAGGTAAGGCCCAAAATAGTTCAGATGGTTCACTTCTCTAAAACATTTAGGGTTGTCAACCACTTGGTTCTAATTCGGAACTTCGTCATGTCATACACTTCGGCTTTCGGTGGCTAAGAATCTTTGACACTAAGTCTAACCAGTCGGCCTAAAGAACTCACTCTCACTTTGCGAGTTTCATCCGAAATCCATGTTAATTTAAAAAAAAAAAAAGGTCACCCAAATCCGTTCAGCCGTTTTTGTGTGATTCAGCAACAAACATCCCAACATACTTTAAAACTTTTAATATTAAATACAAACTTTGACAATTATAATAATAGCAGAACTTGTTGTTATTTTAACCAATACACACGTGAAAACCCTAAACAACCTAACTATAGAGTTTAACAATGCTTTAAAAGTTTAAAGAAAGTAACAAAAGAGTGGTAACCCTAATCCCCCGTCATTGTCAGTGACATTTGACCGTGCGCATACGCAATGCGAGTCGCGACCCCACTTTTATTTTACATACAATGTACTTTAAAAATTAAGCACATAAACTTACTTACCTTGTGCCGATCGTTAAGTTTCTAGAACTGCTTAAAAGTGAAACTTGAATACCTAATGGTTTTGGTGGTTTATGTCAAAGTGACAATGACAACTGACAAATGAAGTAAACTTGTTTTTTTTTATTTCTTGTCTTTGATCTCTAAATTATTTACTTTTCCGGGGTAAAAAGTAACCTATGTGTAAAACAAGGGTTTATGCTACCTATATTTCATCAAAATCTGTTCAACCGTTTTGACATGATTAAGTAAGTAACATGCAAAGTTTAATTTTTAGAATACTCGTATTAGTAAAATAGGATTCTCTGATCTTTAAAACAAACAACAGGGTCTCTCCCTGGTGTCTGGAAGAGATCGCTCGCAGCGATAAGGCCACCAGTTGTTGCACTAGTCACAAGTGTTATTATCCTTTTGTTTGTAATTTCTAGTGTTAACAATAAGGAGTTTATCTATCCATGTCTTCCCTGAATTTAAAGGACATTTTTCCAACTGTAACAGATTCATACATTAATTTGTGATCCTCCATGTTAATCAATCCAGGCGCCTGATTGGCTACTCATGCGCATACCTTATCTCATTGTTCTTTCATTGGCTGGAATGAGCACGTCCCAGTTTGAAATTAGAACCGCGTGGGCTGATCCGCTGGGATTTCGAATGCTTACGTTTTGCGGCCATTTGCGCTGTGAAGTTGGCGGGAACTCCGAAACGGTCCGTTTTTAGGGTTCTGTAGAAAACTAGGAATCCTCATAGTTTAGAAATGCCAATTTTTATGTAATGAAGTCATTATAATGTCCTTTTTTGTCCTGATGCACTAACATGTAGCTTATAAATTACAATAAATCAGTTGTTAAATATATATATTTCTGAATCTGAATTCTGATGGAATTCTGAATCTGAATTAGTCTCGCTTTTTGGTAAAACTTTCGTCACTTTGATACTGTCCACTTGTCCAGTCATATATTGTCATTATTATGTTTGTTCCGTAGCTATGGAACCCTACTATGAGGGCACATCATACATGACTTTTATTCTGCTCACCTCGACTGCAACACACATACATACTAATTATAGCTATCTATATAGAAAGTGTTCTGTCAACTTTCCGCTAATGAACATCGTCACGAGAGAAAACGAAACAGCACGTTTTAACCCCAGACGCAGAACAGGTGTTATGAGTTTGATGTACCTACATAGGTACTCGTATATAGTCGGATGTAGGTATCTGTGATGTGTGTTTGTCTGTGACATTGTGTAGCTCCCAAGCGGCTGAATTGCTTTTGATCTTGTTCTTAGTTTGAAAGGTGACTTGATCGAGAGTGTTTACTTCTGAGCCTAAAAATCTAAACAATAATCTATAATTCTTGCAAGTGAAATATTATTTCGGTCACTGTCGCTCTCATTAGAATTGTCATGACAGAGAGGGACGGAGATAAACTCGAGCGCCCAAGAATAGGGTCTATAAAAAATAAATAACGTTTCACACTCCTTGTGGGGACACTAGGATACCCTGTCTCAGGGACGCCATAGAACACACAAAGACAAGGACAACTAACACCCAGACCCCGAGCAGATTTTAATTTCATCATTCAAACATCTGCCCGACCGTAAATCGAACTTCTGACTTATATGGCGGATGTGCTACCACTGGGCCGAACATAATTATCAGTCAGTTGGAGTTTATTAAATTTTTTATTTGATTATTTTGTGACAAAAAAAAACTAAGTAATATAATAGTTTCTAAATAAGTACATCACACAATCACACTATAATGTATCGTAAAGTACTAAAACCTTTTACCGCAATATTCAATGAATGTGGCTACAAATGATTTGGTATGAGAAGTGTTCGGCCTGATTTCATGTTTTGTGGCGTCGGAATTTCGAAATAAACCGCAACTCATCTTGTCATCAGCTACGTGAACAGATCGGTATTGACACCAGGGCCGGCCACTAGGCCTATACGAATGTTTCGACTGCCCCTGGAAACACTATTGAAACTGCAAAATCACATTTTTTTTATTCTCTCGACAAGCAAGTTTTCTCTTTGACAGATTTATTTTTCATTGTACCAATTCTACGAATATTCAATATAGGTAAGTACTTCTAGGAAAACAAATAGGGAATGCTAAAAGAATAAAAAATAAATTCACATTTTTTTAATTGAAATTACACATTTTAACTTATCACATGGTCAGATTTTGACTTTATATTGCTCTCTTGTAAAAAATGCAGTTTAATAGTGTTCGTAGGGACAGTCGACTCATCGGAAATCGACGCTATTGTGAATTGGATGTTTTAATTAGATAATGTCAGGGCTGGATTCAGAAGGGGCAGTACGGGGCCTCGGAGGCCAACAGTGATCTGAAGACGTGGATGGTTAGCGCAACTTTTATCGTACGTGTATCACTAAAAGAGGCATTTTCTCAATCCTAGAGGAGATGAGTAGAGCTTTGTTTCCATAATAAACTGCTCCCTTTTTTTATGCAACTATTAACTATCTACTTTTTATTAACTAGTTGACAAGACAAGACAAAACGGTTGACGTTAAACGTCACTTTTGCCCATATTAACAAGTCTGCGCTTCCCAGAATTTTGAACGGTTTTTTTTATAAAACACCAACGAAATATTTACAGAATATTTCTTCATAGTCTCTTAACGTATTGTGACGGATTTTGTTTGCCAGGTAAAATAAAAACATTTTAAAGAACACTTTGTTTATGAAGCACAAATGCAAGATAGGTACTTACACTATATCTTATTTCACATTTATATTCACGGGTATTCAAATGAAGTTTCATAAAAAGTAATTTGCCTTTATAATTAGCTGTTATTAAGTAGGTTTATTCTTAAATATGACGTTGCGTCACCTTGTATTGTTTCAGGTTAGGTATTTACTTACCTACCCACAGTATACGTATTTGTAGCAGCAGTGGAAATAACTAAAATGTTCAAGGGATTTGGATAGTTTTAAACAGTAAAAGGCCTTAGTTAGCCCCAAGCCCAGACAGCGCGTTGTGCCACTGCAGCTTCTCCCGACGCCTTAGAGGCATTTCGGGAGCTCCGGGATAGTCCACGAGGAGGTTCTGACGATGTCCTGTCTGGAAATTCTGAAGATTTTCGGGCTGGAAACTTTGTCGACGTCCCGCTTGGAAGTTCTGATAACGTTCTGCCTGGTTGATTGGTTGTATAGATCGGAAAATGGCCTCCAGGTCGGCTTTGCGTCGGTTTTCAAGTTGACGTCGATAGTTGTTATAATTGTTATTATTTTCATATCGGAGTTGATCAATTTGGTTGCATGATAACTCCAGCCAAGCTGTTGAAATCAACAGTAGAACAACTAAAACAGAAAAAATTAAAATCAAATTAAATAGTTTATTAGAAGTAAGTAAGCTTGTACAGGCCGAGTGGCTAGCACCTGTACATCTACCATGAGTTTTTAGCCATTTTACTCGCTATCGACCGCGTTAACATTTTGTATGGCAAATTGTACAGCGCCCCTAGCGGTTACTCGTAGAACTAAAATCGGCACCATGAGTCGCTGAGTAAACATCGTATCGAGAACTAAATGTCAGCGAGTAACGTCTTTAAGCCGTTGCCATACAAAATCGGCACCATGAGTTACAAATTTGACAGATGCCATCGAGAAATACCGTCTCGAGTGTAGTTAACTTACTCACTTACAAATTGTAGCGTGAAATTGTTTCGATCCTCCAGTTTTTGTAAAAGTAAATCTAATTTAGAGAGTTATATTGTCTAAATAGTGTCGATAAAACGTTATTTTACATGAAACTTGAATGTTTAAGGCGCGAACAAGAAAAATCTTAAGCTGGCATGAGAATGATACTTGAAAAATTTATTATGAATTTATTTAGGAAGACATTTTTATATCAAAGAATATGTATTATGCTCCATAGGGATACTTTTGAGGATTTATTTCGTGACTATACAAGATTTGAAATCCACACAAAGGATCTTATTGGAAACAAAGTTATGTACTTACTTAAGGAAGTTTCATTTTAGTTATAAATCATCCAAAAATGTACATTCCACGACTTTGCCGGTTTTATAATGTATCATCACAGTTATCACCATTATATTTTAGGCAGTTCAATTTACGCCGGCGAGTACCTAGCTACGTAAACAAACACTGACGAAATCTAAAACCATTGCCCATTGGACACGCACTTGACCTTGGCCGTATATTAACCAAATAAATTTAAAATCACTAACTATTCAGGCTCAAGCTCGCTTCTATGACGCTTTCAATTAGCAGGGTTATTTTAAAGTACTAAGATTTTTGTCAATGTATCCCTTACTCCGTCTTGTGAGTATTAGTTGGAAAGAGAGAGCAATAATCGGTGTGAAGTTAGAAACGGTGTAGTGCTGCCAACATAACGATATCAAAATGTACTCGACAGAGTGAGCTAACTCGAGCAAGCAAGTTAACTT
The DNA here is from genome assembly GCA_949125135.1 of Alcis repandata. Taxonomy (NCBI): domain Eukaryota; kingdom Metazoa; phylum Arthropoda; class Insecta; order Lepidoptera; family Geometridae; genus Alcis; species Alcis repandata. Next base: position 6,226,565 of record OX421243.1, read on the forward strand.
TTATGGAACTCATGGTGCCGTTTTAAAACAAAACAATCCGATGCGCGTTTATTCGGTCCCGACTGAAGTAAGTTTTCGATGGCAACTCATGGTAGATGTACTGGTGTCAGAATTTTTCTGACGTGGCTTGTGATGGTTGTTACAAGACAAACAACCAAGACCTAAACATAGCTTATGCATTCATCAAATTACAATATAACCCAAAGGCTCCCGAACTAGTAAAAACTGAATATCTCTTCATCATTTACATATTTATGAAACTTTATTCGTCACAGAAATATACATCTTTTTCTCTTTCTTTAACAAAGTTTAAAAAGAGAAAAAGATATACCTTCGTAGATTAATATAATAATTTAAAAATGGTAAACGAATGATAGAAATCACTTACTTGGCAGGTACATATTGTACCACTGAACAGCTTTCTTTGAAAACAGCGTAATATATGAGATTGAATAAAAATCATATAGGTAACTCTCTTTTTATATGCCAATAACCAAGACTACTCAATCCCAGGCCCGCTGGACACAAAACGTGGCCCGCTGACGACACATTGTTTGCCGGCTTTGGCTGCTGCCTGATGATTGGACTTCTCTATTAAACGTTTTCATATTTCAAAATCTTAGCGCTCGGTATGCTTGCGCATAATTCATATCTGTCTGTCCGTCATCTGTTCTGATTACTAAAAAAATCTCAAAGCCGTTGCGCTCGCTACGCTTACACTTTATTGATGTGAGTACTAACTTACTGAAAAATTAACCCCCCCTCTCCGAACACGATTCCTACAATTGGTTACGGTTCTAACGCTTGTCAGCAAGATTGTGCTTTGCCGGCTGTCATGGTGGTTCATCATCGACCACATCATCGCTTACCATCAGGCGAGTTGGTGGTCAAATGCGGACTTATTTGCGTTAAAAAATTGAAATTGCGGCCCACCTACAAATTTAATTGGGCAGTCATGTGTAAACAATAGTTGTTAGAAAAACGAATGTTTTTAAAAATGAATTTATATTTAATCGTAATAGTTGCGATGTTAATGTATGTAGTAATTTTCCGATATTTTATTACCAGTAATGTTAAATATAATTTATTTTATTTAATACAAATAATCTTGTACTTATTAGACACGGAACGGAACATTTTTTTTTTTTTTTTTTTTTTTTTTTTTTTTTTTTTTATGTAATTGAGTGACGAGACGAGCAAATCGCTCGCCTGATGTTAAACGTCACGTTTGCCCATAACAGGTCTGCGCCACCCAGAATTTTGAACTCGCATAATTCAAGCCCCTGCGCGGCACAGCACTGCGCTCGTCACCCTGAGATATAAGTTGTTTAATCTCCCATTTGCCCTGTAATTTCACTGGAAACAATGCCCTTCCAACCGGAACACAGTAATGTTTGCACATTACTGCTTGGCGGTGGAATAACTGGCAAAGGTGTGGTACTTCCCCAGGCGGGCTCTGCAAAAGAGCCCTACCACTACAAAAAGTAAAATACTGGCAGTAAAATACTCTCTGATATTAGTAGGGGTTTATAATCTCGATCCAACTAGTATTTTAAGGCCGTAAACCGTAAAGGCGCGGGCCGCATGTAGGTAACATGCGGCTTCCAAAACAGCACATAGTAAACATCAGTTTCTGATCGACAATGTTCGAAACTTGTACTACAGATAAAATAATAAAAAAATACGAACGGAACGCCATCTAGTTTTATTCGATACGAACTAAAATATACCTATAGCTGTACGTATCGTTGTCTCATCTCTCACATAACAAAAGTCAGGAAAAGTCTAACAATAATTTTGTCTTGTTCCAGATAATAGGAGAAAGAGAATATGCCGTGCGGCCGACGAGAAGACCCTCGGAGGAGCTGCAGACCGGGCACCCCCTAGCAATAGTTATACAACAGGTAACGACCACCAGTCATTAAGTATATATTATTATTATCAATATTATATCATTATCAATATCAACCTAAATATTATATAGGTGATTATAAACCTATGTAATCCTCTATAGAGGGAAGTAGGGGTGTAGCTCTTATGGGTTGATTATTCGTAACGAGTAGTGGCCAGAGAGTAAATGGGCACACTCAGGCCTCAGCCGAGCAAACAAATCATGGTTCTTAAGTGACTCGACAAGTCAAAATGTTATCAAAAACCGAGTATTCGGCCGAGGGCACTGTCTCACCACTGTACTCGTTACGTGTAATCAACCCATTAGCCAACTCGTCCACGCTAAAACTCGTCCAATGAACCAGCCGCCCTTTTAGGGGTTCGACTATTAACCCAATATGTATCTGTAGCCTGCGACTTCCTTTAAACAGGGTTATTAGTAAAGGGCCTAAAGGGTATGCTGATAGTAGGTACTTATCATAATGAACCACTTTTACCATAGAGCCAATCCGGATTCGCGAAAAAAATCAGCTGTTCCATATCCTCTTAATCGTGAAGCGCCATTTTGAATTGTCTATAACGCCGCGGGAGCGGCAGGCGCGCAAAAAAAAATGTTTTGCGCGACGTCACCGCGTGTCACTAAAATCAATATTTCTACATGGTTTTGGATGAAACTACTTATGAAGCTTATAGCATTGGAATCGTCCTGAATGCAGCTATCAGATTCTAAAACATTTAATGCAATTTTGTTGCCCTATGTATTGTCAGTCTAAGCCTAAAAGTAGAGAGAGCGAATTTTTGCCCATTCCTCATACATAAGTCTGAAAATTAAAAAAAATATAACAATTTTTAAGAACATTATTGCTTTATTTACATGATTATACCCCAATATACATTATTCAAACGAATCTTCAAACCTTTCAATACATTTTTTTCACACAACAGGCATTCAAAATCATAGAAATTGTCAATGACACTCGACAAAATGTATGGAACAGCTGAACTTTTATCGCGATAACCGGGTTGGTCCCATAGTAAAAGTTGTTCATAATGATGAGTAGAGTACACTATGATCCCTTTTTGGCTTAACATACTTTTTCTTTATAATCCTGTGTAGATCAACTAGTCTGTAGGTACTCGTATTTTTACAGAGACAAAATTTTGTCGACTCGACAAACGAGACAAAGCTAGCTATAAATACATCTATCTCGTTTGCACACGACAAAAAGACTCGACAAAAGTCGTTGCATGCACTAAGGCCGGCTAGCCACATACTACTACGGTAACTTACTAAGGAATTCAGTAAATTCCGTCAACATATCACTTATATGGACACCGTGCCTAATATAAATGCAATTGTAGGCAATAAAATGTGGATTATAGTCTATGCAATGTTAGGTTCCGATTTTGAACTCGTAGAGCTATCATTTATGATAGTATTCGTGGCTGTCGTAGTTAGAACCGTTTTCGTTTCAATCTCTAAAATCATATTTAAATAAATAGGTTTTTACTAGGCAAGCGTGCTACATCTTCGACCACATCGTCGCTTCCCATCAGGTGAGATTGCGGTCAAACGCATACTTAGTCCGATGTAAAAAAAAAAATATTTTTTTTAATTATTTTGAATTTGAATTTGAATTTTGGATTCTTGGGTTTGCATGATTTTGATTTTTATGCGGGGTTGGATTTTCTATTAGCTAAGAAGTCTAAGAATTAAGGCGCCTTCGGCCTTGCATGTGCCTATACCTACCTACTATAATCTTTAGCCAAATCGGTCCAATTATTCGAATGAAAATAAAAATGAAACTATTTCCAACGAACATATTTTACTTATTTGGTTCCTTATTAAATTAGGATCATTTACTTAATATTTTATTCCTAGTAAGATAATCGCTTATGATCATCATTTCTGTCATAATAATGACTTATGATGAAGACGGAACCATTCAAATTAGTGACTCAATCGATTATGAAGAAATAACTGTTTTCAAAATCGATTCAAAATCAATTAAAATTACTCTGTGCCTGTTGCTGTCATGATGATTTTTTTATTTAAAAACTAATAACTATTATTTACAATATTTACATGTAACGTTTAGGTAAAATAAAAAAAAAATACAAAACTAAAACAAAGCATGTTAATATAAAAAACTAAAAATCAAAAACCAGGTTTTGCCCGTGTGGCAAGGTGGCAAGGTACCAAGAACGCTGGCTGCATTCCCGCGCTGAATTGCTTCTGAATTTCTTTGCTTCTATTATGTAGCTCCCGAATAAATGGCCGAATCGATTGAATGGTACAATGTAGTATATGGTAACATTTCGGTTAACATGAGTTCTCCATGTTAACCGAATTAGTCGTTTACCAATTTACGTCAAAACATAATGGACACTTGTAATGAGGCGTTTTTATAAAACAAAACCGGCCAAATACGAATCGGACTCGCGCACGAAGAGTTCCGTACCATTATCTATGAAAACGACAAAAAAATCACGTTTGTTGTATGGGAGCCCCCTTAAATATTTTATTTTATTCTGTTTTTTAGTATTTGTTGTTATAGCGGCAACAGAAATATATCATCTGTGAAATTTTTAACTGTCTAACTAATACGGTTCATGAGATACAGCCTTGTGACAGACGGACGGACAGCGGAGTCTTAGTAATAGGGTCCCGTTTCAGCCTTTGGGTGCGGAACCCTAAAAATAATTTGCGGCATTTTCATAGATGGCGTAGTAGCATCAACTTTGTTCTGTCAAATTGAATAGACACTTGGTATAATCACTTCTAACGATCAACCCTGACCATGACCCCATGAAATTACAATTCAGTTAATACAATAACATAATTACCTATTTAATTTAACAATTATTTACACGACTATTTCAACATTTAATTCAATGGTTACATATAAATTATTTTGCTTATTAAAAATTGTAATTAATCTTTTCTGAGATAAACAAATAACTATAATTTAAAATGTTTTTTCCTACTCAAGGAGGTTTACCTACTGCTCGTGTAAATAAAAATTAATATAAATGTCGAAAACAGTAAAAAATGTAGTAAAGCTGAAATTATAGCCAGGAAATAAGGATTCTTTTTTATCCTGGTTTTGAATTATAATATCACTGGATATAGTTATGAAAAATCTCCATCGATTTAGTCGATGAGAAGAATATATTTTATAATATTATTTCAAAGCTTAAACAAAAAATCATTGTGATCCAAACAACTTTCGATACCTAAAAATTAGACAGTAAGAAAGTCCTTTCATTTGACGACCTGCTTGGCTCAGCGGTAATATATCCACCATATAAGCCCGAGGTCCCGAATTCGATTCCTGGCCGGGCAGATGTTTGAATAATGAATTTAAATATCGGTTCTGTTCTGGGTCTGTGTGCTAGTTGTCCTTGTCTTTGTGCATATTTTATGGCATCCCCGACACAGGTAGGGAGCTATGAGTGTGAAACGTTTATTAATTTATCCCTACCCCTACTCTACATCAAGGGTGAATATTAGCCTAATAGACACCGACTAGAGACCTAATAGAGACCCGACTATTCTCAATAAAACATTGGACATTGATCATTTTCTCAATAAAACAATTGACTTTCGCATTTATAATAATTACAACCCGGTCACAATATCTGTGCACCTCGCTGGAATGCGTATAGCCTTATATAGTCGGATAGTCGGGAGTCGGGAGTCGGGAGAGCTCCCGCTTCCCCTGTCACCTCTCCGCGCACTCCCGGTGCGACGACAGTGCGACTACATATATAAGGCTATACGCATTACGCATTATAGCGAGGTGCACAGATATTGTGACCGGGTTATACGTGTACTTTTGTCTTAAAATACCAAATCAACTCGATTATTTAAAAATAGCCGTCTCCAAGCCCAAGATAAATTCAGACATGCACCAATAAGTCACATACAGCTGTATGTTACCGTAATATACAGGATGTTTTCAAATTTCGTAGATTTTTAAATAAATGCAGTAAGGTCCTCGCAGTTATGACTACTCTATAGACACGTTATATCACTTTTACGTGTTCTAATTGACGTGTTGTTTGACAAATAGCCATTTTGCCATTTTTAACACGCTTTTATTAGCTTCACCTGTATGTTTGTATGTTTGTATGTTTGTATGTTTGTATGTTTGTATGTAACCGACTCCTTTGAGCGCGTTTTTGACCCACTTTAAACGGTCAGATTTCTTTCAAACTTTGTAGATATATCGAGGACCGATGACAATACACTAAACAAATCGTGTTTTTTAGTTTTTTTAACTATTAATTTTTTTAACACGCTTTTTCTATAAAGTTTCTTTAACTTTTAATACCGTTTAACTTACAAATGGTAATTTCGTCATTCGTGTCAGAGAACAGAGTGGCGCAGTGGAAGGTCCCTGGATCGAAACCACGCGCTTGAAATCTTTTTGCTCAATATTTTTTGTTACGCATCAATTTTATTTTATGAGGTCTGAGGATCGAAACCACGCGGCTACAAATCTTTTTGCTCAATATTTTTTGTTACGCATCAATTTTATTTTTAATTTGCTTGAGCAGACGGCCAAAATCGGATAACACCAACACATTTGTACATATTAAGGATGGTTAATAGTTAGCAAATCGAACTAAAAAGCGAAAAATAAATAATAGTTAAAAAAAAACTAAAATAACACGCTTTTTATAAAAAACCGAACTAAAAAAATAGAAAATAAAATTTTATAAATTTAAATTAAGAATAGGGTTGAAAATTTCAATAAATATAAATTAATAATAGTGTAAATAAATAAATATATGTATTTTATTTTTAAAAAAGCGTGGGGTGCTTTCTAAGATATTATCAAAATGCTAATCACTCTACTCATGTCTGTCAATACAAAATGTATCTACAAAATATATAATATCTACTTATTGACCCATGCACCCCACGCTTTTTAAAAATAAAATACATATATTTATTTATTTACACTATTATTAATTTATATTTATTGAAATTTTCAACCCTATTCTTAATTTAAATTTATAAAATTTTATTTTCTATTTTTTTAGTTCGGTTTTTTATAAAAAACGTGTTATTTTAGTTTTTTTTTAACTATTATTTATTTAATGTCAAAATATTCCCAAAGTTTGATGACGCGCGTCCGATATGACAGTTTCATTCGAAGTGCATTAGAATTTTAGTCAATCGGTCGGGCAAAACAAATGGTTGTCTTCACGACCGCGACGTATGGTATGCCATAAATACATATTTTGTGATAGAAAAATTAGAGCTTCACCCGTCGTCGTCTATTTGCAATTCTCAGTCACACGCTGGATATTGGCTACGGTTTTAAGCTCTGATACGAAGCTCTGATACGCAACGAAAGTATTATTTCAAACAGTCACAGAATATAAAATAATAGTCGATGTTGTGATCAAATGCTGATTAGACAATGTCTCATCTACTAAATAATTTTGCAATAACTTCTAATAAGCACTTCAAATAATTTTACCTTGACTATAATATCATAGAATCCGATAGCATCCAGGATGTATTTAATTTGAAACCATATTTGGACGTTACTTAGTTACTTAACCATATTTAGTCATTCATATCATAGTAACCAGAGTATTATATTAAATACACCCTGTATGAAAATTTAATTAAATGTCTCGATTAAGTCACGTCATGCGTCAAACGAGTTGTCAATCGACTATTTAAATGCGGCCCTTATTCTGAGGCATTTGAAACTATCGCTATCTTTATCTCTCTCGCTTTACACGGTATAAGACAGAAAGGGACAGAAAATCTCGACTGTAATAGAAAAGGACTGCGCCCTTGCACAACTTGTTTTATTAATTCTTTACGAAATCTCCCTTTCGGGGAAACGTAACCTCAACGGGTTTTTTCTTACTGATTGAAGGTTTAGTGCTGGTTAAATTAAACGTTAGTTTTATTTATCGATTAGGTTTTTTAATGAGTCATAGTTGACGTTATTACTTAGGCATTAAAGTTCAAATTGGAATAGTTATTCAATTAGCTGTGCTCTGCGGTTTAAATGCCTTTTTGTTTTCCCAATTATCACCTCATTAATGTATGGACGTAGGGAGTTCATCTACAGGGTTAGAGCATAGGTTTGGTAGTACTAAGCCGAAAGTATTTAAAGGGCTAAAAGGAAAGGGTATGCCAAGCTGACAAGGGCTCAGACTCAAAATTGTGAACAACTTTTGCTACGGAACCAGCTCGGAAAACTTGACAATCAGTTATTTGTTACATTTTCTCGAGTAATATTTACATTTTCCTATTTAGACTATTTACCATTATTTTATTTTCTCAGTGATTATTTATTTATTATTACTCACTAATTGTTGATTTGTTTTTATTTATTATGTATTTTATTCTTCCCTATTAGTATTATTATATATTTATATATATATATATATTTATTTTATATACGTTTTAGTATATTATATGTCTTTTCGGAAATGTAGGTAGTTTTTAGTATGTACTTATTAGAATGTATTTTATTTGAATGTATTTCTAAGTATTTATTATTATTATTTTTTATGTAGGTTTATATGAGTATTCTTCAATATTGCACACCCCGTTTTTATATTTTTTTTTATCTATCCTCTCCATCCTAAGGTTGCCTGGAAGAGATCGCTCTTAGCGATAAGGCCGCCAGTTGTTGCACTAGTTTTAGGTGCTTTAATCCTTCTGTTTGTAATTTATGGTGTGAACAATAAAGAGTTTATCTATCTATCTATCTATCTATCTACCATATTTTTTTTGGTCTTAGCGTTGGTTCCGTACTAAAAACTATGAAAAATTCACTATGAGTACTTAATTATTATTAATTTAATTATTTTTTCTCTCGTTTTTGTTATATTATCTTCCTTTTCCAATGGGTTTCAACCTGTATTTTTTTTTGTTTTTTTCACTTTTTACCATTTTCAAAGGCTGCCAGCCCTGGTCAATATGAGATCTTTTCGTCTTAGCATACCAAACCCAAAGCGGCCAAAGTATTTGCGTCTTTTACACTTAAACACAGTTTAAGCAAAAACATCCTTTTCTTAACTCCAACTTTAAAACTCAGATAAGGCCTTTTATTATTTGCCTTCACCAGAGCGAGTCCCACCGAAACTTGAAAACCGGCTCCGAGAAAGCGATCCACTTATTTCCTCTCACCCTTCATTACGTTACCAAAATACTGGTTCGTAACTGTATCTTGGCAGAATAAGTCCACTTTTGGCTGGGAACCCGGAAATTGGTGCACCGTCCGCCAAAAAGTACCTACCTGTTGCCTGTTGTCTTTTTTGATTGAGATTTATCAGTTTTTTTGCTGGCGTTTGGCAAAGGTTTAGTTGCTTTGAAATTGGCTTTTTTCATATTTTTATTTCGGACAATAAAGGATCCATAATTTGTTAGTAATGTTAGTATACAGTAAAATACTTATAAACTAATGTTAGTAGATATTATTAAAAAAAAAATAACATGTACTTACGAGGCATGTCGTGAGTACTCCCATTAAATCGACACAGTGGGTCAAATTAGTGGGACCACGAGTCATTCATCCTCGTGAGGAACCATAGTCCGCACGAGATGCCTGAGAACAGGAGCTTGCTTGTCATCCGCCACTACTTTAGTTTAGTTTAGTGTGATCATCGTCATTATCATCTACAGCCTTCTCTCTCCCGCTACTGGGTATAATTATGGTATTTCTCCTGTGTAGGATCTTGCTAATTTTATAAATGTTAAATTTTATATATTATGTTTGGACGTTTGTTGCTCAATCATACAAAACGACATATTTGGGTGGGTTTGCTAGCTTATACCCAGGATTGACATTTAGGCTACTTTTTATCCCGGAAAACGCGGATGAAACCGCAGTAAATCTATATACATTGTATTACAAAAGGCATTACCTGGCTGACATGCAACGCACAACCTAATCCGCTGGTCCCAGAAACATGAAATTTGGAGTATCTATACTGTGTCTGATGTACCTAAGTGTAAAAGGCAAAGCAAGTGCCTCACGCATCCACTTGCCACCAGCCGCTTTTTGCAGGTCAGCGCTCCACCTGTCCGCAGCACCCTACTCTACGTAGTATCTCTGTACCTTTTGTACACTAAGAAAAGTGGCCATCAAAATTCCGATGATTTCACCTAAAGTACGGAGCATGCTGAAATCACCAAAAGTACGATGATTAGCACCGGTTTTTAAGGTGACAACTATCATAATATGTAGTTGTCACCGTAAAAACTATTACTAGCACCAAAGTTTAGGGTGACAACCATATAATATTATGATTATGATAGTTGTCACCATAAAATCTGGTGCTGATCATCGTACTTTTTGGTGAAATCAGTATGCTCCGTACTTTAGGTGGATTCATCATTCTTTTAGCGGAATTTAGATGGACATTTTTCTCAGTGTATAATATATATCCCCAATATATCCCTTTCCGTCTTGCTTTGCCACATGTCATCCAACGAAGTGATTTCCACAATTTTCCGCCAGCGTCCCAGCGGCGCATCTCTGGGACGAACAGGTTCTAACTGTACCGGGATTGTATAACGCGGGTTCGATGAACGGCCGCGGTTTTTATTCCGCCGTTTCGCTACGAAGTCACTGTTAGTATTCTGTAGCGCCTTTCTCTGGGAATGGTGAGGTATGTTTTGTGGATGGGTGACCGCGGATTACGAGACTGGGTATAGTTTTTTTAACGTAAATAAGTTCGCGTTTGATCACCAACTCGAAGATACTTATTCACTTGACCTTGAAAAGACCAACTTGACTTGACTTTGACTTTATGATTGAGTTGCGATTGTTTTTAAGGTATCGTACCTAAATTGTTTATGGGAATCCTGGCGGTGAGAGTGTCGTTTGTCTGTCAATTATTTTACAAGCTTTTGACTTGCCCTTTTTAGTATGAGATTCTGTGGTATGGGTCAAATCATGCAACCTAATTTTGAACCACATTCCTATAGCCCATTGAGCTGACATTTAATACCTGGTCAAGTTTTAATGCCTGTGTTACTTCGATGACAATGCAATAAGCTTGCTTTCAAAAACATTTTTCAATCTTCTTGTCTGTCTTTATTCTGTTGAACAGATTCTAAATCTGACCTTTTATTTATATTTTGCTTTAACCATGACTTAAGACTAAAATTGTATACGAAGTTGAGATTATTAAAAAGGCATTCGCAATGAATTTCAATGTATGATTTGACGTTAATGACTTGTTCAGACCGCCCCGTCGCTAGAGAGGCTTAATTGACGAAAATTACACGTTTGTAAGGCTTTGGAGGTAAAGCTAAAAACGCCTTCATACTTTATTATCCGACTACGGCAAAGCTAAAAGGAAGTGTTATAAATTTTAACCAGTTATTACTGTAAATGGGCACACTCAGCCACGCAAACAAATCGTAGTTTAAGTGACTGTCTCGTCTCGTTTTTTTTTTGTTTTTACCAAGCTCTTATTAGTTTCACCTGTATGTTTGTAGTACTTTGTAGCCGACCCTTTTGGACTCGATTGTGCACTACTTTGAACGATCAGATTTAATTTAAACTTTGCACACTTGTCAAAGACCGATGACAATAGGCATGTGTTTTTTAGTTTTTTAAACTATGATTTTTACAAACCGAGCTCCTACTCGGCAGACGGCACTGTCTCGGAACTGTACTCGTTACATGTAATCAACCCATTTATCTAAAAAAATCTGACAACTACAGCACTAAAGCAGGGACTTACTGAACTCATCATTTTCAGCTTGTTTTACTGCATGACCTAAAAACTGTTAAAAAAATTTAAAGCAAAAATGTATTTTTTAACTCGAGTATTTCATTAATTTATTTCATTATCCATTATTCGTAAATCGACGGAAACGAGTTCAAGCTAGTCTTTTCCATAAAATTAAAAAACATTTTTAATTACAAAAAATATTTCAGTTTTTGACACCGCGCGGCGTGTGAATTGAGCCAGTTCAAACTAGTTCAAAGTAACATAACTGCACACAACCCAATCCATAAATACAGTTGGCTTGGCTAGACGAAGCGGACGGGAGCTTATACAAACATAACTGTAGGTTACATAGCATTTCTATACAGTATACAAACATACATTGTGCACTTTTGACTTTGAGGTTGAGACGCAGGTGACACAAGTTCACGCAGCGCAGGGCAGAGCAGACTTTGTAATGCATGAACGTACTGAGAGCTGCGTACTGCGGTGTAGCACGGGCGACGCAGACATATATCTGTCCTGCTCTGCGCGCTATGTCTGTCTCGCTTACTCAGCCCTGCAAAGTCTTTTCTGTGCTGCGTCACCTGCGTCTTAGCATACACTTAACCTAACCATAAATTATATAGCATTTCTATACAGTACTTTACACTGTGTACACTTTTGAGCTTAATCAGTGTTTGCGAAGGCTGTCCAGTTTTTAGGACGGATGTACCTTTTTACAATATTGCAAAAACTGGCTACTTATTTTATAACGCTGGTTTAGAAAAAAACAAATGTTTGCGATACTTCCTTCGTTTTTTAGCATTGCATTTTCCATAGCTCCCGGACAGTGTTTCTAGACCCTTTTTCGTGAAGTACCCTCAGTGAGGAACAATATTTTACGGCCTACTTTCCCGTTTCTAACTTTTAATAAATATTTTTTTGAATTATTTTTCTTGAGGTAGCAGTTTATTTTAAATTAAAAGTAATTAAAACCTTCTAAAAGAAAGTTTGCTTTTTAAAAAAGTCTAATGAAATTAAAATTAATCTTGAAAAGATGTTATAATATTAATGACTAAAAATTGTCTTTTTAGCATGATTTTAGATTAACAACATTTTAAAAGTTCTTGTTATTTTTGACAGCATATATCTAATTTTAATACCATTATGAAGTCGTTGTGCATTTCATAATTAATTATTGAAAGCTGGCGAAAGTTTTTTAGCCAGCGCCCACCTACGTTATTGGAAACTTCCACATAACAACATTCACCTGTTACATACTGAGCTATTTTTGTTATGTTTATTCCTCCAACTTTAGTCTGTTAATAACAAAATAGTTTAAAAAACTAAATAACACGCATTGTCAATGTCATCGGTCTTTGACAGGTGTGCAAAGTTTGAATTAAACCTGATCGTTCAAAATAGGGCAAAATCGAGTCCAAAAGAGTCGGTTACAAACATACAGGTGAAACTAATAAAAGCGTGTTAAAAAAATAGATTTTATTTTGGATGAAATTTGGTATGGGATATAGCATGACAATGAAAAGTATCCTATGTGATAATCCAGGTTATAAGCTATCCCTATTCCAAATTTCACCCAATTCGGTTCAACCGTTTCAGCATAATAAATATACAAACAAACTTTTGCATATAATTATGATTAGTAAAATCTATCGACCTTATTTTTATTCATAAATAGGCTTGCGTTTGACCGCCATCTTGCCTGATGCGGCCTACGATGGAGCACGCTTGCCTAGAAGAAACCGATTCACTCTCGACTTGAAGACACCCATATTATATCCATCGGGGAACACCCATTCAGGCAGATCATTCCACACTCAATCTTACACTTTATCAACGCCCTGCGTTAATCTTGCAAAATATCAAAAACGCCTCCATCGATTTCAAAAATTTTCCCTTTGTTTCGTTCGCCTCTAAGAAAAAAAGCAGATAAAACTGCGCTGGCCTGGAAAAAACCTAGTGAAACCGTAGAGCAAGGCTAGTTTTAGAAATCAGAACAATTCCAACAAACCCAAGAGCTATTTATAGCGTTATTTTTAATCACGCGCTACCACGATGACATACCATACCACCTACCACCTATTCTGTGACCTCATCAATCAAATCACTCCGATTGGTCCATCGACTCGATAACTGCTAATCACCACACATTTGTAGAGCTGAAGTTTTAATTTACTCGAGCCAAAGGTTAGTTGCGTCTATTCTGTAGGTAAATTGATTCCGGGTAGTAGGTAACTACTGTAGTGGTCAAGTATTTTCAATCCATTGAGCTATTACGAACGTGACACTGCAATATATTGGGATGTGGTTACGTTGCAACCCTTGTTATATTAAGAAATCTCTTCCACTCTTCGGATGAAGAGTACCTATAATCTCTTCGGGCGAGGAGTTTTTGTGAGAGATCTCTTTAAGCGATAAGGCCGCCAGTTGTTGCAATACAGCAATTCACACCACTATCGTCACCGTTGCCCGTAAAGACACCAGCTTCTCTTCTACCAACAAGACCATCCAAGACGCAGGACCCGAAATTCGCAAAAAAATAAGCTGTTCCATACATTTTGTCGAGTGTCATTGACATTTTTCTAAGTAACAGCTGATTTTTTTTCACGAATTCCGGGTTTGTCCCGTAGTAAAAGTTGTTCAAAATGATGAGTACTTTCAGCCTTTTTCGACCATTATACTCGTACACATTCTACAAAATATGTTTTTATGTTTTCAGTTCGACGATTTCGTGAGATCTCTACAAGTGGACCCCCACTCTCCCCTCTTCAGGCTCGTCACAGACGGTCAACCCCCACTCAGGTATGTACCCACATTAATTTCATAAGCTACAACTTACCACTGCTTCCCAAACTGTAGATCTTCGGGGGCCCCCCTTCAATAATCTGTCCATGCAGTAGTGTCCAATGTCCATAGTGTCCATTGTCCAAGCGGCTGATAGAAAGATAGAACATAATTATATGTATATTTATTATTAATTTTTTTTATATTTTTTTTTATTAGTGTCAAAAAGATAGTGCTTACCTTGGCCAGAGAATTAGTATTGCTATTCAACGAGGTATTGTCGATAGCATTTTGGGTACCTACTTTACCTATACCTAAGTTAAACTCTGTTTTTATCTGTGATGTTCTGTTCAGGTTTATGTAGTTATTTTATTTAGGTTTATGTAGCTAGTTAGCTAGTGTATTGCAATTATGTTTTATTTATTCCTTTACCACAAGTCGACATTTGAGCATAAAAAAACGCCTAGGGTTCCAAAAGGGGTTCAAAAAGAGTCCACGTTGTATGCCATCGCTAAGTTAGGTACAAACAATAAAGAGTTTATCTCTTATAAAGAGGTAAAAAGGTGTTAAGGAAAGGCCAGGGTCAATTTATTTATTCTATAGTTAACAAACTACTTCCTCGTTTTCAACATTTTCAAAAAAAATGCAAAGCAAGTAACGCAAATACAAAGTAAACAGCCATTTATCTTAACCACAGTTCTTTATCTTTATAACAACATTGCAAATATAGCACATTCATTTAATTTTTTAGTTTTGGCGAAGAAGTAAAATAACTGGAATAAATAGTTGTTTGCCTTCTCCTTAACTTCGTTTATACAATATATTGTTACGAACATTACGAAACATATTCCACGTTATCCTTAAGATAAGTTATTGTTTACTATTATTTATTTCTCACTTAGTGATATTTTATCTTTGAAAATGTTTAAGAGTTAAGACGCGGTAAAGAGACCACCTGGTTAAGACCTAAAAGAGGTTCTCCTTGTCTCAGTGCATCTACATCAATTGACGATCTGTTTGGCTCAGTGGTAATATTATATCCGATTTATAAGCCAGAGGTCTCGGGTTCGATTCCCGGCCGGGCACATGCTTGAATGATGAATTTAAATACCTGCTCTGGGTCTAGGTGTTAGTTGTCCTTGACTTTGTGTGTGTTCCATGGCATCTCACACAGGTTATCCTAGTGGAGCTATGAGTGTGAGTGTGAAACTTTAGAAAAAAGTACCTATAATTAAGGTTGACATTCTGTTTAAAATTTTATAGTATGGGAAATTAAAAACTCGTCGTTCTGAAAACTACAATCTTGTGATTTATCATTTAAAGCATAACACGTCACTGGGTGACAACTAGGAACACCAAAATATGTCATTCCAAGTTGTCACAACATGGGGTGACAACTGAAACAAATAAAAAAAAACATACAGTCGAATTGAGAACCTCCTCCTTTTTTGAAGTCGGTTAATGATTCCTGATTTGTCACCCTTGGGTACGAAAATAGGGTGACAACAGGGAATGACCCCTACTCCGTACTATTCGTTCGTTCATTACTCCATCTAGGCTGTTGAATAAAAACAACTTGAATTGCGATCATGATCAAGCAGATAAGATTACAACAAATAGCTGTATCACTCATGCGTGATATTATTCAAATCCATTTACATAAGTAAATAGCTATCTAGTGACATTTAACCTTTGATCTACGTCATCAGATATCCTTCGAAGGGAGTAAAGTGTAAACAACAAAGAAATACAGAGACAAATCTGTAGCAGCACAATGGGCCCAAGTTTAAAGACTTTATTTGACAGATCTTAACTAACTAAAAATAAATCTGTCTTTGTCATTGCTACCTATTAGACATAGACAAGGACATCAATACTTTTAGATGTAATATATAGATGTGATGTGATGTGTGTGATGTGATGTGATGTGATGTGATGTGTGTGTGTGTGTGTGTGTGTGTGATGTGTATGTGTTTTAGATAGATTAGATTTGTCGATTAGATCCTTCAAACTCGGGCCCAGTACATATCTACCCAGTAGATATATCTAGAATATCTACTGGGCATGTACTGCCGGCTTATATGCTAGTATTGGCGTTTCAAAAGAACTAATAATTATTTTTACGTTTATTCTACCAATATTTTAAATATGAGAGTTTGTGTATTTAGATGTTTGTCACTTACTCAATCACACAAGAATGGATAAACGGATTTAAATGATAACTTGAATGTAGCTTACATTCTAAATTAACTTTTGGTCTACTTTTTATCCCGAAAAAATGTATGGTTCCTGTAAAGTACCGGACGAAACTGCTAACTGTAATTTTAGAAGTAAGTAAACGAAAATGTATATTTTTCTTAAAAGATCATAACAACAATAGGAGATATTCATAAGAGATTCTTATCAAAAAGAAGCCCTTAATTTACATTATGGCATCTAATTATCATTAGCTTTCCCATAATTACTTTTATCGTTCATAAATCAGAGTTCATTCAGCGGTTCTCAAATTTAGTTCCAGTTATTATTCTTATCTATTGACATAATGATGACTGCAAAGCGCTAACAAGGTATGTCGGTTATCAAGAATGAGCTAAAGAAAGTGTTTAATTATTATTTATTTATAACATACTTTCTGCCCCACGGATTCACCCGCGTTGATAAAAATGTAGCACATGTGTTAATCCAGAGTATTAGGTACTTTTATACCAAAATTCGTTCAAATCCTTTTTGCCGTTTTTGCATAAGCGACGAACATCCAAAAACATTTCTAAAATTAGTAGGATATAAGTATTTATTTGCTAATTGGCAAATTACGAGTAGAATAGGTACATCAGACCTCGTTATGTGAATACGAGAAGTGCACCTAG
The DNA here is from genome assembly GCA_949125135.1 of Alcis repandata. NCBI lineage: Eukaryota > Metazoa > Arthropoda > Insecta > Lepidoptera > Geometridae > Alcis > Alcis repandata. The sequence goes on from OX421243.1 coordinate 6,243,835, forward strand.
CGCGCCATTTTGATTTGAACAACTAAGGTCCGGAAACACCCTCGTACAAAAGTTTGGCAGCCACTGTACCTACGATTTAATTCCCATAGTTCAATGGACAGGGAAGCTCGTTAAGCCAGTTCATGCATTTTAACACAGAATATTCAGTAGTATACAGGGTTATATGGAAAGGATATGCCTGTAGTATCTACTCATCATTATGAACAAGTTTTACTATGAGACCAACCCATAAATCGCAAAAAATGACTATTTTATAGAAAAACTGGCTGACCCGGCAAACGTTGTTTTGCCATATACATTATTTCTAGTGACTATTAAAAAATAGGGGTTGGTGATAGAAGGGTGAAAATTTAGGGTTGTATGTATTTTTTACTACCACAATAGGCCCAAGTTTGAAGGCATTTTAAGACAGATCTAAACTAACTAAAAATATATCTGTCTTTATCATTGCAAGCCATTAGACAAGGATACCAATAGTTTTAGAAAATTTAGATCTGTCTTAAAAAGCCTTCAAACTTGGGCCCAGTATATAATTAAAAAAATAAAAAAATTGTCCAAAAAATAAAAATAAAATTTTAGGGGTGGACTCCCCTTATCACTTAGGGGTATGAAAAATAGATAGTAGCCGATTCTCAGACCTACTCAATATGCTCACAAAATTTCATGAGAATCGGTCAAGCCGTTTCGGAGGAGTACGGGAACGAACATTGTGACACGAGAATTTTATACTCGTATATAAGATGTCAATAACACTCGACAAAACGTATGAAACAGCTGATCTATTTTACGCGATTTCAGTGTTGGTCCGTTGGTCCCATAGTAAAAGTTGTTCATAATGACGAGTAGTAAGTAATATGTGCCCTTTTCGGCTTAGCATACCTTTTCTTTATAACACTGTATGGTACACATTAGGTTACAAAATAACAAAATATTCAGCAGTTTGTATGTGAAACATGAATAAGTCACCGATTTCCCGTGGAGCCAAAGTTCACATCCGGATCGGTTCAGCATAATTTTGCGTTTGAATAACAGTTTTTATTGACTTGGGTTTGGGGTAAGATTGTATTTTGGATAAGGAACGGTAATATTTAAGGTTATATTAGGATAGCTCAGTTGACGTAACATGAATTTCTGTCGAAAATACGTAAGACAAATATAAATATTTCTAGAAATGTATGAAATTGTCGGCTTACTGCAGTCTGCAAGAAATCATTAACTGCAAAGTCAATGCCATGCTGGACGCAGCATCAAGCACATTAAGCTTGTAATCATTCCTCGAAAAAGAACACCGAATGTGATCGAAACTGGTCGCAGTATCCTACTCAATAAAAGTTGAGTATTCCTGTAATAATTATAGCCAAAATGTTAGTTGGTGACTTTTACAGTTAATGACTTTTTGCAACTTCATGAAATAAGGTCCAACAAACGTTTCACACTCATAGCTTCCCACTAGGATTACCTGTGTCGGGGATGCCATGGAACACACACAAAGACAAGGACAAATAGCACCCAGACCCAGAACAGATATTAAATTCATCATTTAATCGTCTGCCCGGCCGGGAATCGAACCGGACCATATACTACCGGTGAGCCAAACAGGTCGTCAAAGTCCAATGAGTTTATCAGTCTAGTCTTACACTGTTAGATCTCAAAGTTTTTTTTTACATTGGACTAGGCATGCGTTTGACCACAATCTCACCTGATGGGAAGCGACGATGTGGTCGAACGCTTGTCTAGGAAAAACCTATTCACTCTATTTTTGAACAACCCCGAGTTGTACTCTCTAGGTGTCTCACAAGACAAGTATTCTCTCTCATTCCAGACAATGCCTCCACCCCGAAGCGTGCAGCAAGGACCTGCCTCTGCCAGCCTACTACTCCCGCTTCCACGACCTGCGCAAGGAGTACATCCGCGCGTACACTCTGCGGGCGGTGGCGCCGCGAGCGCAGACGCCGCCGCCGCCGCCGCCCCCGGACAACCCTACCACGCTGCAGGACATGTTAAATTGTATCCTTTCGAAAAGAAGTATTAAGAATTGCTGCAGCTTGACAAGAATACGAGAGTAACCGACACAGCTCTTGCTAAAATAATTGCTGAAGTGGCAATGGGCTGGCCATATCTGTAAGAGAACCGACAATCGTTGGGGTTCTAGAGTTGAGACCACGGATCGGAAAATGTAGAGTAGGGCGCCCTGCGGCCAGGTGGCAGGTAGCAAGTGGATCTGCTGGGGGTGGCGGAGAACTCTGGAAGGGATCCCGCGACCCCCGGTCAAGAGGCTGAGGAAAACACCCCAGTGGTTTTGGTGGGTATGCCGCCGCAGGGCGGAGACTCCCACATAACCCCAGCTCCCCCGGGCCAGGGGTATCCATAAAGGATTTCCACTGGGTGACAAAAAAAAAGGTAGCAAGTAGATGCGTAAGGCAAAAGATCGGGCCTTGTGGCGTTCTTTAGGAGAGGCCTATGTCCAACAGTGGACAAATATAAGATACGCTGATAGAAAAACTTATTATAAAGGAACTAAAAAGTACCCACAGCACCTGTTTATTTGTCTTGCCTTTATTGAGCAAATTAGTGAACTTGCTATTTATAAATGAAGGCGTTAACCGCCAATGCTAGTCATTTGAGCCCTAACATAGAATATTAGAATATAAACATTGCTTAAAGTTAGCCACTGCTTAAAATCCAATGTCAACTTGTCGCTGAGATGAAATATCACGTGTGAAAACAAGATAGAGAATTTCGAAAGAAGTAAGGCTGAGAGTCCACCAAAAGTAAATATGTAAAATAACTAGGTAATTTGACATTTAAAACATCGTGAGGAAACCTGCATACGTCTGGAGAAGAAATTCAATAGCGTATGTGAATCTACCAACACGCACTTGGCCAGCGTAGTGGCATACGGCCTAATCACCCTTTGAGGTTAGACCTGTCTCCCAGCAGGCAGTGGGAGGATTAAAGTTAGTAATATCTAAATGTTTGCCATAACCAAAAATAAATAAATTTTCCTATATACTTGTACAGATTTAGGTATAGCTTCATACACAGGTGACAATATCTACGCAGGCGAAGTCAAAGACATGGCCAGCATCATACAGAGGATAATTGCTGACGGTGAGTTTTCTGTTACTTCTATATTATTTTTTATTCTAGAAGTATGAAAGGCTTGCGTTTGAGGAGGACCATTTTACAAAAAAGATGATGAACTTGAGTGTGAATGGATATAGCAGTAGAGGACGACCAAAGAAAGTATGGATGAACTGTGTGAAAGATGATATGAAAAAGAAGGGAGTGAATTCAGATATGACGAGTATTGGAGATGAATGGAAGAAGTGTAAATTCTGTACCGACTCCACGTAGGTGGGTTAAGGGTAGGAAAATGATGATAATTGGCTTGCGTTTGACCGCCATCTTGCCGATGGTGAATAAGGTGTACGATGGAGCACGCTTGCCTAGAAGAAACAGTTTCACTCGAGACGAAGTAGTTGTAGTTGTAGTGGTAGGGCTCTTTTGCAGAGCCCGCCTGGGGAAGTACCACACCTTTGCCAGTTATTCCACCGCCAAGCAGTAATGTGCAAACATATTACTGTGTTTCGGTTGGAAGGGCATTGTTTCCAGTGAAATTACAGGGCAAATAGGAGATTAAACAACGTATATCTCAGGGTGACGAGCGCAGTGCTGTGCCGCGCAGGGTCTTGAATTCTGCGAGTTCAAAATTCTGGGTGGCGCAGACCTGTTATGGGCAAACGTGACGTTTAACATCAGGCGAGCGATTTGCTCGTCTCGTCACTCAATTACATAAAAAAAAAAAAACAATTATATATATGGGGAAACAACCACTCATTAACCTACGTGTTAACGAGTAAATTTACGTTATTATTTTACTTAATTATCATATTCATATCAAATCAGGCTGCTTTTTTAAATCCCTTCTTTTTTCTATTTCAGGTTTCCGGTTAGAACTGCCAGAGACGATCGACTTAGTTTTAGAAACTGGAATTTGGTGAGTATAATAGAAATCAAGTTTCATACGAGTATACAAATTATTTATTAAAAATATCAATGGGTTTTATAAAACTTAATGTTAATGGGCTTAATATCAAAACGCCATAGTAAGCAATACGTCTGAATCTTAAATTTTCTGAACATTACCCCTTCCCTTGAACGTAGTCCCGTATCCGCGCCTGATTTTGTTAATTTGTCAAGAAAACCTATTCAAATAAAACGCCTGAAATAAAAGAGCATCACACCAGTTGCTTTTCTAATTTTATTAGGCGCTTACTGGCCATATTACTCAAGAGACATTCCCAGTTGTCGACCTATCTTTGTCCCCAAGGACACAGCCAAGGGGACAATCGGGAATAACCGACCACCGATGTTAAGTAAAGATACGGTCGGTCAGTCTTCTGATGGGTGACCGCGGGCAGCATATAAAATATCTGTAAAATATATGTAAGCGACGATTATTACAACAATCACCAAGCCAGGGAGACGCTTTTCAGGCTGCCTTAAATCTGACGCCAGGCACTAAGCCAAAAGCGAGACATGATCAGAGAACAGTAAAGATCGTAAAAGCCAAGTGCGGCTTATTATTTATCTGATCATTGCATCAGCAGGCTGATAGTCTGCAACTCGATATTATTATCTAAATACCTACATTTTTTATCTAAGTACATTATAATTATGATGACAGAGACCCGGCTCTGATGACTTGGTCTTTCTTTCTTTTGTTTTTTAAACACCCACGTAAAAATGGCACTAACTCTCTCTCGAGAGAAGCTGCTGTAACACTCTACCAACCAACAAGGCGCTTAGCGAATAACGGCAGATTTTAGAACAGAAAAAAATTAAATTTTGATAAATTTTTTTTCTTTGACAGCTCTAAAATTATAACCATCCTTCTCAAGCATATGAAAATTTACTGTTATCACCTTAGATAACCTTAGCTCAAACGTCAAGAAGCCCTACTACCACCCTTATACTGTCGAAATCCTCTGAACACGTACAAAACGTTTCTGATTCCTACGGCCAGGGAATAAAACAGACTGCGGCTTCCTTTTCCTGAGAGCTATAAATCTTGGTCTTTTCAAGATCAGAGTGAATAGGCATCTTTGAAGTCTGCGTGCTTCATGTTCAGGACATCGTCGCTTACAAATAGAGGAGTTGGTGGGCAATCGTAGAATTATTAGCTAGTACTTTGTGTTTAGTTCAGAAAGCGGCAAAACAGAGGGGCCATTTAGTTCAATTTCTGACCATTGGACTATCGGATACCGGTACAAGGTGTCTCGGATTAAATCATTATCAATTAATCAGCCAAATGATTCGACTGTCTCTTATCTAACAGGACAGATTAATAAGGTACACGTGATTATTGATTGCGATAGTCTTATCAATGTCCAGTAGTCGGTATCGGATTGTTTTGCAATGATTTATTTATTCATAAACGAGGTCGAGATTTTGACTGAGGCCTATTTTTGACCGAGCGAAACGAAGTCTAAAGGCTCGCACACACCGCACCGCACCGTAACGCATAACAAAAATCCTCCTGCATCACTTTCGTACATTTTATATGAACTATCGCACACAACAGGCGGGCCGAGCCCAAGAATTTGTATTAAGCCACTGCGCCTCGCTGCAGCCCGTCCTAATGTGCGCGAACCTTAACGGAACAAATCCGCATTGTATTGTATGTTTGTCCGATCATAACTTAAGTATGACTTAATACTTAATATAACTAATACACTTCAAATACATAATACACTTCATATACTTAATATATGACTATAACAATAACTTAATCTTTCTGATAACTAATTTGCTAGTCATAATTAATTACTATTGAAGTACTTATGTACTAGTAGCTAGCGCCGAACTGAGACTTTGAGTTCTATATTCTCACAACTCACCTAACAATTTTGCTCGTACATAGTAAAATGTTGTATGGAAAAGAACTAATTGTCTGCGAAATTTCAGCAAGATCGGATCAACTATATTCAAGTTATTGTCTTAAAAATACACAAACTAACAAATTAAAATACAAATACATACTAATTAAACGAATGCTAATTTGTCCCATAAGACTTTTGGCATCTCGCTGCGCTCAATTTAAAAAGTTCCTTCAAGGAACCAACCCATAGGAAAAGGCACATTCTGAAATGCACTCCTAACTTTTTTCAAATACACACTTAGACACGTGTTCACAACATGCCACGCACACGACCATTCAAGATACTAATGGCAAGAAAAATATGTTTTTGTAGTTATATTTTATTGTAATAGGCCAAAAGGCCATGCCAGATTAAATACAATTTTACAACCTTTTATTTAACTTGCAATGTTTGTATGTATGTATGTTCGGGTTTTTTAAGTGCTTTTTGCATAATGTCTCCAACCCATCGGAAACTTCTGAGTACCTATTTCTGATGAACATACGAAAAAGATGCATATAGCAAAATCCTAACTACAAATAATTTTATAAAAAAACTAGCCACCTGCCCCGGCTTCGCACGAGTATGAAATAGTCTGTGTTACTCGCTTATAATGTAGCTTTATATTTGTGAAAGGCTTTTTAAAATCGGTCCAGTAGTTTTTGAGTTTATTCATTACAAACAAACAAAAATACAAATCTTTCCTCCTCTATAATATTAGTATTTTAGTATACAAGTGTAGATAAATAAAACCATTACAGTTTTTGTTATAAGCTTGAGTTTATTTTTTGTTCTTTTGTGGTATTCACTCACCCAAAATAACAAACATGAATCAATTACTAAAATAAGATTCGTTTTTACACCTAATACGATATCATCTCTACTTACGACAAAATCAAACTAAAAAAGCTTTAGTATTAAACTAGCTTCTGCCCTCGACTTCGCCCGCTTAGCCTAATAGTTAACAAAATAATATTACTTATTACCCCAACCCAGAAATCGTCCGAAAAACAGCTGTTCCATACATTTTGTCGAGTGTCATTGACATTTTTCCATGGAACAGCTGATTTATTTTCTCGATTTCTGAGTTGGTCCTTTAGTAAAAGTTGTTCATAATGATGAGTACTATGAGCCTTTTTTGGCTTAGAATACTCTTTTTTTTTTAAGTATAATTCCTCATTTGACCGCCAACTCGCCTGTTGGTAAGCGACGATGTGGTCGAAGATGGAGCACGCAGATTTAGAAGATACCTGTTCACTCTGACCTTAAAAGTCCAAGATTATATCTCTCAGGGAACAAGGAAGCCGGAAGTCTGTTCCATTCCCGGGCTGTACGGATTAGGAACGTGGACTCGAACCGTTTTGTACGTATCCAGGGGAAATCGACAGACTCTTTCTTAATAACCCTGTAGGTATAGATATAAATACCTAAGTATTTACTGCGATTACTGTCCACTTACAAAACAACTTAGTCGTCCTAAGGGTCAAGTCTCGGACGGAGTCATGTCCTATATAACATTGTAACATTGTGATAAAGTCAAAGGAAATCTTTTATTGATATCTTTACTATAATAATACTAGCGGCCTGTCCAGGCTTCGCACGGGTAGACACTATAAATTGAGATGTGAGCTATCCTATCTGTTAAGTTAGATCGAACTGCACACGGTGTGCAAATTTGATTGAAATCGGTTAAGTAGTTTAGGAGTCTATAGCGGACAAACAACGTGACACGTAATTTATATATACATACTAGCTGACTCGACAGACGTTGTCCTGTCAAAAGCCATTGCGTCAATTCTATGTCAAATATTGCGTAACTATAGCAACCGTAGTATGTTGATGCTAACTTGTCAATTTATAGTAAAAATTATCAGTATATATATAATTTGCAATAAATTAAAATTGCGACTATAATTTGAGATTTATCCTATCTCTCAAGTTGGATCGAACTGCACATGGTGTGCGAATTTTATTATAATCGGTTAAGTGGTTTAGGAGTCCATTGATGACAAACATTGTGACACGAGATTTATATATATTAAGACTAGCTGACTCGACAGACGTTGTCCTGTCAAAAGCCATTGCGTATATTCTATGTCAAATGTCAAAATATAGGAACTCTTTGTTCTATCCTCTACTCTCATGCTATTGCGTAACTATAGCAACCGTAGTATGTTGATGCTAACTTGTCAATTTATAGTAAAAATTATCAGTATATATATAATTTGCAATAAATTAAAATTGCGACTATAATTTGAGATTTAAACTATCCTATCTCTCAAGTTGGATCGAACTGCACATGGTGTGCGAATTTTATTATAATCGGTTAAGTGGTTTAGGAGTCCATTGAGGACAAACATTGTGACACGAGATTTATATATATTAAGACTAGCTGACTCGACAGACGTTGTCCTGTCAAAAGCCATTGCGTAACTATAGCAACCGTAGTATGTTGATGCTAACTTGTCAATTTATAGTAAAAATTATCAGTATATATATAATTTGCAATAAATTAAAATTGCGACTATAATTTGAGATTTAAACTATCCTATCTCTCAAGTTGGATCGAACTGCACATGGTGTGCGAATTTTATTATAATCGGTTAAGTGGTTTAGGAGTCCATTGAGGACAAACATTGTGACACGAGATTTATATATATTAAGATATGTATTAAGACATATATTTATATAGCAGTTCGATCTAACTTAATAGATAGGATAGCTCACATCTCAATTTATAGTAAACTAGCTGACCCTTGCCCACTTCGTTGGGCATAATGTTAATTAAACCCGAAGCCATCGCGCGCCGTCCGGACCGTTTTTTCTCCGATTCACTTTGCAAAACGGACTACCACGTAAAAGCCTTTTTATTTTTCGGTTTTTTATATAACCTGTGACACTCAGCAATAATGTGGCTTTCTATTGGTGAAAGAATTTTTAAAATCGGTTCAGTAGATCCCGAGATTACCCCTTACAATTTAACAAATATACAAACACACAAACTTTACTTCTTTATAATATAGTATAGAAAAACATGAAAAATTAGAAAATTTAAAAATACTTAAACCATATAGCGCTTTGGACAATGTAAACCTTTTTAATGTAACTTTTGACATTTGACATAGAATTGACGCAATGGCTTTTTTTACCAATTCGAATCAAATAGTCATCGTTAAGCAACGTCTGTCGAGTCAGTATGTATAATTTTATAAGTAACTGAGAAGATACATTATCCCGAGTGACCGAGGCAGGTGGCATAACAAGAGAAAGGATCACCCAGCAGTGGGAGAAAACTGCGGATGATGATGATGATGCATTCCTCATTCTTTGCTGATTCATTAAACCGTAACTGATAAAGGTCAAAGGGCAAAAATCTCCATAACTTTTCTCAATTTTATTTTGGGCCAATTCTTTGATGAACTTGAATCCGCCACCTTTTTAAAAGTACGTAAATACAGGTTTTTGACAATTAGAGAAATATATAGGAATAGGCACTATGTTAAGACTGACTAAGTGCTAGAACTAGATTTGCTTAGGTACATTGTTTAAAAATTTAAATGGATTACTTACAGTAAAATAAATCAGTTTGTTACAAGTATCTCTTAGTTATTTATATTTAATAAGCCAGATGTCTCCAAATCTCATTGACAAAAGCTTCACCTAGCCCTTAACCAGATGTCAAACGCAAAAAGTCACAGTCCAACCAAATCTCACAATTCAAATCAAAACAACCAAGCATTGTTCCTCGGTGTCGACTGCGCCGGCGCACGTCACACACGTCATTTTACTACTCCCCGCGCATTCCGCCGTCTCAACCTAACCGAGGTGGACGTCTCAGCCGTTCAGGAAACCTTATCTTGCATTTTATGTTTTTTCGTGGTGGTGTAATAAAAAAGCGATAAGCCGTCCGGGACTGGCAAGTGTTTGAGTTGATAAGTGTTTCAGGACTCTTGGGTTCGTTTATCGGTCTTCGGCAGCAACTTCAAGATAAGGAGGTGAGGTACGATAGCTTATGATAATTAGTTTATGCGGGGATGACGATAACTTGGTCGGCTGTTTCTAATTCTAGAATTATTGCTACCCTTTGTTTTTCCTCATTTTATCTATAAAAACTGACATGAGAGAATTTTATGTTACTTTCAATTCACCACGGCATTTACTGTAAGAATTAAGTCGAAAATAATTCTTGTTACAACGCACTTACTGTAAATTCGACTTTAGGTAGGTAGGTATTCACCACGGCATGTACAGTACTGTGTAAACTGACCTGCGAGAATTCTTGCTATTCTAAACTTTACCATGGCACTTACTTTAAAAGTTGCCCTGACAGAATACTTGTTACTTCTAATTTCACCGTGGAACTTACTGTAAAAATAACTAGAGAAAAATCCTTGATATTCTTGATTTTACCACGTCATTAACAAAAAATGACTTGACAGAAATCTTGTTCCAACATCACTACTGTATAATTTGACTTGACAATACTTTAAGTCTTGCAATTATCTCTGATTCAAAAACCTTGGTGCTAAGACTAGGGCCAGCCCAGCTACGTTATTACTAGCAAACGTGCCTAATCTTAAACCGCAGTCATGGCTTCTACTCAGGTAAAATTGCGTTGCTAACAAGCGTTGGCGTAAGTTGCGGCAAGTTTTTAGAAAAGGGAACTTTAAGTATGCCTACGCGCTAGTTGATCGATGATCGATAGATTAGGCGAAGTCGATCATCCGTTATTGTTACCATAGCAACAAAGAATGATCAACTTCGACTGCCTTAGCCAAGTTGCAATTCAATTATCGAAACGCTGTAGAAAACTATGACATTGTATGGGAATGACATCTCTGTCATCTTAATATATATAAATTACGTGTCACGTTGTTTGTCCGCTATAGACTCCTAAACTACTTAACCGATTTCAATCAAATTTGCACACCGGGTGCAGTTTGATCTAACTTAGGAGATAGGATAGCTCACATCTCAATTTATAGTAAAAAAACATGAAAAATTAGAAAATTTAAAAATACTTAAACCATAATTTAACTTTAGCGCTTTGGACAATGTAAACTTTTTTAATGTAACTTTTGACATTTGACATAGAATTGACGCAATGGCTTTTTTTACCAATTCGAATTAAATAGTCATCGTTAAGACAGGACAACGTCTGTCGAGTCAGCTAGTAGAATATAAAATCTATAAATAGATTATAGAAATGTTATTCTTATGCATTTTCTAGTTTTCTATAGCGTTTCGATAATAGAATAGCAATTTGGCTAGGAAGGCATTCAATCGGCTGTCAATCGATAAGTGTGTAGGCACCCTAACAGATTTTACAGCCCTTTTTAGGGTATCGTTCCTCCTTCGGTTAAGAACCCTTATGGCGAGACTCGTCCGTCCGTCCGTCTGCATGTCACAGCCAGTTATTTCCTACAAACAAAATTCCATCAAACGCAATTCCTTTTGAAATCAACTCTTGTGATAGTCTGTTTAGGACGCTCGAACGGAAAGGTTTCCAAGCAATTCAAAACATTTCAAGCGATTCCCCGCCACCTTACCAAGTGTAAACAACTGCGATTCATTTATACCGTCCTTTGCGACTTGTTCTTCCTTTGCAATGTTCATAGCAGGATCAGGCACAAGATTCTTACTCCTTATATTTGCGTGGAAGAGATCGCTCTCAGCGATAAGGCCGCTAGTTGTTGCACTAGTTTTAGCTTTTTGAAGTGAAAACTTATTTAGCGGCGTTGTACACTTTTTTGGAATGGGTAAAAAATGTTAAACTCGCGACAGGGTCACGTGACCTGATCGAAAATTCGTAAGACGGATGGAGAGTAGACAGCTAGTATCCCCCTCTCTTTCTACGGCGCGGCGAAAATGTATGCCTGCGCCGGCTGTTTCGTTTAGGCGGCGCAGGGCGCTTGCGCGAATGTTCTAATTTGACAGTTATAGTGTTGTGACCTAGTGATTATAGTGGACACGATATCGATTCATTTTTCTATTAAAATAATTAAAGCAATTCGTGCAAAATTATTCCCTAACCATTCCAAAATATCCAAAACGCACAACGTTAATACTTAAGTTTTCACTTCTGCCAGCACTCCCGCAGTGCAACCCGTCGTTTTTTTTCTTCTTTTTCAATTATAGGCTTGCGTTTGACTGCCATCTCGCCTGATGGTAAGCAGTGATGTGGTCTACGGTGGACCCATCATACCCTGTACAGTACACTGTACAAGTATGGTATATAGAGGGTTATACAGAAAGAATATGCTAAGCTGAAACCACCCCTGCATTTTCGAATCCAGGGTTGGTCCTGTAGTCCAAGTTGTTCATAATGAATACTACGAGCTTTTTGCGGCTTAGCATACCCTTTCCTTAAAGCCCTGTATACTGTAAAGGTATAGGTAAATAGAAAAGGAAATAGACATAGTTACTTATTAGCGTGATAGAAGTCGAGTGTTTGAAATCTGACTCCAGTGGAATCAAATTAATTGCCAGCTAGGTTTCTCAGTACTGTGCTGCGTAATTTCATGATTTCGCATGCTCGTTGATTGTTGAAAGGTTGATACTAGAAAACAACATGTTTTGCTTATTCGATTAAACCACGATATGCTAAAGTAAACATATTTTTAAGCAATCTTTTAACCGACTTCAAAGAAGGAGGAGATTATCAATTCGTCTGTATGTTTTTTTTTTATGTTTGTTACCTTATAACTTTTGACTGGGTGAATCGATTTTGATGATTCTTTTTTTATTAGAAAGCTGACGCTTCCCATTTGGTCCCATTTTAATTTAGTCCAGTTCTGATAATGGTATCCATGAGAAAACCATATAAGTCTTAAATTTGCATTAAGTACGTGCGCGACAAATAGATGAATAACTCAATAGTCGGTCTTTTGAAGTCGGTTTTTGTTTTTTGTTTTGTAAAAATAATGTTCTTGTTTAAACTAGCTGATGCTCGGGATGTCGTGTCCGGTGTCTTGTAGTTTTGGGTTATACGGGAAAGGAATAATAATAAAAGAAGTTTTAAGGAAAGGCACTGCACTTGCAGAGGACCGCCAAGCCTGAAAGTTTCTCTACCGACAAGAGCAGCGCTCTTAAATGTTGAATGAAGGAATAAAGAAAGGGTATACTAAGCCGAAAAGGGCTCATAGTACTCATCATTGTGAACAAATTTTATAATGGGACCAACCCTAAAATTGAGGGAAAAATATCTGATGTTCCGAAGTTCCATACATTTTTGTACATTTTTCTATGGAACAGCTGATTTAGAATAAATGTAGATTGACAAATGTCACTGAAATACTAAAATGAAGTGCGTGTCATTTAACTTGCGCAATGCAAAAATGAAGTGCGCAGCAAATGAACGTATTTTTTCTTTGGCGTAGCATAAACGAATGCCACTTAACTTAGTTATAAGTTTTTTTTTAAAGCTATTTTATAATGCATTGTTATCGGAGTTACACACGTTCAGCTCAATCGGACATCGGGAAGTGGTCCAAAATTACAAGAATCCACCCGAACAAACTTAGTTAATATACAAATTATGTATAAACATACGTTGCAAGTTAAATACGAGTAAAAGCTTTTTAAAAGGTAAGTTTAAGCCGCGTTTATAAGTACCTAAGGCCCTCGCAGTATCATATTTGACTTCAGTGGAACTTATCACCTCTCGTCATAGACATTTCGGAGAAGCTTCGTGGTACGTGGGGTTCTTCGAAATGCTGAGGTGTGCGGTAACGTATCGGTACTTAGCAGTGGCGGATCCAGGATTTTGTTAGGGGCTTGACTTAGTAGAGGTAAACCATAGGTAAACGATAGGTTGGTATAGGTACTATAGAATCCATAGTATAGATTTTTCAAGAATTGACCCATATTTTTAAAAAGCCTGGAAGAGATCGCTCTTAGCGATAAGGTCGCCAGTTGTCGCACTAGTTTTAAGTGCTATAATCCTTTTGTTTGTAATTTATGGTGTGAACAATAAAGAGTTTTCTATCTATTTTTGGAGGGACTTGTGACTCTTAGCCCTTTCCCTGGATCTGCTACTGGTCTTAGTATCTCCGATGATACAAAGTCTGAAGTTTTTACAACTAATCTAAATCAATTATTATATCCTAAGTCCTAAATACGAATGTCCTAAGTACAAAATACACCTGCAAGCAAAGCATAGATTGTTCAAAAATAACTATAGTTTTATCCATACTTTCAATCAGATATGATTCAGCGCCATTGTTTATAAAACCCATAAGTATCATTTCATCAAAAAAACAAAATTTTCGATCTTAATTCAATATTTCATCAACATCGTGTGTTTTGGCCAATATTTCGTTTGTGCTGTAAACAAGACCGATTTTCTTATATTTTATCAGTTTAATTGATACCTAAATGTGTGATAATATTAACTAGTTAGCAACTGTAAATAGCAATGAGTTCTGTAGCGTACGAAAATTAGGCTCTTATCTATACTCGTACCTACAGGCGGGCGGCGCCGGTGGCCTGGAACCAACGTGTCTCGAACTCAACATTTTTGTGAAAATGCCCCGCGGTTGCGAAGTTACGGCAATGGCTACATTTAAAAAAAAATTGGTAAAAAAACTAAAAAACACTAATTGTCATCGGTCTTTGACAGGTGTGCAAAGTTTGAATTAAATCTGATCGTTCAAAGTAGGGCAAAATCGAGTCCAAAAGGGTCGGCTACAAACATACAGGTGAAACTAATAAAAGCATGTTAAAAACCATGGGTAATTGGTTCTACCATCTATCTTCTATCTATATATATAAAAATGAAACCCGTTTTCCTTGGTCACGGCCTCACGCGTGAATGGCTGGACCGATTTCACTAATTCTTTTTTTGTTGTATTTGTTATTATTAAGAGAAGGTTCTTACAGAAAAAAATGCTAAGAAAATCTCTCAGAAATATTGAAAAACCCTAAAAACAGCCCTTTTATTTTTCCCATACAAACGTTTTCTAACTAAAACGAGCTTTATTGCTATTGTATAAAGTTCATATTGAATTGCAAGCACTCACTGTTGTTTAAGCAATGTAGGTATGTTCCTAACGTCCAAGAGTCAATTTGCACTTTATTACCTCTGTACAAAGTTCAAATTCAATCATATCTATCAAAACAGTGTGCGTTTTATACTGATAATTTTTACTATAAATTGACAAGTTAGCATCAACAAACTACGGTTGCTATAGTTACGCAATAGCATGAGAATAGAGGTTATAACAAAGAGTTCCTATAATTATTCTCAACACCTTTGGTCACGCCATCACGCGTGAACGACTGGACCGATTTCAATTTACTCTACGTTTATCCCAAAGTCTACCCGTGCGAAGCCGGGACGGGCCGCTAGTGCTATCTAATCTTCTGCTTCTTTTTTCTCTTATTTAAGAATTGGCTACATTGTGGACATAGTTGTCAAAAACATTTGGTTAAATTAATCGCTCTGCAAAGACGGCCTCGGTGAACTTTGGTCTTGGTTTATTTTTATATCAATGATACCTAATAATAAAATGAGAAGATTGTTACAATTATTCGTTGCGATGCTATTTTTTTCTGTAGAACTCGTTTAAGTACCTAATTATGCCAATTATGCCAATGTTGATACAAAAATAAAATTGTTGTTGAATTAATTATCAAATTATGACTTAAGACCTATTTACTTAGTTAAAATAACTTTTTAAAAATTAAGATTTGCTTAAATTATCACATGGAATTTTTAGATTAGACAAAAAATAACAAACAACAAATGTATAATGCTAAATTTTGTAGATGTATCGAGCTTATCTCACAGTAATTATGTTTGTGTCGTCATAAAATGGCTGACCTCCTTTGACTGTTATCTTTTTAATATTTGCAATCATCAATAACTTTTAAAGCCGGCTGTACACATGGGGCCAAGGTGTTGGGCCAACGTGTTGGGCAAAAATGATGGATAACCAAGATTGCTGTTCACACATTGGCTTACTGATCATTCTGCATTGGCGCTTCAAAGATGGACGTAGAAGTTCTTGCAGCCGCGGCAATTTATTTATACAGTGCGTTTAATTATTACGTACAATGTGCACCAAAGTAGAGTGACTAAAAAGAAATGGCGCAAAAGAAGGTGGTGGATGGTGACTATTCATCGGAATAGAATGAGTTAAATGTGTTATTAGTCATTATTGATAATATTGATATACAGGCTGATAATAATTTAACTTAATTATCATGGGAACTTAAATTTCACTCACGCGCAACGATACTGTCTCCGCTGACGAGTAACAACGAACTGAACAAGACACCAACGTGTGAACGCTGTTTGCGGAGCGCGCCAAGATCCTTTGATGTGTGCACAAAAAACCGACACTATTCGGATGGCCTGCCAATGTTGGCGCCAACTAGACCAATTAAGCCAACATACCGCCAGGTAGCTCTCTACACGTTGGCCCAACACGTTGGTCCAACACCTTGGCCCCATGTGTACAGCCGGCTTAAGATCCAAATTAATCGAGGCTTCTGCCATAAAAAAAGAAAAAATAAGATTTTGACATTTGATTTTTTTATCCTGGACTTTTATTTGTAGTTAAAAATGGCTATTAACTAAAGACTATTAATATTGTTAGGCACTGGACGAGTGATTATGTAGCTTTATTGCAAAGTAATAAGTGAACCAAAGGCTATCAGTAGCCGATATTAATTTATGCGGCAGTCATTCTTAGTTCCACTTAGTTACAAATACTTCGAGAACATTTTGGAAATATGATGAATTATTATAAAAGGTTGTATACATTTAACTTGCAATGTATGTACTCGTAACTATGTTTGTTCGGGTGGAATCTTGCAACTCAATTTTGAACCACTTCCCGATGTCCGATTGCGCTGAAATTTGGTATAGGTACGTGTGTAGCTCAGATTTTATTTTCATCAAGATACAAATCTGCGCCAGAGTTTCTCGTGTCATTTAATTTGGTTCAAAGAAGTAAACCTACAGCTTTATTTAAAAGCCTGCTTCCTCGCAACTAATATTTTACAATATGAAACCTAAGACCAACCAACCTTGAACCGCTACACGACTCGATGGCACGCCGAATTAGAAGCTTAGACTGAAGCAGCCATTTACGATATTTGTGACACTTGAAATCACAAGGATATTGTGCGGAAGTTACTAGGTATGACTGTCTGTACACGTCTTTGTTTCTTACCTTCTCATGTAAGTGCTCTTCATGAAAGCATCAAAATAATCTGAAAAGTTACCTAAATATAACAAAACATATGAAAAAAGTTGAAAATAATGTCTTTAAATCCAGAATAAATAAGTGAGGCAGTCTCGTCTTGATGACCCTAGATCACATAATTGAAATCAAATTAAAACTATTTTTTCTATCGTCTAATATTGCTTAATAATCGGAATTACACAGGTATACATATTGCTCAATGTGACATCGGAAAGTGCCTCAAAATTCAGTTGCAAAATTTGACCCACACTAACAAGCAAGCAAGAATATAAAAGCTTGTAAAAAAACTTAAAAGCAGCAAATACATATATAACCCGGTCACAATATCTGTGCACCTCGCTGGAATGCGTATAGCCTTAATATAGTCGAATATATCGAATAGTCGTGATAGGGGAAGCGGGAGAGGCTCCCGCCTCCCCTGTCACCTCTCCGCGCACTCCCCGGTGCGACAGTGCGACTATATAGGGCTATACGCATTCCAGCGAGGTGCACAGATATTGTGACCGGGTTGTATGTAGACTAGCTGACTCGACAGACATTGTCCTGTCAAAAGCCATTGCGTCAATTCTATGTCAAATGTCAAAAGTTACATTAAAAAAGTTTACATTGTCCAAAGCGCTAAAGTTAAATTATGGTTTAAGTATTTTTAAATTTTCTAATTTTTCATGTTTTTTTACTATAAATTGAGATGTGAGCTATCCTATCTCCTAAGTTAGATCGAACTGCACCCGGTGTGCAAATTTGATTGAAATCGGTTAAGTAGGTAGTTTAGGAGTCTATTTATAGCGGACAAACAACGTGACACGTAAATTATATATATTATGAAGATATGAGTACCTAAGTAATTACTAATTAGTCAATAAATAATTGTTGAAGTCAAGTTTGCAAAACAATAATTATGCTTCGATTAACAAATTTCATTTAACCTTTGCGCATTACAAAAATCAAAGTCAGCATTACTAAGTTAAGCAATATTTGTTAGTAATGTTCAAGCTACGAGTAAGTAGGGAATTGTAACTTGACACTCGCGATCGAATATTCCATTGCGGATTCATCATATGTCCCGGATTCGATTCCCGGCCGGGCAGATGTTTGAATGATGAATTTAAATATCTGCTCTGGGTCTGGGTGTTAGTTGTCCTTGTCTTTGGTGTTCCATGGCACCGACACAAGATATCCTAGTGGAGCTATGAGTGTGAAACGTTTTATATATAAAAAAAATGTGAGCCGTCACGGGACGCGTGGCAGATGTGAAACATCGACATTATTTTGAAAGTAATATGCAGAACACAAAACCGTTCGAAAATTGAAACTCAATTAGGTACGCGCGTCGTCATTTATTTATTTGCTTGAATACTGCACGCCGTGGCGACGCGTCGCCACGGCATGCGTCGCCACGCCAGAAATCGGTTTTACGTGCGCCAATAGATGTTTCACATCAAAAAATTGGTTGTCTGTAAAGTCGGTTTACGGACGATAGTTTAACGTAACAACGTCATAACAAAACATTGATGAAATGATTGCATACTTTTCTCGCTCCGATCGTAACGTTACAATAGGCACAAGTTTGAAGGCTTTTTAAGACATCTAAATTTTCTAAAACTATTGGCATCCTTGTCTAATGGCTTGCAATGATAAAGACAGATATATTTTTAGTTGGTTTAGATCTGTCTTAAAAAGCCTTCAAACTTGGGCCCAATAAGCGTAACGGGACACTTTTTGGTGCGTGCAGCCGGCGGCGTTCATCGATTTATTAGACGTTGTCACGTCAAAATATAAAAGGTACGACTGACCATACATACCTACCTCTGGTGGTGTGATAGGTATTTTTAATTAGAACTATTCCCCTAGAAATAAGTGTTTATCATCATCATTTTCATAAACAAACAAGTGTAGGTATTTTGACAAAACATTGACACATTTATTTCTCCTTTTACAACGCGTTGCGGAAGAAACAGTCAACAGAATTACTTCATTGCCATGCAGTTGACAGATACGTGGTCCAGTATAAGTTAGTCCTTTTCTTGCTTAGTGTGTAAAATAGACAGGGCTCAAGTTATATTGGACAATAAATGAACTAACGCATGGTATATTTACGAGGTGACACATCTGGACACCATCCCTGCTAAACCGATGAATTCGAGTCGCATTGTATCACGGATCGTTTAAGCCATGTGTCCTTTTATTTCGTTTTGTTATTATTTATTTATTTATTATTTATTTATTTATTCAATTCACAACAAAAACTTACAGTCTAAGACCAAAACGTTTTGCGCCAAACTTAAGAATAATAATAATAAGAATAACTAAGAAGAAGAAGAATACTTTGTTGAATTTTGCGCACAATATTTTCTTTATTGACTTGCAGAAATAGTAATGGTTTAGATTTTTCGTAGTCTCGTGTTGTTTTAGGTACCTAATTACTTTTTTTTTTTCGATCTCTGAAATTTTGCATACACGTTGCCAGGGGTTGGTACAGAAAAGAACATAGCTCGATTCCGAGTTTCAAACCTACAAGACTGAAAGTTGAGTACTGGCTGAGTAGCCTCGCACTGGGAATGAAGTTAAAGGCATCACCGGTTAGTTTAATAAATAAACCTAGTGATCCATACGATTTTACGATATTTTTTATGATGTTGATGAAAAATAGCCTTATCGTTTCCAGTCTACATATATAATAATATAGAATGGTTTAAAAAACTAAAAAACACGCATTGTCATCGCTCTTTGACAAACGCGGCACGTAGCAGAATATGTACCAGTAGCCGTGGGGAACCACAGCTTAGCCAGCAGTAGTCACAGAATTCGCGTACCGAGTCACAGCTTAGCTAACAGTAATGATAGAAATCGCGTTCGGAGCAAAAACACAATTTTTTAGCTTCATATAATTATTTTAATTTATTTATAAGTATGTTTTTTTATTTTTTTGTATAATAATTCATTGTCATCGATCCTCGATATATCTACAAAGTTTGAACGAAATCCGGCCGTTTAAAGTGAGTCAAAATCGCGCCCAAAGGAGTCGGTTACAAACATACAGGTGAAGCTAATATAAGCGTGTTAAAAATGTTACGTTAGTTTGTGTACGCTTCAAAAACTCAAGTTCTGCACCGATCGAGCTGAAATTTTAGCATGATACTCGTATATAATACGCATCAAGGATTGTTTTTATCAAATTTTTATTATCCACAGCGAAGCGTGGCAGGGAACAGCAGTATATTAAGGAAACCGGTCGGAAGGTACCTAATAAAGTGAAGTCGCTTTGCTTATTCAAACTTGGCAGTGTCATTCCCGTTTTTGCAGGATGCTTCTTATTAGGTTTATTATTACTTTCTCATCAAATATTATTTTATTTAATAAGAAGTTTTTCAAAATTTTCTATAATTTTCTTAAATGCCGTAGCTATTGTTTACAGATATTGCAATCTATATTTAAATGCGCAATTATAAAAAAACAATTAGAAATAAAAAAACAGAAAAATAAAAATAATATTAATTCTAAGCAACTTCCTTATCACATAATACAAACTTACTCGTAGTTGCGCCTCACGGTATAACCGTTTATCCTACAGTCTATGAAACAGCTGTTTTTTTCTCGATTTCAGGGTTGGTCCCTTAATATTTTTTTTTCGTAACGTTGAGCCTTTTTTGGCTTAGCAAACCCTTTCCTTCATCCCGGTATATTTTTTTTAAATTTGTTTTTGTGATCGTTTATCACAAGGATCATAAACGGTAGCAATTCAACAGCTAAGTCGTTATTTTCCTCGATTACGTTACCTATTTCAGGGAAAAATGGCACAAGGGAGAGGAGGCCTATACCCAACAGTGGGTCGATACAGGCTGACGATGATGATGACGTTACCTATTTAAAAAGATAAATAACCGCAGAGTTCAATGCAACTTGAAAACTTGAAGGCCAATAATGTCATTTGTTTCCGACCTACACGTCCTCCACGCTTGTTTGAGAATGTTATTCTAAATTAATGGTGTTGTGGAAGTTTTAAATGCAATGTAGGCACTTAAAAGAATAATAGAATACAAAATACATATACTCGTATAAATAAAATAATAGTAAGAGGAAAAAATTATACATTAATCAATACATGTTTAAAAAACATTCTAAATACTTTTTTATGCGTCAATATGTGCGTGTAGTATACGTACACGGGCAGTAGGGTAGTTTTTTTGGCTTAACCTGCATCTAAGGACTCTATCTGCCTTTCTACTTGATCTGAGTGCGCACAAGCTAAATTACATTTGTCAATGTTAGCACCGTTTATTATAGTATTATTAAATTATTTATTAGTAAAGCGGGTGATGTGTGGCTGTACATGTACTTGGAAGGTGTGGACGTCGTTTCGTTTTTGTCAATATCAAAATAACTGGTGTGAACAATCCCAGCGAATATACCTAAGTGTGGGTAAGTACGTGTGGGGACGGACGAAGAATCAAAACACCAGCTAAGTCACAATGCTTGTTACAGCTTCATTCTTCATTAATTTGAAGACATAGCCACTATGATTTAGTCTGTGGAATAACTTGCATTGTTATAATGTTCTGAGCTCTTAGCTCGAGACTAAAGTGAATTTCGTTGACGTCTCGTCTCGCTTTTATTGGTGATAGAGCCGGATGAAAGCCAGGGCGATCGAGTTTAGCGCTTAAAAATACGTGTCTGTCTCTTTCTTATGTATGGGCTATCCCTTCATAAAGATACCTTAAAATCATGTATACAACGTAATTAATGTTATCTTTTTATCAAGCAATCACCATTTGTAATTATTCTTGTAACTCAGTAGGCTTATCCTTTCTCTAAGTAATCTACAAGACAATCAATAAAATAAATATTTTTATCACACCGGTAGTAGACAAAAAAATAATAGTATTATCTTAGAACTATTATTATGTTCTGTGGCATAGCCTTAAGTAACACGATAATGCGTACTAGATATGATTTATTCTGTGATAATACCTTGTTACCAAGACTTTGTAATTACTACGAGAAATTTCGCTGGTTTCCGATAATCTACTTCGATTTGCGTTGAAAAAAGTTATGAAATATGCTGAAAAATATAAATCAAAGCGAAGATGTTAAGTCGCTATTGATTAATTTGTCATATACGGGACGGGACATGTAAACAACGCGTGAGCATAGCGAGCGCATAATTTTTACGGTTTTTCCACGTTTTTTAGGCATGTCAGAAAAAAGTTTCATGCTCTTCTTTTTTAATATGTATAACATCTAAGACGTACCTGCTTATGTAATTGATTTGTTCCCCCCATTTGTTCTTATGATGCGTCTTCCTTGTCTGTCATTAGCTCAGATCAAGTAGAAAGGCATAGGGTAGTTTCTGGCTTCACCTGGATCTTAGGCGGGACTCTATCTGCCTTTCTACTTGATCTGAGGTCATTAGATAAACATTTGCGTATATTTACACGTATACCCAGAGTGACAGAAAATAAGCACCGACAGAGAAAATAAAGTTATATACATTTTCGCCCAGAAAATAACAATAAAACGAACTTGGACACATCAATACAGAGTTCTCTTTAGTTTTTGACGTGACAACTGACGTCTAATAAATCGATGAACGCCGGCTGCACGCACGAAAAAGTGTCCCGTTACGCTCATTGTAACGTTACGATCGGAACGAGAAAAGCATGCAATCATTTCATCAATGTTTTGTTATGACGTTGTCACGTTGAACTATCGTCCGTAAACCGACTTTACAGACAACCATTTTTTATGAGTAAAACGTGTATAGACATAAGGTGATGATGACTTACTCGTCGAACCTCCGAGATCAATGGCGCTACGTCGGTAGTCGCCCGCGACCTTTTGCCCCGAGATGTCCGGACGTCAATAACAAAACAGTTTACAATAATCATGATATCATATTCATAAGTATTTACTTGACTGAAGATAAAAATACTTTCATAACTTTTAAGCTATTGCATAGCTTCTATCGCGGGCCATGAGCGTGGAGACCGAATCCAGAAATTCCGTAACGAAAATAACCTAAGGCACAGCGGTGAATAGCAGAACTTTTGAAATATCACGCTTGTCTCTTTAGTTCAGCAACTCGTCTCTAGGTGGCATTGGTGAAATAATTATAATTGCATAAGTTGATAAAAATGCTATGCAATAGCTTTACCGCGGCAGTCCCCGAGTGCCACACGTCTTTTTTTTTGCATTTGGATTTGGCTTAAGGCGACAATTAGGTACATCTCCATAACTAACACACGAATAATTATGTGTTTATATCAGTAAGTAAGTTCGTAAGTATAGGGCGAGCTCCTGTCAAAGTTTTTAGGTCTCTGGCAGTCTTGGTGGTTGTTGTAATACAGGCTATACAGAAAGGGTATGCTAAGCCAAAAAATGCTCATACATTTCGTCGAGTGTCATTGAGATTTTTCCATGGAACAGCGGGATTTTTTCTGGCCTATTCCGGGCTGGTCCCATAGTAAAAATTGTTCATGATTTTCGGCTAAGCATAAGTACCCTGTCTATGTAACCCTGTAGAACAAAAGAACTAGGCCCTTCAATTTTACCCTCGGTATTAAACTAGTTACGAATTACGCGTATGATACTAAAACAGCATTTTAGTTTCTTCAGAAATTAGACACGCCAAAATGCTGTTACATTAACCTACTTTTTATTATCCATCCAAATCTAAACTAATATTATAAATAGGCGAAATTTGCATGTTTGTAGAAGGTAACCTCCGGAACTATAAGTCCGATTTTATAAATTAAATCTAAAAAAAAAAACTAACACCCAGACCCAGAGCAGATATTATAATTCATCATTCAAACATCTGCCCGGCCGGGGATCGAACCCGGGACCTATGGCTTATAAGGTGGCTTATTGTTTGGAAAGCTGCACTATCAGTATTATGACTGAGTCTGATAGACTATGTTTTGAACTGACTGGGTGCAAACTTCCGGGCAATTAGTGAGTACGCAATACTGTTTTATTCAGTAAATACATATCTATATCAATTATTATAATAAGCAAAATCACGATGTCTCCGCGATTTCAACTCAATGTCATTTTAGAAAGCAGAGCGCTGGAAAATCCCAACTGTGATAAGATTTCTTTAATCACCTAATAAAACTACGTTATAATTGGCTCGAAGTAGGACAAAGCATTTCGTCGCTTACTGCAAGAAATCCTTAACTGCAAAAACAGTGCCAGGCTGGACGCAACTTCGAGCGCATCACGCTTGCAATCATTCCTTGAAAAAGATCACCGAATGTAATCTAAACTATAGTCACCGCGTTACCAACTGAGTCGTGCGGCCATAAATCATTTCTCTATGTCTATCTCGCTCGCACTTATGGGTCTTATGGAGCCGCATAGTGATGTGCGTAAGATGGTCATAGGCGCATATCGATTATCGATAACATATTAGGACGCGTTGCACTTCCTATCCCTATTGACGTTTATGGCCCTACGACTCAGTTGGTAGCGCGGTGACAATAGTCGCAGTTTCCTACTCAACAAGACTTGAGTATTCCCGCGTTAATTATGGCCAGAATATGTGAAAACCGCGTTAGTTTTCATTGCAAAACAATTAGTGACTTTTGCAGTAAATGACTTCTTGCACTAAGACGACGCGCGACGATTAGTTGTATGACCGACTAAAAACTCACACACAGCACTTTGAATGGAGCTAACATTAAGGTGCTGATAAACTTGAGCATTTACTTGTAATGAGCATTTGTGCGAATGCTCCATCACAGAAAAATACGAGAACATTTTAGCGAGGATTCTTATCGAGCGTTCTGGCGAGCATTCTAGCGAGAATTCTAGCGAGCACTACTTCGACCTTTTTACCGAGCCGTCACACGCGACCGTCAAGTCTGACATCTTCGTGAAGAATATTTTTTGACGAGCATCGACTAGAGCATTCACTAGAATGCTCATGGAAATGTTCATAGCAATGTTTGGCTCTATGCTTGGCTCGGCTCGTTGTTCAGTTCGACAAATATAAAAACGGCGAATGCTCGATGTTCTGTTACAAGTGAATGATCAAGTCTATCAGCACCTTTACTCGTAACATGCGCGTCACGCTACTTTGCGTATTTAGTTGCACGACAATGCAAGCAATTGCTTCTGTCATCAAAAATCGCATCAATCAGAGCCATGCGTTACAATTGCAAAAATCATTGTACCTATTATTAACAATTTCACAAATTCAAAACGGGGGTTTTGCGTTATTTGGCCCTGGCGGAAAAGCGAAGGGTTGAAAAGGATGGTGCCTGACTTGGCTGGGGCACTGCCTCTCTCAGATATTTCCTAAGCCGTAAAGCTAAAATTTCAGCAATTTACAGGCGGAGGCTGTGACGTGCGACTCCGAAACTTGGACGGGCCGGCCACTGCGCCTAAAAACTTTTATACCTACCTAATTTAACTTTAACTTAACTTCCTTTTAATTTAATTTAATGAATCAGTGAATTTCATCTTCAAATAACTGTTTTCAAATGTATTTCTGTGTATTCCGCTTTCAAATCGCGTCGGGTATAGTAAAAAAAAATTGGTATTTAAAATTTGTTTAGTACCTCTATACCCGACGCGATTTGAAGGCGGAAATACACTTCAAATACATTTGAAAACAGTTATTTTAACTTACTTTTATCAAAAAGACAATGATATATCTGTGCTTACTCGTATATGAATAAATATCTAACTTCTACCATTACGTTGTTCTAGCTCAAAGGACGATGAGATCGACGGCAACTGTATAGTGCGAGCGAGAGGCCTCCCGTGGCAGTCTTCTGACCAGGACATCGCCAAGTTCTTCCGCGGACTCAATGTGGCCAAGTAAGTTACTTGTTTTAGATTTATCTTGTATCTACTTCTTTAAATTATATAGGTTCCTAGTCAACCTGTTGTTTAGGTAATTGTTTTCATTGGCATCTCGCGTTTTAGTTAATTAGATCAAAAGAATATAATATTTTTTAATCCCTTGTAAATTATATACCTAGGTATGTTTTTTTTTTATTAATTTTTTAAGAGTCCTTTTATTTTCTCTTCTACAGGGGTGGAGTAGCCCTCTGTCTGTCCCCTCAGGGTAGACGTAACGGCGAAGCGCTGGTGCGGTTCATATCGCAGGAGCACCGAGACATGGCGCTCAAGCGGCACAAGCACCACATCGGGCCGCGGTACATCGAGGTGAGAACTTTGCCCTAGACACCCCACTCCCCCCCCCCCCCCTTGCCCTTTGCTCCTCGGTCACCTGGGAGAGGAACCTGTGCAACCTCTACCACTTTGGCGACGATCCAGGATTTCTTTCAAGGGAGGGGTAATTTTGTTCTCGAAGAGTACGCGAGCGAAACGAGCGCAAGATTTGGTGATGTCTTTGATTTAAGACAAAGTCAGTTGGTTAAAACACAATTGCACCCGTTACCCCTCCCTCCTCCTCTTCTCGCTGTTATGGATCTTTTTCCCACCTCTATCTCTTTATAACTGCTTAAACCACGTTTCTTCATTGTGTTCTCTAGAGCACGCAAGTGACCAAGTCCAGGAGCCTTAAAGCCTCCAACCAGCCGGTTCCTACTCCAGCGGATACTAACGTCATACTTTGAAACCTTACTCTTCAGTATTATTAAACATTCTACCAAACAGTACTAAGATAACATCACTTCCAGGTGTACCGAGCCAGCGGCGATGACTTCCTCTCAGTGGCTGGAGGCGCGACGTGCGAGGCGGCCGCCTTCCTGTCGCGAGGCGCGCAGGTCATAGTGCGGATGCGTGGCCTGCCGTACGATGCCACGCCGCAGCAAGTGGTAAGACCAGAAATAAAAAAAATTAAAACGATTACCAAAAAGCTACACCTACACTGAAACTATTATCATTATCATCCAAGACCTTCCCTTTGCCACTGCTGGGAGAGATTTTTTTGGGATCGTTAGAGATGTCTGTATTAGTACAAGGACGGTATTTTTTCTGTGAGGGTAGTTCATAAATCTGCTTTGAATTAACATAAGCTACTTCGATTCCTGTAGGACAGCGTGCAAAACCGAGGGAAACAACTAGATAGTTTGAAGATAGTTTTAAGCAGCCATTATCACAGGAAGCAGTGACAGTGACAGTTCAAGGAGATATGCAGAACCATTCCGACTAGCATGGTCTGATTACAACCCTGACCTCTAGTGATTGTGTTGGCTAGTTTTAAGTTAACTGACTTCTCATTTCCACTATTAACTTTATGGCTTGCTGATAAAAATGTTATTTAAACGATTTGAGTGATTGGCAACACATTATCATGATTATTGAAAATAGTATGAACTTCGAACCGCAGACTGTTTGTGAACTGAGTACCCAGTGCGAGTTTTTTTCACTATTCGATCGCACTAACGTAAACTGCAATTTGTATGGAATTAAAACCGCGCCACCTAGTGTTTACCTAGTTAGTTAGTGATTGGTACATGGGCTACATGGGAAAAAAAAACACATGGGCTTACATTAACAGAGACACATGAAAAATACATGTAGTAATGTCAGTACAGTATATTGTACAGTCAAAACATAAAATTCTCCTTATAGTATGAAGTTGGTATTTTTTATTGATATAAAGCTACTAGGTATCCCACAAACACACTAAAAACCCAATCTCTAAACTATTTAGGGGTTTTACTTGTTGGGTAACACGACAGCTAGATTCTGATTTCCTCTTAAAACAGAAAACCCCAGAAGCCAAAACCTACCCAAGCCTTTTTTATGCTATTGAGTGAAGAGACGCAATTCGCTCGCTCGATGTTAAACGTCACGTTTGTCCAAAACAGGTCTGTGCCACCCAGAATTTAGAATTTTTAGAATTCAAGACGCTGCGCTCGTCGCCCTGAGACATAAGATGTTTAATCTCCTAGTTGTTATATTCCTAAAAATCGGATATATATATTCTTTAACACTTCTTCCTTCCCCCAGCTGGATTTCTTCACAACCGGCGACGACCCAGTCCAAGTCCTCGACGGCGCGGAAGGGGTACTCTTCGTCCGGCGCGCGGACGGCCGCGCCACTGGAGACGCCTTCGTGCTGTTCCCTAAGGAGGAGGACGCTGCTAAAGCGCTGAGTCGGCATCGGAAACTCATCGGCGCGCGGTATATCGAGCTGTTCAGATCTACTACTGCAGAAGTTCAGCAGGTGTGTGAAGTTTATTTCCATTAGATTTCTGGACAAAGCGGTCGAAAAAAAAG
The DNA here is from genome assembly GCA_949125135.1 of Alcis repandata. NCBI lineage: Eukaryota > Metazoa > Arthropoda > Insecta > Lepidoptera > Geometridae > Alcis > Alcis repandata. Next base: position 6,272,170 of record OX421243.1, read on the forward strand.
ATCAGTGTACCTAGCACAACTTTGAGGTAAAAATACGTAGCGAGTATTTGATAGAAAAGTGTATGTCATTTACGCCCGTCAAGAGTGCAATTACTGACAAGCGTAAATAGCGTACCTACACTTTTCTTTCGAATTTTTTCGCTTATTTTTACGTCAAAGTCACAGAACATTCAGTAGATTAGTAAATTCATCAGATTTAGCTGCTGCCTGCTTAGCATTTAGTAGGCAACAGCTAAAATATAATGCTCTTCACGACGTTTCTTCTATATACCCAAGCTACGCTAAGATAGGTACCTACTGAATGTTCTGATGTTTTCTTTACAAAATTCAGAGATTCGTTGAGATCTACACGAAACATATTGCATTTGAATTTGATAGGTGACGATTTAGAGGCCTATCTTAATATGCCAAGGATTACTTAGTTACTTTTAAATCTAAAGTCTTACCTATAATCCCTGCTTAAACTTAATCACAGCTTAAAATTCTCCGTCTTGTTTTCGACGTGACATTTCACGTCAGTGAAAAGTCAAGCAGAGAAAAGAAGAAAGAAAGAATAAGAATATTAAGAAAGTATATTTACCTAAGAATAACAAAGTCCGTCACACAATATCTTGTAATCTCTTCTTCTCTTCTTCATCATAGATATAAAAATGAATCGCTGTTCGTTAGTCTCGCTAAAACTCGAGAACGGCTGGACCGATTTCGCTAATTTTGGTCTTGAAATATTTGTAAAAGTTCAGGGAAGGTTTAAACGGTGAGAAACATTAATAATAAGTAAAGAAAAATATTAAAATCAACAATTTAATTTTCCAATATAAACTGTTCCTACCTGTGAAACATTTGAAGTTCGTCCTATCGGTACGGTAAACTCGGGATGTCCGATCTCTTTTGTCTTTTTAGAAATAAAAATAGTGTCACTTGGTTGTCAAAAATTTATAGGTGTGTTCAGAAATTGGTCCGATCTTTTTGGTCTGTTTTGTTGTTTTTTTTTTGTTTTGTTTGCTCTAATACAGGGAAGGTTTAAAAGTAAAAAAAAAAACAGCGGGTGAAACCGCCGGGAGTCAGCTAGTAGTATAATATAGTGCTAATCTTAACGAAACTTTACGTAGGTACGTAAATGTTATCGAAAACACTAAAACCGTTTTGAAACGCGCTTAAAACCGTTCCAGTGTATAGAGTAGAACAATGCACTTTAAAAATCATAATAAAATGTATAAAGTGCTTTATCTTGTTACCTTGGCGGCTGAAGTGGACAGGGTTACGAGGATCGGTGATACTTAGCTGAAAGGAAGTATTTGCCATATTTTTAAAGAATTTTAAACGATTGTTTTATTCGATTTTTGATCGTTGACCTAAAATCTATTGTATTCCTAAATCTATGAATGAGTTTCATCTCAGCTTAGACAAATGTAAATAAACTAAAAGTATCAATTTAATTTACGTTTCTAGTTGTTTTTTTTTTTTTTTACTATTAGTTGTTTAATGCTGCATTAATTTAATGTATTACCAATACAAACAACTACAATTTTGTTATTTTTATGTTTCAAGCTTGCCCTTGTAACAGATCGGTGAGTAAGGCATGGAAGTTTTGTTCTTGTTTAGTAAGTGCTAATATTTTGCGCGACACGACTTGACAAGGGCACTACCGTGTCTTGAGGTTTGATGACGTATGCATGTTGTTACTGTGCTGTTCTAAATATTACTGATCAGACTAGAGCAGATCCCTGAGACCCTATTCTTTTGCGTGAAATCATGAAAAACAAATAAGCTGTTCCATAGAAAAATGTCAATGACTCTCGACAAAGTGTGGAACAGCCGATTTTTGTCGCGATTTCCGGGTTGGTCCCATAGTAAAAGTTGTTCATAATAATGAGTACTATGAGCCCTTTTCGGCTTAGCATACTCGTACCATTTCATTAACCCTTTTTTATGCTATTGAGTTTATCTATCGATCTATTCTAATTTATCTTTACCTCACTCCAGGTCCTAAACCGCTCGCTAGAGAACCGGACGAGCCAGACCAGCACCCCGGCCGCGGCGCCGCAGCCTAACGAAGGTCTACTGCCGGTGACCCTGGTTCCTCAACACGTCATCACCTCTGGAACTGCTAAGGACTGCGTCAGGCTGCGAGGACTGCCTTATGAGGCGCAGGTAATGGCTGTTTTAAAATTATAGCACTTTTATTTAATCTATGATAATATTTTACAAGTTTTAGGATAGAGACGCATGGCGTAATTTGGAGGACGCCTGTGCCGCAGAGGTATCAGTTACCGAGACAGAGTTGTCAACTTTAAATACTAATAAAGTATAATATAATGCGATAAATATATAACCAAATGTTTTGTAGGTAATTTGAACAGAGGCTTTTTGTTTTATTTCATTTTAATAGCAAGTTTTGCCTAAGAGTTGAGTTTTGAAGAAGCAATAGCACTAAATGGGGTTTTGGTATCTAATGAGGTAACAGCTCTTGCAGCCAGAGCTTAGTCTATAGCTCGGGTAAGCAAGGTTTTATAACAACAACCGCCAAGACATGTCAGAGGCTTTCAGATACTGGGCTGTTTTCTGTACAAATTTTCTTCATATTAAACCCTCACTGGCAGAAGCTTAGGGTATACCTCTAGATACAACAGATTCCATATCAAGCTTAGGGCATAGATTTCATATCAAGATGAACCATTTCTCCAGGTGGAGCACATCCTGACATTCCTCGACGAGTTCGCTAAGAACATAGTGGTCCAAGGCGTCCACATGGTGTACAACGCGCAAGGCCACCCCAGCGGAGAGGCCTTCATCCAGATGGACAGTGAGGCCTCTGCCTTCCTCTGCGCACAGCAGAAACACCACAGATACATGACATTTGGGAAGAAGCAACGTTATATTGAGGTGAGTTGACCTATTCGTTATTAGGGAACCCGTACATTGGCTGAACGTGGATTTAAGGCAATCCGTTTTTTGCGTTTGACCTTGTTACGGGTTTCTGATGCGATTAACTGCCATCTCACCTAAAATGATGCAGTTTACGATGGACCACGCTTGCCTAGAAGAAACTGATTCAGTCATGGATAATGATGAGTATTATGAGCCGTTTTCGGCTTAGCTTACCCTTTCCTAACCCAGGATACAAACTGGAAGGAAAACAACTGGAAGAGGTCGTCCTTGGAGACAAGACTCCCCCTAGTGCCTTTCTCTTATGTGTTTTACTGTGTTTATGATTTCCTCTTTGTGTCAATAAGTAGTTATTGTATTAGAGCTGGTTGTCGCGCGCAGGTGTTCCAGTGCTCGGGCGAGGACATGAACCTGGTGCTGACGGGCGGCGTGACCCCCGCCTCGTCCCCCAAGGTGCTCTCCCCCGGTACGTTGCTGTCCCCCCCGCCCCCCGCGGCCGCGCCCGCGCCCCGCCTGCTGGCTCAGCACATAGCGCACCAGAGCCTGCTGGCGCGCCAGCACGAGAACCTGGTCCTGGCGTCCCTCCGCCCCCCCCTGCTCCCCATGATGCCCGCGTACGCGCAGCTCCGCGCGCCCTCCCCGCACTACCAGCTGCCGCAGCTGCAAGCCATGCTTCCGACGAAACGGTCGTACGATCGCGCGTTCGCTCAGACGGAGGCGAGTCCGGCTAAGCGTCCGTATACGCAACTCCCTCCGCAAATGACTCCGATGTCCCTCCCCGTTTTCTCTTACGGTGGCTCGGCGCCGGTGTTTTCGTATGCCAACTCGAGTCCTATGCTGTCGTATGCTAGCGCGCTGCCCACGGCTATGCCGACAGCACTTCCTGCGGGGTATGGTTCGGCGCTGACCGCGGCAGGTCTCCCCGCGTCTATGACTTCACCTTTCCCGACTTTGTCGATGTTCCCAAGTTACCCGTACTACCCGGGTATGTAGGTTTGCTCAATTTTTTCGCAGCAGCTTGATTACATTAGCTTTCAATTACAATCTCAATCGTGCCATCCCGCGTGCATGGTGAGATTGGGTTTGCGATTGATGTCTACCGAAATCGAACTGCAGATTTTTACTTACGACTTGATTCAACAAACTATGCTGATCTATTTCAAGCTCTAAAAATTCAAGTTAGAAGTTGATTTTATCTTGACAAATATGTTGTTTTTCAAAAGTTACTTTTTAAATCACGTACTTACCTAAATATATAAAGCTTCAAATGATTATCCTTACTTATATTCGAGTCTGCGTTAGTTAACGCACTCGAAATACATTAAAATATTTGAGGGTAGACAGAAATCTCGCGGTACCTGATGATTGTTATGAATTGATCGATCTACGATGTGAGGAGAAAATAATACAATAGTAATAACGATAATGTATTTTATCATTAAAGAATAGCTATTATAAAAACACCGTCAAGAGTAAAGCTAAATTAAAAATCGCAGCTGCTATATAGCAGTAAAACGCAAACTATGGCTGCTAATTTAGCAGCAAGTTCGTCGCGACTGCTATTTAACATGCAAAATTTTGTAACAGGGTATGTAAATGACAAAAAGCTCAAGAGCTGGTAATCACCAATGTGCCTTGGATGAGTTTTGAAATCTTTACTAATTCGGTTCGTGAATTGATAAGACAACTCTGATTTCGGAAATCATTGTTAATTAGGTATATTAATAAAGGCATCTATTGTTAGGCAGCTCCATTAATTATGTTTAGAGCTTTGTTGAATTTATACTTACTTTATTCAAGTTTGTTGAACTCTCATTATGTTTTTAATTAGGGCCCGATCTCAAAGCAAACGTTTCATTTCAATAATACTCGTACAATGGTGGTGTACGTGGGATCATGATTATTTGTATGGATACTATGGACAGCGATGTCATCCATGTAAATTAAAACATGCTTCTCAAGCGTCAGTCTTTCGCGTGCCGTCGGCAGGCGCGGACTTCTACGGAATGTTTTGATGACTAGTGCACGCAGCTCCGTTAGGTATATAGCTGGTTGAGAAAATTTGAATTCAATAAAATAATTGGTGCCCGAAGCGGTATTGTGGAAAAAGTGTAGCGAAGGCTCAAAAATAAATTATAGAGAGTCTTTTAAGTGGACCCTAAAAGGATCTCGGAAAAAGTAAAAGATAGCAAGGTCCCATTTTTGTTTAAATACACTAAGGGTCAACATCAACAAAACATCCAACCTTTCACACTCAACCGATGATGCGCTAGTGCGTCAAGTGTGAAAGGTTCGATGTTTTATTATACATTTCTCTGTTCTGGCGTTACACGACCGATAATACGCGACCCATTTTCCGTCAGATGTGTATCGACCCTAAAGCCTTCTGCAATTTGACTACGTTTGCTATCGCAACGCGTCATCCCGCTCGTTGCTAGTTAACAAGACAAAATGTTTAGAGAGTAGAAGAATATTATAATACGGCCGTTCAGAGAATGCGTTCCTGACACGTCGCGATTGAACTGACGACGTAACTTTGTAATGGCGTTGCAGTTACGATAAAAATATTTGTGCTGGTTGTTTACCGTTTTAACAATTGATGAGCATTAAAACAACATTATTATATCAATAATCAATTAATGTTATAATTTTGTGCCAAACTGAGTGTCAAACGTCAAACGCATTCTCTGAACGGCCGAACTATAAAAGTAGTAAAGCTTTATCAAAAAACTTAGGAGTAGTAAAAAATCATGCAAATATGATTAAATAGTTAATAAACAAATACCTTTTTTACATCAGTGTCTGAGATCGGGCAAATCTAGGCTTATATTACTTTTCATAGGCTCGGCGACTGGTAAAAATGAAGTAAAAGTTTTTTAGTTCGGATATACCAACCTAAACACAAAAATAAACATTTTATTTTATTTTTGACAGTTGGTTTCAAACTTAAAAAAACGATGTTCTTTTAATTTTTGACGTTTCGTTTTTTCGTAATCAACAAATGTCCGTTTTTAATTTTTGACAGTTATGTCAAGCCGAGCCTTTACCAGAGGTTGTTATAACGTAGCTATTATATATTATATTACTTTTTAAGCTTAATTAAAATGATTAAACGTTGTGATTTTTAATCATAGACATTCCAATATGAAAGACAATGATTTTTGCCAATTTTTCGAAGGCTGACCAAAAGTCTGACAAAAATGACTTATGATGTACTTTAAATCGATACTTAAGTTTGATTTTTGTTTTTCGAGTACAATGCAGTTTTTGCGATTAGTTTACACTTGATTTTATATAGATAAGTGTTTAGTGTTGTTTTTGTTTGCATTTTTGCACATATGAGTTTTGTAGGTTAAATTTTCATTCCAAGTCGATGGCTGGCGTACGTTTCCCATATTCCTTTCATTCCTACGCTCCTTTAATCCTAATCCTAAATTCTTGTAGCCCTAAAATTCTACGATATTATCACCTAACAGTAACGCAATCCACCTAGCTTAACGTCATCGTTATTTTATACCTCACACCACATAGTGTAGTCATTGTCTATTATTTAATATTATAAATAACAATTTGATTCACATATTTCCAAAGAAAAAACAACATCACAAATAAACCACAAAACACCACAATGGAAAAAAACACATTTAATACACAGTAAATCACCAACATTTATGTGTTTTTTTGGAAATATGTGTTTAAAATTGGGTGATCTGTATAATGGATACTTAAACTTAAGTTAACGTCATTGTTGTATGGTGTTGCCATTGTCTCAATATTTCACAAAATAGGTTTATGGGGCTTCAGTCACAAAACACGGTGTAATGGCTAATCTTTGTTCTGTCATATTTAAATATTAACTGTTATTCTCGCAAAATACTTGAGAAATTTACTGCAAAATTTTACATTTTAGGACTTTTATAGTTATGGCATTCAAAAAATAAAAAATTCACAAAAATTACATTATAATTTTTTTACACAAAAAAAAATTATTACACATTTTCACACGACCTAATGCCATAATTAATTTAAAAATTAATTCGTTTTACACCTGCTGACACAATCACTCAAAATATGTTGGGTGCCAGCAGTTTTCTCAGTGAATTTTCTATATTATAAATGCATTTCTCTGTTCATTATGGATTTAAGCTGTTGTATTTGGTTTATCCGTGCAGGGATGTGTTTTGGAAAATGCATGAATAAAACTTAATAACTGGGACTTTATAGGTTTCTGACAACTTGAGATTGACTTTAATCTCGAGCTGTACCGCAAATTCTTAGCCCGACCATAAACTAAATCGCGTTGACTTTGCCTCGCTTCTTCTGTAGATGATAGAGCAAGATAAAAGCCTGAACGATTCATACTTGTGCTAAGAGTTTGCAGTACGGCCCCAGCTGTCTCAAATCCAATTAAACAACCTAATGAATATTATATCTTCCAGCGTGAAAAGGACAGCAATAGCAATTTTTAGCATGTGCTGACTCACGCCACATGGTTGCATGATTAAGTTTTGACAGCTCACTTGTTACAGAGGGCACCACTTGCCCGCTTTCATACGTTTTCCACAGCACATCGCGGCCGGATACCTACTTTAAAACTGTACGTCAGATTTTGTATAAGATGACTTTACCTTAGCTTTCTTACTGGTACTTTAATCTTTGCTGTTTGGATGGTTCTACAGGACGTTAAAGGCCTCACTTATAAATCCAGCTTAAAATTAGTCATTGCTTAAAATTCTCCGTTTTGTGCGTGACATTTCACGTCAGTTGTCAGAGCTTTTTAAGCAGTGATTAAGTTTAAGCAGTGTGTATAAGTAAGGTTTATAAGTAATGCTTACAATATTGTCAAACTGGGCACATAGTAGCGATGGGAAATAGCTGCTTTGATCCAGTTACGGTACATCCAAAGTGCTTCTTAAAGTATCAAGAACAAGTGGAAAGCGGTTACAATTTCCTCCAGTCATTAATGCAATCTTCTACACAGCTTTCTCTTCTATGCTCTTCTAAAGCTTCCTTTAAGCTTTTATATTTGATGTATCATTCCAGAATTGTTGGTACAGAACGGGTATTTCAATAAGGTTTAGTGCATGCAGGTTCATTTTTGTGTGGTTTTGTCGATATAATCATTATGGCGGTTATTTATAATAGAACGGCTGTAAGTGGGATACTAAAATACGACGATATCTAGGAAAACGATATCGTGACGTGCATTTAAAATCTAAATTCAAAACTCGTGGCTGTCACTTTAAAGAATTGTCAAAAATAAAATATTCGAATTTATTTTTGACAGCTATATGTTTTATATATAGGTCTGTTTTTGAATCGGAACGAGATACAAATGTTGAACATAGTTTTAACTAATAACTTCGCGTACTAAATTTTATTGAAATAACTGTCATTATTATTTTAGTGACTGGGGGACGTGGTGTGAGGATAATAGTTACTACTTATACTTTTGTTGATTTTTGGGGTCACAGACAATCGTAAGACCAACAAATGTGTTTAGCATTTTATAGAGATTTTTGATTACACATTTACAATGCGTAACACATTTTATCTTGCTGATAAATCTTACAAATCATTAAATGAAGTTTTATATCTAACGATATCTTTATTGCGTTAAAATCGGTTTTTATTGTCTCGTTAGAATTTTAGTGATTTTATAATTTTTTTTTAGTTAAATTTAGTTTATAAATAAATCAGTAATACGTGTTAGTATAACAATGCGAGTTTCTTTGGTGTGTGGTTGTGCTATACGTATCTTCGTCATGTAGAATATGAAATAGTTATTGATTTGTGAAGGAAGGGTATACTAACATAGCTTATTCTCAAAGGCCTTGAGTATTGTCTCTATATGTGTACTAACTCTCTGTTGATCATGAATCTGGGTGGTTGGGAGGAGAAACTGGTAAGTATTACAAAAATATCTATGTAGATAAGCCTAAAAGCTTCAGGACAAGTTTCTCTCTACACGTACATAATTATATTGATAAGTCGGATTGTATTATATAACAACGCAGTTTACTTTCTGGCATATATCTAAGTGTATTTCTGGTAGACTACTTTATTTCTTCGTTTATATAGTTTGCTAGGTGAATTTTTTCATTTCATTATGTCATATTCGAAACGACCAATCAGGAATTAGGTACAATGTATGTACTCTTTAGATGTAAGAACACATATTTACATTCATTTACTAGTATAACTTTCCTTCACAAGATGTATTAGATACCTAGCACAATCATCCTGACCCCGCCTTCTAACATAGCTTATTAACTGAACGTTAGTCTGTCAAATGTATGGGGACTTGTCATGGAGGGATAGGTATATATTTATCCAAGCGGAAATCGTTACTTCACACGTAAGCACTTGGCTTCGTCATACTTATATTGGACAGGCAGTTTAATGTTGTGCTTATAAGTTTTTCAAGAAGTATAATTTACTAAATATTGATAAACTTACCTGACATTAGTTAAATGCATTCAACGCGTGGAGCCATGTTGGCTCCACGCGTTGAATGCGTTTTGACAGTTTTTTAATTCTCAATAATTGGAACCAGCGAACCCAAACTCGAACAACTAAATTTTTCTGGAGAAAAGTAAAATAAAGTCTTGAATATCTTATAATGCAACATTTAGTCCAGAGTGGTCCAACCTTTGCATATTCTACATTTGATCTGCTTTGGACTATGCATGGAACTACAGGTGACAGACTTGTCTCAGGAAAGGGTCAAACGCTTAGTGTGTCGTAGAAGAAACAAACTTATGCTTACTTATCTCTCTTTCTCTAAACGTAAATATGTCAATTAAATTTTGACTTATGACGTTTTAACAACAGCTTGTGTCAAAATTTATAGCAAGTTTAGAGGACGAGTTAAGCTATTGGGAAACGGTCCTAAACGCCCTTTAGTGGCTGGGTCTCTGTTTAGTTGTGCCATTGGAGTCCCATCAGTATTTAACAACAGGCGTAGGTAAGTATCTTTTCTGTCATTGTTGTGGGTTCACACGAAATAAGCTCTTTCTTACTCTTGAATTTATCGCATTGACTCGTTATCTTGTTGCGGCCTCAACTTCGCTTTTGCTTAAAATAATGCATGAGAAAGGCACTGCATTAAATGTCAAAAGCACCAATGTGTTTTTATTTTAATTTGAGCAATGTTGCTCGTATGTCAAAATGAGCATTTCTCGTAAATAACTGGATGTATAAGGGATTTGAGGTCACAGCAAGAGGTGCTAAAGTACTAGGGTAGGTACTAGGCGTGCATAAGTTTGGTAAAGTCCGCAGCTTGGTGGTTGGAGGCAAGCGACGACGTGTGTAACAAACAATAAGAGAATATCAGTATTGGTGTAAGTGCACTGCTTTGGTGGACTGTTAATGCGTTCTGAGATCCTGGTGAGTGTTCATCTTGTTTTTTAATATTAATTTTTACATTATTGTGTACGTCCCGATTCGACATATATGCACAAAATGCTCGGCTTCCAATCTTCCACTTTTTACTGATATGTTGGCTCAGCATTTTAGATATTAATCTACATATACCTACTTAATATGGGATTGTCATATTACCATCCTAGTGGTATTTTAGAGGCTCTGGAATCAACGGGCGGTATATTGGTAAAAAAGGGTTTAAATACGTCACAGCACGTCTAAATATAAAACTACAAAATTACTATTACAAATTTATATCATATATTCAAGCATTATAATATAACTATATATAATCATCGGTTAAATTAAGTTAGAATGTCAATTTACTTAAAAATAACAAAAATATATTATTCAATCTTCTACAGTGTGACTAACACAAATGCATGAAAGTTGCTATCGGTATATCAAAATACTAAAATATATAGGATTTAATCTTAAATTCTACATTTCTAGCCTAAGTTTTATATATTTTTACAATAAGTCACGTTTATTTTATATTTTTTTTGGTTTTTAGGCAAATATACCTAAGTATTATTTTTCGAACTATTTTTTTCCTAGTTAACTAAATTGGTATACCACAGGTCCCCTAACCTACTACTACCCTGCAATGGGGGGCACCCTGCCGCCGCCCCCGCTAGTCTACTGGGGGTACCCGACGCCGCCTGTGTCGCCCGCGCACTACTACCACCAGCCTCACCACCCACAACCAATGGTAAGATTAAGAAACAATTTTTAAAGAATAAATAAAAAAATGTTTTCCAATATTTTTATTTGGTAAAACTATCAAAAAAAATAAAAATTAAAGATATAAAATAAAACTATGAGAAATAAAACTAAAACCACCAACTCTATTCGACTTATTTATATTTCCAATTAGAACGAACTTTGACAGCAACGGGAATCGTGCAGCTCACCTGGTTATTATTTTTTTTTTTAGGTTTGGATTTTTAAATCGTTAATATTTATATTTATTTTATTTTAGATGCCGGAAGTAGTATCGGTCAACGGCGGCTCACCTATCCCCATTCCACCCCCTGCCGCGTGTCCAGAGTGGCCGATATTCATGGTCAACTAATGGTAACCCTGTGACGTCATACCTCATCGCGCCACAAAGTATGGCACCAAGCCAACCAAGTAGAAAACTAAATGATGCACTGTAAAATGACGTCACAAAACCCTATTTAAAATGTCGCCGAAACGATATTATTCACGCATAAGAATATTTGTGGACCGTATTTAAAATATATTAAATTTCGACGTCACAAAATACAAAAAAAAAGTATATACTTATACAAAAACCTTATACATGCTACTTAATAATATCACAACTTTATTATGATAATACAACGACAATAAATGAAAAAGAATATAAGTCAATCGACATTACTTCATATTTAACAAATATAGTGAAAAATGCATATGTTAAAAATATAGAAATATTAATATATCAATGTTCTTCGTTTATATTTCTTGTTGTTATTCTCACTTGTTACATTTACTTTCTGTGATCTTTGCTTATTTTCATGTGAGTTTTTTAAAGGTTTTTAAAGATATTTTACAATTTTAAATATTGTGAATGAATATTGAGATAATGAATCACTAATATTCACAAATAATTATACAAAACTATGCATATTATTGTAATGTTGATTAGAGTACATTAGAAAATCGTGATTTTCGTAGTTTATTTGTAATATTTTTTTTTGTATTTAAAGATTCAATTTATGTATTTTGTCTCGTATGTTAGAGATGACTTGGTATGTTTTCTATGTTTTGTTTCCAAATTTTAGATGGTCTATCATTTTGTTGTTGACTTTAAAATCTATGATGTAAAAATGAATCTAAAGTTTGCTACGTTTAAACATAAATATTTATTATAATGTAAAGCCGTAATTGGCACATAGACTAAGAATATTTTAGCTTTTATTTACACAAAACCAAAATGTTTTAAACCGTTAAATGACAATGGGCCCAACTTTGAAGGCATAAGTTGACAAATCTAATTTTACTAAAAGTATTGATGTCCTTGTCTAATAGGTTGCAATAACAAAGACATTCATATTTTTAGTTACTTTAAATCTGTCACACAAAGCCTTCAAACTTGGGCCAAATAGATTTTTATATTATTGGTTTAAAACGACCAAATAATAATTTAAGGTCTATAACTGCTATAGATTTTGAAAATTATATTTGCAACACAACTGTAATGAAATACATTGTTATTATACATACATAAACAACGAATCAACACAGTGATATATCGGTGCTGTTGTTAATTATTTTCGTATTTTTGAACCAAATATATTTAAAAAAACACTTGCTCGTTTAGACTGTAAGTCGAAGCTCAACTAGTGGTAGTAATATATTATGTACATTATATACAAACCATAAATAAATATGCCATAATTTAAGCTTAGATTATCGCTATATGAGCAAAACGCTCTTAGAGATTTGACATTCTGCTCAGAGCGTAAGGCTCATGTGAGCCTGTGCTTATTTATAGAAATAGAATGCTTATAAATAAATATCGAGCTACATTTACTGTGGTCGCGAATTTTCACTAAGAAACGTATGATTTCGAAATACCTATTTGCTATTAATTTTAAATTAGTCTTGCCCAAAAGATAGGCCAGTAGGTTCTCATTAAGTTTGGTTATATCCTTTAATATAATCAAATAATCATGTAGTGTCTTTCTCTCTTTAAAAATTTTAACTCAATCGAAAAAGACGAAAGACGTGCGCGTTGTCTTTCTTTATTTAAAAATTTGAACTCTATCAAAAAAGAAAAACAACGCAGGAATTATTCGAAAGCTTCACGTTAATCATAAATGAGTTGATGTTATAAGTTAGACTGCATTCGCAAATATGTTTCAAACCACTAAAGAGTGTACCTAAATAAATAAAAAATATCAGCCATGTTAAATATGACTTATAACTATATTTGCTAACATTTTTATATTTGAGTGTTCCTAAATATAAAAAAAAACAGCGGAAAAATGTCACGCTCAAGTAAATAATATAATATAAAAAATGTTCAAATTAGAAATTCACTCAGATTCCGTTGACGTGAAAACAAAGCTGGGACTAAAATGTGGTCTAACTCCATAATCTCGTAACATTAGTAATATTGTTATTTGCTTAGCTAAGTATTTCAATTAAATAAACTACCTAAGATTAAGCCACGATAAAGCTTCCTGAATTTAAAATTCAACTAGATCCACACTGTACGAATAACTTAATAATTTTATTTAGAAGTATAAAGCCAAAAAATTAGATATATTCTGCAGTTATATTATAAATAATAAATACATACAAGCCCCTTATTTTACAGGAAACTTTATACATAATAACTAGATGCATAAAATAATTTAAGCAGAGAAGCAATGAATGATCACGAGGTTTTGTCTACATGTCGGTAAATTTAGACCAAGAGCGATTACAATCACGAGTGAAAATTGATAGCTATCGGAATCCGGCTGCAGAGCCCTCGGTAAGGTCAAACTAAATTCGGTTAAGATTTTATTTACAGTTTAGACGTAAATGTAGACATTGAATACCTATTCCAAAAATTCTAAATTTCCCAACTACACAAATGATTTTTTTAAAGTATATTTATAGGCATATAAACTTATACAGGGATAAACGTTTGGGTGTACTTAACCAATAACACTTAAAAGTACTTATCATTTAAAACAACTTTAACTATCAAAACAATATTTGTATAAAAATATAATTAGCAATTTCACATATTTCGTTCAGTACTATGTCAAAAACATTTTGAATAGAACAACAATTTTTTTTTTGGTATTTTAGGATTGGTGTCAAAGAAAAAGTCAAATTGAAGTCTTGTACATGTTTTTAGATTTCTACACTTTAAACTTATATCCCTGTTAGGTATTTTTAGATTATAGTCTATGTTAACTACTATTTTAATAAGTACTTAGTTAGTTATAGTATTATCGAAAAAAAAACAACAAAATTGAAACGTCTTCCAATACTGTAGTACCTAATTTTAGGATTCTAACCTATAAAGTAGGTATATCACGATGTGATGCTAATAATAATTAACATGTGAAAAATATTAAAATAAAAAAATTACTTTTACATATAAAATATTTTAGTTATATTGAAATACCTACATTAAAAATATTGAATTGTTAAAATTGTCTTGTCAAATGATAAAATTGTAAAAGAAATATAATCATTTGTGTATTTTTCATGTGTTGTTCTCTATGGTGTCAAAATATACTGTATTTGATTAAATGCGTTACTATATTTTGTTTACTGATTGTTATTTATCTTAGATTATTTTAGTAAGTAGAAAATTTGAAACACACCGATTGTTAAAAAATCTTTTTCTACATGTATACACAAAATACAAAAATGTTTGTGTGTAGGTATGTTTTACTTGAGCGCTAGTAGTAATCTTGTTACTTATTTTACTTTCTTAACATTTATTTTGGGACTTTTTATTCTTTTATTTATGTTTTAACTTTCCTACATCATAATGTAATTTACAGATCGGCAATTTTAAAGCTCAAAAATACAAAATTTTGAGCTATAAATTGTTTTTGTCAGTTATAAACACGCTAGCGTGTAATCTTATTCGCGAGCGGTGGATAGCGACAGCTACTTATTGTAATAAACCCGCTGCATTTCGTTCTAACCATTTGGTGTGTTTCGATATATCTAACTAGATTTATGTATATTTTAATCATAACCATGACAATATACAGACACTTAAGCAAAAAATGTATTTACTTAAAAATAATATATCATTTATTTAGTAGGAAATTCTTTTATTATCCTACTATCAATTTTTTGTGATATTGAATGTTATTTGCAAATTTTACTTTAAAATAAATTTTATTATTTACTTCTGGAATAAAATATAGTAGCTAATGTCAAATCGAAATGAATTACATGGTTATTTAACTAATAATATATTCTTATGGTTTATTTAAAATTTTGTTACTTTTATATTTGAAATTTTATTTAGTGTCCAGTCCAGTGATATTCTCTTTAAAGTGATCTAAAGTATATAACATAAATGTTATACTAATATATAACATAGATTGTTACCTTTATAAATTTTAATACAGGCGGAAAAATATTTAAGAAACTCTTTTGCTTATTCTATAACTCGTTTTTATGTTACAAATAGAAAATTTATATTTTGGTGCTAACACAGCAGTTATATAATCGATTGTAACATTTCATCTAACAAATGTTATATATGCTTATTATTTTCAGTTTACATCGGCCATGTTATAATACCGGTGTAGCATGACAGCGTAATTACATACCTACCTTTATGAATTCCATCGAACATAATGCATAGCAGAATGTAACTAATGTTCAAAAATTGCGTCGATTCTTTTCACTATCTAAACTATTCTGTCAGGACTAAAATTATAACTATCTTCTGCCCTTTTAATTTATATATTTTTAAAGGGAGGCGAACAATATTGATCTTTTAATAATTGTAGTTTAAAAAAATAGAATCAGAGCAAATCGATGTAATCTCTAACATTCATTTAGGTTTGCTGTGTGGACCCAACTTATAGAGGTACAAAATGTTATAAAAAAGTTATTCTTTTTAATATTTATAAGAGCAGTTTCTGATTTATTTCTGCCTGTATTTCAAATATTTCTGTTATTACTAGTTTTACTGTAGATAATGATAATTACAAGTAGATTACGTGTTTTAGAATAGATAATTACTTTTTAGAGTTTATCGTGCAATTTTAGCAAATATAGACAAATCAGATATTAAAACGCCAAAATGTGTTTGGTTAGATACGAAGTAGTGAATGTTCCGATAAATAAACTATGCCTAGTTGAGTTCTGTGTTTTATTTTATACTAGATGCACCCAGCGCTTTCACCCGCTGTTTTTTTTTTACTTTTAGGTAAACCTTCCCTTTATTAGAGCAAACAAAACAAAACAACAAAAAAAACCAACAAAACAGACCAATTTCTGAATACACCTATTAATAAATATTTGACAAGAAAATGCCACTATTTTTTATTTCTAAAAAAACAAAAGAGATCGGACATCCCGAGTTTACCGTACCGATAGGACGACCTTCAAATGTTTCACAGGTAGGAACAGTTCGTATTGGAAAATTAAATTGTCGATTTTAGTATTTTTCTTTACTTATTATGTATTCACGTTTCTCACCGTTTAAACCTTCCCTGAACTTCCACAAATATTTCAAGATCAGAATTAGAGAAATCGGTCGAGCCATTCTAGAGTTATAGCGAGCCAAACGAACAGCGATTCATTTTATCTTAATATATATAAATCTCGTGTCACAATGTTTGTCCTCAATGGACTCCTAAACCACTTAACCGATTATAATAAAATTCGCACACCATGTGCAGTTCGATCCAACTTGAGAGATAGGATAGTTTAAATCTCAAATTATAGTCGCAATTTTAATTTATTAAAATTATATGTATGTATAAAATTATATGCAAATTATATGTATACTGATAATTTTTACTATAAATTGACAAGTTAGCATCAACATACTACGGTTGCTATAGTTACGCAATGGCTTTTGACAGGACAACGTCTGTCGAGTCAGCTAGTAGGTATATATAAGAAGACTAGCTGACCCGACAGACGTAGTAATTCTGCCTTGACTATGAATATTGAATTCGAATTGTCTTTAATTTTCTACTGTTCCGCTCAACTTCCTTATTTTTTCTTTCATAAGAACCTTCTCTTGACAAATAATTAACACAAAAAAAGAATTAGCGAAATTGTTCCATCCGTTGATGTAATGACCAAGGGAAATGGAGATTATAGATATTATTATTATTTATAGATATATATGTATATAAATATAGATTAGTGACTTACCTGTAACATTAAATATTATTTGGTCAATAAATACGCCAAATCAAAGTTACGTCCACTTTTATGCTTTATCATTAAATGCAAAATAAAACAACAAAAGTACATCATTTCGATTTATTCTTACGTCACCACAAACAGTATGACACATATTACAGGATGGATATCTTATAGTTAAATCTAACAATTTCATTATCGAATAATGTTGATTTCCCTCGAAAAATGCAGAAACAGTTCTTTAGAACTTATGAAAATTCATCATTAAAAAAATATTAATAATTATTTTTTTTTGCTTTTTGAAGTTGCGCGACCACACATGCCTTATACGCCTGCACACAAATATCAACTCAATAAGCATTGAAATACGGTAGAATTTAGAATGAAATCTTCGGGCAACGGCTAACGCCCACATGTTACATGCAAACCCAAAAGACCGCGAGCGAATTCACTGCGTCTCTTTCATTTCAATAGGAAGAAAAGAGACAGCGCATTCGTTCTCTTAGTCTTTACTGTCAATTAGAATGCTACTCAAACATCAGGTAAATAAAGTTGATATTCATACGCAGGCAAAATTAGCGACCTTAACATTTTATCGTAACAAATCTCGGGTAGCTAAACTACGTTTTATCTTTTCGTACATAAACAATAAAAGTTACTACACATTTTAGGCCTCACTTACAAAGCCTGCTTAAAGTTAACCGCTGCTTAAAACTCTGTCTTGTTTTCGCACGTTTGTTTTAAGCAGTAATTAAGCTAAAGCATTTAAAAGGCAAAAGATATTGTAATTTGTTCATAAATTATTCGTTCTAAGTAATCACTTATTCTACATGCTCCGAGGAAAGTATCTGTATACAGGAAAGAATAGGCATGAGTCAAGGAAGATATTTTGTTGTTCAACCTACGAAGACGCGCCCAAGCATTTCTCAATATCGCTTTCAGTTAAGTAGGCAACGTTCTGCTATCGTCCATCCATTACTTATACACTGAGAAAATTCCGCTAAAAGAGTGGTAAATTCACTTAAAGTACGGAGCATACTGATATTACCAAAAAGTACGATGATTAGCACCAGTGGGCCTAGCACAATTTTGACGTAAAAACACGTAGCGTGTATTCGATAGAAAAGTGTACGCCATTTACACCCGTCAGGGTCGTAAATGGCGTACACTTTTCCATCGAAAACTCACTACGTATTTTTACGTCAAAGTTGTGCTAGCCCCACAGTTTATGATAGTTGTCACCGTAAAAACTGGTGCTAATCATCCTACTTTTTGGTAATATCAGTATGCTCCGTACTTTAAGTGAATTCATTATTCTTTAGCGGAATTTAGATGGCCATTTCTCAGTGCAGATAGAAAAACTCTACGGACGTTGCGTATAAAGTTTTGAAAGTTAAGTGACATTGCTTAGTACTGCGCACTACACTTTAGTATTGTGCACAAGTTTAAATAGCATTTATCCATCTTAGTAACCGCTAAGAAACGTTTATAGGTAAGGTCTTATGATTCAGAGGAAAGTTCAAGCCAGAAGATAAACGCGTTGAAATTGGAAATAACTGGCGGAGCTATCAAAACGATCTCTTTCAGGACGATCATTGAAAGAGGAAATGGTGGGGCGCGTCTTAATAAATCGAACGATCAGTACACAAGATTGTCAGCAGAAACGACATTTTAACAATTCTACTTTTTTAAACATCGAATAATAATTTCAAATGTCGTATATTGAGCTCTTATATACTACGTAGCAGAGACACTGCACTGCATTGCTGACTCATTCAATTGTAGATACTTTGCCACACTTCAAGAACTCGCTGTGACATCACTTTTTGAGTTGTATTATTCTAACTTCCCTTAGTTACTATGTGATCATGTGTGTTGCCTTTTAAACGGTATTTATTCGCATAAATTTGCCTAGAGTATGTCACGAAATGAAGCTAATTTTATTGACGTGACATCTAATAAATCGATGAACGCCGGCTGCATGCAAAAGTGTCCCGTTACGCTCATTGTGACGTCACGATCGGAGCGAGAAAAGTATGCAATCATTTCATCAATGTTTTGTTATGACGTTGTCACGTTAAACTATCGTCCGTAAACCGACTTTACAGACAACCAATTTTTTCTTATGTAAAGTTTATGGCGTGACTGGGTCAAGTGTGGTAAGGTAGCTACAACTAAATGAGACAGCATTATGGTTCAGTCTCCTCTAATACGTAGTACATAATATCGTAGCTACATAAATTTACATCGAAAGAATTGAACGCCTAATTTACAATAGATCGTACACAAAAACCTTATTCTAGGCGCCAGAAGAACTATAATAGAATGCGCAGACGACATACTTTCTCTCGCTCTGTACGCAGAATCTTTCTCTATTACTCCTTTTTCACACGCCACGCCGTAATAAAAATAAACCAGTATCCCGTCTGCGCAAACATTAATCATACATACATAGATTCAAGATACAAAAAAAAACGCATTCATTTGGCAGGAATAAAAATTGTTCGCTAAAAAAATTCGGTTTTGTCTATGCTAATATTAGATTTAAAAAAAATTAAAAAAGCATCCAAAAATCATGCTGAGCCCGCACTACGTCACAACCACCTAGTCTGATCACAGTTACTTACATATTGATATAACTACACGTACAGGGTTATTCATAAACGGTATGCTAAGCCGAAAAGGGCTCACAGCACGCATCATTAAGAACAACTTTTAATACGGGACCAACCTGGAATTCGCGAAAAATCAGCTGTTTCATACAATTTGTCGAGTGTCATTGACATTTTTCTATGGAACAGCTGATTTTTTTTGGGAATTTCGGTTTAGTCGCATAGTAAAAGTTGTTTATAATGATGAGTACTATGAGCCCTTTTCGGCTTAGCTTATCCTTTATGAAATAACCCTGTAGATAAAGATCGTAAAATACCTTACTTATAATACAAGTTAATCTCGGCTTAAAATGCTCTGTCAACTTCTCGCCAACGTCAAAAGCCACGTGCGGAAACGAGACGGAGAATTTTATTTAATATTTGCATGTTTTATAAGTAAGACTCCTAATCTTAAAATGAACGCCCCTCGACACTTTACTTGTGTGCGTACTGACTGAACGACGAACAATGTGTGTTTATACACAAACCGACTGCCCTACGAACACTATCGAAAGTGCAAATGGCATTTTTTACAGGAAAGCAATTTAAAGTCATTTGACCTAAATTAATAAGTTTAAATGTTTAATAGACCCAAGTTTGAAGACTTTATTTGACAAATCTAAAATAACTAAAAATATAAGTCTATCTTTAC
Organism: Alcis repandata; assembly: GCA_949125135.1. Classification (NCBI taxonomy): domain Eukaryota; kingdom Metazoa; phylum Arthropoda; class Insecta; order Lepidoptera; family Geometridae; genus Alcis; species Alcis repandata. Next base: position 6,292,645 of record OX421243.1, read on the forward strand.
AATGTATAAGACAAGACGTCAATAGTTTTACAAAATTCAGATCTGTCTTAAAGCCTTGAAATTTGGCCCAAATTTGATTTATTAATTATTTATTAATTTTATGATTTATTATTGAAATTTAAAATTGATATAATTAAAAAAAATTACAAGTTTTTTTAATTTTTTTTTGTATTATTTGTTTTCCTAAAGGTATATTAAAGTTTCCTATAATTGGTACAATAAAACAATCGTGTTTTTGCTGTTTCCATATTGTTCGTAGAGGCAGTGGAAACTGTGTATGCGAGTATACATTGAAGGGGCGAGAACTTTTCATGTGTTACATTAGAGGGGCGAGCAGTTTTAGACTAGATGATCTTTACCGATCTAATATTACCAGAAGAAATACGGTTTGTTCATAATTTCATATTGAAATGCTATAATTAATGTTTGAACACCATCTCACCATTATCAAAGAGCGAACTATTTTCGTATCGGGCGTAGAAAAGATTGTGAACGTGTTTTAAACCTATTCACGTGTATAATCTACTATGAATGTATAATTGCAAACCAAGTTTACATCTAGGATAAAAATATCCTAGATATTACTGCGGGATCGCGGGTGAAACCCCGAGGCGCATCTTACACTAGTAAATGCTTTTATTTTTATGAGTACGTCTTTAAATTCGCCTCCAGTGGTAGGCAATACTGTAAACGGATTATATCAAAACTTTAGGCTGTGCGTTGTCTGTCAGTCAGTACTTGTTTCTTTATATATTTAAATTGGACGATAGTTTTGTGTATTGGAAGATACATCATATCTATCATCGACATCTAAAATTTAATTCCACCCACTCGAAAGGATCACTTTTCTCCCATACAAAATGGTGAGCAAACATTTCAATCATTCGTACTTCTTTCTGGTAAAATTAGTCATTTAAAATTAGATTTAGACCGACAACGAAACAAAGATGACTTTCTAAACACGAGATGAAGAATGACTTTAATTCTAGAAACCGGAAGTTAGTTTACTGTTGCTTCAACAATCTGTTTTGTAAAAAAAAATCTTAAAAAACCGACTTCAAAAATTCTTGGAAGACATATTTTTTCACTTAAGTATATTAGTTTAAAAAGCAGATTATCGAACCGATTTTAACATTTCTATGGGACTTCTGAAAGTACATACTTTTCTAATAAATAAGAAGAAATACTTTTCCAGAACAGTTTTTAGACTAAGTTCCGAGGTAACAAACATGTATTTAAAAAAAATACTACCAAATTGAAAACCTCCTTTTTTGGAGTCGGTTAATTAAGATTGTTCTTGCTTAAACGAGTAATAAAAGTTCTCAATAAGTAATCACCTCGACCAGAGTTCTATAAGCACTCGTAAAGAGTCACCTGCCATATTAGGGCAATACTAAATTCATAACGGAAGTTTCAGTTTCCGGCCCGAAAGGACATTGAAACATGAGCCTTAAACCAAGTCACTTACAGCCGAATTTCCAACAGATATGAGTCCAGCCTACAATTATTTTACACGTAAAAATAGCACGTTTGAGCATACAGCCCTTGATAATTTCCCAATTCATTCACAACTGAAATAGTTAAATGATTCTTTTTACAATTACGATTGGAATGCTTGTGTAGTGATGAGCCATTTTAAGCAGAAAAACATGGATTAGTACAAAAATAAAAATAAGTTTTACTAATACTAAATGATTTTTACAATGTCACACATTGCATAGACCGCGATTACTTAGAAGTTAGGATGTTGTTCAGAAACGTTCAATAAGCAAGCTTTATTGTGTAACCGTGGTGGCTATGGTCGTAGCATGCTATCCCGCTCGCACCGACTAGCTCGCGTCATATGAGCGAGTGAGATGGCATACGATTACCATCGCCAATAAGAGGCCTTATCTAGGCTTGAGTGCTGTCACCTTCTAGCAGACGAGAAATGTCTTACGCGAAAGCAAGACAAACTATGTTGGTATATTTCAGCTACAGCGTATTGAACATTTCTGAATAAGACCAGAAATACATACTAATGTACTTAATTATTATCGATTCTATGTTACGACTTGTCGATGATTTAGCAAAATCTATGTGAAATGCATTTTGTAATTTTTACAAACAAAAAAAAACTGGAATCATTTAAACTAATTTTTAGAGAAAAAAATACCTTTTCGATTTATTTTCTAAACGAGTACCGGCGCGATTGTACGTTTGCGATAAGCATACGTCAAATGACCGCCCTTGTAACGATGACGTCACGGTTTGTGATTGTCCGAGTCCTTGACCGAGCATACCTTGCGAGCCACTTCCATCTCTGTCTCGACCGTAGTAAGCCTAGCAGCCAGAGCAAGATAGAAACACCAATACCCGGCTATTGATTTGTGCGAGACTTCTCTGATAACAAACTTTGCTAAATCGTCTACATTACATGGAAATATGCTAAATGCGTTTGCGATTCAAGCACAGTGAAACAACTCGATACAAAGCGAAGTCAGTATATACCCCAAAGTCTTTTACTGTATTTATTACCTTACTGTGGTAAAAAGGAGAGGATTATTTTGAATATGAGATTGCACAGTGGGACAGCAGATAAAATGTGTTCATTTTATTTCAGTAAAAACAAACAATTGTTTAAATAATCACTAAACTAGGTAGCGATTCTGTTGTATCATATTTTAAATTAACCTAAATTTGAAGAGTCTAAAACTATTGCCATGCTTGTTTACATTTTAAAATGAAAGAGATGTGGATAGTTTTAGTCTTATAAGATTAGTTTAATTTAAAGAAAGTCACGACAGAATTGAGACCTTTATTGTAAATTTAAACTGTTCGTGTCGTATGACATAGCAGATTTTTATTATGACAAGACTATTTCATAGATAAGTAAATTTATAATTTGACAGATGTGTATGACAATTTTATTTCATGCCTTTTCCCCGGGGCCAAACGCTGACTCCGCTTCATTTATATAATTTACATAATGTACAAATAGTGAGCCTTACGTACGATTACGTATATGTATATGAAGTATTATATAGGGACCGAGAGTAATATAAAACATAGGCTAGGTATAAAGTTGGGTTTTTTTGTGTGTTACAGTTTTTATTGTGTTTCGCGCTCTCTCGTTCGCACATTTTTTTTAATTTAAAAGTACTTGAGAAATGTATTACATTATCATGAAGTTTTTTTAAGAATAGACCATATTTGATAAAAATATTTATTTTTAAATATAATTGCTATTTTATAGAAAGATCGTCGTAATCGGGATAGTATTAGCGATGTATTCTCTCGTTCGCACCAACTGAGTTGCACAATGCGTGGTTCCGCTCGCACTTGGTCACTATCTTGCATTCATTTCTATTATAAATGTCAAATTATGTTTGTTGCTCAATCACGCAAACACGACTGAACGGATTGTGATGGAATTTGGTATGAAGCTAGCTTATACCATGGATTAACATGTAGGCTACTTTGTATCCCGGAAAACGCGACTAAACCGCGGCGCAACTAATTTTTATTATCATCTTAATGTTTTTAAAACTATAGAACTTGCAAACGAGAAAACGCGAAATCTTCATCACTTTAAAAAAAAAGTAAGTAAAGTAAATAAGTTTAGTAGAAAAATATCTTTCAATATATTTAGTCACTAAAAAAAGTGACTCAGAGAGATCACTAAAAAGTAGTATATTACTCGCACACAAGTAAATAAAGAAAAAATAAAGTATTTAACTCTGGAGTAGGTAAATAAAGTCCTGCCCGTGGGTGATATTACAAAATAAATTAAGAAAATTCTAAAGCAAGCACCGGTAGAGGTAGAAATAGCGTTTTGCGAACCCACCTTCAGTGATTTTACTAAGTATCTCTCTCACGCATTTTACAGTTATCTTATTAGGTATAAATTACGTGTCACGTTGTTTGTCCGCTATAGACTCCTAAACTACTTTAACCGATTTCAATCAAATTTGCACACCGGGTGCAGTTCGATCTAACTTAGGAGATAGGATAGCTCACATCTCAATTTATAAAAAAACATGAAAAATTAGGAAATTTAAAAATACTTAAACCATAATTTAACTTTAGCGCTTTGGACAATGTAAACTTTTTTAATGTAAATTTTGACATAGAATTGACGCAATGGCTTTTTTTACCAATTCGAATTAAATAGTCATCGTTAAGACAGGACAACGTCTGTCGAGTCAGCTAGTGAAGATATAAAATCGCAGTGTGAATTTGAATAAAATTACTTACGTAAAAAAGTCATTAAAAATTAAATTTTACATAAATCTTCATTTTGACATCTACAAATTTGACGGAGGTAAACAGAAAACAGTTGTCCTTATTTACCTCTGAATTAAAAGATATCGAAGGGACTTTATCAATACCTCCATAGGAATTTACAATTTTTATTATGATAAATGATTATATCTTTTCTTTTTGAAATCAACGCTCAGTGATTTTAAATCTTTAATGCGCGAAAGAGACACGTCCACTCCCTCTTAAAAAATATTTCTCTTTCTTACTTTTACTTCAAGATGGTTTCGCAGGATAAAAAACACGCTCATAAGTTTACAAGTGTTAATATAATGTATAATATACGATACATCGTTTTTAACCAATGTTGAGTGACCATTATTTAATAAAAAATAATACAGAGTAAATTGGATTGATTTTGTTTGTAAATTTACAGGTAGTTCAAACGAAGAAGACGCGTCTACCTTTTTTCTATTCGCTTAGAGTGCAAGGTATGCATTGTCCACAGATTAGCTTCTATAGACACCGAATCACGATCTAGTTCTCATTCGAAGTCAGGAAAGCTACGATTTAATTCCGACACAAATATTAAAAAAGTTTTATAAGACTGGTTAAAATGGCTTGACGTAATAACCTTGAGGTAAGCCAATGGTCTGGGTCATCAACGCCCAAAATCACCAAAGTCCCTTTTCTTTCTAAGCGCTTTTACATTTTATTTTGATATTTTCACGCGTGTAGCGTTTCTGTCGTATTGAGTACGGAATCTATAGAAGGTAATCTATGTCAAGACCAGAACTTACTCTTCAAGCAACTATACACAAAAGCAAGACGCGTCTGCGTAGATATTTTTTTTTTAATTACCAGCTTTGTATATTAAAAGTACCAAAAATGAGCACTCAACCTCGGCACTATATTCTATAGACTATGGCAACACAGTTTCGAGTCCTTGAACCGACTAACATAAAATGACAAGATACACCTGATCACCTGATTGTACGGCCTACAATTCGTTACCCGCTAACTACCTAGCTATCTCTCTCGCACTCGCTGTCTCTTTCTCTCGCTCCCGATACGTATTGTTCACAATCTGGAATTGAGAAAAATAACATATGAAAACGACAAAGTAGCATTCAAACGAAGCGAAGGTACGAAAATAAGGAGCAATAACATGCGGTTGTCTAAAAAAGGTATTTTCGACTAAAAATGCTAAACGTTTAGAATCGGCAAAATTGATTTTGTCGACGGCAAATATTAAATTTGTAGCGTAAATTACAATAATATTAATAACCTGTGTCGACCGACGTGTTACTGTGTCGAGTGGTGTTTTACCATGTGTTAAGCGGCGTGTTATTATGTGTCGAATAGTATGTTACTAATGTTACTATGTGTCGAGCGGCGTGTTACTATGTGTCGAGAGGTGTTTTACTATGTGTCGAGCGACGTGTTACTATGTGTCGAGAGGTGTGTTACTATGTGTCGAGCGACGTGTTACTATGTGTCGAGAGGTGTGTTACTATGTGTCGAGCGACGTGTTACTATGTGTCGAGAGGTGTGTTACTATGTGTCGAGAGGTGTGTTACTATGTGTCGAGCGGCGTGTTACTATGTGTCGAGAGGTGTGTTACTATGTGTCGAGCGACGTGTTACTATGTGTCGAGAGGTGTGTTACTATGTGTCGAGCGACGTGTTACTATGTGTCGAGAGGTGTGTTACTATGTGTCGAGCGACGTGTTACTATGTGTCGAGAGGTGTGTTACTATGTGTCGAGCGACGTGTTACTATGTGTCGAGAGGTGTGTTACTATGTGTCGAGAGGTGTGTTACTATGTGTCGAGCGGCGTGTTACTATGTGTCGAGAGGTGTGTTACTATGTGTCGAGCGACGTGTTACTATGTGTCGAGCGGCGTTTTACTACGTGTCTCGCGGTAGTTACCTGGTGCTCACTTAAGATGGAACTCCTTGATGCAGAGCGCGCAGGACCAGGAGCCCTCGGGCGGCGTGTCGAGCGGCGGCGCCAGGCAGTACATGTGGTAGCCGCGGTCGCAGTCGTCGCAGAACAGCAGCTGGTCCTGAGGTGGACAAAGGCATCGGATCAAAGTATCTGTTGCCAAAATCTGTTGAGTGTCAGGGAACACGGTATGGCACGTGGCGGGTACGCGTGTACACACACAGTGTGCAGACACAGCGTGACAAGTTTTCTTTCTGTGATAGGCTTGACTGCCATCTCGCCTGATGGTCAGCAATGATGCGGTCTACGATGGAGCACGCTTGATTAGAAGAAATCGATTCACTCGCGACTTGAAGACACCCAGATAGATTATAAATATCTATCAAGAAACACCCACTTGGGCAGAGCATGATACACTCCAAGGGCTCGCGCAATAAAAGTAGCAGTACTATACCGCTTGATTATTTACCATCAGGCCAGATGGCTGTCAAACGCAGTAGTAGGTCTCAGTAGGCCTACCATAAACTCCGACGTAAAATACGAGAAACATGATACCATTTACGCCCGTCAAAAGCATTTCGGGCGTAAATGGAATACATTACCAAATACTCGCTACGTATTTACGCCAGAGTTTATGCTGGACTTACAGAAAAAAGCATGTCGTGGGACAATCCGTAGAGTACTCACATCATTATCACTGGTCCCGCAGATGGAGCAACACTTGCACTCGATGCACTGCCAGCGGTACTTGCGGACTGACACGATCATGTTGACCGTGAACTGCAGACACGTCGGGTGACCTGCGCACGTCACACATTACAACGTGCACGTTAGTCTAGCTACAATTATATAATAAATAAGCATAAAAAATATTTAAGACATCGGGAAGTGGTTCAAAATTCAATTGCAAGATTTAACCCTCACATACATGAGCTTTGATATTACTTGATCTTTAACGAATCATTTTAGCTGTAAGTAAACTTGAAAATAAAGACTTGTCTTTAATAAATAACATAATTTTATTATAGTAAATCGCAATTGTAAGGCACATAACATTTTCTTACCTTATAAATCTTCAATCTTCATTTCTCAACTACAATTTCGAATGGACAAAAAGTAAAGGGACAATGTAATGTGCCGAACAATAGTGAAATAAAAAACATAAAACAACCCGCAACAGAATATACCGAGACATTACAACAAGAAACGCACGAGACAATGTCGTTAGGAAGTGCACAAATTCACTATTTTTCAGCACATCGCGAAATGAAACTAAACATCGAATTTATAGAATTTAATGCATAACACGTTACAAATTAATAAGACAGCATGTACTCTGTTTTACCACAATATAGAAATGGTGTTACGCTGAAGGATCGATTCGAGTCATCGCGCACTATGCTGACCCAGACAAAGGTCACACGTTTACAATCACGTCGCATACAAGATAAAACGATCGCATAATACAACGCGGCGACTATTCGACCAAAAATCTGGCTGCATAGTGCACGATTACTAAGCAATTGTGTAAAAAAACATCCGAAAAGGATCAAACCATGTGAGTCTATTAGTATTGTAAATCGACCACTTTACCGTGCCAATATTACTATTTTCATTGTGGATTTACGCTAATACAAAACATGAATAAGATGTGTAACATACAAATCTTTGGGTTGACGCTACTATGCACTTCCAAACCGGCATTTCTGTACTTTTCTTATGCCAAATAACAAATAGGTGTAAAAACATGTACACTATGACTTGATCTTACTTACTAATGTACTTATTGGTGTATTCTACATTTTATTTAGTGTCAGACGATTAAAGCATCATTTAGCTAATATTATAAGGAATTGACAAGGCTATCTGCTTTATATGCGGCGTACGCACATCATTGAAAAAGAGTCGCGATATTTTGCGACCACACCACGCCGGACCAGACCAGACCGGATAATGCACGTCGAGCTCATACCAATAGCTTGATCTTTTTGCTAAATACACAAAAACTCAGCAATTTATAGCTTCCTACATTTCATTCATGTAAGCTACATTCTAAAAAATTGATTTATAATAAAAATATTCTTTTTTTTTCTAGGTTAAACATCTTCAGATCATATGACACTAAACAAAAACATATTTAGGGTAATTTTACGAACTGACATACTCAACAATAAAATCGTGAGTTCACAGCTCTTTGGTTAGATATACATTATTGATTATTTATATAAATAGACCTACCTACAGATATATTTGTCATAATTTTTAATATTATATTGTGGAAAAGGGTACATTTTTTCATGAATTTATATACCTACTTTAAATCGTTTGATAAGAGTTAAGATACAGATAACAATAATGTACCTATTATCCTTGAGATGTAACATATTTTTATTACACTTATACACTTCATTAATACAGGGTTATACATAAAGGGAATGCTAAGCCGAAAAAGGCTCATAGTACTCATCATTCGTATAGGAACAACTCGGAATTCGAGAAAAAAAAATCTGCTTTTTCATAGAAAAAATTTCAATGACACTTGACGAAATGTATGGAACAGCTGATTGCGAGTCGGTCTATTAGTAAAAGTTGTTAACAATTATGAGTACTATGAGCCTTTTTCGGCCGAGCATACCATTTCTTTATAGCCCTGTTTATTAAAAAAATATTGGCCAAAACATAATTACGACCTTACTTGAAAAGGCTGCTTAAACTAATGTAATTTAACTTTTACGCAATACAAAAATGAAGTGCGCAGGACTGATTGATGTCACTTAACTTTAAGCAGTGTTTATAAGTAAGGCCGATACTGTTGTTTAAAGATAACATACGATATGATGGAATATGACAATAGCCCACGTCATTAAAGAAACGAATCTAAAAAAGCGGCGGTAAAACTGTGATCTCACTCGCACCACACACAATATTACTAGAGCGAGCGAGATGACAACGATAAGCGCAGTTTCGTCTAGATTCCTTTCTTTAATCACGCGGCTTATTCAAATACAGTGATTGGATATTATTTTTAATTGGATTTATTAATTTGTTTTTTTAAGTGATTTGATATAGCGTCTATCGATTATACCAAGGCACAGATAATATTTGCCTTATGCAACATTTACATCGCCATTGAATAATGATCTTTAACTCCATTAATTAAGTTCTGATATGCAACGTTCAACCAGTGTAGATATGTTGACATTTTTATATTTTTGTTTGATTTTAATTTTGAGTAAAAGTACTGCGTAATATAAGGCACCAAATATAACACACAATTTAGTGTGTTTTCGAACGTTATTTAAGTACACACGTCAAAGTTTCGATAATGCAATGGTCACATGGTAACATTTATACCTATAAACATTATAATATTAAACATATTTATATATTCAACTATATAGCTAATATTCAATATAAATTGTCATAAAATTAACTTATAACCTGTACCTAATAAGAGATACAATATTTTCTTATAACAAACAACTAAAAATTTAAATTACAATAAAACGCATGATAAACTATAACTATAGGAATGATAGAATTAACATTAAAATTCAAAACAATCGAACATTTTGTTAGATTTGAAAGATGTTTCGTTTGATAAATCTTTGGGTTATTTTTCCTAACATCACATTGACCTATGTGAAATATAATTTTATATACAAAAAAACAACTGTATTTTTTTTTAATTAGTGAGACCCTCTCCGCTTTCGTTGACAGTGTATATCATCAGCGGGGGTGAGGTGAGTTTTGTATTTATGAATTTGCCGAATGAAAAAGGACGCAGCTATGCCGCTTGTATTGTATAGCTGCATCTCTTTTTATTGTATGTACCAACAAAAACAATAGCAAATCGAAATAACCAATATAATAAATGATCTATTTACACTTTTAACAGACAAACAACGAACATTTGAACACGCCTCAATCATATTCTAATTGTAGTGGTTGTAAAGACTACAAAAAATTTGTTCCTACCTATAACCACAATTTAAAAAATCTACTTGATAACATTATAAAGACAGAACGCATAGCCTAAACCGGTGGGTCTAGAAGCATGTAATTTTGCATGACTGGATAGTCACTTAATATATTCTAGAATATTACTGCATTCAGCATTATGACTAGCTTTTGATATGGACCAAAACTTGAAATCACAAATAGGTGTTTCATTAAAGATTGTTATTCACTCTCGAAATTTGAAACAACTGATTTTCTTATCGTAATTTTAGTATAAGTTCCATAGTAAAAGTTGTTCGTAATAATGAGTAGAATGATATAAAACATGTCAAGTTTCTAACCAGTCAATTTTTATTCTGTAGGTTTGCCCTACAGGGTTTTTGAAAATTCATCCCCTGAAGGGGGTTGAATTGGATAATGCAACGACGAAGACCACGCATCGCGTACGAAGTCGCGGGCATGAGCTAGTCAAGCATAAAGGCACTAAATAAGCTCTGAATAAGAATGGCGTGTCTGAAGCGGTCGAAATTGTATCTGCCACCTTCATGTGTAAATGAGATGGATGATCTATATTATCACTCTTTGTACATCAGAAAAACAGCGCAGGGAGTCAGCATTTAAGCCTAGATGAACTCTGTTAAAAGGGTCTTTATAAAGCCTCTCTTTTTCTCAAGAACACCTAACATTTTATGAACAAATATTTTGTTTTGTTTTATGTATTAATGTTTTCTAGGATTTTTTTGACAGCAGAGTATATTCCCTGAAATTACATATTGTACCTGCCATCGTGTCAAACGGAAAATATATTTATCTTCCTATTTTGTCTTGATTAGATTAATTTTGAAAAAGAATCGCTTGAGAAAGTGACAGACAATCTCGAGTGCACCAGAACCCAGTACCCAGATGAAATATCGATTTTCGTACTACATTTAGGCGTTTGCGTGCGGTGTAACGTATACATGACTGATTTGGCGACGCGTGACTAGAAAAGCTAGGATTGCGGAATGACTCGTATTCCTTTTACTTGAAAATATATGATATTCACAGATTACCTTCTATAGACTCCGTATCGATCGAAGTGTACAAACGCATTGATCAAAAGACCTACAAAAATAACTTATTAGTTCACTCAATGATAGCCGTGGTTAGGCGTAAACTAGAGATAGCCAAATGGGACGCTTTGTCTTAGTACCCGCAACCCGCTCATTTCTTAACATTTTAACTGCTGAAAACACATATCTTGTGTTTTCCTTTGTGCAACGCGAATGCGGCTACACACGCGAGGCGCATAAAACACAACGCGTTTGAATATTAGCAGCAGTTAAAGCAAACGCATGTGATTATTAGCAGCAGTTAAAGTATTCAACTTTAGTATGTTTTAATCGAAAGAAAATTCACGAAATACGCTGTCTATAGGAAGTAATCTGTGGATTATTAAACTGCTGAAGAATGCATGAAGCGAAATTAACAAACACGAACAAAGACATAAAAACAATTTAACAAGCTTGCATGACCATGAAGTACGAAATTATTATATATTTTCCTAACATTTTAATAGAAAACAAGCAAATTATAATAAGTATATTTGACTTAAAGTAATTCTAAAGACTAACGAGGAATACGATCTAAAATATTTAACATGAATAAATGAAAAATTTAGAAAAAATAAGGCACATTTCTAACACAAGTAAAAGTACAACAGTTAACTTGAAAAAATAATTATTTTTAATTTGGCATCACTTGAAATCGTTATTATAACATGGCAACACCTAGATCACGACTGACATGCAATGCTGTTTATTTTAAGATAATTTTACTGTAAATATAATTTACAGTGCGAGATTGTCGAGTTGAGTGTTGGCACCATAATAATTTTATTGAAACAAAACTGAATAACAATATAAAGGAGAAGGGACAAAATGGTTTACTCATTCAACAGGAATGATAACTCCAAAACGGCTAAACTAAGTTTGATTTAATATGTGACTTTATCAATTGTTCTTAGCTATGATTCAAGAAAACCTGATCACACGTTTAAAGATTTTCAGCTCTTTTATGTCAAGGTTTTTTTATATTAATTACTTGTTTTCTACTTACACAAAAGTGCAGACTAGTGCTGTTTTAGCAATCTATGCTAATTCTACGTTTTGCATTCACAAAGAAAATACTACCCATATCAGATTCAAATAGCAACTTTATATACATGCATTATAAATTTTTTTTTAATCCACCCAAGCTTCTAATTTCCGTAGATGCCATTTCTATTCTGTAGGTAGACCAAAGTCCAAAGACTTTTGCCCGAACTCCTTTAATTCCCTTACTACCCACCTCTCCACATGTCTCTCGCACTGTAGATATAATTTGATATTGTAATCAATAAATAACACCATATACTGGACTAGTTATTTTAAATGTTGCTTTTTATTCTTGTTTATATTCAATTCATTACTATTTCACTATAGATTTAATAAAAACTTTAAAATATAACATTGCAGTGTTCCGAGAACACAGATATTTGTAATTGTAATAATAAAAACATATCATTTGCTAAAATAAGTACCTAAAATGAGATTTTAAAAACATAACTCTTTTAATGGAATGTTAATAACACGTAATATATAAAATCTATGCGTTAACTAATATCCAAACAACTTTGGTAGCAGATGATAAGACTGATCCTGTTAAGGCCAATTCATACCAAGACTGAAACACAGTGCAATTAATATCAAGACGACAGAAGTCGATCATCTTGTTTTACTATGTAAACTAACTAGGATAAAATGTAAATTCAAATACAAATTGTTTTAGTATATTTTGTCTAGCCGCTGCGCTATCACCTTAGTATGAATTAGCCCTTACTTATTTTTAAAACTCAACTAAATCTGACAGTTCTAAAACTCTTGCCATCCCTTATTCACATAAGGAAATAAAATGAGATGGAAACAATTTCAGTTTCAGTTCCCAAACTAGTTAAATTTTGATAATGGTAGAAAACAATCTACGCCAAAATCAGGTTCAGTCTTAAAAAGCGATAATTCAAATCACACAGTGATGAAACTTGTGACTGATATGCGATAAATAAAATCTATTCGACATAGCAATAAAACTATCTACTATAAAGTAATGTATACACTTTTGGTAATAAATTGTTGGTTGGTTTTGGTCCGAGACTATTTCTGCGTACATTTTAATTTTGACCTTCAAGTATGCTCCGTCGCTGTCAAACTGAATTCCAACTCGATTTTGATATCATTATAAAAAAATGTGTCAAAACCACAGTTTTCACAGTTAAGCTCTAATATTGTTGCCAATTCTTATTTCTGACATCGAAATTAACAGAAACATATTATTTTAGTTTAAATTGTGATTCATCGAAATTCATATATCTAAAAGCGATTATGATTTCAGAGAATACATGAATTACCAATAGACTACCTGCATTACGAATAATTTTAGTAACATAAGGTCTCGTTCATAAACCCTGTTTAAACTTAAGTCACTGCAATGCTCTGACGTGAAATCTCACATCCAAAACCTAGACGGATAATTTTAAACAGTGATTTATGCTTATGCTTAAGCAGTGTTTACAATACCCAAAAACGACAAAACACGATTTTACACGCAGACAGTGGGAACCAAAACCAACTCGTAACTCCTTAAAGCGTCGGGCTTTGCCGAGAGGGCGGCGACACCGCATTCACGTACTCATCCTTTAGTAGTTTCGTCTGTCTAGCGAAAGTATCGAAAGCATCCGCGGAATACGACATCGAAGTTAGTATCTCGACGACTCCATTCAGTTTGATGTTCTCTCTGAGGTGCCGGTGTCGTTCGCAGACCCTGTTCTCCTTGTGGTAGCACTTACCTGATCGGCCGCAGTCGGAGCAGGAGACCAGCTCTTCGGGGGTGCCGGTCTTTTTGTTCTCCCTGTCGTCGCCGAGACAGAAGTCGCAGTATGGGGAGGGGGAGGCCTGGAATGGGAGGTCGAGTTAGTACATTTTACATTTGATGAGTTCTGAAGTGTTTAGAGGAAAAAAAAACGCTAATATTCTGAAGGGTTTTTTTGTACCATTACTTCGTGGAAATCCATCTTTAAGAAATCTGTCCTACAAATGATTTTCTCGTGTATTTCCGTCTTCAAATACAAATTTTCACGCGATTTTCCATTGTGATTTGATAGCCGTTTGACCGCCATGTTGCCTGATGGTAAGCCATTGCTTACCATGCGGACTACGATAGAGCATGCTAACCTAAAAGAAACCTCGATTAACTCATGACAAAACAACCATATCAACTATAGATTAGATTAGATGGTATATTTTAAAGCTAAAAACCACCTGTTGTTCCTAAACCATTAAAATCATAATTTAAATTTAAATAACTATGACTTATATTATACTAGCGGCCTGTCCCGGCTTCGCACGGGTAGACACTATAAATTGAGATGTGAGCTATCCTATCTGTAAAGTTAGATCGAACTGCACCCGGTGTGCAAATTTGATTGAAATCGGTTAAGTAGTTTAGGAGTCTATAGCGGACAAACAACGTGACACGTAATTTATTTAAATTAAGATTTTACTACGACTTTAGTTCTCATTCTCAGCTGTCCACACAATGGAGCTACATACATAGACATCTCTAGCTCCACTCACATACCTTGGTATCCGGCTCCGGTTTGAGCTTAAGCTCCATGACGGGCGGAGCGGGAGCGGGAGCGGGGGCGGAAACGGAAGCCGCAGCGGAAGTAGAAGTGGCCGGCACGGGCACTACTTCCGACGTGGAAGGTACGGCCGTAACCGAGAGCAGCTTGCGCAAAATGTTACACGTCACAATACAGTACAGGAAATACAGTAGCAACTTCGTAAGCACGCTTCCAGTGGTACAAAGAAGAGATTAGTTACAGGTCTTCCAAAAACATGTGATATTTTCGGCAGTATATTAAAAAACAAACATTTTTATTTAGGACAACATGAAACATGGATCCATGGTGTTAGTAGAGAACTCAGAAACTATGTTACTACTTACTGATTTCGGGGTCAACGGCGCAGATACATTGCAGACGCTGTTTATTGTTTTTAATTTTGTATGAGTCTGCTTTTCAGTCCAAATATTTCTATAATATGACTGTTATGTTACTACGTTTTTTGTCGGTAGGTATAGTACCTTGTTTTCAGCTTCAGTTTTGTGATCAGCCGGCGGCACGAGTGGCGCCTGCGCAGAGTCTGAGCTCGACGTGAAACGCTGTGGAGATGATGATGAAAGAGACCGTGTAAAACGGACTGTGCAAAGTTTTTTTAATGCTATTGAGTGACGAGGCGGGCAATTCGCTCGCCTGATGTTAAACGTCACGTTTGCCCATAACAGGTCTGCGCCACCCAGAATTTTGAGTGCGTGTCGATATACCTTATTGTCGCCTTCAGTTTTGTGCTCGTTACGAGCGGCAGTTCAAACTCGACAGTCGGCCGCGGGAAGGGTACGCCAACTATGTAGGGAGTGGAGAGTTACCTTATTGTCGCCTTCAGGTTTGAGCTCGGCCGGCGGCGCAGTTACAGGCGGCACTAGCGGCGCCTGCGCAGAGTCCGAGCTGGATGTGTCCGCGGACGCGGGCCGCGGGGGAGGGGAGGGCCGGCGAGCGGCCGCGGCGGGGGCGCCTGCTGTGTGGAGGACAGTGTTACGCATGCGAGGTTTGTTACCGGTTACCGAAGTATCAGGCGGTTTTGGTTTTGACGTGACAACATCTAATAAATCGACGAATGCCGGGGGCACGCACGAAAAAGTGTCCCGTTACGGTCATTGTGACGTCACGATCGGAGCGAGAAAAGTATGCAATCAATTTATCAATGTTTTGTTATGACGTTGTCACGTTAAACTATCGCTTTTTAGCTTAGCGGTCTGATTTGCGAATAGAATAAATTTCGGCTAATATTTCAAATTATGTTGTCAATGTTTTGTATGTTTGTTGTGAAATAACGTAAACGGTAAGGCTTCGGTATGAACGTAGCTAATACCTTGGATTAACATATAGGCTACTTTTTATCTCGAAAAATGCTGATAATACCGCAGAGCACAGCTAATATAACAGAATGCGGCATTTCAGTCGACTCGTCGGGAGCTGAAGTACTCCGTGACTTCCTTATTTTAACGTTCTAGAACCAACCAAAATTAACTATTATAACCTCACGCTTGCTCCCGACGAGCTGACTGAATTAGCTACATATTATACATAAACAATAAAAGACATATACAATCATACATGCATTGTTTCGTCCAAACATTTAATTTTATCGTAACGGAAATGTCATGTGTAAGTTATGTTAGACAGTATGTACCTCGTGATTTAGTTTCCTATGTGTGTTAATACAGTGCATAAGCTATTTCCATTCCTGATTTCATCTAAATCGGTTCAGTCACGGAGATACAAGGTAACAGACATTCACACAAACTTCTGCATTCATAACATTAAGATTAGTAAAAGCGTCAAATGAGGGTAGTTAGCTATTTTCCCGATCATTTGTTAACTAGCATATAAATACGTGTTAAAAATGGAATCATGCGCAATCACGGGCGATGAGCCAATCAGGAACAGCGTTTCATTCAGAGCTTGACACTAGCCGAGTCAGCTATCACAAACTATATGAGGGCTAACATATTTCTATAACAAAATATTTTACGTATTTTTTTTTATTTTTTTGAGTTTTTAATTTATTGAATTAGGTATTTACTTCGCGGACGTTCATGTTAAATGCTATCGAAATTAATTTTTTGTGTGTTACTACTTTCTTTGTTTAAGGCGAAAATACATTTGAAATTTATTTAAAAAACAATTTTTGGGTTTTGGTTGTGGTCCTTTTTATAGTGAATTTTATCTTTCTTTGTTTAAGGCGAAAATACATTTGAAATTTATTTAAAAAACAATTTTTGGGTTTTGGTTGTGGTCCTTTTTATAGTGAATTTTATATGTATTGATAACTACGCGTTTGACTACCAACTCGCTGGTTAAGTTTACAAAATTGAACTGTAACTCTGAAGCACTAGGGCATTTTTGCAATTCAGGTATTACCTAAACCTAGTTTACCGCTGGCACCAGGGCAGGGCTTCAGCCACCTACAGTTAGGGCTGCCAAGTGAGGACAACGATGATATATGTATGATGAATCATCGGTTAAATGAGAATGCCCAGCAAATGTTGAGTTTTTATTTATTTTCAAATGCAATTGAGTGACGAGACTAGCAAATCGCTCGCCTTATGGTAAACGTCACGTTTGCCGTTAACAGGTCTGCGCCACCGAGTTTCGAACCCTTACAATACAAGACCTTGCGCGGTGCAGCACCGCGCTCGTCACCCTAAGATAAGAGATATTTAATCTCTTATTACTTGTTGCACTAGTTTAAAGTGTTACGATCCTTGTGTGATTGTATGCAATTTTCTGGTGTGAAAAATAAAGTGTTCATATATCTATTTGCTCTGAATTTTAGTCTGATTCGAATGAGTTTTCATTACTATAATGATAATAATCAATGAATTTATTATTGCATTGTATAAATCTAGATGTTAGCCCCCATCGGTCAAACCACGAAAGAAAGGCGATCTAACCTGCAGCTACGCTCGGGTTGTTCAGAAAGGTCACGTAACTGTCTTGATATTCCGTTGCGGGCATGGCGGGGGCGGCGTGGGCGGGGGGCGTGTGTGCCCCGGCGCGGGAGTCCCGGGAGTCCCCGTCGGAGCCGGCGGCGGGGGCGGCGGCCGACCCTGCCGGGGGGTCCTTGTGCGTGTGCGTGTAGTGGTACGTCAGGCCGGGACGGGTCTTGTATTTGGCGCCGCAAACTGTGGGTAGTTCGACAACGGTGAGACAAATTATTGTTTTTTTATAAATGCGTGGATTTGGAAATAAAATATTGTTTGCTTGATTTTATAAGCCCGAATTATTAGGAATAGACAAATATAGTCTAGTCATTTAGAAAATGATAATAGAAAACAAGGTGATTTTATATTTTTATGTACGGGTTTGAATCCACGAAAATCGGGTGATTTTGTTATCAATTAAAATTGGAAGGGCATTTGTTAAACAATTTTAAACGTCTCTTAATCTCTTATAGAATCCCGATATCGTATAAAAAAGTGTAGCTCAGCTACTACTTTTACTAGAATTACAAGAGTATATAAATTCAACAAAGCCCATAAATGATAAAACACTATCAATCGACAAATATTTCCTTCCCATATCCACGCAAAACAAAACAAAATACTGAAAAGTCAACTTACCGTGATGCCTCCTCCGTCAACAGTGTATTTCTAAGTTAACCGACTTCACGAAAAGGGGTTTACGTTTAAAAGCCCGCGTCGTCAGAACTGAGCATAGAGGAGGCACCACGACGGATCGCGTAACAAGCAGCAGCCTTCCAGAAATTATCCGTCATCAATCAAACAAAATATGAGGGTAGGAAGAAATTTTACATGAACGCTTCGCAAGAATTGCCTAGATTTTTAGTTTTAGGGACGATAGAAATAAGCCTGTTCTTGTCACTCGCATTGATATGGACATGAGTGTGAGGGAGACAAAAATAATGACAAGTGAACCCGCCTTTCTGTGCGTTTGAGATTATCTCTACCACTCTCTCATAGCATTTCCAACGCCGAATGTACATCATCACAGGGACAGTATAATTCGGTCAATTTACAAAGGCACGCGCCACTTCAAAATGTATAGCATGGACCTCCGTAACTTATCCGAGTTATAGCGTCTCGGGCTGTTTCGAGAATGTACCAACGCAGGGCTCTATTCTGACTAGTAAGATATCTCGGTCACTGGTAACTCTCCTTCGAAATGTCATGACAGAGTGACCGAGATAATTTCGAAAGGCCCAGTGTGAGAGTGAGAGAGTTAATCTGAAACGCGCAAAAATAGTCGCCGTAGGCCAAGCATGAAATTTAATCTAAAAAAATCTTGACAGGCAATTCTGGTCTCGATATTAATCTGGCAATTCTGCCGCCCTCGCCAAGTTGCAGTTGCCATAATCAAAACTTTAGAAAACTAAGGCAATGTATGGATGATATTTCTGTCATAGAATATAGAATCTATCAATAGATTATAGAAATGTCATTCCCATACATTTTATAAAGCGTTTTTTTTCTTTTATTGAAATGCGACTTGGCTAGGGGGGGCTGGTGATTATTGAAGGGAAGGTACAAATAAGTAGACAAGCGTTCATGTAAAATAGGTATTTGTGGAAAGCCGTCGTGGCCCTTCTATGTTCGGTTCTAGCGACGCAGGCTCCGTGGGCTTTGATTGATGACTTCAAATCAATGGATCCGCCCGTACGGTACACACAAATTCAATCAAAAACGGCACAGTAATTTTATTTCGTGAGTTGTGATATTAGGTAGAAGAATTTCTTTTTATACTAAAAATATGAATAACATAATTTACCTAATTGTTTTGCATTACAATTTTTTTGTTATTTAGCCGAGTAATAAAGTATGAGTTTAGGAGAAGCTCTGCCTCCTGAAATATTATTTTGGTCACATCTACTCTATTGACCTTTATAACGAGGGTAAGAGTAACCGAGATAATAATTCATGCAACAGAAAAAGAGACTGGAGTTTTGCGCAATATCGGCACGATCATGTTGCAATTGGCGGGTGTCCAATCACTGTAAACGTGATTGTGACGTCATGGGTTAGGTTGGGCGTTTGCCGACCGCCACCGCGGGATGAAAACGTAGTTGCTATATTTACAAACTTAAAAAACGTAATTTATCAGGTTCACACAAGTCGTAATAAAGCGTATAATAAAGTATCTTATCTAAAATAGACTTAACAAAGCGTTTTTGAATAACAATGCTCTTCACATAATATCACAACGAAGATCCAAAAAATTTGGAGTCCAATCGAAAAAAAATCATCAAAACATTTTCAGAGAAAAAATAAATATACATTGCATAATTTTATTCGTTATTCAACATAAATATTTCTTGTATAAATTCATAACAATCTTTGGGTGATAATAAATACACTGACGCGCAAAAGTTGGAATAAAAAAACATCAAAACTTACATTTTAACAATCGATTGCATAACTTTCATCCTAGTCTATTTATTCACAACATTTATATAGATTTCGAAAAATTATTTTATATGTTTCAAAAATTTGTATTTTTTTTTTGCACGCCATTGTACTTCGGACCTAAGAATAACATTTATACGCCTGATATTTGCTTGATTTGTATTTTTAGAACACGAATATAAGTGCCACTCGGCGATAGTTTCAAATACATTATTGAATTAAAACATAACATAATCCATGAAAACACACCCCGCCTTTCTGCTAATCGGTTAGTGTAACTAGGAGTATGTAGGTATAGGCAAAGAACAGGGATTGTCATTTTTTACTTTCTATTTGACTTTGTCTATGGTACTTTAATTCCCAATGATAAGATTTCTATAAAACTAAACAGCGTATGGGAATGACATTTCTATAATCTATCTATCTTCTATATATATAAAAATGAAACCCGTTTTCCTTGGTCACGGCATCACGCGTGAATGGCTGGACCGATTTCACTAATTCTTTTTTTGTTGTATTTGGTATTATTAGGAGAAGGTTCTTACGGAAAAAAATATTAAGAAAATCTCTCAGAAATATTTAAAAACCCTAAAAACAGCCCTTTTCTTTTTCCCATACAAACGTTTTCTAACTAAAACGAGCTTTATTGCTATTGTATAAAGTTCATATTGAATTGCAAGCACTCACTGTTGTTTAAGCAATGTAGGTATGTTCCTAACGTCCAAGAGTCAATTTGCACTTTATTACCTCTGTACAAAGTCCAAATTCAATCATATCTATCAAAACAGTGTGCGTTGGAGCACAGATAAAACAAAAAAAAAGAAAACGAAATCGAATAGAATAGAATCGAACGAATGAATCATTTGTTTTAAAATTTCGAAGGATTTGACTCCAAGTCATATCAAATTAAAAAAAAGTTGAAACAACAACAAACTGTCAATGTCAGTGTTTTTTATTTCATGGATGAGTTTGCTTTTGTCAACTGATACACGAAACAAATTCGTACCTATAATTGTAATATATTATAAGTATAAAATTGTAAATAGTGTTTTGTGCAGTGTTTATATTTAATTAGGCAGTACCATAGAGAAGTACTGTATGGCAGTACGAAGTCTGCCGGGTCAGCTAGTAGAATATAAAATCTATAAGTAGATTACAGAAATATCATCCTGTACATTGTCCTAGATTTCTATAGCGTTTCGAGTTATTGAATTGCAACTTAGCTAGGGGGGCGGATGACGCCAAAAAGACGTTTTTGCATACGTTGTTTTTAAAAACCTAGGACAATGATAACTCTTAATTGAGTTTTCTCTAAATCAATTCAGTTGGACATTCCGTTTTTGCCTGTGCCCTTAAAATGTGCATTGCTCTGCTATAGTCCGTTTTCTATAGGATGATCGCCGGCCGACAGTTGCAGCTAACTTAAATAAGTTAAAATATTCAGATAATGACTAAAAAAGGAAAGTAAGATATTTATATTCAGCCTTTTAAAATTTATTGCAGCCTTTAACCACAGCTGTCGGCGATCATTTGAAAACGAACGGACCTTTCTACATTTTTACTTTACATCATTAGTTACAGTTATAACTATTGTAATTTTACCTGCACTGAGAAAAATGGCCATCTAAATTCCGCTAAAAGAATGAAGAATTCACTTAAAGTACGGAGCATACTGATATCACCAGAAAGTACGATGATTAGCACCAGTTTATGATAGTTGTCACCGTGAAAACAGGTGCTAATCATCGTATTTTTTGGTGAAATCAGTATGCTCCGTACTTAAGCGAATCTTCATTCTTTTAGCGGAATTTAGATGGGCATATTATCAGTGTGTAACTTATTCATCTGTGGCTGTAACACACAGAGACTACAATATTAATTACAGGCATAATTACTTGTAACAGCTTCTCTGTGCCTGTAACACACATCTTCATTATAACATAAATGGTTACAGAAATAATTTCTATAACTATCTGTGCCTGTAACGCACTAATTTATTTGTGCACACGCTCACAAAGATAACAGTGCTAGTTGGGAGAACATTGCACACTTGCACTGTAAGCGTTTAGCAGAAAGGGGGGCGCGTCACCGTGGATCGAACTCGATTTTCATCGACGTTTAATATTTCATCACCTAAAATTCAACTTCATACACGAACAAGAGATTTCATAATATACTCTAGAATAAAATATTTAAATATCTTTAACCACAACACGAGTACTGTATTTATCTAAAGCTATATTTGACATACAATCGACAAAATTAGTTTTGTTATAAAAAAATTAAACGGGAAAACTCACGTAAAAATTAAGTCGTTTAATTTTTACGTGAGTATTCTCGTGTCTAAACCACGTTAGTTTCCATAGTAAAATTAGTTTTTCTCGATGAAAACGCCAAATATGACGTTTAGAATCGACAAAACTGATACTTTCGAAAGGAAATGTCAAACTTTTGCCAATCAATAAAACACCATACTCGCACTGTGATCAGAGTTATTCAAAAATTTAAAAACGACGCACAATGACTAAAATTTTGTAATAATACTGAAATTTTGAAACAAGTACCAAAATGTGTGAATTGTATGAGGTTTCATCTTTGGAAGTAATTGTATTGGGAAGGAAGACTTGAAGTAAGAGCTATGGACAAACACAACGCATGGCTGACATATGCATGCATATGAATAAACATATGCATTAAGTGTGCATATAAAAAAAGCGTTTGTAGAAATCTTGGAGGACCCAGATCTTTGCAATAACGGTTTAATTTAAGCCGATACGGCTTAAAAAAAAAGTAAGACTAAAAAAGAAATACCGAAATCAAAGAATGCGGCGAAAACACACAAAATACCTGCAAACATAAAAAAAAAAACATCTGGGTCGCAAAAAAAAGCATGTGAAAAACAAAATTTAAAACCTAAAAAAAGCTACAAAAATTCTCCTTACAAACGCTACTTACAGTAAAAAAAAAAAAAACAAGCAAAATTTTTTCCTTTTTTTCCAAAAGCTTTTTTTTTTTAGCAACGTTTTAAGCAAAGTCGTAATTGATTAAAATACATGGAAAACAGTTTAAAAAAGGGCTAATATTAACAAATACCCTTGAATAAATAATCAATTTATTTTGGCACAGGTGATTATAAAAAAACCGTAAACTTTAGTCATTGTTTGAGATGATTTTTAACAGATCAAGATTTTTAGAACAACGATACCATTCTAGCTAAGAGATCGTAAATTAATCACGTGAGGCTCGAAAGGGGGTTCGAAAAACATCACGAAATATCACAAGGGGATTTAGTGAGATATCACGTGTATTTATTTTTCGTTAAATTCTGAAAAAAAAGACAATCTGAACAAAGAAATACACGTGATATTGGCGGGCGGAGGTGGGGGAATTTATAACCTCACCAATCACCATGTATCAACAGAGGGAGGGGGGGTAGAAAAGTTGCTAAAAACATCACGAGATTAATGGACGACCCCTAATTGACATGATAAAACCTTTAGGGCAGGAGTCCACCTAAGCTGTGACGGTAGATCAATAGATACTCTTTATTGCTCACACTGGAAATCACAAGCAAATAGATAACGTTTATAATTAGTGCAACAACTTATCGCTAAGAGCGATCTATTCTATTGAAATAGAATACAAAACATTTCCAAACTGTATGTCATCCAAATCTCTTGAACTATTCCTGCATACGACGTAACAAACACACCCACGCAATTTTACATTTGTATTATTGCTGTGATTTTCTTACATAATAAAAACAGTAGGATTGAAACCCATTCAAACTTCAATATCTTTGAAAAAAATTACAGCTTGGTGAATTCCAGCCTTTAATTATCTGTCAATATAGCAAAGTATGGACCGTTGTCAGAGAAATATACAAGGTATACCGACAAATTGTGACGGCACTTATCTACGAAGAAAAGAAAGATAAATAAATAAAACTATCACAGACACATGAGTCAAGCATTCAAACCAATCAGTGCTAAGAAAATAACGCCCAATGACAACTCCGTATTTATTTAAACGTACTGGAATAAAACTCTGCTATTGGCTAACTAAAAATGAGTAACCAATCACAGAACGTTATTTCGTGATTTATTTTTAAATCCATGGATTTGATTGGGTTATTGCAGTTTATACGTTAACTTGTAATTCATAAGATTCCGTTTAGAATAAAGTAACTGTGAGCCCTAGATAGGGTGTCACATTGGATGTGCCGTGTTGATTCTCTATGATGACCACTTTAGGGATGATTGGTTCGTTTAACCCTGACTTAAATTACCATAGACAGAGTTAGCCTGTGCAATCCACAAAACCACCTTTTTTTAGACAACTTCTGTAATCGCTTAGTGCTTTATGAAATTTTGATGTATACCAGCAAACTCCAGCACAGAGCAGCAAAGGATCTGCCCAACTATATGAGCCAGTTAGCAGGGCCCAGCTCTGACACAGCAACAAGATCTGCTCAACTGTGAGCCAATAAACCTAGCTTTGACGCAGCTAGGAGCCAGTTAGCCGAGCCCAGCTCTGATGCGGCAAGAGATCTGCCCAACTGTGTAAGCTACCTCGAGAGACCACCAGTTGTCTTTTTAACTTGATATATTTAGGGATAAAAGGTTTCTAAAAGTGGCATCAAAGAGAATACACACTAAATGTACCTACAACTAAGACTATCCATAAATAACGCAACTACCCACATTTCAATCGCAAATATTCAGTGGCAGTGTAACTACTACAATGCTTTCAACATGTTGGAAACACACACCACCCAATCATTTAACACCCGAGATTTGAACAGTTTAACACATATTTTTTATTTGACCTTCCACAACCTTGCTTAGGTGGTACGATAATTACATTATAGTTACAATTGTGGACCCTGTCGGGCACAGCTCAACAAGATAAGGATCTGGTAGGGTGAAGGACAGCACTAACAATCATTACTTACGAGTAATGATTGCTAGTGACCTACAGGCCACACAGATGCTGCTTTAACCGTCTTCCACTGACAAATAATGGAGCAATGGGAAAACATGTGTTCTATGTGCGACGACAAAGACCACATTTTTGTTAATCTGTTCTCACATAAGTGACATTTTATTGTCTTCGTGATAATAAAATTGCTGAACCTAAACCAATTAAACAACCTGCAGTAACGCGATATATCGCTTGTCGGTTTTTTATAAACAGATCTAAGACCTAGCGCCGTGTGGACGACTAAAGGCTTGCCTAGCTTACCTAGCGTTATGACGCGCGGATAAACTGCAGCCTAAGGCCATGTATATTGTATATAACCCGGTCACAATATCTGTGCACCTCGCTGGAATGCGGCGCTTCTCCCGCTTCCCCTGGAGCGATAATTTTGAGATATTTTCGCTTTGTTGTTGTTTTGTTTTTTAATATTTATTGTTAAGTTTAGACATATGACGTCACGAGGTCAGGTGCACAGATATTGTGACCGGGTTGTACAATTAAAGCATAACATAAAAACAACGGCAGATCAATTGTATGTCTACATGATCACAAGTCCACGGACCAATCACAGATCTCGTGGCCCCGTCGCATCGGGTGGAGTGTTACCAATGTGTTACCAGCTTAAACATTAATATAATTATGCTAAATTGGTGTTTTAAATTACCTCAGATGAACAATGTTTGAACGTGTTGTACGTAATTGACGGTGAAGTTTCTAAAAATATAGGATATACAAAAAGATTAAAGATAGAGAAGACTGTGTGGAAGATATAGAAGGTTCTAGCTAAATATCTGAATATATCTAAATTTTAAATCATTGTAAAAATGTATATGAAATTTTAGGTTTTCATAAGAATATGGCATTATTGCCGATGAAAGACAGATTTTAAACATAACGGTTCAAAATGGCAGAACGGAAGTAACTGTGGCTGACCACTGTTTTCAGATTAGGTCAAGATATACAACAAAACGAATGAATATAACACTAAAACGACTAAATTTAAAAATCAATCTAAATGCACAAACTTTTCGATAAATAAGGTTAAATAAAACGTTAACTACCTACATGTTTTACCAGAGACAAGCTCCAAAGAGTCTAATTCTGTTATACAACCTCTAAAACTAAACTAAACAACCAGCACTAATACTATCTGCATCTCTTTTTATTTCTATATGTAAGAGAAGGATAGCAATAGTTTTAGAGCTATTTTTGTTTATTTTAGAAACCGTAGAACAGAATAGACGCCACCTATTTCAGCCGCCCAAAAATTTTCCTACAATTTTCATTAACTATTTTTTTATAATTTAGAACAATCTAGGGTTTTCTTTTTTCATACCAAGCACTGGGAAATATTTTTTAGAATAACTATAAAGGTCGTCACTCACTATGCATAGTCAACATCAACCTGACTAAAAGCAAAAAATTTAAATAAGAACATAGGGTAATGGTATCACATAACGCAGATGTAACGAAAATGGAGTAAGGACGTTTCGACGACACATCACATCATATACTAGATATTTGGCCCTTACAATTTTGCTGTACTTATATAATACTATTTAGGGCTCTTCTGAGAGTGATCTTTAGCTGAGTTGGTGTTCCTAACTTTCTCAGGCACAGCGGCCAAAAATTGGCGTCCGACACCAGAGAACGCCTTTGATCCTAGTCATGCGCGTAGTTCGCGCCTGGGTTGGTGTTGAATTAGTAAAGTGAGCGATGACCTTAATCCAACCAACCACAATAAAAATCAGATCCTTCAACTTTAATACATTATTGCATTACTAAATACTATAAATTAGATTTTTTTCTAAGATAAATTTTGTCTATATGAAAAAAGAAAACCCCAGACAAAAATTTCAATAAGAGATTCACTTACTCACTAACTATTATATTATTCATATCATAATACATAGATAACAATAAAAGGCATACTGCGACACTACTTGACAAACGCTCGCTGTTGTGGGTCGCTGCAGCGCCGGTGGACGTGTTGCGGTGGCTTTTGGAACTAACTTTCGACTACTATTCGGTTGCGCGTCCGTGGATATTATAGTATCCTTAATTTAATCGTAATATCTGTCAAAGTTGACAGTTCCTAAGCAATATCTTAATTTTTTTTCAAATATTTAATTTAATCGAAAATGTATGAAAGAAAATAGATTTTTAAACTCCAAACCAAGGACAGTGGTTTTACAACTTCGGCGTCATTATAGGAAATGATAAGAAGGATCAGCTCTAACATAAACAGCAGATTTTTTTGCTCTCCGGAACTTTCTCATTTAGAGCAACAATGTATGGACCGTGGATGAAGTCCTTTTTTGACAGATATTGCTTACAGCCACGCCACGCCATCTAGTTTAGAGTAAAGATACTTTACGTAATAACATGAGCTGTTAGAAAAGAAACTGCTCATTGCAGCTTGATTTCAACAAATAACAATAATTTAGAAATTTATTTTTACCAGTAATTTTTATATCTTCAATGTACTAAAAAAATGTACCTCCGTCTTAGCAAGTAAAAATACTGTATTTGTAACTTGTGTTGTTTTTGAGACTAAATCTGCAAGGCCACCTTGTTAATGTCACACCGACCCAAAACAGCGAGCGTACCAACAAAATACAACATCATATTGCATACCAATGTACCATACGTTATATTAAACTACACATTACAAGTACTCATTGGCCCTTTATCTATTTTACTATATTGTGATGCTTACTTGTATGATATAAGGTTTATATTCATTTTTGAGTTAAGGTTTTTCAAGTATGGTGTGACGAATTTCAAACTGGTTTTAGACTTGAGTTGCCGGAATCGAGGTATGTTCTAGGAGTCTATTTTTGGACGCTCGAGATTATCTCCGTCAGTCTCACACTCCTGGCATTTCTAATAAGAGCGACAGTGACCGAGATAATATCTCACTCGCCAGAATAGATAAGGATGGCTATAGATACATTTCGAGATCTTATTTTCTTATTTAAGTTATCAAGCTTGATAAAACTGCTGAGAATTAGACAAATCAATATTTTAAGTAATATTTATACTTATAGGTGTTTTGATGTAATGTGTTTCAATAGTTTTGAGCATGGTATCTATGGAGGCAAATCTTAGATACTGTAATTATTTGCCAACTTCCCAGCCGAATGGGACGTGAGGCCATTTGAATGGGAATTACCTCATCAAAATGACTCTAATCATAGTGCAAAAATTTAGAACGACCCTCCCGTTTTGCTTCACCAGTTGGGTAAAAAGTAAAAAGGCCAATCAGTATTGACCTCAGCAGATAGCATTTCCAGATTTATAGATTTTATTTATAGATAGATTCTATTATTAATTTACCCTAGCTTGTAGCAATGCTATAAATATTTCATTTCATATTATTTTGCAGAGGTTACGTCCAAGAAGCCTCGAACTAGTCTCAAACGCGTCGCACCATCTGTCCAGTTTACGCTCCGTTTACAGACCAACTATAAAAGTTAGGTTGTATGATCCAATTCAGAATACAAAACGCATATTTCATCTGAAATACGACGTCTCGCTTTCACACGTGATATTTCTCGTAAGCGAAAAATTGACAAAACATTCGATCAAAACCAAGTGTTTGTGAAAAATGGTTTCTTTGAATTTAGTGAGAATTTGTGTAAAGAGATTCTAGATTTTATCAATTTATAGTTTGTCTATGAACGAAATATTAGGTCTTACTTTTAAACAGTGCTTAAAGTTAGTCACTGCCTAAAATGCTCTGACAACTTCTCGCTGACGTGAAATGTCACGTGCGAAAACTAGTCGGAGAATTTTAAACACTGATTAAATTTAAGCAGGGTTTAAGTAAGCCTAAATGTATTTTTTATATATCTACTATTGTAGCTCAGGTCCCTTCCTATCAATTCTATTAAGCTATACTATATAAATTTCTCTATTTGTGTTATCATAAACGGTGAAGCTTTTGATACTTTAATTTTTATATCTAGTTATATTATAACAGGTCAATGATTAAATTTGTGACTATGTATTGCACAGTAGGGAATGTTTCGTTCTGGTGGTAACCTATGGTTATAATAGTTTGTTTATTTTAAATTTGTTATAAAATCCGTAGTTTCTTTTCCAATGCCTAATATTTAAAAATATAGTTTTCTTCAAAAATTGCTTTTCTGAATTGTAGAAGATAGAAAAAGTTAAGAGGTTATGATTTCACGTGAACAAATAATGAATTTATTCGGAACAAATCATGAACTTCTCTGAATATCATGAATTCACTCGATATAAAGCAGATTAAGATTTATTTAGATAAAATCATGACTTTACTTAAAAAACATGAATTCACTCTGAATAAATCATGAACTTACTGTGAATAAAATCATGAATTCACTCCGAACAAATCATAAATTCACTGCAAACAAATCATGAACTTACTGTGAATAAAATCATGAATTCACTACGAACAAATCATAAATTCACTCCGAACAAATCATAAATTCACTGCGAACAAATCATGAATTCACCCTGAAATCATAACCAGTTCACTGAAGTCGACATATCCTGTTGGTTGTTTGTTTGTACTAAAGTACATTTCCTGTTGGTTTGTATAGTTAAGACCTGAGCTGTGTAGTGCGGTTAGTGCCTCCTGCGTGACTTACGTTCGCAGCCGAAGGGCTTCTCGGCGTCGCCGGGCACCTCGTAGGGCAGCGTGCCCTGACCGCCGCGCTTGCGGCCGCGGCCCTGGAATGGTGAATAGGTTGGTAAGTTTGTGTTATGTAATCAGGTTGAATTGTATAGAAATTATGACTGTTCTTATTTGATATATCCGGGTAATATATTTTTAATATGTATTATCTTTCCTAACTTTTGCATATTATAATACGAAAGTGCACATAAGAATTACATTACTTTTCATACAAAAGACCTAAGCTACTCATCATTTTGTAAAGCAACTTTCCCTGAGTGCTATACCGAGTACAGTTCCGAGCATCATTTAGTGAGTAATAAAGGTGTATCTGACGGCTCGGCCCCGCTCGACTGGGACGCCGCCCTTGCGCCGCCGGTTGTGTACATTATACTAGTATGACAAGTGAACTGATGGTTCGGCCCCGCTCGACTGGGACGCCGCCCTTGCGCCGCCGGTTGTGTACATTATACTAGTATGACAAGTGAACTGATGGTTCGGCCCCGCTCGACTGGGACGCCGCCCTTGCGCCGCCGGTTGTGTACATTATACTAGTATGACAAGTGAACTGATGGTTCGGCCCCGCTCGACTGGGACGCCGCCCTTGCGCCGCCGGTTGTGTACATTATACTAGTATGACAAGTGAACTGATGGTTCGGCCCCGCTCGACTGGGACGCCGCCCTTGCGCCGCCGGTTGTGTACATTATACTAGTATGACAAGTGAACTGATGGTTCGGCCCCGCTCGACTGGGACGCCGCCCTTGCGCCGCCGGTTGTGTACATTATACTAGTATGACAAGTGAACTGATGGTTCGGCCCCGCTCGACTGGGACGCCGCCCTTGCGCCGCCGGTTGTGTACATTATACTAGTATGACAAGTGAACTGATGGTTCGGCCCCGCTCGACTGGGACGCCGCCCTTGCGCCGCCGGTTGTGTACATTATACTAGTATGACAAGTGAACTGATGGTTCGGCCCCGCTCGACTGGGACGCCGCCCTTGCGCCGCCGGTTGTGTACATTATACTAGTATGACAAGTGAACTGATGGTTCGGCCCCGCTCGACTGGGACGCCGCCCTTGCGCCGCCGGTTGTGTACATTATACTAGTATGACAAGTGAACTGATGGTTCGGCCCCGCTCGACTGGGACGCCGCCCTTGCGCCGCCGGTTGTGTACATTATACTAGTATGACAAGTGAACTGATGGTTCGGCCCCGCTCGACTGGGACGCCGCCCTTGCGCCGCCGGTTGTGTACATTATACTAGTATGACAAGTGAACTGATGGTTCGGCCCCGCTCGACTGGGACGCCGCCCTTGCGCCGCCGGTTGTGTACATTATACTAGTATGACAAGTGAACTGATGGTTCGGCCCCGCTCGACTGGGACGCCGCCCTTGCGCCGCCGGTTGTGTACATTATACTAGTATGACAAGTGAACTGATGGTTCGGCCCCGCTCGACTGGGACGCCGCCCTTGCGCCGCCGGTTGTGTACATTATACTAGTATGACAAGTGAACTGATGGTTCGGCCCCGCTCGACTGGGACGCCGCCCTTGCGCCGCCGGTTGTGTACATTATACTAGTATGACAAGTGAACTGATGGTTCGGCCCCGCTCGACTGGGACGCCGCCCTTGCGCCGCCGGTTGTGTACATTATACTAGTATGACAAGTGAACTGATGGTTCGGCCCCGCTCGACTGGGACGCCGCCCTTGCGCCGCCGGTTGTGTACATTATACTAGTATGACAAGTGAACTGATGGTTCGGCCCCGCTCGACTGGGACGCCGCCCTTGCGCCGCCGGTTGTGTACATTATACTAGTATGACAAGTGAACTGATGGTTCGGCCCCGCTCGACTGGGACGCCGCCCTTGCGCCGCCGGTTGTGTACATTATACTAGTATGACAAGTGAACTGATGGTTCGGCCCCGCTCGACTGGGACGCCGCCCTTGCGCCGCCGGTTGTGTACATTATACTAGTATGACAAGTGAACTGATGGTTCGGCCCCGCTCGACTGGGACGCCGCCCTTGCGCCGCCGGTTGTGTACATTATACTAGTATGACAAGTGAACTGATGGTTCGGCCCCGCTCGACTGGGACGCCGCCCTTGCGCCGCCGGTTGTGTACATTATACTAGTATGACAAGTGAACTGATGGTTCGGCCCCGCTCGACTGGGACGCCGCCCTTGCGCCGCCGGTTGTGTACATTATACTAGTATGACAAGTGAACTGATGGTTCGGCCCCGCTCGACTGGGACGCCGCCCTTGCGCCGCCGGTTGTGTACATTATACTAGTATGACAAGTGAACTGATGGTTCGGCCCCGCTCGACTGGGACGCCGCCCTTGCGCCGCCGGTTGTGTACATTATACTAGTATGACAAGTGAACTGATGGTTCGGCCCCGCTCGACTGGGACGCCGCCCTTGCGCCGCCGGTTGTGTACATTATACTAGTATGACAAGTGAACTGATGGTTCGGCCCCGCTCGACTGGGACGCCGCCCTTGCGCCGCCGGTTGTGTACATTATACTAGTATGACAAGTGAACTGATGGTTCGGCCCCGCTCGACTGGGACGCCGCCCTTGCGCCGCCGGTTGTGTACATTATACTAGTATGACAAGTGAACTGATGGTTCGGCCCCGCTCGACTGGGACGCCGCCCTTGCGCCGCCGGTTGTGTACATTATACTAGTATGACAAGTGAACTGATGGTTCGGCCCCGCTCGACTGGGACGCCGCCCTTGCGCCGCCGGTTGTGTACATTATACTAGTATGACAAGTGAACTGATGGTTCGGCCCCGCTCGACTGGGACGCCGCCCTTGCGCCGCCGGTTGTGTACATTATACTAGTATGACAAGTGAACTGATGGTTCGGCCCCGCTCGACTGGGACGCCGCCCTTGCGCCGCCGGTTGTGTACATTATACTAGTATGACAAGTGAACTGATGGTTCGGCCCCGCTCGACTGGGACGCCGCCCTTGCGCCGCCGGTTGTGTACATTATACTAGTATGACAAGTGAACTGATGGTTCGGCCCCGCTCGACTGGGACGCCGCCCTTGCGCCGCCGGTTGTGTACATTATACTAGTATGACAAGTGAACTGATGGTTCGGCCCCGCTCGACTGGGACGCCGCCCTTGCGCCGCCGGTTGTGTACATTATACTAGTATGACAAGTGAACTGATGGTTCGGCCCCGCTCGACTGGGACGCCGCCCTTGCGCCGCCGGTTGTGTACATTATACTAGTATGACAAGTGAACTGATGGTTCGGCCCCGCTCGACTGGGACGCCGCCCTTGCGCCGCCGGTTGTGTACATTATACTAGTATGACAAGTGAACTGATGGTTCGGCCCCGCTCGACTGGGACGCCGCCCTTGCGCCGCCGGTTGTGTACATTATACTAGTATGACAAGTGAACTGATGGTTCGGCCCCGCTCGACTGGGACGCCGCCCTTGCGCCGCCGGTTGTGTACATTATACTAGTATTCCAAATGAACTGACGGCTCGGCCCCGCTTGGCGGGCGTGTCCTCGGGCGCCGCCTTGCGCGTGCGGCCGCCGCGCGAGCCCGGCCCGGTGGCGGGCGCGCCTCGCTTGCGCCGCCGGTTGGCGTACGTGTCGTCGTAGTAGTCCTCGTCCGACGCGTCCTCGGGCTCCTCGCCGGTCTCCATCTCCTCCATCGCTAGCTCGTCGTAGAACCATTCCTGGGAAAACAGGTCAAAGTTAAGAAAACGGTGGTACAAAGACATGAAGCATTTACTGAATTAACATCAGATTTTGTTTTGCTAAGTTTCGAAGATACGGATAGAGCTAGGCTGACTTGTCACCCAATGTAATCATAACAACATCTGCAAGCCAACTCTGCTGTAATTCCGAACTTACGGTTTCTCACTAGTGTCTTTGTACAGATGATAGATATTTGGATGACGGATGTATGTATTATATGAAGGATGTATTCCGCCTCACTAGCAGTGTCAAGAACACCAATCTTACCTTAGGATCGTCCTTAGCTGCAGTCTGTGAGCCGTCCCTGCTGTCGTCTCCAGCGAGGACCTCTCCTGGTATGCCGGAGCTGTTCTCGCCCTCGCCGGTGGTGTCCGCCGTATCGGGAACGCCGCTCCAGCCCCACCGATTTGAGGACATTGTCAAGTATTGTCGGCGGGCTTTTCTCCATCTATAATTTGATATTGATTGATAGACCTGTAGCCTGTAGGGAGTACTCTATAGGAGTAAAAACGCTCATCGCCTACGTGCAAACCGCTGCTTACAAGGCGGCCGCGCCGATGCGCGAGTGCTACGCATGCGTCGCGCCGTGTCAGTTTGAACTAAGCCGCTGGTGACGTGAAGATTGCTCCGCCACATTCGTTTATATTAATATTTTTAATCCTTTATTTCAATACGTAATTAACACACAAAGATAGTGAACAAACAATAATACAACTTATCATTTACCCAGATCATGAACTACCTCCCATAGGCCAATGATAAAGATGAATGGAATAAATATACCCACATGAGTGGAAGGGTAAGATGATGATATAATTTAAATAGGCTGTTTGACTGATTTTGAAAAACTGTTTTAAATTATTCGTTGGCATTAATATGATTAATACACCACATTTATATTTCTGCGAAATTTGCAGTATTTTTCGTAAAATACTGTGTTAAAATTTAAATTACAATATTGGCGCTAAGAACGCTGTTTCGGTAATGGCGGACGACATGTGATTTGCGTGACGTCACAGGCAAGTAAGCAAACTTTATTCTTTGACAAACGTCAAACTTGTACCAAAGTGTACATTATAAAATCACACAAAGTGTCTTAGCATTAAACAATGTTTACTTGCGTGTGACGTCACGCGAGGCGTAGCCAATCACAGAGCGTTCTTGTGGCTAAAGAATTTTAAAAAATAATTTGAATTTATTTTGTTTATTTTGAAAAATCTATAAATATTTTTGGATAAAACAGAGATAAATATGGTTTTTTATGTTATTACCTAATAGAATGACCACATTTCGTAGCATATTTTTAATAGTGTCAAATAGCCTATTTATATTGTCAACATTTTCCATCCAGAATTTTAATAGTAAGCTTAGTTTTAAATTTGTAAGGCTTGTCTTTTCCACAATATTTCAAACAAGCTCCATCATAGATCACATCATAGCCCAGCTCACCATCAAGCGAAATAATGGTCACCATCATTATGAAATAAAAAATCGGTTGTCTGTAAAGTCGGTTTACTGACGATAGTTGAATGTGACAACGTCATAAGAAAATTTTGATAGAATGGTTTCATTTTTCAAAAGAAAATTTTATTTTATTTTATTTAAGTAAGGTACAAAAGTAATTGACAAATAGGAAAATATAATAGAATATAGGAAATCACAATTTCACTCAGAGCGAGGTAACACCTCATCGAGATTTTTTTTTTTTTTTGTGTATGTAATTTTCCCAGTGAACATGAATAGCACTTGCCTATGAAATTAGTTCATTAGTTTAGCCATTTATTACAGTTGCGAAAAACTAACAGGCAGACAAAATTCCTATTTCCTTGGTGTGCGGTCTGATGACCTAAATAATAACAAAACAACTAGACTAACCTCTGTGCAGGATATGTGTATACTTGTCCTTCTTTCTGGCCAGGCATGCGCTGTCTTTTGGTCATGAATAAGTTGCAGTGACTCTGAGCAACACCTAAACATTAAAACACCTCAGATAAGTATTTAAATACACAGCTAAAGTTCTACTTTACAAAGCTAGGTAGTTAGTACTAAAAAATAACTTCTTTTATCTTAAGGTTGCCTGGAAGAGATCGCTCTTAGCGATAAGGCCGCCAGTTGTCGCACTAGTTTTTAGGTGTTATAATCCTTCTGTTTGTAATTTAGGGTGTGAACATTATAGAGTTTATCTATCTATATCTCTTTATCTATATCTACTTGTATTCACTTGTTGTTATTCTTATATGATTAAGTCTTTTACTTCTTTAAGTATGTCAGTAGGCGTTTTTATAATCATCGATGGGCAAAAATTCACTAACTTGAAAAATCGATACTGACCAGTTTGGGTGTCGATGAAAGGCATCCGCATTCTTCTTTCGGCACATAGTCTCGAGTTAAACGTCGAGGAGTTCTCAATAATTTCTTTATAACTGGGATCATTGAGAAAACTGTAAAAACAAATAAATACCAAATGAAAACATGACCTCCCCGACACTATTTTTCACTGTAAACACCCAGCTTATTAACAAAATTATATTCCAACACTGTTATTAACGAATATGCCTTTCATTTTGTACAATCAAACGCGATTTACCTCTCGATTTTTGCTAAATTCGAAGGATTTACTATCTGGATTTCCGCAGCCGCCATTTTATTAGCAGCGGACGCCACAGACGCCACTTCACTTTTGATGTCGTCACGTCATTTTCAGTCAAGTCAGTTTAATCAATGTTCACGTCAAGCTTCAAGCTAATGTCAGGCCATGTCTCAATCATTTCATTCGTTCATCAGAATATTCATTTCCGGTGATCGTTGCTAGTTTGCTATTTACAAAAGCTACTCTAAAAGCTACTATTTCTAAGAAAAACAAATAAAAAATGCAGTTTTTCAGATTTAATAGGGCATCATAAAGTTTAACCCTGCTGGATTTGACTTTCGAAAATAGATTTGACACCGATTGCGATATGAAATAAAAAATTGAAAACACTTACACATTATCCTTTACTACCAAATTATTTTACCAAACTGTCCTAAAACTACCCATAAACTAGCAACACAAAGTTAAACGTCAAGCTGTGACTGGCCATCGGTGGACGAATCGTGTGTCTGGCGCATTTTCAGTAATTGGTGATTGGAGATCTTCAAATATTTCTCTGATTATTGGTTACCACTGTGCTAGTTAACTTTGGGTCACATTTCTATTTACAAAATAATATATTTCGCTTAAATAATTGTGAATTAGTGCAAAATCTATCTGTCGACCAGTCGTGCGTACCGATAACAAGATGTCCGTGTGCTTCTTTGTGCCTGCGTAAGTTCCTGCAATTTTTTTATCAGTATTTATTTCATGCACTTTACACACTTGCATACTTCTCATGAACCGGTGTTTTCACTGTAAAGTTGTGAATTCAAGGGAAATCAAATAAAAACATTTTCGAAATTTTAATTTATTAATTTATTTGTTAGAGATTTATGTAGGAATCATTTTATAACATTGAGTAAACTTTTTGAACTCGTAGTGTAGGATTAAAATAAATTATAAAAATAATTAGGAAAAACTTCTAGAATTATTATTTACCTTTATATTGAAAACAGCACCATCTATGAAAATACTTTCTAAAAGTTTCACTCAGGTACAGTCACCACCACTTTGAAACACGTCACGCCTTATCAGCTTAGGTATTTACTATTGAAATGCAACGGAAACAAAAATGCTTGCATTATTAATACCAGTGGACCTAGCACAACTTTGACGTAAAAATCCTTAACCGTCAAGGGCGCCCGTCAGGAGCTCCCTTGACATAGAGAAACGATTTATGGCCGCACGACTCAGTTGGTAACGCGGTGACTATAGTACTAATTAATGATTGATATTCAGGGATCAAGTGAACGCGAACGTCGAAGAGGTGGACGGC
The DNA here is from genome assembly GCA_949125135.1 of Alcis repandata. Classification (NCBI taxonomy): domain Eukaryota; kingdom Metazoa; phylum Arthropoda; class Insecta; order Lepidoptera; family Geometridae; genus Alcis; species Alcis repandata. The sequence goes on from OX421243.1 coordinate 6,330,119, forward strand.
GACCAGATTGAAGAGAACAAGGCGGAGACGGCGGAGCAGACGCTGCAGCAGTTCTGGGCTAAGGTCGTGGAGGATCTCAAGAATGTCACTTCTGTACGTACTGAACTACTTTTACTGTGAAAACTTACGTGGTTTTGACATTCTACAGCCAAACCGTTTATCTTAGTCCTCGCCTGCGCGGTACAGAGGCGCGGGGGTACGACGACGCGGGGGACTGAGAAACGGTTTGGCTATAACCCTAAACGTCTCCCTTCCAGGAAGACTTCAAAACCCAGCCTCTCCCCCTCACTCGCATAAAGAAAATAATGAAGTTAGACGACGAAGTAAAGATGATATCAGCGGAGGCGCCGGTTCTGTTCGCGAAAGCAGCCGAGATCTTCATACACGAGCTGACGCTGCGCGCCTGGAGCCACACCGAGGACAACAAGCGCAGGACGCTGCAGGTAACCATCAGCCCTCTAGCCAAGTTGCAATCCTACAGCGTTAAGCCGAAAAAAGCTCATAGTACTCATCAATATGAACAACTTTTACTAGGGGACCAACCTGAAATTCGCGAAAAATCAGCGGTTCCATAGAAAAATGTCAATGACACTCGACAAAATGTATGGAACAGCTGATTTTTTTGAAAGGTGTAGCAATCCCTGCCAAAGTCTATAAATAAACCCCATATAATTATAGCATAGTTATTAGTTACATTTATTGACGAATTCAAATAAAACTAGAATCAGGTAAAAACGCTATCTTTCATAAGATCGAACAACAATCTTTAACAATTTTAAATGATTAACACTTTGACTGCGGTTTATAATCACATGCGCTTGCCGTGCGGCTAATAGTCAAATGTGTTGTGCAGCCGCACTCGCATCGCGCAAAGGATAACAAGGTATGTATTTTCCGCAGTCAAAGTGTTAACTTTGTTTTTCTCGTGTTCCAGAGAAACGACATAGCGATGGCGATATCGAAGTCCGATCAGTTCGACTTCCTGATCGACATCGTGCCGCGACACGAGATTAAACCCGCCAAGCGAGCCTACGAACCCACCATTTGGGGCGGGAAGGCCGAACACGTAATATTAAACTTTATATTTTGACGTGACAACGTCTAATAAATCGATGAACGCCGGGTGCACGCACGAAAAAGTGTCCCGTTACGTGTCCCGTTACGCTCACTGTGGCGTTACGATCGGAGCGAGAAAAGTATGCAATCATTTCATCAATGTTTTGTTATGACGTTGTCACGTTAAACTATCGTCCGTTAACTGACTTTACAGACAACCAATTTTTAAGCTATTGCATAGCTTCTATCGCGGGTCTTGAGCGTGGAGACCGAATTCAGAAATTCCGTAACGAAAATAACCTTACACTTTTTAGTGATACTTTTTAGTTTTGTTGCCATCTATCGATGAATAGCAGAGCTTTTAATGACTTTTTGAAATATCACGCTTGTCTCTTTAGTTCAGCAACTCGCCTCTAGGTGTCGAGTGTAAGGTTTCGATAAATAATTATAATTGCATAAGTTGATAAAAAATGTTATGCAATAGCTTTACCGCGGCAGTCCCCGAGTGCCACACGTCTTTTTTTTTTTGTTTCAGCCACGGCTTCCCGTCTTTTCTTTTCTTCGTAAAAATGTTTAATTACAAATTTTGGTGGGGCACGTTTCGTCAACTATAGACGTTATTGGCGCAAAAGGCCCGTAAGCGCTTGACCAGTATACAGAGTAAAAAGGAAAGAGTATGATAAGCCGTGAAGGGCTCATAGTACTCATTATTATGAACAACTTTTACTAGGGGGCCAAACCGAAAAACGAAAAAAAAAACAGCTGAAACGTTAATCAAATTTCAAATTAAAACCTATAAATTTCATACTATGTAAATGACAATTTGATGCTCATTTCTTATTTTTACAATAGACAAATATTTATTTAAAACAAAAATATACATACAAACATACTAAATATTCAAAGAAGAAAGAACACTATTTTTGCCTTAAACCAGGCTTAAGGTGTTCCAACAGCTAGCCAGTCGTTATATCTTGTGTCTCGATTGCAGGCCGCCGCCGCCGCCGCGGCCGCTCCGCAGGCCTCCCCGCAGCAAGTGGTGGTCCAGCCCGGCTGCACGCAGGTCCTGCAGAGTGGGCAGCAGCCAGTCACGCTGCTACACCAGGTGGTGCAGGGCTCGGAAGTGCAGAATATGCCGGTAATATGATCAATTGATCATATACTGAATTATAATGGTGCAGCAGGCACAGCGCGATCATAGCGCAGTTTTTGTTTTGCGCAAACTAAAAACTTAACAATCTTCTCGAAACTTCAAAATTCAATTTATTTTGCCTGAGTCTGGTACAGAGTTGTTTAAATGATTAGAGATTTCCAGAGGGCCTGTCAGTGTACTTAAAGGTGCAATCAATGGTCCGTATCTGTGTTCACACAAATTGTGCCAGCAGTGCAAATAGGGAACTTTATTGATCGACAAATTAAGTTTGAACTCAACTAAATCATGAAAATTTAATAATTTTGTCTATGGCACTTAACTTTGTCTATGTCTACACCCAAGTGCTTATGTATCGGCCTGTAGCTGAAAATAGCTCAGTGTAGTATGATTGTAAATGAAAGAAATAACATTTAAATAAAATAAATAAACGTTTCACACTCATAGCTCCCCACTTAGAAAATCATGTGTCGGGGATGCCATGGAACACACACAAAGACCAGGACAACTAACACCCAGACTCAGAACAGATGTTTAAATTCTTCATTCAAACATCTGCCCGGCCGGGAATGGAACCCGGAACCTTTGGCTTACAAGGCGGATATATTACCACTGAGCCAAACAGGTGAATTTGAAACAATGACGATATTAAAATGTTTGATGTTCTCCGCAGTCGCAGATCCAGCTGACGCCGGCGCAGCTGAACATGATCCGGCTGCAGGTGCAGAACAACCCCTCGCAGCCCATCATCATCCAGGCGCAGCCGCAGCACTCGCCGCAAATCATACAGGTATTTATTTTTTATTCGCTGGGCCCTCGGTTTCACCCGCGGTCACACACGCGGTTACATGAATTTTCCGGGATAAAAAGTTGCCTATGAGTTAATCCAGATCTTGAACGACCTTCATTCCAAATTTCATGTAAATCCGTTCAGCAGTTTTAGCGTGCATTAGTAACAAACTTACATACTTTCGCCTTTATAATATTAGTACGATTCGATTTTACGAGTATCTATCTAGATATTACTATTTAGGAATTACATTTTACTCGTTGGGAATATTTTGGTTGACCTTTTTCTGCGGAAGGATATTGACGAGTGAATGTTTTTATTTTATTTTATAGGTGACGTCACAAGGGCAACACCAACCCCAGCAACAGGTGTACCTAGCGCAAGTGGCGACGACGCAAGAGGACTCGTAGACTAGAACTAGTTTAGGTTAAGTTAGCTTAGTTAAGAGGAGGCAACCGCTTTTCGCTATCTCTCGCAGTCGCTGTTTTAATGTTAAAGAAAATGTAACAAACGAATGATATATCAAAGTGAAACTCAATTTAGTGTCAGTGATTACGGTTTTTTGTTTCATCTGTAATAAATATTTGTTTTTCTAAAATAAAACATTTTAAAAATATATTTGTTCTTAACATAAAGTCATCATCATCATTAAAATTGTCGAATGTACGAACGAGAGAGTGCGTAATGTGGGAAAACGTTCTTTAGTCAGTCTAGCGTATTTTTGTAATATTTATATCGTTGTTATCAATCCTTATCAATTTTTTTTTCCTGTAAATCTAAATTTATATTACGAAACTGTTTTCAGACGTTTTCTTTGTGACAATATTATCTTAGTAAATTTTATCAAAATCTGTTCAGCTATTTAATGAAAATGTAACAGACACTGATAGTTTTTGGCCGACTGAAATCAATTTGTACAAATACAAAAATACTAAATTAATTCATATCATAATATTTTTAGCTTTATCTATTGTAATAAAATAAGTTCAACATCAACAAAACAATCAACATTATACACATTCGAACTATTTTTGTTATTTAATTGAATAATAAGCTATGGTGTAAGTTATTAATAATAAAACAATTGTCTAAAACGTTTTTTTTATTTGGAAATAACGAAAAGAAATCAACTTCAACATATCAATTAATTATAACAGAAACAAAAATAAACAATTAATATAATTTATAATTTTAAAATACATTACATTAATAACGAATTAATCTTACAATTAATTAATCAATCGCATATTTCAAACAATAATAATATTTATTTTTACAACTAAAAAAACCTAATCCAGGGGCTGTGATGCGAACTCATAACGTGAGCCTGAACTGAATCATTTGCCTTCCTTCACTACAGCACCATTTTACCCCACCTCAGCATCGTTTATCTCTCTACCGATACTGTTTCTGGCCATCTCAACCTCGCTGAGCTACTTCAGCACGGTTTCTCCACCATCGCCGTGCCACCTCGGTTTCTCCCCACCTCAGCATCTCTCCCCCTTAGTACCGTTTCTCTCCCCATCTTAGCACTATTTCTCCCCACCTCGACACCGTTTCTCCCATCTCAGCACTTCACTCCGGGACCTCAGCACCTCTTCCCCCGCTTCACATGGTCCTCAGCGTCTCTCCCCCCGCTTCACACGGTCCTGCGCAGCCCGCACCTCCCCCGCAAGCTCAGCCGCGAGCAGCTCTTTATTAGCTCGGTCTCGCCGGATCACATCTGCCACGTTCTTTTTCAGCTGCTCCATAAACTCGGTCGTCATCTCTTCCGATCTGGAAATCGAATACAAAATCATTTAGTTTACCTGCACCTCGAAATTGTAAATGACACCGTAAACTAGACAGGGTTAAAAGGGTGTGCTGAGCCGTAGAAATTTACCTGCACCGGACGTTTGCACAGTTAACTATGCAGGGTTAGGCTAATAGCAACTTTTACTATGGGACCAACTGAAATCACGAAACAAAAAAAAAGTTCAATGATACTCGACAAACTGTATGGACCAGCTGTTTTTTTTAGTTTCAGGGTTGATCCCATATCAAATGTTGTTTATAATGTTGATTATTAAGAGCCTTCTTCGGCTTGGCATATCTTGTCCTAATTACACTGTATTGCTAAACTTTAAAATTCTACATCCTTTTCATACTGTTTTTAACTAAATATTTTTTTAAGTTAAATCATTCCTGGATATGTTTTTAGCAGTCTGTATGTTCTACCGTGCCGCCTGTACGGATTTCTTTTAACCATTTTGGTACGGAACCGGTTAAAAGTAAAAACCTACTTTTTGACTGCAGCAGCGGCCGCGACCGCAGCCGCAGCGGCCGCACTAGCAGTCTTGTACAGCTCTCGCTGCTTCTCCTGCTGTTTGCTGAACTGATTCTGAACCTCTATAAAGAACTGCACAAACCTGAAAAACGGACGTTTGCATTAACTACTTCACACTACATACACTTATACACTAGAAATACATTTGAAAACAGTTATTAACTACTTCTTTTTTTCCATATACCTAATTAATTAAAAACCAAAATACTGAACCGATTTTGATGTAATTTTTACGGGATTGTTCAATCTGAAACTACACTTTTTAATCTCAAAACAAAATCGTTTTAAATAAAAAAAATCCAAATCGGTTTATAATTGACAATTTCTGAATTCTAACATACTCGACTGAGAACCTCCTCCTTTTTTAAGTTGGTTTAAAAGGCATCCGTTTACTCACTTTTTACTCGTGTTTTGGTTACTCTCGACCAGGCTGGTGTCTATCTTCTCTCTCAAACTGTTTAGCATGTCGCTGACCACGGCCCATGAATTTGTATCTATGAAAGAATAAAATGACGTCGATTGTCGTACCATTGTCTAAATAAACAAAACTAAAAGGCAAGCCTGTCATTGTATAACAAAATGAATTAATCATATAACATATGACATTTAAAAGATAATAATTAAAGCTTTATTTAATTGTATGACCTTGAATGACGTACGGGGTAATAGGTATGATTCATTAGTTTCGCTAAAACTCAAAAACGGAAAACTCAATACTTACTCAATATTTTATTGCAAAACATTATGATTTTGTATGTAGGTCATAAATAACATATTTATAAAAGTCACACACACAGACCCTGATTGGGTATATAAGCAATGTTGTTTTTTTTTTATTTTTTCAAATTATTTAATTTTCAATTCTTTCATTTTATTTATTTTTTGTTTAGTTCGCTCTTATTCAGGAAATGTATTTTTTTAGAAGAAGAAAAAGCATAAATAGTATAAAATATTTACCTTGTTTTGAAGTCTCATTCCGCCGGAACCAGTCGTTGACACTAGCAACACTAGGGCCGCTTCCTGTCGTGTCCACATTCGGGTCAAGTCTACTCGTTTTACGCGCATGGCGTATTGGCGACACATTTCTTCTTTTCGTGGCTTGCTTTGGCTCATCCAATACTTTAGTCGGCGTCGATTGTTGTTGGGAATCTTTTGACTGACTTGGCATCTGAATTTCAATGGATGCTTCAGGACTTGGCAAGTTTTGAATAAACTTCGCGAGTGCTAAAGTTTTTGGTTTAATCGTCTCGTTGGAAATTTTTCTAGTTATGGAGGTAGATGAACCCGAATCGGAATCGTGATTTTGCGGGATGATGAAGTCCATGTTAATTGGTGATATGGTTGAGCGAATTCCTGGCGTTAACCTTTTTGTTTGGCCGCTCTTTGGATGACTTTGGATCTTTTTTACAGCTTTTGTAGCGTATTTGATATCTTTTGTTTTTACGTCGCTTTTATCTTCTGAAGTTGCATCATCAGAAATTGTTGCAATATTTTTAAATCTCCGTGTCTCATACAAAAACTTTGGGATATATTTAGCGTTACTTTTCGAGCTTGTGTCGCTTCGAGTTAAACTTCGAGGGGCTGACAATCTCTCAATATCTTCGATAGACAGTCGCACGACGGAAACTATTGGTTTTTTCTCTTTAGGAGAATTGGCGGTTGAATTTTGTTTGGCTAGTTGTGTGTCCTTGGACATTTTTTGTGGAAGTTGCATAGACTTCGGTTCGTTGATATTCTTGCTGGATGAGGCGGAATAGCTGCTGTCCGAAGTTCGCCGCGACGGCAACATTTTTCCCAAATCAAATGAAATCTTGTATGGAGATGCGGACGATAATCTCGAAACCTTTCCGATTTCAGGATCTTTAGACCTTTCCCGTTCTGTAGATGTCACTCGAGAATCGTATAACTCCCGATTTAGTTTCACGTAGAAATCTTTTGTCAAATCGTCCATGTCTACGATATCTCGCGAAGGTATCGTTCTTTCTAACATCCCAGTACTGGGCGGGCGTTCGTCTGAATTCGCGTGAGCTAGAATACCGTCTGTTGATAAAGACTTTTCCGATCTCACATCGTATGTCTCTGGTATTTCTATAATTGCATCGGTATTGTTCTGGCTAAGTTTTTCTTTCTTAATTTGTTTTATATTCTTGGCTTTCGGTTTGTGAGTCAGCTTGGCTTTTTTAGAAATTTTTGAGCTTCGTCCGATTGGCGCCAGATTTTTCTTTTTGACATAACAAGTTTCGTCAGTTATATCCACAAAGACGTTCTGTGAAGAATTACATCTTTCATTGTCGAAAAGTAGCATATTTTGTGTATTTGTGGAGGTGTCATTTATAGCGTCGGGATCCTCACATATTTGCTGGATTTTTCGTCCCATTGCTTCCATACTGAGATCGTTACCTTTTCGTTTAGAAACTGCTTCAACTAAAAGCCCGGGCAGTGGACTTAATGTTCCACTATCATTGTCCGACGGGGTTTTAAAGACATTTTCTTTTTTTAAAGACAGCTCTGATTTAGGCCTATTGTTTAGTTTCTTTTTTTTTGTTTCACGTTTGGGAGCTGATTCTTGGTCATCGGTTATGGGTTCCATTTGTGGATCGTCTAATACCAAAACTACATTAACCGGTTCATTGACCTTAGGTTTAGCAGTGACTAACGAAGTGTTTAATTCTTCGTCTGGTACTGCTCTCATTCTTTCATCATCTAACTCAATTGCTGGCTCAATATTTATAGCAGCTTTACTTTTAATGTTAGTTCTCTTAGTGGCTACCTTTTTCTTCGCTTGTTTTTTCTGTTTAGCTTCATCATTGGACGATTTTCCTGAAATATTGCGGCCAGTTCTACGCTTGCCTGGTTTAACGGGCATTGAAGATTCGGAGCTTAAGACCGTTTTAGAGTTTAATCTCTTCCTTAATTCGATTCTATTCACTTCAAAATTTGAATCTTCACTACCACTGCTGAAATTGTAAACGTCTAAAGCAGACTTTTTATCAACTAGAGTGAACTTTTCGTCGTTTTCCACTGTTGTTTTGAGTTTATCAAATAAGACGTCATTTTCTAACGTTGATGGTGACGGTGATTTTTCGAAATTACCACGAGATTTTCTCGACCGTGGTAGACGAATTCGCCTCTTCACGCCTCTTTCTTTTTCTATTTCTTTGTAACATGTTGAAGATCTTTTTGGTGTCTCAGTTCTGTTACGCCTTTTAAGGACAGCAAGGTTAACATTGTCATCTTCAGTATCAGATAATGCGATTTCTTTCTTCTCTTCGCCTAGTTTGTCGTCTTTTGGAGAATAGAGTTTACGTTTTCTTCGAGCAACAAGATTTTCTGCAGCTGGAGATTCTTTATCATATTTAGTGATTACAGGGTTATTCATTTTGGTTTTCTTTAGAGTTTGAATATTACGTTTTGGTGAACTTATTTCTATGATTTCTTCATCATTGTGCTCAATAATGGTGGACATTTTCGTAGAAATTTTTATCGGAGATTTATTTTTAGTTGTTTCACGTTTTATTTTTTTCGTTACTGATTTTCGTTTCTGATCCTTTTTTGTGTTAATATTCATTTTTGGTTTGGTAGCTGGCTTTGGCGTTTGTTTGCGTATTTGTTTTGGCGTATTTGGATGAGTTTTACTCGCGGTATTTGTTTGGATTTTAGCAAATGCCTCACCACTACTATTTTCTGGAGTATTATGATCGTTCCTACTAAAGCACTGCATCAAATCTTTGCAAACCTGATCAACCATATCGTTCAAACATTCAACTACATCAAATTCATTAATTTCAAATTGATCCATATCTATATTTAAATCATAATTCACGATCAAGCTGTTCTCGTCGAAACTTCCGCTCGTGTTTGTGGTAGATGCGTTAATCTTCCTTGCTAACTCCGGACTTATCGCTATATCTCCTCTTTTAGTCTCTACGATATGTTGCGAGAAAAACTCTTCGACATGCTGCGCACGAAAACTTTCTTCAGCTTTTTTTGATTCCGACGATTTTGAAACACTCTGCGGTCGCTTTTTGGTTCTTCTTGTTGTAACGTAAGCTTGAGTTTCAAGAATAGCTTCCGTATTCGATTCGTCTTCAGTCGTAGATTTACTTACTACAATACAAGGTTTCTTTTTAGCAACTCTACTTTTACTTGGATGTTCTCTTAGGACTTCAATCGGTGTATTTTCAATAGCTTCACTGTTATCTTCATTCCCCTGTGTTTTCCTTTCGTCTGAGTTAATGCCACTATCTTTTAGCTTATCTCCCGCGATTTCAGCTTCTAAAGCTTCTTGGACGATAAGATCTACTATATTCGTGGTTTCAAAGTCCTTGCTCTTGGATAAATGTTCTATGGTGTCGTTAATAACTGACTCGTCAGTTCCCAAGGTAGCTACGAGAAGGCAACTGGTCTCACGTTCGTCAAATGAGGCCGAGCGGCGCCGCGTGTTTATTCCTGATTTTTGTTTCAATAGTTCTGAATCGCTTTCTGCTTTTTTCCTGGATCGGTAGGCTACACCGACGTCGAATGATGTGTACTGTAGTGTGGACCTAGAGTGTATGCTATGGAGGTCGTCAGTTTCACTAATTTCAGTGACGCTCGAAAGTGCTGGCTTTGCACAGACTTTTTCATGTTCTAAAGGGAATCTATGCCGTGGTAGAGCTTCTAGGATATCGTGAAGCTGAAAGTGTTTACAAAGAAATAAATATTATCCCTTACAAGTAAATATAAATATATATTATGGATCTGTTATAAGGGTAAATAAATGGTCACGATAATACATACAATTATATAACTAAGGATCTTGTTTAACATTTACAAAAGAAGTGTCTTTAGTTTATATATTTGATTTTTTTTTGTCATCCTTGGAATACGTTTAGGAAAAACGCAATGCGATAAAGCGTCACTTGCATACCATTTTGTATATATTGCATTACAATTATTGTAATGCAAATTATACAAAATTATTTCTCTAGAATCTTATCAAAAATGAGTAAGCATCTTGATCACGCGACGCACGAGCAATATCTCTTGATTTTATCTTTTGTTTTTATTTTTTATAAGTCATGATAAAATTACGTGACATACGGTTATGAATAATTAAACATTAGATCATATTTGTAGATTCGCCCGAGACGGAAAAATGGCTCAAGGGAGAGGAGGCCTATACCCAGCAGTCGATACACGCTGACGATGATGATGAGTTTATACAGGGTTATAAAGAAAGGGTATGCTAAGCTGAAAAGGGATCATTATACATACTTATCATTAAGAACAACTTTTACTATGGGACCAACCCGGTTTTTTTTCTGTGGAACAGATTTTTTTCTATCATTTATTTTTCGCGAATCCCGGGTTGGTTCAATAGTAAAAGCTGTTCATAATTATGAGTAAAACCCATTTTCGGCTAAGCATACCCTTTCCTTAGAATCCTGTAAATATATACAATTATACATATTATTGTTATTTATTACAAACCTTACCTGTGCCAGTGAAGTGGTAGACGTAGTGGATGGTGAGACGAGAGACTCGGACCGAAATCGGTCTCTAAAGCTCTTATACGCCACTCCGGACGCTGAAACGGAAAAACATTACTGCTCGACTAATTTATCAAAACTTAACTAAAATAGTTATATAATAAAGGGTTACAAGGAAAAGGTATACTTAGCCAAAAAGGGCTCATAGTACTAATAAAATAATAATATTAAATAAATTTTTTTTTCTTTGGGACCAACCCTGTTAATGCAAAAAATATCAGCCGTTTTTTTTTTTACAAAAAAAGTGAATAACAGTCGACAAAATGTATAAAATAGCTGTTTTTTTTTTTCGCGAAGAGTTGAACCCACATAGTTCATAATCAGGAGTACTGTAAGCGATTTTCGGCTTAGCATACCCATTTTCTTATAACCCTGTATTTTAATATGAAGACTAACGGCATAGCCTAACGGTTCGGATATGGTTTAAATAGTAAAAAAAAAAAAACACATTTTAATACATTGCCATCGGAGTTACACACGTATACCAAATTTCAGCTCAATCGGACCTCGGGAAGTGGTTCAAAATTGAGTTGCAAGATTCTACCCGACCAAACATAGTTACATACATACATTGTAAGTTAAATAAAAGCTTGTAAAATGAGAATTGAGGCAGTTTGCAGCAGCCGTTTGTTTGAGCAGGCTTGCATTAAAACATGGGTAAAACCGCGGGGCGTGGCTAGTCAACACATTTATCTTATTCTTATTCTTAATGGGGGCGATAGGTCCCGCACTGGTGTCCCACAAAGGGTGCATGGTTTCCCCCTTGCCAGCGATTACCCGGCCCAACCCAGCTCCTTAAAATAACGGAGCGAGGCTCTGGGCCGCTAGCAACTGCTCCAGTGGCAAAGACATTTATCTTTATCTAACCAATTACTATCTTTATATTCCACTACTCTTTCTAACCTATAGGTACCATAAAAACATCGTTTATCGATGACTACACTAATATGATTCCCTTTCTAATGATTAATCAATTTAAATAAAAACAATATCAATTTATAATAAAAAATCACGTTGTACTATAATTACTTGATACAAACACAAACCGGCTAAACAATCATCACATAAATTAAAATCTATCTACAAATACATAAAAAGTAAATAAAGAAAAAAAATACCAATAGGCCTTCTCCGCTTAACTTCGACCGGATGCGAGAATCTAGACTCTTCGCTCTTCAAAACAGAAAAATAATAAAACCTTTGTGGTTAGTATTATAAAAAATACTTTAAATGACAGCTAGCAAACAAGTTCTACGTTCAAAATTTAATGAAAAAAATGTGTGGTTTGCGCAGCTTAGCGTGACGTGTAAAATGAGGGTAGATACAAAAAAATATTTTTGACGTGTAGCTGTCAGTAGGTACAGTTCAGTAGAAAACACCGAGTTTAAAACCCTCGAAATACGAGTACGATGGTGGCTCCTGATCTTAGAGAAGTTGGTTGTCCTTGAAATTTTGAAGACTACCCTCAAAATTGTTTTTAGAAAAATTTAAAATGATTGTTCACAAAAATTGCCAATTCAATCGTCTTGTCTAAAACTGAAAGTTCCTATGTGTTTACGCTCACATGCAAAGTAGGTGTTCGACGTTATACACAAATTATTCGTCGTCATTGGTCGTTCAGTCACCGGCACACATACAAGTGTTGTTGAGTGGAGGGGCGCTCATTTGAAGAATAGATGATTTCAGGCTTGGCGCGGTCCCAAGTAAACCACTAGAGCTAATGACAACCGACACAGCACGAAACAAATCTCTCAGTACCGTGCTGGTTCTTATTAGCGCTGGTTTTTTATAAATTAAGTAGCAAACAAGCAACAGGCCACCTGACGTAAGTGATCTGACGCCTATTGACGCTGTTAGCGTATTTCGGAACACAACCTATATTTTTACTAGATACCATAGCAGTTTTATTAGATTTAACACGATCGAAATCAATATCTACTCTTATATTGAATTCAAATCGGTCTAGCCGTTTAGGCTAGACATAAAGTCACATAGAATCAGACAAACATACTGTTACACACCCTGAAATTGTGACCCTCTTTTTGAGGCAGTCTGATAAAAATAAATACACTTACAGAACTATTCTGGGTCTTTCTGAACTCTCGAGTGGGTGACAATGGCAATCCAGCATCTATATTCAGTTCCACCTGAAAAAAACATTGTCCATGACTCCTTTTGTGATCTGTTAAACCCTGTGTTACCTTGGCTTCATAGAACAATTTCATCACAGAATCCTAAAAAAGCAGATTGGCGCGGGAAGTGATGATGGCGGTGACGTCACGCGAGCTCCCCGCAGGGTACCCCTCGGGAGCGTGGGGGGGGGGGTTTGGAGCATGCTCACTTTGAAAACTTCTGCTGTGGAAGATCCTTACTTTACCACGAAACCTTAAACCGCTGTATAATTGACTTACTCGGTATTTATCCCAGAACACAGCCCTAAGAGCCCTGTCCAGCCTGCGCAGATCAGTGCGGGAACTAATGACGGCGGTGACGTCACGCGAGCCCCTCGCGGGGGACCCGCTCGGGAGCGTGCGGGGGGGCTGGAGCATGCTCACTGAGAGGGTTAACTCTTGAGATTCCCTGCGGAATAGAAATAGAAATATTTTTTTAAACAAGCCTTAGGTTCCTTTTCTTTTAAGCTTTATTATTGTTTGTTTTTTTAGGTTAGCGATCACATTTTATGTCAGCGAGAACTTGTCAGAGCTTTTTAAGCAGTGGCTAACTTTAGGCAGGCTTTAAAAGAAATGCAATGAAATCCATTTTACATTAATTCATTAGAAGAGATCTTAGCAATTGGGTGGGGTGACAGGCGGGTGGAAATTTCGAAGGCAGAAGACTATTTTGTCAGCTAATTTTACATCACACAATACCTGTGTAGTCGGACAGAGTCGGTGCTTCCATCCTCGATCACGAGCGTCTCTCCCGCGCGGAGCCCGGCCCCGGCGGCGCTCTGCACTCGTGGGTCTATCAGCGCCGACACGCAGCCGACGCCCGAGTTGATGTCGAGCCAGGTCTGCTGGCTTTCCGAGCCCTATTGGATAATTGGGCTCATTTATTTAATACAGATTCTTGGTTCGTGAGTTTTGATATTTACATGAAATCTTTGTAGGTACTGTTTACAACTATGCAAGAAGAGAAGATTTTACAATTACATGCATTTATTAATCACTAGCGGCCCGTCCCGGCTTCGCACGGGTAGACTTTGGGATAAACGTAGAGTAAATTGAAATCGGTCCAGTCGTTCACGCGTGATGGCGTGACCAAAGGTGTTGAGAATAATTATAGGAACTCTTTGTTATAACCTCTATTCTCATGCTATTGCGTAACTATAGCAACCGTAGTTTGTTGATGCTAACTTGTCAATTTATAGTAAAAATTATCAGTATAAAACGCACACTGTTTTGATAGATATATGATTGAATTTGAACTTTGTACAGAGGTAATAAAGTGCAAATTGACTCTTGGACGTTAGGAACATACCTACATTGCTTAAACAACAGTGAGTGCTTGCAATTCAATATGAACTTTATACAATAGCAATAAAGCTCGTTTTAGTTAGAAAACGTTTGTATGGGAAAAATAAAAGGGCTGTTTTTAGGGTTTTTCAATATTTCTGAGAGATTTTCTTAATATTTTTTTCCGTAAGAACCTTCTCCTAATAATAACAAATACAACAAAAAAAGAATTAGTGAAATCGGTCCAGCCATTCACGCGTGAGGCCGTGACCAAGGAAAACGGGTTTAATTTTTATATATATAGATAGATAGATAGATTATTATTAAAAAAAATTAGTAGATACTTTTTAAAGTATCTACTAATTTTCTCGAAATCCGAAATTTGCTTTGCCATACACAATCATACAAATTACAATACATGCATTAGAACTTACGGAGATAATAAGCTGCTCGCCAACAAAGAGCCTCTTACAAAGCACCGAGAAAACCAGCCCGCTCGCTTCGTTGAGGGCGTTCAGGAAATTTCTTGCGTCCTGCGGAAAATTACAATATTTAGTTTCACTATAATCATCATTAAAAGTTAAAAACTTTGAACTCGTATCAGCTTACTAGCGAGTTCAAAGTAGTAGCTTTATATTGGTGAAATAATTTTTAAAATCGGTCCTGTAGTTTTTGAGTTTATTCATTACAAACATACGAATCTTTCCTCTTTATAATATTAGTGTAGATGTAGATAATAAAATTAACAATAGGCATGACGACAGTATCAAAAAATCGCCGATTCAATGCTTTCAGGAGACTAGCCAGATTAAAAAAATTTAAAACACATGTTTAGTTTTATTTTTAAAGAACAGATTATTAAGATTTTCAATAAATTTAAACATTAAAACAAAACATTACAGCAATCGGCCATCTTGTCAGAAACAACAATCACAGCGTATGACGTCACGCCTCAGTGAACTCAGGTCATCCGCCGCTCATCACGCATAGACACAATGACATGTTTACTAGCCGTGACGTCAAATCGACGCCATGACACAAGCAAGCTGTTTTCGGGCACTGTTGAAAAAATATGTGAAAAATGGCTTCAAACTTCGTTAAACTTAAGTTTATTACCGAAAATAAAGGCTTTTTTGTAAATAGTAAATGTGTACTCACATTATGGAAGAGGATTTTAAAATCTTTCGTCACGCCTATTGCAAATATTGCAATACAATGTTTTGTGACGAGATCGCCGCTTACCATTAGGCGAGTTGGTGGTCAAACACGGACTTATTTATGTTAAAAAGAGGTACCCAAAGATATAAACCTGAAAGAAGCTAAACCAAGTCGCAGTAAGGAAGATTTCCCTCGCAGCATCAGGGCAGCGCTCCCGCGGCAGCCAGCGCGCCGCCGCCGCCGAGCGGAGCCCGGGCTCCCCGCGCGGCACCAGCCAGCGGACCAGCGCCTCCAGGGAGGATAGTTGTAGTGGGACGTAGCCACAGGAGAGCAGCAGATTGGCTAGCTTAACGCTGGTTGTAATAATAAAAATGAAAGCTAGTTTCATATTGGTTGTAATAAAAAAATAACAAGCTAAATAAAACTGTTTAATAATAGTTAAAAAAAAACTAAAAAAACACGCTTTTTATAAAAAACCGAACTAAAAAAATAGAAAATAAAATTTTATAAATTTAAATTAAGAATAGGGTTGAAAGTTTCAATAAATATAAATTAATAATAGTGTAAATAAATAAATATATGTATTTTATTTTTAAAAAGCGTGGGGTGCATGGGTCAATAGATATGTATTATATATTTTGTAGATACATTTTGTATTGACAGACATGAGTAGAGTGATTAGCATTTTGATAATATCTTAGAAAGCACCCCACGCTTTTTAAAAAATAAAATACATATATTTATTTATTTACACTATTATTAATTTATATTTATTGAAACTTTCAACCCTATTCTTAATTTAAATTTATAAAATTTTATTTTCTATTTTTTTAGTTCGGTTTTTTATAAAAAGCGTGTTTTTTTAGTTTTTTTTTAACTATTATTTATTTTTTGCTTTTTAGTTCGATTTGCTAACTATTAACCATTATTAATATGTACAAATGTGTTGGTGTTATCCGATTTTGGCCGTCTGCTCAAGCAAATTAAAAATAAAATTGATGCGTAACAAAAAATATTGAGCAAAAAGATTTGTTGCCGCGTGGTTTCGATCCTCAGACCTCATAAAATAAAATTGATGCGTAATAAAAAATATTGAGCAAAAAGATTTCTAGCGCGTGGTTTCGATCCAGGGACCTCTGGGTTATGAGCCCAGCACGCTTCCACTGCGCCACTCTGTTCTCTGACACAAATGACGAAATTACCATTTGTAAGTTAAACGGTATTAAAAGTTAAAGAAACTTTATAGAAAAAGCGTGTTAAAAAAATTAATAGTTAAAAAAACTAAAAAACACGATTTGTTTAGTGTATTGTCATCGGTCCTCGATATATCTACAAAGTTTGAAAGAAATCTGACCGTTTAAAGTGGGTCAAAAACGCGCTCAAAGGAGTCGGTTACATACAAACATACAAACATACAAACATACAAACATACAAACATACAAACATACAGGTGAAGCTAATAAAAGCGTGTTAAAAATAGCTACATGCTAGATTAAAAAACATGTAGAAGCTAGCTTTGTCCTGGATGTAAAAAAAATAAAAATAGCTCCATGCTGGTTGTATTCAAAATTAACAAATAGATAGATTTTTTTATTATTTTAAAGAATTATTGTACTGTACAGCAAAGATTTTGTTTTCACAGGTAGGAAAAGACAGTATCTACATTATAATATAATATGAACTGAGCTACCTGTGTAATCTATACAGGGTTATTTCAAAAACACCAGCAACCTCGCAAATCTAGATACCTTTTTTTTTTTTTTGGGGGGTGGGAAAACATTAAATGACCCCTCCCACTCTTGGGCAGAGCGGAAGGGAGTGTCAGACTTCTACTGACCAAAAACCACCCATGTTCCTTCTACGCCCTTGTGACGCCGAGGCCGCGGTAACTTCTACCCGCAGCCCCGACGGGCATGTCCTTCCATGTTGCTGACATCTCCTTGAGGCGCGCGTGGAACACGAACGCGCCGTCGACACGACCTGTGTCGTCATAAGACGGACGGACAGCGAGCTAGCCCAATAGCTCACCGTCCACAGGCCCGCGTCTACGGTGGCCGGAGGTCGTCACGTGACCCCCGACGCCCGGAGCGCCTCCCACGAGATCTAGATACCTAACATCATAAACAACAACTTTTGCTATGGGACCAACCCGAAATTCGCGAATAAAAAATCAGCTGTTCCATAGAAAAATTAATGTCAATGACACTCGACAAAATGTATGGAACAGCTGAATTTTTTTTCGCGAATTTCGAGTTGGTCCCATAACAAAAGTTGTTGTTTATGATGTTAGGTATCTAGACCTGTGAGGTTGCTGGTGTTTTTGAAATAACCCTGTATATATAAAAATGAATCCCTATTTCCCTTGGTCACGCCATCACGCGTGAACGGCTGGACCGATTTCACTTTTTTTTTTTTGTTGTTTTTGTTATTGTCAGGAGAAGGTTCTTATGAAAGAAAAAAAATAAAAAAAATTACGCGTAAATTAGAAAATTTAAGAATAGGTACTTAGAACTTTGGACAATGTAAACTTTTTTAATGTAACATTTGACATGGAATTGCGTGCTCAAATATCATCAAGACACATTTACTCTACGTTTAACCCAAAAATGTTCAAAAATGAATATCTACCCGTGCGGAGCCGGGACGGGCCGCTAGTTGTTGATTATTAATAGTAAGTAGCACCGGCATGATATTCTCATGACATTATTACTATTACATATTAGTATTGAAATTATATCAAGCCATTTTTCCAATAGATTAGATTTCAAATAGACATATAAAACTTGCTTGAATACTTACAAATAGTCGCTGAACTTGGGCCTCAAAGCAAATCTGACCTCCCGACCAGACTCGGCACAGTACATGCATAGACAGTGCAATATCTCGTGCCGTTGCTGTTCGTTGAGGCCGTCTCGTGTTGCTATGTCGAAGAGGCTGTCCGCTGTGAGCTCAACTAGCTTGTTTGGCACGGACGGGTCTTTTACTCGTATCTCCTGCAAATGAAAATCACACTGTGAGGCTGACGGGGCAGTAATATTATGAATATAAAAATTGGTGTGTGTTTGTCATTACTCAAATTTTTATAATAAAGTTGTGCCCTTGTTGGACGGGTGAAACCACTGTAGCAAATAGGCAATAGATTTTTTGTACACAACGGAAACCACTAAGCCATTTAATTTTTTTTTGGAGTTGCAATGACATTTTTAAGCTTAATTAATAACAGTAGAATATCTAAGTCTTGCATATTGCTTGCAGTTGTGTTTTTCTGGATTTCAAATTATACATATTTAATTTTATTCAATTTCCGCTTGAGATTGCTCACAGTTGAGGCGGTCAGTTCTTGGAGAAAATAGGTAAATTAGTGCTAATGACTTATTAATTTAAGCAGGTGAGCTAAAGTAAGCAATCTCTTCAATTATTTGACTAGACAAGACTTTGTTTATTTGCATCAGTATAAGTTCAAGTCAAATATCGTAACTGTAAATGTAACAACTGTGTAATGTAACTAGTAACTTACAGTGGAGCCTTGAGTCGTCATGACCATGGCAGCCCTCATACATTTTACTAATAATGGGAAAATTCACAAACCTTGATAAACTTTAAAATAAGCTTCAGAAATTTCCACCAAAGATCTCTGTTGCTCAGCAGTCGGCTTTTGATGGCTTGCAGCCAATACTGCAGCGAGCTGATTAACTCCTTTTTCATTATTCCCCATGTTTTGGAAGGAGGCAAGCTGAGAAGAGACTCGAACAAAAAGCAAGCTGCACCGTTCTCGTGAGATTTGCTGTAGTACTGAAAACCAACAATTCTATAGCACTAGATCCCGGTAATTGAGTCGTAAAGTATGTAAAAGGAGTTTTAGTGATGATTTCTTTACTTTACCTCAATTTCAAGCGACCTAACTTTTGTTATGGCTAAAGCCGTCGTCATGTTGATATTGACTTTCATGTTTTTATACTTGTTCATAATTTCTTGAGTAACAGAATCATACTGCTCAACATTTTTCACGCTATTTAATAATTTTTCGTAAACTTTATCCATGGCGTATGTATTGGTTAGTTTAAAATTAATCACAAAAAAATCTATTTTACCAATGGCGCGAAACAGTTTTGAAAGCTGACCAACCGGACCGACGCTTCCTGTTTGGTGAGTAACTTTTTTATTCATTGTCTATGGAATGCATCTCATCTCTTGATCACTTTGTTATGTTGGTCAAAATACTAAGGATGTGACTCTGCTGCCATGCCGGAGCCGGGTTTTGGAGTATCTGCCGTAGTTGGTGAAAAGCACGCAAGTCCTTTCCATATCGACAATAACATTATTTTTAACTAACCTAGATGGCGTGTCAACACTATTTATCAAAGTAAAATAAAGTACCTACGTGGAGTATCAGCAAGTTGATATTAGTTTAAAGATTTTTGTTTTCTTTGACGAGTTTGACATTTACAGACAATTTGATTACGAGTATAAGTACAGCACAGTAGTAGGCCTATTATAACTTTTTACTTAAAATACGTAGCGAGTATTCTATAGAAAAGTACTCTATTTACACCAGTCAAGCGCGCAACTGACGGGCGTAAATGGCGTACACCTAGTTGAAATAAATAATTTAATTGTCTACCCTCCTAAAGTCCTAATGCATACCAGCCAGAACAGGTTTTTATATGTCGTCGTCACATTCAATCACGGTTAGGCAGTTGGTCACACACAGCCCATGCCTAATGCGCCCGCCACACTATGCTCCTCGTCATGCTCCTCGCGCTGCCGCATCGCTACCGCGATGTTGCCCTGTCTGTCCACACACTGCTCTACTCGCGCAATTAATCGCTACGCGCCGCACTTGTCTATTCGTCGTTGCTACACAATGGACGTTGAAACTGTGGTGGCAGCGAGTGCGTGTATTTGTAGTATAGCTAGTTATATCAATGTTATGCTACAAAGCAATATACATCGTCGGCGTCGACGTCTAGATATGTAGCAGTTACCGCAATTTTTCTTTTAAGGAGAAATAAAATAAAAGTTAAATAAAAATTTTAATTCAACTTAATTTTGTTAGGGTAGACTCTGGGTACGGTAGTGACAATTTTGAATTAACGACCAAAGATTTCTTTTAGTGCCTTTAATTTTTACGAAACATTTTTTTTATAGTAAAGTAATAATTTATCTACAAATAGATCTACAATTTTAAAGGGAACATAAATTAATATTTTTTCTTCCGACCATTCTCCGTTGCGCGGCGACGACATGACGGAAACAAAGACGTGCGTCTCGCGTGAGCGCTCGGCACGAACTGCGGCCGCGCGAGTATGTGGACAGTCACTCGCGCTCGTATTGCTCGCGGTCCAAAAACCGACAAAATAGGGAACGATGGGCAGGACGAGGAGCATGACGAGTGGCATGACGAGTAACGTTGCCACACTACGTCTCTGCCTACTTTCCTCGCTACTTCCCACGCCACTCGTCGAGTGTGTGGCGGGCGCATATAAAACAAGACATGTGCTGCGCCTGCTGCTAAAACAAGACTGTTGGCAGCCCCGTAACCGTAAGCGTGTGTGACGTATGTGGCGTAGTCGACGTCGTCCTAATAAACCCAGCCTTATTATGAAACTATAATATATGTACGAAGGTAAGGGGGTGACTTTTTTTGTTAGCAAACGTAACAAACATCAATAATCCATCCCTATGTCGACAGATCGCCCTTTGACATTTAATTAAATTTTTATTTAGTTGGCTACAATGATGCCTGACGTACGGCAGCGGTGCGGTCAAAGTCATTTTTCGAGACTCTTCTGAGACGAGAGGGGAGATTTTTTCATTATCTTTTTGTGGGGTTTTCTCTCTTCGATTCGAGAGATTTGTGAAGTGACTGAAAAGGTGTTCGCATACTAATGTAATCACTGTGATAACGCGCTAATATATAATGTTGCTCGATAGAGGGGAGCGTGCATTCGTCGTGTCGTCGCCGCTATTTTATCGCGAGCAACTCGTACTTTATACTTCAATGGAGCCACTCTGCCTAGTCGGCCTCAGTTTTGTGTTATGATCGCGTCGTAGCGCACGTCTCGCGACCGCCGGAACCAGTCGATATTATGCGGCCCGAAAGCGAGAACGTTAAAAAACTACAATTATGATGCCCATGGTGTATACAGTGTATGGATTTGCCATATTTTTTATGATCGCGTGGGTCGTTCTGTGGTTGATTCACATACTGGCCCTGTCGTATTCGAAGTGGAAGCTGCATCGGGCCGTGGACCGGTCGCCGCCCGAGCAGCCCTACCCCGGCGTCTCGATACTGAAGCCACTGACCGGTGTGGACCCGAACCTGTTCTCCAACTTGGAAACGTTCTTTACACTCGACTACCCGGTTTACGAGCTCCTCTTCTGCGTAGAGAGCGAGACCGACCCCGCCGTGATGCTGGTGAACAGCTTGCTCCACAAGTATCCGCAAGTGGACGCGCGGTTATTCATCGGCGGGCAGCGAGTCGGGGTGAACCCGAAGATCAACAACATGCAACCGGCGTACCTCTCGGCCAAGCACCCGCTGGTGCTGATCAGCGACGCCGGCATCCGCATGCGAGAGGACACGCTCCTCGACATGGTGCAGCACATGCGCGAGGACGTCGCTATTGTGCACCAGATGCCGTTCACGTGCGACGCGGAAGGTTTCGCAGCTGTTTACGAGAAAGTATTTTTTGGGACGGCGCAGGCGCGCATGTACCTGTGCGCCGAGCTGCTCGGCATCAACTGTCACGTGGGGATGTCTTCGCTGGTGCGGCGCTGCGCGCTCGATGAGGTGGGTGGCCTAGCCGCGTTCGGTGATTACCTCGCTGAGGATTATTTCCTCGCTAAGCTGATTACGGGGCGAGGATGGCGCATGCGTGTCGCTTCGCTCCCGGCGCTGCAGAACTGCGGTACGAGGTCGGTGCGGTCGCTGCAGGCGCGGCTGGCTCGCTGGGCGCGCCTCCGCATCGCCATGATACCCACCACCTGCCTCCTGGAGCCGCTCTCCGAGTGCATGCCTCTAGGAGCGGGCGCGGCCTGGGCGTCAGGCCAGCTGCTCGGCGCCGAGCCGCTCGCCTTCTTCCTGTGTCATGTGCTTGTGTGGTTTCTATCAGACTGGTTAATGCTTCGTTCGGTGCAAAATGGCTCCCCCCCATTCACGAAAGTGCAGTTCCTGGTGGGATGGGTGTGGAGCGAGTGTTGCGCCCCGTTTCTCCTCGCTTGGGCGCTGGTCAGCCCGGAGATTGCGTGGCGGACTCGGAGCTACCGGCTGGACTGGGGCGGCCGCGCCCACGAGCTCAATCCCAAGCTTAAATTCTGAGAAAGTCCCCCTCTCAAAGCTTTAATTTGTGATTCTGTTGTACGGTTAACAAGTGTAGCTGATATTGTTAGCATTAACTTTTAAATAAGCTTACAATTTTGTGAACGAATAATTGTTACTTTTGTTTTAGAAAGGACTTTTTTTTGGTACAACCGATACTGGTAAAAGTAATTACTCGTGGTACAGCCAGTTGAAACGCCGGGACGGGGGTGTACCACGGGCAATCATCGAATTTGTTTTACCGTCCCGTGATTTTAAGTATAATTTTGTAATATAATTATATTATAAATTGTAAATAATATTTGTAAAACTTTTAAAGTTGTAACATGCCATAACTGATGTGATTCTCTTATCAGGAGCCAGTATGTGTACCCGCACTCTAGATTAGGTGAACCTTTATCTATAAACCTGAACACCGAGAAACATCATAATTTAACAATCTGCATGAACAATACTCATAATTTAACCATTTAAATTCATTTATCCCTGTTCAAATTATACCTAATTAATTTTACATGTAAGTTGCAAGACTTATTTCCTCAATTCTGCTATTAGACAATCATTCCCTGATAAGAATATTTGAAACAGGAAAACCTGCCCAACCAAGCATTGAACTTGAACCTATTTTTTAACATTGACCCTTATCCCTATAATTATAAATAGAACCAATACTATTTATAGCCTGATCAGTGATCACAATAATATCTAAACACAACAGTTTGTGAATGTGTGTTTGTTACTTCAGAGTGAAACAACAAATTTAGATAAACATTGGCATAATGATTTTTTTTTAATTTCTATATTCGGTTTGGGACTTTTTAGTTAACATGGCACTCCTCTATGGCATAAAGATACCTTATACTATGGTTCTAACAACAGGGTTAATATCCTAGAAAAAACTAGGTTTCTGTACGGCAGGTGTAATCAGGAGTTCCAAATAAAACAATGTTTGTTTCCATCATACTTTATTATGGTTCACACACTGGGCAGTCCACAGCCGCATTTTAACACCATTCAGCACCACTCTGTAGTGTGCTTGGCCTCATACAAAATGTACTACAGTGATGCAGGATAACTTGCTGATAGAAATGTCCTATCTTATTGTGTGGATTTTTACAAATAGTTTAAAACATTCATAACTGCAACTTACATATAAAATTTCAATACTGAAACCTGATCTTAAACCACAATGTTGAGAACCAAGCCAAAACTATGTAACCACATAAATACATACTATTACATAATCTAGGTAATAATATGCAACTATGTGATACATATCTCCTTTCATTTATATACCAGTGCAATTGTAAACTTCAACCATAGATTACCACTATAGATTCCATATTCAAGATGATTGAAGCATACTTTACTGTCTAACATTGTCTAATCCTAAGTGAGGGTGATACAACCTGTACCAATGTCTCATTTCGGATATTTTGTTCATAATATAATATATTGTGTGTTTTTAGACATATTATGTCTAAAAACACACCTAAAACAGGTCAATCGCATTTCATCACACAAATATTATCATGCGTGTGATTCTGTGATAAGTTAATGAAAGTCAAAAAACTGTTTATTATTTCTCTAGCTCATTGTGCGTGATGAGTTAATGTTACTTAATATAAATGAGTTTTTGGTTTTCATCTACTAAACACACTCAATTTTAAGATAGCTGCCTAAAGCTCTCTAATGTCATAAATATTTGCTTTCATTCTTTTTTTTTTGTGTCAATCTTCACCCGCACTTCATAGAAACCACAGCACAAATCAACAAACATTGCCTAAGATCGAAAACCTGGTTTCTATACAATGTGGTATCTATAACTGGTAATCTATGCCTCAATTAACTAATACTAAGACGCCGACTCCAATTCTATTAAACAATTTCTCTGAACTGAACTAAGTTTGACAGGATTAAAAATATTGTTGACCTTGTCTAAAAGACTGAACTGAAAAGGACGGAAACAATTTTGAAACTGTCAAATTTATTCAAGTTGAGAGAAATGGTTACTATAAATCACATTACTGGTAAAAACAAATGTTTAAGGGTGAAACCTACCTTAAGCCTCTACACGACATGAGCTGAGGCTGGGCATGTCCAAACTTATCTTTGTCCTTGTCCCTCATGTTAGAAAAGCCATGAGAATGAGAGAGACCAAGATAATATTGTAAAAGCCAGACTATGGTAACTCATCTGATATTAAATACCTATTATACAGTAATACATATGTTTGATAAGAGTATAGACAAACTGATATTATCAGTTTGTCCCTTTCACTCCAATTAAATTTATATCTAGCCATCCTTGTCACGTCAGATGAGGCCTCAGATCATGCCGTCTGTAAGGCTTATGTTATACTCATGATTTGCTTATTTTTAAAGATACACTAGAAATATGTAAACTAAGTATATAATTAAGAATAAGTTTATTGTAAACGTACATAATGTTAATACATAGTTGTATGATATTGGGATCATTATACAATGCAATAATATATGGCATCTGTAAAGGTTACTGCACACAGGGACGTCAAACCAATAACACCAACCAGCAGTAATAATGTTAAATTAACGCTAAAGTCGTTGATTAATTCACTAATTCATATCTATCTAGAATAATCTAGATGTCTTAAAATCTGGCTTCGGCTTCGGTTTAAATATATGAAACTGGATTTGTGTGGTGACCATAAGGGACTAGTTACAAGAAGCGAGACTGACGCGCACCAAAAGCCCGCCTCGAACGCTCTAATACAAAATGTACGAAATAAAAGACCATGGCTTCATAGCAAGCGGTTTAGAGTAAAGAGTTCTGAGAAGTCTCGAGTCTTTTTAGAGACCGTCGCAGTCTGATTGTTCTGTGCATTCATCCAAGCGATCGCAAACTTCACAGTAAACGCGGGACGCAGAACTCGGAACTGTAAATCAGTCGCTGTGAGGCCGGGGCCTAAAGCCTACACTAGACAACAATGAATGTTTCTTATATTGAACGACGCATTAGCAACGTCTGTTCATACATCAGAAATTTGTTGCGCAACTACAGAAACAAGCAAAGTTGTTGACTGGCGTCTGGCAATGTCGCGAGTTGTGCAACGGTAACAAACATGTTGAAGAGACACTTGTTGCTCAGTAGTTGCATAGTAAAAAGTCTTTAGGCCCCGGCCCCACAGCGAGAGAATTCCGAGATCAACACGTACGAAATGCTTTGATTCCACTTTTATTTTGCGCACTGCTAAAGTGTGGAATGCTTTGCCCGAGTGGGTGTTTCCCGATTGATAAAATCTGGGTATCTCCAAGTCGCGAGTTAATCGGTTCCTTCTAGGCGCGCGTGTTCCATCGTAGACCGCATCATTGCTTACCATCAGGCGAGATGGCAGTCAAACGCGATTCTATAGTTGAATAAAAAATGAATCAAGAAAAATGCATCCGTATCGCAGACGCTTGTTGTAACTAGACCCTTACAAACACACATCCCCTTGTTTTACAAAATCCCTGAAGTACAATCTTTAAGTACAAATAAATGTATAAACTTGTAAAGTTCTGTGGTTCAACCCCTTTATCAATAAACGTAGCAGCCCTGAAATAGTTAACTCGTGTTTTGTCTTTTTCGCTCTTTAACATTTTAAACTCGATCGAAAAGGACAAAAGACAGTAGTTCGAAGGTTCCTTGTTTATTAATAAGGGGTAAGAAATGTAAGAATCTTGTGACGTTAATTTAATCTTTAAATATAAGCAAATGTATGCAAGAAGGAAATGTACACAGGTTTTGGCTTCGCAAGGCCTTGGTGATCAGTAACTGGTTCAACATTGTATATTATAAGCAGAAAACAATATTTATTATTTAATTGTAAAGTAGAGATTTACTTATACATGGATTTTGGGTCTAGTACAGAATTTCACGAAAAAAGTCTGAATTTATTTTTTATCTGTAGATGTTAATTTACAAACGTGTACAGGAGTGGATTCAGGGATGGGGAAAAAACGGGTGAAACTGCTTCCCTCAAACACTATTCCTTGGATCCTGGCTGAA
Organism: Alcis repandata; assembly: GCA_949125135.1. Taxonomy (NCBI): domain Eukaryota; kingdom Metazoa; phylum Arthropoda; class Insecta; order Lepidoptera; family Geometridae; genus Alcis; species Alcis repandata. The sequence goes on from OX421243.1 coordinate 6,356,935, forward strand.
TTCCTTGCAAAAATGGCCACGCAGAATTAAATCCTGGATCCTGGCCTTTCAAAAAGTTAATTTAAATTCTAGTCCTAGAGCATTATAACAATGTAAAACAAACAATTCATAATTTTTCTTGCAACGTTTTTTTGTTCATTTTATAATTTTAGCACAGATTAGTTATGAGTCTAACTAAACGCTGGTTTGGACATTTTTTATGTGCTGACCTAAAATCCATAATTATATCTATGATTAAACAGCTAGGTCTGATTTCAAATCTAATAAAATTTTGATATTTTATTTTTCGAAATCACATTATTGCTTAAAATATAATTATAAATATAAGTATATAAATAATTAAAATCATACAGGCTGTTGAAATGCTGAAGGTTGCTACCTTTATTTTTTTGACATTTTAAAAACTGCAAAAACTTGATTTTATGATTGTTGTATTTTGTAAACCTGTCTACTCCACTGAAGTATTATCAAAATTTGTGCAGCAAATTAATATTTTAATTGTACTGCACAGTGATTACTGTGACATTTTGTATAACTGACCAATTTTTTTAAACTAAATCTTTAAGTACAAGATGAATGACGGCGATTCTGTTACACCATTTTTACTAAAACTAAATTTGATAGCTAAAATATATTCATCTCTTTCTCTCATATTGAAAAAACATGAGATGCATTTTAGTAGTGGCAAATTAATTTAGTTTAGAGACTGGTAAATTAGAATTGTCGCCATTATTTACAAAGATGATCCCCACTTTTGCTTCTTATCGCGTCTGTTAATGTGCAATATAGAGTTATAAGAAAAGGGTGTGCAAAAAGACTCGTAGTACTCATCATTATGAACAACTTTTACTATGGGACCAACTTGGAAATCGAGAAAAAAAAATCAGCTGTTCCATAGAAAAATGATTGCAATTCTCAATAAAATGTATAGAACAACTGATTATTTTTTAGCGAATTCAGGGTTGCTTCCATAGTACAAGTTGTTCATTATGATGAGTACTTTGACCCCTTTTCGGCTTAGCATACCCTTTCCTTATAACCCTGTATAGTGCAAAGTGTGGTTTCCTTACACACCAACTCTAAATGTGCAATATTCTGCTTATTATATGTTTTTTTACATACTACCCTCATGCAAAAACATAATAAGCGACTGTTCCATAAAACTCATCTGTCAACTTCTCACTTACGAGAAGTGCCACAAGAGAGAGCGAGACAGAGATGTTAGAACAGGTTACCTCATCATGTGTTAATGTATAGAGCAAAGAAATAAAAAAACTGAGTCTAGTACAAAATTCACGAAAAAATATCCGATGATCGAGATAGTCTAATTTAAACTCTATGACATCATGATAATGCTTAATTTAGCTCAGCACTTGCAGGCTAAATGCAGAGAATATTAAATAGTTAACATTGTGTTATCTTTTGTTCGTCTATCACTAACTATGCGAAACTAAAAGAAAAGGGCTTATAGTACTCACCATTATGAACAACTTTTACTATGAGACCAATCCAGAATTCGCAAATAAACAGCTGTTCCATACATTTTGTCGAGTGTCCTTGACATTTTTCTATGGAAAAGCTGGTTTTCTTTTCGCGAATTCCGTGGTCCTTTGTAAAAGTTGTTCATAATAATGAGTACTGTGAGCCCTTTTCGGCTTAGCAAACTCTTTCCTTAAAACCTCATAGGCTCGTGAAGAGTTTACGGTACAGACTCAGAACGCACACTTGCACAATAAGCGATTAGAAGAAAAGGTGAGGCGCAGAATCATGGATTTTACACTACTGAGGAGGTATTCTGGGCCATTCGAGATTATCTCCGACACCCTCACTGTCATGACATTTCTAATGACAGCAACAGTGACCGAGATAATATCTCACTCGCTAGAATAGGGCTTCTGGGACCTAGTCATTACATCCGATATTTTCTATTACTCTCTCTTTCATTATATATGTAATTAGAGAGAGATAGTCTCAACCGCCAGAGTATGTCCCTGGAACCCTTTTTTTGTAAGTGAGAAATTTCTGTCACTTTTGCTCTTTTGAATGTCATGAGAGTGAGAAAGAGACAATCTCGAGAACCCAGGGATAGGGTCCCTAAGTCGAGATTCGGTGAATATTAGTCACAATTAAAAAGACAAGTACATTTTAATTTATTGTGATATGTCTAAGATTCCTATTTGGTTTAAAGGCTTACTTAATATAATTATTTATGTTAGCATTAAAATTGGCCCAAATATGAAGGCTCTATTTGATAATCTAAACTAAGTAAAAGTTTATGTCCTTTTAATTCCAACTTACACTGAGAAAAATTTCACATATAGTATACAGAGCATAGCATACTGACAATCACCAAAAAGTACGATGATTAGCACCAGTTTTTACGGTGACAACTATCATAATATCGATACCTTAATTTGCAAACCTATTAACTTCACTTTTTCACGAAAATTACATTTTGATACCGGCAGAAACTAGAAAAAATGTAGTTTCTAGAAAAAATCTAGTTCCTGCCGGTATCAAAATGTAATTTTCGTGAAAAAGTGGAGTTATTAGGTTTGCAAATTAAGGTATCGATATATGGTTCTCACCGTAAAAACTAGTACTAGCACCAGTTTTAGGGTAAAAAACTAAAAACCGGTGCTAATCATCGTACTTTTTGGTGATTGTCAGTATGCTCCGTACTTTAGGTGAATTCATCGGAATTTTGATGGCCATTTTTCTCAGTGTATAAGACATACATCAAAACTTTTAGAAAAATTAGATGTGTCAAATAAAGCCTTCAAACTTGGCCCAATGTCTGCATTATTTGAAGTGTGACTCTTGCCACGTATTGATAACATCACTTTTGTATTGTACCTGATACATGAATAATAAATAACAGTTACATACAATGTATGTGACTGTATAATTTCCCATTTTGTTGTTTAGATCATTCCCTTATATACAGCTTTTATTAGTTTCACCTGTATGTAACCGACCCTTTTGGACTCGAATTTGCCCTACTTTGAACGATCAGATTTAATTCAAACTTTGCACACCTGTCAAAGACCGATGACAATGCGTGTTTTTTAGTAACTATATTTTTTTATAATTGTGAGTCATTTCCAGTTGTCACCCTATCTTTGTCCGCAAGGGTGACAATCGGAAATCGTTTTTAAAATTTGTCTAAGCTGTCACCTCAATAAGTGACTGTCATAGAGTATAGAATCTAGATAGATTATAGAAATGTCTTGTAATAATTAACGCGGGAATACTCGCGTAAAAATTAAGTCGTTTAATACTAGTTTCGATCACATTCGGTGACCTTCATCAGGTGAGTTACAAGCGTGACGCGCCCGCGGTCGCGTCTTGCCTGGCAAACAAAATGTGTGAAAACAAAACCACGTTAGTTTCCATAGTATAGAAATTTCATTCCCATACATTTTCGTAGTTTTCTATAGCGTTTCGATTATATAATTGAAACTGGGGGGATGATCTGGAAAGTATTGTCATTGGAAGATTTGCCCTTTCTACTAAATACCGACGATAATTGATGATAACGACCGATATGTTTAAAACGTAATGTTTGCCCGAAACAGTTGGTTTAAGATAGGTTTGTTTACCACATGCGCAAACGCTGCTAGGTCGGAATTAGATGATTCATTTTCGGTCCGTAGATTCCCTGTAGTCACCACTGACGACTAACAATACTGGTGACAAATGTAAAATCCGATCCACTGTTTGTTACTGATGACAGTTCCAAACAGCGCAGTGCAGAGCAGATTGTGTAAGGGTGACGAATCAACATCGAGCTGTGCTGCGCTGTACTGTGCTGTGCTGTGTTTCTTAAGCTACGTTTTTTTAAGAATCAACATCAAGCTGTGCTGCGCTTTGCTTAGCTCAGTATAAAGCCGAACGTCCAGCGCCGGCTAAACTAAATGAAAACTAAACTCACTGAACTAAGCTAAGCTAAACTAGAACTACGTTGTCCGTCCACCAAAAAAGTAATCAGCACATAAAAATCCATAAAAAACATAGCACAGTTCGGCACAGCACGGCGGGTAGCGCGCCTCGCTCGAGACTGCTGCGTTTTTAAACAGAGCGTAGCCTCACACAGCGCAGCACAGCATGGTTTGTTTCTATCCTCATTGAAATATTAGACGAGCGAGTTGACCAAACATAGCACAGCGCAGCACAGCTCGATGTTGATTCGTCACCCTTATGCATGAACGTGCTGAGAGCTGCGTACTGAGGTGTAGGCACGCGCGGGGCAGACATGTTTGTGTCTGTCGTCTGTCCTGCTCTGCGCCCTATGTCTCTCTTCTCTGCCCTGCAAAATCTTTTTTGTGCGTCACCTGCGTCTTTACGTATACGCTTAGACTCACCGTGACCGCAGACGGTGTACAAAACAATGACAAATGAACCTAAGTCCTCATCAGCTGATTTATTTACCAGAGGCTTGTATATTATTACGTACTATTGTTTACACCATTCATGTGATTACACGTGACTGACGGCACATAATAGCTTGACGTCTGAGTAATTATGTCCGTATCATCTCAATTGCGTGAAAAGAACTTATCGTGGGGAACATAAAGTCCATTTTAGACTCGTAAGTAAATGCGGTGGACCGCGAGTGGACGCGTGCACAGCGAGGGTACTGACTGACTGAGCTGGTCGGGCGCTGGTCTGGTGCGTGTACTGTGTTTAGAGTTGATAAGTTGACTACGACCTTATCACTAACTCCAGCTCAAGTCCGTGGTCACCAATCACAACACTTACTTATAAACCTTGCAAACGTAACTCCTTAGAATGCTCCGAAAACTCGCTGATGTGAAATGTCACGTGCGAAAACGACGGTTTTAAGCTAAGCTAATTAAGCTTTAATTAGGTTAAAGCAATGTTTATAAGTAAGATCCAATATCCATCGACAGGTGAGCTAAGCATTATAGGTACTGTCATGTGCGCAAGCCATTATGATTTAACGCGCCAACATTTCATATCATACCCATTATATATCGTGCTGTCATGGGTATGATAATTCAATGAATGGTATCCTGACAATAGTGTATTGTAACATACTAGACTCTGATTGTATTTGTAACCTTTTATGTCACGATCATAAAAATAAGTTGATCAAAATGACCCTTTGTTGCAGTTTGATGCGTCAACCGCTCGATACGATACCGATCACGTAAATTATGAAATGTTCTAGGAAGACGAGCGTTTTGGATTTAAAAGTATTGGCAGGAAATTAGTGTAATGGGTCTGGTGACTCATAGTGTGTCGGTGGTAACACAGAATAAATAATTGTTCAATGTTCGAGTTGGTAGCAACTCGGTCGACAGCAGATAAAGTTCATGACGCATGGATGCAAAAGGAATTCTGATTCAGAATGATCGAAATGCAGTAAATAGTTATTGACATCATTTCTGTTGGACCGTTTTTAAAACTAAATTTGAGAGCTCAAATATTGTAGCCATCTCGTTTTTACACATTGTAAAGAAAACAAGAGGAAAAATATAATATCGGATTGGTTAAGAAAGTGAAATAACAGAATTGACACCCACTTTCTAACCGTCCTTTGGTAGGTATTTTAAATTATATCTATGGGTCACGAGTCCCGAGATTTCTCCCTCAACCTTTTTTACGCGATGGAATCGGTGCATGCCTAACCGGCCATAGAGATCGTGTCACTATGTGGGACTTCAACAAGCTCAATTAAACTCCACGATTTCCGCCGCTTGTGTCAGGAACGCTCACATTCTTGGTCGTCCGTCAAACATTGTACTGGGGTTGGGTGCTATGCTAACCCTCCCCCGTCGCGACGCGCCAGGACATGTGACGCAATCACCCCGGGACCAAGCTGGCCAGACTAGGTTCTTTATAGGCGCCAGACGACCCAGTGTCCCAAGGTCCTTCGCCAAGTCTCTTGAGATGCTTCACCGCGTACGCTCTACCGGCGATGACTACAAAAAGTGGGGCTGCGCAACGTAAAAACCATGATACAGGCACTGCTTTCTCGCTTCGACCTCTACAGGGTTGTAAGGAAAAGGGTATGATAACCCGGAAAAAGTTCATAGTACTTACTCATAAAAAACAAACAACTTTTACTATGGGACCAACCCAGAATTTGCGAAATAAAAATCAGCTGTTCCAGAGAAAAACGTCAATGACACTCGACAAAATGGATGGAATGGCTGATTTTTTTTTCGCGAATCTATTTTTAACATTTCCGAAAAAAAATAGTCGGTTTATTATTAAGTAGATATCAATGTTCTAACAGAATCCCGTTTCATTGATACGAAATTGTTCTAACGAATAATAAGCAGCAGCAATTATAATAATGTATTGAGATGATGCCTATAACCGTTTTGCGAGAAGCCGAATGAATCACATCCTATAAAACTTCTACTATAGAACGTAGAACCGACCCTGTACCTAACCGCGAAATCTGTACCACTAACACTATCGAAAGTGAATGACCTTTTTCTAAAACAGCGCCTCTCGCTAGTTAATTTGAGATTCCTGGATTGTTTCCACAGTAACAGTAACAGCTATTTTCTGCCGAATAATCCAGCGTAACTGATTCGCATAGGCTTGACTGGACAGTCAATCATCCCGCCCAAACGCTATAAAAATATTTGCAGATTATATTTAGTTCGGCGAAAGTAGTCTAACAAATTGAAATAAAGCGTAGACTGCCAAGGTCGCTCTACACTTACTGTTCGACCAAATTATCTTAACAGCTAACTGCTGGAGCCACTATCATTTTTCCTAACTAAATCTGTAGGATATTTTTAGTTCCGTCAATTGGGCAACTCTAGAAATAAGTCTGTTTGTCGGTACAAACGGTTTCAGTCTAGATATCCAGGCCTGAAGGCCACTGAAGCTTACGTAACTGTGTTTTTCTCATAGAATCATACGATTAGATACTGCAGACTGGCTGTCAGACCGTTGATAATACTTGAACGTTAACGTATTAAGTTTACGTGTTCTGCGATCGTTCAATCTTCTTCTTAATATACATATATAAATTACGTGTCACGTTGTTTGTCCGCTATAGACTAACTACTTAACCGATTTCAATCAAATTTGCACACCGGGTGCAGTTCGATCTAACTTAGGAGAATTTATAGTAAAAAACATGAAAAATTAGAAAATTTAAAAATACTTAAACCATAATTTAACTTTAGCGCTTTGGACAATGTAAACTTTTTTATAACTTTTGACATTTGACATAGAATTGACGCAATGGCTTTTGACAGGACAACGTCTGTCGAGTCAGCTAGTATACCTTTATGACTTCATGAGTACACTTTTGCACACTTTCGCTCTAACTGTGACTGGAAAAACACGTACCTACCAAACAGAAGTTAGTAACAGAATAGTGTGTCTCGATCAATGTAGTTTTTTTATAAAACCTTTTTGGACACTTTTTTTTTTCTGTTTCATCGAGTAAAATTATCATAATTATAAAAAGCGCGGTAAACAGCCATCTTGTAAGGGAACTCATCGCATGGAATCCGCAACATTAACGAAGATGATTTGTTAGCCTACAGATGCACACAATTTTAAAACTTCGCTAACGAGAGGGAAAAACCAACGCGTAGGAAGAACATTTACATGGTTTTACCGATATGCAATTCATCAATTAGGTACATAAAAAAGTTCGCTCCTTCATACCATACGAGGTAATAGGTAATTAATAATTTTACCTACACTTAAGAGGAAAGATTTGTATTTTTGTATGTTTTAATGAATGAACTCGAAAACTACTGCACCGATTTTAAAAATACTTTCACCAATTTATAGCTATATCATTAGCGAGTAACATAGACTATTTATCATACCCGTGCAAAGCCGGGGCAGGTTGCTAGTAATAATATTAAAAAGAGGAAATATTTGTATTTTTGGATGTTTGTATTAATGAATAAACTCAAAAACTACTGCACCGATTTTAAAAATACTTTCACCAATGTAAAGCTACATCATTAACGAGTAACATAAACTATATTTCATACCTGTGCGAAGCCGGGGCAGGTCGCTAGTCTGTTATATAGTTTACTATAATACCGCCAGTTTTTGCACTAGTTTTGAAGCACTTAGATTTTTGTTATAAATTCTGATGTGAACAAATAAGAAACAAATCGTAATAGTCATTGTTCTACTAGGTACTACTAGAGTAGAATAGAATAGCTTTATAGCTGTAGAAGCCCAGGACTTTTTTGTTTTTGAAATATCTTTATGAACATAAAATTAAAACAATATTGCTAACCTCTAAAGTGTATGTACGTTAAAAAACAGTGCAGTACAGCCCCCCTAGCCAAGTTTAACGTTTCACACTCATAGCCTGGGATACCCTGTGTCGCTGATGCCATGGAACACACACAAAGACAAGGACAACTAACACCCAGACCCAGAGCAGATATTTAAATTAATCACTCTAACATCTACCCGGCCGGGAATCGAACCCGGAACCTCTGGCTTATAAGGCGGCGGAGTTGCAATCTATAATTGGAAACGCTATAGAAAACTAAGACAATGTATGGGAATGACATTTCTATAATCTACTAGCTGACCCGGCAAACGTTGTTTTGCCATATAAATTAATAGGGGTTGGTGATAGAAGGGTGAAAATTTAGGGTTGTAAGTATGTATTTTTTAATGCCACATTATAAAAAATAAAAAAATAAAAATTTTGTTCAAAAAATAAAAATAAAAATTTAGGGGTGGACTACCCCTAACATTTAGGGGGATGAAAAATAGATGTTGGCCGATTCTCATAGATACCGGATAAGCACAAAAAATTTCATCAAAATCGGTCAAGCCGTTTCGGAGGAGTATGGCAAGGCAACGAAAACTGTGACACGAGAATTTTATATATTAGAAGATTTATATAAGATTTATAGGTTCTATATTCTATGACAGAAATGTCACTCCCATACAATGTCTTAAGTTTTCTTCAGCGTTTGTGATTTTATGGAATAAACTGCAAAAAATAAATTGCAACTTGGCGGCTCTGCCTTGGCCAAGTCTTTGGAAGCCTTCGCAACTTTGGACTATAAAAGATAGCCTAGCACTCAGTAATAGAGTAGAGTGTAGCTTTCCATCAGCCAATTTTTTTAATCAATTCAGTATTTTCAGAGATTACTCACTACAAACATACAAAATATACCTCTTAATAAGTGAGTTCCTATACAGGGTTATTCATAAAGGGTATGCTAAGCCCGAAAGGGCTCACTGTACTCATCATTATGAACAACTTCTACTATGGGACCAACCCAGAATTCGCGAAAAACAAATCAGCTGTTCCATACATTTTGTCGAGTCGAGTGTCATTGACATTTTATTACATTCTATGGAACAGCTGATTATTTTTTCGCGAATTTCGGGTTGGTCTCATAGCAAAAGTTGTTCATAATGAGGAGTATTATGAGCCCTTTTCGGCTTAGCATACCCTTTATAAATAACCCTATATAATAAGTAAGTATAGATCAGAAAGGAAAATCTAGATTTCTTGAAACCTAAACTCAGTCACGCGTCTATTGAAATCGACACCGACTCAACCTCGTGAACTAGTCCAACCAACCTATAAAACCGGCCAAACGAAAGAACTAAAATTTTCTAAGCGACAGCTGTTAGCATCGTTCAGAATTTACGATAGTGGCTCCTTCATCTAGCTTCATAATAAGTTGGTTTAACTTTGAACAGTCACCACTTAATTCATTGCCCTTTATATTGGATTCAATTTCCAGGTCAAAAGGTTGACGCCATGTCTAATCCTACGTGCGTGCCTTCCGAAACACGGTACTCTCTCAACCTTTAATCCTCCCACTGCTGGGATACAGGTCTACCCTCGAAGGGTGATTAGGCCGTATTCCACCACGCTGGCCAAGTGCGGGTTGGTGGATTTACATACGCCATTGAATTTCTTCTCCGGACGTATGCAGGTTTCCTCACGATGTTTTCCTTCACCGAAAAGCCACCGAATCATCAAAATCGATTCACCTAGTCAAAAGTTATGAGGCAACAAACATTAAAAAAAAAAAAACATACAGACGAATTGATAACCTCCTCCTTTTTTGAAGTCGGTTAAAAAATAAAATACGTTAAATTAGAGCATCAGCGCCATCTATTGGCACTGATGTGCCTAGCTAACCGCAACGAACCACCTTAATGCATTAAACTAGTTTATTGTACTTCAGCTTCAGTCAATAGCATGTTCGGTATTCCTTTCGTGATTGGAAATTGTCGTCCAGACTCTGGGCAAGTAAGATAACCTTCTTCCACGTCTATTTCTAATAAAACTCTATGAGCTTTCTATAATGGTGATGAATAAGACTGATTTTGATAAAAATTTTATAGCTTATGCCCTGAATTAACTCATAGGCTACTTTTCATCCTCACCGAGCGGGTGAAACCGCAGGGGCTAAACTAGTTTATAATATGAGTGAAGAGTTTCATCGTAGGACATACTAACATAAATAAAATATAAGAGGTAAAGTTTCATTGACATAAATCTCCGGAATCTCCGGTCCGATTTAAAAAAATCTTACAGTAAAGAAAAACAGTGCTTAAATGCTATGTTACTCGTACTTTAAAACATAGGGTCAACATTTCTCTATTACATTATTTTCCTAGAATTTATGATGACCAAGCAACCACAGTCCCCATCGATGACCTAGTAAACCAGAACTCGACCATGGCCTGAACTGGCATACTTTCAGGTACCTACCAAGTTCGAATAGGTTACTAAGAACAGTTTGGGCACAGAATACTAAAGTATAGGCAGCTAGTCTGTCAGTTTCAGGCCGCCTGAACGCCTCTGACCTAGAACGGTTCAGTTCATTTACTATTTAGGTAAGATAATTTGGGCCACTGTTGTACTGTTAAAAAACCGGCCTTGTAAAAATTTTAATAAGAGAAGGAAGTAAGGTTAAAGTACAAAATTAGGTAATAAAAAAGGTATGAAAATAAGTAAGTCTAAAAAAGTAAAAAGAAATTTTAGGAGGATAAATCTACACTAATATTATAAAGAGGAAAGATTTGTATTTTTGGATCATCATCATAACATATCATATGTAACCTTTAATCCTCCCACTGCTGGGATACAGGTCTACCCTCGAAGGGTGACTAGGCCATATTCCACCACGCTGGCCAAGTGCGGGTTGGTGGATTCACATACGCCATTGAATTTCTTCTCCGGACATATGCAGGTTTCCTCACGATGTTTTCCTTCACCGAAAAGCCAGTGGTATGTAAATTCGTACATAAGTCCCAGAGAACTCTTTGGTACGAGTCGGGGTTTGAACCCGCCACCTCAAGAATGCGAAGCGGCTGTTCTCCCACTAAGCTACCACGACTTCAATTATATATATTTGGATGTTTGTAACGAATAAACTCAAAATTTCTGAACCGATTTAAAAAAATCTTTCACCGATATAAAACTGTATCATTAACGAGTAACATAGATTATATTTCATACCCGTGCAAAGCCGGGGCAGGTCGCTAGTAAAATATGAAATTTCAGGAAAGGGAGTAGGCTCGCATAAGCATGGCTAACTGTTTGAGTACCATAAGCCATAATGAGTACCCTAAGCCCTTTTCGGCTTAGCATACCCTTTTCTTATAACACTAGGCCAAGTTTGAAAGCATTTTAAGACAGATCTAAACTAACTAAAAATATATCTGTCTTTATCACTTTGCAAAATTTAGATCTGTCTTAAAAAGCCTTCAAACTTGGGCCTACTTTACTGTCATTACAGAATAAGTAAAAGTCGTTGATTCAAGGAAAATGGTGATTTATTAGATGAGTAAGACAAAGGGGGAGAGGTCCCCCCCCTCTTTAAGTCTTACATAAGGAGTACTAATAGAGGTCATTCATAGAACATTAGACGTTGGGAACTTCCCGACGGCACAGATTAAGTAATAGTTACTGCCGACGGGTCGATACCAGACTTCCAATGGCTATTCGATGTCTGATCTGGGGCGTCATTCTGGCGCGGTCGGTGTTATCTCGATCACTGTCTTTGGGTACAAAAGTGATCAGACCGTGACGTTCATCATCATCCGCCTATTTAATAACTATCCACTGCTGGACATGTCTTGTTCTTAATTCTAAATAGTGTCTAATTTTAAATGCAGAGGTAAAATGAAACCTCAGCAAATTCGGTTTTTAGACATCAGTGTGTTCTCTATTTCCCTTTTTTATACGCTTTTAATTAGTTTCACTTGTATGTTTGTAACCGACTCCTTTGGGCGCGATTCTACTTTAAACGGCCAGATTTCGTTCAAACTTTGTAGACATATCGAGGACCGATGACAATGCACTAAAAAAAGCGTGTTTTTTTAGTTTTGAATAAAGATAGATTAATTTTGTCGAGTGTCATTGACATTTTTCTATGGAATAGCTGATTTTACTATAATAATACAGAATTCTCCCTATTACATGGTATATACCCTTTTCAGATTAGCATACTCTTTACTTACAGCCCTGTATTACGCAGATAGCGTGCCAGAATTGGGCCAGATAACATTTTCTACTCCCAGTGGATCACGTTATTCTAGGTTGATTACACGTAACGAGTACAGTGGCGAGACAGTAAATAAATACCCTGAAAAAATGTCCATCTAAATTCCGCTCAAATAATGATGAATTCACTTCACTTCACACAATTCATCAAAATTCCGATGAATTCATCTAAAGTACGGAGCATACCTACTGATATCACCAAAAGTACGATGATTAACACGTTTTTACGGTGACAACCATCAAAATATGATTGTAACCCTAAAAACTGGTGCTAACTAGTTTTTACGGTGACAACCATATTATATCATAATACTCGTAGTTGTCACCGTAAAACCTGGTGCTAATCATCGTACTTTTTGGTGATATCAGTATGTTCCGTACTTTAGGTGAATTCATCGGAATTTTGATGAATTGTGTGAAGTGAAGTGAATTCATCATTATTTGAGCGGAATTTAGATGGACATTTTCTCAGGGTATTTACTGTCTCGCCACTGTACTCGTTACGTGTAATCAACCCATTAGCCTAGCCTAGGTCGCCTATTCGCATGATCTGCTACTATTAATTTTCTCATTTCACTAGACTGATCTATACTTACACCATATCCCTATAACATTATAAATGTGAATGTAAGTTTGTTACGCTTTCACGCGGAAACTACTTAACTGATCATCATGAAACTTTGTACACATATTCTTGGAGGTATTAGAAGTAACATAGGATACTTTTTTTATCCCGGAAAACTCGGGTGAAACCGCGGGGCGTAGCTAGTAATACATACATACATAATAATACATATATGTTATACGGGCTGACTGGTTAGACACTTGACATATCCTAGGTTATTATAGTACTCATCATTATGAGCAACCTTTACTATGGGACCAACCCGGAATTCGCGAAAAAAAAAATCAGCTGTTCCATACATTTTGTCAAGTGTCATTGACATTTTTCTAAGGAACAGCTGATTTTTTTTTCGCGAATTTCGGGTTGGTCCCATAGTAAAAGTTGTTCATAATAATGAGTACTATGATAACCTAGAATATGTCAAGTGTCTAACCAGTCAGCCGGTATACAGGGTTATTCATCCAAAAAGGGCTCATAGTACTCATCATTATGAACAACTTTTACTATGGGACCAACCCGAAATTCGCGAAAAAAAATTCAGCTGTTCCATACATTTTGTCGAGTGTCATTGACATTTTTCTATGAAACAGCTGTAAAGGTTGGTCCCATAGTAAAAGTTGTTCATAATGATGAGTAGTATAAACCCTTTTCGGCTTAGCATACCCTTTATGAATAACCCTATACATACATACTTTTACCATATTACTAGTGTCCGACCGAATGTTCGGTTTCGGTTTCGTTTTCGGTTGAGTTTCGGCAAAAACACGAGTTTCGGTTTAGTTTCGTTTTCGGCGGCAAACTTGCCGAAACTACGACCGAAACCGAATGTGCATTCGGGAGTTTTCGCGCTGTGATCGGCCGTGTTCGGCGCGTTAAATGAATTAAATAATCCCATCAGAGCCAATGTCGTGATTCGCTTACTACCTCGTGTGTTCATAAGTTTTGAGACAAACTTTGTACTTAAAAAATAAAATAAAATATTACTGGCTGCTATTTATTTCTTTTTCCAATTTTGAATTTGAAATGTTAACTTTGATTGTTTTGTTGTGTTTTCTTTGATTATCAAATTAATTTCTTTCAATTTTCTGGTGATGATTTCGCTATTTAAGCGGAAAAAAAATCAATGGAGATTTTCCGTGAGGTGAATACTTCGTGTATTACACTATCAAACGATACAAGGAGACAAGTTCTTTGCAAGATCACCAAAGGAGTGGTCGGCCACGCTCTGTGAGGACGCCTGCGAACATCAAAATCATCCGAGAGCGACTTCGCCGAAATCCATGTCGTACTCAGAAGAAACTCGCTCTGCAGACTAATGTTTCGCGCGTTTCAGTCAACAGAATACTGAAATATGATCTTAAGGTAAAGGCGTATAGCCGTAGGAAAATTCACTTTTTAAACGAACGTCTTCGTAAATTGCGACGCGAACGTTGTCCAATACTGCATAGGAGGCACGATGCGAGGAAAATACTCTTCACCGACGAGAAAGTCTTTACTGTCGAAGAAAAGTTTAACCGACAAAACAATAAAGTGGATGCCAAAAGCAGCAAGGACGTCCCAGCTTCAGCACGGAATGTCTCGCGTACGCATCATCCGGCTAGTCTGATGGTATGGTGGGGAGTTTCATATGAAGGTGTCACTCCGCTCCATTTCTGTCAACAAGGCGTCAAGGTGAAAGCCAAGAATTACCAAAGTGACATCTTAGAGCCTGTTGTGAAACCCCTGTCTCAAACTTTATTTCACAGCAAGGATTGGGTTTTCCAGCAAGACTCAGCGCCAACCCAGAAGGCAAAAACCACCCAAGCTTGGTTGAGGGAAAATGTGCCGGCCTTCATCGCGGCGAACGAATGGCCCTCCTCTAGCCCTGACCTCAACCCGCGAGATTATTGTTTATGGCTTGAATTAGAGCTCAGGGCCTGTCGAAAGTCCTACCCAGACTTGGAGCTAAAGCGAGCCCTTATCCGAGAAGCAAAGCGAATTCTAATCGTCTAAGGGCCTGTAATAAAAATGAAGGTGATCATTTTGAATTCCAATTATATTTTATTGTTCATTATTATTAACTTAATGTGTACTGAAAATTTTAGAAATGTAAGTTAATTATTTAAAAGTTTTACAACTTTTATTTCGTCTCAAAACTTATGCACACACGAGGTATCTATGTTGATTATTAATAAATGAAAATGTCGAAGACTGCTTATCTATGTAAATTAGGGAAAAAAATAAAGACGTCTTTATTGTTTTGTTTTCAGTCATGATTATTATAACGTTTTCTTTATTTTTCCCTCAAAATATGATTCTTGTAAGGAAGTTTCGGTTTCGGTTTCGGTTTCGGCCGAAACAGAGACCGTTGCCGAAATTCGTTTTCGGTTTCGGTTTCGGTCGTAAAACTAGTTTCGGTCGGACACTACATATTACTAATTACTTAGCGAAAGCGAGTCTGTTTGTTTGTTAAGCTTTCACACGTTACCTACTCGCCGAACGTCATTAAATTTTGCATACGTTTGTCAGGGGTACAGAAAACATAGGTTATTTTTCACAATCATCATCACACGTCTGAAATCTCGAGGTCCAGCGACGCCTACAAATATTATATACAGGGTTATTCATAAAGGGTAAGCCGAAAAGAAATTCGCAAAAAAAAAAGATTCCATAGAAAAATGTCAATAACACTCGACAAAATGTTTGAAACAGCTGATTTTTTTTTCGGCAATTCCGGGTTGGTCCCATAGTAAAAGTTGTTCATGATGATGAGTACTATGAGCTCTTTTGGGCTTAGCATACCCTTTCTGTATTACCCTGTATAGTCTATAGTTTACTTTTATTATCACCGCACGAGTGAAACCGCAGAACACAGCCAGTAAATCAATAAACAACAACAACCTGTTGACCACCACCCCTCCCCCCTCCTCCCCCCTCCCCCCTCCCTCCCTCCCACTCCAGCCGTCGACGGCTCCCAAATAAACGTAGTTATCTAAGTCAATGAAAAGGGCAACCAATAACACACTAACCTTCGCCGCTCCTGAGGTGACTCAACTGGCCGCTCTTGATAGATAGAGACTTTCGATGCGGGCATTCCTTGGATGGAATTTATAGAATAGAATTCAGATTCAAAAATATTTATTAAACAATTGATACATTGTAATTTATAGGCTAGATTTTAGTGCATTGCTTGAAATTATCAGTTTATTCACATCGGGCATTCAATATGTACACAGTCAAATACTTTTAGTAGTGTTTAAAATAATGATAATTAACAACTTCCAATTCAATTCAATTGAATTGAAAGAAAGGAGATTGGAAGTCTGTGTATCACTAGTGAGCATAGGCCTCTCTTCTCGTACGCCACTCATCCCGGTCCTGGGCCAATCTTGTCCAGATTCGTCCCGGGATTTTGTGAAATCTGTATTGTGTAAGCAAATTTATTACATACATACATATACTCGTAGCTACAGGCTTTGGTATAAGTGCCTACATTGTTGTGTTACCCGAATTAGTCTGTGCCACAGATAATCACAAAAGTCCCAACAGTCCCATAGATTCCGCACTTGTAGAGCACTTTGTATCGACCAAAATGCACTTATAGAATACGTAAACAAATATTACTACACAAAACAAAAAAATTGAATTCGGGCGTGCTATTTTTGAGTTTTTTCAAGAATAACGAGCCGCTTGATTTTTCTATTAAAATATTAAAAAGAAAATTAAAAGTGCTTTATTGTGGAAACATGAAAATTATTAAAATGAAAAATAACATCTGAAAATATGTGTGTTATATGGCAGGTCTGAAATAAATAAAACTGAAATGAAACTGAATAAAGACCTCGTAAAGCGATATCTAAGTTCATAATCTATGGTTAATACATAAACAGCATTCCTGCACGCACCTACTTACAACATATTTATTTAGTCATGATTTACATTAGCTAGCACCTTGCGACCGACTTACCTATACAGTTCAGCGAGGCGCCACCGTCGCATTTCACTATGAAAACTAGCATGGAATTGACACATTTTCGTTCGGAAATACTCACGTTTTATTAAGTATACTCCGACTAATCTGAGTAGCTTCAATCAAATTCGGCTCAATAAAACGTGAGTATTCCCATGTTAATTATAACATAAGTTTTTTTTAAACCAAGTAACAACAAAACATGTGTGTGTGTGTAAACATTACTGTGTTCCGGTTGGAATTGTTTGCAGTGAAATTACAGGGCAAATAAGAGATTAAACATCTTATATCTCAGGGTGACGAGCGCAGTGCAGTGCCGCGCAAGGTCTTGAATTCTAAGAATTCAAAATTCTTGGTGGCACAGACCTGTTTATGGGCAAACGTGACGTTTAACATCAGGGGAGCGATTTGCTCGTCTCGTCTCTCAATATCATAAAAAAAAAAAAAGCTTTTATTGCATTGTCATCGAAGTACACGTACTGCACCAAATTTCAGCTCAATCGGACATCGGGAAGTGGTTCAAAATTGAGTTGCAAGATTCCACCCGAACAAACATAGTTACATAATTACATGGATACATAGTTACATAAATACATTGCAAGTTAAATTAATGTAAAATTAAATTGAAAGCTTCTAAAAAGCCATCGCATTTTCATCCAAAACCGAGACCCTGGTTCATTTATTTTAGTTCCCTCATTTAGCCGTCTTCATAAGTAAGTCGGTAACTCTGTACCGGGTACAATGGACACTTTGATGAAATAGGGCTTCGGTAGGTTTGTGTAGTCTAGCTTTGAATAGGTTATTGTTTCCTGGTGGTTTGAAGTGCGTTGGGTTTCATCATCTTTACCAATACAGGGCTAAAAGGAAAGGGTATGCTAAGCTGAAATATGCTTATAGTCATCATTAGAAACAATTTTTGCTCTGAGACCAATCCTGAAATTGCGGAATAAATAAGCTATTCGATAGAAAAATGTCAATAACAAAACGTATTACTTATAGATACTAGCTGATTTATTATTCGCGGTTTCAGGGTCGGTTCACGGTAAAAGTGGTTCAGATGTTTTACCAAAAAAGAATCACCAAAATTATTGTCTGAATTATTGCGTAACAAATTTTATAAACAACTAGCGGCCCATCCCGGCGTCGCACGGGTGGACATCCGCTTTTATGTTGAATTTTTTCCTGAATTTTCTTTGCTATAAACCTCACGGAGCCCGAGACCTTTCCAACTAATGCAAAACCGTGGAAATCGGTTCGTGCGTTCTGGAGTTATAGCGTCAGGAAGGAAAACCCGACTTACTTATATATAGTAGATAAATACAAAACAAAACAAGCTTTTATTGAATTGTCATCGTAGTTACTCACGTACGTATACCCAATCAATCAATCAGACATCAGGAAGTGTTTCAAAATTGAGTTGCAAGATTCCACCCGATAAAAAATAGTTACTTTCATACATTGTTATACATTACAATTATTTGAATTGAAATACATTGCAAGTTATGACCTCTTTGGCTTAGTGATAACATATCCGCCTTACCGCCTTATAAGCCAGAGGTCCCGGGTTCGATTCCCGGCCAGGCAGATGTTTGAATGATGAATTTAAATATCTGTTCTGGGTCTGGGTGTTAGTTGTCCTTGTCTTTGTGTGTGTTCTATGGCATCCCCGATACAGGGTATCCTAGTAGGGAGCTATGAGTGTGAAACGTTTATTGCAAGATAAATAAAAGCTTGTAAAAATTAAAATCTTGTGAAATAAAACCTTCATACAGTGGCGGATTTACACATTTGCCGCCCGTAGGCTATTCAACATTTTGCCGCCCCTACCGACCTAAACAATTCGATACACTAGCCCCGTCCCCCGTCCCTGCTCAAAATAATACTTTCTTTCAGAAATCATGTCCGAAATTAAAAAAACTTGCCCCAGAATTTGCCGCCCCTGAAATCTGCCGCCCTAAGCTCCAGCCTACTCAGCCTGCTGGTAAATCCACCACTGCCTTCATACAATCGAATTGAGAACCTCCTTTTTAAAGTCGATTAAAAAGAGTGGCGCGTGTTTACATAGATTAAAACACCTGCAAAACAATATCACCATAACATTCACACAGTTTACATGCAAAACAATATCACATTCACACATTTCACAATACATTCGTATTGCCCTTGTACTCGTACGTAATATCAAACAAGTAAAGTAATTGTGTCCAAACACTTGGGCGCGTGATGCTCAATAATTCACGGGAGAACTCGCTTTTAAAGGGATATGGCAACTTTTCTTTTGTATTTGGTGATAAGTACGTTTTGCTGTTTGACTTGTAGTTTTCTAGATTTCTGCATTTTTGAAAAAAAAAAATCTTGAAAATAAAAATCTATTCATTTTCTTGATTTTTTTTTGTATTTTGTTATATTTTTTTCACATAAATAATCTTAATATTATTTATACCAGAAATGACAAGCAAAAAGATAATATCGCTCAAAAATAAAAAATAAAATTTTTAATTTCTAGAAAATAAAAATCTATTCATTTTCTTGATTTTTTTTTGTATTTTGTTATATTTTTTTCACATAAATAATCTTAATAGTATTTATACCAGAAATGACAAGCAAAAGGATAATATCGTTTAAAAATAGGTCAGCAACTGGCCTAATCGCAAAGAGCCCCCCTAAATCCACACTTCGGCGCGTGACACTCAATAATTCACGGGAGCCACGTTCTATATGGCAACTTTTCTTTTGTATTTTGCTGTTTTACTTACTTGTAGTTTTCTAGATTTCTGCATTTTTCAGGAAATATTTTTTTTTATACAGGGTTATACAGAAAGGGTATGCTAAGCCTAAAAGGGCTCATAGTAGGTACATATTGTCATACATTTTTTCGAGTGTCGCGTCGTTGTAATTTTTCTATGGAACAGCTGATTTTTTAACCGACTTCAAAAAAGGAGGAGGTTATCAATTCGACTGTATGTTTTTTTTTTTATGTTTGTTACCTCATAACTTTTGACTGGGTGAATCGATTTTGATGATTCTTTTTTTATTAGAAAGCTGACGCTTCCCATTTGGTCCCATTTCAATTTAGTCCAGTTCTGATAATGGTATCCATGAGAAAACCATATAAGTCTTAAATTTGCATTAAGTACGTGCGCGACAAATGGATGAATAACTCAATAGTCGGTCTCTTGAAGTCGGTTTTTGCTTTTTTGTTTTGTAAAAATAATTATTATTTTCGCGAATTCTAGGTTGTTCATAATGATGAGTACTATGAGCCTTTTCGGCTTAGCATACCCTTTCTGTATAACCCTGTGTAAATAAACTTATTATTATTTACACCAGAAAAGAGAACCAAAATGATAATGCAACCAAAAAGAGCAACAACTGCTGGTCGCTAAGAGGTCAAGCCAAACCAAAGCCCCTGTGTCCACACTTGGGCTAGTGATTCTCAATAATTCACAATGGAGCCACTGGTTTTCTATAATAGAATACGAGTACGATACTAGCTGCGGTTTGCGGTTTTACTTGTAGTTTCTAGATTACCTACTGCATTTTTCCAGAGGTGTATAGATACCTAGGTGGTATGTAGATAAATTTTATTTCTAATAAGTTTACAGAGGAAATAAAAATTTAAATTTAAAATTAAATAAAATAAATTTTAAAAATATCTGTGTGCATGAAAGCTAACACAATAGGATTAACAATTTGATTATGAACTCTACCGTAGATTTAAATATCCGAATTCTAAAGTGACTACGAACGCATCGCGGTTTCTTCGCAATCCTACAGGCAGCGGCGGATTTACACATTTGCCGCCCGTAGGCTATTCAACATTTTGCCGCCCCTACCGACCTAAACAATTCGATACACTAGCCCCGTCCCCCGTCCCTGCTCACAATAATACTTTCTTTCAGAAAACATGTCCGAAATTAAAAAAAACTTGCCCCAGAATTTGCCGCCCCTGAAATCTGCCGCCCTAGGCTCTAGCCTACTCAGCCTGCTGGTAAATCCACCACTGCCTACAGGAATACTTCAATGATTAGATAAAGATTATCACCATAATATTTACTAGGTGTGTCGTGCACCTGTGCAGGTGTGTCCATTAGTAGATTATCTTAATTCACGGAAAAGATAGACAGATGGTCTAATCGGTTTTCGTGGTACGGGTATTTTATGCGAAGAGAAGTACTTACAAAAGGAACGACACACTCAAGTGTGATTCAAATCCTATGTTGTGGTGATACGACCTGCACCGATGTCCGGGGGGACATCGGTGTCCTCATCATCATTTTTCATCGAGTGGAATGCTCTGCCCGAGTGGGTATTTCCCGATAGCTACAGATATATCTGGGTGTCTTCAAGTCGCGAGTGAATCGGTTTCTTCTAGGCAAGCGTGCTCCATCGTAAACCGCATCATTGGTTACCATCAGGCGAGATGGCGGTCAAACGCGAGAAAACTAAAAAAAGCCTGTATCGAGTCTATAGACCTACTGCTGGGCATAGGCTCCTCTCCCTTGTGCCATTCTGGCGTCTCGGTCAGAAGGTCCGGGACCTTCTGGCATTATGCCGTCTCGGTCTAATCCACGTGTGACCTTCGATAAGTCGGACATCTGACCCATCAGCTGATCATCTGCGGACGGACCACTTGTCCGCTATCAGCAACACCCAATTATTGGGTCATTTGCGTGATCACACTTTTATCATGCGTGTGATAAATGATTAAACTTAGAAAAAACAATGTTTATTAGCTACGTCCTGCGGTTTTACCTGCGGATTGATGATGATGATGATGATGATCAAAAGTATCCTATGTCCTTTTCTGTAGCTCTGACAACGTGTATGTAAATTTTCAGGATGATCGCTCAAGTAAGGTGAAAACTTATATCTACTATATAAAAATAAGTCGGGTTTTCCTTCCTGACGCTATAACTCCAGAACGCACGAACCGATTTCCACGGTTTTGCATTCGTTGGAAAGGTCTCGGGCTCCGTGAGGTTTATAGCAAAGAAAATTCAGAAAAAAATTCAACATAAAAGCGGGAAAATCTTTTTTCAGAACAATGTCCACCACCCGTGCGACGCCGGGATGGGCCGCTAGTCTTATATATAAAAATGAATCGCTGTTCGTTAGTCTCGCTAAAACTCGAGAACGGCTGGACCGATTTCGCTAATTTTGGTCTTGAAATATTTGTAAAAGTTCAGGGAAAGTTTAAAAGTTAAAAAAAACAGCGGGTGAAACCGCCGGGTGGCAGCTAGTAAGTACTAAAACTTACTTTGAATAACAATTTAGTTAAGATAGAATAACTTTTTGTTGGACCCTCCTTTTTTGAACAGTTTTGGATGTATTTACTTTTTTTTTAAACACTTTAAATTCAAATTAAAATTATTTTACTCGTATTTGGCAGAACAAAGATCTTAAAAACTGATTTTTATGATTTTAAAAACATGCATATTTCCTTTCAAAAGTTTCTCCTAAACTTAAAAAAAGGGAATCCGTGGTGGAGTGGAGTGCTTGGCTCGTTTAGTGGGTGAGTGTGGAAACACTTCAGAAATACTTATCTACTTAGTAACTTGTAATCTAATCAAACAAATCATTCAGAAAGTTTTAGTATAGAGGTTCGCACATTAGGACGGGCCGCGTCGCAACGCATGTCATCCTGCATCACTTTAGTACATTTTGTATAAACATAACATAAAAGTAGAGCAAAATGAATTTGGCGCAACACTAAATTTTTATTTTGTTTTATTCCATAAATAATAGTAAACTGAGCCAAAAGCAAAAGAAATTGGAGCAGAACTTTTTTTTTCAATCAATAGGCTTGCGTTTGACCGCCATCTCGCCTGATGGTAAGCAATGATGCGGTCCACGATAGAGCACGCTAGCTTATAAGAAATCTATTCGCCTTCGACTTGAAGACCCCCGTATTTTATCTATTGAGGAACACCCACTCAGGCAGAGCATTCCACGCTCTGGCAGTTCGCACAATAAAAATAGAATCAAAGAAACGATACTACTTTGTTGTGCCCTTGGTTGTCCAATAGTAGAACAGGCTAGAGGGTATTATATCATGCTGATCAAAAACACGCTCTCCTATAATAGTAAGTACCTAAGTAAGGACAGGATTATAATTTATGCAACATAAAAAGCTTGCAATATGCATAAAAAATGTGTAAAATATGCACAAAAACAGACGAAATATGCAACATAAATGCCATAAGCCATTATTCATAAGTACGGTCCCTAATGATAAGACTTAGTAGCTTGGGCGGAGACTCCCACATCACTACCGTGCTCCCCCCGGAGCCGGTGGTATCCATAAATAATTATCCCTGGGTAAAAAAAAAAGAAAAAAAAACTATCAGAATGACCTGTTTGCAGAAAGTCAATTCAGTTGAACATGAAAGCAGGATGCCTGGTTAGCTGAATGATAGTTCAGCAGTTTCCTGGAACGTTTCTCAATTAAGTCCAACGCCTCAAGCTGGTACTTATCCGATCTATCCCAAAGGTGCGAGCTACTCCATGCACGAAGGCACTATAGTCACCGCGTTACCAACTGAGTCGTGCGGCCATAAATCATTTCTCTATGTCTATCTCGCTCGCACTTGTGGGTCTTATGGAGCCGCATAGTGATGTGCGTAAGATGGTCATAGGCGCATATCGATAGGAATCAAATGAGATAGAAACATAGTAAGTTCTCGTAGATAGTATCTATTGTGGCCCAGAAAAGTTTAAACGTAGGCCCTACGACTGGCGGCGGCTGACGCTATGACACGCGGGGTTGCGGTAGTCGTGGAGAGGATTCGGCAGTTGGGTCTCGAAGTGGCACTTCACAAGTCCGAGGCCATGTGCTTTCATGGGCGTGGGAATGTATGCCACCGTCGGGAACCCAGCTAACGGTGGGAGGGGTTCCCATCGGCGTCGAGTGTACTTTAAAGTACCTAGGACTCGTCCTCGATAGCCGGTGGAACTTCGTGGAGCATTTCCGACGTTTGGCTCCCAGACTGGAGCGGGCCGGGGCTGCCTTCAGGTGGCTCTTGCCCAATCTGGGGGGGCCAAACGCCTCCAGCCGGAGGCTCTACGCCGGGATCGTGCGGTCCATGGCCCTTTACGGGGCTCCGGTGTGGGCGCCCGCTTTGAGGAAGCGAGCCGCCCACTACCTGAATAAGCCCCAAAAAGTCCTAGCCGTCAGGCTAGTTCGGGGATACCGCACGATTTCCGGCAAGGTGGCGAACCTCCTTGCCGGACTGCCGCCATGGGATCTGGAGGCGACAGTCCTCGCGCGCCTGCATGAATGGCGCGCGGAGGCACTACTCCGGGGGGTCACTCCGTTTCCGCGGCACATTGCCGCGAAGCGGACAGACCTCCGGTGCGATCTCATGGCGACATGGAGACAGCGACTGTCGCAACCCCGTGCAGGGCACGCCACAATAGTGGCGGTAAGTCCCCTCTTTGAGGAGTGGCTTGAGAGGCGCCACGGCGCCCTTACCTTCCGTCTGACGCAGGTCCTCACCGGACATGGTTGTTTCGGGAGGTACCTGCACCGAATCAGGCGGGAGGAAACGCCCGGATGCAACCACTGCGAGGATCGGCCGGAGGACACGGTGGAGCACACCGTGGAGGTCTGCCCCGCTTGGGTGGAGCCCCGCCGTGTTCTCGTAGCGGCGATCGGCGGCGGCGATCTCTCGCGTCCGGCCCTGGTGCAAGCCATGGTCCGGGGCGAGGAGGAATGGGACGCCGTCGCCTAGCGCTCCTTCTGCGAAGCAGTGATGCTAGCGAAGGAGGTGGCGGAACGTGAGAGGGAGAGAACCTCTCGTCCCAGCCGCCGCCGTGGGAGGCGCTCCGGGCGTCGGGGGTCACGTGACGACCTCCGGCCACCGTAGACGCGGGCCTGTGGACGGTGAGCTATTGGGCTAGCTCGCTGTCCGTCCGTCTTATGACGACACAGGTCGTGTCGACGGCTCGTTCGTGTTCCACGCGCGCCTCAAAGAGATGTCAGCAACATGGAAGGGGCCCGAGAGGGCCCATGCCCGTCGGGGCTGCGGGTAGAAGTTACCGCGGCCTCGGCGTCACAAGGGCGTAGAAGGAACATGGGTGGTTTTTGGTCAGTAGAAGTCTGACACTCCCTTCCGCTCTGCCCAAGAGTGGGAGGGGTCATTTGATGATTTCCCACCCCCCAAAAAAAAAAAAAAAAAAAAAAAAAAAAAAAAAAAAAAAAAAAAAAAAAAAAAAAAGGCCCTACGACTGAGTTGGTAACGCGGTGACGTTAGTAGGTACTTTCAAATCAAATCAAGTCAAATTATTTATTTTCAACAGGCATATCAAATGCGCTTCGAAATTGTCAGATTAACCTTGTTTGTTTATTCTTGTACTTGAATACAATATGTATTAATTTAAATAAATATATTTTATTTACATACACTCGTATTTAAATCTTAAATAGATCGTAAATTACAATTAATTTTAATGTTGTTCGTAATAATAAGTACCTAAAATTATAACTTAGATTATAATATCATAGTAATTATGAAAAAATTTACTGTGAGCCAAAACCTGAAATCGCAAAATAAGTCAGCAGTTCTATAACATTTTGTCGAGTATCACTCATATTTTTCTATGAGACAGCTGTTTTTCAACTGCTTCCGTTTTTATCTATAGCTCTTTATTTGTTCGTTCTACTTCTAATACAATAAAAGTGGAAGTATTAAAGATTCCAATAATAAGTGGCAGTATGAGTCAACTGTCCAGTCATTTTACAAGTAATCCTGATAACAAGTCACATTTTGTTGATTGTTGTTTGTTGAATTCTTAACGTACGGATAAAAATGTTTGTAATATTGATAAAATTTGTTACACAATAATTGGTTGTACGTGTATGGAATAGTTTTTACGTGACAACGACTAATATAATTGATGAACGCCGGCTGCACGCACGAAAAAGTGTCCCATTACGCTCCTTGTCCCGTTACGCCATCGATCTAATCCGACTTCGGTGCGTTACGCTCATGGTAACGTTACGATCGGAGCGAGAAAAGTATGCAATCATTTCATCAATGTTTTGTTATGACGATCGTCCGTAAACCGACTTTACAGACAACCAATTTTTTTTTTTTCGTAAGAAATGTTTGAAACCTGGTGTAATAAGTTAATTTTAAAACATAATCTTCTTTTTTGTCTTTGTGTCTGTTCCATGGCAACCCCGACACAGGGTATCCTAGTGGGGTGCTAAGTGTGAAACGTTTAATTATTTATTTATATTTTTAATAACAAGCTTTTATTTTATTGACATCAGAGTTATCGACACCGGACATCGGGAAGTGGTTCAAAATTGAGATTTGGCAATGATTTGGTATCGCGGTCCAATTCGTCATCGTCAACACTGAATTCTAGATAATCCGGCATCACCCAATACTTGATAACTGTTTGTTTACGTAGTATTTGCAGGTAAAACTGTTATTCTCTATGACTAATTGTTTGAGGAAATAGGCGCAGACGCAGACCGGACGCAGCTGTTTCGAAGAATTCTGCAGCAGTGGCTTGGTGTGATGGCTTAAAAATAAATAACAATAATGAAATCTATCTTGTAAACGTGACTTAGGTATCTGTAACTTATGGGCGTATCTTGGGGGGGGGGGGGGGGGGGGGGAGGGGGCAGCTGCCCCCTGGCTTTCAAGGAAGACGTGATAAACCTTCTTGACGAGGACCCTCGAAAGTTACTTTTTAAATAGGCTTTATTTAAAATAGCCATTGCATAAAAAGAACTTACAATACTTTTTAAAATTTATATTGATTTATTAGACTGGGTCCATAAAATATTAAATAAGTCTACTCAACCTTTAATCTGGGAGGATGCTGAGATACAGGTCTTCCCTCGAAGGGTGATCAGGCCATATTCCAGCACGCTGCCCAAGTGCGGATTGGTGGATTCACATACGCCATTCATTTTTTTCTAATATTTTTGGGTGTTAGTTTTCCTTGTCTTTATATGTGTTCCATGGCATCCTCGACACTGGGTGTCCTGGTGGGGAAGCAATGAGTAGGTATTTTTTTTATTTCTTCTCTGGACATATGCAGGTTTCCTCACGATTTTCCTTCACCGAAAAGCCAGTGGTATGTATCGTAATACGTTTCAAAGTAAGTTGTTTATGAGTAAACAAATAAATTGGAAATTGAATTGAATCCTTACCGACCGAAAAATAATTACTCGTTCCGCCAATACATACCTACCTATTTCTACCTACTCTAGTATCTACCTGTTTTAATATGTATCGCAACTTTATATTTACTTTCGAACCTAATTTCCTAAGAGAACGTATTCAGGTAGCGATTGGCCGTATGATGAATGTACCTACGATAGAAAACACCGCAAGCTACGCCTATGGCTACAGGGCTGTAAGGAAAGGGTATGATAAGCCGAAAAGGGCTCATACACATTGATATGAACAACATTTACTATGAGACAACACTGGAAACGCAAAAACAGCTGTTTCATACAGTTTGTTAAGTTTTTTTCATTTTTCTATGTAACAGCTTATTTTTGTCCCAATTTCGGGGTCAGTCAAAGCAGCAAAAAAGTCATCAAAAGTTGGTGAAAATGATGAGTGCTATGAGCTACCATCAGCTTAGCATACACTTTCGTTTTAACCCTGTATCTAATGCTAAATCTACCCACTTACCTCACAGTAGGTATATAACATATTCCCTTGTGACGTAGCAAGTCTGGCGCGTACCTAATCTACTCAACGCCCTATGACTAACATAATATGTATGTGTTTGTAGTAAAAGTAAAACTGTATACAAAACAAGATAACGTACAGGAAGTATGATTTAAAAAACCTTTAAAGTAATTATTTAGTAATTGTATGTTTTCAACTGATAAATCCCTACTAATATTATAAATGAATGTAAGTTTGTTTGTTACGCTTTCACGCGAAAACTACTTAATCATGAAACTTTGTACACATATTCTTGGAGGTATTAGAAGTAATATAGGATACTTAGTATTTGTACAATCCTTTGAAAATGCTGTTTTTTGTCGCAGCTCGCCTTAATATGAAATTAAAGATGGCCGTATGCTGAGACGCAGGTGACGCAGCGCAGCACAGAACAGACAGCAGGGCAGAGCAAGCGAGATCGACATAGGGCGCAGAGCAGGACAGACACATGTCTGCGCCGCGCGTGCCTACACCGCAGTACGCAGCTCTCAGTACGTTCATGCTACACAATCTGCGCTGCCCTGCGCTGAGTGGACCTGCGTTACCTGCGTCTCAGCATACGCCAAGTCTAATCAATCTTAACATGATTTAAAGACTTGTATGTTCTGTCGCCTGTTTATACTAAACTTTATGGCGTATGGGAACTCGAGCAAGAGTTTGATCGTTTTGGCCTAACCCGTTTTGAATCATAGTTGAGGGGCCTGCAACAAATTTTGCATTTTGCGTTTTACAATGAAAAGTAACGTGGCAAAATGTAGACGTGTTAACGTTTTTTTTTTTTTTTTTTGGAATTTCGGACTGTCTCCTCCGACCTCGCTGGTTGGGGACTGTAAATAAAGCCTATAGCACTCAGGGATAGTGTAATTTTCAATCAACGAAAGCCTTTTTTAAATCGGACCAGTAGCTCCATAAATTACCCTCTACAAACATAAATACATACAAAGTTTACATCTTTATAAAATTAGTACAGATTAATTAGTTCGGTAACTAAAAACGGTTTCAAAACCGTACAAAAAAAAAAAAAGTCAAAAAAAAAAAAAAAGTAAAGTAGTAGTAAGTAAGTAAGTAGTAAGTAGTAGTAGTAGTAGTAGTAGTAGTAAGTAGTAGTCTTCAAAAAAAATTTATTTATAGTATTTTTTTTTAAGGTGTGTACATTTTTAATGTACGTTTTTATTGTAAGTACCTTTTCACATATTTTTTGTCTATCATCAATCAATCAATATATATAAAAGTGAAGGTCGTGACTGACTGACAGATCAACGCACAGCCTAAACCGCTTAAGCTACAAACTTCAAATTTGGACAAAAGTTTAATATCAAAAAGCGGACGCACACTAAGAAAGGAATTTGCCCAATTCAACCCTTAAGAGGGTGAAAAGGGGTGTTTAAGTTTGTATGAAAAATTTTTTTTTCTTTATGCTACGATTATCAAACTTTGCGAATATACTAAAGTTAAAAAAATAATTGACACCTATTTCAACATTTTTTAAAAATCAACCCCTAAAGGGGTGAAACGGAGCAATAAAGTTTGTATGAAGATTTTTTTTTTAATGCTGTGGTTATGAAACTTTGCAAATATACTAAGCTTAAGAAAATAATTGACACTTATTTTTTTGTTTTTTGAAAATCAACCCCTAAAGGGGTGAAACGGAGTATTGAAGTTTGTATGGAGATTTTTTTTTTGATACTGTGGCTACGAAACTTTGCAGATATACTAAGCTAAAAAAAATAATTGACACTTATTTTTTTGTTTTCTGAAAATCAACCCCTAAAGGGGTTAAACGGAGTGTTGAAGTTTGTATAAAATTATTTTTTTCCTGATACTTCGATTATTTAACTTTGCTATTGTAATAAGCTAAAAAAAATATTAGATACCTGTTTCATTATTTTTTGAAAATCCACCCCTGAAAGGGTTAAACAGAGTGTTGAATCAACGCATCAACATTAACAGATCAACGTACAGCCTAAACCGCTTAAGCTACAAACGTCAAATTTGGACAAAAGTTTTATACCAAAAAGCGGACTCACACTGAGAAAGGAATTTTCCCAATTCAACCCCTAACGGGGTGAAAAGCGGTGTTTAAGTTTGTATGAAAAAAATATTTTTCTTAATGCTACGATTATCAAACTTTGCGAATATACTAAAGTTAAAAAAATAATTGAGACCTATTTCAACATTTTTTAAAAATCAACCCCTAAAGGGGTGAAACGGAGCAATAAAGTTTGTATGAAGATTTTTTTTTAATGCTGTGGTTATGAAACTTTGCAAATATACTAAGCTTAAGAAAATAATTGACACTTATTTTTTTGTTTTTTGAAAATCAACCCCTAAAGGGGTGAAACGGAGTGTTGAAGTTTGTATAAAATATTTTTTCCCAATGCTATGATCATTTAATTTTGCAGATGTACCAAGCTAAAAAAAATAATAGATACCTGTTTCATTATTTTTGGACAGTCAACCCTAAAAGGGGTGAAACGGGGTATTAAAGTTTGTATGGAAATGTTTTTTTTAATGCTACGATTATTTAACTTTGCAAAACTAAGCTAAAAAAATAATAGATACCGGTTTCATTATTTTTGGAAAATCAACCCCTAAAGGGGCGAAATGGCGTGGTAAATATAGTACGGAGAGAGAATTGTAATGACTCACTGACAGACTAAACCGCTGGTCGTAGAAATTAGAAATATGGAAGGTGTGTTTGTCTTGATGAGTAAACGTGTACCAAGAAAGGATTTTTTTGAAATTCAACCTCTAAAGGGGTGAAATAGGGTGTTAAAGTTTGTATGGGGAAGCATTGTTTTTGACGCCACGGTATTGAAACTTTACAAATATACTAAGCTTAAAAAAATGACGAACACCATTTTTCACCATTTTCACCACTTTTGGAAAATCAACCCCAGTGGGGTGAAATGGCGGCGTGGTAAAGATAGTACGGGGAAAAAATTGTTTTGATGCTAACTCAATAAAACTTTACAGATGTACTAAACTTAAGGCGGGTAAACAACATCCGGAAAAAATCCAAAACCTTCGAAAAGTCACATCCTTGAGGTGGAACTGCTAATTATCTCGAAAACTAAAAACATTTTTACCAAAGCGCTGAGACTAAAAAGTCATCAAAACCTCGGACCTTTTTGGAGCCATTAAAAATAACATAGTCGCCTCAAAAACATGGCCTCTATATAAACTTTGAGGGTCTATATCTCCGAAACGGTTGAAGATGGGTGGGTGTTTGACTAAATGTCATAGGAGTTAACAGGGCTACTTGATGGTGGTGGCGAAAATCCAAACGATTCAAAATGGCCGCCATTTTTCAAAATGATTCGAGGGGGCTGACTTATTGCACCCAGGGGTTTTTGGGGTCCCCGCTTCCATTGTATGACACTTTTTACATGCTCTCAAAAAAGAGGGTTAACTTAATTTCATCCCGGAAAAATTTTCGGTTCCCGAGGTATAGTCCACGCGGGCGAAGCCGTGGGCGGAAGCTAGTTAACTACTAAACCGATATGATTAAAATCATATTATAATAATGATTTCCATTGCAATCCAAATAAGCGACCTTGTCAAAACTGACATTGTAATAAAAGGAAATGACATAATCTGTAATCACAACGTGTCACGCTGACAGGGAGTGGACTAAGGCGAAGCGGAAGGGGCATGGGCCACAGCGAAGATATCGGCGTATCGCAGTGGCATCTTCTTCGCCATAATAAGCTCTCTGAGCAGATCTTTACGACAATCTTTTTGAAGTTGTTGTTTGTTCGAAGGTTGTCCCACAGCACAACGAATTAGACTGTAGGGATTGCGATGCACAATATGAAGTAAGAGATCTATTTTGTGTGTATACATACCTAGTATTTTATTTATTGAAACAACAATAAGTTACAACTATTTTCAATTAATTTTGGTTTAATTACAAACATTTCATTAATTGCTTTTTTGAAGTCTGCAAAGCCTTTTTTTCAAGCCTTTTTTTGGAGTCGTCCTAACAAACATGACACAATAAACGCTTCCCACTACCTCTGCAATTTTTAATTTCTTGGTATTTAGCCGTATCGCGCCCCTCGCCAAGTGACGCTAGAACGACCACTCTTCTCACTCTAGCCTCTGCCCTGGTGCCTAGAGCGATCGCTCTTCTAACTCTGCCCCAATTCTGGCGCCACCTTAATACGTTCCTTGTAACTTTTCATAGCGACGCTTCTAGCGTCCAGCTGTAATGAGCTGTATAGAGGTCGTGTAAAACAATGTAGCTAAATTGCTACCGGAATGTTTGTTTTTATTAAACGTTGTTTTTGTGTTGCTTCCGCCATTAGCCGTCTGTACCTTACCTACATATGTGTTTATTGTGTTATATAGGCATACAGGGTTGCAAGGAAAGGGTATGCTTAGCCGAGAAAGGCTCATAGTACTCATCATTATGAACAACTTTTACTATGGGACCAACCCGGAATTCACGAAAAAATAAATCAGCTGTGCCATAGAAAAATGTCAATGACACTCGACAAAATTTATGGAACAACTGATTTTTTTCCGCGAATTCTAGTTAGGTCCCATAGTAAAAGTTGTTCATAATGATGAGTACTATGTATGAACCCTTTTGGACTTAGCATGCCTTTTCCTGAAAACCATGTTTAGGCATATAACCAGCTGTAGATCCATAGGAATAACTAGAAGACGCCCAGCGGCGCAAACATACGTCTCTTTCGAATGAATACATATTTCTTCCGCTTGGCGTCGAAACTTTTGGTCCATGGGGTCCTAGTACAAAAAAAATTGTCAAGCAAATCACACCTCGCTTAGTTGACGCCGCTGGTGATAAGAGGGCTGGCTCATTCCTCGCGCAAAGAATTTCACTGGCAAATCATCGCGGGAATGCAGCCAGCGTTCTTGGTACCTTGCCACACGGGCAAAACCTGCCTTTTGATTTTTAGCTTTGTACATTTCTTTGTTTTAGTTATTTTAGTTTTTTATTTTAGCTTATTTTTAATTTAAAAATTTAATTTTTTAATGTAAATGTATATAACTATGTTGATTTTTTCTTAATATAGTAAAAATTCATAATAATCAGTACCTACTACAACCCCCTTTCGGCTTAGCATACCCTTTCCTTATAACCATGTTTGTAAAATAAACGGTTAGTGACTATTTAATCCAGGTCACCACGTTATCTCCATACATCCATTTAGGTGTAAACTAACTTTTGAACACAGCATTTATTTTACTTTTGTGTTTCAATTGGAATTGTGATAAAGTATCTTTACGTAAATTGTATTTAGACTGTAATAATAATACTTGACTGATTATACCTACTATTGTATTTATTTTATACATTGATATTTTGACATTGCAATAATTTATGTAATTTTTTTTGACATTCTAATAATATTGTTTTCTTTGACATTTAATTTATTGTGTATTAATTTATTCGTAAAAATTGTATTTGACATTTATAAGTGTACATTGATGTACCCATATTTGAATAAATTATTTTGAATTTGAATTTGAATTTGGAAAATGTTTTGTAGGCAACAATGATTTTTTATTCTTCATTGATAGTCTTGCGTTTGACCGTCATCTCTAATAGAAAAGCAAAAACCGACTAAAAAAAATAGAAAAGTGTACGCCTTTTACGCCTATCAGAGCCCGTGATGACAGTTTTTAACCGACTTCCAAAAAGGAGACGGTTCTCAATTCGACTGTATGTTTTTTTTGTATGTATGTTACGCGATTACGCCGTCAATTATGAACTGATTTTGATGATTGTTGTTTTCTATTGAATACCTACTCGCTACGTATTTTAATCAAAAGTTCCGCTAAATCCACTGAAAATATCTAAAACCAAGAAAAACTGTGCTGAAAATTTGTAAAACTAATATCATGATAACAAAACGGCTCAAAAAAAATTAAAACGGCGGAAACTAGCCAATTTTTTTACTGATAAAAAGAACCTTGTGTTCAAAAGTAGGTAAACAATGTCACGCCATGATAGTACCTAATCAATGAGTTAATGGTGCGCTAGAAAACTTCGTGAAAACAGCTTATCTTTAGGTAAACAGTGATCTACGTCCACAGGGCGCGACTGGCAGATATTTCTTTAGAATTCAATTAAAAATTTAGAATTAGAAATCATTATTAGTCACCGAAGTCGGATTATAGATCGATGTTATTAGTTAACTAGCTGACTCGACGTTGTCCTGTCTTATGAATATTGAATTCGGATTGTCTAAAATTTTCTAATGTTCCATTCAACTTCCGTAATTCTTTCTTTCAAAAGAATCTTCTCCTGATAATAATTAACAGAACAAAACAAGAATTAGCGAAATTGTTCCATTCGCTCTCACGCAAGATGCGATGACCAAGAGAATTAGAGATTAATTTTTATATACAAGTAATAATAAGTATATTGATGAAGATAATAATAGATTCGTTTTTTTTCACAGCCTGTTATGTCCCACATCTGAACAAAGGCTTTCCCTATGTCCTTCCAGCCTTCCACGTATACCTATTCTCCGCCGAGGTGGGCGAGAGTTTGAAGAATTATAGTTAAAATTCTAAATTAGGTTTTTTTAACCAGATTTCTATTCAAAGTTTGTTCTCAAATCACCCCAAACGAAAATGACTTAAATAAGTCGTCTAAATAAGATATTTCATGGCATTTAAATAAAGGCTTCTTTTGATATAAATGTAATTAACCATTTATTTCTAAACTAAAATTTCCTTACCTACAGTTAGTACTTAGGTAGTTTTAACTGTATTTTTGACATAAAAAATATTAAATGTATGACAAGGTACTTACCTGCTCCAATAATTATGACTAATTCAACCTAAGCTATTGCTTAAAAATGGGTATTACTCTACGTCGTTATTTTTCCTGCATTTTTGTTATAATGAAACAGGGGAATACTCACGTAAAAAACCAATAATTTAGTTATAACAAAAATGTGTGAAAACCACGTTATTTTCCATAGTAAAATTATTTTTCCTGGTTGTTTGTTAAAACAATGAAGCCAAAAGCATGGAAATGTTGGGTACCTAAGTGTTTTAAAAGTTTCGCGCATAAACGATGCCATCTTCATTACTTAATTAAAGTTGTTCATAATGATGAGTACTATGAGCCCTTTTCGGCTTAGCATTCCCTTTATGAATAACCCTGTATATCTATATTACACCGTTGGCTGTTTGTATGTCAAGGTCGTTCATGAGTTAACCTTGATACGATTGATAAAATAAATATGTACTTAACTATAGCATACGTTTTAGAACCAAAAAACTATTAGCTTTGGCTATAACCACCGGTTGTAGGTAACTGGTCTGGCTGATCATACTGATAAAATTTACTATTACTAAGTACTAATCTTTTGTGTTTTGTATAATGCTTCCTGGGTTTGTATTTTCTTGTTGTGGTGGCAATATACAGGGTTATTCATAAAGGGTATGCTAAGCCGAAAAAGGCCAATAGTTCTCATCATTATAAACAACTTTTGCTATGGGACCAACCCGAAATTCGCGAAAAAAATATCAGCTGTTCCATAGAAAAATGTCAATGACACTCAACAAAATGTATGGAACAGCTGATTTTGTTTTCACGAATTTCGTATTGGTCCCATAGTAAAAGTTGTTCATAATGAGGAGTACTATGAGCCCTTTTTGGCTTAGCATACCCTTTATGAATAACCTATATCTATACTAATATTACCTATAAAGAAGTAAAGTTTGTGTGTTTGTATATTTGTTAAATTGTAAGGGGTAATCTCGGGATCTACTGAACCGATTCTAAAAATTCTTTCACCAATAGAAAGCCACATTATTGCTGAGTGTCATAGGTTATATAAAAAACCGAAAAATAAAAAGGCTTTTACGTGGTAGTCCGTTTTGCAAAGTGAATCGGAGAAAAAAACGGTCCGGACGGCGCGCGATGGCTTCGGGTTTAATTAACATTATGCCCAACGAAGTGGGCAAGGGTCTGCTAGTAGGACATAAGGTTATAAGGAAAGGGATCTCCTCTTGGCGATATTTTTGAAAATGCACATCGTTATAAAAGGATGCCCTCAAAGGGTATGCCCAGCCTAAAAGAGCTACTCGTAACTAGCTAAATGGAACTAATCAAAAATCGCGAATGAGTATGGAAACTAACGCGGTTTGGTTTGTAAGCCATTTTCAGCTCAGCATAGCCTTTCCTTATAACCATTTAGAGCTGGTTCAGACATGGCGGATTCCGCGCGGATGCAAATCGCGCGGTTTTCGATTTCGATTGTCAATCCGCCCGGACAGGTATGAACGAATGAATAGGCGCTAATGTAAATAAGATCCGCGCGGTTGACCCGCGCGGTTTGGAACCGCGCGGATTCCGCCGTGTCTGAACCAGCCCTTAAAGTGTTTTTTGCGTCAACTCTATTGTACCATTTGTGAACTATGTTATTTTGGGCAGGTCCAAAATTGTTGCCATGTTTTACTTAGATACCTACTGATATTAGGAATGCGGGTAGTTTTAGTCCTGTCGAATTGGTTTAGTCTAGAAAGTGTTCAGATTCAGATTCAGATTTAGAAATATTTATTGAACAACTAATATAACCCGGTCACAATATCTGTTGTGCACCTCGCTGGAATGCGTATAGCCTTATATATAGTCCCTAGCACACGCGTACGCGCGCGCGCGTGTGCGTCGTTTACGCGCATAAACGATGTCATCATCATCATCAGGAGCCATCTTCATTACTTATTAATTAAAGTTGTTCATAATGATGAGTCCTATAAGCCCTTTTCGGCTTAATGCCCTTTGTGCATAACCCTGTATCAGTTAAAACCATTGATAAGGTATTTTGAGTCCGATGCCTACTGGCGCGTGGCGGTTAGTTAGATTAGATTTAGATAGTAAATTCTAGATTATTTTGACTTCTGTTCTTTACTGTACTGCACAAGTGAAGTGATAAAACAATAATACAATGGGAGGTGATGGTAGGAGATAATATTAAATTTTCCGGAACCATTTGTGAAGATCGAGTGAACGAGAGAATCAAAACGTTTTTGTGAAGACAAAATATTAATAGACCAGGGTAAAATTCAAAATAAGGTGAAAAAAATAAATATTTTTGATCAAATAAATTACAGCGTATTTGGGACATAAAAAGGTAATTTTTCACCAAATTTCGTGAAAAAAAAATTTTTTGTAAAAAATAAAAAACCAAAAACTTGTTTTTTTGAATTTTTCACATAAATTTTGAGGTTATGTGAAAAAAGTGTCAAAACGAAACAACTTTGCCATATGACTTTTTTCCATAGAACTTTTAGTTTTGCCGGAAATCGAGAAAAACCGTTTTAACCCTTAAAAACTCACCCCCATCCCCTTCCCGACCTCAGATCGCCCGTAAATTATTTTTTCCTTTCATTTTTATAATATTCTCCTCCTTTTCTAATGGGTTTCATCCTACTATTATTTTTTTTGGTTTTAAAAATTATCGACCCTGGTCCATAAGTGAACTAGTTTTCTATAGAAAATATTTTAGAACACTTCTTGAACATGTTTATTAGTAACTCAACATTTTGAACTGCGAGTCTTATTTTACTAAACCCCAATGCAAAAAGAGAGGGTTTTTATTTTGACCGCTTTGTGTGGGTTTCTGACGTGATAACGTCTTATAATTCGATGGAGCCGGGTGAAAGTACGAAAAAAGTGTGACGTATGTGCCGTTACCTCGATGAGGCGTTACCTCGCTCTGAGTGAAATTGTTATTTCCTATATTCTATTTTTGAAAAATGAAACCATTCCATCAGTATTTTCTTATGACGTTGTCACGTTAAACTATCGTCAGTAAACCGACTTTACAGACAACCGATATTTTTTTTTAATTATTCAGCAAGAGTCAAATGAAAGTCTCATTTGACCGCCATCTCACCTGATGGTAAGCAACGATGCGGTCCGTGGCACTGTATTAGCTCTAAACTGGTGAACCGATTTGGATGCGGTTTTTTATTTGAAAGCAGGTTGTCCAGTGGTGGTTTTTAGACATGTTTTATACGTTTCAACATTGAGGTTTTTTTTACTATTTTTTACTAATTTACAAAATGGACAAATGTGACGTTGAACATCAGGCGAGCGTTTTATAATAGCACAAAAAAAATATCTCAGTGCTGCCACCTAGTGTAAGCGTTCGCAAAACGTATTATTTAGATTTTTAATACTGTGAGAAATGAGATTAAAATCATTTAGGCAATACAATAACGATAATAATTTAATCTGTATTGCACGTAAATTCGCGAAATCAATTAATTATGTCATATTAAACCTATACAGTATAACAATCGGCAGATTATCGACAACACGAGTGATAAAGTTTGGAACACAGGGGTATAAGGACAGACTATGCTAAGCCGATAAGGGCTCTCAGTACTCATTACTCATTACTCAGTACGAACAACTTTTTTTTTTATTCAGAAATAGGCTTGCATTATAGCCGTGGTAGCTCAATGGGAGAACAGCCGCTTCGCATTCTTGAGGTGGCGGGTTCAAACCCCGACTCGTACCAATGAGTTATTTAGGACTTATGTACGAATTTACATACCACTGGCTTTTCGGTGAAAGAAAACATCGTGAGGAAACCTGCATATGTCCGCAGAAGAAATTCAATGGCGTATGTGAATCCACCAACCCGCACTTGGCCAGCGTGGTGGAATACGGCCTAATCACCCTTCGAGGGTAGACCTGTATCCCAGCAGTGGAGGATTAAAGGTTGCATATGAAGGCTTGCATTTGACCGCCATCTCGCCTGATGGTAAGCAATGATGCGGTCTACTCGTACGATGGAGCACGCTTGCCTAGAAGGAACCGATTTACTCGCGACGTGAAGACACCCAGATTATATCTATCGGGAAACACCTACTCAGGGACCAACCCGGATATGGCAAAAAAAAACTGTTGCATACTTTTTCTCGAGTGAAATTGACATTTGTCTATGGAACAGCTGATATTTTCTAAACCGAGTTTGTCCCGTATAAGTGGTTCATAATGATAAGTACTGTGAGCTTTTTTTTAAACTTGAATACGTCTGCGTTTGACCAACTCGTAAGAAGAAAGATTAATAAACTATTATATCCTTCTAAAGCTCTGTTCGGCGTAGCATACCCTTTCTTTATAACCCTGTATACGTATCGGCGGCTGCCTCAGGTAATCGGTTATCTTTATACGCAATCTACCTCTAGATAGGGCTTACATCAGTATTGACGCAGGTGTGACTTCATCTCTTCTTTTACTGTACTGTACTGTACCGAATTTGAAGCTATGGCTACCGTTTTTTGGAAACCTCATAGACTGCCAATCCCACTTCCTACTATTGTTATAAACACGAAAGTTTGTAAGAATGTATGTTTGTTACTCTGTCACGCAAAAACGGCTGAACGGATTTACATGTGGAGTGAAGGTTGTTCATGGTCTGGATTAAAACATAGGCTACTTTGATTCCGAAAAACGCGAGTGAAACCGCGGGGCGCAGCTAACTTGTTTTATGACAACCAAGAATTAATAGTTGTTCGATTGGTGGAACAAATTAGAAGAACAAAATGGTGCTAAAGAGTAATGGCGTTGTATATAAATACAACGCCATTACTAACCACTAATAATTAACCACTAACCACTAACCACTAACCACTAATTATTATTTGCCACTAATTCAATACAA
Organism: Alcis repandata; assembly: GCA_949125135.1. Taxonomy (NCBI): domain Eukaryota; kingdom Metazoa; phylum Arthropoda; class Insecta; order Lepidoptera; family Geometridae; genus Alcis; species Alcis repandata. Next base: position 6,396,392 of record OX421243.1, read on the forward strand.
TAATGTATTGAATTAGTGGCAAGCGTTAGGTGAGGCAAATTGAGGCAATGCGGGTACGCAAGACAATCCGCGCGCCGGTGTCAGAACATACTAAAAGAAATAAGTAAGAAAAAAGCAACAGTCGAGTTGAGACCGTCTCCTTTTTGGAAGTCAGTTAAAATTATATTTCATTTTATTTATGTAACTAAAGATAGATACTCTTTTTTGTTCACACCAGAAATTACAACAAAAGGATAATAAAACTTAAAACTAGTGCAACAACTGGCGGCTTTATGGCTAAGAGCGATCTCTTTCTGGCAACTAAATACTTGAAATGCTTAAAAAAAAGATTCTTGAATTTAAGGCTAATATTATTATTGTATTGAATGAAACCCTGCTTACTGTTTCGCTTTAGCTTACTCTAGCAATAAATTAAATAGCGTTCGAAAGTGACGTCAGTCGCCGGTTCTGGATTAATGGCCTGAAGAGTAAAGCACTTCACGTCACTTGACGCTAAGTGGCACTTCTGCTTTGAGCCTTTCAAGAATAGTACCTACCCTTAGTGTGAGTTTTGATAGTTTTCGAAACGTTGATCGTTTCGAAAACTATCAAAGTACCTACTAAGTCGTTGAATACAATTTTTGTGACACGTGGTTATCAAATGATCAAATGATTTCTTGTGTTACTTTTAGTTACTCAACCTCTTAATCATCCCACTGTTGGGACACCAGCTGCCATCGAATGCTGATTTGGCCGTATTCCACTACTAGGTATCTTCTAAATCTGCGTGCTTCATTTCGACCACATCGTTGCTTACCAACAGATGAGTTGGCGGTCGCGCGGACTTATTTCAGCATTAACTTTTATCTTCTATCATTCTTATTCAAGGAGGCGACAGGACCTGCGCTGACGTCCTACAAGGGTTGTGCATTTCTTTCACCAGCGTTTACCTGAGCCTGAGTCAACCAAGCGCCATAGACAAACTCCTTTATAATGCAGCAAATCGAATGACTCCAAAAAAGGTCAACCAATTCTGGGTGATCAGTCGTCAATGCCATCGCGTCGCGACAACATCTCCGCAAAGTGAACAAATATTGTAAATCCATTGTACATTACTGTGTTCCGGTTCGAAGGGCAATGTTTTCAGTGAAGTTTCAGAACAAATAAGAGATTAAACATCTTATATCTCAGGGTGACAATCGCAGTGTTGTGCTGCGCAGGGTCTTGAACTGTAATGTAAGAGTTTAAAATTCTGAGTGACGCAGACCTGATAAGGGCAAATGTGACGTTTAACATCAGACGAAGGAGTTGCTCGTCTCATCACTGCCCCATCTGAAAGTCGCGTTAGTTTGAAGACCATCTTTCTAGACCCTATGTGATATGGAGAATTCGGTACTAAGCTCCTTGAAATATTCATGTAAATAAAAAAATATGAAATTAACATGCTGCTAGGCACACATGTGGAAATGTACCTAATGATGTAGCCACTCCGTGCATTCCATCAGTCATTAGATCTACATAAATCGTGATTACTTCATGAACTATATATAGAGGTACAGGTACTTACCAGCGGCGTCGCATTGCGCTGTTTTTTATCTAGATACGCGAAAATTATTGATTGATATTTAATTACAGTCTCAGATCAACCTAAAGAGAAAGATCGAGCACTGATTTACATTTGGATGAAGCCAATAACTCTACTTTCGTGGGTCCGTACAAAAGACCCACACATTACGATACCAATACTTACTCCTCCACTCGCGGCACTGTAGCTTGTTTGCGTCCGCGCGAAAGTAAAGGAGTTGTTGGCTTCACTCAATTCTAACTCAGTGCTCCATCTTTCTCTGTAGGTTTACCTGATATTAAAGTAGAAATTGTTTCAAAGTGATTGACATTATTTCAGCACTAGGTAAAATGCATGGCTTTACTCAGTAGGTACAGTAATTCTTTATTGACACCATAAAGAAGAGGATACGAGTAACAAACATTGTAAAATACCTATTCATAAGGGAAGAACACAAAAGGTGATATTATCGCTAAGAATGACACCTTCAAATCACCTCGCAACTCAAAAGTCATTCTGCATCACTTTATTAGGTACATTTTGTTTATAGGCTTGCGTTTGACCGCCATCTCGCCTGATGGTAAGCAACGATGCGGTCTACGATAGAGCACGCTTGTCTAGAAAAAGCCGATTCACTCGCGACTTGAAGACACTTAGATTACTCGAATATCATAAATCATGGTTCTAGTGACTGTCTCGCCTCGCCAAAATGTTTATACAAACCGAGTACTCGGCCGTACTGTCTCGCCACTGTACTCGTTACGTGTTAACCCTACATTGTACATTCCATGTTATTGAGAGCTGACATCACCGCCTGTTGGTAACAAAACGCCGCTAAATTTAGATTTTATAGTTATACAAAATACTTACAAGAAACGTGGGAGAGGCGAGAGCATATGCTCAATGTTCATATTAACGGCATGGTTTACTAATTTTATACTATGATTTATACTAATTTTTAACTTCAAAAAAGGAGGAGGTTATCAATTCGTCTGTATGTTTTTTTTTATGTTTGTTACCTCATAACTTTTGACTGGGTGAATCGATTTTGATGATTCTTTTTTTATTAGAAAGCTGACGCTTCCCATTTGGTCCCATTTCAATTAAGTCCAGTTCTGATAATGGTATCCATGTGAAAACCATATAAGTCTTAAATTTCCATTATGTACGTGCGCGACAAATTATAGATGAATAACTCAATAGTCGGTCTTTTGAAGTCGGTTTTTGTTTTTTGTTTTGTAAAAATAATGTTCTTGTATACTGCGTCCTTTTTAGGGAACCGCATAGTGGAAAGAGCCCTGATGGTGAGACTCTGGTGTTAGAAATATAAACTTGTTCACACCAGAAATTACAGACAAAAAGGATCATCGTACTAATATAACAAACGCGAAAGATTGTGAGTATGTTTGTTGCTCTTTTACGCCAAAACGGCTGAACGGATTTACACGAAATTCGGAATGAAGGTTGTTCATGGTCTGGATTAACACTTAAGGTACTTTTTATTTCGGAAAATGCGGGTGAAACTGCGTGGCGCAGCTAGTAAAACATAAAACTAGTGCAACAAGTTGTTCATAGTAAGTACTATGAACAACTTGTTGCACTACTATAGTGATAAGTATCACTATGAACAACTTTGAAAATGGGACCAACCCAGAATTCGCAAAAAAATCAGTTGTTCCATAGAAAAATGTCAATAACGCTCGACAAAATGTATGGAACAGCTGATTTTTTTTTGCGAATTCAAAGTTGGTGTCACAGTAAAAGATGTTAGTCTAGTAATGATGAGTGCTTTGAGCTCCTTTCGGCTTAGCATACCGTTTCCTTATAACCCTGTATGTAAAATCCACTTCCGCTAATATATTTATCAGCTTCTTCGAAGTGTTTGTACAACACAGTCTTTGAGCACACTCCCACTTGACTCAGAATAGTTTAAACTCTTACAAAGTAGTGCGATAAATGGCCTTATCGCTAAGAGCACACCCTTCCAAGCTCTCAAGAAGGAAGAGCAAGGAGAGCATTTTAGTAAAAATAAAAGTTCAAATAAAAGAGTAAGACAATTAAAAGGTTTAATTTTAGGGTTCCGTATCAATTTATTTTTTAGTCGGTTTTACATGAAAAAGTCGCTTGCAATTAGTTGAAACCGGTTTAAAGTGGTTAAATACTAGCTTACATTGCTTAAAATTATCTTAATTATTACCATTATTATGACCAATACACATAATAAGCATTATATACCTAACTTACCCCTTTACCTACATTTAATTTTATTTAGGCATTTTATCGAAATGAATACAACAATATTTGTGCTGTTTTTTTATCAATTGTTTTTTGATAGCGTCGCGTTTGCAATCGACGTTTTAAGGTCATCACGCATTACACCAATGCACTTTATGCACTAGACTGACTCGACACTAACCTAAAAACTTTTGGAAGCCAAGAGGCCTAGCATAAATTTTGATGTAAAATACGTACCGAGTATTCGATAGACAATTGTATGAAAAATGAGATAGCGTTTTTTTTTCCCCGACTGGAGTGTCTGGGAAATGTCAGCCTATCGTATGTTTGTCCACTGCTGGACACAGGTAGGGTTACCATATCTCAGGATTTGTATTGAGATTTCAGGAATTTTTCGACTTTTCTCAGGATTGCGGCCGGATTTTGTAAATCTCGTGATATCTCAGGATTTTCCATAAAACACAGGTTACATTTTAAGGATCTCTTTAATTAAAAGTAAAACCAACTAAAAATAATCTTCTTTTGGTAACAATTGAACAGTTAAAATCAATACTTATTTATCCAATATTTCTCAAACTGCATAAAATCTCAGGACTTTTCCATGGAGATCAGGCCTTTTCTCCGGTCTTTTGATTTTTTCATCTGCTAACCCTAGTCACAGGCCTCTTCTAAAGAACGCCACAAGGCACGATCTTCTGCCTCACGCATCCACTTGCTACCTGCCGCCTTACGCAGTTTCCTTCAACTCTTGTTTGTGGCAAATTCTTTACAACTCCGCCAATGTCACGTAAAATAGATCATCAAATGCCGAGAACTTGAAGTTTAAAATTGTTTTTGGACCGGTATAGACGAGTTGCAGAGTTTTTTTTATCTGATATGTCCATACTTTGCAAATAGGAGATTACTGTACCCGGCGATAAATATTGCACATCGACCTTTGGAAAGAGACAATCGGCTAATTTCGGTTTCGTAGAGCGTTATCTCTGTCGCACACTACCTCCTGATAGTTAATGGACTGTTTTTATTTCGTGCGGGTACTGTAAACATTTTATACTTCAGGGTGCCTGTGCCACGCAGGGTCTTGAATTCTAAGAATTCAAGATTCTGGGCACAGACCTGTTATGAGCAAACGTGACGTTTCCAAGCGAGCGATTTGCTCGTCTCGTCACTCAATAGCATAATAAAAACAATTTTCTATCGAATATCGCTACGTATTTTACGTCAGAATTTATGCTAAGCCTACAGTGGGGCTAGCACAACTTTGACGTAAAAATACGTAGCGAGTTTTCGATGAAAAAGTGTACGCCATTTACGACTGTCAAGTATGCTCCTGACGGGTGTAAATGGCGTACACTTTTCTATCGAATACACGCTACGTGTTTTTACGTCAAAGTTGTGCTAGGCCCATAGTGTACCTAGCACAACTTTGACGTAAACTTACATAGCGAGTATTCGATAGAAAAGTGTACGCCATTTACGACCGTCAGGGGCGCTTTTGACAGGCGTAAATGGCATACACTTTTCTATCAAATACTCGCTACGTAAGTTTACGTCGAAGTTGTGCTAGGCCCGATAAAACCTGAGTCCTTCGATGCGAACGGTGTGAACAATCGTCAAGTATGCGAAGTCTGACTGATCGATGATCGACAAAGATTGAAATTACGATTACTTTATCAAGAAAACCATTTATGACTGCAACATTTAGTTTAGACCATGACAACCCTGAAATGTATGATGTATGATTATAGTCACTTTTTCTACGATATTGAGTGACGAGACGAGCAAATCGCTCGCCTGATATCAAACGTCACGTTTGCGCATAACTGAGTGTCTATTGCGAGTTTTTTCACTTTCGATCGTATTATTGTAAACTACAGTTTGTATGGAATGAAATACCGCGCCACCTAGTGTTCATAACGTGAACTACAACTAGTTCCATACAAATTGTAGTTTACGTTAGCGCGATCAAATCAAATAGTGAGAAAAACTCGCACTATACAGGGTTATTCATAAAGGGTATGCTAAGCCGAAAAGGGCTCATAGTACTCATCAATATGAATAACTTTTACTACGGGTCCAACCCGGAATTCGCGAAATAAAAATCAGCTATTCCATACATTTTGTCGTGTCATTGACATTTTTCTATGGAACAGCTGATTTTTTTTCGCGAATTTCGGGTTGGTCTCATAGTAAAAGTTGTTCAAAATGATGAGTACTATGAGCCCTTTTCGGCTTAGCATACCCGTTATGAATAACCCTGTATAAGCACTCAGGTATGCGCCACCCAGAATTTTGAATTCTTACATTAAATGCGAAGCGGTCAACATCATCAGTGTTTTATTTAGATGCAGTTTGAGTTCGTTTTTATTTTTTTGTTCCAAAAGTAGCTGATGCTGGGAGCTTCGTACCTATGTCCAAATGCCCTTCGCCTTTTTGGCTATAAAATTTAACCTAGTTATAGCAGGTATAGTGTAGGACAAATGTACACACTTTTACCTCTTTAATGATATCACTATGTATTTATCATCATCTTGTGCAACCTTTAATCCTCCCACCGCTGGGATACAGGTCTACTCTATGTATTATCATAGATATACTGTACGTTGCCAGCCATTTGAGTACTTTATCCGTGGATAGTTTTGATCAGAAATTTCAAATTTATGTTTCTCAGACGTTATTAAATATTTACCTTATCCATAGTTTCGAATTACCTCTAATCTGATTGGATTAGAAAAATAATGTTGTCTATGGTCGCACATTATCGTTCGATAAAAGGTTGTCGACCTCATAACCGGAAACACGTCACCGCCGAAGGTGACCCTCCTTGGACGTGTTTCCCGCGCATGCCCAGATTTGGCGCGCAGACTGTCGCGGCATTGCATTCTAATTTCTTACCTACTGTGTTTTTGTTGTGAATTTGAAACCGATAAAAATAAATGATGTGTTGAGATCGAAATTTAAAAAAAGTGGACCCATCAACATTAAAAGGATACGCTCAAGACTTTTTTTTATTCATATTCTCACGTAGTATGTACATTTTTGTTGCAAAAATATAGTTAGCAAGAAGTTGTCGTTTTTTTTTTTTTTTTTTTGGTTTGAAAGTTTTCCTTGTAAGGATCAAAAATGAATGCTATCATATCACTTTGGTCAAATTTCTAAAAAGTACAGAAATCGCGAAAAGTTAATTTCAGCAAATCAGCAGAGCGGTTTCTTATTTGTTCATTAATATTTGATTCATGTCACGTACTTATTACCTACCTAATCTACAATGATGATAGAAATGAAGTACAGACAATTGACCGTAATTTGTAATTAGCTAGGTCTCGTATTACCCTCGAGGTTAAGTATGTTAATTTTCATACCAACTCATAGGATTAATCCGGTCATGTAAATACGACTTGCAAAAGTAGATCATGTACCGAGGACCTTCGTACTTAGATGCTTACCTACTTTATTTTCGCGGGAAAAAACGGTTGAAAGACAATTTGCATGCTAAGCCCGTAGTTACATCGAACGAAACCAATAAAAAAAAAAAACAAAATGACAGATCGGAACTTTACAGGACTCTAGGGGAAGAATAATGAATAACTTCAAATAAGAGACCAACCTCGACATCGCGAAAAAAAACAGCTGTAAGTATATTCATTTTGTAGGTCATTGACATTTTTCTATGGGACAGCTAACTTTTTCGTGATTTAATGGTTGGTCCCATAATTAAAGTTGTTCATAATGATGAGTACTTAGGTACTATCGTAAGTCTGATTTTATTTCAACGAACACTCAGCTCGTAAATGGCATTGTACTTTGCAACTATTTTTCCTCGATTTCAACTTGAACCTCAAGGCAACACCGTTCACATCTTCCCGTAGTTTTATAATTCCACGCTACACCACGCCGGTCACATCACACTATATTACTTGTATATAACTTGCAAGGTAATGTATGTACCTAACCATGTTTGTTTAACTACGGGTGGAATCTTGTAACTCAATTTTGAACCACTTCCCGATGTCCGATTGAGCTGAAATTTGGTATAAGTACTTACCTACGTGTGTAACTCCGATGACAATACAATAATAACTTGTTTTATTATTATTATTCTTTTAATTAACTCATTATGCAAGTTTGTAAGTGATTAGATAGATACTTCTTCACGCTGAAATGGCTCATTAGATTTGGATGAAATTTAGTACATCTAAACGTATGAATTTTGCCTAGAAAAGATAACTCCTTGCAAAAAGGCCTCAGATGTTCTTGTAGTTTTAATCGTTTCTTAATCTTTTTCAAAACAGAAAAGTGAGTATCGTGTTGTGATTCCTTATGTTCACTAACAAAGTTGCAATCTAAGACAATGTATGGGAATTACTACATTTCTGTAATTTATTGACCGAGCAAGCGAAGCGTCTATGCAACGACTAACCAAATTTGCTTTCATCTGTCCGGATGTTTGTTTGTTCGGTGGTACTCGCGTACAGGTTCAACAATTTAATAGTTTTTTTTGGTCGTTGGGAATTTTTGATTGGGGTATTTCCCTCAAAAAGGGGGTTCCCATACCAGTTTCCATACATTGTTTTATGTACGGACAGCAAGAGTGCAAGCACCGGTAGGTACCTACATCAGATATATCGATCAAATGTTTATCTCCCAGAGCCTCCCACAAAATGTCAGTAAATATATATTAATATAATAAACGTGTCATCGGCATACGGCGCCCCCGTGACGCCCAGTTTGAGAAACGACGACCAAGTTATACCTATCATATAGCAAGTAAGAACTAACGAAGAACCTAAGTAAAAAAAACCCTACCCGCGGATAGTGACCTAAGCTCTGTTTTTTAACCGACTTCAAAAAAGGAGGAGGTTATCGATTCGACTGTTTTTTTTTTTGTTTGTTACCTCATAACTTTTGACTGAGTGAATCGATTTTGACGATTCTTTTTTTATTAAAGCTGACGCTTCCCATTTGGTCCCATTTAGTCCAGTTCTGATAATGGTATCCATGAGAAAACCATATAAGTCTTAAATTTGCATTAAGTACGTGCGCGACAAATAGATGAATAACTCAATAGTCGGTCTTTTGAAGTCGGTTTTTGTTTTTTTGTTTTGTAAAAATAATTATTATAGGTATGTAATTTTATATTCTGTTTATGCCTATTTAAGTTATCTTTCACTATAAAAATATATGAATAAAATAAATAAAGTTCCTAAGCAAATAGATTAGCTTTTTATTGCTCTTCTTCTACTCAACCTTTAATCCTCCCACTGCCAGGATACAGGTCTACCCTCGAAAGGTGATAGGCCATATTCCACCGCGTTGTCCAAGTGCAGATTGGTGGATTCACGTACACCATTTAATTTCTTCTCTGGATGTATGCAGGTTTCCTCACGATGTTGCCCTTTCACTTTATTATTCACAGCAGAAATTATAAAAAGCATCTTATCGCTAAGAGCGATCTCTTGAAGGGATATCAGAGGGAAGAAATAAGATGATAGATTTTCACGAGTGGGGAATAGACAACGTGTTATTTATATGGTCTATGTATTTAATTATACCAAAGGATCTAGAGAAGTTTGATAGGCCTAATCCAGAGATAAAAATTATTTCACAAGCGCAAGAAAACAAAATTAGTTCGGTACGAAATCCTTTATTTCATTTTTTGGTATTTTTTGAGACATTTTCTTTTTGTACCCACTTGACTGAATATAAAAATGATTGGTTACACTTTCTGTGTTACATAAAATAAAAATTAACAAGATTTATGCACAAGCCTTTCGAAGCCATCCTTTGTTTGAAGGAAGCTATAACAAAATTATCTAAACAAGTAATTGTCTACAATTGAAAACTATGAACACATGTTGGAACTTTCTTCGTGGCTTACATACGCACTTGTTTTTATTCATAAGATAAACTTTTGTATTTCAGGCATAGATTATTGCCATGGATACCGCATTATGTTTTTTGGGTCCGACCAAAATTCAATAAAGTTTGAGACTATCGCGAGTGAGATGAGGTGACTGAGCCCAAACGTTCCAACTTCCCATTGGCTAGTTCAAAATTACGTCTAACTACATTACTACACCTAGAAAAGAACCAATAAAAGATATTTTTTTCCAAGCGTATTTTGACTTTGATTGTCTTGAGTCTGGAATCTTTAGAGGTAATCTGTGATCTTAGGATATGGTCGCACATCGGACATACGGCGCCACTTTTGAAACGATATTTAACATCCGGGCAATGCAGCACATTGCACATCAAGGACACATTTGCAGCAAATGCTGTTTGTATATGTAACGCCACAAGTTGTCATTACACAAATATATGTCCAGTGTGCGTCCTACCTTAGAGCAAATTAACGGACTGTAAAATAAACTTTACCATGACTCAACCACTCAGACAGTAGAGTATATTGCTGACAATGAGGAAACTGGTGACGTGTTAAAGGATGTTATAATATGCCTGTGGGAGACTGGGTGGCATAATGACCCCTAGGTCATCGGGTGATTCAGCACGACACGAAACAGTAAGTTACTAAATCCCGCCCACGGACCGTGGGCGAATGACCTCGCCGAAAAGGTATGGGTTAGGACTTAGGATCAAAGGGGTCTTAGGACTGCCTGTCCACGAAACGAATGATAAGATACTGTTAAAGGAGGTGTAATGTTACAGTGCAAATACGGAAATATTTGTTCTTTGAGAAATACAGTTGAAATCAAATTTTGATTCTAGGGATGTCACATTGAAGAGATGGTTTTGACAGCTGTCAAAACTGTCAAATTCTTCATCAAAAGTATTTGAATGAGACTGGTGTAGGACCGAAAAAAATGGCGCTGAAGAGAACACCTATACTCATCAATGGGTGGGAAACGGTTGATGCCTTAAACCGTCCGTCATCGTTACGAAAAAAAATAATTGCCAAGTTGACTCTGTACGAGTATTTAAATGCCAATACGATACAGATCTTATGAATAAAAACAAGTGCTCACATGTCTTAGTATTCTATAACAGTGAAAGACAAGCTCGTTTCCAATAAAACATCAATTGAAACAATTTGGCTTTAGGGATTACAAGCCTTAATATTGCACGTTTTTATGCAGATCACACTAGCGGAATCCTGACTGATACTTCGCGAGGCATGGTCATCTCGCTCTATCTGCGAAGCTTGCCACAGATTGGACAGAGATAGAAGCACGCCTCGTGGTCGACCAATCAGGACATAGCATATTTCTGTTGTGTAGGTAGATTCAAGTTTTATGACGGCTGTGAAGTTAGGCGCGAGGCGCTGCGCAATGGCAAATATTGAGTTGCGCGGGGTCGCCACAGCGCATTTGCAGCGCACTTCACAGCAGACGTAAAGTTTGAATCGTTACCATTTTCAAAACTTACCTAACTAAGACAATCTATTTTCGTTTTAAAAGATGTAATTTTTTTTTTCAGAACAGTTCGATATTTGTCTGTCAGTTTAGTTTAGAAAATGGTAAAACAGAATGGACATTGGCTCCCAACAAGCGACACAACTATGAAGTAGCATCCGATCTGGCCACACGATTGGGCGAGGCGCACCATGGAAAATGGTTATTGTACATAAGGACGGTAACATACTTTTTTTAATTCAATCTAATAGTTTAAGGGACACTCAACGGATAAAGTGGACTTTTTAACTTGAGTTTGTTTGAGTTAGTTTTTACGATGCCTATTCACTTCATGAATCCAAAACTTATTTTCCATTTTTCCATAGTGCGACGTAACGGCAAAAGTGCGCTGAAATGTAAACCCTGTCTCATATTTTCTAGAGTTGAATATCACTACGCGTGAAACATGAAACAAATTGCGCGGCGTCTTCGTTTGAAACTAGTCATTTGAAAGTCTACTGTAACAAACACGACATAGGGTTCACAATGCTTTGTTCATTGTATGCAAGGCATCACATAAAAGATACGAGAGTTGTCAAAGATGCGTCGTTTGAAAGTTGCCAGTAAATTGGCTAAGTTTAAAAGACATCTACGCGATCTTTTTGAGCCATCGGATGTGAGCGCAAGAGACAGCGCCATACGCATTTACATGTGTTAGAGGAGCAAAGAGTACAAACTTGCGCATACATTTATAGAGCTCAAAGATTTCGCATAGAAGTACCATAGAAGAGAAAACAATATGTTATCCAAATAAGTTTTTAAACTTCTTTTTATCGTCTTTTCTTTAGTTACATACGAGTATGTATACAGCCGAAAAAGGCTCATAGTACTCATCATTATGAACAACTTTTACTAAGGTACCAACACCCGGAAATCGAAAAAGAAAAACAAAACAGCTGTTCCATACACTTTGTCGCGGGACATTGACATTTATGTATGGAACAGCTGATTTTTTTCTTGAATTCCGTGTTGATCCGAAAATAAAAGTTGTTTTTAATGTACTATGAGCCCTTTTCGGCTAAGCATACCCTTTTCTTATAACCTTGTATATCCTGCGTGAATTCTGTACCAAACCCAATATTCACGTGTAGGTAAAAAATCTTTGAAGGTAAGTTTTTCCTTGGCTGGTTGAGAAATTTTAGTTCCAAAATAGATACTAGATGGCGCTGACTGTTGTTCAAACGTTTTTGGATTCATATTTGTTCTCTACTATGGTTTCGTAAATGAACTTCACATGTTATAACAGACAGCGTAATGCCCAAACATGTACTTCTAGCTAAAACCACGCATCCGTTGAAATTGTCTATATTTTACACATTTTTGAAGAAAAATTCATAATAGAGTTGCCATAAATCTAACTTCGTTTCAGTGTTGCAAGTTTCAAAATCTTATTTTTGATATTCAGGTACTTTTGAACTGGTTCCGGAGAATTCCTATTTAATTTTTAATCCTAAATATTTACAACGTCAAAGACTTTAAATTTCAGAATCTGTAACCTTATTTACAATATTTGTTATGGCAACTCTATGTTACTGCTATTTTTGCCCACCGCGGTGTACTCCGTTTGACCACAATTTAAAATCAAGTACAAAAATAATTTCACCATTTTTGACACATTTTTTTTAAACTACCAGACCATTATCCGAATTTCTTGAGATCAAACTTAGTACAAACATGGTACGTACTCAAAAACCGTATTCTAAAATCATAACAAAATTGATCAAGTAACAATAAATATTGCCTAATTAACAGCGTCAATTTTTAACTGGCAACATTGCTTTTTACTGGCAATCTGTAATTGTATGTACATTTTCACAGTTTTCACTTTAATTTATTATGCCTCGTTATAATTGTTACTACTTAAATTAATTAAACTTTTAATTTCACCAACTTTACCTAAAACGGGTTTGTTGCAATGGATCACGATTTGTTACAACAAATATCGTGATCTGTTGCAACAAACAACAACTTTAAGATAATCCTAAATTAGGGTAAGTATATGGAGTATGAAGTTACGCAGGGTTATAAGAAAAGGGTATGCTAAGCCGAAAAAGGCTTATATTATAGTAGTCATCATTATGAACAACTTTTAATATGGGACCAACGGAACACGAGACAAAAAAACAGTTAATCCATAGAAAAAAATTCAATGACACTCGACAAAATGTATGAAGCTATGAGCCTTTTTCGGCTTAGCATACCCTTTCGTTAAAACCCTGTAGATGTTTTATTTTAAGTACGGTCGGTGAAATTAGGTATAGGTTAAGTACATAAAGATATGGCAAAAATTTACCCTTCTTGTGTAGTCGGGAAAAAAGCTATGCAATTAATGATTGCTTTAAAAAATCTCATCAGTCATCAACAGATGCAAAGAGGTTATTTTGCAGGTGCGCATTTAGGACTAAGACTAAAGGGGTAAGTTTTTGAAACAGTTACATACTTGCTCCAAAGACTGTTGAAATGATTTAACTGTTTCACGTTATTTTATTTTTGATAACTTTTAACTTTAGTTTAATTTAATTTTCTATTGTATTTGGATATTGATCTGCAATAAATGGTTTGATTTTTTGATTAAATAATTAATTGCTTTTCAAACTAATAATGGACAGCGTTTATTGTTTCTTTTTCAGCAAATCACAAGATTTTCTTTGCGTATGTTCTCAATTTCTGACCTTATTTTTATGTACATACCTTCAAGCGCGGGCCGCAAGCGTCGGCCTCTTATCACTATCACAAAGGTTGTTATGTATCTAAATGCATATAACACTACTACACGTATAATATACAAGCTATAGTTATATTATATCATTTGATATGTCAGCCTTTTGGGTTGGGGGCTATACGATATAAGGGTCTTTAAACTAGTGATTTATAAGCGCTCGATATTGTTTCTGTTGACTCAACAAGAGTGACACGTGATAGAAACAAATATCTATTGCCAAAGAACCTTTTTCTGATATTTAAATTACATCATTTCAGTAGTGATTTAATACACACTGAGTTGCAATGTTGAAATAGTTTTTGGACGTCAACTGAAAAATATTACCTAATTAAGAGTACATTAGTGTCATGATGTCATAAAACGGTTAATAAATAAGACCCACACTTATTAACAATTATTTTTCAGCAATTATTATTTTTATCAAGATAAAAAAATACATTTATTAGTTATTTATTTGACAGGACCAAGTCCCCCCAATTTTAACCACCTGAATCCGGTACTCGGTCATAAACTGCGCTAGCCACTTTATATGAAACGGACACAAGGCGTCAATTCTGTTGTAGTTCTCATTAAACTAAACTAATCTGACAGAACTAAACTTATCTACATCTCTTTTAATTTCAATACATGAGAAAGAAATGGCAACAGATTTAGTGCTGTCAAATTAAGTTTAATCTTCAAATGGTACTACAGAATCGCCATCAATGCCAGATGACGTTATTGACAGATCTTTAATTGAAACAATAGATCTATACACTAGGGACCTTACACATAAACCCTGCTTAAAGTTATTTACTGCTTAAAATTCTCTAACAACTTCTCGCCGACGTGAAAAGCCACGTGCGAAAACAAGACGGAAAATTTTGAACAATGACTAACTTTAAGCAGTGTTTAAGAGTAAGACAAGAGAAAAGGCTGACATAAATACATACAATCGTTATGATTATGAGTCAAGTGACACACCGTGACATTTACAGAGCACAGTGCGAAAGTATACTAAGAATTATAAAAAATATAAAGTTGTACAGTGTGCATATATTTTATACAAACTTTGAAGCTTCTGTTAAATATTCAAAATCTACTAAAAAATTCATGAATATGAAAAAACGATGATAAAAAAAAATAAAAACTATGTTTTACGTCGTAATAACCATAAAATGTTACCTATACACCGAGTTATTTGGAAAGGGTATCCAAAGCCAAGAGGGCTCAGTAACTTTTATTATTTACTAATTCTGAAATTATATCGATTTGAGATGTTCTAAAAGTCTAATGTTTTACCTAAACTATGTCTCGTTGTTATTGCTTAAATATATTACAATAAATACAGCGATATTGTTAGCTAATTTCTAAAAACATTGAAAATTGACAATACGCTATAAGATTCCTAAAAAAATATTTGCACACCGCCAACCTACGCAGCGTAACGCTACCTTAAATTTAATACTTTTTTTATTACATTATTTGTCGAATTTTTAACTTTTTTTTTCGTTATATGGCACCAGCCATTTTATAACACGACAACCACACGTGTCCATTGTGCTTTATCAAACGTACTGAAGTTTTACTTGTGAACTGTCTTAGACTACTTCTACCTTATATTTACCTTATTTTTACCCAAGTGGGTTTTCTATCTCTTTCTTTCTTATTGTGCGAAAGTGAAAGAAAGGATTTAATGTAATAGTTCAGTAGCTCTTTCCCTGAACAATGGGCAAGTTGCCCCCACGCCCCAGTCGTCCTTAAA
Organism: Alcis repandata; assembly: GCA_949125135.1. NCBI lineage: Eukaryota > Metazoa > Arthropoda > Insecta > Lepidoptera > Geometridae > Alcis > Alcis repandata. The sequence continues at coordinate 6,412,045 of OX421243.1, forward strand.
TCCGACCCTGTATTTTAGTTCTCTTTTGGATCATTTACTAACAAAATTTAAATCAAATGTAAACTTTTAAATTTAATATTTACAGAATTATTGTAATTAGTAGTTTTCCTCTTTGTCTGAAGAAATTAGTACTTTAAGTTGCAAAATGGCCTAAGACTAAAACAGTTCAAAAACAAGCAAATCAAGTACTTATCACCAAAGCTAAAGTGTCATATTGCTTTAACAGCAGTTACGAGCTCACAACCGCTGGCCTAGCCTACATCAGAAGCTCATTTACACGAAATTATGACTTAGGGCATGTAACAATAAAGTCCAATTTCGCTAATATTGGCACTTGAAGCAAAAAGAGTCTGATACTACGCTATTTATTCGTAAGTCTGATAGTTTACTGCTAAAAACAATAGTGCATTTTTTAATTTAAATTATTTTAAACTATAGAAAGATAAATTATAGAAAGATCATTTTAAGGCCAATCTTACATAAGAGTGTTCTCACGCTTCTTACGCTCGCACATTACATGTTTAAAGATTGTAATGACGTTTGCATTAAAAAAAATGTCAACACATTTTCTTCAATAAAACCATATGATGCGATAAAAAATGTTTTCAAAAATGACAATTTGATATACCTTTAATATGATAAACAAACCAAAATGTTTTCTACAACTACCTATGTTTAATTTTCGTCCTCAGTTATATATTTTTTTAATTCGATGTGCAAGCGCGAGAGTCGTTTTAACACTCTTAAAGTACGAGCCTATTACTTATTTTTGCAAAATATCGTCATTGTCACTAGACGTCAATTAAATGACAAAACGAGTCAAATTTTAATTTTAAAAGATTCACAAGTTCCCCATACATGTCATACATACAATTTCGGTCACACCCACGTTTTTTTTCTGATCTAATTACTTTAATATTAAAAGATATATATTATAAGCTTGATTTAAAAATAAATTATTAATATCAGAATGTTCGATAAAATGATAAGAATCACTCGAGTGATTATAAACTTTTATTTATTTATACAAAATACGTGGTGGATAATAAAATTAAGAACATATTTATTTTTACACAAGTTAAAGGTGCCACGCTGTTAAATCAGCAATTTCTCAGTAAATTTTTCATGCTTTTTCAATATAAATAGTATTTATTTCAATGTTCATTGTTCACTATAGATTATTATTGATATTTTTCAAGATCTGTGCAAGCATTCGATCGTATAAGGTAAATAATAAAAAAATATTAATAACATGTATTACAACCTCCAAATAATTGACATCAAATTGAAATAAAGTTAATATTTTAGCCCCTTTTTGACTCGCCCTTAGTACGTCTATGCAGTGAACATTGAAAAATATATTGAAAAAGAAATTACTGCATGGTATCCATATATATGTATTTACAACTCCTGGACAAATAAAAGGCATACCCAAAAATCAAGATAAAAAAAAAAACTTGTAATACGTAAGGCACTATGATTCTTATAAAAAAAAAGAACAAGAATTATTTATTCACCACGTATTTTTATAGTGTCAAAATAATCATAAAAAATAATCTACGCCGTAGCATTTTTTTAAATAAAATTTAGCATTAAATAGCACTATTTAGTTAAATTAAAAATAATTTTGCACATACTAACGCACACGCCCTAATTAACGCTAGTTTTTTTTTACTTTAATTACGGTTTTAGAAAAAATACATCAATTTGATTTGAATCAATTTCTTCTCTCAAATTCTCGAATATTTACAACAGTCTATATTCTAATTTCTCGCAGTTTTTTTAACTTCGGTCATGATTTTAAAGGCCGTGTAAAAATGGTTTTTTTTTGAAACACTAAAATTTTAAAAAGGCTAAAGTATTAAAAAAGGTATTTCATTAATAAATAAATTGGGAAACCCAAAGTGCAGCAGTTTTTTCCGAAACTTATGTCACATTATACGATGCCATTTTTTGCACTTGCACTACAATAGCCTTAAAACACATTTTTACACGACAAAACGCAAAATAACTTAAAAGAACACAATTGACTAACACATATCATAATTATTAAAAACTTTCCACATTATACCGTCTTAACAATAAGTATTTTCCATAAAATAATAATTATTAATTAATAAACTATTTCGGTCCATTGGATCTAGACTATTAAATAAACTTACTTACACACCTTGAGATCTGTCACTCACTTTTTTTAAAGTTTTTTTTTTCACAGTTTTTTTATCACATACTTTTTTAAATACTGTTTCCTCTTAGGTGCGTTATGGTAAAGATATGTTGACTCCGCGTGAAGAGTGTACTTTTGATTTAGCATGCGTGTGTCACACAAAGTGGAGGATTTAGTGGTGGTGTAACAACCAAAATCGTTTAGGACGTGTAGGTATCTGCCGGGACTTCCTGAAACCAGATTAATAATTAATAACTTTAATTCTATTACAAAAAAAAAAAACTGTAGCAAAAATTTGCGACCAGTGGGGCTTGAACCTACAACACCCAGATCAAAAACCTATTTACATGTAAAGTTTTAAGAAACACTAATACTTGAAGAACTGGCGAACAAAAACAGACTCTCCCCACAAACTATTATTTGCAGTACAGAGTAAAAACTAAAAGATTTCCCTTATTTTACTTGAAAACGCTCATTTCGATGCCTAATTTGTATGGTTTTGTAACCTAACCTAACCATTTTTGGTTCTCGAACTATTTAATATTTCATAGGCTTGTACTTTAAAACATTTTGAGATATGGATTTCTCGCCAAATCCACAGCCTTTCCAGTTGAACTACTGGGAATTTCTTTCCCAATAGACATACTAGTGAGACTCTTTACATTTTTCCGCCGGTTTCACTTTAAAGAATCCTCACCTGGTTTTGTCACGCGATCGAGTTGACTGAGAAGTTGGGCCGCGTTCCTTCTGGCTGGTACAGAGTTATCGACGCGATGTAGTTGTTCGACATCACCTGCAAATAATTAGGTTTAGAAAAATTCGGAATCAGTTTGAACAAATCTGAAATCAGTTTAAACAAATCTGAAATCAATTTAAACAAATTTGAAATCCGTTTAAACAAATCTATAACTGTTGTACAATCAATTTTAATAAATAGTCATTGTTATAGTTGTAGACTAGCTTTTTTTGCACTCATAGTGTTAACATGTGTCGGGGTTGCCATGGAACACACACAAAGACAAGGACAATTAGCACAAAGACCCAGAGCATATATTTAAATTCATCATTCAAACCTCAGCCCGGCCGGGAATCGAACCCGGGACCTCTGGGTATGGCATAATACCGCTGAGCCAAACAGGCTTTACGTCATTTCAGAAGCTACTAGCATTGCATCTCACCTCGAATATGATATCCTGGTAGCCGTAGCAGAAGGTGCTCCCGAACGGGTTGGTGGTGTTGGTCGAGGATGCCCGGTTGAGCACGCACGGCCGCTCGCAGACTCGCAGCGCGCGCGACACGCCCTCCCACTTGCTGTACGCCGTTATGGAGGTGGCTCCGCGGCTTTCTACTAGTGAGTTCGACTCGCATCTGTGGGATTAAAGTGACGTTAATATGCTTCTATTGAAATACTAGTGGATAAGTGGACATCTAATATATAAAATTCTCGTGTCACAGTTTTCGTTGCCATACTCCTCCGAAACGGCTTGACCGATTTTGATGAAATTTTTTGTGCTTATCCGGTATCTATGAGAATCGGCCAACATCTATTTTTCATCCCCCTAAATGTTAGGGGTAGTCCACCCCTAATTTTTTTTTTTTTTTGGACCAAATTTTTTTTTTTTGTTATGTGATGTGGCATTAAAAAATACATACAACCCTAAATTTTCACCTTTTACCAATTTTTTCCTTCTATCACCAACCCCTATTAATTTATATGGCAAAACAACGTTTGCCGGGTCAGCTAGTATTATATATATATACAGTAAAGTATGATGGCGGTATCTTATTAGTAACTTATTTTTTGCGGTATTAATTATTTATCATCAGGTAATAAAGTGTAGTGCAAACTTCTTAACTAAGTGCATGTTTGTATATCCTGCTTCTTTTTCTAATATTATAAATGTCAATGTTTGGATATTTATTGCTCAAAACGCAAAAACGGCTTAAAGAATTTGGTTTGATGGTAGCTTATACCTTGGATTATCAAATCGGCTACTTTTTTATCTCGTAAAATCGGTAAAATGCAAATGAAAACGCGGGGCCCAGGGACCCTATTTTTAAGCGTTCGAAATTATCTCCGTTACTCTTCTCTCATGACATATCTAATAAGAGCGAAAGTGACCGAGATAATATCTCACGCCTAGTCTCACATTGATAACAATGAATAGGCACGTACTTATCAGGCTGCACGGCCAGTTCGAACTCGCAGCGATGGTACATGTTGAAGTTGTAGTGGCCCGGGTAGTTGGTGTGCAGGACGAACTTCTTTACCTGGTGCGTGCGAGCGTCGAACAGGATGTCCTGAACAATAGTGATTAAATTATACGACAACCAAACTTGGAGATGACGAAATAATAGAGCGCTATGGATTTGCCGAGCGCCTATCACCAAGTCCCAATTTGGCACCAATAACGTCAATTTAATGTTTTGAAAGGTTCAGGAAGTCTTTCTAACTAGTACATGTTATACGGAGTCTAGTTTTACTTTTTCAAGCTCTAAACTGTCATGTACATACGGGGTTGTAAGTAGAAAATCTGAAAAAAATTAACAAACTACATAATATATGTCGATGATTTTGTACTAAAAGGTGATCATCAAGTAGGACATTCTCAATTTTTTTTTAAACCGCTTGATTTGCATATTCTTGTAGCTGTAATAATGCACACTACTACTCACCAGGCCCAGCGTGAAGTAGTTGAAGAAGTAGTCGGAGGCGGGCGGCGGGCGGCGGCGCTGCGCGGCGCGGTGGATGCGCATCTTGTCGTCGCTCTTGTAGTAGATGCGCGCGGGGGCGCCGAGGCAGCGCGCCACGCGCTGGCAGCTGTCGCCGAAGCGCACCACGCGGCACAGGGGGACTCCCACGGGCTCCAGAGACCGGGACGTGCCTGGGAACACGACATTTTGGTCAAAAACATGTGATTCAAATGTGTTGGCGAAGTTGTCGACAGATGGCGCTTTTTAACCGACTTCAAAAAAGGAGGAGGTTATCAATTCGACTGTGTATTTTTTTTTTATGTTAGTTACCTCATAACTTTTGACTGATGATTCTTTTTTTATTAGAAAGCTGACGCTTCCCATTTGGTCCCATTTCAATTTCGTCCAGTTCTGATAAAATGGTATCCATGAGAAAACCATATATGTAAGTCTTAAATTTGCATTAAGTACGTGCGCGACAAATACTCGTAGATGAATAACTCAATAGTCGGTCTTTTGAAGTAGGTTTTTGTTTTTTGTTTTGTAAAAATAATGTTCTTTTGTACATGTATCCTAATGTTATTGATGAGAAAGTTTGCGTGTGTGAATGTTTGTTGCTACGTATCTCCGTAAATGATAAACCAATTATGATATAATTAGGAATGTAGAGATAGCTTATGCCATAGGATTAACACATAGGCTTCTATTCTACATCATTTTCACCGCCGTTCTTCATTATCCCGCGGGTTAAACCGTAGTAGTAGCTAGTATTTCAGACATTTAGGCGATAGATGGCACTTTTATACATATTTCCGTAATCTCTGAATGTAGAGTTTAATAGTTACAGATTGACTGCATGATTTCGACGTGTTACCGCTAGATGGCATTAAAACCAAATTGTTATACCAGGCATTTAGTATATTTTGCACAGCTGATATAATTCGTTCTTGTAACTTTTTTAGTATATACAAATATCACATCATCTGCACAGCTGTCAACTACCATAACGTAGCCAATAGATGGCGCTATACTCAATTATGACTCACCCTCAGTAAAGCAGTGAAGGCGAAGCCCCTGCGTCGCCGTGTGGCTGCGGAGCACCACGCAACGCCGCAGGTGCAGTTGTTGCCGGTAGCACGACAGCGGCAAAGATGGCAGCGGCGCCGTTGACAAACTACTCGCAGAATTGTTGCTAACCTGAAAAAAAACATTAAAGTAGAGTGAATAGGTATTTCCTAGGCAAGCGTGCTATATTTTCGACCGATTCGTCGTTTCGTTTCCCATCAGGTGAGATTGTGGTCAAACGCATGTCTAGATTGTTGTAAAAAAAAATTATAGCGGATCGCATTACAAACTCAGACCTCCGCTATTTTTACGTATTTCTTGGTTATTTCACTGAATTTCCTTGTATCAAAGATGACTTAAGCAACACACAACTAACACCCGGATGCACTTACCCCACATAAATGGTAGGAAGGTGATGAAAATTCAAATACATAAATGTATTTCTGTGAAAAAATCAAATCAAATATATCCGTTGTGATTGGTGCTCGGTACCTCCGACACAGAAAGACCCGCTGCTGAGCCTTTTGGCCGTCGTCAAAACATCTTCAAGAGACATCTTTTAACATTTCAACTTTATTTCAAGTCCAGCAACATTTGCTTACAAAATCATAAATTACCTGGTGTTGAGATCCATAATAGATTGTAGTTCTCGAGACGACGGGTGAACCGCCGTTTGGGAACTGCAATGAGCCCAGCCCGTGAGCGTAGCCGGGCTAGAAAGAGATGGAAACACACGTCAAAGCAAGGTTAGAGGTAGATAGCAAACTGTTTTAACTTTTCGACTAATAGATGGCGATTGTATCTGTACGGGCATTAAAATCCCAACAGAATACCAGCGCAGGTTGTCTACAGCCAGCATATGCTGAGTTGGGATCGGTTTTTGGCTCAAGGTCACGGATGCATCTCATTCTCTTTTGTTTGGGTTGACTTGTTATTTCTTTGTTTTTTGGTTTTTTTTTTTCATTGTTTTGTGTTTCTTTAAAAACAAACTTCAGTGCATATTTACCTCGAATTTACTATCGACAGGGAAGTAGAAGGACAACCCCCTGAAGTTGAGCGCAAACAGATGGCGCTGCGAGTCGTATAGCCCCGGATGGGTCGCGCCGAAGCAATGCTCTATTTGCTCAATAGATGGCGTTATTTCCGGAGAATTAAAGCACATGCCACTGAAAGATAAAAAGATAATATTTTTATTTAACTTTTTAAGTGTCAGTCACCTCCCTATACTATACTTGGTTAATCGCACCCCACCAAGATACTAAATCATTGATACTTAAATATTGTTAGTGTTTTATGGATTTTTTTAAACCTTGGCATACAAGGGCATATTTACGCTATGGCAAGATAGAGCCATATGCCAGTTTATTCTTGCGAGCAAGACAGCAAGCGCAACTACACTCAGTATAGCCTGATCACGCTGAAACTAAATCACGTCTTACTTTCTTCGAAAAGTCATAAATGAAAACGATGAAAGCAAAATGCCACCTTGTAAACAATACCTCATTACCTCGAAGCCTTCGAATGCTCTTTCGACGTGGGCACGGTGGTGATTAGCATTAAAATGTCATTAGGTCGCGAAGATAGGTGGTCACGTACTCTCTACGTGTGATAAGGATGTCACCGTTTTCCGTGTTATTGGAACGAAGTGAAGAAAAATGTGGCGGAACGGAAGCGCCGGAGTTATTTTTCTTTTTAAATCCCGCCGATACAAACAGATGTACGTTATAAGTTTGGCGTGTATCTGTCAATCTTTGGCATCGTAGGCCTATCGTGTGTGTATGGCTTCCAAAGAGCTGAACTGATTTTAGTTGTTTTTTGTCTGTTTCAGAGGTCAAGCAGTTTGAACATTATAATCTTTCTAGTCTGGGGTTTTATAATTTTGTAAATGTAATGACTTGTTTTATTTACTTACTTGATTTTTTAAGAATCTTTTACAATTCCATCATTTCGTTTAACGACCCAGACCGCCAGACCTTATATTTTTGGTTCATGGTGCGATAGAGCCAAATGTACAGTTTCTCAATATCAATTATACTATCTATCTACAGTTGAGCCAGTGTCCCAGAGCCTCGCACCGTTATTTCAAGGAGCTGGGATGGCTCGGATGATCGCTGGCGGGGAAACGCACAATGCACCCCTTGCGAAACGTCGGTGTGGCACCTATCGCCCTCCACCAACACCAACCAACACCTCTCCGGGCTGGCAAAGTATCATCAACACCGCTATAGCCAAACCGTATATCTTAGTCCTCGCCTGCGCGGTACAGAGGCGCGGGGTATGACGGCGCGGGGGACTGAGAGGGCGGCACAGCGGTATGTCTTACCATCAGGCTGAGTCAGCCTATTTTGTGCTCTTTTGATTAAAAAAATAGAATATTTAAAGTCCGTCACTTACCTATACCTAAGTTTAACTAGTTTCATATTGTAGATCTCTATAATCTTGAGTCGTTGCGCCACCGGGTCGAATATTAACCGGACGCCGTCCTGTGGCATGTTTATTACTAAGTCTACGTTCAGAGGGTTCTGAAACGAAAGAAATAGCATCGTTAGTTTTATGGAAATTCACACTTGTAATCTCTCTTTCTCTTTCTTTCTCAACTCTTTGGTAAAGATCACAACTCACGCATCACACTTTTTAAACTTCTTGACTGAAAGTGATTGAAACTATGGTCGGAGTATCCGACTCGATGTATCGTTGTCTTTTATTATATGGAAGACTTTTTTTTTCTTACTATTTTTAGTATATGAAATAGTAATGAGTACTATTTTAATGAATATTTATATAAAAATAGCTGTCTCTCAGTTCTGAGATTGGGCAACCCAGCCAAAGACAATCCCCTAGTCAAGTTGCATTTCTAATGCTGGGGCTACATTAGCGGGCGAAGATTCGTATCGTGTTGGCGCGACAAAAACATCGTGTTCGGGCATAGGCGATGTTCTTGTCTACATTAAGGCGGGCGAAGATTCCCGATATATATAATATCCCCGATACTACATCGTCTTCGCCCGAACACTACGCGATGACACGATGTACCCGGCCACACTCATCGCGTTAACGCGAATATTCGCCGTAGCCCGCTAATGTAGCCCCAGCATTCGAATCGAAACCAATCGATACGCTATAGTAAACTAGGACATGTATGGGATAACATTGACATGACATTTCTGTGATCTATTTATAGAATCATACTCTATTATAGAAATGTCATTCCTATACATTTTTCTACTTTTCTATATCGTTTCGATATAGAATTGCATCTTAGCTAGGAAGGCTGGTTCGCTAGCCAAATTGAAATTGAAATGAAAGTTTTTAAATTAAATTGAAAGTTTTGAAGTTGAAATATATGGGAATGACGTTTCTGTCATAGAATCATCATCATGTCTATATACACTTATGTATATTTATACACTTCTTCCATTCATCTCTATCACTCGTCATATCTGAATACACTTCCCTTCTTTTTCATATCACCTTTATATAGTTCATCCATACTTTCTTTGGTCGTCCTCTACAGCCATACCCTTTCTGTCATAGAATATAGATTCTAAATCTTAATCTTCTTAATATATATAAATTACGTGTCACGTTGTTTGTCCGCTATAGACTCCTAAACTACTTAACCGATTTCAATCAAATTTGCACACCGTGTGCAGTTCGATCTAACTTAGGAGATAGGATAGCTAGATAGATAGGAAAACATGAAAAATTAGAAAATTTAAAAATACTTAAACCATATAGCGCTTTGGACAATGTAAACTTTTTTAATGTAACTTTTGACATTTGGCATAGAATTGACGCAATGGCTTTTGACAGGACAACGTCTGTCGAGTCAGCTAGTTCTATTATAGATATGTCATTCCCATACATTGTTCTAGTTTTCTATAGCGTTTCGATTATAGAGTTGCAACTTGGCTAGGGGGGCAGTTTCGCAGGCTCTCAGCTCTTAGATCTCTATCTCTTAGCTCTGAGATCCAACTAGCAGTGGTTGCTAGATCCGATATTTACCTGATCACTGTACAGTACTTGTACACCTCTTATTGTGCCCACTTGACTCTGTATTATCGCTACTGACTGAGAAAAATGCATCCCTGGAACAAAACATTTATTTCATTAAAACACAAAAATAGGATCTCTACAGGATTATTCATAAAGAGGTATGCTAAACCGAAAAGGGCGCATTGTACTCAACATTATGAACAACTTTTACTATGGGACCAACACGAAATTCGCGAAAAAAAAAATCAGCAGTTCCATACAATATTGTCGAGTGTCATTGACATTTTTCTATGGAACAGCTGATTTTTTTTCGCGAATTTCGGATTGGTCCATATCAAAAGTTGTTCATAATGATGAGTACTATGAGCCCTTTTCGGCTTAGCATGCCCTTTATGAATAACCCTATATAAAAAATAAGATAATAAGATATTCGTTAGTACGACTTGAAAACCACTGGACCGATTTGTCTCAAACATTCTATCTGCGAGGAAGAAGCCTCAGTGTGAATAGGATGTGCTCTGTTCTGAGCCCTAAACCTACAGTCCCAAAAAAGTAAAAGGCGCACTGAGAAAAAGTATGCTCCGTACTTTAGGTGAATTCATCGGAATTTTAGCGGAATTTAGATGAACCTTTTTCTCAGTGCGAGCAGCCATCCCGCAGACCGCCCCGGCTACGGAGTCCCGGACATCAGCAAACCAAATAAATAAAAACAAAGCCAACAAAAAAAAAATCGAAGTTACATATATGTCGCTAGAATGAGGTTTGACAGCTCGAAGAGGATCACCATCGTATAATATAGGGTCACTCAGAAAGGGCCTAGTGTAAGTTACGTTTTTTTTAAACAACGGCTATGTAGGTAGTTGAGTTTTTTCGGCGATTTCAAGATTTTACTCATAATATGACTTATTCAAGATTACAATTATCTCTAGTCAGCTTAATACGTCCTTTCCGCGTAACCCTGTCCGAATGATTGATCGTAAACAAAACAACGTACTCATAAGTCGCAATATGTTCGCGGAGAATTAGATAATCACTATCTGCATATTGATAACGACAAGGTCAATAACATTACAGTATCAATACTGTACTTGGAAAGGTGTCGTACTATTGTATGTACAATTGTACACCCATACATACATACAGTCATACATATACACAGGGTTTTTTTTTTATGTAATTGAGTGACGAGACGAGCAAATCGCTCGCCTGGTGTTAAACGTCACGTTTGCCCATAACAGGTCTGTGCCACCCAGAATTTTGAACTCGCAGAATTCAAGATCCTGCGCGGCACAGAACTGCGCTCGTCACCCTGAGATATAAGTTGTTTAATCTCCCATTTGCCCTGTAATTTCACTGGAAACAATGCCCTTCCAACCGGAACACAGTAATGTTTGCACATTACTGCTTGGCGGTGGAATAACTGGCAAAGGTGTGGTACTTCCCCAGGCGGGCTCTGCAAAAGAGCCCTACCACTACCACTAAGCCATAAGGAGCTCGCAGTACTCATCATTATGAACAACTTTTACAATGGGACTAACCCGGACTTCGCAAATCAATAATAAGCAGTTCCATACATTTAATCGAATGTCATTGACAATTTTCAAGGTCAAGGTCAATATTTTTTTCGCGAATTCCGGGTTGGTCCCTTATTAAAAGTTGTTTATACTCATGAGAACTATTAGCCTGTTTCGGCTTAGCATACCCTTTCCTTATAACCCTGTACTGCATACATAATTATAATATAATATAGATGTATGACACAAAGAACTTGTTTATGTGTATCATTGCTAATTTTGACGTAGAGACACCATAATATGTTTCTGAGAAATGCTACCATGTTCAACCCTCGGTTATGGTTAGGGGTCATCCATTAATCACGTGATATTTTTAGCAACTTTTTCATCCCTCTCCCCTGGTGATAAATGGCAAGGTTATAAATTACGAATGTTACAAATCGTGATATTTTGTGATGTTTTCCCCCTCTCGAGCCTGGCGTGATTAATGGACGATCCCTTATGGGTAGGTTCGTGAAGGCCGAGCGTCCTGATGCCGCAGTTTTAGGCTGCTTTTCAATTTATAGCAATATTTTTTAATCTATTTATTCTAAAGATGCAATAAAAGTTCGTATGCATGTTTATAAAGGGGAATCCAAAACTACTGGTTCAATCCCTACTTATATATTAATATTATAAATGTGAATGTAAGTTTGTTTGTTACGCTTTCACGCGGAAACTACTTAACCGATCATCATGAATCTTTGTACACATATTCTTGGAGATACGAGAATTAGAAGTAACATAGGATACTTATTATTAAAAAAATGAAAGCGGGTGAAACCGCGGGGTGCAGCTACTTTTGGAATAATTATTTCACTAATGGAAAGCTAAGCTAAGCTACACTAGCCCTGGGTGTTTTAAGCTACATGCCTCAAACTAGCTGAAGGCCGAGCACCGGGCACGATATTCCAAGGGCCACCTAGTTGCCAATAGCACCATTATTGTCTATATTTCTGAGAAATGATTCCACTAAAACCCTGGGTTTATAGGTAACTTTGTATCTAGGTCGAGTAGCTCTGTTGTCGGAATTTTAGACTGTATTTTAGTTTCTAAGTAATACCTTATGTCTTATACATCTTCTTAATATATATAAATTACGTGTCACGTTGTTTGTCCGCTATAGACTCTTAAACTACTTAACCGATTTCAATCAAATTTGCACACCGTGTGCAGTTCGATCTAACTTAGGAGATAGGATAGCTTAGCTCACATCTCAATTTATAGTAAAAAAAAATTGGTTGCCTGTAAAGTCGGTATACGGGCGAAAGTTTTACGTGACAACGACTTATGTCTGTCTCTCTCGCTCTTAGGCGGGCTAACCATGCCCGAGTGGAAGGGACGCGTGCCTCTCACTCGCTCTCATTGTGAGCGCATAACGTGAGCGGAGCGTAACGCAGTTTCTTGAAGTGTCACCCGGCAAACCAATTTATAAGACGTTGTCACGTCAAAAAACATGAAAAATTAGAAAATTTAAAAATACTTAAACCATAATTTAACTTTAGCGCTTTGGACAATGTAAACTTTTTTAATGTAACTTTTGACATTTGACATAGAATTGACGCAATGGCTTTTTTTACCAATTCGAATTAAATAGTCATCGTTAAGACAGGACAACGTCTGTCGAGTCAGCTAGTATGTAGATATATTCTACAGGGTTTATGGAAGAGGTACGTTAAGCCGAAAAGGGCTTATAGTACTCATCATTATGAACAACTTTTACGATGGGACAAACCCGGAATTTGCAAACAAAATCTGTTCCATATTTTGTCGAGTGTTATAGACATTTTCTATGGAACAGCTGTTATTTTTTCGCGAATTCCGCATTTGTCCCTCAATAAAAGTTGTTCGTAATGATGAGTACAATGAGCCCTTTTCGGCTCAACGTACCCTTTTCTTATAGCCTTGTATTATCAGCTTAATTCCTCAAATCTGCCTTTAATATTCTACTTTTTTAAATATTAGATATTGTATAATTTATTGTAGTTATTTCATTGATCTGAAATAAATATAAAAACGTACAAAAATTCCTACCCCAGACAAGCACAGCCGCGGTTATCCATTGTATTAATTAAACACACTAATAAAGGCCTATTTAGGCCCAAATTTGTAGGCTTTTTAAGACATCTAAATTTTCTAAAACTATTGGCATCCTTGTCTAATGGCTTGCAATGATAAAGACAGATATATTTTTAGTTAGTTTAGATCTGTCTTAAAATGCCTTCAAACTTGGGCCCATTGTCCGTTTATTACGAAACTTTACCACGCAACTATCACTTAACCTATGACGGGTTTACGCGAATTTTTTCTCTTTCCACAGATTCGGTAGCAGTTACTACGCTGTACTTTGGGATCGTACATTAATCACTTGAGGTTCGATAGGGAGGGGTTCGAAAAAACATCACGAAATATCATGAAGGGGGAGGGAGGTGAAAAGAATATCACGTGTATTTATTTTTTCGTTAAATCTTGTAAACTTTAAAGAAAGTACAAAAAAAATACACGTGACATTGGCGGGGGGAGGAGGGGTAATTTATAACCTCACCATGTATTACCAGGGGGGAATTGAGGTTGAAAAAGTTGCCAAAAAACATCGTTATTAACAGACGGCCCCTTTTACCTACGTTGTTATCGACGTGACGAGTTTGTTTACAAAATTTTGAACAAGATTTCGCGCAAACATTCCCTTGGTTCTCGCGTAAACAATTGTATAAAGTGCGTAATTTTCGCGATTAGTTTTCTACGTTATTTTATTGTTTTGTTTACCAAACAGGTTTTAGGAATTCTTGTGATGATTTTATCTTTACCATCAAAAAAATAGATTCCGGTGTATTATTTAAAATACGGTGAAAAACAATTTTGATTTTAAAATAATACGGATTAGTTAGATTTTTTCATTCAATTCCAGTTTTTTGCGAAATTAACATACGGTCATTCAATTTAAAATAATGCTGATAAATAATATTCATGTGATATGATAAATAAAAAATAATCAGCTGTTCCATAGAAAAATGTCAATGACACTCGACAAAATGTATGGAACAGCTGATTTTTTTTCGCGTATTCCGAGTAGGTCCCGTAGTAAAAGTTGTTCATAATGATGAGTACTATGAGCCCTTTTCGGCATACCCCTTGAACTCTAATAGTGAACTTAGAAACCCATAGTTTCGCCACCCACACAATTCTGTCTGTCTGTATTGATTTTTAATCTATTTTATTTCAATATAACAAAAATAATATATGTATCAACTAGCTGACTCGACAGACGTTGTCCTGTCTTAACGATGACTATTTAATTCGAATTGGTAAAAAAAGCTATTGCGTCAATTCTATGTCAAATGTCAAAAGTTACATTAAAAAAGTTTACATTGTCCAAGGGGGGTTTTGGCGGGAACGTGGAAGAGACATGTTGCTTCATTTTGTTATTTTACTAAACTTGTGTAATTTTGAGTGTTAATGTTTATTTTAAGTGGGAAAATAACCATTAAGTGCTCGAGGACGTGCACGAGTGTGGGCAAATCATAAAATGCAGTGAATCGTGTCATTCCGTGTTGCTTCCAAAACTCCTTAGAAAAGCCTCTAGTAAAGTCTCCACTACTTTACTGGGGTACACCGACCATATTCTTATTAAAAAACGGACACTGGCAGAATTGCGGCTTACATAGCCGCAGAGTCCAAAACATAAAAGAAGAAGAAGAAGAAGTACATTGTCCAAAGCGCTAAAGTTAAATTATGGTTTAAGTATTTTTAAATTTTCTAATTTTTCATGTTTTTTTACTATAAATTGAGATGTGAGCTATCCTATCTCCTAAGTTAGATCGAACTGCACACGGTGTGCAAATTTGATTGAAATCGGTTAAGTAGTTTAGGAGTCTATAGCGGACAAGCAACGTGACACGTAATTTATATATACAGGGTTATTCATAAAGGGTATGCTAAGCCGAAAATGGCTCATAGTACTCATCATTATGAACAACTTTTACTATGGGACCAAACCAGAATTCGAGAAAAAAAAATCAGCTGTTCCATACATTTTGTCGAGTCTCATTGACATGTTTCTATGGAACAGCTGATTTTTTTTTCGCGAATTTCGGGTTGGTCCCCTAGTAAAAGTTGTTCATAATGATGAGCACTATGAGCCCCTTTCGGCTTAGCATACCCTTTATGAATAACCCTATTAAGATAACAAAAATACGTGTATCAATAATAAAACAAACTGTAATAATGATGCAACATACCTACCGTAACTGTCACTGATAAGACACAAAACAATAAAAACAAACTTAACATTGCCGCCGCAATATTTTCGTGACAAATGATTTTGACCCAGCGTCTGCAAAACGAACTGCAAGTGTAAAGTTGTCGTGAATCAAGTTTAATGACATTACTCCTTTGTGAGGAAATATTATATTTTTTAATGCAGTTAAATACAGATTACGAAATAGTTTCTGTATGGTTGATTCCCTGTTTTTTTATACCTAAAGTTGCCTGGAAGAGATCGCTGTTAACGATGAGGCCGCCACTCGTTGCGCTGGTTTTTAAACGTTATTTTTTTGTTATTGAGTGACGAGACGAGCAAATCACTCGCCTGATGTTAAACGTCACGTTTGCCCATAACAGGTCTCCGCTACCCACAATTTTAAATTCTTAGAATTACAGACCCTGCGCGGCACAGCACTGCGCTCTTCACCCTGAGATATAAGATGTTTAATCTCCACTTTATCGTATTTTCCCTTTGTAATGTCTGATGTGAATAATAAATAGATTTATCTATCTATCCATCTATCTACTAGCAAGGCTATCAGCACTTCTAATCGATATTTAACTAGGGTTAAACAGAAAGGGTGCACTAAGTCAAAAGCTCCTTTTTCTCATCGCTACGAACGACTTTTACTGTGATACTCTGAAATCGTAAAATAAAAATCACCTGTTCCATACATTTAGTTTGAATGATACTTAATTGTAGAACATAGGATTTTTCGCGATTTCTTGATTCGATTTTATTTCGCGAATTTTTCTGTTTAGTCCTTCAGTAAAAGCCGTTTCAGTAAATGGCAATGACCTTCATTTCGCATAGTATGCCCTTTCTGTGTAATCCTTTTGCAAGTCTAGTCTTACTGAGATTAATTAATAAATAAAATAATTTAGATTAATTTTCACTGCCAATAATTATATAGATTTTTTATTTATTTGAGACTAACGACCTGCCCCAGCTTTGCACGGGTATGAAATATAGCCTATGTTACTCAGGGATAATGTAGCATTCTAATGGTAAAATAATTTTAAAAATTGGTCCAGTAGTTTTTGAGTTTGATTTTTACAAACATACAAAATTCCAAAAATACAAATCTTTCCTCTTTATAATATTAGTGTAGAAAAACTATCCCAAGTCCGTCCTTAAAAGAAGTACACAAACTTCATCAAGATTGGCTCAGCCATTTGAGACTTAGAGACTGACTTTTCTGAGGCACTGAACTTGAAGATCAAACAGACAGCAGCTTATGCCTTTAGTGTAATGTTAGACACCTATTCTAGAATAACTAAGTAATACAATGTCTCTCTGATACTTATCTCACGATGTATGCATTTCTTTACGTTTAAAAATAGGTTGGAGATAATACTCTTTGCTATTCTACGATCTATTTATAAAAAACTGGCTGTTGTTCGGGATTTTGTGCCTGGTGATGTTTCTGCTGTGATTTTACTTTACATGGTCCAATACAGGGTTATTCATAAAGGGTATGCTAAGCTGAAAAGGGCTTATTGTACTCATCATTATGAACAACTTTTACTGTGAAACCAACCCAGAATTCGCGAAAAAAACAGCTATTCCATACATTTTGTCGAGTGTCATTGACATTTTTCTATGGAACCGCTGTATTTTTTTTAGCGAATTTCGGGTTGGTCCCCTAGTAAAAGTTGTTCATAATGAGTACTATGAGCCCTTTTCGGCTTAGCATACCCTTTATGAATAACCCTTTCTAACTTGAATGGTTACTTTATTAGTACGTAATGGATAAAATGTAGGGTAGATGATGATAATGTAGGGTAAAAGTTATAATGGACCACCATCGAGTGGATGCATGCAGGAGAATCAAACTAGAGAATGTGCTGTGGCATTGCTTTACTCTAATAGCTTAAAGAAGCACGGCAGGTTTTGGGATATAAAACCTAGTCTATTCTATAGCATTCAAGGATTGTGTAGCTTTTTATTAGCAAAGGAATTTTTAGAATCAGACCAGTAGTTGCAGATTTAACTTTTAAAAACTTTACCTCTTTTATTAGTACTCTCTTGGTAATATTGGTACATACATAATTATATGAAAGATTAATTTGGATACGGTTTTGTATAAGGTACTTAGATTATACTCAGGGGCTTTATTCACGTTTGTTTCTGTAAAGGATTTTGACAACTTTAGTATTATAGCTATCAAAAATTATTGTTAAAATATTATAAAAAAAAATTAATGAACCTCAGGAGGTTTGGATGTCATTGTAGGTGAACTAACACAGCTTTTAGAGGTTGGCAGAATAGTAAATGGTAGCAGAGCTAAGCTCCTCGGTCTATGTGAACTTACTTAATTATTAGTGTGAGATAATAAAAAAATAAACAAGTCAGAAAAAACTGGCTGTTAAAAAAAAAACAAAATAGCACTGGCTGGTAAACTTTACAAAAAAAAGATGTTGCATATTCTACTTGACCAGTGATCCTTTTGTTTTTTGAAAGTAGAATGATTTATTTTAAAACAAGAACATTATTTTTAAAACAAAAAACAAAAAACAAAAACCGACTTCAAAAGACCGACTATTGAGTTATTCATCTATTTGTTGCGCACATACTTCATGCAAATTTAAGACTTATATGGTTTTCTCATGGATACCATTATCAGAACTGGACTAAATTGCAATGGGACCAAATGGGAAGCGTCAGCTTTCTAATAAAAAAAGAATCATCAAAATCGATTCACCCAGTCAAAAGTTATGAGGTAACAAACATAAAAAAAAAATTAAAAAAAAAAAAAAACATACAGACGAATTGATAACCTCCTCCTTTTTTGAAGTCGGTTAATAATGTTAATTATATGTGGGCAAAAACAAAAGAACTTAAGCCCTTTTGTTTTATTTAATGATGACTCAGAAAAATGATGCAACATGCAACTTTTTTTTTCTATGGTAGATATTAATTAATTGGCAAAAGCCAAGCTGCCAGGTTTGTCTATATAGCTCATAGGTAGAAATGCCAAATTAAGATAAATTGAAGAACAATTAAAATAAATGAGTTTTGGCTATGAGTGAAGCAATAAATAATATTCACATAACTAGGTATTTATGCTACAGCTGTTTCATCATTGCACAATTTTAGAAAACTTTTGAAATTTTGTACACAACATTGAACTATCTTGAAGATTTTAAGACTAGGTAGGTATTAAAAAAATAAGTAGGTATCTGACTTCCAGACAATAATTTTCATAGTAATTTCCAAAAGTGAGTATCTAAAATTGTTGCAACAATAATCTAGATCAGCCCAACGATAGTAAACACGAAACGACGCTACCTAGCTATTTCATGGTCAAGATTACCAATAAAAAAACAAACATCTACAGGCAAACAAAGGCTCCTTCGACTGACATTTACTTGAAAAAAAAAACAATGAGAGGCCAAAGGAACAAGGGAAATCGCACCAAAACAACTATTAATATATTAGCTAATTATTGAGAGATCGAAAGACCGTTGCGTAAGACATATCCCGTAAAATTAAAACGCAAATTATTGACGTAAGGTATAAACATAATAGTCTCTGCTCACCCAATACGAATTCCCAGGCATCGCAGCCTAGAGAGCGCTCGGGGACAATCTCCAGCTCCAACATTATGCACAACACACTGGACACTAACTAAACTAACTAACTTTCACTTTAATAAACAGTTTTTAACAGTTAAAATACGCAATTACGCTGCCTTTTCTTTGTTTGCCAACTTTAGTTTTCAACCATTTTGTATTTGTCAGAGGAACTGTCATTACAAACAGCTGATTGTATTTTGCCAGTGCCGTAATTAGGAACGTGGACTACGTGCCTAATTCGCAATCAGAATAGTGCTGCAAATATTTTTTTCTAAGACCTTTTAAAAGTGTGATGATGGTAATGTGTGGTGTGTATGTGTGTGGCATTTAGTTTTACAAAAAGCAATGTGAAAAAATATTTGAAGTCACCAATTAAACATAATATATGATTTCTAAAATAGAAATGGTTTTAATAATGTTCATTCACACTCCTTCAACTACTTTGAATTTCGTCGCATTGTTTTCGGTTTAAAATTCAAACAAAAATTTTTAAATTACAGTTCGACCCTGGCATCCCTCAGTGACGCATGCGCACCAATCTCAACAAAAAAAATCGTGCTGCGCAGCTGTTTTCTAGACATCTCTTTCACGCTTACAACACTTGCCATAGCCCTATTTCACTCGCATCAACAGTTTACCTGCTATATTGCTCACTCTTACGACTACTACCTATCGCCCCGTCTCTTTCTGATGAACTTGTTTATTGAATTTTGATGCAACATTTCTACAAGCATTGTCCATTGTTCATCTTCAATGAAGACTTTACTGAGATTCTTTAGCAAAAGCAGCAATGTAAAGCAAATATTTATGCTGAAATCATTATACTTCATCGCAGCTTTCAGAAATTTTCTGAATACAGGGAATCGAGGTAGATTGCTAACTAGACAGGCAGTCTCCTGTCTAGCCCTGAAATAGCCTTTTAGAACCAGTCCTATAGGTAGCTAGACGTTATTTGTTGCCAAGGTGTTTGTTTCCATGACGCCGCTTTCGCCTTTTCCCGCCAATAACCTTGACGCGTTTCCCGCCCACTCTAACATGCGTAAGTATTGTGTAATAAGATGTTTATTTACATCGAAATAGAATTCACGTATTTTTGCATAAGTATCGTGACTGGGGACTTAGAACTGAGCAAAACAAAAACAAGCGCAACGGCTGGCTGGATGCGAGAAACAGACCTAAGGACTTAAGGACTGCTCTGTGGGTAGTTTGTTACGCTTGAACCAAGCGACCGAATTCTACCTCATACATAAATCGATGATTATTATACGTTGTAGCTACCTGTTATTTAAACCTTTACATAGCCTGGATCAGATATATTGTCGACCGCGCCAGAAAAGAGTTCAAGCATCCCTAGAATGTCTTATCGAAAAAAACAGGCACCTATTCGACAGATAAATGCAAGACAAATGTATGAAACATGAGACAGCGCCCCTATCGGGCGTAGAAACTGCATTTTTTAACTTTTTGTTATTGATAAGCACCACTGTGTCTCTAAGTACTATGTAAATTACTACATTATTCATTTTATTTTAGTCTAAGACATTAGCAGGTACTTATTCATACCTAGGCGACGCGGACGATGATTGCTTACCATCAGGCGGCCCGTTTGCTTGTTTGCCATCTATGTCATAAAAAAGCTGATGCTCGAAATTCAAAATAGGAACTGTATTTTCGGAGACTACCCTCTTTTAAACTTTACCACTTTTTAGTAAATACTAGCTGCGTACGTCCCGCTATCCTTACAGGACTCGTTAGTTTTCCGGAATAAACAGTATCCAGGGTATAAACTACCTACATAATAACACCTCGTTTTCTATTAATAAGTATTATTTATCCTCTCCATCCTAAGGTTGTCCGGAAGAGATCGCTCTTAGCTATAAGGCCGAAATTTGTTGCACTAGTTTTAAGTGTTATTATCCTTTTGTTTGTAATTTCTTTGTGAACAATAAAGAGTTTATCTATCTATCTAAATTTCATTTAAATCTGCTCAGCCGTTTTTCATGCACGGACAAACATGGCAAATCTAGAATAGATTTGCAGTATTTTGCGACAAGCCTAATTTCTCATTTGCGCACCCATCGCTGGGATGCGAAGGTCGGCTGCCGTGGCGCAGGGGCTGAAGCCGTCTACGAATGCAAATAAATATCAAGTGTTATCGATTGCCACTCGCCTATTGTTAATTTACACGTGTAGGCAATATAGATTGTCATGGCACGTGTAACTAACGCTGTACCTATGCAACTGCAGGGTTATTCATAAAGGGTATGCTAAGCCGAAAAGGGCTCATAGTACTCATCATTATGGGTACCTGGGACCAACCCGAAATTCGCGAAAAAAAATCAGCTGTTCCATACATTTTGTTGAGTGTCATTGACATTTTTCTATAGAACAGCTGCTTTTTTTCGCGAATTTCGGGTGGTCCTATAGCAAAAGTTGTTCATAATGATGAGTACTATGAGCCCTTTTCTGCTTAGCATACCCTTTACGAATAACCCTGTAGATTGCCATGGCACGTGTAACTAACGCTGCAGGTACCTGCAACTATACAAATACTGTAGATATCGCGGTTTCACCCGCAATTTCCGGGATAAAAAGTAGCCGATGTCTTACCAAATTTAGTCTAAAATCCGTTCGGCCGTTTTAGCGTGAAAGACTCACAAACTTTCGCGTTTATAATATTAGTACGATTGGATTAGGTATTCAGGGTAGAGAAAGGGTATACTAAGCTAAAAGGGCTCATAGTACTCATCATTATGAACAACTTTTACTATGGGACCAACCATGAAACCGCGGAAACGAAATCAGCCTATCCATCAACTGTCAGGACTTAGTGACGAAAAAATCGGAATTAATTCAAGTAGATAGGTTTTTACGTGAACTAGATAGGAAAAATACCTGTATAGCGAAGTTTCCCTACTAGTTTTTCTTAATTTTACAATATGAAAAATAAAAGGGTCTTGCTTCAATGGGCTTGGTCATAATAATATCATCTCAGTTCCGTAATTTGTATTTTATCGTTTTGTTGTCTTAGATGCGATTTTAGGGTTCCGCGCTCGGTTCAGAACCCTCGAATGCGAGTTTTCGCTTTGACAGATTTATTTTAATAATGATAAAGCATTTGACCACCAACTCGCCTGTTGGTAAACGACGATGTGGTAAAGATGAAACACGCAGATTAGAACCCTGTAACATATATGTATCCGTTTGCGCTTCCGCAACTACAAAAATAAATTCTGCATTTCTAACAAAACTCATTTATTTACAATTTACTAAAAACTATAAAGATTACCTATCCTTCTTCTTATGTTTAGATTTCTTATGTTTAGACTTTTGCTTCTTATGTTTACTTTTCTTCTTTTTCTTTTTATCTTTGACTTCTTTAGCATCGACCCAAGAATCGGACGACGAAGAATCGACTTCTATCGCATCACTTTTTGTATCGATTTTTTTAACATCCCTATTTGGCTCACTTTTCGAGTCGATTTCTTTTTCCGATCGATCATTCGATTGTAGTCTCTTCTGTATTGTCTCTGGTATTTTTGGTCCGTATACCTCGTCTACATCCATAGGTTCTTTTTCTTTTTCTATCGACTCCGGTTTTTTATCTGTGTTCGATTTTTCTTGACTCGAATCAGGTTTATCGATATTTCTCCGCCAAGAGTTGAGTTCATCGAAGTCTATATTAGCGAAAATGCCTCTTGGAGGCGACGTATTTCTTTGCACATTCTTCGGTGCCTCTACAAAATCATCTACCGTACTTGGTTTCTCAATTTTATTTGTCGAATCTTCATTCGTTTCCTCTTCACTATCGCTTAAAAATATCGATTTATACAAATCCATTTTATCGAACTTGTCTATGGTTTCCGTCACCGCTTGACCTTTTTCTTTATTTTTCTCGGATTCTTTCAGAAACAATTCGGCGACCGTCATTCTTTTAAAACTACCCTCATTTGTGAAACTACCCACATCCTTCTGTAAACTTGACGTGTCAATTTTCTTGACAGTGCTGTCAGTCTTGTCAGTCTGATTGACGTTTTGAGCAGGTTTTGGGACAGTTTCCGGTAAATCTCTTACAGATTTCGATCCGCTGAACTTGCTCTGTTCTTTAGCAAAGCTATCTTTGTCATGGACCGATGATTCTAGGTAAGAAAAGATGGAGTATGACACTTTGGGCTTGTCGTCTTTTTTGGGCTCCATTCTGTGAACAAATAAATACATATATTAAAAATTATTAATAAATACATTTTTTAAACATAAACTAGCTACAGTTGTAACTGCTATTCAGTTCTTCAGTTCTTAAAGACCTGTTTGGCTCAGCGGTAGTATATCCGCCTTTTAGGCCAGAGGTCCCGGGTTCGATTCCTGGCCTGGCAGATGTTTGAATGATGAATTTAAATATCTGTTCTGGATCTGGGTGTTTATTGTCCTTGTCTTTGTGGTCTTTGGCATTCCTGACACAGGGTATTCTAGTTATCATAACTAAAAGTCCTAGTTATGAGTGTGAAACGTTTATTGTTTTTTTTATAACTAACGTGGTTTTGCACATTTTGATATAATTAAAACGGGAATACTCACGTAATAAACTAGTCGTAGCAAACGACTTAATTTTTACGAGAGTTACGTTTTATTTAAAAAAAACATAGCTAGTCTTCTCACCTGGCTCCTCCCGGGTCGGGCACATTGAACCGCTTACAAACGACGGCTTCCGGCCGCCAAGCGACTTTCGTCCTTGTCATCAGGCCGTAGACTCCCTTCTCCGCTGCAGCAATCTGGTCCGGAGTCGCGAGACCGTAGTTGGCTTTACTTTTGGAGACGGCTGTGAGAGGATTGGTGGAGTCGTCTGGTTCTGAAGCGTGGGTGAACCTGGAAATATAACATACAATTAAAAAAATAATAATAATAATTGAGTGACTTGATATAAATTTGTTATTTGCGGCGAACTGATACTAGCGAACCCTTGACCATTAAAAAAAAAAAAATTAACGTTTACATTTTTATTTGATTTTGTTTTTTTTTTTTTTATTTTTTTTTTTTTACTTTTAATGAATTTGTATTTCTATATGGAAAAAACAATGCCTGATTATTTTATAATTTTTGCTGATATTCTGCTGCAATTTTTTTTTAAGATCGAATTAGTGGCACTCAAGCTAGTCGTAGAATTTAGTACATATTTGAAAAGTCCATTAATAATCCGTCAATGAAGCGAAAACTCGCTTGTCGAGAGTTCCAAGCTGTCGTTTTTCAACTGGTGTTTTCAATATTTTTTATAGGTTTGTACAGGCGAAGCTGCGAGCTGGAACTAGTTTATTATATTAGTTTAAATTCTGAATAAAACATTTAACTTACCTATCACCCATAATTCCAGTCAAAGGTCTGTACAACTTGGCTGCTTGTTCAAACTCCATCATCTCCCTCTCTCTTTCCCAATCGTTCAACCTATCCGCACCGCTATCTCTTTCTTGCAAACTGTCTTTGTCATTCAAATAACTTTCATATCTCGCTTGTTTCATTGGATTCGAAGCAAACGGCTTGAAGACTTTCACCAAATCTTTGCCAGAATCTTTAATCGATATGAAATCTAGAGTGCTTGTCGTTGGTTTTGTTAAATCGATTATTTTTTCTACTTTTCTATTGTTTGGTGTAGTTATGCTATTGTTTGGTGAAGTTACGCTATTGTTTGGTGAAGTTACGCTATTGTTTGGTGAAGTTAAGCTATTGTTTAGTGAAGTCATGTCATTGTTTGCAGAGCCATCGTTAGAATAATTTATATCTGTTTCTGTAGAGGCAGTTGACACGAAATTAACATTTCGACTCATAATTTTGGCGATAAGGTCCTTTTTTGTGTTTGTAGGTTTGATTTCTGTTTGGGGGTTTGGTGGGGCTTCCCCGAGCAAGGCGCCTCGGGCTTCCGCCGTCAACTCGTGCCGTCCGAGACCTGTAATAAAATAATATAACTATTACTTGTATTTCTGTGTGTGCCAAATCTTGCAACTGAATTTTGAACAATAATAAATTTTCTTTATTTTTGTATTTTTTTGCCCAACTGGACATCGGTCTAATTGAGCTGAAATTTGGTATACCGGTAGGCGACAATGATTTTTCCTTAAATTTAGTGGTTTACCTTAATCTACAGTGTACAGTTTACCCTGACGGTTATAAGTGCTAATAGTACTCATTATTATAGACAACTTTTGCTATGGGACCAACCTGGAAACCGAGGAAAAAATCAGCTGATATACGGGCTGACTGGTTAGACACTTGACATATTCTAGGTTATCATAGTACTCATTATTATGAACAACTTTTACTATGGGATCAACCCGAAATTCGCGAAAAAAAATCAGCTGTTCCATAGAAAAATGTCAATGACACTTGACAAAATGTATGGAACAGCTGATTTTTTAACACTAAGTATTATAAGTTTACCTTGATCCCGTGGCGTGGCGTCGGTGGGTTCGAACCGAGTGCGCCTCTGTCCGGCAGCGGCGGGGGTGTAGTCACGGGGGAGCGCGGGGGGCGGCGGCCCCGTCAGCGGGGGGAGGGGCTTCGAGGCAAGGACGAAGCCTTGGAGCACCTAACCACACATATTTACTTACTAGCTGACCCGACAGATGTTGTCCTCTCTTAACACTTTGGCTGCGGGAAAAACATACCCTGTGTTTTCCTTTGCGCGACGCGAGTGCGGCTGCACAAGTGCACACGCCAGGCGTGTTAAAAAAAAGGCGTTTCAGTCAGAATTCAAAAAAGTCAGTTTGACTATTAGCCGCGCCTGGGGCTAGCACATGTGATTACGCGCCGCAGCCAAAGTGTTAATTATGAATATTGAATTTCTAATATTCCGCTTAATTTTGTCTTGACAATAATTAACACAAAAAAAAAAGAATTGGCGAAATTGTTCTATCCGTTCACGCGAGATGCGATGACCAAGAGAAATAGAGATTAATTAACCCCTATAAGCAAAGTGTATGCTAAGAAAAATACGAGTACATAGTACTCATCATTATGAACAACTTTTAACTTTAGAGCCTTATCACACTAGCGGTTCGGAAGCGGATGCCGGGCGGAGCGGACGCGCCGCGAATGCGTCGCGAACACGCCGCGGTTGCGCAGCGAATTCAATGCGGACGCGTGGCGAATACGTTACGTTTTCGTCGCGTGTTTGTAGCAAATTATCGCTGTACAATACACTCAGTAACAAAATGGATTCCGACGAGGAAACACTGCTTTTGGCTTTATTACTTCGAAGACGCCGGAGACGAAAACGAAAGCATCGACGAATTTGGGAAGATCCATTAACAGTTAATCGAATGGAGGAGAGCGACTACTTTGTGTTGTTTTGCAAACGAATAAAAAATAATCCAAAACAATTTCATTCCTACCTACGAATGTCGAACCTACATTTTATGAGTTGTTGCATCTGATACAAACTGACATAAGACATAAAGACACACATTTGAGATTATCAGTGTCACCTGAAGAAAGGCTCGTTATTACGTTTGTACGAGACAGTACAAAATGGCGTCCACTTTGCTGTTCGCGGCGATCCCGTTGCGCGTCCGCAACGAATTCGCTGCGCAACCGCGGCGTGGTCGCGACGCATTCGCGGCGCGTCCGCTCCGCCCGGCATCCGCTTCCGAACCGCTAGTGTGATAAGGCTCTTAGACTAAACCTGAATTCGCCAAAAAAACAGCTGTTCCATACATTTTGTCGAGTGTCATTGACATTTTTCTATGTAACAGGTGTTTACTTTTCAGGGTTATTCCCCCGAAAGTTAACGATAAGTACTAACTACTACTACTAGATAATCTTTTTCTTATAACATGACCAGGGTCATTGTCATTATGTCAATTAACCTTGAACTAAATAGTCAGGACTGGGTATAAGTAGTCAGGACTGAGAATGAGTAGTCACAAGAAAAAAATAGGACTATATGAAGAATAGGAGCTAAAGTCAAGTCAGCTTCGAGTAAATACGAAATCCTTACATTATTAGCTTTTTCCTTAGGTTTCTTCTTCGCCAATTCCGGCGAAGGGCCGCCGATAGCAAAGTCGTAATGCGACATGTCCTCTCTCCCGTATATATCTTCATCGTCTCTTTCGAAGGCACCCACGCCGAACGCTTGTCCACGGATTGACACCTGAAATTAATATTTTCTTAACTTTCAGATATTTTATTCGTCAGATCATGGTAGGTACACAAAATAACAAAGTTGCATATGATGTGTTAAATAAATACATGCTCATGTTCCTGCCACGAGTGGAGTACAAATATTAGTAGAAATAGTAACTTGATGATTATATAAATAACTAGCTGACTCGACAGATGTTGTCCTGTCTTAACGATGACTATTTAATTCGAATTGGTAAAAAAAGCCATTGCATCAATTCTATGTCAAATGTCAAAAGTTACATTAAAAAAGTTTACATTGTCCAAAGCGCTAAAGTTAAATTATGGTTTAAGTATTTTTAAATTTTCTCATTTTTCATGTTTTTTTTACTATTGAGATGTGAGCTATCCTATCTCCTAAGTTAGATCGAACTGCACCCGGTGTGCAAATTTGATTGAAATCGGTTAAGTAGTTTAGGAGTCTATAGCGGACATACAACGTGACACGTAATTTATATTATTACTAGCTGACTCGACAGACGTTGTCCTGTCAAAAGCCATTGCGTAACTATAGCAACCGTAGTATGTTGATGCTTAGTAAAAATTATCAGTATATATATAATTTGCAATAAATTAAAATTGCGACTATAATTTGAGATTTAAACTATCCTATCTCTCAAGTTGGATCGAACTGCACATGGTGTGCGAATTTTATTATAATCGGTTAAGTGGTTTAGGAGTCCATTGAGGACAAACATTGTGACACGAGATTTATATATATTAAGAGATATGTATATATTAAGATGAAAATTAAATAATGAAACTAAGACCAAAATGTCAATTATTATTTCTAATGTTACAGTCAATCTTTATTAATTAGTCTTAACAATTTCTCGTCTGTTTCAATAACTGTAGAACATCATTAACTTTGTATGCAAAAAAAATGGCAATTTTTTTTTTTAAGTTTTAAGAAAAGCGCTTTCTAGTTTAATTTTCTTTAAACTAAAATGTTATAGTCATTTTTCATCTTCAACCTTTAAGTAGAGTTTGTAGACAAAGTTATACAAAGGTATGCAGAAGCTCACGAAAACAGACTTCACCACCATGTGAATGTCGAGGCCATCCAGCTCCTCGATCACACAGATATAGTTAGAAGACTTAAGAGAACAAAACCGTTCGAGCTAGTGTAGTGTTAGTCATAAGTAGTGATTATAGTGAAAGTGTAAAGTGTAGAGAACACATGAACATTGTGTCTTCGCCTTAACAGAAACAATAAGAAATGTGTTATTGGACACATTCTTAGTAATTAGTTACCCTTACCTAGAAATTTAAGTTAGATTTAAATTCCTTATTAGCCTGAGGCTAGTTTGTAATTTTATTAAGAAACTAGCTGACTCGACAGACGTTGTCCTGTCAAAAGTCATTGCGTCAATTCTATGTCAAATATTGCGTAACTATAGCAACCACAACCGTATGTTGATGCTAACTTGTCAATTTATAGTAAAAATTATCAGTATATTGTTAGGAGACATACAAGGACCCCATTGTACCTACACCGGCTTGGCAGCAGGAGAGCGACCGTGTGGCACTGCGATTTAGGACTCGGTGATAGGCAGACATATTATTTGAATTACTTAATTGTTATTATTTGTGTTAAAATCATTTTCAAACTTAAAGCGTCTTTCTCTTACTTTTAATTTAAGGTCTTTCCTTAAATCAGAAGTGGGATTGAAAATAAAAAAAAAATAAAAATAAAAAATAATCTCACGGCCATAGTACGCTCAGACCTTACTGACCACAAAAGAAAAAGATTTTTTTTTTCTCTCTTTGCTTTGAAATTCTTTAGTGTTCATTTATTTTCGTTAAATAGTTATAAAGTGAAGCGAATAGTGCGTTTTTGTTGTGTGCTCACTGTGAAATCAATTTGGTTACATCGCAGTTAGGAAATTCTTCGAAGTTCACCACAGTCACAGTGTTCATTGTTCATCGTTTGTCCATTGTGTTCGACGCGATTACGTTCGGATGCCGGGTAATCCGAGATCTAGGCGTCGGCGGCGGTCGCTTACGCGGGGAAGAACCCGTAGTGGCACTAACACGTGTAACTCCGGCCCCCAAGGTCGAGATGGACATAGGCTACGTTCACCGTCTACGCCACGTAGCACTCGTAGCGTTGGTAGATCTCGTAGCACTGATTCGGTACGTGAATTACTAGGCACTATTGTATCCCGACTAAATGCGCTTGAAACCGTTGGTCAAAATAAAGTGCCTCCTTTAAACGATCCGGGTACGAAAAGTGTTACGAAAATTTGTATGGAGAAAGACAGTGAAACACCTCCGGGCACGCCACCTTCTGGTTTTACAATTATGCGTAATCAAAATAGTCAATCAAGTGGTCGCGAATCAATAGATAGGCCCGTAGACGACATAGCGCAAGCGCAGCTCACTTCTGGTACATCTTCAGAGCACATATTTTCAAATGCGTTCGGTAATGCATTACGTTCACTCAATACCGCTGTGCGTGCAAACCAGCCGTATTATATTTCAAACTTTGACCCAAGCTTGCATGACATAGAAGTTTGGTGTAAAGAAGTAGATCGCGCTAAAACTATAAATAACTGGAACGATAATGAATGCCTTTCTCGAATTGGTAATTGTTTAAAAGGCGACGCTCGAATTTGGCTCAACGAGTGGGTAACGAATGACCGTAGTTGGACAAATTTTAAAAAAGAATTCAAACCCTTGTGTCCAAGAAAAGTAGATGTTGCCAATATACTATTCGAAGTGATGAAAACTAATTCTGACCATTACTTAACCTATGCTGATTATGCACGTCGGTCGTTGCTCCGTTTACGAATTGTTGCTGGGTTGACTGAAGAGTTAATTTCTGCAATAGTTATTCGTGGAATTACTGATCCACAGATTAGAGCAACCGCAACCAATGCTAAGCCGATGCCTAAAGACTTAGTTCAATTTTTTTCGACTTTCACAAAACCTACCCTCAGCACTTCCAAATTTGATTCGACTCAGTTAAAATATAACCGTCAAGATAATTTCAAATCAAAGCGTAATGATATTATTAGGAAACGGCGATTTGAAGACGCAAAATGCTTTTCTTGTGGCCAACCAGGCCATATTCTTGCCAACTGTTATAAGAGATCGAAGCCCAACTTTAATACTAATAGTATTCCTACTGCTTCAAAAACATCTCACTCTCAGGGTACGTCATCCCAGATTAAAACAGAATCGTGCTCTTTTTGTAAAAAGCCTGGCCATAAAGTGGAAACGTGTTTTGCTAAAATGAAGTCTGAATCGCGGAACAGAAACAACGTAAATTTCTGTAAAGAAATATAGAATGTTCATAATAGTGACATTGTAGTGGCAGTCATACAAGGCGTGCCAGTAGATGTTTTGATAGACAGTGGGTCAACCATTTCTCTTGTTTCATCTAAATTGGCAAAGCATTTTGACAGTCCTAGAAAACCATCATTTCGTATCTTGAAAGGATTAGGGGGTCAAGAGATAGAGTCTACTTGCTATGTAACGGTACCAATAGAATTTGACGATACCACGTTAGAAGTTGATTTATACCTTGTTGGAGATGAGTGCATGAACACCCCTATCATAATAGGAACAGACGTATTAAATCGTGATGACATTGTTTATGTTCGAACACGGGAACGACAACGCATTACTCGTAACATCAAAAAACCTGTAAATACCGTAACGGTTGAGCTTGATGAACAAACACCAATAAACACAAGTCTTTTAGGTAAAGATTTGGATAATCTGACGGCTATTATTAAAGAATTCTCTGACCACTTTATAACAGGAACAGCTAGTTCAACTGTTAATACTGGAAGTATGTCGATCAAGCTCACTAGTGACGCACCCGTAAAGTACAGACCGTATCGACTCTCGCAAGACGAAGCATTACGCGTTCGTGAGATCGTAAAAGATTTATTAGACAAAGGCATTGTGCAGGAGTCTGAATCAGAATATTATAGTCCTGTTTTACTTGTTAAGAAAAAGAACGGCAAAGATCGTATGTGCGTAGACTATCGGAAACTAAACGAAATCACAATAAAAGATCGTTTTCCTTTGCCATTGATAGATGATTGCATAGATCGCCTGGGAACTCATAAATTTTTCACAAGCCTCGATATGGCAACTGGGTTTCACCAAATTCCAGTGGAAAAAGAATCAATTCCGCGAACAGCTTTTGTCACACCAGAAGGCCATTACGAGTATTTGAAAATGCCTTATGGTCTGGCAAATGCCCCAATTGTGTATCAGCGTATAATTTCAAATACTCTTCGTGACCTAATAAATTCTGGCAAAGTTCTTGTTTATGTTGACGATGTGCTTATAATGAGTAACTCACTAGATGAAGGGCTTGAAATTTTACGAAAAGTTCTTAAAGCTTTGACTGACGCTGGTTTTTCAATAAATTCCTCCAAATGCTCGTTCCTAGCCACTAAAATTGAATATTTAGGCCGATTAATTAGTCAGGGTCAGGTACAGCCGAGCCCTCTAAAAGTAAAAGCCCTTGTTGAAGCCCCTGTACCAAAAAATGTAAAGCAGGTACGACAGTTCCTGGGTTTGGCTACCTATTTCAGAAAATACATTGCTGCTTTTGCATCTAAAGTAGCATGCATCGCACGCCTCACAAAGAAAGACGTAGCATTTAATTGGGGCGCTGAACAGGAAGCTGCTAGGAAAATAATAATAGAGCACCTAACTAGTGAGCCGGTTCTTGCTATCTATGACCCAGCGCTTCCCATTGAAGTTCATACCGACGCCAGTGCGATCGGCTATGGAGCAGTTTTACTTCAAATTCACAATTCAGGTCACAAACGAGTAGTAGCGTATTTCAGTAAACTGACCCAAGGTTCAGAACCAAAATACCACTCATATGAACTGGAAACATTAGCAGTCGTAAAAGCTTTGCAAAATTTTAGACACTATCTAGTCGGAACGGCTTTTACTGTTGTAACCGACTGCAATGCTCTTAAACTAACACAAACAAAGAAAGACCTTCTGCCTAGAGTAGCTAGGTGGTGGATGTACTTACAAGATTTCAACTTTTCTCTTGAATACCGTAAGGGTACTTCCATGTCACATGTCGATTATCTGAGCCGAAATCCTGTAAACATAGTTGAGGTTAAGAAACCTCGAAATTGGGCTCAAATAGCACAAGCTGCTGACGAAGAAACACAAAAACTCATTGAGCAACTCAACGATGGCAAGTTGGACCCTAAACAATATGAAAAAAATAACGACCTTCTGTATTACAAATACACACCAGTTGGCGAAGAATCACGTCGCCTATGTTTCATCCCTAAAGGCCATCGACTTAGTTTGCTTCGTGTGTTTCACGATGAGCATTGTCACCAAGGTGTCGACAAAACCGTCGACCTCATATTAAGGCATTTTTGGTTCCCTGGCCTAAGGCCGTTTGTTGAAAAGTATATTGCTCATTGCATTGTATGCATGTCCCAAAAGAAGTTGGCTCGTGCTCCTCATCAGCCCATCCATTCATGGGACAAACCAGATCGACCCTTTGAGACTATACATGCGGACGCTTTAGGTCCTCTCCCTGAGTCTAACGGACACAGATTCGTTCTTATCATCATTGACGCATTTTCAAAGTTCTGTCTTCTATACCCCATGATGAGACAAGATGCAAACGAGTTAAAGCGTCACTTTCTTCACGCTATATCTTTATTTGGTTCACCAAAGTTGATCGTTGCCGATCGAGGTCGGATGTTTCAAAGCACCGAGTTCCTAACTGGAATGAACGAGCTTGGTAGTGATGTTCACCTAATCACGCCTGAGATGCATCAGTCAAATGGACAAGTTGAACGATATTGTCGCACTCTGTTGAACATGATACGCATCCATTCCAATTACCGCCAAGAAGAATGGTCCAGTGTCATCTGGAGGTTGCAACTAGTTTTGAACATGACCAAACAAAAGACAACTAAGCATTCACCTCTCAGTCTCCTCATCGGGGCTGATACTGCAACACCATTGATTCGTAACCTTGTACGTGATGTAGCCATAGAGAGTTCAACACCAAATCGGGAAGCACTGCGCGAAATGACAAGGCAGAGAGTTTCAGAGCGGTTGAAGCAAAACCAACAGAGACAAGATAATTCGGTTAACAAGAAAAGAGGATCACCACAAGCCTTCGAATTGAATTCGCTGGTTTTTGTTATCAAAAATGCACAATCTGCAGGAAAGCTTGATTCTGGCATGCGAGGTCCATACCGTGTGGTGAAAGTTTTGTCTCAAGGGAGGTACGAATTACAGCTGGTGGCTGGGTCATATGGAAAGACCACCCAGGCCGCAGCGGAGTTCATGGTGTTGTGGAAAGGGGAGTGGACCCCTGAGACATGTACTGCTTTCTTCGAACGTGAGTTTAATTTCATATCTTTGTGCTTAGCCTGTTTTGTTGAAGGCTATTTATATCGTGTGAGCAGACCTCACAATCATTCTTATCTTTGTGTATAGCCTGTTTTGTCTAAGACTACAGATGTTGCGTGAGCAGACCTCACGAATATTTATATCTTTGTGTTTAACTCGGTTTATTACAGGCTACAGATATGGCGTGAGCAGACCTCACGGACATTTTGGTTCACTGAGCAGACCTCAGATTTGAACATTTACTGAGCAGACCTCACGGACATTTTGGTTCACTGAGCAGACCTCGGATTTAAACATTTACTGAGCAGACCTCGGATTTGAACATTTACTGAGCAGACCTCAGATTTGAACATTTACTGAGCAGACCTCAGACTTGAACAAACAGAGCAGACCTCAGATTTCAAATTTTACGAGCAGACCTCGTTACTCAGCACACCTGAACATACACGAGCAGACCTCGTTACTCCGCACACCTCAGATTTCAACATTCACGAGCAAACTTAGTCAATAAGTAATCTGTGTGACTCTCGGGCAGACCCCGTCTTTGAGAGCAGACCTCTCACCATCATATTTGAATCGACAAATAAGTAAAGTTGTTTACTCTACCACATAGATGCAGACCGAGAAGACGAATCCACTGAGACTGATGAGGTGCTCGCTGCTGCAGTCCCATAGGAGAACGAGACGTTCTCCCGTCAGGAGAGGCCGTGTTAGGAGACATACAAGGACCCCATTGTACCTACACCGGCTTGGCAGCAGGAGAGCGACCGTGTGGCACTGCGATTTAGGACTCGGTGATAGGCAGACATATTATTTGAATTACTTAATTGTTATTATTTGTGTTAAAATCATTTTCAAACTTAAAGCGTCTTTCTCTTACTTTTAATTTAAGGTCTTTCCTTAAAATATATATAACTAGCTGACCCTTGCCCACTTCGTTGGGCGTAATGTTAATTAAACCCGAAGCCATCGCGCGCCGTCCGGACCGTTTTTTCTCCGATTCACTTTGCAAAACGGACTACCACGTAAAAGCCTTTTTATTTTTCGGTTTTTTATATAACCTATGACACTCAGCAATAATGTGGCTTTCTATTGGTGAAAGAATTTTTAAAATCGGTTCAGTAGATCCCGAGATTACCCCTTACAATTTAACAAATATACAAACACACAAACTTTACTTCTTTATAATCTTAATATATATAAATCTCGTGTCACAATGTTTGTCCTCAATGGACTCCTAAACCACTTAACCGATTATAATAAAATTCGCACACCATGTGCAGTTCGATCCAACTTGAGAGATAGGATAGTTTAAATCTCAAATTATAGTCGCAATTTTAATTTATTGCAAATTATATATATACTGATAATTTTTACTATAAATTGACAAGTTAGCATCAACATACTACGGTTGCTATAGTTACGCAATGGCTTTTGACAGGACAACGTCTGTCGAGTCAGCTAGTATTAGTATAGATTTGCAATAAATTAAAATTGCGACTATAATTTGAGATTTAAACTATCCTATCTCTCAAGTTGGATCGAACTGCACATGGTGTGCGAATTTTATTATAATCGGTTAAGTGGTTTAGGAGTCCATTGAGGACAAACATTGTGACACGAGATTTATATATATTAAGATGTTCTTTTGACACTTCTTAAATAATAGAAAAAAATAATAATAATAATTTTTCATCTGTTTTAATCAGAGCAGAGCTGCTGACAGTATTAGCCTCACTCACTGTTAGTTATGTTAGTGGTGACTCACTCACTGTTAGTTATGTTATGTTAGTGGTGACTCACTCACCTTTTTCCCTTTATCCTTCATCTTCAAATGGCTCTTCGAGCTGCTTTCCCCATATTCTCCCACCATGCTGCCGAGCACCGAGTGTCTACTCAGCCCCTGGTAGCCGAGGCCGAAGCGGTCGCTCTTACGGTGAAGGAGATACGGCTCATAGTCGTCTGGCGCGAAGAGGGTGTCGTATTCGAATTCTGAATCTGAAGAGTCTTGGTCTTGGTCTTCGGCTTGTGAAGGCTGGAAGGATTTGATAAGTTAGTTAATTATTGACATGGTTTTTTTGACGTTTTTTATAGAACACAAAATGAGCGAAGACATAGTTGAGACAGAAAAACTATCTGAGAGAGTGTCTGTGAGGATAAAAGATAAAGAGCGGGCTCTTTTTCCGCAACTAGGCCGGTAATCGGCCCTTTTTGCGTGAACTACATATGCAGGTTTCCTCACGATGTTTTCCTTCACCGAAAAGCCAGTGGTATGTAAATTCGTACATAAGTCCTAAAGAACTCATTGGCACGAGTCGGGGTTTGAACCCGCCACCTCAAGAATGCGAAGCGGCGGTTCTCCCACTGAGCTACCACGGCTCTGTGTCTGTGAGGAACGGATGATAACGTATTTTGACAGTATTCAATACGCAATATAATATAATATTATTTTTTTCTATTTAAACTAGATATTTGAATATACTGAAGATGAAGACTCTAACTGGTAGATCATCACCATAACACTATTTATGCCACTGGAGCAGTTATGCCAGTGACCCAGAGCCTCGCTTCAATATTTTAAGAAGTTAGGTTGGCTTAGGTGACCACTGACAAGGGAGAAACACACACTGCATCCTTATGGGATGCTGGTGTGGCATCTATCTCTCCCATATCATATGAAAATACATATTACAAGAATATAACATTCTGGTCAAAATATACCTGTCTTATTTCCTCCGGTATATAACAGCCGTAAACTCTCTGCTGTTGTCTCGCCTTTTTCTTCTCCTGCCTCGTGACTCTGTCCCCTGTACCCTGGCCCTGTCTCCAGCCCATGTCTCTCAGCATCCTCACTGCTGCTGTCTCGTGGACTGCTCTGATCAACTGGCCTAGTACTGGTTCACCTGTGGACAAATTTTGAGCAATTGATAAAAGATTGTCTACCAAAGTCTTTCTGATTCTTATTCGATATGGGTGCAATAGGTCCCACAAAGAGGGGTGCATTGCTCATTTTCCGCTTGCCAGAGATCACCCAAATCCACCCAGCTCCTTAACACTTTGGCTGCGGCTAGTAATCACATGCGCTAGCCCTAAGCGCGGCTATTAGTCAAACGCCTTGGTTTTTACGCACCTGGCGTGTGCAGCCGCACTCGCGTCGCGCAAATAAAACACAAGTTATGTGTTTGCCGCAACCAAAGTGTTAAAATAACGGAGCAAGGCTCTGGACCGCTGGCAAAATTACTCCAATGGAACACTGGGATCACTGGGTATCATTGCAAGACGCTTTTTTTGTAAAAAAAAATACTGCTAGGTCAAGATCTATTAGAGAATGCTGGTGGATTACCGTATCGTGCTTGAATATTACAACTGGTGGTTACCATTGCTTAAAAGTTCTTATTTCAGGCTAGGTATTTTTATACTCTGCCGATACACCATTACTTAGAATCAGTTAATTAGTTGTAAAAATTAGCAACTAAAATAAATTATACAAGCTCTTACCAGGTATAGGTCCGTCATGGAACGTCGCCCGTGCTCGCTTCTGTCCAGAAAACTCGCTGTGAGTCTGCACATATTTTGGGGCGATGCCAAACTCGCTGCGGTCCTCCTCATCCATGTAGTCTTCTGGTCTCTGACTCTGTTGGTATTACATTTATAGATTTAGATACCGGACAGACCTTTACCTACACCTACACCTTGGTAAGTGAGAATGACATTTTATTAAAC
Organism: Alcis repandata; assembly: GCA_949125135.1. NCBI lineage: Eukaryota > Metazoa > Arthropoda > Insecta > Lepidoptera > Geometridae > Alcis > Alcis repandata. The sequence goes on from OX421243.1 coordinate 6,449,617, forward strand.
CGACCTTGATGATGTTTGACAAGGAGGTAGTAAGCATAATGTGGATGGTCCAAGGATACTTTGAATCCTCCCATCTACAAAGTTAAACAAAATAATACACTGGTTGCACCGCACAGTTGCATTTATCAGTATTGGTTGCACCATTTTTCTACAATGTTTTACAACTTTACTGAAATATATCAGGAAGAAATTCTATCACAACTTTACTCAAATTCGTTACGCCGCCGTTTCAGTGTGGAGAAGTAACAAATATACAGACTCATTCAAATCCCTATCGCACTAATATCAGTGCCCTCTAACTCACAGAACTTTGAGCTTTCTCAGTCCGAGAGCTTTTGAAAGTGCTCGGCGTCCATCCTTCTTGGCTGCCGACTGTATTTCCGAACCCGGCCGAGAATCCTCCTGTGAAGGCTCCATGGAACCTCCGCCTGCCATGCGCATCCACCGCAAACTGATCTGTGGGCTGCTGGTACTTTCGCTTTGAAGGGATTTCATCTGGCGAAATGAAGATATAGTGGTACAGAAAACCAGTTAAACAATTACCAAACAAGATCCTAACCAATAATTTATTATCTAACCTTCTTCGTAAGGCTCAAGCGGGGTCCCGTAGCGAATGGCATTATCTTCATCAGAGTCTGAACCGCTCATGGTTAATTGAAGTTATTTCCATCGGTAGGAAAACGCAGAAAATTAAGTTATTTCACAAATTCACAACATGCACTGACAAACATATTTATACGACGCCGATTCTATTGTAAATTTGTATTTTGCATAGATTTATGAGGTATTTTGTAATTCTTACTAAACAAATGTCTTAATTGTTTAGCACAAAAAAAAACTACATCTCTTTTTAATTTTACGTGTGAGAAAGTAATGGCAAACATTTTAGTCTGTCAAATTTCGAAATTGGTACACCAGAATCGACGTTCATGAAGTGTTCGCAAAATCACATCTGCCTTCTCATCTCTCATACATGCAAATAAATGAGATAGCATTACCTTCATGCTTTAAATTGTAAAATCGAACAATTGAAATATTTTATTCTGTGATAAACTACCACAGACTGTACATTTTGTTTGGATTCAGTTCAGTACAGGGTCTCATTTACCTACTCTATGAATGGCTGTTTTACGCTCCGCTTCAAAAAAGGCGCCAAACATAGATTACTATTATTATTAGCTGCGCCCCGCGATAAAAAGTAGCCTAAGTGAAATTAGACCATGAACAACCTTCATTCCAGATTTCATGTAAATCCGTTCAGCCGTTTTTGTGTGAAAGAGTAACAAACACATTCATACATACTTTCGCCTTTATAATATTTATTAGGATAGAATAGTAAGATTATTTACTGTCCCATTTTAAACCATTTGCCTATAATATGTTATTGCATGGGATAAGCTACGCATTTTTCAGCATATTGTAAAAGAAACCACAGAATTATTTTTGGTCCTTAAAAATAATTTTAATTGTAAAAACACAAATCATTAATCATACTTTTAAGTTTAGTATCACAGAAATCAAATAAATAATTATGCTATCTAACTAGCTAACTCCCGATCAAAAATTTGATCAAAATTATACAAAATAACTAAAAATTGGGCTTAAATTGTAGTATGTCGATATTTCTTCATTCAAATTGGTGGCAATAATATTGTCATTTTATTTGGATTTTGCGATATTTAGTACAAATTAATTTAAAAATCATAGGAAGGCTTCAAATCCCATAGGCCCTAAGTTCACCTAAAATTATTTGTTTAAGGAATATCAACAAACTATTTATTTCTTACAAGACCCATTTAACTTGCAACAAATTCAGTTTTACTTTCGAGTACTAGCATTGAATCGAGCCATCTCTACTTCTCAATTATCAATTGAGTTGAGCAGTGGGATGTCATATAAAACTATGAAACTTTTTGTTCTCCACTGCTCAATAATAATGCTAATTGGGTCATATATAAGAGTTTAAAATTATCCGTCTTGTTTTTGCAAATAACATTTCAGGTCAGAGATAAGTTGTCGGAGCATTTCAAGCATTTATAAAACCCGTTGAGTGTAAACAGGTTTTAAATAATTTGAGATTTGAGGTTTATCAATAAAGAGAAGAGGTTAGTGCCCTAGATGAGCAGTGTAGTTGAGATTCTGGCTGCTTAATGCTTAGTTGAGCATTTTCAGTTGAACAATGGCGAAGACTTACTGATTTAGTTTAGCCTACATTTGACTGGGAAGTTATTGGGCATAGAAATCCATGTTTATAAATTAGATTAACCTAAACAGACCCTGTAGATGTACAAAAGTGCACACACTAGGGTATATACAGGGATATAAGGAAAGGGTGTGCTTAGCTAAAAATATCTTATAGTAGTCATCATTATGAACCATTTTTACTATGGATCCAAACTTGAAATCGCGAAAAAAACAGCTGATTCTACTTCTAATTTATTAAATTCTACTGTTCTATTGAAAAATGTGAATAATACTTGACAAAATGAATGGAATAGATGCTTTTATTTTGCAATATCAGGGTTGGTCTCATAGTAAAAATTGTTCATAATGATGAGTACTATGAGCTTTTTTCAACTTAGCATACCCTTGGTTTATAGCTGTATCCTTCGGTAACTATACAATTTCTTGTCACCTAAAATAACAACTTCGTCACAACATCATCTTATCATCGGCTAACATTTCATCTATAACATGCTGCAACTTCAAAACCGTATGAAACCTGTCGTCACCGTACAAACATTCACTTAACAATTTACCAAAAGTTTCACGGTTCTTCAACCGTTCCGGCAACGGGTAAAGCAACGGGTTCTCATCCCCAGCCATAATATAGCATGCTGCCCAAATGTTGTGATCACTTAAGTGGTGACTGCATATCTTGTCTATTGAAAATGAGAAACCCATGTGGTTTTCTCGTATATACCGCTTGTACCACAGCGGTAAGTCCCGAGGAGATGTGTGTTTGTCTAGGACTATTACGTCTTCTAAGTCTACAAAGGTAATGGCATCTTCTTCATTGGCTACAATGTTGTCGATTGACCAGTCCATTGGGTAAAAACGGTACCTGAAAATTAAGTAAAATCTGGTAATAATATTATTTTTTAGGCAATGCATTGATGAGACGAGCAAATTGCCTGCCAGTTTTCTGTTCTCTTAAAAACTCTCTTTTCTCTGAATTACATAACTTTTAACAACCGATTGCTTAAATTTTTCAAGTTTCGTTTCAACGTCAACAAACCTAACATCCCACTGGAGGATTCGTGCTGACACCCCCTACTTAGAATTTTACCATAGTAAATTAGTATATCCCAAAAGCGACATCTAGAATAAAGAGTAAAAACGTGTTTTTAGGAAATGCCATCCCCATTCCACTTTTATTTGCTTGTATAAGTAACACATAACTGGTTTTTACTACTGTTTTTGTGTCTACATTTTTGTAAAAACAACAATTAAACTGAGGAATAGCTAACTGACTTTCAAATTAAGTTTAATGTTAAATTTGTTGCACATGTCAACATGTAATTTGATTCTTAGTTACTAAGTTATCTGATTGTTACATTAATAGCATATTTTAACATGTTCTGCATTTTTGTATTAACCAACCGATCATGTTTATAAGTGAAGTCCATAGCGGCATTGAATATTCCTTTAGCCATTTTTAGTTTTCTCCGCCATTCGAGATGCAACAGTGAGGATATGGGCTCTCCTTCATATGCTACCAACTCAACTCTTCCACACACGCCTCCGTATGCTGGTACAGGCCAGCCTCGCGACTTTTGCATCACCTGAAAAACCAATCAACTGTTTTTAATGCTTTTAGGGATATAAAATCGTGTTCGTGCTAAATGTAAATAATTTTTTTAAATCTTGTTGAATAGGTGAGTTAGATCATTTCTGAATTGAGCATTTAACTTTGACAACCTCCTCAAATTAAAAAAATGCCTCTAAATAATTTTTGTTAACAATTATGATGACAATAAATATGTCGGAGGATTTATTTTCAAGAATAAAAATATGTGGCTATAACTCTAATCTCTCTAATCATAGTATAATGACTGTTATTAAAGAATGTTACCTGCAATATAATTGGCTCGGGATTGACTGTGAGCATTGTCCAAACATACATCAAATCAAGTGCGATGTTGGCCGAATGGACATTCACCACGGGCTGTACGAAATCCAGGAAACTGAAAGAATATGGACACATGACCAGCCCCTTCCTAGGATCTGTGTCTGGCCTTGTCAAATTGTACGCTACAATTTTATCTATTTTCTTAAGCAACATAGAAATATTTACTGCATCAGCTGGTTGACAGTCACTTTTCAGATCAAAAGTTTTACACAGATTTTCATCAAGGTCTCTAAGCTCCCAATCATGGGCCAGCTTTTTAAGAATTACCCGCCGTTTATATCGTGTGTAACCGTAGTAAACATTTTTAGCATTGAACATACTCGATAAACCAAACTGCTCGAGTACTATTTGCTGGGAATATAGCTCTGGACACACAGTAACTCCGTAACAGACTGGGCAGCGGTCCAAACTGGTCAACTTCATCATCCTGGGATATTTTAGATCGCCGAAAAGAAATACGGTGCCGTAAAACGATACGGCGAAAACTATGCCAATTAGAACCATCCGTTTGTAAAACTTACGGCGTAATAACATCATTTTACATAGCTTGTCCGTCATCGTAAACTATTGTTTAAACGTCTGGTAATTTAATTACACATAGATTTGATGAAGATATCAAGAAAAATTGTGGACGGACAAATAGTATTAGAGTACTATTAGTAAAACAATCAAGTCAAGCGTGCGCCAAACCAAAACAATTTTTATTATCTATGTAATTTTTGTTATGTTCGTTCTTCATTCGTTCTTTGTTCCGATTTTGGAAGCAATAATTTATGATCTTTGCACGTTCCTTTTTATATTTTATGCTCGCGCCACACTATGCTCCTCGTCATGCTCCTCGCGCTGCCGCATCGCTGCCGCGATGTTGCCCTGTCTGTCCACACACTGCTCTACTCGCGCGATTAATCGCGCAATTAATCGCTACGCGCCGCACTTGTCTATTCGTCGTTGCTACACAATGGACGTTGGTCGTTGAAACTGTGGTGGCAGCGAGTGCGTGTATTTTGTAGTATGGCTAATTATATCTATGTTATGCTACAAAGCAATATACATCGTCGGCGTCGACGTCTAGATATGTAGCAGTTACCGCAATTTTTCTTATGGAGATTTTAACTAATATCTATAATTATATATTTTTTTGTATTAAGCATGTCTTCAATTTATACAAGAAAAGTTGGATGGAGTTAAATAAAAATTTGAATTCAACTTAATTTTGTTAGGGTAGACTGGGTACGGTAGTGACAATTTTGAATTAACGACCAAAGATTTTTTTTAGTGCCTTTAATTTTTACGAAACTTTTTTTTTACAGTAAAGTAATAATTTATCTACAAATAGATCTACAATTTTAAAGGGAACATAAATTAATGTTTTTTCTTCCGACCATTCTCCGTTGCGCGGCGACGACATGACGAAAACAAAGACGTGCGTCTCGCGTGAGCGCTCGGCACGAACTGCGGCCGCGCGACGCGCGAGTATGTGGACAGTCACTCGCGCTCGTATTGCCGGTCGTACTCGCGGTGTGGCGGGCGAGGACGAGGAGCATGACGAGTGGCATGACGAGTAACGTGGCCACACTACGTCTCTGCCTACTTTCCTCGCTACTTCCCACGCCACTCGTCGAGTGTGTGGCGGGCGCAAAATACATGTGCACTGACTGAGCATTGTGCACCGAAAGAAATTCATTATTTCGTAAATTAAAAAAAAGGTTGGTTTGGTTTTGAAAAAAAGGCAATTTTGGTAATGTCATTGTCACATTACCAAAATTGTCACTGCCAATGTTAAAAAAAATCAAACTGTCAGTCAAATACATTTTAAATGTGATCTAGGGCTGCTAGCTCGTACAATATCCACAAAGATATACACTAATTTTCGGTTTCGGTACGATGTATGATGCCAGTACTGGCAAATGCACAAAACAAAATGATGAAACTAGAACGTACTTGCGTAAGTTGATCAGACACGACAACAGAATCAGAAACGTAGGATTTTACAATGTCATGTTTTTTTTTAGAAAATAGACAGAAAAAACGGAGATGAAACAGAGCCGAATGACTTTGCCTTGTCCAATAATTTTCTTGGCAAAATGATTATTTTCATGAGGTACGGTTTTAAGGTTTCAAGTTGGCAGCACTGCTGCAATCTTTGCTGTCATCTTAATTCAAATCAAATTGATTCAATCAATCAAGAAAACCAAAATCGCGATCTTCCGATGTTGCGAAAAATAGTAAACAAAGATTATCTGATGCAACTGTGCAAATTGTTTTGATAATTCGCCATCTCTGCTCCGCAGACAATATTCGTGACTATTGTATTCAAATCTTCAAAAGTTCTTTATCATAAATTAATATCCTGCATAAAGTTGTTTTAAAAATGAGTTATGTTTCTAATTTTATGGACAACTATTCTGCGAGCTTCTACGACATGCTCTGTAAGTGTTACTTTAGTTTAATAAATTACTTCCTTTGTAGATACAAGCTTAGCAGACCGGTAGTACATATATCTTTGTAACACAGCTTTGTTTGTTATTATTTTAATTCTTACAGAATTCCGTCGTTACACGTAAGTACTATTAATATTTATAATAATTTATAAACCGGACTAGCCAAAGTGCAAAAATTACAAATTACTGAAACTGAATATGAATTCACAATACATAAAATCTCAATATTTAATTATCAAAATCGCACAGGTAAATTGCAAATTTAATTAAAGTACAACAAAGAATATTCATATTGTGTGTAAATCTGTTTAAAATATTGAACTTTGAGGATGAGTTTAACTGTATAATTACATACTTATAACTAATTGTGCACTTGAAACAATTAAGCACCTTGCAACCCTTATATCTTCAAGTCTCAACCAATTTTGTTCCTATTTAAATGAAAAAATTGTTGCAAATTTTATCAAGATCAAGGTTGGTACCTTGAGCTGTTAGTCTCAAAATGGATCGCCCTGACTTTCATCTTGCTCTGTCGGTTAGAAAATAAGGAACACAGAAGCCAATGCAATTCAATTTACATTTGTGCTTAGAACTCATGGTAACACAAGTTCTCATAGACAGACATTGCTTCACTTCGTTAAATAAATAATATCTTTCATAGTCTTGCTCATATTTTATTTATTTTTCACAAGAGCCACTAATAAGAGAAGTTGATTTTTTATTAACCCTTTGAACGCCACAGTCATCGAGTTATGACAGTCGACATAGTGACTTTCGCTTTATTAATGTTGTGGCTGTGAAAAGGTGAATGTATGATAATAAAAATCCTACAATCAAAGAACTACCAGGATTAAGATTCAAAATGACATGCAGAACAATCCTTTGAGAGGTTATAACCTTAGAAGTTGTAATGGATCTCCGTTACTTCCCAAAATAAAAACTGCAGGATTGTGGTGGACTGTATCTTCTTTATTTCGACTTCTTATATGTAATATGTACTTGGTACTAGGTGAGCGGGCTCTTTTCCGCAACTAGGCCGGTTCTGTAATATGTAGTAACACTTGATTCGTTATGAGCAAACTAGAAATTAGCAAAATTAACTTATTGACCGAGCGAGCGAAGCGTCTCTGCAACGACTGGCCAAATTTGCTTTCATCTGTCCGGAGGTTTGTTTGTATATTGGTACTCGCGTACAGGTTGCATTTCTCAACAAAACTTGACGAAACTTGGTATACAGGTTCAACGATTTATAGATTTTTTTTGTCGTCGGGATTATTTGATTGGGGGGTATTTCCCTCAAAAAGGGGGAAAATTCGCTGCAGCGCCATTTACCGACCGATTTTGATAAAATTCAAATTCAACAAAATTTTCATAGAAATAAATGTATTTCTATAACTTTCACAAAACGATTTTATCTATTTAACATGTTTACATCAGCTCTTGTTGAGACCAACCACCTTTTATCACCTTGCAACACTATCTTTCAAATTTGCTAAGATCTATATTTTATTAAAGTGTGCAACATTGTAAGGTTGTAATAAATCCTTTGCTACATAGATTACTCTTAGGCTGGTTTTCCACTAAAGATGTGCAAGGCAGCTAAGGCGCCATCCATACTATGCGTCACACGTAAAAGGGGCGAGAGGAGTCGACGAAATTGTGACAAGAGATAGGAGGGGCATCTTAAGTTTTGTGACGCCACATTTCAAAAGTGGTAAAACGCTTTTTTTTTAGTAGGTTCTTGATGTAGCATTGCAAAAATTGAGACGTCACACAGGGGGGAGTCTCACAAACAACCAACCGTGACAAGGACGAAGGATGAGGGGAGGGTTAAAAAATCATGAGATTTGTGTGAAGTATATTATGGACGACTCTCAAGCATTAAGCAAGGTGAAAGATAAGTTACGAAACTAAACGACTGTTTCCACCAATGCCCAGTGGTATAGTACAGCAAAGAGAAAAGCAGAGCAAAAGTAAAATGTGGAAGATATGCTGTGCTTGGTGACAAACACACACTAACTATGTAGTATGTCATGTAATCTGCTCTGCACATATGTGCACCAACTGGTGCTGGTATAATAAAACAACTGGTTGTCTTTATCTTTGAGTCTTCCATGGCATCCCCAACAGGCAATCCTAGTGGGGAGCTAAGAGTGTGAAACATTCTTAAAAAAAATGTACATAGCACACATAATTATGTTACTTAGCCTTCATCCATAGTTCCCACTCTTGGCGTGCTTCCTTATTTATGAAAAACAGCTTTGTAAACCCATAAAAAAAAAGATCTTCATTAGTGGATATTGTGCACATTTTGGCTACCTTAACTCTTCACACTACGATTATCGTATGTGATCAGTTAATTAAACTTTAAGTTTAAATAAATGACAATTTGATAGTTTTCGAAGTGATCAAAAGAAATCATAAGATCAAAAAAAGTAAAGCGCCCTAGCGGAAACGTGAAGGTACTATTAAAATTTAGGGAGCTTTACGAAACGTTTGATCGTTTTCGAAAACTTCAAAACTACTAAGGATAACACAAAATACTCTTATTATACAAAATTATGCTTTTTAGCCAAGCCGCGTCACGTACAAAAAAGAGATGATTTTTGTGTTACCATGTCACTTCCCTCTAATTGTCTCAAATAAATACCGCAAAGAATTAATGGGTGAACAATAAATAGTTAAACTTAATTATATCCGTTTATGACGATGATGGAAAACTTCTACCCAATACCGTCTCATGCGTCATACATACAATTTAACAACGTCAGCGCACCTTAACCCGCTTGCGGTGGTCTTAATCTCACCACAGCGCCACCAATTTAAAAATACCGGTGGTCAAAAGATGGAACTAAAATTTATAGCGGTTTGCTGTTAGTTTTGCTCAGAAAATGCGACGGTGGCTCCAATTCAACTCGATGTATCAATTGGTAACTCTACATTGGCTGCCCTAAACGGCTCGAAAATATCACCTATTGTTTTTCTGGTGGTGTTAAGGACCTACGGCATGGAACGTGTTAAGGTCGTGATAGTTATCTGTCGTTGATTTGTAACTTTGTTTTTAACCGACTGCTTAGAAGGAGGGTAATGTTTTTCGGTAATGTATGTAATTATGTATGAATGTTATGTGATGTGACCTACCGCCTAATGATTTTCCCGATTTTGGATTGCGAGGTGCCTTTAGATTGGTTTGCTATAATTTTTTTTCGAAACGAATACTGATGCCCAAATAAGTTACTACGAGAGGTTATCAGTTTACGAACAAAAAAACACTAATTAAAGAAGTTGTCAAAAAAAAACAAAACTAAGTAAGTTAATTTTAAAAATATTTTTAAAAACAAGCTCTTTTATTGCATTGTCATCGGAGTTACACACGTGTTCCAAATTCCAGCTAAATCGGACATCCGGAAGTGGTTCAAAATTGAATTGCAAGATTCCACCCGAACTAACATAGTTACATACATTGCAAGTTAACTATATGCTCTCCAAATAAGAAAAGACTTTTTAGTTGTCTATTTATACGAATATTTTTTTAATTAAATAAATTCTAGAGCATAAATAAATAAAGTGGTGCAACTAAATTGACAATCGAGTTTAAAAAGACTATAAATAAATCAATTTCAGTCCCTAATAAAATCGCACTAAAACGGAGCGGAAACACCTTTGATCTTGAAAAACCGAAAATGAAAAAGTTAAAAGGCTTTGCCACATAACCAACGTTCAGGAATAAATGCTAAGCATATGCAGTGCGGCAGAAAAGTAACTCGGTAACGCTTTTAAACCGTTTAAACTTGCCTCGGGTTGCTTTTCATGTCATGCAATTTGTAGGGCTTTTCTTTAAAGGTATTTTGATACTTTATGCTAAAACCGACTTCGGTGTGCTAAAATAATAATGGTATAATTATCCCATTATAGCTGTGTAAATAACTTTGCTGGCAGTACGGAAAAAAATATAAAGCTACAGAGTGGTATGCTTTATGTCAATAAACAACCAATCCGAAACAAAGAAATTTAAAAAAGGAACACCCGTATGTAGTTCATTAGGAGTCAGCACTTATAAACAATGATCGCCTTGCACAAAAAATAATTCAGCTTGCATTTAAAAAATAGCGTACCAACCGCCCGACGAAAACCTCATTTTTGTTATAATTAAACACGGGAATACTCACGTAAAAATTAAGTCGTCTACTACGACTAGTTTCGGTCACATTCGGTGACCTTCATCAGGCGAGTTTACAAATGAACAACAAAATCCTTCTTATCTTCGTGGTAACCGAACGCGATAAGTTTTTTCTTAATTGTTTTTTTTTGTACATGCAAGCACCGTATGCAGCCTAGTATCAGTCGGTCGGCGGGTTATCGGTGCATTCGAAAATATTTTATTTAATCGATATTATTATGTAATATAAACATAATTTGCAACATTGTAAGGTTGTAATAAATCCTTTGCTACATAGATTACTCTTAGGCTGGTTTTCCACTAGAGAATATGTGCTAGGCAGCTAAAGCGCCATCTATCCTTATTGACAACAACAAATACTGGCGGTAAACAACAAGTAATGGGGGTGGGATGGTTGTTAAAGCTGCAACAGAAATACATCATCTGTGAAAATTAAAACTGTCTAACTATCACAGTTCATGAGATACAGCCTGGTGACAGACGGACCGACAGAGGAGTCTTGGTTATAACCCTATAAACAGAATAAAATAAATATTTAAGGGGGCTCATACAACAAACGTGTTTTTTTGCCGTTTTTATAGATAATGGTACGGAACCCTTCGTGCGTGAGTCCGACACGCACTTGGCCGGTTTTTGTGTTACCATGTCACTTCCCTCTAATTGTCTCAAATAAATACCGCAAAGAATTAATGTATGAACAATATATAGTTAAACTTAATTATATCCGTTTATGACGATGATGGTAAACTTCTACCCAATACCGTCTCATGCGTCATACATACAATTTAACAACGTCAGCGCACCTTCACCCGTTTGCGGTGGTCTTAATCTCACCACAGCGCCACCAATTTAAAAATACCGGTGATCAAAAGATGGAACTAAAATTTATAGCGGTTTGCTGTTAGTTTTGCTCAGAAAATGCGACGGTGGCTCCAATTCAACTCGATGTATCAATTGGTAACTCTACATTGGCTGCCCTAAACGGCTCGAAAATATCACCTATTGTTTTTCTGGTGGTGTTAAGGACCTACGGCATGGAACGTGTTAAGGTCGTGATAGTTATCTGTCGTTGATTTGTAACTTTGTTTTTAACCGACTGTTTAGAAGGAGGGTAATGTTTTTCGGTAATGTATGTATAAATGTTATGTGATATGACCTACCGCCTAATGATTTTCCCGATTTTGGATTGCGAGGTGCCTTTAGATTGGTTTGCTATAATTTTTTTTCGAAACGAATACTGATGCCCAAGTTACTACGAGAGGTTATCAGTTTACAAACAAAAAAACACTAATTAAAGAAATTGTCAAAAAAACAAAACTAAGTAAGTTAATTTTAAAAATATTTTTAAAAACAAGCTCTTTTATTGCATTGTCATCGGAGTTACACACGTGTTCCAAATTCAAGCTAAATCGGACATCCGGAAGTGGTTCAAAATTGAATTGCAAGATTCCACCCGAACTAACATAGTTACATACATTGCAAGTTAAATAAATGCTCTCCAAATAAGAAAATACTTTTTAGTTGTCTATTTATACGAATATTTTTATAATAAAATAAATTCTAGAACATAAATAAATAAAGTAGTGCAACTAAATTGACAATCGAGTTCAAAATGACTATAAATAAATCAATTTCAGTCCCTAATGAAATCGCACTAAAACGGAGCGGAAACACCTTTGATCTTGAAAAACCGAAAATGAAAAGTTAAAAGGCTTTGCCACATAACCAACGTTCAGGAATAAATGCTAAGCATATGCAGTGCGGCAGAAAAGTAACTCGGTAACGCTTTTAAACCGTTTAAACATGCCTCGGGTTGCTTTTCATGTCATGCAATTTGTAGGGCTTTTCTTTAAAGTATTTTGGTACTTTATACTAAAATAATCTATATATATAAAAATGAAACCCGTTTTCCTTGGTCACGGCCTCACGCGTGAATGGCTGGACCGATTTCACTAATTCTTTTTTTGTTGTATTTGTTATTATTAGGAGAAGGTTCTTACGGAAAAAAATATTAAGAAAATTTCTCAGAAATATTGAAAAACTCTAAAAACAGCCCTTTTATTTTTCCCATACAAACGTTTTCTAACTAAAACGAGCTTTATTGCTATTGTATAAAGTTCATATTGAATTGCAAGCACTCACTGTTGTTTAAGCAATGTAGGTATGTTCCTAACGTCCAAGAGTCAATTTGCACTTTATTACCTCGGTACAAAGTTCAAATTCAATCATATCTATCAAAACAGTGTGCGTTTTATACTGATAATTTTTACTATAAATTGACAAGTTAGCATCAACAAACTACGGTTGCTATAGTTACGCAATAGCATGAGAATAGAGGTTATAACAAAGAGTTCCTATAATTATTCTCAACACCTTTGGTCACGCCATCACGCGTGAACGACTGGACCGATTTCAATTTACTCTACGTTTATCCCAAAGTCTACCCGTGCGAAGCCGGGACGGGCCGCTAGTAATAGTATAATTATCCCATTATAGCTGTGTAAATAACTTTGCTGGCAGTACGGAAAAATGTATGAAGCTACAGAGTGGTATGCTAATTGATCTTTGTTTGATCAAAAAGTTCAAATCAAGTGTAGCAGAACCTTTATGTCAACAAACAACCAATCCGAAACAAAGAAATTTAAAAAGGGAACACCCGTATGTAGTTCATTAGGAGTCAGCACTTGTATAAATAATGATCGCCTTGCACAAAAAATAATTCTGCTTGCATTTAAAAAATAGCGTACCAACCGCCCGACGAAAACCTCATTGTTTAGTTTAGGTACTCAACAACTGAAAGTCATCTCGATAAACTGTGTTAATTTTGTAAACAAAACGGAATATCCGACTCTTTATACAGGGTTATTTCAAAAACACCAGCAACCTCGCAGGTCTAAATACCTAACATCATAAACAACAACTTTTGCTATGGGACCAACCCGAAATTCGCGAAAAAAAAATCAGCTGTTTCATAGAAAAATGTCAATGACACTCGACAAAATGTATGGAACAGCTGATTTTTTTTTCGCGAATTGTTTTTGAAATAACCCTGTATAGATAAATAATAAAAATAATAACAATAATTTAAAAATTAAGAAAATAAATAAATATGTGCAATAATTAATAATGTTATTGCTCGAGTGCGCGCGAACGTGTTATCTTTCCTGCCAGTATCATTCTTGAACAACAAAATTCTTCTTATCTTCGTGGTAACCGAACGCGACAAAGTTTTTTCTCAATTGTTTTTTTTGGACATGCAAGCACCGTATGCAGCCTAGTATCAGTCGGTCGGCGGGTTATCGGTGCATTCGAAAATATTTTATTTAATCGATATTATTATGTAATATAAACATTGCAACATTGTAAGGTTGTAATAAATTCTTTGCTACATAGATTACTCTTAGGCTGGTTTTCCACTAGAGAATATGTGCTAGGCAGCTAAGGCGCCATCCATCCATAATGGCAACAACAAATACTGGCGGTAAACAACAAGTAATGGGGTTGGGGATGGTTGTTAAAGCTGCAACAGAAATACATCATCTGTCAGCGCACCTTCACCCGTTTGCGGTGGTCTTAATCTCACCACAGCGCCACCAATTTAAAAATACCGGTGGTCAAAAGATGGAACTAAAATTTATAGCGGTTTGCTGTTAGTTTTGCTCAGAAAATGCGACGGTGGCTCCAATTCAACTCGATGTATCAATTGGTAACTCTACATTGGCTGCCCTAAACGGCTCGAAAATATCACCTATTGTTTTTCTGGTGGTGTTAAGGACCTACGGCATGGAACGTGTTAAGGTCGTGATAGTTATCTGTCGTTGATTTGTAACTTTGTTTTTAACCGACTGCTTAGAAGGAGGGTAATGTTTTTCGGTAATGTATGTAATTATGTATGAATGTTATGTGATGTGACCTACCGCCTAATGATTTTCCCGATTTTGGATTGCGAGGTGCCTTTAGATTGGTTTGCTATAATTTTTTTTCGAAACGAATACTGATGCCCAAATAAGTTACTACGAGAGGTTATCAGTTTACGAACAAAAAAACACTAATTAAAGAAGTTGTCAAAAAAAAACAAAACTAAGTAAGTTAATTTTAAAAATATTTTTAAAAACAAGCTCTTTTATTGCATTGTCATCGGAGTTACACACGTGTTCCAAATTCCAGCTAAATCGGACATCCGGAAGTGGTTCAAAATTGAATTGCAAGATTCCACCCGAACTAACATAGTTACATACATTGCAAGTTAAATAAATGCTCTCCAAATAAGAAAAGACTTTTTAGTTGTCTATTTATACGAATATTTTTATAATAAAGTAAATTCTAGAACATAAATAAATAAAGTAGTGCAACTAAATTGACAATCGAGTTCAAAATGACTATAAATAAATCAATTTCAGTCCCTAATGAAATCGCACTAAAACGGAGCGGAAACACCTTTGATCTTGAAAAACCGAAAATGAAAAGTTAAAAGGCTTTGCCACATAACCAACGTTCAGGAATAAATGCTAAGCATATGCAGTGCGGCAGAAAAGTAACTCGGTAACGCTTTTAAACCGTTTAAACATGCCTCGGGTTGCTTTTCATGTCATGCAATTTGTAGGGCTTTTCTTTAAAGTGTTTTGGTACTTTATGCTAAAATAATAATAGTATAATTATCCCATTACAGCTGTGTAAATAACTTTGCTGGCAGTACGAAAAAATGTATGAAGCTACAGAGTGGTATGCTAATTGATCTTTGTTTGATCAAAAAGTTCAAATCAAGTGTAGCAGAACCTTTATGTCAACAAACAACCAATCCGAAACAAAGAAATTTAAAAAAGGAACACCCGTATGTAGTTCAATAAGAGTCAGCACTTGTATAAATAATGATCGCCTTGCACAAAATAATTCTGCTTGCATTTTAAAAATAGCGTACCAAACCTCATTGTTTAGTTTACTCAACAACTGAAAGTCATCGTGATAAACTGTGTTAATTATGTAAACAAAATGGAATATCCGACTCTTTATATAGATAAATAATAAAAATAATAATTAATAATGTTATTGCTCGAGTGCGCGCGAACGTGTTAACTTTCCTGCCAGTATCATTCTTGAACAAGACTTCGTGGTAACCGAACGCGGCAAAGTTTTTTCTTAATTGTTTTTTTTTTGGACATGCAAGCACCGTATGCAGCCTAGTATCAGTCAGTCGGCGGGTTATCGGTGCATTCGAAAATATATTTTTTAATCGATAAGCGATGGTTGAGACTCAGTGCGCTACTAGACCGGTTAAAGCATACATCATGAGTGATCTACTGAAAAAGTTTGACCAGGATACTACGAATGACTTCGTAAAGTTTGCCGTGGCCGTCGCTGGCTTCTACATGGGGATATATTTTTGTACGTATTTTTTTCCCATATATTTTACTCTGTGATTCTTTATTTACGTATTGTGTAATAATTTGTATAATTAATCAAGTTCAATAGTTCAAGCGAGTCGTGAAATACCCATTGTTTTGGGTTTGCCTAATTGGTTATTAAAGACTTTTAATTGATTTTATGTGCATTACTAATTTAATATTAATTTTAATGTTAATGTCGAATTTATTATGTACATTTCTGTACAAATACAATTATTTCTTTATAAATACAATTTAGTCCCGTTGTTAATCAAAAACTTGTTGGTTAAAACAATTTTCCCATATCTACTTCACACTTCGTCTTAGTCTTGATATTTTCCTTAATTTGTTCCAATTAAATTTCAAATGAAAACACAATTATTTTTATAATTTCATGATGTGTACAAAAATAACTCCTAAAAAAGTTTTAAAATATTTGGAACGCATCCAAAAAATGCCGGTAAAAATTAGCGCGAAAAGATCTTAAAAGATCTTAAATTGGCTGCGCGAAGAATATGAAAATTAATCCTTTTTTGCGCTTGCTTGGCTTCTTATAAATTGCAAGAAAACATCGTAACTTTACGTTATTTATACTTATGTATGTTAAAAATAATTTATCATCTACTCCAGTTTTATTTTAACCTGGAGAAAACTCATTTTGTCTGAAATTCGGTTCTTCAACTTTATGGTTCGAATTCTGTCGGCGGTTGTTGAAATTTTACATTATTAAAACTGAACTAAAATACTGGAAATTGTGAATCTGAATTCGGAAATACTGGGTCGACCTTTTCGCCTTAATCCATGGCTATACTAGTATTTTCGCTTATCTTGACCATGTATTACATAATGATTTATATGTATTTACAATAAACAAGGAAGGGTTCAGCCAGTGATCTAATTCCTGCAAGTTTTCCTTACTTTAGCTGCCTATGTTGTGAAATGTGAAATCTAACCGACCGCAAGCCACAATAGATTTCCTATAGTCTACATGCGTCGCGCGGTTTTACCCCTGTTTCCCCGTCCGGGGAAATATATCCTACGCATATCCTCATGATTTCCTAATCATATGGGGTCTTCAATTTTCGACCCCTCACGACATCTCGCCAAGAAGACCCCTCTTGGCTCAGAGGGGATTAATTTGGTTGAGATGTGGCTCGGCCTAAAATCACGTTATATTTGTGGAGTCTCCCCCTACTACTACATAGGTGAGCGCTGCTGTGGGTGACACATTATATTGTTCTTCAAGTCGCGAGTGAATCGGTTTCTTCTAGGCAAGCGTGCTCCATCGTAGACCGTATCGAAAAAATGTAGGTTTAGAGTATTAGGTCTATAACAACGCCCGCTTAGCTATGTCAGAGGCTTTCAGGCGGCCTAAAAACTGACACCAAAGCTAGCCCCTACACTTTTTCTATCATCATCATCCACAGTCTTCTCTCTCCGAGGGTAATTGCCTCTCTCCTGTTATGCCACCTGCATCTGTCATATGCCGACAACAACTTTTTTCATGCCATAGTTGGCAAACAAGCAAATGGACCGCCTGATGAAAGCCATCACCGTCGATACTGGTATTATAGTTGTAAAACAAATACCTGTTACAAATACACATACCTATGTACATATGTACATGTGTTGTAAATGTTGTAATGTCTTTTTGCTATGAGTAGGTATTTGTTGTCGATGGTCACTGATCACCTGCTCTCAGGCCGTTGATCTCCATTCATCTTTTTCTATAAATAACGTATGTCGGCCATCCGGCTACTACACGGCCTTTCTTTTAGTCATCACTTAAATACTTGTAACGGGCAGCGTCTTGACGACAAAAGATGTTGAATCTTAATGGGTCGATTACAGGTAACGATTACAGTGGCGAGACAGTGACCTCGGGCGATTACTCGGTTTGTACAAACAGTTTGACGAGGCGAGACAGTCAGTAGAACCATGGTTTGTTTGTTTGGCAAGTATGCTTATTTACTGTCTCGCCACTGTACTCGTTACGTGTAATCGACCCATACAATGGTAAATGAATAGAAAAATGTCAATGACACTCGACAAATTGTATGGAGCAGTTGATTTTTTTTCGGGTTTTCAGAGTTGGTTTGGTCCCATAGTAAAAGTTGTTCATAATGATTATACTATTATTATACTATTATTATTTATACTATGAGTATTTTTCGGCTTAGCATACCCTTTCCTGATTGTTATAAGGAAAGTAATATTATAGATCAATTACAATGAAACCCAATAACTCCCGAACTATTTGAAACTGTAGTAGCATAGTTTCTAATAAAACTATAATAATAAATTATTATTTATATATTTTATTAAGTTTACATTCAAAAACATAACTTACAGTTTAAAACCAAAACGTTTTTGTGCCAAACTTAAGAATACAGTAGGTAACTAATATAAATTAGGGATAAACTATACAATATTGCAATATTATATATTATATCAGTATTTGAAACTGTAGTGGCAAAAATATAGTTATCAGCTATCTCTTTCGCCCATTGAAAAGGAACGCACCATCAGGCCAGCGAGTTGCTCGACTCATCGCTCGTTTGTATTTTAATGGTTGCCATGTCTGTCCACACCATGTTTCAAGGATGCGCCAGGTGGAAACTCCCATAATTACTGCTCCGAGCAGTTTTATACAGACCCTAGTCCGCGACAGGACGCAAGCTTGCAACTAGCTTGTACAGGGTGTTTCTACATTCGACAAATCGAAATTTATTTATGAAAGAACATAAATAGGGGAGATTAACGTCTTATATCTCAGGGTGACGAGCGCAGTGCTGTACCGCGCAGGGGCTTGAATTGTGCAAGTTCAAAATTTTGGTTGGCGCAGACCTGTTATGGGCAAACGTGATGTTTTACATCAGGCGAGCGATTTGCTCGTCTCGTCATTAAATTACATAAAAAAAAGGCATAAACAGAATGGAAAAACAAATAAAGAACAGAGCTTAGGTCACTATCCGTGGGTACTGGGTAGGGTACCCAAAAGTCTGGCGACGTTACCTTGTTGAATAGCAATAACAAATAATATATGTACTTAAAAATATTTTTGAAAACAAGCTTTTATTGCATTGTCATCGTAGATAAACAAGTACATCAAATTTCTGCTCAATCGAACATTGGGACGTGGCTTTTAATTCAGTTGCAAGATTTGACCAAAAAACCAAAGACAACACCACAGGTCAAGCTAAATAAAAGCTTCTAACAAAAAAGGAATAGTTTGTACATGTCTATTACGGTGTCCTGAAATAAATGCCTGCAACACCGTCCTTCTCTGCCCTAATTCGCTGCAATCGACAGGCCCGTTGACCTAAGTACTATTATTGTTTCTTTATTATTCAGCCCGGCTTGTCCCTCTGTTGCGCAAAGTCCTCCCTTCTCTTTGAACTTTGATCTGTTCTCGAACCGTATCTTCTTCATCAAGAGAGCATTTAATAGCTAGGCAAACTTTGAAAATATATAATGTTCCCGGACCCTCTTCGTTTACTAAGCTTTTTATAGCATTGCTTGTCAAACTTTATTAATTAATTTTCATACATTTATAAGAAACACCCTGTATAAATTACAGCGCTGGACACAGGACGTAGAGGCGGTCTCGTTATAAGTTCTTTGACCTATCACGCATCCCACATACTTCCAGCAAAAACTAAATTTATTGCACCTAAGTACCGAGAAAAAACTCTTTTCGTCTGGACGAAATAAATCATTAATCATGAATAAAAGTCTTGCGCGATAATTAGAAAAAAGCAGTGTAGTTTTTAATAAAGCGAGTAATTATGGGAGTTTTTTTTCAAACTTACACCATCGAATAGCGCCCCTCCCCCTTGATAAGAGACAATCAGGCATGTACCATTGGACATTGCACCTTTCTGTACTATCGCAACAATTTATTGCCTACAGTTTTACGCAGTTTTTAGAGATAACTGTTAACAACTTGATATTAACGATTTCTTTATTAAAAAAAGTTATTTCAACAAGTAATTAATTTAAATTTACAAAAACCCCTGACTACAAAAGAGCTGGGCCCTATTTTGGCGAGTGAGATATTCTCTCGGTCACTGTCGCTCTCATTACAAACGTCATGACAGTGAGAGTTACCGAGATCTCGAGCACGCAAAAATAGGGTCCCATATCAACGGCTTTCTAGCAAAAGCACGGCAGCGTTAAACTTATAATACCCTTCCTGTTGTATCCTGTGGCTACTCGACCTATATGAACTTGCTTTTCGCTGAGCTGTAGTCAAACTCTTAGCTTATCAATAACAAAAAACATACTATCTCAATACAAGTATGTTATCCCAAAAAACTAATAACCCATGTAAATTCAATGTCCGATAACAGCTTTAGAAGGGTTAGATAACAATATTACAGGGTTACACAGAACGGAGCTTATTGTACTCATCATGAACAATTTTTACAACTGCACCAATAACCCTGAAAAAAGAGGAAAATAAAATTAATGGGGCAGTTGATTTTTTCGAGATTGGTGTAATAGCAAAAGTTGTTCACAATGATAAGTACACTCAATGATCTTTTCGGCATAGTACCACGGTACCACCGTTACGCGTAACCCTTTATTATCTCAGTTTTCGAAAGATATCACAAACTTATCCAAAACAAAACTGTTCTTGAACTTTTGTTGCGAAAACATTCCGGTCATTTTCAATGTCATTTTAGGAGAATTGTATCATATCAATGTAAATGTGAAAGTTAGTGTGTAAGTATGTAATTTTTCCCAACCTTTGATAAGAAAATTACATATATGGTTCATATTACAGAAAGCTGTAATATATTAAATAAGTCACTATTCAATTAATTAATATACATAAACACTCTTAACTGAAAATAATACACTTTCAAAACAAGGTTTTATTGCATTGTCATCGGAGATGCACGGGTACATCAAATTTAAGCTCAATCGGACATCGGAAAGCGTTTCATAATTAGGTTGCAAGATTTCACCCAAAAACCAACAACAAACAGGGCAAACTAATTAAAAGCTTCTGGAAGCTTGTAAAAAGAGCTGAAAATCATGTAACGATTTTATTTTATCACTAGCTGACCCGGCAAACGTTGTTTTACCATATAAATTATTTCTAGTGACTATTAAAAAATAGGGGTTTGTGATAGAAAGGTGAAAATTTAGAGATGTATGTATTTTTTAATGCCACATAAGCCGCCATATTGTAGAAAAATAAAAATGTTGTCCAAAAAAGAAATAAAAAGTTAGGGGTGGACAACCCTTATCACTTTGGGGTATGAAAAATAGATAGTAGCCGATTCTCAGACCTACTGTATATGCATATAAAATTTCATAAAAATCGGTCAACCCGTTTCGGAGGAGGATGGTAACTAACATTGTGACACGATAATTTTATATATTTAATCATATTATCAAGTCACCTTTCGAAACAAAGATAACAAATCAAAATTGGTCGATTTGTTTGAGAACTACGATGCAACAGAAATAGACAGGTACGAGTGCACGATAAACTTAACCACGCCTCATTTTGCGTCGGGGGTTAAAAATCATCATCATCATTCTCAACCTTTAATCCTCCCACTGCTAGGATACAGGTCTACCCTCGAAGGCTGATTAGGAAACCTGCAAACGTCCGGAGAAGAAATTCAATGGCGTATGTGAATCCACCAATCCGCACTTGGCCAGCGTGGTTGAATGCGGCCTAAAAATAATTGTAGTGCTCTAATTCTATGTGGGAGTGATACGACCTGCACTGACGTCCCGCTTAGGGTGTTTTGTGCATTACCCCCCCCCCCCCCCCCCTACTGCCAGCCCCAAACCAGCCAAGCTCCCTAAAATAACGGAGCACGGCCTGGGGTCGCTGGCACACCTCTTCCACTTTTATTGCGTCAGGTGTTGTTTTACTAAAGACTTGTTGTGTGGTTTCTTCTTGACCTAAAAAGAAGGAGTCTCGACCTGTCTTATATCTTCTGTGTGTGGCCTCACAGTGCAACAGCACGTGCTCCACGGTTTCGTCCTCCTCTAAACAGTCTCGGCGCAGCGGACTGTCTGTAGCTCCATTTGTAGCGGTTATTAGACTAATGCTATAAAAGCAAAACATAAGTGCCCTATTGTTTGTTACCTTTTCACCACTAAACAGCTAACTTTTGAACAATATTTAACAAGAGAATACTCTGCATTATTGTAAAGAATCTAGGAGACTTTATAGCTAAAAAAAACCGCGGGGCGCGTCTAGTCACCGATTTGGCTAGTGGTAGCAAGTCTGCCTTACGAGCAAAAGGTCCCGGGTTCAATTCCTGGCCGGACAGATGTTTTGATGCGGCAACTTCTCGGGACGAGTTTCAGACGGGGACAACTCGTGCCCTCTAAACCTACCTATATGTTTGCTCTGGGTTACTTTTACTTGTCTTTGTCTTTGTGTTGTGTTACATAGCATCCTCGACACAGGGAATTCTAGTGTGGAGCTATGAGCGTAAAAGCGAGCTATGCTAATATCTAGGGACCGGATTAATGCATTTTTATTTGCATATGCGATTGGATATTTACTCCATTTTCAGCTAATGTTGTATATTTTGTCTAAAATATAGTGATCATGCATATTATCGAATGCATAATTAAATGTACCTATAGCACTTTTACCTCTTTACTTTTCTAAAACTAACCATTTGTGTGTGCATATTGTACCAGTTTCATGCATATTTTACGCATTTCGCATGCATATTTCAAGTTTTTCGTGTTGTATATAAACCGGTTTTTACTAATCATAGCTCGCTTTTAATCTTGGACTTCTCAAGGTCAGAGAGAACAGGTATCTTCGAAACTGTACTTCATTGACCGCATCGTTTGACCAACAGGCGAGTTGGTCAAGCGCGGATTTATTCGTAATAAAAACGTTTTTAAAAGCTTTCATTTAACTTGCAATATATGTAACTAACTATGTATTAAACTATGTTTGTTCGGGTGGAATCTTTCAACTCAATTTTGAACCACTTCCCGATGTCCGATTGAGCTGTTTGGTATACGTGTGTAACTCCGACGACAATGCAATAAAAGCTTGTTTTTAAAAAATGTTTTTTAAATTATTTTACATCAAAATTTCGGAAGCAACGAGTAAAACCGGGGGCGCGGCTAGTCATCAATATAATGATAATCTTTAAGTAAACATCAAGTTGAAGGTCGACCGGCCTCTTACTTTACATATCTCTTCGGTGAAATGTACATAAAATGAAATAGGTACCTATTCGAATTATGTAATAGCACTGACAATACTGACATACATTGATTTGTTAAATAAGCTAATTTAGATACCGTGTATGAAATAACGCGGTTCTATGTAAAAGTATTGTAAGTTATTTGCAGAGATGCGATTTTGGAGAAATATTGGTAGGTATATAACGGGTTACCTTATTCAAAACTGTATGACTTTTTAGAAGTTTTGATTTCTTATAATGCTGTTTAGAAGTATTTATTTAACTTGTAATTTATGTTGATAAAATTACATTACCGACCTTTTAAGACTATTAACAGCGCTTTTGAAGAACCTAATGTAATTCATTCAATCATTTTCAACCTTAAATCCTCCCACTGCTGGGATACAGGTTTACCCTCCAAGGGTGATTAGCACTCTGATATCTATGGTGATTAATAATGTAAATTGTAATGTAATTACTCGGACAGAACTATGGCAATCAGCGGTGGGAGCTCGTTCCACATTTTTCAAGAACTCGGATGACAATGCAATGCAAACTTGTTTAAAAAAAATATATGAAGAATCGTAATCGTATCCGCAGTAATAGAGATATCCATCAATTTTGGGACTCCTACAACTTGCATATATATTATGTATATATTTTTTGCCCCACGCGCCACGTGTGGGCAAAGGTTATATATTTTTAAATGTATGATTTCATAACTTAAAAAAATGTGTTATCTCCATTCTTGTCTCTAACTGATATACCGAACTGAAAATTTACTCACCGAACGAAATTATATCTGTAGTGCTTGGCATCTTTAATTATATTTATGACAAAAACATTATTTTTACAAAACAAAAAACAAAAACCGACTTCAAAAGACCGACTATTGAGTTATTCATCTATTTGTCGCGCACGTACTTAATGCAAATTTAAGACTTATATAGTTTTCTCATGGATACCATTATCAGAACTGGACTAAATTGACATGGGACCAAATGGGAAGCGTCAGCTTTCTAATAAAAAAAAAATCATCAAAATCTATTCACCCAGTCAAAAGTTATGAGGTAACAAACATAAAAAAAAATAAAAATAAAATAAAAACATACAGTCGAATTGATAACCTCCTCCTTTTTTGAAGTCGATTAAAAAAGGGTAAAATGAAAAAGCTTATTCTTATTATCTAACTTTTATTGCATTGTCATCGGAGTTACACAGGTATACCAAATTTCAGCTCATAAGACATCGGGAAATGTTTCCAAATTCTGTTGCAAGATTTGACCCAAAACAAACAATACAAAAACTAGATTTGATCCAAACCAAAAAACCAAAACAACAACAACAAACAGGTGAAGCTAAAAAACAAAGCAAGCTAAATAAAATCTTGTAAAATTGATGATCAGAATATTCAAAATCTACAACATCAGGAAGGACTATAAAGTTATACAGATACTCGTATCTAGCATTAGGTCGGAGGTCGTTCAAAGTCTAAAAAAATCCGCTCCTTACACAACAAACAAATGACAAACAGTGTTTTCCTCAATAGGCGAGTTTATATGAGTCAAATTCTAGTGAAGCTTGTGAAATCGACCAAAGTTCAGAAAACGAGACTGGCTAGTACCTTGACCCGTGAGAGGAATTTATATAATAGTAGATCATCATAATATTCATTAAGCATTAATCTTTGAACGGAGAAAAATGTCACCTAAAAGTACGGAGCATAGTGATAATCACCAAAACGTACGATGATAAGCATCAATTTTTACAGTGACAACTATCATAATTTATGGTTCTCGCCCTAAAAACTGGTGCTAGTACTAGTTTTTACGAGTTGTCACCGTAAACATTGGTGCTTACTTACTTGGTCGTACTTTTTGGTGATTATCACTATACTCCGTACTTTAGGTGAAATCATTGAAATTTTGATGGCCATTTTTCTAAGTGTGCAGTATGCTATGCGTTATTACTGCGTTCTACAAGGATCGTTAACTTTTTCGGTATAAAAGGTTGCTATGGGATCATCCACTAATCACGCGAGGCTCGAGAGGGAGAAGGGAGAAGGGTTCGGAAAATATCACGAAATACCACAAGGTGTAGTGAGTGCATTTATTTTTTCGTTAAATTTTGAAAATTTTATTAATGTTATAATCTCACCCACTAAGTATCACCAGGGGAAGAACGGGATGAAAAGTTGCTGAAAACATCACTTGATTAATGTACGGCCCCTATATGCTAACCCAAAGCATCCACGATTGAGTAGGTAACAAACATCTAAACATTCAAAAATACTTTTCGCATTTATTGACCGAGCAAAGGTCTCCGTGTGACGTACGAGTATGTAACGTAAACTCGTCCATGCATGAATTTTTTTTTATTCTATTACTAGCTGACTCGACAGACGTTGTCCTGTCAAAAGCCATTGCGTAACTATAGCAACCGTAGTATGTTGATGCTAACTTGTCAATTTATAGTAAAAATTATCAGTATATACATAATTTGCAATAAAATAATATTGCGGCTATAAATTGAGATTTAAACTATCCTATCTCTCAAGTTGGATCGAACTGCATATGGTGTGCGAATTTTATTATAATCGGTTAAGTGGTTTAGGAGTCCATTGAGGACAAACATTGTGACACGAGATTTATATAATATATTAAGATAGGCTTGCGTTTGACCGCCATCTCGCCTGATGGTAAGTAATTTTGATCCTATAAAATTTACTTTACCAAAACTCATCTTCCAAGTGCATTTTACGCAGAATTTTAGTTTAGTCACGTTGACGTAAAAGGTTTCCCGCAGATAGGTAATCAATTATGTCTGATTTCTTTGAATGATTTAGTTCTAATAGCATTTTAATTATATATTTACTTTTAAATGAGTTTATCCATTACATAACATCGTAGAATGTAGAAGTGATGAAACTTTTCGTTTATTTAAACTAAATCTAAACAATGGACGTCTTATCAATTGCTTTTTATTCGTCGATTTTTTTTAGCTGCTGATCGAATAGGTTGCTTACTAGGCAAGCCATATTCTCCGACACATACAGGGAGACCAGACAAAAAAATCATATGTTCCATACATTTTCTCGAGTGTAATTGACATTTTTCTATGGAACAGCCAATTTTTTTTTCGCGAATTCGGTCTTAGTCCCATAGTAAAAGTTGTTCATAATGATAAGTACTATGAGCCCTTTTCGGCTTAGCATACCCTTTCTATCCTGTATACTCTTTACTAGGTACTCTCTGCAGGGCAACTTTCCTCTCCCTACAGAAAGTTTGTATTAGACAATAGACAATAGTTTATTTAAAACAAAAATATACATATACACACAAACATACTAAACTCATATGATACAAAACTCATATGATACCAAAAAACAAAACAAAACTTATATGATTTTTGTTAAACTCATATGATTTGCAGTGCATGAATCGATCATGCACTATGGCAATGTCAAAGGCTATCTCATTATGAAAGACCTAGGTATCTAAAAACTGTTGTAATATTATGTTAATCATTATCTTAGTGACATTTATTATTCATAATAATTATTAATAATAAATTATGGTTTGCCGAGAAGCGTTAGTATTGAAAGGTTTTTTTAGAACGACTATGGCGTCTTTCCCGTGTTGTTTATCTTTTGGCTAAACTTCATTATTATTATTTTATTCGTTATTTTTATTATCATACTAGCTGCACCCGACGGTTACACCCGCTGTTTTTTTTACTTTTAAACCTTCCCTGAACTTCCACAAATATTTCAAGATCAAAATTAGCGAAATCGGTCCCGTCCTTCTCGAGTAGCCAGACAAACGAACAGTGATTAATTTTTATACATAAAAAATATTATTATTAATTATTCTAGTACTGGCATAACGCTTTCAGTCATATCGCGCAGTGGTGCGAGTACGATATCCGCGTTTAATCGGCAAGGAATCGCCCACGTTAAATTCGTATTTCGGAATACCTGACCAATTTATTTTCCGATTCAACGCGAATATCATACCACGGCGCGGTAGGACTTTAACACTTCAACTGTTGCTAATCACATGCATTTACTTTAACTACGGCTAATAATTAATCAAATGCGTGGTGTTTTACGCGCCTGGCGTGTGTAGCCGCTTTCGCGTTGCACAAAGAAAAACACAAGGTATGTGTTTTCAGCAGTAAAAGTGTTAAAAGACCAGACATAATAATGCTCCTGATCAAGCCACTAGGTCAATACAAACTTACTTACTCTTGTAGCGGAAATATCTAATCAAACATTTCATATCTGTTCACGGAACTTACCATCGGCATCGCCCCTATCGCGTGACCATTTCGCCCACAAGAAACATTATATCGTCTAGCCTTTGACCATCAATAAATATCGACTCAAAAGCATAATTAGCGCGAGATAATTATGTGTAACCTTCGCTCTAAAATTAAGACTGATAGCTAATCTTTTGAGATGGGAAAGCCTCGCAGTTACTGCGTGCAAGCTGCCTGAAGACGTCGTGATGATATTCTCTGAGCTATCGATTTGTTTGGTATTTTTATCCTATTTTTTGAGACTGGTAGCAGTGGTAGCTAATAGTTTGATATGGAAAAGTTTCGCAGCTACTCCGTGCTAGGTGCCTGAAGACGACGCGACGTGATGGTGATCTTGAAGCTACCGAGTTTTGTTAGCTTCGAGACCACCTAAAACTGAGACTGGCAGCTAATCGTTTGTAACGGGAAAGCTTCGCAATTAATGCGTACATTGCCTGAAGACAACGTGATGGTAGTCTTTAAGCTACCGATTTTTTTGGTATTGCTACCGATTACCGATACATATGTATGTAAATCGGCTTCATCTGGGGTTTTCGGTATGGTAACGAATCACCATAAGTCATAATAAGTTTTTTTTACATCGAATTACGCATGGGTTAGGCAGGAGTTATGGTTATGGTATTAATAGATTTTTAAGGACTTCCCTCTTCAAATCGTGGTCCTCATGTCTGAGAGACGTGACCACATCCAAAAAGTCGTCTAAGGATCTAAAAATTTTGAAAATCTTTTAACTTGCGCCAACGTTTCCTGTCCTTAGCAACACGAAGCGCCGCGCCGTAGACCGAGAGCTACTTCCAATTTTAAATCTTAA
Organism: Alcis repandata; assembly: GCA_949125135.1. NCBI lineage: Eukaryota > Metazoa > Arthropoda > Insecta > Lepidoptera > Geometridae > Alcis > Alcis repandata. Next base: position 6,478,066 of record OX421243.1, read on the forward strand.
TTTTATACACCAAAGCATGTTATTAAAAGCAGCGAATCATTTTATGTATTCTGTCTGAGAGTCTGGGGGGGTCACTTTGCTTAATTTTGAGCTGAATGGCTCTCGTATTAAAGTGCACTTTGCACTGAGTGCATCAGTCGCCAGACAGGCAATAGACTTGCAGATAACACGCGGATGCTGACCGAATGAGATTGTGATATCGGTCAAGTGCGAGCCGTTTCAAATGTCCTTTGTACTATAAGGACCTTATGGGTTGATTACACGTAACAAGTACAGAGGCGAGACAGTGCCTTCAGCCGAGTACTCGGTTTGTATAAACAGTTTGTTGTCACTAGAACCATGATTTGTTAGCTCGGCTGAGTGTGCCATTTACTGTCTAGTAAATGGCACTATCTAGTAATCGCCTTTAGCCTCGGGCGCTCGTGATTGGCGGTCGCTACGAAATGGTGACGACTGTGGCACTGGGCCGTTCGAAATTATTTCGGTTACTCTCACTGTCATGATCTAATTAGAGCGACAGTGACGGAGATGATATGCGTTAAGGAGATAACATATATGGATATGATATATGGAGATGATATGATTGCCAGAATAGGGCCTAGCTCTCTTAAATATAGCTAAACCGTTTATCTTAGTCCTCGCCTGCGCGGTACAGAGGCGCGGGGGTACGACGACAAAGGGGACTGAGAGAGGTGCGGGCGGTGGGCGCGTGTGTATCAGACTAAGCTAAACGGGACCTATGATGATGGAGAGACCAATGGAGATGTTGAAACATTGTGCTACATTTTCCCAAATGTCCACCGGTGGTAACGAATGGGATTTGATTTCCCAGTTTTTGCTAGCGACGATGAAGCTAGCTGTTTCTTTATCATAATCGATCACTCACACCTCTCAACATTGGGCAAGTTCAAAGTTGTGGTGTCTCAGATAAACTTAGTGAAAACGATGGACCACTGCGTTAGACTTGGGTAAAGCCAAGAATTTTACATTCGCATCAGTTAACTAAGAGATGTTGCGTGCGTGTACGTACCTACAATCTACGTGCGAAAGAAGACGAGATCTTGGCGTCACCCAAATCTAACGAGTTTTTGTAGACTCGTCACAAAGTTGATTCGTCACGAAAAAAAGTGTGTCACAGTGCACCATCTTTCTCTAGGTTTATCTGACTCAAACTCCAAATAGTAATTCCGCTGACCGATCTGTAAAAAGTGTGAAGGTTCCGTTATCAAACGTGATAGTGCTGTATCCTGCTGATAACAATAACAGAGGTCATGATCGATTGTCTCCATATCTGTGTTAATATGGAAATTTTATGTTTGCTATCACTTTTGTCGGTCTGTCATTATATCTTGGGCTTCCTCCCGTGCCCTGATTGTGTTTTAAAAAGTAAGCATTTGTTTTTGTAACTAGCTGCACCCGGTGGTTTCACGCGCTGTTTTTTTACTTTAAACCTTCCACCAAACCTTGTATAAGAGCCAACGAAACAAAAAAAAAAATGACGTGTGGCACTCAGGGACTGCCGCGGTAAAGCTATTGCATAGCATTTCACCTGGAGGCGAGTTGCTGAACTAAACTTAGGTTATAAACTTACACCGAAGTCCATACTAGATCGATGTAAACTTAGGTTATTTTCGTTACGGAATTTCTGGATTCGGTCTCCACGCTCAAGGCCCGCGATAGAAGCTATGCAATAGCTTAATACATATTCAAATCGGTCCAGCAGTGAACCTAGCACAACTTTGACGTAAAATTACGTAGCGAGTACGCCATAGAAAAGTGTACGCCATTTACGCCCGTCAGAATCCCCACTGATTACGTATTTTTAACACGCTTTTATTAGTTTCACCTGCATGTATGTATGTATGTTTGTAACCGACTCCTTTGGGCGCGTTTTTGACCCACTTTAAACGGCCAGATTTCGTTTAAACTTTGCAGATATATCGAGGACCGATGACAATACACTAAAACAAAGCGTGTTTTTTAGTTTATTTAACTATTAATTTATTATTAAGTACGCCAAAGTTGTGCTAGGTACGCTGTTCTCGAGTTTTAGCGAGACAAACGAACAGTACAGTACAGTAACAGTACAAACGAACATTTTTGTATAAAAGAAAGACTCATGAATGGAATCTTGTTTATACGAGTACCACATCTTTTGGGTTGACACAAAGGGATTTGGACATTTTTCCTAAGCACGTGGTCTACTAAAGAAAATGACTAATTTTAATCAGAAAAATGAATAAAGCTTTATAATTTAATAAAACAATAAAACCAGTCAATAAGCGGCACTTCGCAGGAATCACAGATTTCCTTTTTTTGCTTTCAATTGATTGAACGAAAATCCTGTGCTAATTAAAGAAAAACTTATGACGTAAACCATAAAGTTCTTCTAAATACCATCAGACTTCTTATAGCATTTTTTTTAACAGAGTCACTTTGAATAGTTATCATAAATTTTATTTTGAATGTCACATATTTTAGCATAAATTAACATTAAATTGTGAATAATTCTATCATTCAATGCAGTTTAATAATAAATTTCAATGCAGCGTATAATAATTGTTGTAAGAGGTATAATAATTAATAGGCCCAAGTTTGAAGGCTTTTATGACAGATCTAAATTTTCTAAAACTATTGGCATCCTTGTCTAATGGCTTGCAATGATAAAGACAGATATATTTTTAGTTAGTTTAGATCTGTCTTAAAATGCCTTCGAACTTGGGCCCATTGTATTTATAAATTTTATAGAGACTTTATTACGTATCATTAAAAAAAAACAAGCTCTTTTGAGCATTTAACAAATATGTTTTTTTAACACAACTGAGTAGACATAAAACCCGAGTGGGTGTTTCCCAATAGATGTTATATTATAATTTAGGTGTCTTCAAGTCGCGAGTGAATCGGTTCTTTCTAGGCAAGCGTGCTCCATCGTAAACCGCATCATTGCCTACCATCAGGCGAAATGGCGGTCAAACGCAAGCCTATAGTTAAATTAAAAAAGGAGACTGACAAAAAAATGAAAAATTGGAAGTGAATTTCGAAATGACGAATGATAGAGATAAATCGAAGAAATGTACATACTGTACCGACCCCACGTAGGTGGGATGAAGGTAAAAAGACGATGATAGCAATTCAGTGAAAACACGAGGGATTCGCTCGCCTGATGATAAACGTCACGTTTGCCCATAACAGGATTAAAATAGTACCATTGATATTACATTGTTATGTTCGTTTTGTCTTCGCAACTGTACATTACTTCTCTAGGGAGGAAACAAACAGTTTTTAAACAAGAGTAGCATATAAATAATAACGTTTCACACTCATAGCTCCCCACTAGGATAAATTCCTGTGTCGGGGATGCCATGGAACATACACAAAGACAAGGACAACTAACACCCAGACCCAGAACAGATATTTAAATTCATCATTCAAACATCTGCCCGACCGGGAATCGAACCCGGGACCTCTGGCTTATAAGGCGGATATTATTACCGCTGAGCCAAACAGACCGTCGCTATCTATATCGCTAGCAAGAGTTTTCCACCCGACCCTGTATGTAGTTTGTTATTGAAATCTGTATGTAGTTCCCATAATTATGATGTTACTAGCTGCGCCCCGCGGTTTCACTCGCGTTTTTCGAGATATAAAGTAGCCCATGTGTTAATCCAGACCATGAACAACCTTCATTCCAAATTTCATGTAAATCCTTTTAGCCGTTTTTGCGTGAAAGAGTAACAAACATACATACATCCAGACATCCAGACATCCAATACATTCTTACAAACTTTCGCGTTTATTTAGTAATATTAGTAGAATTTTGCTTTTTTCCATACTTACATGAAAGCATTTCGAATTTTTACTCAGTATTTTTCAGTTTATGATTAATCTTGTTTTGAAGTTAATCTCGAACAACAGCCTCACTGCCCTAGAAACTTATCCTTTTTGACAGCAAACATTTTTTATTGTAAACAATGTGCATTGTATGCTAAATATTTGCCATCTTCAAGTCACCAAGGTGACGTTACCGTTAGGCGTACCTACTTATGTGTTTGTTTGTTTTGCAGTATGTTAATTTTAATAACAAACGTCTCTTGTTTTTTTCCGCGACTTGTAACGGTATCCAGCTGAGGAAAGGACTTTAAAAAACATCACACGGAAAATAATCTGTTTGTCTGAGACTTTCATTAAGACAAAGTATACCAAGTACTGAGTAACTTTCAATAAGAGAGCAGTTCTTATTATATTCAACGTTGCGAAGCGAGTCAGCTAAATGGGTCTTCTATATTCAGTTGTGATTGAAGAGTGAAAAAAATCAGCTGTTCCATACATTTTGTCGAGTGTCATTGACATTTTTCTATGGAATAGCTGATTGTTTTCTCGAATTTCGGATTGGTCCCATAGTAAAAGTTGTTCATAACTATAAGTACTATGAGCCCTTTTCGGCTTAGCATACCCTTTATGAATAATCCTGTACTTGTGACGTTAGTAGGACGTCAGAATGATTGATTGACAAGTACATTATATATGATCTAAAGTATTTCTTGGCCCTTTTCCTGTCTTGATAAATAACAATTAACTGGCTATTATTTCCTGCCGGGTAATATTGGATTTATTGGAATTCTGAGACTTTTCCCTGTTACATGTATTTCTAACCATTTAATGGCATTGGTCTAATAAATCCTAGTTCAGAAATTAATCCATTTCTGAAAAGTCTCTCCTAAAAATAAAACATAAAATATGACCAACTACGTCCCGCGGTAGTTATAGTTAAAAGCTGCATTCTCTATTCCAGTGAAGTGCATAGACAGAATATTCGCCCGTAATCTTTGTATCCCAATTCTGAAAGGTTCCACCAAACAAAACAGATACCTATGACGGCTATGACCTACAGTTTCACAAAACTCAAAAAAGACGCAACTTTCTACAGTTAGCGTACCTAGAAATAGATTTAACGCCGGAAAGGCCTAAAGATAAGGTGCTTTGCACTAGTTTGGGGAGTAGCGCAGCACTGAACTAATGTACCTATCTTCTATTTATACGTTCATTCAAAATTTAAGAGCGTTGCTCTAGTCGGTGGAGCAACTTCCAGGCTTGGCGGTCCTCTGCAAGTGCTTTCACCTCCCTGTACGACACGACATCTGCCTTCTCCTTAATCTGATCCAAGAACGTTCTCCTTGGTCTTTCTGGTTTTCTCCTTCTTTCAATCTTTCCCTTAATGACAGTTTTCATTAGTTTGGTTCTCCCTGGTCTTTCTGGTCTTCTTCTTTTTTCAATCTTTCCCTCTTTGATAGATTTCATTAGTTTGTCGTGCAAGGTGGCCAAACATTGAGGAAATAAATAATTGTTAATTTTGAAGTAAGTACGAGTAGTACTAAAATCCTGCCTTCTCTTCCAGTGGAGTACGTGGACACAGAGTACAGCCTGTGGCTGACGTGGTTCCTGACGCCCGTCATCGTGACCTTCCTGCTGCCCGCCGTGCTCATCATCCTCATATACATCAGCAGCATCATATTCTACCTCTACCGGTTATACAGGTACGTAGCACAACCAGTCATGCTTCTTACTATGGAACCTAGTGGGTTTGAAACATCCCTATTAATATTATAAATGTGATTGTAAGTTTGTTTGTTACGATTTCACGCGAAAACTACTAAAACGGTCATCGCGAAACTTTGTGCACATATTCTTGGAGGTATTAGAAGTAACATAGGACTTTTTTTATTAAAAAAATCAATGCGAGCGTAGCCAAAGGTAGCTAGTTAAAAAAGCTAGTTGGTTAATAATTAACACGGAAAACTAGTCGTATGTAAACGACTTGATTCCCGTGTCAATTCTAACAAAACATTCATGCTTCTTCCATTACTATTCATCAGGATTCGGCGAAAGTTGGCATACACGTTGAGAACGGAATATATTTTTTTAGAACAAGAACATTATTTTTACAAAACAAAAAACAAAAACCGACTTCAAAAGACCGACTATTGAGTTATTCATCTATTTGTCGCGCACGTACTTAACGCAAATTTAAGACTTATATGGTTTTCTCATGGATACCATTATCAGAACTGAACTAAATTGAAATGGGACCAAATGGGAAGCGTCAGCTTTCTAATAAAAAAAGAATCATCAAAATCGATTCACCCAGTCAAAAGTTATGAGGTAACAAACATAAAAAAAATAAAAATAAAAAAAAAAACATACAGACGAATTGATAACCTCCTCCTTTTTTGAAGTCGGTTAAAAATACAGGGACACAAGGAAAGCGATCAGCAAGCCAAAGGACGGCCCGGTCATCGCTTTCCTTTCCTCGGCCATGTGCAATGGGGGCAGCTTTTATACAGGGTTAAAAGGAAAAGGTATGCTAAGCTAAAAAGAGTTTACTTTAGGACCAACCTGGAAATCGCGAAAAAAATCAGCTGTGCCATACATTTTGTCGACAGTAATTTAATTTTTTCTATGGAACAGCTGATTTTGGTTCGCGATTTCAGGGTCGGTCTCATAATAAAAGTTGTTCATAGTTATGAGTACCAAGAACCCCTTTTCGGCTTTTTTTTTTGGGGGGGTGGGAAATCATCTAATGACCCCTCCCACTCTTGGGCAGAGCGGAAGGGAGTGTCAGACTTCTACTGACTAAAAACAATTCATGTTCCTTCTACGCCCCTATGCCGCCGAGGCCGCGGTAACTTCTGAACGACCCGCAGCCCCGACGGGCAGCCCCTTTTCGGCTTAGTATACCATTTCTTTATAATCCTGTATAAACGATGCCACCATAGGCAGTGGCTGCGGAAAGGCTCGCTGGTCTTATGACATTGTAAAGACTGTTGAAAGGCAGTGGATAAAACTGGCAGAGAACCAAAAAAGATGGCGCGTTGAATAGTAGACCTATTACTCAGCATTAGGTGGAAAAAGGCTGATGATGATGATGAATGTAAACGTGACCACAAACAACGTGACTACAAATTAAAATCTATTACATAACAACAATGTAACCCGAACAACAATTTTTTTACTAAATTGGCAGAGTCGATAAGCTCCAAGGCAAGTCACCTGTGACTCTAACTTGTCTCCAATCGATTACAAACAAATGTATCATGCCTGTATCAGGTGTCACGGAGTAATCACGTCGAAAACAAATGCTTTTGCGCAGACTAACGAGCATTAGTGTCGTGACAGAATGTTGTTGTCTCTTTACATACGATACAAGCGGACGTAGCTTTGTCAAATTCTGGTACGACGAAATGTATAGAGAAGATTAACTTCTTTCCGGATATCTGGAGGTTTGCGCAGGCCGCACACACGCTGTCCATAAGCGCCATTGCAAAATGTTGTAGACTATTTGTGTCGATACCAGCGTATACTTGGTACTTACATGATTGTAGTTTTGTCCAGTTTTCGCACGACAAAATGTGACATGATTTGTCTTTCTTCTTCTTTCTGCCGATCTTTATCGACATTTTCGGGTGGCCCACGTTGGCGGCTTCCGCACGTGTGGGTTCGGAACAGTATGCAACTATGCATCTGAATATAAAAATATATAATAAGAAGTGGAAAATAAAAAGCTGTTTACTTCTTGACCACACCAATACTTATCAACTGACTTGCGGTCAAATACCTAGTCTCTCAATTACAAAAAACTGCCTACTGATTAAGTCAGCAGTAAAACATGTCGTCTCCGAATGTTTCACTTTTCCTTACAAACTGTCCGTCTGGGTTTTTGACCCTAGATCCAATTAACGTTAATAATAAATCATAATTAATGTTATCTACACTAGACAACCCTCAGACGAGATTTCACTCATATAATATTTTTTAGGCCACTCGAGCACCTTTGCACCTATCTACGTGACCGATATAATGGGACCCTATTCTTGGACGATCGAGATTTTCTCCGTCAGTCTCACTCGCATGGCATTTCTGTTGAGAGCGACAGGGACGGAGATAATATCTCGCTGGCCAGAATGGGCCCTAGTCGAAGATAGAGCCGGACTTCGGGATGCGGTAACGAGATGATTGGTTGCATCACGCTGTTTGTTATTATTTTAGTTGCTTACCTAAAAAAAATAATAACTTTTAATTAAAAATACAAATTAACGTTTTTTTTTTTTTTTTTTCTTTTTTTTTTTTTTTTTTTTTATGTAATTGAGTGACGAGACTAGCAAATCGCTCGCCTGATGTTAAACGTCACGTTTGCCCATAACAGGTCTGCGCCACCCAGAATTTTAAACTCGCAGAATTCAAAACCCTGCGCGGCACAGCACTGCGCTCGTCACCCTGAGATATAAGTTGTTTAATCTCCCATTTGCCCTGTAATTTCACTGGAAACAATGCCCTTCCAACCGGAACACAGTGATGTTTGCACATTACTGCTTCGCGGTGGAATAACTGGCAAAGGTGTGGTACTTCCCCAGGCGGGCTCTGCAAAAGAGCCCTACCACTACGTGATAGGTAATACTGACCTGTTGCCTATTAAAGAAAGAATGATACTCGTAAATAGAGATTTATTTGACTTGATGAGAAGTATATAACCTATCATGCTTATGAGAAAAGGGTATGCTGAAAAAGAATCATAGCACTCATCATAATGAATAACTTTTACCACAGAACCAACCCGGAGTTTGCGAAAAACCCCAGCTGTTCCATAGAAAAATATCAATGACACCTTTTCCGTATACTCGTAACTGTGTATTGTAGATAGATAGATAAACTCGTTATTGTTCACACCAGGGATTAGAAACAAAAGTGGTCGCTTGTATGGTTTTTAATTAATTTTTATCTATCTAATTTTGCAAACCGCATTTTGGGATATTATCTTATCTCTTTATTCAATTTATGTATATCTACTAACTACACGATTAACGAGACAAACGAAATTTCAGCTAAAACACGTTGTAACTTGTAACATGCGTCTGAATTGCGCCCGCCACACACTCGACGAGTGGCGTGGGAAGTAGCGAGGAAAGTAGGCAGAGACGTAGTGTGGCCACGTTACTCGTCATGCCACTCGTCATGCACCTCGTCCTCGCCCGCCACACGGCAATACGAGCGGCAACACGAGCGGCAATACGAGCGCGAATGACTGTCCACATACTCGCGCGGCCGCAGTTCGTGCCGAGCGCTAATATAATTAATATAATTAATGTAGCATAACATTAATATAATTAGCTATACTACAAATACACGCACTCGCTGCCACCACAGTTTCAACGTCCATTGTGTAGCAACGACGAATAGACAAGTGCGGCGCGTAGCGATTAATTGCGCGATTAATCGCGCGATTATTCGCGCGAGTAGAGCAGTGTGTGGACAGACAGGGCAACATCGCGGCAGCGATGCGGCAGCGCGAGGAGCATGACGAGGAGCATAGTGTGGCGCGAGCAAATAATATCTTGGTAACACATCGGCATCGCTTCTAGCGTTGCAATGTCTCTTACGAGTTCTTCTGTTCTCGTAATTCTGTGTTCCAAGCAAATAAATGGTATTTTATCGTTATCAATGGTATTGAGCAAGAGGTCCCGGGTCCGATTCCCGGCTGTGCAGATGTTTCAAAAGATGAATTTAAATATCTGCTCAGGGTCTGGGTGTTAGTTGTCCTTGTCTTTCAATGTCATTTGCCGCCAGTAGACTATTCAAAATCCCCCCCCCCCCCCCCTCCTGTTCTCGCTATACTTTCTTTTAGGAAATCTCGTCTTCTACACACATAAAAAAATTGGCCCTGAAATTGCCGCCCCTAAATTCTACCACCCTTTTTTTTTTTTTTTGTGACCCAGGGAAAATCCTTTATGGATACCACGCCCGCCCCGGGGAGGGCAGGGTGGTTATGTGGGAGTCTCCGCCCTAGTGACGGCATACCCACTAAAAACCCTGGGAAGTTCCTCCAGGCAATGGACGGAGCCGCGGGCCCATTAAATCACCACAGCCCCGCCCAGCCTATGTCCGCCGTGAGGCAGACCCACCTCGGGTAGGGGGTGGCCACCCCCTCCCTCTCGTGGCGACGCGTCGGAACATCAGACGCGTCGACCACCCTGGAGGGCCCAATGCGAAGCAGCGGGTGTCCCCGCACCCGCCACTCCAGGCCCTCCTAGCGGAGACGGAGTGCGAGCCTTACTGGCCCCTCTGGCCTGGCTCGCCCCCGTGTCCGCTCTTCTCTCTGCGGAGCGGGTGAGAGAAAGGGTCCCTCTCTCTCTCCCGCTCTCTCCCTCTCGGGGACTCGACCGCCGCTACCCGGACTGTCCAGGACGCCGGCGGAGTCTACCCCTCTGGAGGGCACAATGTGCCCCCCGTCGTCGTCCGCAGACGACCCCGAGCCCTACACGTTCCCTCTCCACGGAGAGGTATACGGGAGGGCTCCTAGGCCCAGACCGCCGCTTCCCGGAATGTCCAGGGCGCCGGCCCGAGCCTCCACCTTTAGGGTTCCTCTTAGTTTCACCGGGCAAGGCGGCCCGGCTACTTATCCCCCCCGCCACGGAAAGGCGGGAACCCAATTCGGAGGGGAAATTCTACCACCCTACACCCTAGGCTCCAGCCTACTCAGCCTGCTGGCAAATCCTAGTGGGAGCTTGAGTGTAAAACGTTATTTTAGTTTTTATCTTATTGTTACAGGTTGAAAGTGGTGGATGGCGTACAAAATGACTGGAGGCAAGCGGCGCGAGTGGCCGTCTGCGCTCTCTGGGACGCTCACGGATGGCTCTGGCATGGTATGGATTCCTTCTTATTCTTATTCGGAATGGGGGCTATAAGTCCCGCACTGGCGTCCCGCAAAGGGTGCATTGTACGTTTCCCCCTTGCCAGCGATTACCCGAGCCAACCCAGCTCCTTAAAATAATAGACGCCCTGGGCCGCTGGCACAACATCCTTCTTATTGGCTTCAGTGTGGTATCATTGCTGTTTTCTCTACAATTGGCGATAATTAAGAAATTTGCGACGCTCACGGATGACTCTGGCATGTATAGATTTCTTCTTATAGTATTCAGGTATTCAAGTGCCCATGAAACAGTCTATTCCCTGTATCCACCACAGCTACCGCCACAATTGATGACAACTGGGAAATTATTGCCCATAAACCGCCACTGGACACAATTGGGAAAATACTGTACATCGTATACCACCACCGCCACCACGGAAGGAAATATGAGCTGCTATTATATCTAACTTGAAAAGTGCGAACAGAGGCGGTCTTGGTGTAGTACCGGCGTCCTGCTCTCCAGTTCTATCATTAACTGACCATTAACCATCTGCCTACCCGGGCTTAAGCCTTAAGAAAAGTCCTACTCTTAGTCAGAAAGAGACAGAGCGATCACTCTCGCTTTATCACACGCGTTGCGCAGCTGTAGGTGCGCGTTTTTATCTTAGGTACTTCTCCTTGCGTGCTAAAATGAACTTTACTACGAGGTCGCGAGTCTCCATTTATTTAAATATGACTTCGGAGCCTTCTATATTATTTATTATTGTATTTATTTTGTTCTATTATTTATTCTATTACCCATAGCGAGTGACCTTATTCGAATGGCCCATTCTTTTATTCATATATTTTTGCGACTAATTTTATAATAATAAAGTACAGTACTTAATTACATTAATCAAGAGGAAAACACCGACTTCCAATACAAGGGTTCCTCACACCCAGTTTAGAAGGCAGTGATTATAAAATTAACCACCGTAAAGTAACCGGAATATTTTATTCCGAAAAACTGGAAAATTGGGTCTTGAACTGTAAGATCAAAATTCTGGGTGACGCAGACCTGTAATGGGCAAACGTGTCGTTTGATATCAGGCGAGCGATTTGCTCATCTCGTCACTTAATGGCATAAAAAAATTGAATTTATTTTCTATTCTTCCAGGCTACGAGATCCGCGGCGTCGAGAACATTCCAGAAGGTCCGTTCCTCGTGATCTACTACCACGGCGCGCTCCCCATAGACATGTACTACTTCATTGCTCGCATCATGCTATTCAAGCGGCTGCTGATACACACCGTCGCTGATAGGATACTCTTCAAGATACCCGGTGAGTTGTGAGAATGTTGGTTGGTTGGTAGACTCGTCAGGTGAATGGGAGCATTCACCTTATTTTTGACCTTATTTTAGAACGTTTTGGGACCTTTGTTTAACAAAAACCTATAACAATAACCGCCAAATCATGTACAAGGTCTAAAAACCCAAAATGGCTACTCCAAAGCCTTTCCAAGGCCTTCATCAGCAGGTCTAAAGAACCCAAAGCTTGGTCGGCCTTTCTGATATACTGATACTCGGCTTTACTTACTGGTGCGCCCTGCACCGCTCCGACAACACGCTGGTGGCTGCGGCCTGAGACTGGTACTCCAGTCCTCTGCATCGGGCGTGGCGTTATGTAGTTAAGTCATATGGATATAACAATCCGGAATAAATCTTTTTAACTTTATGGTATCTTTCCCCCCAGGCTGGGCATCTCTCCTGGAAGGTCTGTGCGTGATCCCGGGCACGGTGGCGACGTGCGCCGGCGTGCTCCGCGCCGGGAACCCGCTGGCCATCTCCCCGGGCGGGGTGTACGAGGCGCAGTTCGGGGACCACTACTACCGGCTCAAGTGGAAGTCGCGCATCGGGTTCGCTAAAGTGGCCCAGGAGGCCAAAGTGGTGAGTTCTCCTCCTGTGACAGTGTTCTAGGAGCCAACGTAGTGAGTTCTCCCCCTGCGAAAGTGGTCTAGGAGCCAACATGGGTAAGGTGGTGAGTTCTTCCCCTGCTAAAGTGGTCTAAGGGCCAACGTGAATTCTTCTCTTGTGACAGTGTTCTAGGAGCCAACGTAGTGAGTTCTCCCCCTGCGAAAGTGGTCTAGGAGCCAACATGGGTAAGGTGGTGAGTTCTTCCCCTGCTAAATTGGTCTAGGGGCAAACGTGGTGAGTTCTTGCCCAACGGGGTGAGTTCTTGCCCAACGGGGTGGGCAAGAACTCACCACGGAAAGTGGCCAAGGAGGATAAAAGAGTAAGTTATCTGTCCAAGCCTTAGGAACAGCGGCCATGTTGACTCACTCGCGAAATTCGTAGGCCAAAGTAGTGAAACATAGTCCTAGATACAGCTGCACTGTTTTCTTTTATCATCTTGTTAGATACATCATTGGAATCAGATCCTTTTTTGTCTGTGATTTCTGGTGTGAACAATAAAGAGTTTAATCTATCTATCATTCTAACTCTTACCTTTTCTACCCCTCTAGCCAATAGTCCCAATGTTCACCCAGAACGTGCGTGAAGCGTTCCGCACGGTGGGCTGGCTGCGTGGGCTCTACCTACGCATGTATGCCGCCGTGCGCGTGCCACTGGCGCCAGTATACGGGGGGTTCCCCGTGAAGTTGATCACTCACCTCGGGCCGCCGATCTACCCGAAAGAGGGAGACACGCCGGAGATCATACAGAAGAGGGTAAGCAAATACTTTACTAGCTTCTATGTTTTTACAGGAGTTTCTTATACGGGGTTGTAAGGAAAGGGTATGCTTAGCCGAAAAAGGCTTATAGTACTCATTATTATGAACAACTTTTACTATGGGATCAAAACGGAATTCGCGAAAAAATTCAGCTGTTCAGGACAAGTTTTCATAAAATGTTTGTAGAACATTTTTGTGTTTGTTTGTAGAAATCATTTTTGAAAAATCATCCCCTAAAGGAGTTAAACAGGGGAAACTCGCGAGCATCGCCTAGTTTTTTTAAAACGTAAAATATAAAATTAAAAATTTATCTATCTTTGTCATTTTCAGGTTGCCGCAGCGATAGAAAAGTTAATTGAAGAGCACCAAAGAGTCCCTGGCAACATCCTCACCGCCCTCCTAGAAAGGGTCCACGAAATGCCCAAAAAGAAGAAAACGACAGACGAAAGCGCACCCGAGAAACACACAAACGGCACCTGCCACAACGGAACTGTCAAACTGACAGATGACGCGCCCAGCGACAGCTGTCAGAAAGACAAGCAGGAATCATTCGGCGACAGCTGTCAGAATGACAAGCAGAAAGTGTCATAATACTGGTGTGATGTGGAGAATAGACCAGAGACTTATACCAAATCGAATGTTTGTATAGAAATAGGTTAGCTTTAGCTATGACGGGAAGCAGGCAGTAAAGGTACATATTCGTTGTTCTTCTCTTTCACTCGTATTGGAATAGAAAGAGACAACCAGCGTGTGTAGCTCCATATGTTTTACTGTTTGTTTCTGCTTGGTTCTGTACAATTAACAATTCATGAAATATAATTCGTTTTACGGCTATATTTCGTTTGCTATCAATTGATCGCTGAAAGTAGCATTATATAGGGAAAATAATGAAAGTAACAAATGAGTTTATTTAAATGGAAAATGAAATGAAAACACGAAAGCTTTTATATTATTTTCATTTTTCGTATAACTAATTTATCTAGAGCAAACTAATTAAACTCACTTTGGTTATTAGTATATTCACAATAATTTATTTATTTTTTAATTTATTAAACAAGAAAATTTAGTACAAATATAAACAGGGTTTTCTTGTTTTTCCAATTTGAATTTTTTTTTTGACGTCTAAATTAAAGATTTATTTAAAAAAAAAAAATTTAATAAATGAATTTTAACATAATACGATCATTACATAGCGAACGGACTATAAGTTGAATGATATATAATTATATGCAACCTACTCTATAGTACTTTCTCACTTCACTGTATGAGTGCGTCCCTTTCTTGCTTGAAGACTTAAAAAAACGCATATTTTCAAAGTCCAACAAGAAATTGTATGAAAATAGATTATAGATATTTAAATGGTCTATCATAGTTCGTAAAAATAGGTAATAATTTAACACTTTAACTGCTGAAAACACATAATTATATATCTTGTGTTTTCCTTTGTGCAACGCGAATGCGGATACACGCCAGGCGCGTAAAGCCCACTTTAAATACAACTGTGCGGTAAAACACAAACGCATGTTAAGTGTTAAAGCAGTTAAAGTGTTAAAACTAATAAAAGATCTAGTAAAAAATGTGCCAATGTGATATAAAGTTTTTAATAGACATTTTATTACGTAGCTTCGAATGTGCAAATTGACTTGTATTGGTGGGTGATAAGGTTCATTTTTGATTGGCAACATCAGTGATATGATCATGGTATGTTTGTCCTTTTCTATCTTTAGAAAATGAAGCTGGTTGGAGAGAGATAGAACATTGGCTTTGTAGGTGGCAATCGTTTCATTGTGTCGTAATACTCGCTTTTTAAATACATTTATTAGTAATAATAGAAATAAAATATAATATAAAATATTCTTAATTCATATCAACAATAAATTGTAATTTTTTACGTTTTATTTAATTCTTTTGGTAGGGCTTGTGATTGGTTGATGATTAACTGATTAGAAATGAAATTAATTTTTAACTAAATTCTGTTCCACTATTTTCTCGGCAAAACTAAAGACAGCTCTAAAACTGTTTCCATTATTTTCTAACATACTGAAATAGAAAGAGACGCAGTTAATTTTAGTCTGTCAGATTGGTTTAGTTTAGAAAGTGGTACGTCAGAATTAACACCTTATGTAACTAACTTGTAATTATTTTAGGTTATGTTATTTTAGTCCTATTGTATTAATTTTATGAAACTTGACATTGCTTCGATTTTATGTATATTTTGTCTTATTGGAAGATTTATTTCAAAGTAAAGTAGGGGGGAAGGAGAGAATTGTTTATTGGAGTATCAGCGTAAGCGGCCTTAAAACCCGCAGATGGGGGCCGCTTTTACATCTAATTTAACGAGTGCGAAAGAGATAGTTACTCTCGCCTTCTCGCTCGCGTGGTTGTAGGTATTTATAGCCGTTAGTAGGTACCGCTTTGTGGTGTGTGCTAAAATTAACTCTATTGCGTTAAAGCTAGAGTCTTATTCAATATTCAATTGTCATCTTGGATTTAACCTTATGTACTTATACAATTATTTATTCTTTGGACCAAACTAGAAATTTATTTGAATTGATTTAAAATTGCATTTTGGGTAAATGTTTTGAAGCATACGTCCCAATTAACTTTAAATTTAAAAAACCCCCGACAAAAGCAAACCGCTGACCTGATATTTTTAATCAAAGCTAAGAATACTCGAACAAACCAATTCAACACTAAATCAAAATTGGTTCAGCCGCCTGGGAGCTACCCGTTTTGTGCTACGACGCCACATACAGATGCACACGTTAATCTAATAATAACTTCGGGGGTTTAAAAGAGAATAATTTTAATTGGTATCTTCTAGGCAAGGAAGACCGCATCATCAGGCAAAATGGCGGTCAAACGCAAGCTTATTTTGAACAAAAAATAAATAAAAATAAAAGTAGGAAAAAGCGTCTCAAATATTTTATTAAATTCGTATATTTAGATACCAGTAACTAAGACTTTTATAGGCATTCCTATATTTTCCTAAATTTCGTTTTCCAAATTTATAATTAAGGTTAGACAAAATGTGATAGTTGAATTTTATAAAAGATTTATTATTATTATTGTATAGTAATAAAATGCATGTGAAAGTTGTTTCCAATAAGAATAAGGAAAAAATGTCTTGAATATCAGATTATTATTAGGAAAATAAAAATTTAAAACTCGACTCCAAAATGTAGTAGTTGAAGTTATGTAACGATCTACGGGGTTATAGGGGAAGGGATGCTGAGGCTAAAAGGGCTCATAGTACTCATTATGGACTTTTACTGTGGGAGCAACCCGAAATTCGCGTAAAAAAATCAGCTGTTCCATACATAAAAGTCAATGACACTCAACAAAAAGTTATGAGGAAACAAACATAAAAAAACATATGGTACAGTCGAATTGAGAACCTCCTCCTTTATTGAAGTCGGTTAAAAATGTAAAAGTTGTTGATTATGATGAGTACTATGAGCTTTTTTCGGCTTAGCCTTTTCGTTATAACCCTATTTATTACCCTAATTTTTTGTGCAGCGGGAAATTCTAATATTAATAGCACAGTAAAGTGATATTAATAAAGCATTGTATTAAAAATAAAAACAAGTTACAAAACTGCATTTAGACGAATAATAATTGATGAAATTGTTTTTTTTATTGTTAATTTGTATTTATTTGATTTTAACTCATTTATGTTTATGAAAGGATTAGATAATAATCATGTCATCTGGAGCTTTTAAATTTTCACCCTTACCTTCGCTCAGCCAAGGGATCGTCTTTTAATCACGTGAGGCTTGAGAGGTGGTACGGAAAACATCACGAAATATCACCAGGGAGGGATGTGTAGAGAAATATCACGAGTATTTATTCGATAAATTCTGAAAATTTTGGAAGACAATTTGTACCAAAAAAAATACGTGATATTGGAGGGGTGAGAGGGGTAATTTATAACCTCACCATGTATCACCAGGAGAGAGGGGGCGATGAAAAAGTCGCTAAAACCATCACTTGATAAATAGACGACCCTCAAGTTAAGGCGTCAGCGGAGGTGAAATTTTCACAGCTCCAAGCAATTCATTAAATTGAGTTGAATGTAGAATTTTTCGTTAGAATTTATTTTATAATATTGTCACAAAATTGTGTGCACTCGTAAGAAGAGTACCTTTAACACAAAAACTATCGAAGAAATCGTTACGTATTTGATAGAAATTGTTTGAAAAATTTTGTTTCCGTTTGTTCGGGGAGATATTGTACCATTTTTTATACTTATTTTTAACTGAAACTTACATTAAGATAATACTTTATTGTCACCATAAAATAAAGTGCAAACAGAAAATATTTAAGATAAGAAAAGAAGATCTTATCGCTAAGATTTATCTTTTCCAGACAAACCTAACTATAATGAAACAAAGATCAAAAACAAAGATGTTTTACTTCGAGAACGATTAAAGTCGATAGTATTTGTGCTAGGGGTATTTGAACTAAATCGATTTAATAAATGTGAATCGTACTTTACCCAGGGACGAAAATTGCAATGGAAATTCCGAATACTAAGACTTATTGAGAAATATAAATTATGATTGTATATTTTTTTTTGTATAATTTATATTATTAATTTAATTTAGCTATTATTTTTAACATTCGTTTCGGCAAAGGATTTATCCATCAAGTTTTAAAGAAAACAATACAGCTGATCAAAAAAATCAGCTGATTTTTTTCGCGAACTTCGGGTTGGTCCCATAGTAAAAGTTGTTCGTAATGATCGAGTACTGTGAGCCCTTTTGGCTTAGCATACCCTTTATGAATAACCCTAAATACTATCCCATTCAAGGAATTACCCGGAAGACTGAACCGGTCCCATTCAAGAAATGAATCCGATAAAGCAGCGGTAATCATGACATCTCGCTCGTACAATATACCAGTGCGAATGAGACGACACTATTACCGTTTAATTTCAGTCAAACAAAAACAGGTTAAATTTTTTAACGAACTAATGTTATATTAAACATTATAATATGTAGGGTCAGCACTAAAATGAACAAACCAAAAAAAGGCTAAAGGCATACTAGGCCCAAGTTTGAAGGCTTTTTAAGACAGATCTAAATTTTCTAAAACTATTGGCATCCTTGTCTAATGGCTTGCAATGATAAAGACAGATATATTTTTAGTTAGTTTAGATCTGTCTTAAAATGCCTTCAAACTTGGGCCCAGTAACTACAATATTTTAGTAATCTGTGCCTAGCTGCTAGTACTTCAAGCTAATTTGAGCATTGTCTTAATGGTTTTGGGTTTAAATTAGCTTGTGTGCTCTTTTAAACAGGATTATATGGAAAGGCTATGCTAAGTTGAAAAGGGCTCCTAGAAATCGCGAAAAAATATCTGCTGTTCCATACATTTTGGCGTCGATGACATTTTTCTATGGAACAGCTTTTTTTTTGCGTTTTCCGTATTGGTCCCATTGTAAAAGTTGTTCATAATGATGAGTACTATGAACCCTTTTCGGCTCAACGTACCTTTTCTTTATAACCGTTTGTAAATTGGTTTGGTTACCTATAGAACTCGGATTTTTTCGTGAGTTTTGTTCTTGATCTGTAGTTTCTAATATCTTTGGGTGTGTGCCAGAATAGTAAAACCAAATGTAATTTGTGCATTTTAGAAGGCTAGTTATTGTGTAACGTAATGTAATCTACTTAAATTGCAAACTGATACTTAACAAGAAGTAAAATATTTTTTAACTAAATACTGTCTTTGTTTTTAACCTTCCTTTAGGCGCTGTTCAAATGAACCACTGACTACAGCTAACGGTGGCTAACGACGAATAGTTTACCTGAATGCCTAGTGCGAGTTAAGCTATTGCATAGCTTCAATCGCGGGCCTTGACCGAATCCAGAAATTCCGTAACGAAAATAATCTAAAACTTTTTAGTGATACTTTTTAGTTTTGTTGCCATCTATCGATGAATAGCAGAACTTTTAATGACTTTTTGAAATATCACGCTTGTCTCTTTAGTTCAGCAACCCGTCTCTAGGTGTCGAGTGTAAGGTTTCGATAAATAATTATAATTGCATAAGTTGATAAAAAATGCTATGCAATAGCTTTACCGCGGCAGTCCCCGAGTGCCACACGTCTTTTTTTTCACTATTCGTTCGCGTTAACGTAAACTACAATTTGTATGGAACTAGTTGTAGTTCATAATATCAACACTAGGTGGCGCGGTTTATATTCCATACAAATTGTAGTTTACGTTAACGCGATCAAATAGTGCAAAAAACTCGCACTAGGCACTCAGATTTGCTTTTCACCTTTATTGTGCGTACTGCTAGAGAGTGGAATGTTCTGCCCGAGTGTGTATTAACCGGTAGCTATAATTTGGACGTCTTCACGTCGTGAGTGAATCAGGTTTCTTCTAGGCAAGCGTGGTCCATCGTAGACCGCATCATTGCTTACCATCAGGCGAGATGGCGGTCAGACGCAAGCCTACAAAAAACCTGATTTATCATAAGTTTTGTATGAATTCGTGTAGCGAGTGATGGTCACTCGACTGTCCGCGACAGCACCAGTGACGGCCACTCACCCGCTACTGACGCGCCTCTACAGCAGAGTACGAGACTCGCAGTGAACAGCCTCATATCCTTGGACGCTCGAGAATATCTCCGTCACTTTCATGACATTTCTTATGAGACCGAGATAATTTCTCACTCACCAGAATAAGGCCCCAGCCTGTGGCGGAGCCAGTCATAGTTTACACTACTATTGGATTACTATTAAAAAAAATCTGATATTTATCTATTCGTTATGTTTGTTTGCATGACACGTCATCTAAAAAACTGACTGGAAATAAAAACAACAACATTATTTTATAATTAAAATTGTATAATTCGGATTGTATTAATATAATTTATAATATAAAATTCTACATTATTATACTTATCTATAATATAATAGCTAAAATTTTAACCTTACATAGATCATTTTTATAAAATCACTCCCTGGTATGGGGTCAGTCGCACAATATAAACGATCCAAGGAATTGTGGGTAGTTTGGTATCATTAACACGGGAATACTCACGTATTATAGTTTCGTTCAGGTACGGTGATCTTTTTCAAGGAGTCATTACAAGCGTGACGCACTTGCGGTCGCGTCCAGCCAGCTGTCCTAGCTAAGTTGGAATCTACGATGACAAGCGCTATTGACAACTAAGACAATATATACTAAGGGAATGATATTTCTGTAATATATTTATAGATTCTATATCTTCTTAATATATATAAATCTCGTGTCACAATGTTTGTCCTCAATGGACTCCTAAACCACTTAACCGATTATAATAAAATTCGCACACCATGTGCAGTTCGATCCAACTTGAGAGATAGGATAGTTTAAATCTCAAATTATAGTCGCAATTTTAATTTATTGCAAATTATAAATATACTGATAATTTTTACTATAAATTGACAAATTAGAATCAACATACTACGGTTGCTATAGTTACGCAATGGCTTTTGACAGGACAACGTCTGTCGAGTCAGCTAGTTCTATTATATAAATGTCGTTATCAACACATAGAAAACAACAATGTACGGGACATTGTGATATTCTATAGCGTTTGCGAATGTGGAATTGCAACTTGGCTTCGAGGGCTGGGACCGAATGTGACCGAAACTAATCCGAGTATCCGACTCAATACGCCAGTCCCGAGTTAATAATAACAAAATGTGTCAAAACCACGCCAGATTTCAGTTTTCATAGTGAAATGAGGGTAGTTTTAAAATAAATCATTGTAATTGTTGACGTCATCGAACTGCTGCGGCTGTGCAGTCGGTCGAGGAGCGGCGCCGCCCGGCCTGTACTGCTGGGGTTGCTATATTTAGAAAGAAAATTGAATTAAAACAGTGTATTTTGTATAAATATTAGTAGCATATCGTCTTCACGTAAAGATTTGTAGGTACGTATGGCATAATCTGGCCGAAAAAATATAAGTTGGCGCGGCTGTAAGCCACTGTGCTCAACGAATGTACTTTTAGTACCGTCTCTTTTATTCAAAATCATTTTAGGCGTAATAGCAGTTCGGTACCTTAGTATGAGATTTGAAATTTTTCAAAATGATCAAACGTTTTGTAAGGCTACATAAAAGTAAAGCGCCCCTGGCGGAAATTTGAAGGAACTATTATGTATGGAGTTTTACGAAACGAAAAGTTTTCGAAAACT
This sequence comes from Alcis repandata, assembly GCA_949125135.1. Lineage (NCBI taxonomy): Eukaryota > Metazoa > Arthropoda > Insecta > Lepidoptera > Geometridae > Alcis > Alcis repandata. The sequence goes on from OX421243.1 coordinate 6,499,646, forward strand.
ATCTAAATTCATACTAAGAGTACAGTATTTTACAAAACATACGCAACGAAGTCTGCAACAAACTTTCAAGATTCAGAAATTCAAGATGGCCGTTTTAGTTCCTAGAAAAGCCGCCGCCGACTTATACTTGTGGCGCTGCAAGTAAGTTTATCATCTGATAAATTCTTTTCTATTGTTGTGATCTGCCAGCAGGTAAGGAAGTCTGTCTCTCGCTGGTATGTCCCTCTCGCTACACTTACTTACACCATGCGTGCGAGTAAGACGACACGATCCGATATGCTTCTGTTTCAGCCCGTGCATTTCAGTGTAGCTTATTATAGAACAGGATATTACAATGGAACAAATAACCATTCTTAATTCAGGGTACTTATGTCCGCACCAAATTTCATCCAACTACGTTTAGTTTTGTGTTTTCTCAGGACAAAGTCGACGGTTTGTTTTCGTTTTACAGTCTGATGAATAAATGAGAATGAATGAATGAAAGATGGAGAATAAGAAGCATATTTACACGTCTCCATTGAAGGAAGTGATGGTACAAGCACAGGCATGCAACAAAGGTTAAAAAAACACGCGTTGGCATAACTGGCCCCTTAAGGCGGGTCCAGATTTGTGATTGTTTACCGGAAGCAATCGCGTATGTAATCGATATATAGACTGCGAATGCCATAGGAAACCATACCATAACTGACATTAAAATTAAGTCAAAATTATATGTAACTGGGCGCAAGTTTGAGGGCTTTTTATGCCAGATCTTAATTTTTACAAAATTATTGACGTCCTTGTCTTATAAATTGCGATGATAAAGACAGATATATTTTTAGTTACTTTAGATCTGTCAAATAAAGCCTTCAAACTTGGGCTCGTTGTCCGAAAAAAATTATACTACTACTGGGTTCTGAGAAACGCCGTTGATCTCGATCTTGCGCTGTATTTTGATAGTAATGGCTTGAAGGATCGTACAGCAACAATGTTTTTAAATGACTTTTCAAATATGATTACTTATTTTTGACTATTTCAATGCAAGAAAAAGTAATAGTACTCCGATAGCATCTGTGGTTTTGCAGTATGCAGTTTGTAGACTGCAGTCTGCAGTCCTATTTTCAGGTAGATTTGGATTTTTTTTCAATTTCTTGATTTTTTTTTAAGTTTTCAAAACAGTATTTACAATGCCAAGGCGTGTTAGAAATGTAAGTGAATGAAAGCGAGGTACTTAGCGTGCGGAGTAGAGCGGCGGTCACATGTGCGGGCGGCCGCCGCGCGGCGCTTGTTGCTGCTAGAACATAGTGGGAACTCAGCCTTATGTAGGTTTACAAGGAAAGGGAACGCTAAGCCGAAAATAACTCATAGTGTTCATTTTTTTTGACGTGACAACGTCTAATAAATAAATGAACGCCGGCTGCACGCACGATAAAGTGTCCCGTTACGATCGGAGCGAGAAAAGTATCACGTTAAACTATCGTCCGTAAACAGACTTTACAGACAAACAATTTTTTTTATGCTAATGAGTGACGAGACGATCAAATCGCTCGCCTGATATTAAACGTCACGTTTGCCCATAACAGGTCTGCGCCACCCAGAATTTTGAGCTCGCAGAATTCAAGACCCTGCGCGGCACAGCACTGCGCTCGTCACCCTGAGATATAAGTTGTTTAATCTCCCATTTGCCCTGTAATTTCACTGGAAACAATGCCCTTCCAACCGGAACACAGTAATGTTTGCACATTATTGCTTGGCGATGGAATAACGGGCAAAGGTGTGGTACTTCCCCAGGCGGGCTCTGCAAAAGAGCCCTACCACTACAAAATCTTCTTCTCGATTTCCGGGTTTATGGGACCACCCATAGTAAAAGTTGTTCATAATGATGAGTACTATGAGCCCTTTTCGGCTTAGCATACCCTATGACGACCCTGTATGACATGGTATGGAAGGTGAGTGGTGTGTATTCTTTAAGCTAAGTGACCGCACAATTGAACCAGGTACGCATCCAGGATATCGTTCAGGGGTGATTCTGTCGACCTTTTTTGGACTTTTGTTTTTATGTAACGGAATAACAAGACAAGCAAGACGCTAGCCTGATGTTAAGCCTCACGCCTGCTATACCAGTTGCAGTGCCACACTGAGTTTAAAACTTTAAATTCTGCGTGGCACTGCACCGTGGTTGAGGTATAAGTTTTTATATCTCATTGCCGTGATTGCATGGGTTACAATGCCCTTTTAACCTTAACCAGGAACACAGTAGCGCTTATATACTACTGCTTGGCGGTAGAATAACTAGCAAAGGCAAAGGTGTGGACTTATCAAATTCGTTCTAATCAAAAGTAGCCAAAAGTGATTTCAGAACACAAAGAAAAGTGTTTCTTATTTTTGAACGTGTCGAAGTTTTGTCCATGCGTTAGGGTACAGGGTTGCGGTCACTTGGCTCACAGAATAGACCGGCTAACGGTTCGAGGCTTACAAGTGCTGGTAGTTCGTGTATTATATCTTTATAGCTTACAGTGCAAGTACAAGGGAATAGCCGCCGTGGCCAGATATAATTGTGGCACGTTACAACGCTCTTCGCATTTGTGTATCTTTTTACTTTTTATGCTTTTGAGTGACAAGACGAGCAAATCGCTCGCCTGATGTTAAACGTCACGATTGCCCATAACAGGTCAGCGCCAGCCAAAATCTTGAACTCTTAGAATTCAAGCCCCTGCGGCACAGCACTGCCCTCGTCACCCTGAGATATAAGATGTTGATTCTCCTATTTGAACTGAAATTTCACTGGGAATAATGTCCTTCCAACCGGAACACAGTAATGTTTGCACATTACTGCTTGGCGGTGGAGTAACTGGCAAAGGTGTGGTACTTCCCCAGGCGGGCTTTGCAAAAAACCTTACCACTACAAAAATAAGTAATTCGTTAATAATAAATAATTTGCCAAAAAAGGGGCCGTCCATAAACTTCATCACAAGTAAAGAGCGGGAAGGGGGTTGACAAAGTGTGACATTGTGTGACAGGGGTATGGGAGTGCCTTTAAGTTTTCCGACGTTACATTAAAAACTAAAATATCTATACTCAGAAATGTTTGTTTTTAAATGTAACGTCACAATTAAAACTATCTATACTTAGATATAGTTTTTAAATGTGACTAGTCAGGACGAGGGGGTCAAAAAATCATGAATTTCTTCAGTGTGCGTGTGCACAAAGTGTAACGACACAACTAACACACTAACATTCAGACTTGCACAGTAAGCTTATAAAGTAAGAGCGGACCTCGCGGAGTAGATTAACCATCGTTAGCACCTGGAAGCTCCGCCGCATATGAAAATAGAAAACAGAATTAATTACAGTGAAAACATATTATGTTAATAGGCCCAAGTTTGAAGGCTTTTTGAGTCAGATCTAAATTTTCTAAAACTATTGGCATCCTTGTCTAATGGCTTGCAATGATAAAGACAGATATATTTTTAGTTAGTTTAGATCTGTCTTTAAATGCCTTCAAACTTGGGCCCAATAACTAAGCAGAACGAAATTATGAGCTTTATTAGAATGACTGAGTTGCAAGATTCGTAACTTTTAGGTTACATTACGTAACAACAAAACAAACAACAATTGTTAATCGGGCATTGCGCATTTTTTGGTTTAATTTTATATTTTAGATTACTTGTTTTTATTTTCTTACAAATATTTATATTTTTTAATATTTATACATGAAACCTAGCTCTAAGATTCCCAGATCTGTTAAAATATATAAATCTAAACCACAAAACACTTGTTTTTTTATTTTTAGAAGTAGTCACAAAGCTCTCTTAAGCCATTCTTGCGGAAATCTTGCAATTCAGTCTGTAACTAAAAACAAGAATTTAAAACAATAACTGGAAATGGAAGAAAATAGCATATTTTGTTAGCGGCCGGCAAATAAGATAGCAACCAATAACCAATCCCAAAAACTAATAAAAATTCTTACGAAAAATTTAAAAGGATCTTCAATATTTTCGAAAGGATTTTCAATATTTTTGACACGAATATTTTCCTTTATCGTTTTCTTTATTGTTGTCTGTCTTTTTATTATAGTTTTAGGTTTTCATGTATTTTTTCTTTATTGGTTTTTTACTAATATTGCCGACTGCTACCGAAGTATTATAACAATTTATAATAGGATGATGCAAGATTAAGAGATTAATGTTGTAATGGCAATGATTGATGTTTTAAAAAAAGAGAGGATGTTTCTAGAAGGAATTTGTTTAGGACTTATCGGCTTTTAAACTCTTCTTTAAATCTTTATAGACCAGTGATTACTCTTTTCGTCAGCCACTATCCGAAGATTAAACCTGAAATTAAATACAGGGGTTTAAGAGCAGCCCATCTCTGGCTGCAATTGCCGTTGCTTCAACAACGGATGTTGTTGGTTTGGCAACTGATACTCCTGCGACTTGTTGTTTCAGCAACTTGCTGTTACTTCAGTTGCTGTTGTTTCAGCAACTGTTGCTAGACCTGCAACTGTTGCTCGACACTTATCCAGGTTCCGGTAATACCTGCTGCAACAGATGCCTGAGGCCCGGGTTTGCGGGGTGCATGGGCCGCATGATGCGCGGATGTCCTTGGCCGGCGTGCCCCGGGTTGGCCGCGCGGAGCTGTTGCTGCAACTGTTGCTGTAGTTGGTGCTTGCGTTGCTCCTGCAACAATTGTGTTGTTTAGGCAAAGACTTTTCATCTTGACTTTACATTGAGTTTGTATTCATTATACGGAAATTGGTCATAATCTAAACATAGTGATGGCTTTAATATAGGGACATGAAAAAAAATACATTTTGTTCAGTGTCATTGAAATTTTTCTATTATGGGACAGCTGGTAATTTTTACTAGAATTCCGGGTTGTTTCCATAGTAAAAGTTGCTCATAATAATGAGTACTATGAGCCCTTTATGGCATAGCATAGCATGATGCTAAAAATCAGACTTGGTGTCAATTTATTATGTGTATATACTTACTTCTAATTGTTTATAATGTTGCTCTTGTTGCTGCGCGGCGTGTAGGTGCGACATTATGTCCATTTGAGATTTGAACTGGAAAATACAGAAAATAATGTCAGTTTCTTACCATACATTATCGTTTTGTTTCTTTGTTTTTGCTTCTTTTTTAGATTCCCTGGTCTACTCTATGCTTCACAACTGTACACTAAGCGCTGTTTGAGGCTTCGTTTCTTAGGGAAACTGTCATAAAATAACACGCTGTCGGGAATATAATTATAACACGCTGTTGGGAATAAAAATTATAACACGCTGTTGGGAATAACAATCATAACACGTTTTGGGTATAACAGTTATGAGACGCTGTCAGGAATAATAAGCATATTCCGCTATCGGGATTTTATCCTATATTCTATTCTACACACTTCCCCTAATACTAATACACGCTGTCTGTAACAATGATTAGCCTTTCTTCAAATAAGAATGAACACATGTAGAGTGCTGTACAAGTGTATGAGTGGTGTAGCTGCAGTCACCTGCGCCTCCTGCTGGTGCGCGGCCTCCAGCGTCTGCTGCAGGTTCTGTATGCGCTCCAGGTTCTGCTGGCGCGCCGCCTCCAGCCCGTCCAGCTGGTGCGGCCGCGGGCCCTTGGCGCCCGGGCCCGCCATGCCGCCCGATATCATCATACCCTGGCTCGGGGAGGACAGAATTACTATGGGGGTCATATTGACAGATTATCTTACCCTGGGATTAGGAGCAAGACAAGATATAAGATAAAGTTTATTTCTAAAAACGAATTGGTGGAAATACGAGTGGAAACTTGTAATAACAATAATACAAGTTACAATGTGTGATAAAGACTAACAATAAATAATGGTATAAGTTACAAACTTTGCTGCGGCTCTAAACTAGACACAAGACCTATTATTTTAGGTCTATATTGTGGAGACCAATAAAACAAAAAATGATGTAGCAGAAAAAAAGAGGAAAAGAAGCTCCACCTGGGTAAATGTAGATTGTAGCCCCCACCTAGGTAAATACAACCCTACGTAGGTAATTACAACTCCACCTGGGTAAACACAACTCCACCTGTAAGATTGTCCCCACCTGATTATGCTGCTGCATCTGCGGCTGCACCATCCCCTGCGTGGGCGCGCCAAGCTGCGGCCCGCCGAGCTGCGGCCCCCCGAGCTGCGGCCCGCCGGGCTGCGGCCCCTGCCCGGGGCCCATGCCGCCCGACATGTTGGCGCCCAGCGGCCCACCCGCCGACATGCCAGGCTGGGCCATACCGGACGGACCTGGGAGAAACGGCTCAAATACAAATTCTATACTAAACGTAGTTTTACAATTAATACATATTAAACGTTTGTTTTAATTTACCAAATTTTGTTCATTTGGTTATTGGTCTGAATGCTATTTGGTCAACCACGCAAAATCAGGTTCAGTAACCTGCGTGGTTGACCACCGAATCCGATAATTTGGATGAAATTTGATATGAAGGTAGCTTATACCTTAGATCAGCTATACTCAAAGTGTGTTCCGCGGAACCCTAGGGTTCCGCGATACCTCTGTAGGGGTTCCTCAAGAATTAAAAAAAAAAATCAAAACACCTCTCTCTGGTCGAACGTTTTGACTCCGCGGCCGCGCGTATAGTTGTCAACTGTTATGTAGTAGTGAGATATCCATATGAAAGTCCTTTTGAAGAAGAAATGCTTAGGTGTTCACCGCTGCTCACAAATACTACCGGGGAAGAAATTTTTAATAAAATAAATATATTTTTTGAAGAAAATAATCTCAGTTGGAACAATTACATTGACATTTGTACAGATGGGGCCAAGGCGATGACAGGTAAAACAGCAGGAGCAGTGTCACGAATAAAAAATAAAGCGCCTTTATAATTGTAGTTCCAGCCATTGTATTCTGCATAGACAAGCACTTCCGATGAAGCAAATGCCGTCAAATCTAAAATTAGTTATGGATGAAGCGGTAAAAATAATTAATTTTATCAAATCACGACCACTGCAATCCCGATTGTTCTCATTATTGTGTGAAGATTATGGCAGCAAACATAAAACACTGCTGCTCCATACTGAAGTGCGATGGCTGTCTCGGGGTAAAACTTTAACAAGGCTATTTTTGAACTTAGAGCCGAGTTACAAATGTTTTGTACAGCAGATACTTCTTTTAATTTGAAGGACCGTTTGTATGATAAAACTTGGTTGTTCCGATTGTCTTTTATGGCGGATATCTTTCAAAAACTGAACGAATTCAATTAATCATTGAAATATTAGACGAGCGAGTTGACCAAACATAGCACAGCGCAGTACAGCGCAGCACAGCTCGATGTTGATTCGTCACCCTCAGTGAGTTTGTTAGCGATAACGACTCAGAAATGTTTCAAGATAATATGTTTGAAGAATTGGTCCAATAACTCAGTTCGATGAACAGAATACAAAAATGAAACTGAATTCATGGATTCATAATCCTTTTTTACCTAACTTGGAAAAGCCCGAAAGTATGTCAAACGAGATAATTACATGAATCTCTTTTAGAAATGTCATCAGACACAAATATGCAGTCACTGTTCAAAACGACGCCTCTTAACGATTTTTGGTGCAGAATCCGTGATGAATATCCAATGCTTGGCAAAATGGCTCTGAATATTCTTCTCCCGTTCCCAACAACATACGAGTATTTGTGCGAAACAGGATTCTCAACCTATGCAGCCACGAAAACAAAATATCGAAATAGACTGGACGCCGAACCTGATATGAGACTTCAACTGTATTCTATCAAACCTGATATCAACCAATTGATGAAAAATAAAAAACAGTTTCATACCTTCCATTATTTAGATTTTTTCTTTTTTAATATCTTCTATTATTGTACTTGCCATGTGTGTGTAAGTAATAATTAGTACACATAACTGTTACATTGTACTTTTATTATGCTTATTAATAAAGAATACACTTTTAAAAACTATTGTTTTATTGTAGGGTTCCATCAAGTATTTTGCTTCCCAAAAGGGTTCCATCACCAAAAAAGTTTGAGAACCACTGCCTTAGATTAACATACAGGGTTATGAGGAAAGGGCATGCTGAGCCGAAAAGGGTGAATAGTACTCATCATTCTGAACAACTTTTACAATGGGACCAACCCCGAAATAGCAAAAAAAGCTGTTCCGTAAAAAATATCAAGGACTCTCAATAAAATGTATGGAACAGCTGATTTTGTTTCCGGAATTCAGTGTTTATCCCATAGTAAAAGTTGTTCATAATGATGAGTATTATGTGCCCTTTTCGGCTTAGCATTTACCCTTTCCTTTTAACCCTGTATAAGCTACTTTGTATCCCCACTTACCCGCCATTGCAGCTTGCGGCATGTTAGGCGCCATTCCCCCCGGCGCGCTCACCGCCGGCGGGAGTTGTTTGTTTATCATCTGCGATATCTTCTGTTGCTGGATCACCTGGGAAGATGCAAGGTTAAATAAGATCTTTTATTCCTACCTGAGACGATGTAAGGTATTCAGTATGAAAGAGGATTCTATAGTATCTTATGCCTACCCTCATTTTCCGAACCCGTTGCTCCTTTCCCACCTTTACCCTCCCTTCCCTATTCTTGTTTATTATTGATTGTCTTGCATGTTAATATATTACATAATTTTGATTTCAAATAATATTTTATACAATCTTTTTCTCGAGAATCAAAACGTAAAGAAAACCTTCATAGACCTATGAATTACCTGCAACAATAGCACAGCAGCAATAAAATTAAACTCTTCAAATCCGACCTCATTTCAGAATAGACAAAGGAGTAAAGCAAGGCGATCCGTTTTCTCCCAAACTGTTCACCAGTACACTATAGTCAACACAAAATAAGAGGCCCGTTTTGACACTTGAGAAAGACCCTAGAATGTACCTTGGAACGCTTTTCGCGCATACTTTATAGTAGCATGCAATGTCAAATTATAACGAAACTGTCAGAAACAGTTACGTTCTCAGTCTTCTTTTTTCAAATATTAGTGTTGTAACCAATAATTACTGAATTTCACCAGCTTCATTCGATTTTAATAGTAATTAAATATTGATCAGCCGGGGGAGGTTTTGTTAATGATGCCTTACTGATTCGAGTCTAAAAGTACAAAAGAATATCACGAATAAATGGACGCAAATAAATTCACAGAGTGGTTTATTAACTTTCGCTTTTTCTTATTTGTTTGTGATTGAGTGAATGTTATTGTAACTAAAAATATTAAATTAAAGACAAATTAACCTTTCGTACCAGTGTATCATTAATCATCAAAATACCAACAATATTAAAAGTTTAAGCTAAATTTTCTAATCAAAACCTAAATCCAATGAACTAACGACCATAACCATAACGAAATCGATTAAATCAATCAATATATATAAAAGTGAAGGTCGTGACTGACTGACAGATCAACGCACAGCCTAAACCGCTTAAGCTACAAACTTCAAATTTGGACAAAAGTTTAATATCAAAAAGCGGACGCACACTAAGAAAGGAATTTGCCCAATTCAACCCTTAAGAGGGTGAAAAGGGGTGTTTAAGTTTGTATGAAAAATTTTTTTTTCTTTATGCTACGATTATCAAACTTTGCGAATATACTAAAGTTAAAAAAATAATTGACACCTATTTCAACATTTTTTAAAAATCAACCCCTAAAGGGGTGAAACGGAGCAATAAAGTTTGTATGAAGATTTTTTTTTTAATGCTGTGGTTATGAAACTTTGCAAATATACTAAGCTTAAGAAAATAATTGACACTTATTTTTTTGTTTTTTGAAAATCAACCCCTAAAGGGGTGAAACGGAGTATTGAAGTTTGTATGGAGATTTTTTTTTTGATACTGTGGCTACGAAACTTTGCAGATATACTAAGCTAAAAAAAATAATTGACACTTATTTTTTTGTTTTCTGAAAATCAACCCCTAAAGGGGTTAAACGGAGTGTTGAAGTTTGTATAAAATTATTTTTTTCCTGATACTTCGATTATTTAACTTTGCTATTGTAATAAGCTAAAAAAAATATTAGATACCTGTTTCATTATTTTTTGAAAATCCACCCCTGAAAGGGTTAAACAGAGTGTTGAATCAACGCATCAACATTAACAGATCAACGTACAGCCTAAACCGCTTAAGCTACAAACGTCAAATTTGGACAAAAGTTTTATACCAAAAAGCGGACTCACACTGAGAAAGGAATTTTCCCAATTCAACCCCTAACGGGGTGAAAAGCGGTGTTTAAGTTTGTATGAAAAAAATATTTTTCTTAATGCTACGATTATCAAACTTTGCGAATATACTAAAGTTAAAAAAATAATTGAGACCTATTTCAACATTTTTTAAAAATCAACCCCTAAAGGGGTGAAACGGAGCAATAAAGTTTGTATGAAGATTTTTTTTTAATGCTGTGGTTATGAAACTTTGCAAATATACTAAGCTTAAGAAAATAATTGACACTTATTTTTTTGTTTTTTGAAAATCAACCCCTAAAGGGGTGAAACGGAGTGTTGAAGTTTGTATAAAATATTTTTTCCCAATGCTATGATCATTTAATTTTGCAGATGTACCAAGCTAAAAAAAATAATAGATACCTGTTTCATTATTTTTGGACAGTCAACCCTAAAAGGGGTGAAACGGGGTATTAAAGTTTGTATGGAAATGTTTTTTTTAATGCTACGATTATTTAACTTTGCAAAACTAAGCTAAAAAAATAATAGATACCGGTTTCATTATTTTTGGAAAATCAACCCCTAAAGGGGCGAAATGGCGTGGTAAATATAGTACGGAGAGAGAATTGTAATGACTCACTGACAGACTAAACCGCTGGTCGTAGAAATTAGAAATATGGAAGGTGTGTTTGTCTTGATGAGTAAACGTGTACCAAGAAAGGATTTTTTTGAAATTCAACCTCTAAAGGGGTGAAATAGGGTGTTAAAGTTTGTATGGGGAAGCATTGTTTTTGACGCCACGGTATTGAAACTTTACAAATATACTAAGCTTAAAAAAATGACGAACACCATTTTTCACCATTTTCACCACTTTTGGAAAATCAACCCCAGTGGGGTGAAATGGCGGCGTGGTAAAGATAGTACGGGGAAAAAATTGTTTTGATGCTAACTCAATAAAACTTTACAGATGTACTAAACTTAAGGCGGGTAAACAACATCCGGAAAAAATCCAAAACCTTCGAAAAGTCACATCCTTGAGGTGGAACTGCTAATTATCTCGAAAACTAAAAACATTTTTACCAAAGCGCTGAGACTAAAAAGTCATCAAAACCTCGGACCTTTTTGGAGCCATTAAAAATAACATAGTCGCCTCAAAAACATGGCCTCTATATAAACTTTGAGGGTCTATATCTCCGAAACGGTTGAAGATGGGTGGGTGTTTGACTAAATGTCATAGGAGTTAACAGGGCTACTTGATGGTGGTGGCGAAAATCCAAACGATTCAAAATGGCCGCCATTTTTCAAAATGATTCGAGGGGGCTGACTTATTGCACCCAGGGGTTTTTGGGGTCCCCGCTTCCATTGTATGACACTTTTTACATGCTCTCAAAAAAGAGGGTTAACTTAATTTCATCCCGGAAAAATTTTCGGTTCCCGAGGTATAGTCCACGCGGGCGAAGCCGTGGGCGGAAGCTAGTCAATATATATAAAAGTGAAGGTCGTGACTGACTGACAGATCAACGCACAGCCTAAACCGCTTAAGCTACAAACTTCAAATTTGGACAAAAGTTTAATATCAAAAAGCGGACGCACACTAAGAAAGGAATTTGCCCAATTCAACCCTTAAGAGGGTGAAAAGGGGTGTTTAAGTTTGTATGAAAAATTTTTTTTTCTTTATGCTACGATTATCAAACTTTGCGAATATACTAAAGTTAAAAAAATAATTGACACCTATTTCAACATTTTTTAAAAATCAACCCCTAAAGGGGTGAAACGGAGCAATAAAGTTTGTATGAAGATTTTTTTTTTAATGCTGTGGTTATGAAACTTTGCAAATATACTAAGCTTAAGAAAATAATTGACACTTATTTTTTTGTTTTTTGAAAATCAACCCCTAAAGGGGTGAAACGGAGTATTGAAGTTTGTATGGAGATTTTTTTTTTGATACTGTGGCTACGAAACTTTGCAGATATACTAAGCTAAAAAAAATAATTGACACTTATTTTTTTGTTTTCTGAAAATCAACCCCTAAAGGGGTTAAACGGAGTGTTGAAGTTTGTATAAAATTATTTTTTTCCTGATACTTCGATTATTTAACTTTGCTATTGTAATAAGCTAAAAAAAATATTAGATACCTGTTTCATTATTTTTTGAAAATCCACCCCTGAAAGGGTTAAACAGAGTGTTGAATCAACGCATCAACATTAACAGATCAACGTACAGCCTAAACCGCTTAAGCTACAAACGTCAAATTTGGACAAAAGTTTTATACCAAAAAGCGGACTCACACTGAGAAAGGAATTTTCCCAATTCAACCCCTAACGGGGTGAAAAGCGGTGTTTAAGTTTGTATGAAAAAAATATTTTTCTTAATGCTACGATTATCAAACTTTGCGAATATACTAAAGTTAAAAAAATAATTGAGACCTATTTCAACATTTTTTAAAAATCAACCCCTAAAGGGGTGAAACGGAGCAATAAAGTTTGTATGAAGATTTTTTTTTAATGCTGTGGTTATGAAACTTTGCAAATATACTAAGCTTAAGAAAATAATTGACACTTATTTTTTTGTTTTTTGAAAATCAACCCCTAAAGGGGTGAAACGGAGTGTTGAAGTTTGTATAAAATATTTTTTCCCAATGCTATGATCATTTAATTTTGCAGATGTACCAAGCTAAAAAAAATAATAGATACCTGTTTCATTATTTTTGGACAGTCAACCCTAAAAGGGGTGAAACGGGGTATTAAAGTTTGTATGGAAATGTTTTTTTTAATGCTACGATTATTTAACTTTGCAAAACTAAGCTAAAAAAATAATAGATACCGGTTTCATTATTTTTGGAAAATCAACCCCTAAAGGGGCGAAATGGCGTGGTAAATATAGTACGGAGAGAGAATTGTAATGACTCACTGACAGACTAAACCGCTGGTCGTAGAAATTAGAAATATGGAAGGTGTGTTTGTCTTGATGAGTAAACGTGTACCAAGAAAGGATTTTTTTGAAATTCAACCTCTAAAGGGGTGAAATAGGGTGTTAAAGTTTGTATGGGGAAGCATTGTTTTTGACGCCACGGTATTGAAACTTTACAAATATACTAAGCTTAAAAAAATGACGAACACCATTTTTCACCATTTTCACCACTTTTGGAAAATCAACCCCAGTGGGGTGAAATGGCGGCGTGGTAAAGATAGTACGGGGAAAAAATTGTTTTGATGCTAACTCAATAAAACTTTACAGATGTACTAAACTTAAGGCGGGTAAACAACATCCGGAAAAAATCCAAAACCTTCGAAAAGTCACATCCTTGAGGTGGAACTGCTAATTATCTCGAAAACTAAAAACATTTTTACCAAAGCGCTGAGACTAAAAAGTCATCAAAACCTCGGACCTTTTTGGAGCCATTAAAAATAACATAGTCGCCTCAAAAACATGGCCTCTATATAAACTTTGAGGGTCTATATCTCCGAAACGGTTGAAGATGGGTGGGTGTTTGACTAAATGTCATAGGAGTTAACAGGGCTACTTGATGGTGGTGGCGAAAATCCAAACGATTCAAAATGGCCGCCATTTTTCAAAATGATTCGAGGGGGCTGACTTATTGCACCCAGGGGTTTTTGGGGTCCCCGCTTCCATTGTATGACACTTTTTACATGCTCTCAAAAAAGAGGGTTAACTTAATTTCATCCCGGAAAAATTTTCGGTTCCCGAGGTATAGTCCACGCGGGCGAAGCCGTGGGCGGAAGCTAGTACTCATACAAACTTGAATTAATTTATCGTGAGTATCGAATACCGAGTCATATGGTAATATCACTAGTTACGTCGCGATGACAATTGTCAAAACGGGCCTCTTATTTTGTGATATCTTTAGAAGATGTTTTCAAAAGCTTATCAGTTCCATGGCAGACCAAAGGCGTCAACATAGGCGAAAACAAACTTACGAACCTTCGCTTTGCCGATGATATTGTGCTCTTTGCCCCAACTGTTTTAGAGTTACAACAGATGCTCCAAGATCTGAGCACGGCGAGCCTTCAGGTTGGGCTGATGATCAATAGAAAAAAAATCAGCTGTTCCATACATTTTGTCGAGTGTCATTGTGACATTTTTCTATGGAACAGCTGTTTTTTTTTCGTGAATTTCGGGTTGGTCCCATAGTAAAAGTTGTTCATAATAATGAGTAATACGAGCCCTTTTTGGCTTAGCATACCCTTTATGAATAACCCTATATTATTGTCATATATCTGTATTTTTTAAATAAATTGATTGATTGATTCTTCTTCAATCGTTCCGGGTAATCTGTCTCCACCTATTCCGGTCCGATGTTGCCCTCACCGCCTGCTAGAATTTAGAAGAGGTGGCTTCTTTAACTTGGTCAGGCCATCGTGTTGGCGACTCTTTCCTTCGGTATTGCCAACAATGACCAGCTTTTCAAAGTTGCCATCTCTTCGCATTCTATTCTACTAGCTGCGCCCCGCGGTTTCACTCGCGGTCAAAGAGTTAACATAAGATTTCCGGGATAAAAAGTAGCCTATCTTAATCCTGACCATGAACAACGTTCATTCCAAATTTCGTGTAAATCCGTTCAGCCGTTTTTGTGTGCGACATAAACATTCATATACACAAGGGCGTCGCCAAGGGGGGGCAGGGGGGGGCAGTTGCCCCCCCCTAGAGATCAAATGTAGCTAGCCGCAAAGCGACCAAAGTGCGAGCAATTCACTTCCTTACCTATTAATAAATTCCGCATCGCATGACAAAACGTTAATAAATTCACAAGGTTTAATGTAAATTGTAGAAAATATTGAAATATTCAGAATAACATTAAGATTTAGACATCCGTTTTAAAAATCGCCGCCATTTTCATCACGATCATCAGATTTGCCAAAACGCAAGACCATTAAACAGTGTAATAATATGTAGATCCAGATCCAAAATATCACCCTCATAGGATCACTGGAAGATCCACTGGAATTTGACGAAAACATGAAATACGCCATCTTGGATTTTTGTTTCTGAATCTCGATTGTCGTTATGAACCTCTATAATATTTCTTCAAGTACATTCCATCCATCTACAGCGGTTCCATAGCTGTGAGCATTTCCTTTTTTTTTTATTTGTATGACTGTCAAACTTTTTTGTATGGCGATGGCGACTATATTTTTTTATCATTTCCCCAAAAATTTGATCTACATTTCAAAAGTCGGGTGTACCCCTCTATATCCTTCTACCGTTTCCGAGATACGAGAGGTAAAATTTTTCGTCAGCCATCATCATCATTTATCCGATTTGAGCCACAAAGAGTCATTTTTCAAAGTGTTTCTTGAGATTGTCGGATTTAGCGATGTTGAAAACTTGAGGAAAACTCATTTACAAACTTGTGATATGATCTACTGCTAACCGAGGCTTCGTTAAGAGAAATTGTCATCTTTTTGGCCTGGTCTGAAATGAATATCAACATATCTCAAAACCATGAGTCCTACCAACATGCATTTAAAAGCAATACTGTAGGGAATGTTATATAGAACATACTTGTCTTGAACAGTTTCCTAGTAGCTTGAATTGTTTTTGAGAAAATCGCGAAAAACCCATTTTGGTGACCCGGAGTAAGATTTTTTGCACGTATCGGATCGATGGTGACTTTTTAGATTTCATTTATGATGGTGTTTCAAACAATCCTACCAATTTTCAGCTGGGTGGAAATTACTGTACCCTCCAATGTCTAAATTGTCCCGACTCTATTGTGCTGTCGAGGGCTTGTGAAGTTTTATACATTGATATTAGAACCGTGTTCTTATTACAATCGTCATCGAGGCAAAGACTTCCAAAGTGTAACGCTTTATGCTCTCGGCGTTTATTTTTTTTATCCTCCATAATATTGCCCCATTGCCCCCCCCTTAGTCATAAGCTGGCGACGCCCTTGCATATACATTCTAATAAACTTTCGCGTTTATATTAGTAGGATTACAGGCATCCCTCTACACATTTACCTTCCTCAGCCGATCCACGAACGTAGCCTGGTTGTTAGGTATGAATCCCAGGTAGGCCTTCTTATCCGGCGTGTAGAGCAATATCAGCACTTTGATGTCGCACTGAGGAGGCGACGACATCGGGGAGAAGTGGACGCAGCCGGCCTGGGAATAGAGGTTATAATTCATTGACAAGGTTTTTTTTTTTATGTAATTGATGACGAGACAAGCAAATCGCTCGCCTGATGTTAAACGTCACGTTTGCCCATAACTGGTCTGCACCACCCAGAATTTTGAACTTGCATAATTCAAGACCCTGCGCGGCACAGTACTGCGCTCGTCACCCTGAGATATAAGTTGTTTAATCTCCCATTTGCCCTGTAATTTCACTGGAAACAATGCCCTTCCAACCAGAACACAGTAATGTTTGCACATTACTGCTTGGCGGTGGAATAACTGGCAAAGGTGTGGTACTTCCCCAGGCGGGCTCTGCAAAAGAGTCCTACCACTACAATATATGTAATACTACATTTTCGACATTTTAATCTGCTATTTTACAAGATCTAAAGTTAGTCGAGGGTATAAGCTACTTCTATGCCATATTTCAACAGAATCCGTTGAGTTGTTTCAATGTGAAGAAATGAAAATCTCTTTGTCATTTTTGTGTGACAAGGCATACTTCACAAAGCAAATACTTGACAAGGCAAATACCATTTACTTGACAAAACAAACGCCACAAAACTTGTCAAGGCAAGTATTTACTTGACAGGGCAATAGTCTTGACAAAGGCAAATACCACTTTCTCGACAAGGCAAATATCATTTACTTGACGAGACAAATGCTAGTTACTTGTCAAGGCAAATGCAAGTTACTTCATAAGGCAAATGCCATTTGACAAAGCGGCCATTGTCTATTAACTGACCAAATGCCTATCTAATGATACTCACAAACCCGTTGACCATGACTTTAGTCAAGGCATCCAACGCCTCGCTAGGCTGCAAGTGGAACAGCACTGACTTGCTGTCTTTGAGGTACTGTCCACCTATACTGCTGATCAGCTGTTTTGGCATTAGTTGCATGAGGAGCTTGTTAGGCCAGGTGTCTACTTTCAGCTCTGGTTCTATGTCTTTTGTGCTCGCTGATACCTGAAAGGATAGATTAGTTAGGCAAATGTTTGTCACTTGACAGGGAAATATAGGCAAGCCAGGCAAAATTGTTGACAAGGCAAACATTTTTTCTTGTCAGGGCAAATATCTCCTACTTGACAAGGCAACATATTTGTAAGGACAAAGAATGAATACCACCTTGTTCCAAATATTTCTTACTTATCAAAGAAATATAAAAATATTTCTTACTCAACAAGGCAAAATATTTGATCCTTGTCATAGCAAAACTTTCTTACTTGGTACTTATTTGATACTTGGAAACATGTTAGAAGACAGAGCAAATATGTATTACAGTCTACCCTTATGACATTTTTTTAATACTGTCAAGGGAAACACTTTAAAAAAAATCTTATTTGGTTTGGCTAATTACTTAGGGGGCGACCATTAATTACGTGAGGCATTTTTGAGAATTTTTCGAGCCCCCCTACCCCCTTGGTGAGATATCGTAAGATTTATATTTTGGCATTAAACGTGTTGGATTATTGGGGGAAAAAAATGTGTGCCGATGTATCGATACAGCTAAACAATACGACAAACACTATTGTTACAGATTTGGCCATAATTTATCTAGAAATATTTTTTCCGCAATTTTACACCGTTTTCTGCGAGAAAAATAATTACTTGATATTTGCCAAGACCCCCTCCCCCCTAAGTTTAATGGACGCCCCCTTATGTTGGCTTAAAGAAATATTGGCTCAATATTTCTTACTAGTCAGGACAAACATCTTACTTGACAAGGCAAATGCTTGGTCGTCTTCTGCTGGTCTCCCGGCGACTTGCCCTTCTCCATCCACTCGATGACGCCGCTCCAGATGTAGCTCCGCTGCAGGCTGGCGGGCGCGGCCGGCGCACTGGGGCCCGCGCCCGGGGCCGCCGGGGCCAGGCCCGGCATGCGTTGCAGGTTACTCTGGAAACAGAATAGAGTGTAAAGGCCTACCTGTAATGCTTCTCATACGTTTTACGCTGTTTTTTTTACTGTTACCTGTCCAGGATGCGAAGGCGGAGGATATGACGGTTGAGCCAGCTGCGTTAACAAAGCAGAGTTGGTAGCGTATAGCGGCTGCCGCGGCGGCGCCAGCCACGGGCCGGCGCGGGCCGCGCGGGGGAACGCGGGGCCTTGCGGGCGCGGGGCGGCGGGCGCGCCGCGGCCCTGGCTGCGGACAAAATAAAGTGAAACTACCTGCATTTTAGAAAAAATTTTTTTTGCTGAGTTGAACCTACTGAACAGCTCCGATGAATTATATGTTGTTAGTTTCATGTTTATTGCGCAAGTAGCACTGGGTATATTGAAATTATAAAAAAATGTAAACGGAGGATATTTTGCGTCCAGGATGTATCTTTTTTCTATAATTAGTACAGTATTAACCAAAGCACTTTTCCAAAATTATGTGGTAAATCTTCAGTTGTTACCTTAGTTAAAAGACTTAGTGCTGTGAATCACAACTATATACTCATAACCTGTGACCACATATCGTTGTTGATTACATTTTGAACATACCCATTAGTTATTGGTAAAATTTACGTACCCGTATACATCAGGCTGCACGATATCGGGCGCGGGGGGAGGCGCAGGGCTTGGCGGGCGCTCCTTCAGGCTGTAGCCTTGTAAGAGCACCATATGTCGAGGGTCCTGCGGGACAAAGTCAGAAATAAGATGCATTAGAACTCTGTTAGTAAGGTTATCCGATTAAAGTCTAAATCAGTTTCTAACATGCTTCATAAAGTCCACGGCTATTTCAAACATTCAGCTTTCTGAAAAGCGTTACCATCGCCAACACTACAGTTCAAGTTGTAAATCTACAGTAACTTGTACCACAGCTGTCGCAGCTTTTTAGAGACGCTTTACCACAGTTTGTTCTGCTGGTTTTTGAAGTTTTTCATCAAAATAAGGCATTTTAGAAATTCAATGTCATATTATGTGAATCCACCAATTCATACTTGGCCAGCGTCGTGGAATACGGCCTAATCACCCTTCGAGGGTAGACCTGTATCCCAGCAGTGGGAGAATTAAAGATTGAGCATGATGATTATGGTGAAGGCATTTTAGCAAAAACTTTACATTTTTGATAGGTGTTATAGTTTTTTAGAGTGTTTTTCCTAGAAAGGGTTGGTAACACTGGTAAGTAGTGTTACCTTAGCATAGCACCGCGGTGGCGCCGCATGGGGCTCCCCGGCCGCTAGCTCCCACAGCGCTCGCAGCGCCGGCGCGCGTCTCGCTGACGCTATGGACACTTGCACCCCGCGCTCGCCGAGTAACCGCGCAGCTTGTTCCGCCGTCGCCGGAGCACCTTAAACATTACAGAGGAGAGGTTCTGATTTTTAAAGAATATTGGGGTCAAAGGTTAAAATTATACACAGGACTACATGTAACCAAATAAGTATAGAACAATAATAATAATGGGTATGGTTTAGCCGAAAAGGGCTCATAGTACTCATCATTATAAACAACTTTTACTATGGGACAAACCCTGAAATTCCAAAAAAATAATTAGTTGTTCCATACATTTTGTTGAATGTCACTGACATTTTGCTATGGAACAGCTGGATGTTTTCGGGATTTTAGGGTTGGTCCCGTAGTAAAAGTTGTTCATAATGATGAGTACAATGACCACTTTCCACCTTGGCATACCCTCCTTATAACCCTGTAATATCATACGGCAGCACTTTGAGTGCATATTCCAGAAGTGAACCTTTTTATTATGTTACCTGGTGGTACCAGTCCTCCAGCATACGCCGTGTACGGCGGGGAGCAGCATATGAGCAGCACATGTGTCGGGCTGTCTGTTCTCCCGAGCTCGTCGAAGCATGCTAGGGCTGTCGTCAGGGCTTCTGTTACACATGCTTTGTTCTCAGCATGGCCGCCTACAAATCTGCAAACAAAGCAAAACAAAAGTGGAAGCAATTTTAGTTCAAAGTTCGATTACAGCTAAATGACTACTGGTTGTAGTAAGCAACTTAATATTTACGTTAGAATTCCTGTGTTAAATATAACAAAAAATACAGCTGAATAATATACCAGAAAATATAGGGTTATTCATAAAGGGTATGCCAAGCCGAAAAGGGCTCATAGTACTCATCAATATGAACAACTTTTGCTATGGGACCAACCCGAAATTCACGAAAAAAAAATCAGCTGTTCCATAGAAAAATGTCAATGACACTCAACAAAATGTATGGAACAGGTGATTTTTTTTTAATTGTAAATAGAACTTTCTCGAATCGAACCTTCTCGATTGAACTTTCCAGATCGAACATTCTCGATCCTACCGGTCAAGTTGGCCTAAATAGTGTAAATAGGTCAAAGCTATGAAAGATCTGGAAAGTTCTCGAACGAAAGTTCTAGAATAAAATTAGTATAAATTGTGAACAACTGAGCCGTAACGGTCAGTCTATTTTTGAACGTGAACCCGAATAGAACTCAAGTTAGTATCAGAACGCGATACAGAACAGAACCTTGGAAATAAAGGAACTTAGAACCGAACCAGGATCTTTTATTTGAACTACATATACAGTCCACCACAAGAATATATATAGGTTTATTGAACACCAAATAAATTACAAGAAAATAACAAAGACTAAGTATTACAAGACTGGCTTTATTGCCTAATGCAATTTCTTCCACAATAGAAACTCAAAACTTTGTGATAGATATTACTGATTTTTAAGAGTCCTATATTTTTTATTTACCATTACGAGAATGCTCTGATAAAAAGAATTGAGTACCAACTAACGAGATTTCAAGACAAAAATTTCATTTTGGATCAAGTTTCTTACAGTAAGTCAGTTAGTTCCTGTTATGGGCAAACGTGACGTTTAACATCAGGCGAGCGATTTGCTCGTCTAGTCACTCAATTACATAAAAAAAAAAAAAAAAAAAAAAGTAACTATGTTAAAACCCACTGTATTTTCTCTAAGGCTTCTAACACGGCTTGTGGAGTGTTGAAAGGGCCACTGGTAGCGACCGGGACGCCAGGATGGCAGTCGGCAGCTCGGTATGTCACTATACAGTACACAGATCCACTGCCTCCACCTTCTTCTAATGCACCACCGTGAAAGTATCTGAAAAGTTAAGTGTGTATATGAATCACTTTGTAAGTGACATGCAATGGGTCATGACTGCTAATAAAGCCAGGACTCAGACAAATTCAGAAGAACTTCTGACAGAAAGGTAAAGGCCAAATGTAGATGGTTAAGTCTTATTATTGTTTGTATCCCATATAAACCCAAGAGAAACGGAATTATAGTCAAAGATTTAGTGTGATTTCTTATATCTAGGAATTGAGGAACGATTAAAGAACTCAAAAGTAGTAGAAAACAGAAGAAAGATAGTAGTAGTAGTTAGTATCTGATTTCTACAAAACCTATCAAAATACAGTCTGGGTAAATGGCCCACATCTGTTTAGATTGTCTGGCAAAGACATATTAGGCCCTGAATGATGTATACTTTTCAGTGTTAATTGTTGTAGCTTCTCAGTATTGTAACCCTTGAACTTATTGATCTGTAATTTGGTGTTATAATAGGAAGTGATGTTATTGGCATGTGGAATACTATTATAGACCCTGGAAGTGTGGAAAAACTCAAAAATTGTTAGGTTAATCCCTAGGAGTAGCCAGTGGCGCATACAGCGTTACCGTGAATATAAACGAATGTATGTAAATGTAATGTATGTTCTACGAATAATAAGGTATGGTAAAGCAACGCTCTAGACTTAGAGTAATCAGGAAAAACTCACTCTAGAGTTGGAATAATGTAGTTAGTCTTCAACTCATTTATGTACGCTCCATTAGCCGCTGTTGCTTCTATCACAAATATCACTTCAGCCTGTACAGGCGAATCTGGTGCGTTAACCACCATTATTAACGCAGGTTATTGCTATATGAGCTAATTTTCTTTCATTATTAATTTAATTTCAAAATTTACAAACACAACCAACTCTACCAACAAAGCAGCCAAAGCCAAATTATGAAACTAGCATTGTCGAGTGTTGCCATGCTGTCGTAACAGATAATGGCTAATAGCATAATTAATTTTATTATGTACTAGCTGCGCCCCGCGGCTTCACCCGCGTTTTCCAGGATAAAAAGTAGCCTATGTGTTAATCCAGACCATGAACAACCTTCATTCCAAATTTCATGTAAATCCGTTCAGCCGTTTTTGCGTGAAAGAGTAACAAACATCCATACATACATCCATACTTACAAACTTTCGCCTTTATAATAGTAGTAGGATCGTACGAATAAAACACTTGAGATTTACCACAATAGCATTTTTTTTTCAGCCTTGAAACACAGACGAGATTTAACTGTCGTAAATCAGTAACTGCCACTATCAATGTCAATGCAGAAACTATTGTCAAAGTCAAATTGGCAGTCAGCTGATTGTTGTGTGTGATCGATCAACTCATGTGAAATGAAAGCTGAAAAACCTATTGTAGATAGATAAGTAAAGGAAGAAGCGGCGGTTCTTATCGCATATTTTCATAACTCTTATCATATTATTTAAGTTATCTGTTCAAAAATACACATTAATCAGTAACTCAAGTTTTGTTCGCGTGTAACGTTCACAACAGTCCCTAGATTCAAATTTAACTATGGAACTTGGTTTTCGTTCTGTGAGGCTTCTAAACCGGCTTTTACGCAAACCAGCTGGTATTTCGGCTTATAGAACTGTTACGGGCACAGCTGTGAAGGAAAAGGTGGATACCGAGCTTCTGAACTCTTTCAATCAAGATACAAACCTTGGTAAGTTAGGCTAGAGTATGAGGTAATTTTATGGTGCAATAAATTTTTGCTATGGATAAAAGAAATGCGTAGTGATCATCGCCACAATAAAAGTTAGAACATATCATGAGATTCGAGATTTAAGAAACTAGTCAAAAAAATTGACAATGTACCCAAACATAATTTTTTTAATTTCAATGTTTATTTTATTATGCTAATTTTAAACCCATGCAAAACCAGTCTCAGTCAACAAGATCACAGTTAAGAGCAAACAACTAGTTACTGCTGACTTGCAAACTTTTTTATACTGTTTATGCTGAACCTTCAATAATTCTAGGAGGAGCAGTACCAGTGTTCCGGCGAGCTCAGCTTTTCCCAAGTCGGATAGCTCTGCAAGATGAGTTTGGAATATACACATATGCTGGCTTGTACCAGGCAGCCTCAGTGCTTAGCTCTGAAATCTCTGCACAATTGGGTAAGTTATCATATTTGTGATCTTTTCATATTATTAGTCTTGCAACTTATACTTAATAGTCTTGCAATTTACAAATATCAGTCTTGCAACTAACAAATAAGTATTTTTATTTTTTTTTGTTTTATTGTTTAGCAATTGTAAATATCGTAAATAAATTAAAAATACATACTAAAAAGAATTCCAGTTGTGTCCCGAAAGTTACAAATTTTGTAACTTGCAAGACCTCTTTATTTTTTTAGGATGTTTTTGAAATGTTGAAAATGCTTAGAAAATGATGTAATAATATTAAAATGATCATGAATTACTATTATGATATAATATTAGTCTTGTAACTTATACAAATCGGACTTGCAATTTACAAATGTCACTCTTGCAACTAACAAATAAGTCATTATTAAATGTTCTACCTGATAATGATAGAGATGAATGGAAGAAGTGTACATACTGTACCGACCCCACACAGGTAGGATAAGGGTAGACAGATGATGTTTAAATGTTTTACCATTATTGTAAAAGAATTGTAAATAAAATAAAAAACATCCAAAAACAAATACCAGCAGGATTCGTGTCTCTAGCCTAGTAAGTGCTACAACTTGCTAAGAGAGCTTTATTTATAAGGTTCTTTTGGATTACAGTTGGGGAGTCTCAGCGCGCGATTGCATACATGTGCAACAATGAGGCGGCACATATTATTGTGCAATGGGCTATATGGATGTCTGGCAACATTGGTATGAATTATTATTTGTAAATTTTACTTGTACTTGTCTGGAGTGATGACAGTTATATGGTATTTTATTTTGATGGCCCGGTACCAGTTTGGGAGTCGTCAACCCACCAAATGAGAAACGCTAGTCTACACAACACCATGCAAATTTTTGATTCCTTATTATGGCATATATCTCTTTTAGAACCGATTCTTGACGCTTTCTACTCCCATAGTCTACCATCTTCAAATGGCGGCGGACTTAGATTTTTGTAAAGAAAAACACCCAGAGGGGTGAAACGAAATCACAGATAGTTCAAATCATAAGATTCATCTTAAAAACTATGTCCAAAGTCATGTCAGAGACCTTCAGGCACATAAAAGCTCTAACACCTGGGCTAGTCACTCGGTCTACACCAGGGATAGCGAACCAATGGCACGTTACAAAATATTTTAGGCACGCCACCACCCAATTATCACTAAGCAAAATTATTTAACGGCGCTTCTAAAGCCTCATTAAACATTTCTTTACCCCTGCACCCCTGGTCTCCACACACTTATTTACCTTCATAGCTAAAACTCATTGGTACAATTGTAATTAGTTCAAAAATAACTGAATTTGCATTGAAATTGTAAACAACAAATCCATTAATGAAGGTGCTAATTTTTTAATTTCCATTCCACTTGGTAATGTTTGTTTGGTTTTATAACTAATTAAATCCAGTTTCGAGTTGTTCTTAGCCATGGGGATAAACATAAAGGGCCGTAAAACCCTGAACAATGTACAAAACCTGTTATGGAACTGTCTAGAATATTCTGATTAATTCCATGTTTTTTCCTATTTTCTTTAAAGATATGTATTTTTTGCTGTCTATTGTATTTTTATTTTAAATCATTTACAGTTTCATGTACTGTTTACATACTACAAGTTCACGAAAAACTAATACCACTTGTACAATATTTCAGCTGTGCCGCTAACACCAATCCATCCACCGGAGATGCTTAAATATTTCATTACAGACAGTATGGCCGATATTATTATCTGTACACAGGAATATGAAAAGGTATGTATTCTATTTCCTATAATACCTGCAAATAAAAGTATTTCATGATGGACACTAATTTCTAGTCTGATCAAAATCTGTTCAACTTTGATGTTAAAAGGCGTAAAACGGACATAAGCTTGCAATTAGTGTTTGTTACGAATCTCCGTAAATACTGTACCAATTTTGATATCTATATATATCTATAAAAATGAAACCCGTTTTCCTTGGTCACGGCATCACGCGTCAATGGCTGGACCGATTTCACTAATTCTTTTTTTGTTGTATTTGTTATTATTAGGAGAAGGTTCTTAAGGAAAAAAATATTAAGAAAATCTCTCAGAAATATTGAAAAACCCTAAAAACAGCCCTTTTCTTTTTCCCATACAAACGTTTTCTAACTAAAACGAGCTTTATTGCTATTGTATAAAGTTCATATTGAATTGCAAGCACTCACTGTTGTTTAAGCAATGTAGGTATGTTCCTAACGTCCAAGAGTCAATTTGCACTTTATTACCTCTGAACAAAGTTCAAATTCAATCATATCTATCAAAACAGTGTGCGTTGGAGCACAGATAAAACAAAAAAAAGAAAACGAAATCGAATAGTTCATTCATTTGTTTTAAAATTTCGAAGGATTTGACTCCAAGTCATATCAAATTTAAAAAAAGTTGAAACAACAACAAACTGTCAATGTCAGTGTTTTTTTTTTCATGGATGAGTTTGCTTTTGTCAACTGATACACGAAACAAATTCGTACCTTTAATTATAGTAAATAGTGTTTTGGGCAGTGTTTAAATTTAATTAGGCAGTACCATAGAGAAGTACTGTATGGCAGTACGAAGTCTGCCGGGTCAGCTAGTTTGGAATATAAATAGTTTATGCCCTGGTTGTTTCATCACCGCGCGCGTGAAACCGCTGGGCAGAGCATGTATATAATATTATAAGTATGTATCTTCTTATACAGGGTTATTCATAAAGGAATACTAAGCCGAAAAAGGCTTATAGTACTCATCATTATGAACAACTTTTACTATGGGACCAACCCGAAATTCGCGAAAAAAAAAATCAGCTGTTCCATACATTTTGTCAAGTGTCATTGACATTTTTCTATGGAACAGCTGATTTTTTTCTCGAATTTCGGGTTAGTCTTATAGTAAAAGTTGTTCATAATGATGAGTACTATGAGCTCTTTTCCGCTTAGCATACCCTTTATGAATAACCCTATATATAAAAATGAATCGCTGTTCGTTTGTCTGGCTATAACTCGAGAACGGCTGGACCGATTTGAATATGTATTTTTTTGTTTTGTTTGTCTAATACAGGGAAAGTTTAAAAGTAAAAAAAAACATCGGGAAAAAAATTACAAATAAAAAAACAAAACAGCGGGTCAAACCTCCGGGTGCAGTAATGATATAATTTCTGCGCAGGTTCTTCGCCCCGTCACGTTAGAAGTTTCGAAGCCTCTCCTCATCACAGGACGAGATAAGGAAATCACGGCGCAGCTCTACCAGCCGACCAACGAGTTCCTCAAACCAAAGGTATGGAATGGAAATAATCAGAATGGATTAGAATAGTGAGGTGGATTGTATAATATATGTAGTTCAAATAAAAGATCCTCGTCCGGTTCTAGGTTCCTTTATTTCCAAGGTTCTGGTCTGTATCGCGATCTGATACTAACTTGAGTTCTATTCGGGTTCACGTTCAAAAATAGACTGACCGTTACGGCTCGGTTGTTCACAATTTATACTAATTTTATTCTAGAACTTTCTTTTCTTCTAGTTCGAGAAATTTCCAGATCTTTCATAGATTTGACCTATTTAGGCCAACTTTACCGGTAGGATCGAGAATGTTTGATCTGGAAAGTTTAATCGAGAAGGTTCGATTCGAGAAAGTTCTATTTAGGTACAATATTTGATCGGGAAAGTTCGATTGAGATGATTCGAGAAAATTCTATTAACAATGGTCGATCGAGTAAATTAGGTCGAGAAGGTTCTATTCGCGAATGTTCGAGAGTGAGACAGAGATAGTAATATGATGCTTTCTCTGTCTCTGCACGTAGTCCCTACTCGTTGTCTTTAACAAATAGTTCTTCTTTAATAAAAGATGATAAATGTCAATGGCATAGATTAGTTGGAACTCAAGAAAGTTATTTACTCGTAGTTGATCTAGAAACTACTAGTAACATTACTATTTACTGTTTAACATTACTGTGTTCCGGTTGGAAGGGTATTGTTTCCAGTGAAATTACAGGGCAAATGGGAGATTAAACAACTTATATCTCAGGGTGACGAGCGCAGTGCTGTGCCGCGCAGGGTCTAAATTCTGGCTGGCGCAGACCTGTTTATGGGCAAACGTGACGTTTAACATCAGGCGAGCGATTTTCTCGTCTCGTCACTCAATTACATAAAAAAATAAATAAAAAAAATATTTCAAAATTTTATTTTGATTTCTGACCTAGATGATTTTAAAAACTAACATTAAATTTGTTTTAATTTGTTTGGAGTACAGTGGGCCTAGCACAACTTTGCCATTTATGCCCGTCAGGGGCGCTCTTGACAGGCGTTAAAGGCGTACACTTTTCTATCGAATACTCGGTATGTAAGTTTACGTCGAAGTTGTGCTAGGCCTACAGGGCTTAACAATATTTATTCCCATGTAACAAAAAAAATAATTAAAGATAATGCAATAAGCTGAAATTTTATTTTTCTGTTAACACAGACGGTCAAAACTAGATTCTTGTTTTTTTTTAAATTACTCATAAACTCCTGATAAAAAAGATCAAACTTTTTCCTAAAGGCGGAGGAAGGACTTCCTGACGTGGGCCGGCCCAATGCCTGGTATGGGAGCGCGGACGCTCTCATAATTTACACAAGCGGTAAGGATACTTTGAATAAATATGATTTGGCACTAAAAAATAATCTTTTGAGTCTAAATACAATTTCCATACTAACTAATCAACTTCCATTATTTCTTTTCTTAAAAGACATACATTATTATAATCATCTGCCGTGAGTCAAAGTTATAAAATGTATCTAAAAAGAAATATGCCTTTTTATTTACTCTTGAAAACTTATGTTTCCAATGTAATTAAAATTTTCACCAACTTAAAAACGGATTTAAAATATCGTGTTGTGTAAAACTGTTTTCTATAAAAAAACTACAACTGTTTAATACTTCTGAAATCATTCAATAAATTAGATTAGGTATTTAAAACCATTTATTTCAGGCACAACAAGCAAGCCCAAAGGCGTAGTTTGGACGCACAAAATGCTGGCAACACAGATAGCCGCCCTACATTCAGCCTGGCAATACAGTGCGAACGATGTAGTACTACACACGCTGCCTCTCCATCATATACATGGGCAGCTCAATTCTATGCTCGCGTCTTTAGCGGCCGGCGCCAGGTAACTTCAATGGAAATGTTGGAATTTCATCATCATCATATGCAAATGCAACCTTAATTCCTCCCACTGCTGGGATACAGGTCTACCCTCGAAGGGTGATAAGGCCGTATTCCACCACGCAGGCCATGTGGGTTGCTGGATTTTACATCGTTTTCCTTCACCGAAAAGCCAGTGGTATGTAAATTCGTACATAAGTCCTAAAGTACTCATAGGTACGAGTCGGGGTTTGAACCCGCCACATCAAGAATGCGAAGCGGCTATTCTCCCACTGTTCTATTGGAATTTATTAGAATGGAGTTAATTGGGGTATAACAGTCTATTCAAAAAATAATGGATATATTGGAATGTAATCAATTGGGGTGTAACAGTCGAGTCAAAATGGAAATGGAACGACAGTGGAACTTTTCAGAACACTAACGAAATTTTAATAATGTACCTATTTTAATTAAATTTTGTACATTGATAAAATAATTGAACTTTGGGCAACCATGAAAATGGACATAGGTAGATTACTTTTTGACTACGCTACCACTACTACGCTAGCTGAACATGTTTCTCTGTCCATGTACGTGCATCTTGTCGCCGACCATGCGACCATGTTCGGAGACTGATGAAATGAAACTTGGAGTCTAGATAGGTTCTGGATCGACGCATGGTCTACTTTTCATCATAACATAGGTGAAACTGCGGGCACATCTAGTAGGAAATACAATCTAATATTTGCGTCTAAATCCATAGTTAATATAGGTGAAACAGCAAGTCTATCTAGTATCAATACAATCGAAAATTTCCGGATAAATTCATAGTTTTACCCAATTTTCGTCCCAGACTCCGCATGCTGCCCTCGTTCGCGTCGCACACGGTCTGGTCCCGCCTGCTGGGTATGGGCGAGCGCGACGAGGCGCGAGTGTCCGTGTTCCACGGAGTGCCCGCCATGTTCGCGCGGCTCGCGGCCGACCACGGAGCCATGTTCGGAGACGAGCGCACCGCCAACTACGTGAGGGAAGCTCTGCAGTCGAGGATGAGGCTGATGTGCGCTGGGTCCGCGCCTTTGCCGGCGACGTTGGCTAACAAGTGGGAAGAGGTTGGTGTAAAAATACATTTATAAATTTCTCTACGTCGCAGACGTTTTTTTTTTTATTCATAAACTAGCTGTTCCCTGCCACGCTTCGCTGTGGATAAAAAAAAACAAAAATAGATAAAAACAATCCTTGATGCGGATTATATATCATGCTAAAATTTCAGCTCGATCGGTGCAGAACTTTTTGAGTTTTTGAAGCGTACACAAACCAACATAACATTTTTATATATATAGATAGGCTTGCGTTTGACCGCCATCTTGCCTGATGGGAAGCAATGATGCGGCCTACGATGGAGCAAAAAGGTAAAAGGTTTGCCAAGCTCAAGTGGGAGTGGGCAGGCCGCACAAGCCGAATGCACCCGGACAGGTGGGTAAAGGTTTCCACAGAGTGGGTGCCCCCCGACGCGATGGCGCGACGGACTGGGAAAGTTTAAAAAAGATACTGTACGGTGCTGGCCCAAAACCGGCAGATATGGAATTAATTTTCGTAAAATTAGAATTGGGTTGGAATTACAATGGAATGGGATTTATCAGAATGGAATAGTAACGATTCCTTCTAGACAACAACAGCAATATTTCAGTCTAGGCGCGCGTGCTCCATCGTAGACCGCATCGTTGCTTACCATCAGGCAAGATGGCGGTCAAAAGCAAGCCTATCTTTCAATAAAAAAAAAGTGTGAAACGTTTATTTTCAGATATCCGGTATTCGTCTTCTCGAGCGCTACGGCATGACGGAAGCCGGTATGTGCCTCAGCAACCCCTACCGGCCGGTGGAGGGGCGGGCGGTGGGCTGCGTGGGCCTCCCCCTGCCGGGGATCGCGGCGAGGATCGCTGTAGCCAAGGAAGATAAGCTAGAGCCGAGCGTCACTGTGGAGGTCGATGGGCCTAATGAACAGGTAGAGACAAATTACTATACCAACCTACAGTAGAATAGCAAGCCAGCAGTGCCAAGTGGGACGAAACCGCGAGCGCGTCACCCTTGGATCTCCTGATGAAGATCACCGAATGTGATCGAAACTAGTCATAGTAAACGACTTAAATTTTACGTGAGTTTTTCCATCTTAATTAGAAATTTGAAGATTATACGCGAACACATACTTACCTAATCTTAACATATCAACGAGATTGAAAAATATTTCTTAGGTGATTTTAAATGTATTTTATTAAAATCCACTAAAAACATAGGTAAATCTTGCTAGTAGATTTCTATGTACTACGTTATTTACTACTTTATCGTTGCTCACCATTAGGCAAGATTATGGTCAACGCTATCAAGTAAAAACAAAATATTTAGAAAATAGTTGATGATAGTGATAAAGCTGTTATCGTTTTTCAGATATCACTAGAGCAGCTCGGATTGGCGTCCAAAAGCGAAGAGGCGCCAGAAAGTCACGCATGGCGTCCTCCGCGAGTGACGGAGCATTCGGCGCCCGAAGCCGGCGTGCATCAGGGAGAACTGCTGCTGAAGGGAGCTGGGATATTCACCAGGTAACCGTTCTGACTACGGTTAGTTAGCACTAGGGTAGCTCGGATTGGCGTCCAAAGACGAAGGGACGCCAGAGATTCGCGAGTGGCGCCCCCTGCAAGTGACGGAGAACTGTTGCCGCAGAGAGCTGGGATATTCACCAGGTAACTGTTCTGACAGATTGCACTAGGGTAGCTCGGATTGACGTCCAAAGAAGAAGGGACGCCAGAGTCACGAGTGACGGAGTATTCAGCGCCATCAGGTTACCATCAGGCGAGCAACCAGCTCGTTATGTTACTTAATTGTATAAAAAAATGTTCCATCATCATCTGCCTACCCTTGTCCCACCTACGTGGGGTCGGTACAGTATGTACACTTCTTCCATTCATCTCTATCACTCATCATAACTGAATACACTCCCTTCTTTTTCATATCATCTTTCACACAGTTCATCCATACTTTCTTCGGTCGTCCTCTACAGCTATACCCATTCACACTCAAGTTCATGTATAAAAAAATGTTCCAGTTCCTTATATTATTCTAGGAATTTCCTATTATATTTCTCCAACTGTTCTCAATCTTGGTCTGGAAAATTCCAAATCTGGTTTATTTCCCCAGATACTGGAACCGAGCCCCCAAGCTAGACACGTCAGACTTCACGGACGATGGCTGGTTCCGCACCGGTGACACCGCTTCATTCGTCGATGGAAGGTTCAAGATTCTCGGAAGGACTTCTATAGACATCATCAAATCAGGTAATTACAAAAATAATCTTGGGCTTTTCAAGGTCAGAGTGAATAGGTATCTTCTAAGTCTGCGTGCTTCATCTTCGATCACATCGTTGCTTATCAACAGGCGAGTTGAGAGTCAAATTTTATTTAACTTGAAATGTTTGTATGTTCGGGTAGAATTTTGAACCACTTCCCGATGTCCGATTAAACTGAAATTTGGTATACCTGTGTTATAAAAATACTAGAAAAGCTTGTTTTTAACCGAATTCAAAAAAAGAGGAGGTTATCAAATCGTCTGTATGTTTATTTTTTATGTTTGTTACCTCAACTTTTGACTGGGTGAATCGATTTTGATGATTCTTTTTTTATTAGAAAGCTGACGCTTCCCATTTGGTCCCATTTCAATTTAGTCCAGTTCTGATAATGGTATCCACGAGAAAACCATATAAGTCTTAAATTTGCATTAAGTACGTGCGCGACAAATAGATGAATAACTCAATAGTCGGTCTTTTGAAGTCGGTTTTTGTTTTTTGTTTTGTAAAAGTAATGTTCTTTTTTATTGACATAACATAACTTATTGACATACTTTAATAAATTCTGTATTATTTAATGTTAACGAACATAAATCCCATCCGCTCTGTCTATTCAAAGGTTGCCTGGAAAAATATTTGGAACTTCAAGCGATAAGTTTTTCCCAGTATTACCAAATGTTCCATTGAACATAGAAAGAAAAACTCTTTATTATTCATTACATTAAAACAAAAGTACAAAACCATTGCTTCGTTTTGCAGATTATTTTAAATTTTTGGTGTAAAAAGATACAAAGATTTTGCTTTCATACAAAATTTGTTATGATGTGTTATTATATAATTTCTTAAGAGATAAATGTATGATAAATATGTGATAATATAATAGATGAATGATAAAGATAAAATAAAAGAATTCCACGGACGTGGTCCTTGACTGATAAGGAGTTATCGCATTTATTTAATTCTACTATCATTGTAAAATATGTCTAAGCTTAGATATTATTGTTGCTCAATCACGCATGAAACGGCTGAACAGATTTGTGTAAAGTATGTACAATATAAAATAATCTTTTAAATAAAATTCTCGTGTCACAATGTCCGTTCCCGTACTCCTCCGAAACGGCTTGACCGATTCTCATGAAATTTTGTGAGCATATTGAGTAGGTCTGAGAATCGGCCAACATCTATTTTGCATACCCCAGTGATAAGGGTTGTCCACCCCAAACATTTATTTTTATTTTTTGGACAATTTTTTTATTTCTTATGTATATTGTTGCTTATGTGGCATTAAAAAATACATACAACCCTAAATTTTCACCCTTCTATCACCAACCCCTATTTTTTAATAGTCACTAGAAATAATTTATATGGCAAAACAACGTTTGCCGGGACAGCTAGTCTTATGTATAAAAATGAATCGCTGTTCGTTTGTCTGGCTAAAACTCGAGAAAGGTTGGACCGATTTCGCTACTTTTGATCTTGAAATATTTGTGGAAGTTAAGGGAAGGTTTAAAAAAAACTGAAGGTGAAACCGCCGGGGGTCAGCTAGTGAATGAATAATAATGAGTGGTATAAAGTTAGCTTGCCCTTGATTAACATTTAGGCTACTTTTTATACCGAAAAATGGTGGTGAAACCGCGGAGTTCAACTAATACACTGAGAAAAATGTCCATCTAAATTCCGCTAAAAGAATGATGAATTCACTTCACTTCACACAATTCATCACAATTCCGATGAATTCACCTAAAATACGGAGCATACTGATATCGCCAAAAAGTACGATGATTAGCACCAGTTTTTAGGGTGACAATCATGTTAATAAATCAAAAACATGCTAATCATCGTACTTTTTGGTGATTTCAGTATGCTCCGTATTTTTGGTGAATTCATCGGAATTGTGATGAATTGTGTGAAGTGAAGTGAATTCATCATTCTTTTAGCGGAATTTAGATGGACATTTTTCTCAGTGTATAATAAATAATGGGCCCATGTTTGAAGGCATTAGTTGACAGATAATTTTTTTCTAAAAGTATTGATGTCGTTGTTTAATAGTTTGCAATGATAAAGACAGGTTTATTTTCAGTTAGTTTAGATCTGTCAAACAAACCCTTG
The DNA here is from genome assembly GCA_949125135.1 of Alcis repandata. Classification (NCBI taxonomy): domain Eukaryota; kingdom Metazoa; phylum Arthropoda; class Insecta; order Lepidoptera; family Geometridae; genus Alcis; species Alcis repandata. The sequence continues at coordinate 6,533,682 of OX421243.1, forward strand.
AAACTCAGGCCCATTTAAAAAAAACAATAATAAAAAAATATTATTTTTTTTATTAAAATTTTATTGCAATATAGTACTAGCTGCCACCCGGCGGTTTCACCTGCTGTTTTTGTTTTTTTTTACTTTTAAACCTTCCCTGAACTTTTACAAATATTTCAAGATCAAAATAAGCGAAATCGGTCCAGCTGTCTCGAGTTATATCCAGACAAACGAACAGCGATTCAATTTTATATACGAGTATAAGATTAACGATGTACTTTAAAGAGTTTATCTATTTTCCAGGTGGCTACAAAATCAGCGCTCTGCAAATCGAATCGGCCATTCTAGAACATTCTTCGGTAGCCGACGCCGCTGTCTTAGGCATACCTCACGAGTCCATGGGAGAAATCGTATCAGCCGTAGTCGTTCTTAAAGAAAAATGCACCTTAACGCAAAGGGATTTAAAGGCGGAATTAGAAAAGAAGCTAGCTCCGTACCAGCTGCCAAGAAAGCTGGTAGTAATAGATGTTATGCCGAGAAACGCGATGGGAAAGCTCGATAAGAAAGAGATCAGGAAGCTGTATGGGAAGAAGTTGGGGCTGGAGAAGAATAAAGAGAAGTAACTGTGACGTCAGCGAGTGAATCAGTTTCCTCTAGGCAAGTGTTCTCCATCTCGCCTGATGGTAAGCAATACGGTCTGTATTGCTTACCATCAGGCGAGATGGCGGTCAAACGCAAGCGTATTATGGAAAAAAATATACGGGGCTATTCATAAAGGGTATGCTAAGCCGAAAAGGGCTCACAGTACTCATCACTATGAACAACTTATACTATACATTTTGTCGAGTGTCATTGACATTTTTCTATGGACAGCTGATTTTTTTTTTGCGAATTTCGGGTTGGTCCCATTGTAAAAGTTGTTCATAATGATGAGTACTATGAGCCCTTTTCGGCTTAGCATACCCTTTATGAATAACCCTGTATAGTCGGTTTGTAATGTCAAAATCAATAGTTGGTCAATTTTTAGTCTGTGACGTCAAAACAAATGGTGGATTCCCGATTATTAACACAAAAACGAGTCACACTTCTATTCGTAATCCTATTTTCTAAAATGTTCCCAACGAGTAACATTCAGTGTTACATTATGTATGTGACGTCAAAGTAAATCTTTAATCTGTGACGTCAGAACAAATAATTGATAAGCGACGCCAAAATATGTTATTGTTGTGTAATGTTACAAAAACATTATTTTTACAAAACAAAAAAACAAAAACCGACTTCAATAGACCGACTATTGAGTTATTCATCTATTTGTCGCGCACGTACTTAATGCAAATTTAAGACTTATATGGTTTTCTCATGGATACCATTATCAGAACTGGACTAAATTGAAATGGGACCAAATGGGAAGCATCAGCTTTCTAAGAAAAAAAGAATCATCAAAATCGATTCACCCAGTCAAAAGTTATGAGGTAACAAACATTAAAAAAAAACATACAGACGAATTGATAACCTCCTCCTTTTTTGAAGTCGGTTAAAAATCAGTAACTGGTATGTCACGTCAAACAAAATCGTTAGGAAGTACGTCAAACATTAAATATTGAAATGTCACGTCAAACTAAATATACTTAGGTATAGTATGTGACGTCAAAACAAAAAATTGTGACTCGTAACTAAATAATTAGTATCTGACGTCTTTTACTAATTAACAAAATAATAGTAAACGTGATTCAATTTACTGATTTTTTTTTTGAATGATAGGCTTGCGTTTGACCGCCATCTCGCCTGATGGTAAACAACGATGCGGTCTACGATATCATAGTAAATTTTGGTTTAGTTCATTCTTACAAAACCAAAATAGGCAGGCACTTCAATGTTGTGACGTCATTTTGTGAAAATTAATATACATTTAGTTCGATATACTCAAACACTCAGTACATACATATACTTACGCTTTTTTGCTTCCAAAAAGTAATAAATAATTATAAATACATTTGACTAATAGTCTGAAGTTTAAAGACTGAAGATCAAATAGTTTGAAATAATATGAAGTTATGTACTTACTTAAATACTTAGAGTCCTACTTACTTATTTATAAACTCTGCTTAAACTTAATCACTGCTTAAAAAACGTCTCGTTTTGGCATGTGATATATTATGTTAGCGAGAAATTGTCAAAACATTTTAGACTATGATTAAATTTAAGTGGTGTTTAAATGTAAGGTCGCAAATGTTAAAAGGGAAAGAAAGGCTTTTTATTGATAAATTTTAGACCTTTGAAAGCGCTAAAAGTTATCGATAAGAAACTAAATACTGTTTGCTGCATTTCGTTTTGTTCTAGAATAATAAGAGGTAAGGTAAGCTGTATTATAATACTCAGCAGTGGGGAAAAAGGTTGATGATGATGATGATGAACGTAAGCTATGGTAATGGGTTGATTACACGTAACGAGTACAGTGGCGAGACAGTAAATGGGCACACTCGGCCGAGCAAACAAATCATGGTTCTAGTGACTGTCTCGCCTCGTCAAACTGTTTATAAAAACCGAGGACTCGGCCGAGAGTGCTGTCTCGCGACTGTACTCGTTACGTGTAAACAAACCATTAAACAATGTAAGGGGCTTTCAGACTACGTTTCAATCTGGGGGAGTCAATCGTGTACCGAAACAGAAAATGTGTTGTATTTAATTGTACATAGATCGGAAGCAAATGAAATGATGATGATAGCCTATGATATGATGCATTTATGATATGTTATTAACCCTTTATACGACGCGCCAATTTTTATATCCCCTATTTTTTTCGTAGGACTATTTCCAAGAACTAAAACTTCATAATAAGTCAAATACGACTTGTAGATAGGCAAGATAATAAATATGTTTATAAATAATCGTGTCGTCGAAAGGCGTTGTAGGTGGTTTGAGGATTTTCTTTATCGCTTCAAAACAACGTCAAAAACTTAAAGAAACAGTAGCCAATATAAAAAACAACGTTGGCGGTCCAAGGGTTAAACTGAAAGCATAGTCTGAAGGTTCCCAACTCAATGAGAATTGCATTGTGAAGTGCAATTATGTAATTAAAAGAAAAGCACAAATAATAATAATTTAGCTTGTAAATAATAATAATATCGCTGTTCATAATAATGTTCCTTATTTCAGTTTAAAACTGGCCATATTGTAATTTGTTCAATAAAAGACGTTTTAAAATCATGATCATTTTTTTATTTCCATAATATTTTCTATTTAGTTTTTTTGTATTGTCGTATTACATTTCCAATAAGTACTAAGTAATTATAACTATACTTATTTAACACTTTAACTGCTGCTAATAATCGCATGCGTGGTTTTTTAAGCGCCTGGCGTGTGTAGCATTCGCGTTGCACAAAGGAAAACACAAGGCATGTGTTTTCAGCAGTTAAAATGTTAAGGTGAAGGCACACCTATCTGCGGCGCACGCATCGTACTCGCTGAATTCATAATATTTATTTATATTAGTCATAAACAATGCTTAAAGTTAGGCACTGCTAATGCTCTTACAACTTCTCATTAACGAGTAATGTGACGTGCGAAAGAAGACGGAGAATTTAAGTAGTGATTACGTTTAAGCAAGCTTATAAGAAAGTCCTAAACTGTGGTAAATTGCTATAGATTATTACTTAGTTTGTATTGAATTCGGCTCGTACGGTGCGGATAGGTGCTCGTTGACATTTATTTTTTATTATACTATTCAATTGAATTTATTCTTACCGTGTGGACACAGTCCACGCTGATTTCTATCAAATTAGAATAATAACGCCATATTTGGTAGCGCAAAAGAAAACTTTTCAATGTTTAAAGATTTCAGGTATATTGACAATGTTGGAAACTTTTTCTGACCTTGTGAATAGACCTACATTTTAAAACTCTGATATAATGTGCTTTCCAGATAACTGTGCGTGACCACAATAAGCAGTTTTCATTTCTGTCAGTCGATTTCTTTGACCCTTTTGATAGCGGCGCCATTTTGGTCTTTTTGTAATAAGAATTGACCTCTCATGACCTCTCCTTTTTTCATTTTGTAAAATATATATAAAAAACCTTATCTATGGCTAAAACTGAATCAAATGGTAATGACATAAGGTGTCAAAAAAACTACGCATTGTAGGTATTCAATAATAAGGGTTCCTTTTTCCATTTTGGTACGGAACCCTAAAAAAGAAAACTGGTGCTCAGCGTACAAAAATCCACTAAAACCACGCCACTATCTGAAATGCACACTAAAGGTACCACAGACATGAGAATATAAGTATTAAATATCCGTGATAGGTAAAACAATTGATACATAAACTATAAGTTATTCAATATCACGTTTGCTTAATAGGAAACTGTTGAAGAAAACTCCTTGCCGCATCAGTGGCGTTGACCAAACATGGCGGCGAATATGCCGCATACTCTATAGAATTCGCCCAACTTGAATAGGTCGCTATAGCCGTAGCACCTATACCCATCGACATAACTATTAAAGCTAGCACTACATCGTACCATTTTATCGTATACTCATCTTCTATCTCTTGCGATTTCTTATATTTACTATCAAAAGTCCTGTATTTCGTTCGAAAACGCTCCGATAAAATGAGCGGAAGTTTTAACGCGTCAAAGCCGCCATTTTGACCGTTTTGTTTGCCATTTTGGTGTCCGTAAATGGCGTCGCTGCGTCTCAGCCAATCGGAAGGCAGCGTGATCTTTCTGCTTTTAAAATTGGAGTATTTTAAAGGGTTTTTCACAATCATTTTGGACTTTATGTAGCAGAGTTTTAAGAAGAAAATTGGGGGGAAAATAAACATCAGTGGTCCGGTGAGTGTGGATCCGACGAGGCCCATAACTAAATCGAATCGTGGGACGGATTCTGCCAAGAAAATGGCGAATGCTACGATGCCGGATCGGACGAGGCAGCGCTTCAGGCAGAAATCTGAAAAGAAAAAATAAAGTTAGTAAGATGGTTGGTCCGTCCCAAGATTACATCACTTAGGAAAGAAAGACCGTAACTGCCGACAATCTTTTAATTCTTTTTTTATTCGACTATTAAAAAATCGGACCAGCAGTTTCGGAAATTACCCCCTACAAACGTACACGTACATTCAAACTTACACATAAAAAAGTAATTTAGTAAGAGCTAGGTAACCATAATAAAAGTTGTTCAAAATGATGAGTACTAAGAGCCCTTTATGGCTTGGTATACCCTTTCCATAGAACTCCTCAGATCAAGTAATAAGCAGATATAGTGCTGCCTTAGACCCAGGTAAAGCCAAGAAACTACTCTACTGCCCGTGTTCGGGTCGTCAATCGTTAATTCTTACGTCAGTTGCTCAGAGAACGTGGACAAGAAAAATAAGTAGTAATAAGGGTAGTTTTCAAGCGTCAATATGTGCTTGAAGGATACATACACGGGCAGTAGTGTAGTATTTTTGGCTTCGCCTGGATCTAAGGCAGCACTATATCTGCTTTCTACTTGATCTGAGTATAACTCTGTATTTAACATATGACATCATTATACTCGTAGGTACTCACATCTCGGCACATGTAAGAAGTCCTCGACCTGCTGGAACAGCACCGAGTTCCCCACCGCGCTGGACAGGCACAGCTGCAGCGTCACCAGCAGCGCCACGAGGTACAGCGAGATCGACGGCGGGATGCCTGCACAAGAAATGCTTTTAACACGCTTTTATTGGTTTTACCTGTATGTTTGTAACCGACCCTTTTGGACTCGAGTTTGCCCTACTTTGAACGATCAGATTTAAATCAAACTTTGCACACCTATCAAAGACCGATGACAATGCGTGTTTTTTAGGTTTTTAAACTAGGATTTTTTTTTTCAATTGAGTGACGAAACGAGCAAGCTCCCCATATTATTATGTGAAACATCACATTTGCCCATAAAGGGTCGTCCATTATGTACTTATACCATTATGTATTAAGTAGATGTATTAGGTATTGATGTTTTTTAGCAACTTTAATTTCGCGATATCCGTGTTGGTCTTGATCCCATAGTAAAAGTGGTTCATAATGATGAGTACTAAATACGGGTATTTTTGGCTTTACATACCCTTTCCTTATAAAACGGGGTTATAAAAGACTCACAATACTTACCACCACGAGAAACCAGAAAATACCTAGAGCAAACAGGCAGCTTTAACGCGAAAAGCGAAATCTTCTACTCCGCTCTCTTCCTTCACAACGATACGTCAGTGCCTTGCACGCTGCAACGTATCATCAACGTTTTTTTGGACTTTATTTTTTATTTGGACTTTTACGCGGGAGAACAATAGTTGCCATCGTTCCCCCGAGTGAATGTACTTATTATTTATTAATTATTTGTGACCAAACCTCCATGGGTGAGGTTTGGTCTTTCAAAAAGAACCACGAATTATTGTATAACTGAGACATTGCGATTTCTAATCATAGTTCGTATCATCTTTTGAACTTTATCTTCCGATCTTTCCTCTCTCGTTGCCTGTTATAGCTCATTTTGTCTCTTATCTTATCTGAATGTTTCGAGCTGAGAGATGCCATGAACGACGACGAGAAAACCATCACCGCGGTCTAACTTGCATACTAGCGCCATCTACCCAGGTAACTCGTAGTTTGAAAGAACCGTAGGCTTTTTTTTATAGCCCAGTGACACACGTTTAGTTTTCGGGCGGATAAACCTTGAACTAAAACCTCTTTGCGTAAAAAAATGGATGCTTGATCTTTAAAATTAAATTTTTTTTTTTTTTTATTTAATATTTATTCTGGGCTGGTTGCTGTACGAGTCGTCTCTTTTTAACCGACTTCTAAAAAAAAGACGGTTCTCAATTCGACTGTTTGTTGCTTTTTTTGAGTTTCGGGCTGGTTGCTGTACGAGTCGTCTCTTTTTAACCGACTTCCAAAAAAAAGACGGTTCTCAATTCGACTGTTTGTTGCTTTTTTTGAGTTTCATATTGTGACATCCGATTGATCCGATTGGGAATCCTGTTATTAACCAATAGTTAAGTTTTAAATAGTATTGCCAAATGAACACTACATTTTTGTCTTGCGCAAAAGTTTAATGACATTTAGCAACCTAATAAGGTTAAAAGGTCGTTACCTACTGGCGGGAAATATTTTAACGTGAACATCCACTACTTTTTTTTATACTGTTACCATCCCCGCGTTCATCTAAAACACCACTTTTGCTCACAATTATTCGTATGTGTGACATTGACATAGGAACGTGAACGCATGCAAACGATTTCGTCATATTTAACAATTATTTTGCCACCGATTCCAAAACGAACGCGAGGATTGTAAAGCTTGTAAAACTAGCCAGCACAAACATACCCTGCAATATGTTATTTTCTACGTCCACGCCATATCTGTTGGCTGCCAGGAGAGCTGTCACGGTGAACATGGCGCCCGTGACAGCGAACCCGCCAATCACAGCTTTATTGATCTGCCGACTGTCACGCATGTCGACTTGGATGGTCAGCAACATCGGGTGGATATCGAACTGTGGAATAAAAAATAATTGGCTGTGACATACAGAAAGACAGACGCCGAAGTTCTCCCAAAAGGTTCCCCAAAATACTTCTAAAAAAAAGCTTTTATTGTATCGTCATCGGTGTTACACAGGAACCTATACCAAATTTCCGCTCAATCGGACATCGGGAAGTGGTTTAAAATTTAGTCGCAAGATTTGACCCGAACGTATAATACATACATACGAACATTGCAAGATAAAAGCTAACACACAGTTTGCAGTTTGCAAACACAGATACACAGGCAAAATCAGAAAAAGTTGACGATCACACACACATCACAGTCGTAAATCGGTCTTTGCTAACTGATCTAAACAATAGGCATGACGACAGTATCAAAAAATCGCCGATTCAATGCTTTCAGGGGACTAGCCAGATTAAAAAAATGTAAACACATGTTTAGTTTTATTTTTTAAAAACAGATTATTAAGATTTTCAATAAATTAAAACATTAAAATACAGCAATCGGCCATCTTGTTAGAAACAACAATTACAGCGTATGACGTCACGCCTCAGTGAACTCAGGTCATCCGCCGCTCATCACGCTTAAACACAATGACATGTTTACTAGCCGTGACGTCAAATCGACGCCATGACACAAGCAAGCTGTTTTCGGGCACTGTTAAAAAAATATGTGAAAAATGGCTTCAAACTTCGTTAAACTTAAGTTTATTACCGAAATAAAGGCTTTTTTTGTAAACAGTAAATGTGTACTCACATTATGGAAGAGGATTTTAAAATCTTTCGTCACGCCTATTGACCATAAAAGGATAAAATCTACATTATTAACAAAAATGAGCAGGTTAGACAAGTCCCGGATTTTTACCGAGTGGAGGCAAAACAATTTCGGGCCTTGAATCCCTTGATATGAATCTGGCCCTGAGTATGATAAACAAAACGCGGTTCAGCGAACCGTATGAAAACCATAGACAAAAACCTTGTAACCCGAGTACACCCAAATATACAAAAGTCTCTTCTTATTGTTTCTGAATTGAATTTCCTACGGGTATCGAGTATCTGTCACCACTCAAGCAGAAATCACTAAAATGACACTAATAAGTTACACGTAAGGAGTACAGTGGCGGGCAGTAAATGGGCACACTCGGCCGAGCAAACAAATCATGGTAGTGTCTCGCCTCGTCAAACTGTTTTTACAAACCGAGGGCACTGTCTCGCCACTGTACTCGCTACGTGTATTCAACCCATAAGACACACGCTCATCGATATGGCGACCGGTCACTGTGCACAATATTAGATACATTCTGTCTGTACCATGCAACTCTTGTTTCTTTCTAAATTGGTCTCTTTCACACGCATCTTTCTCTCTCAGTCTTCTCTCTTTGATCTTATTTTTGTCCCTCTCATGACCTGGAAAGCGAATACGAAGTACGCATTTTGAAAGTGCGCAACTGTCTTTCTTTTTTCTCTCTTAACCTGGAAATCCAGCACACCGGACGTGCTGAGGAAATGCTGCAAAGGACTGCAGTGTTACTATGACTCGTGGCTCGTGCTTCAGAGGTGGCCGCAGTAGCTAAAGGACGAAAGGACGATTCATACTCATAGCTCTCCACTTGATTTCCCTATGTTGACGCTATGAAACAATCAAAGTCGAGGACAATTAACATCCAGACCCAAAGCAGATACTTGAATTCATCTTTCAAGCACCTGCCCAGCCAGGAATCGACTCCGGGACCTCTTGCTTAATAAACTGAGCTAAACCGGGCGTCTACATCGCTATTAGTGAGTCTCTGTCGCACAAAAAAATAGCAAGTGTAAATCTCTATTTTGTCTCTTTTTACCTGGAAAGCTAGCACGCCATACGCGCTAAGAAAGTGCTGCAGATGCGGCGTGTAGTCCAGCACGGTGCCGGCGCTCGGCGGCGACTCGTAGTCAGTCGCGATGCAGGTCCACGTGGCGATGGCGACTGTGGACACTATGCAGACTGACACGACCGCTATGGACCTGCAATTAGAAAAATGCCATGAGAAAAATATTTATTATCTATGTTTTTGTAATTATTTTTAAATTTTCAATTTTATTTATTATTTTTTGCTTATCATTAGAGTAAGTCGTGTGCTTCTTATTGAAATAAATAAATAAATGAGTGTACTAACCAGTTCCTGATTTTAATCGTTTTTGAACTAACTGAATTTATTTCGCCATTTTGAGAAATAGGCGTTTTTAGAATTGGCCATTTTGAGAATTGGGCATTTTTAGAATTAGCCATTTTGAGAATTGAGCCTTTTTAGAATTGGACTTTTTGAGAATTAGGCATTCTGCGCCTAACCACTCAATCTTTGTTTATCGTGGGATAAACAAAGCTGGGATACCAAGTCTCCCCTCGAAGGGCAAACAAGGCATATGTTTATTCATCGAGTACTATCATTGATCTTTGTTTGGAACAGTTAATTTTTTCCGATATTTCAGGGTTAGTCCCATAGTAAAAGTTGTTCATAATGATGAGTAAGTACTTACTATGAGGCCTTTTCGGCTTAGCATACCCTTTCCTTATAACCTTCTATGCAGGTACCCAGTACTATTCCCTACCATAAATTCAAATTACTTAATTTCAAAATAAATGTTTGCACAGCTACTCTTATACAGGGTTATTCATAAAGGGTATGCTAAGCCAAAAAGGGCTCATAGTACTCATCATTATGAACAACTTTTACTATGGTACCAACCCGAAATTCGCGAAAAAAAAAATCAGCTGTTCCATACATTTTGTCGAGTGTCATTGACATTTTTCTATGGAATAAAAGTTGTTCATAATGATGAGTACTATAAGCCCTTTTCGGCTTAGCATACCCTTTATGAATAACCCTATATTATAATTAACCTCAAAACGACTAATTTTTCAATCGTCAACTAAGTAACAGAGGAATAAATTACCATTTTGAATTTTATTCCACATAAAACTTATGAATGACACTGAACTAATGGGTTGATTACACGTAATGAGTACAAAGGCGAGTCAGTGCCTTCGGCCGAGTACTCGGTTTGTGTGAACAGTTTGACGAAGCGAGACAGTCACTAGAACCATGATTTGTTTGCTCGGCCGAGTGTGCCCATTTACTGTCTCGCCACTGTACTCGTTACGTGTATTCAACCCATTATGCCACGGCTCAGCCCTTAATCTACAATTCTATTTAAAACAATATTACTAAAAACTTTATGGTTTGAATAGATTTGCATATAAAATGATTGATACTGGGCCTATGAACTATACGAGTATGCCTATTATTTTATAACACGCTTTTATTATTTTAACCCAAATTTTGAAAATGGAAATTGCTTTATTATTTAGATTTAACTTTAAAAAAAACGAGTTACTTTTCTCACGGACATCGATTAATAGATTAACCCGTGGAGCGCTTAGTGTATCTACGCATAGATCTTAAGGATTTTGGTCGGGTAGCGCTTAGCGTATCTACACATAGATACACAAGCGGCGCGCGCCATTTGTTTATGTTTTACTCGGTATCCGCTCGTTATTGGTCGGTTCTCGTGATTTATACCGATAGCCAACATAACAATCCCAATTTCTATCCAATCCTAGCAGTGTAGTAGGAGTAAACAAACCAAAAAAAAAAAGATTACCCAAGCATCACAATTTGGTCGAACTCAATGCGCCTATGCGATTTTGTGACCTATTACTGCTTGAAGTTTGGAGCTTACAGAAAATGGCTGGAAATCGTAAGCGGTGAGTAATGTGTTGTATTCTACTAAATGATATGTGTGGAATGTGTTAAAAGTGTTACATTTAGTGTTCGTAGCCTACTTTTTGAGAATAAACGGATAAACTTCTATCACGCCATCCGAGCCGGTCAATGGCCTTGGCCGTTTCTATTGATAATTCGCGAAGTGTGGATTGAAATATCGAAAATTGCCTGTATACCCGTGGGTAATATATCTAGTAACATGTTCAGGTATACAGTTTCTCATTTTAGTGCGATAAACTCGTTATTTCAACCATTTTTGCAATATTCATTGGACGCCATTTTGTTCATTTCTCGCTCGATGCCGAAATGTACTGTCGGCAGCATAATTTTTCGTTTCGTTTTTGAGTTTTTGTTTTCGTGAAAACTATTAAACTTATACATACTAAGAAGGCCTCAGTTTCATGTTTCGTTTTTATTATTGGATGCTATTTTTTAATTATGTGTCTAATATTGATAATATTGACTATTTAATAATTATATTTTTTTATGTAATTGAGTGACGAGACGAGCAAATCGCTCGCCTGATGTACTTTATGTTACTGAAATTACATTAATTACACTATAATTAAAATGCATTCATAATATAGTAGATAAATCGTAAATAACAAATGTTTATTTTGACAGTTTGACTTTTCAGTTTAGATATGTCAAGATTTATAAATAAATTGGTTCATAAGGTCATCATCATGTTCAAAGTTTTTGTTTTGTCGATTTTTTATTAAAAATATTAACTTTTACAGAATAATACAATTTATATTGTTTATTTTGATTTTAGTTTAGCAAGACTGCGGTCAACCAGTTTTGATTTGAGGCGGTCACGATCCGTGACACCCTCCGGGCATTCTCAGCGTCCGTCCGCTTCCCGCCGTGCCCTACTCACTCCGACTAACAGGTAAGAATCTAATATGATTATTTAATTTTCTTCTAAATTTTTACACTTGTTTCCTTTACATTTATAATGTTATATACTTTGAATAAAGGTCAATTTGTTTTTATCAGGAACCGAGCATTGGGGGTCCTCAGCACACCGGGGGGTACACTCAAATTGACTGGAGAAGTCGTGCCAATCGAGTGTACACCCGGTGGTTACGTCCGTCGCCACGTCGAGTCTCCACGTCCAATTATAACGTTAAAATATGTTTTTTTACAATTTACAATATTTACATAATGTAGGTAATATTATTTTGAGAACAATGTAATACTGTAATTCTAATTTCATTTTGGTATGATAATGTTACAACATTATAATAATTGATAATATAATTAATATATTGATAATTATAATTGATTGTAGACGCCAAATTCTCAAAAACTGTAATAAAATAATGAATAAATAATATTATGGCGATAAGGTCGCCATTGTACTGCCGAATATTTAAATTATATCTATATCTTAAGTCATTTTTATCATCGGTGTGCAATACAACATACCTTATATTGTATTGTAATTTTTATTTTTCGTGCATTTGGAAAATCATTATAATTATTACTTGTAAATAAATTATTTCTAAAAACTATGATGTCATAATAATAATTCGTGAGTATTTCATGTTAGGTGCCAAATTGCCAAAACCAGTTGAACAAAATACGTTAAAATTTGACTTTTCTTCTAATTCTAATAAAAATGTATCTAAAAAAGTTTTTTCGACATAAGAATACACCTACTAGGCACAGTTTTCCTTCTACGCATTATACAGACCTACTATGTTGACAATAGTCTTGCTATAAAATAATAATATAACTTTTATATCACGTTCAATTATTTCGTAAATTTAGATTTTTTTTTCGACAGTACATTTTGTCACAGAGGTCCGCGCGATCCGCGCTAACGGATGGTTTTTTACGTCCCGCGGTAATTTATATATTATTGAAGTGAATTATGTTTATAGGAGTGAAATTAATACTAAAACTATTTCAATAAGTGTCCTCCCTTGTTGTAAGAGTGCAGTGAGAGTTAAATTCGTATGTGAACATACCATAATCGTGTCAAATCTAACTAAGTGTAACGAAAAATTTCTAAATTAATTTTTCAACACCTGATTACTCATAAATGGTAAGTCACACATAATACAACTATACAAAGAAAGAAAGTATGTTTCAAGCGCTTTCCAGTGATATATATCTTATAGCATATAATTAACGAATACATCGAGAATTATCCATTTCCGTGTCTCGCTTACGTTACAAAATTTTTTTTGCAAAATGCGCTGGCGCGTCCGCGCATTTGAAAATAAATACCTCCTGCGCTCCACGGGTTAATAGTCGTTTACTCTGACTTAACCTGCAGATGTTGTTGGGTTAGTTTTGACCTCTCACTATTTTGGTACCAAATCACTTATTTTTCACATTGACTTAAATAAACGGCTAAATCGTTCAAACTTTGTAGAAATATCGAGGACCGATGACAACACTAAACAAAGCGTGTATAGTTTTTTGAACTATTAACTATTTTTATTTTTGCATGTGTTCTGTATCTTACAGACTCTTACTTCATATCCTTGGGCGAGCCCAGCCACATGATGGGGCACAGCAGCAGCGCCAGCAGAAGCATCCAGACGCAGTACGTGACGCTGACGGCGCCGCCGGTGATCTTCCACCAGAATATCTGCAGGCTCTGCGCCGCTGGAGACAAAGGCAATTTTGAGGAAACATTGCATTGCAAATTAGCAAGGAACCAAAATAACGCACTCAAAAACGTATTCGAAAAGCGACTTGCTAAGTTTTAAAAAACAAATTAGGTACTTACTACCATTGATATAAAAATTGATTAGGTACATTAAATGTGTTTGATGAGGGTGTCAAATATTTGTGTTTATTTTACAATTGTTATAGGCGACGACGAGCTATTAGGCCCAAGTTTGAAGGCTTTTTAAGACAGATCTAAATTTCTTAAAACTATTGGCATCCTTGTCTAATGGCTTGCAATGATAAAGACAGATATATTTTTAGTTAGTTTAGATCTGTTAAAATGCCTTCAAACTTGGGCCTATTGTAAACTTGAAATTATTAAATTAAGTGTTCTCATAAATATTTTTGAAAGAAAAAAAGACTTGTTTTTTCCATTTTCATCGACAGGCTTAAGCTGCCAAAAACATAAACCTTTTGTGTTTGCCAGTCCGGAGAAAATGGTAAATACTTATGTAGGTATGATAGCCAATTGGTCAAGCCACGCTAATCAATTTAGCCAATATAAATTCGCTACAATGTAACTATGGTACAATACAAGTACATCGCGAAATTGGCGAACCGTCGGATTGAGGAAGCGGTTAATCAACCTAAATATAGAGGAACTCTGCAGACGCCAGTCGAAGATCTACAATAAAACAGTATCTATCCTGAGCATAAAGCCTGTTGCAGACCAAGAGCTAAGCTAAGTTAGTTTAGCTTAGCTCGCATAGCTGACGCAGTTTTCCATACTGTTCGCATAGTTTGCGGTCTGCACACAAGTATGGAAAACTGCGTCAGCTATGCGAGCTAAGCTAAACTAACTTAGCTTAGCTCTTGGTCTGCAACAGGCTTAAACACTCGAATAACTGTAGCGAATAACTATATAGGGTTATTCATAAAGGGTATGCTAAGCCGAAAAGGGCTCCATAGTACTCATCATTATGAACAACTTTTACTGTGGGACCAACCCAGAATTGGCGAAAAAAAAAAGTAGTAAAAGTTGTTCATAATGATGAAAGTAAGTAAGTAAGTACTCTATGAGCCCTTTTCGGCTTAGCATACCAAATCGAGCAAATCGATAATTTTCGGATTGACAGATTTATTTTTATTTGAAAGCAGGTTTTCTAGCGGAGGTTCTTAAAAAGGTTTTATCAATATCGGTTCAATCGCTTCAACGTTGGGGTTTTTTTAATTTTAAATTTAATCTATAATTACAGGGTTATTCATAAAGGGCTCATAGTACTCATCATTATGATTATGAACAACTTTTACTATGGGACCAAGCCGAAATTCGCGAAAAAAAAACAGCTGAAATACATTTTGTCAAGTGTCATTGACATTTTTCTATGATGAGTACCATGAGCCTTTTTCGGCTTAGCATACCCTTTATGAATAACCCTATATAAATGTAATCTAAATGTTTGGTTTAAATAAACAAACATTACTATTTATTTTTAGATCTTTATTTCCTGTTGCATTCATATTATTGCTATATATTTCAACTTAATATTGCACTTTGACTAATCATTTAACTATTTACAGACACATTAGGCCCAAGTGTGAAGGCATTTTAAGACAGATCTAAACTAACTAAAAATATATCTGTCTTTATCATTGCAAGGCCATTAGACAAGGATGCCAATAGTTTTATAAAATTTAGATCTGTCTTAAAAAGCCTTCAAACTTGGGCCTATTATCTACTTTACGTCTTTGCATATTTATTAATATTTTACATTACAGCTCTTTGAAACTCAATCCGTTCATATTTATAACCGTAGGTAATGTCAGACTACATTTTGTAGCCGAGTTTTTTTTAATTCTTAAGTCATCGTAGAAGGTTTTTAATTTATGTAATTACGTAGTCACAAGCCATTTTTTTTACAGATTGCATTAATTTATTAAATAATTCATAGGCACATTATACTAAAGTACATAAAAAGCATAATGAACTCGAACTGGTCCGGTCGATGATCGACTACGCATAAAAAATATATTAATGCTAATTTGTGTTTTTGCAACTTCCGTATTCCTGGTTGCATTTTGAGGTGCAAAATGAGTCAACCTATTAAAAGTTAGCGAGTTAAAAATAAAACTTCTTTAGTCTTAAGCATTAAAAAAATTGAGTTTTAAAGTTAGTAAGACTGTTTTTGTATTTTGTTTTACCTGAATCTAAATGGAGGGGTAATGTTGATGCGGTATATACATATGTTATGTCTATGTGGTTATGTATTTGTAAATTGAATTAGATGATAAGTAAACAAATTAGAACTTTTACAACGGAGTCACAACACGGTGTTCGCGAAAAAAAAAATCAGCTGTCCCATACATTCCAGTCCATTTCCAGTCGAGTGTCGTTGACATGTTTGTATGGAACAGCTGATTTTATTTCAGCGAATTCCGGGCCGGCCCCAGACTAAAAGTAATACTCACTCAGACTAACAGACAGAACCATATCAGCTACTTTGTAAAAAAGAGCAAGATGGCAAGTGCCAAAACACGGTTGAAAAAGAGAGACAGACCTTTCATTTTTTGTCCCCGTCGCTGTAACCGTGCCAAGGTGGGCAAACCACAGATTAGGAATAATAGTTACTACGTGAGCCGTCTACGATTTGTAGCTGCCAGGTTGTGAATTATGTTTCCCCAGGATTGTACCCAATAAATTAATAAATAATTAATTTATTGGACTATTTCATATTTCCCGCTGACCCAAAACTAAGATAAGGTACATTATTTTCGCAATCGCAAGATTGCCTGTTTAATAAAAGATGTTCATAATTAAGAGTAGATACTAGAGTATACTAGTAGTTATTTTCCTACTAGTAGACTTTTTCCTACTATGAGCAATTTGCGGCTTGTATATCCTTTCCTTATAACCCTGTATAACAATGTTTTATTTTGTGAAGTAAAAAGATTAGGAATATTTTATGAAATTTTTTCCTCTAAGATGGGGGAACCATTCCTATCCTGGCATCATTTCAAGAATATAGCTGTCGCATGTGCGGTTACACTTTGGTTCTATCTTTAGGTAATATATCTATGAATACTCATGTACTATGAGCCGTTTTCGGCTTAGCATATCTTTCCATATAACACTGTATTGTACATTTTACTAGACTCTTTCACAATGGAAACTAACGTGGTTTTCACACATTTTTGTTATAATTAAACACGGGAATACTCACGTAAAAATTAAGTCGTCTACTACGACTAGTTTCGGACACATTCGGTGACCTTCATCAGGCGAGTTTACAAACGTGACGCGCTCGCGGTTGCGTCCCTGAACCAACCGCGCGTCACGTTGATAAACTCGCCTGATGAAGGTAACCGAATGTGACCGAAACTAGTCGTAGTAGACGACTTAATTTTTACGTGAATATTCCCGTGTTTAATTATAACAAAAATACTAGACTCTTACCGAGTATAAAGTTAGGTATTCCAGAGCCAAAGACGGTAGCATTCAGCAGCGTGGTGACCAGCCTCCTGCCGGCCGGGCCGAACGCGAGCTCAGCCACCGCTGCATATGGGTACCTGGGAAAAGGTAATTATGACAATCAATCGTAATCGTAACCCCTATTATTGAAAAAATGGCGCCATTTTAATTTGATTTTATAGGGTTATAAGGGAAGGGTATGCTAAGCCGAAAAGGGTTGAAAGTACCGACTTATATCATTATTATTCTTAGTACTTACTTAGCTTTAACTATGGTATTATGGGATCAACCCTGAAATCGAGACAACTGTTCTATTATGTCGAGTATTGCCGAGCGTCATTGACACATATCTATGAAACAGCTAACAAATTCTTTCAAATTGACGGTTGTTTTAATTTTCCACAGTAAAAGTGGTTTCTTATGAGAACTATGAACCCTTTTTGGCTTAGCATACCCTTTGCTGTAACCCAGTATAATTAAGGAGGGGATGCACACCGGTTCTTCTCCCGTATGAGCGGCGTGATCTCCTGCGCTAACAGCCAGCTCCGGCCGAGCAGCACCGCCGTGTACAACTGCAGCCCGATCACTGCCAGCACCATGGGGATCCCGTATATACCTGGACAACGATATTGCACATTATGGCACAGATTGGATTATTAGATAATAGTTACTACGTAAATTATGGGGACTGGGTCTCATCCAGCCGGGTGGCTCTGCCCCGGTATCGGCGCAAATGGATCAGTGTTTCAAAGGCCCCGGTGGCCTGGCCGTCGGTGATCACCGGGCCAGATGGCGTCTTCAAATTTCAAATGAGTTTCAACGTCCCCGGTAATAGCAGATCAAGATTTTGCTCCAACGACGTTTATAAGTAAGACCTACATATATGGATTAAGATATTTGTTTTCACAAAGAATTACAAATACACTTATAAAAAGTTAAAAAAATCTGGTGGTTACTACACTACAGGAGGAGCAAAAGGTGCACTAAACACGGGATGGTGAACAGCACGCCGAGTATGCCCCGGGGCGCGGGGGCGAGGATTTCCTCGTGGGACAGCGTCACAGCGCCGCCGTCCACCGGGCTTATACACATATATGTACCAAGTACTCACCACAAGCGATGACACTAGCCGGCAGAGCTATGATGGGGAACACTCCAAACAGGTCCACAATACACATGATGGTGAACAGCACGCTGAGCCCGCCCCGGGGCGCGGGGGCGGGGGCGGGGTCATCCTCGTGCGACAGCGTCACGGCGCCCCCGTCCACTGCATTGATATACGTCTCGCGGATCACTGTCATGGTGCATCTGAAGACAAAAGCATTTTTGTATAAAACTCCTAGCTGTACGCTGTACCCTACGGTTTCATCAGCTTTATTTATCTTTTAAACCACCCCTGTACCAGAGCACTATTAACAAATCTTATTATGAACTAGAGGAATTTCTTTCTGACGAAGCTAAGAAATGAACCCGCTCCGCACAACATTGCTTATACCCAATCAGGGTCATTATGTGTGACTTTTAGACATTTATGTTATTTAAGACCTACATATAATACAAAACCATAATGCTTTAATAAAGTACAACAATAACAAAACAAAAAAAAAATATTCAAATCGGTCAAGATGTTTCCGAGTTTTAGCGAGATAAACGATCAGCGATTCATTTTTTTATATAAGAAGAAGAAGAAGATCTTTTTTTATTCTACTATGCGCTTGCGTTTGACATCTCACCGCCATGCGCCAGCGCCATCTCGACTGGTTCAAGGAAAGGGTATGCTAAGCTGAAAGGACTACTCATAGCTCATGGGTTGATACGTAAAGAGTACTCGTACAGTGGCGAGTCAGTACCCTTGACCAAATACTCGATTTGTTAAAACATTATGACGAGGCGAGACAGTCACTAGAACCATGATTTGTTTGCTCGGCCGAGTGTGACCATTTACTGTCTCGCCACTGTACTCGTTACGTGTAATCAATCCATAAGTCGCGAATGTTTTCATGCAAGCGTGCTCCACCGACCGCATCATTGCTTACCAACAGACGATTCAGGCGAGATGGCGGGCAAACGCAAAGCCGCACAGAAAAAAAATTGCCGTGTCTATTTTTTTTCCAAACAAAAAGTTTTCACCCCATTTCACTTTAGTGACTGGCGTATGACAGTGATTGGCCTTTTCTAAAACACCGACGAAATAATGATGATGATGATATAAGTTAGAATTAAAAATAGTAGACGACCTAGACAAAATTCGAACGCAATAAACTATTGAATAAATCTGCATTCGGCCAGTATTTTGAGACTCGAAAAAAATATATTCAGGAAATCGGCCTACCTAGACGAATTCCAGTTTTATTTTTAACATCATGTTGAGCTAGACATATTTAATAACTTGAATGTTAATTTAGTTAGATATGTTTTTGTTTTTATTAAAAACTAGCTGCGCCCCGCGGTTTCACCCGCTCTTTTTCTTTTAAACCTGTTTTGACGCCAATAAAAAGAAATCTAATCGGTCAGGCCGAGTTTTAGCGAGACTAACGAACAGCTATTGATTTTTATATACAGGGTTTTTAAGCAAAGGGTATATATGCTAAGCCGAAAAGGGTTCATAGTACTCATCATTATGAACAACTTTTGCTATAGGACCAACTCTGAAATCGAGAAAAAATAAGCTGTTCGATAGAAAAATGTAAATGACGCTCGACGACATGTGTACAGAACACCTAATAATTTTTTCTCGATTTCTGGGTTGGTCCCATAGTAAAAGTTGTTTATTAATAAGCCCTTCTCGGCTTAGCATACCCTTTCCTTATAGCCCTGTACTAGTGTGATATTAGAACACATATTTCATAATAATAAATCGTCATTTCAGATACGAGATACATATTAAATAAAATATTAAAAAAAATATGAAACCTAATAGTGAAAAAAGACAAGAAAAACAAAAAAAAATTACAAGCTAACAGTAAAATCAAATAAAAGGTATTATTACTAAATTTATATATGTAGGTACTAACTGTGACTTGCGGTTTTACCGGCTATCAATTTTCCATTAAATTCTCCGGAATAAAAGTAACCTATTTAACTACCATCCTACTACCAGTACCAGCTACCAGCGCCCCTACAACAACTTTCGAATTCACCCCTCACACAGTTCCATCAAATTTCGGTAGATGGCCCTGATCATGCTTAAAACGCGCAGCTAAGGAGTTTTCGTTGAACAACCATGGCTAATCCACTGAAGTTTAGATTATTACCGCCGTAGTAGGTATCGTTGTAGGTTTACCGTACCTATAGATTACCTCCTGTTACCTGCGGATACGATACAGTTATAGTTTTTGGAAATCCAGTAAACCTCCTTTTACTCAAGTAGGTAGACTTGTAAGTCATGCCGCGCCGTGGTACGATTTCCGCATGGCATTGGCTAATAAATCGGTCAAATGTTTCGAAATTCGATTTTTTTCTAAAGCTGTTATAGATTTTTTGACGTGATTGTGTACAAATTATTTTTAATTTATTACTTTGACATTTATATTGTTACTAGCTGCACCCCGCGGTTTTATTCACGGTATTTTTTTTAATAAGTATCCTATGTTACTTCTAATACCTCCAAGAATATAAGTACCTACAAAGTTTCATGATGATCGGTTTAGTAGTTTTCGCGTGAAGGCGTAAGAAACAAACTTACATTCACATTTATAATATTAGTAGGGATTATTAGTTAATTTTGTTGTAGTTTACATTTGTGGCATTATAAAAATTGATTACCTATTTATTTTATAAGTATTTTTAGCGTGATGCAGTAGATTCATAATTAGGGTTAGGGGGGGTTTATCTCAGGGTGACGAGCGCAGGGTCTTGAATTCTGTGAGTTCAAAATTCTGGGTAGCGCAGACCTGTTATGGGCAAACGTGACGTTTAACATCAGGCGAGCGATTTACTCGTCTCGTCACTCAATTACATTAAAAAAAAAAAAAAAAAAACAAAAGTTAAAAAGACGGGTTCACAAATAAATTTGCTGACCTATGCAAACTCAATGTTTTGCGACCTTATTGTAGATCTCCGGTCGTAATAGTGCGAGTTGTCGAGTGCGAGTGAGAGCAAGCGTGGTATTAGGTTAGTGCGAGCGGGACAGCGTGCGATCGCTATCGCAGTTCCGATGTGATCAGTTTTACATAATTCATTATCTGTGGCTGAGGTCACACTAGCGTTGCTTTGTTTAATTTCGTTTCCTACATAAAACGATCTGGGTCGATTTTTGCGGCGCTGTGTCCTTTACCGCTATAAGGCTAAGCCACACGATGCGGTTCGTCGGCTTAGTGCAAAAAATCATTAACTGTTTTGTAATGAAACTTAACGTGGATTCCCACATTTTGGCTATGATTAACATGGGCATGACATCTATATATATTATATCTATATATAAAAAAATGAATCCCTATTTCCCTTGGTCATCGCATCACGCGTGAACGGATGGAACAATTTCGCTAACTCTTTTTGTGTTGTGTTAATTATTGTCAGGAGATGGTTCATGAAAGAAAAAAATACGGAAGTTGAGCGGAACATTATAAAATTTAAGACAATTCGAATTCAATATTCATCGTCAAGACAGGACGTCTGTCGGGTCAGCTAGTAGTGAAATATAAAAATAAATAAAAAGTTTAAGTTGTTTAGTTCAAGTTAAAGTTATCAAGTTGTATTGAGTAGGATACTGCGACTATAGTTTTGATCACATTCGGTGATCTTTTTCAAGGAATGATTTTGCAGTAAGCCGATGAATTATTTCTATTCAGCAAAGGTCACCTTCAACACTGAGATTTGTTTGTCTCTGTAATTATATTAGATAATAAGTTATTACTTTAGTAAAATACTTATCCGCACTGAAACTATAAATAAAACAACTTCTAAAGTGTAACCATAATTTTCTGAAAAAAGGACGGAAATAGTTTTTCCTTTTTCCGTTTTTTTTTTTAGAAAAATGTGGTATTAAATTATGGGATTGTGTAGTGTGGAAATTGTACAATATCAAAATTTGGTCCCTTAAGTCCTAAGAAGGTAGGTAGGTTTTACTGAGATATTAAAGCATGGTCATTTCATGTTAAGACTTCAATGGTTAGAGCGATTTAATAAAAAAAAATAGTATAAAACTATTTCCCTGCCACTTTCACCCCCTTATGTCGACTCTAAGTACGTACCTGCATCTTTTTCCTTTTCACGCAATATTACAAATTACAACCCAACCTCAAAAAAAACAATCACATTTACAAAAAAAATGTTTGCCCCAACACCCTGAGTACGTACCTGCAACTTTCCCTTTCACACCACAACACTAATCCAATTTAATATTCTAACTACCGTTGCCAAAAAAAAAAACAAGAAAACGCACACAAACTATCGAAGCCAAAATTATAAAAAACTCAAAAAAAAAAACTAGTTCTATGTCAAATGCATTGCAAAGTTTAGTTGACAACCGCCCGGCGGCCGACGGGTGACGGACTGAGTACGTAGCACCGTCCACAGAATATTTCATAGAACTCGTAGTACTGACCTATGCGGATTAGACCACAGCTTAAGAGTATTAAGCCTCATTTATCGACGTACTGACCAGACTGTACAGTCGTGTGGAGAAGTCAATAGTCCTTGAAGAAAAAAAACAATAAATTCCACATTTTTTCAATTTTTACTCCTTTCGTGAACAGGATTATCATAAAAGAAAACCATAATATACACTTGACTTGACACATGGTTTATACAGGTAGGTACATACTTTGTAGGGATTATTAATTTATCCTTTACAGGTTATTTGGAAAGGGTATGCTGAGCCGAAAAGTGGCTTATGGCTTTTGGCAAAAATGTTAAAGTTGTTCATAATGATGAATATTATTACAATTATTACATCATTATCATTATGACCAACTTTTACAATGGGACCAACACTCAAACCGCGGGTACTCATTATTATGAACATTTTGTCGAGTGTCATTGACATTTTTCTAAGGAACAGCAGATTTTTTTCTCGATTTTCAAGTTGGTCTCATAGTAAAACTTGTTTAAATATTATGATGAGTACTATGAGCCTTTTCGGCTTAGCATACCCTTTCTTGTAACCCTGAATAAATAACTAGCAACCTGCCCCGGCTTCGCACTGGTATGAAATATAGTCCATGTTACTCGGTAATACCGTAGCTTTATTAATGAAAGAATTTTAAAAATCGGTCCAGTAGTTATTGAGTTTATTCATTACAAAAATCAAACAATACAAATCTTTCCCCATTGTAATATTAGTGCAGAATTGTAGATTGATAAAAACTCATAAAAAACACAAAAAAGTAATTAAACAAGAATCTCATTAAAATACTTTCAAGATACAACAAGCATAGGCCTTGTGTTCATAAGTGAGAGTTAAATTAGAACTAATTTGTAGAGTCATTACAAAACAATTAATTTAATACAGTACTTAAATCGTAATTAATTAAAGTCAACTAGCTTACTCGACAGACGTTGTCCTGTCTTAACGATGACTATTTAATTCGAATTGGTAAAAAAAGCCATTGCGTCAATTCTATGTCAAATTGTAACGAAACAGCCTTCGTATCTCTCACAAAAATAACAAATAAAATATTTTAAGTTGGTTTGTTGATAAATCATAGCAATGCTCTAGTGTTCTGCAAAGGTTGCTCAGGTTAGAACGTAGACTCGTAAAATAATGCAATGGCAACATTCTAATTTTCTGGGGTTTTTAAAATGGAGGGATGGCAACTTTGCTTTGGACAAGGAGGAAGACATTTGGGTTTTACAGAAAAAGGGCAACGAAAAAAGGAATTAAAACAGGATTAAGTAAATAGTTTTATGGAATTTTATCCATAAAATGGTGCCGAAACCCTGAGAAAAGGAGCGATCGAATCTTCGAGCGTATCACCGGGAGTTGGAGTTGGAAATGCCGGCCGGAGACAGAGACGGGTCATGTGTTTTAGATGGTTTTTGTTTCGGTGGCTTTTCAAGGTTTAGGAATAGGAATTGAGGTGTGATTCAATAGGTACAGGTAGAAAAGAAGATAGGTAAGCGATATTCCAGCCATCGGGAGTTGCCAGATAAGTATTGCGTCGAGTACTAAAACAAAGACCTAACCTAAGAGACCTAAGAGCCGCCGCACGGGGTGAGTGACCTTAGAATATCTTGAGGAGTCTGTTCTTGTGTTCATTTTAACTATGTGTACTTCCATATCAGTGATTACATTGTTTTAGAATTCAGGGATCATTTTAAAATAGTTTAAAAGTTAATTTCATAATGTAATGATGTGGGCCACTAAAGATAGATCTGGTATTTATACATACCTACTTATTGAGCAATAGTTTTGAATTAGGATCGTGTAAGTATTTTAAGCAAAGATCATAAACATTGTTGATGGTTGATCTTGGACTTCCGTTCGATCCGACAACAGTGTGAATTTTACACTGCAAATTCGGGTTGATGGTACCCGTCTGCTATTATGTAAATACAAAAGAAGGAGCGATTAGGACATAGTCTTAGTCACTGACTGAAGATACTTGTGACCTTTTGTGTTTATAGGATGTGTATTCTTATAGGTCCTGTTCAACGGGGAGCTCACTTTACTGACTTTATTTTACTTCTATCTGTTTTATATGATTTACTCCTAATGATGTGTGTTTGTTTTCAGGACGTAACGCGTTGTTAATTGTGTAAAATATCTAGTGTAAATAACATGCCTAATAAATCAAATGAAGTAAAATTAGATTAACTTAAATCAAAATAAAATCAAATTAAATCAAATAAAGTAAAATTAGATTATATTAAAATTAAATTAAATCAAATAAAATTAAACTAAATAAAATTAAATAGCGTTAAATCAAATAAAGTAAAATCAGATTATATTAATATAAAATAAAATTAGATTAAATCAAACAAAGTAAAATCAGAATAAAATAAATTAAAATAAAATAGAATAGTTCAATCTAGCTCAATACGGTTCAGTTAAATAATAAAATAAATAAAGGTACAATAACATAGCTTTATCAGGACCGGTGGTATTATGTTCATCTTATGGGCCGGAGGTCCCGGGTTCGATTCCTGGTTCGACGGTTATTAAGTAATGAATTTGAGTTCCTGTTCTGAGTCTATGCGTTAGTTAGAATCTACTATAACGTATACACGATTACGTTTATGCTAGATCGTGGGTTCGATTCCCGACCGACATGTTATTAGAGTCTGGGCGTTAGTAGAATCTACTATAGCGTATACACTATTACGTTTATGCTAGATCGTGGGTTCGATTCCCGACTGACATGTTATTAGAGTCTGGGCGTTAGTAGGATCTACTATAACGTATACACGATTACGTTTATGTTAGGTCGCGGGTTCGATTCCCGACTGATATGTTATTAGAGTCTGGGCATTGGTAGGACCTACTATAAAGTATACACGCTTACGATTATGTTCGGTTGCGGGTTCGATTCCCGACTGACATGTTATTAGAGTCAGGGCGTTGGTAGGATCTACTATAAAGTATACACGCTTACGATTATGTTCGGTTGCGGGTTCGATTCCCGGGTCGATATGTTATTAGCAGAGTCTTAGTTAAGGTTAAGCTTAGTCAAGTCTTAATTTAAGTCTTGGTCAAATCAAGTAAATCGGACAGCCGATCAGTTTGTAGAAATCTACTGTAAAGTAAATAGGTACGTTTACGATTAAAGTAAATCGGACAGCCGATCAGTTTGCCGAATCTATTATACGATTCACAAGCCTACAATTAAAGTAAATCGGACAGCCGATCAGATTGCCAAATCTACTATAAAATATATAAGCTAACGATTAAAGTAAATCGGACAGCCGATCAGTTTGCCGAATCTATTATACGATTCACATGTCTACAATTAAAGTAAATCGGACAGCCGATCAGATTGCCGAATCTATTATAGGATATACATGCTTACGATTAAAGTAAATCGGACAGCCGATCAGTTTGCCGAATCTATTATAAGATTCACATGCCTACAAATAAAGTAAATCGGACAGCCGACCAGTTTGCCATGTTAGCCATTCGAAGTTATACGAACTATCTCGAATGGTTGACAATAGTTGCTGTCAGATGAGCGGCCAACTATAGTTTGACGAGTAACTATTTAATATACGAATAAATGTAAAGTAGATCGGAAGTCTCTTTACTATTTTAATATTATTTACATAACGTGAAATCACGTGATGTTTGACTCACCAAGTCTTACATATTATAATATTTTGACTCACCAAGTCTTACATATTATATTTTGACTCACCAAGTCTTACGTTTAATAGAACATAGGTTCTGAATCGACACGCTGACGTTTAAGTCAATTTACCTCTTCAATTCGAAGGTCAACGATGATCTTTCTTTACACACTACTTTTATCGAAGGTTTCTATGGAAAGATCCTTTTGCTGATAATTATCTGAGCTGTAACATGGAGCGATATCTCCGAGGTTACCCTTGACTCCAACGGGATGACAGGCACCTCTTATGTCTATGGTTTAGTAATTGTTGGTTGTCTTCGTAAGATACTAAAGGCTTCCACGGAAAGTACCTTACTGGTAATTATTTAACTTAAGCATGGAGTTTTATCTCCGAGGTTATCCTTGAATCAGACCCGATGATAGGCCACCTCATTATGCCAATGGTTTCTTAATTATTAGTCTTCTTCATTTAGTCTACTAATAGAAAGTTCTATCTGAGACTGACGACTTGAGATGGTAACGGGAGAGTTACATTCATCTTTATCACACTATGTGTTAGACTTGGTTGTCTAATTAGATGCTTTTAGATAAAGGTTCCAGAGTATGTATTTACGCGCTAACTTCAGAATAAAATGATATTCTAGTTGGTTGTTCACTGCAGTCACTATGTTGAGTTAGGCAGTTAGGTGGTTAGGTAGGGATCGGGCAGTGTGCCCAGGAGAGCCTTGATCGAAAGATCAAGGCGACCTCCACATAAAAAGATGATGGATAAAAGGGATTGCATTCGTTCTTCCGGGACCAGATTCATTACCTTAAGGTAATGAGTAAGTTCTTTGAAGAATAAATGTGTGAAAGGTAAAAGATGAAGTATGTAATGACTGACAGACTGACTGACAATTGCCAAAAGATTATGTCCTCTTCTCTTAGCTTTTGGGTTGTTATAATATTCAAATATGTTAAATATGATAGTTGAATATGATAACGACGTTTAAGTCAGGCGCTCTAAGCTGCTGTATTGGCTTAGAGCATGTTAGGAACACACAGAGGTGTGTATTTGTACACGTAACGTGGAGGGACGAGCCCAGTTTGGTTGACGAATCGTACTGCTTTGTCGCGGGGAGGCGCGGCGGCCATAGCCACAGTAATTTATGTGTACAAATACATACAAACATAATACATAAAACACATAAAATAAATAACAAAAAATATTTGATGTAAAATCTTAGTAAAGTCTTAGTAAAATATTGTTCTGGACTTATTAGGCTTGAATCTAGTCCAAAACTATAATCTAGAATATATTCCATATCATATTTGGTAATCAGCTAAGTCAGTTTTACATTAGGATTACTAAGAAAAATAGTTAAGGGTTAAGACTTAGCATACCCTTTATGAATAACCCTATATAACTTACGTAGTAGGAATCTTGTAGCTTTAGAGTAAGTCAATTCGTTAGGAAATCTATTCAGGTAACTCGGTTGCTCATACTTATTCGTTACTTAGGTTCTACGATCACAACGCAAGGTTTTCCCACTAGACAATCACTTGGCCAAAACAGTAGGTTAACGTTAGCAATCGGAAAATTTAGGTATAGCTAGTAATACATAGTTTGCATATAGGTAGATAGGATAGATATAAATAGTTAAATAGTTAAGTAGATATGTTTTTTTATTAATAGGGTAGGGGTTTTTACAATTTCGTGCGCCGTGACCAGGATGTGTACTTCGGTTATTACGCGGTTAGATTATTTCAGCTAGAATGCAAAAATATCAAAAATACATAGTGTTAAATGTAGATTTGTATGTTATTTTATTGCTCCGAGTAGGATTTCGCGTTGTATTTGTTATTTTAATGTATGTTTGATGCGTAGAATTCAAGGAAATGGGGTCGTACGGTTGAGATATGTAGAAAGGTTAGTTATTTAAGAAGTGTTCAAGTTGTCTTGGACACAATTTGTTGTTCGTGCAAAGGAGACGAGAATAAGTATGAGCCAATATTAAGCTAGGGTAAATAGTAATTTAGGATTATTCATATTTAGGAACTATTATTTATTTGAAATAGGTAATACGTGTGATAGGGACTATACTAGCTGCTTGTATAAATATAATTATACGGTTGTTGTTAGGAACCTGTTTAGAATAGGTTGTACAATATGAATTAGGGAAGCTAGTAAAACAACTGATATTTCACATTAAGATTTTATGGAAATAAGTTGGAGTTGGGGTCGAACGTTGCAGATAAGTAGAAATAGCAATAGGTTGAGATTTAGAAATAGAATTGGTTATAGACCGACTACTGACATATATTGTAGTTAAGTTTAGGACAAGATCGCAAATAATAAGTAAATAGGATATGTTTGATACATGTTAAGTACATATGTTTATGTTTCATATACAAAAAAGGTAAACTCACGATAGTTCACAGTTCAATAAACGAGTTTCAACATTAGGTAGGCTAAATGAGATAGCAAAATAAAGAAACGGGACGTAAGAAGACTAAAACTCAGTTGTGAAAACTAAATAGAATATTTTACGCTAGTTCATACAGGCAAAATTGTCTGTAGGTAGGTTAATAAAATAAATATTATACAATTTGAGAAATATTATAACGGAAACGGAAAGGTCATTTTGATACGTGAACTTTTTAAGTGCAACGTCGGCTTAAGTAGGCATATGTTTGGTCAAGCAAGATAGGTTCAGTGTTAGATTCAATCAGAAGTTCTTAGAACTTAATAGCTCGTTTTACTAAAACAATGACATAAGATCTTTTAAAAGTAGTAATAACGGTATATAGACGACCTGTTTGGCTCAGTGGTAACATAACCACCTTATAAGCCAGAGGTCTCGGGTTCGATGCCCGGCCGAGCAGATTAATTTAAATATCTGTTCTTGGTTTGTGTGCTGGTTGTCCTTGTCTTTGTGTGTGTTCCACGGCATCTCCGACACAGGATTTGTGCTGGTGGGGAGCTATAAGTGTGAAACGTTTATTTTTAAGTGTTGTAAATAAGTTTAATAAAGTAAGTAAGTAGGATAAATTATCTTTAAAACGGTTATTGATCGAATAAGTTTTAAATAGTTCTCAGAAAACGAGTGACTAGACTTAGTGTCAGAATCAAGGCGTCAGTGAAACATTTAGGCGAAATAATAACCGGTAGTTTTTCGAAAAAAAAATGAAGTACCATATTATTAGGTAGTACAAATGGGTTTCCTTTTAGAAGGATAAGTCAGGTAGGCCAGCTATAGCAATAATATTCTAAGACTTTGGGGTCGAGTCGTAAATATTTAGTGACTGAGGAGCAACTGAGAAACTAGTTAGTCACAGTAAAATAATCAAGTGTTGAAAACAATATTTCAATTTAAATTCAAATAGTACAGTTCAAGTATAATGATACAGTTAGTTATTTTATCATCGCAGTCTTTGCCACCGTTATTCATAATTGCTTGAGTGACACCGCGGGTCGCAACTAGTAATAAATAAATTAGTAAATTTAAAATAAATTTAAAGAAATAATAACATAAATACATGATAATATAGAAACGGAGCGCTGTCAGTACATTCATATGATTAGTTAAATGGGGAAGTGCAATCTGTTTGTCTATAGTGTCCGTAGATGTTGCTGTTTCCCTAAAACAGAATGGAAGGCGGTGAAACGAACGCTCTGAGTGATATTAAATAGCAAAAATGTTGACGGTTGAAAAGTATTTGTGTTAAGGGATGTAAGTAAGACAGTTTATAGGTTGAAGTGGTTTTGGGGCACAGTAACATCGGAACTAGAGATGAGTTGTCAGTGTCAGGGTTTAGCAATTACTACACAAACGATTCAGTATAAAAAGGGGTTTGGAGCTAGGTTAAGTCTAAATGACATTCACCCCGTCGATATAGATATCGGTTTATATTGAATTCATACTCACACGCAGTGCCACATGATGGTTACCACAATTTCCCCACACTTACATGTTCCGATCGGAGGTAGTCAGAATTTTATGTACGATTTCAAGAGCTTAAGGGTCCTGAGGTGCCGGAAGGGGAATTTCTAGGAGGCACAAAAGGGTTGAAGATCGAAGTAAGGAGGGAAAGTGAAATCTCAAGTAGCCGATACGAAAGGTTAGGGGGGAAAGCACTTTCTCTTGTTCTTCTAACTGCTTGACTCACAACCAAGTTCTTGCCGAGGTCGGATATCTTGTAGTACGAAAGATTCCTTTTACGGAGCACGGATCTGTTGTTGAGTCGGACTTATTAAGATGATTATTTCATGATCGGTTTAAATACACTACACATATAGTGCTAGGGCAAAAACATATACATATTATGGCATAAACACGTAGTGTGAGTTTATGCTATAAAAATTCTCACACGTTTAAATTTTATTGTTGAAACTTGAATATTGACAATAAAGAATTCGCACTTTTGAACTTATAAGGGGTTTATAATTTTTGAGTGTTTATTTAGTATTTTTATTTGGTCGGTTATATTTGTGAATTATCATTACTGTTGGTTAAATTTATTCCGATTAATTCATCTTTATAAATTTAAGGGGTCGAATGTAACGAAACAGCCTTCGTATCTCTCACAAAAATAACAAATAAAATATTTATAATAAGTTGGTTTGTTGATAAATCATAGCAATGCTCTAGTGTTCTGCAAAGGTTGCTCAGGTTAGAACGTAGACTCGTAAAATAATGCAATGGCAACATTCTAATTTTCTGGGGTTTTTAAAATGGAGGGATGGCAACTTTGCTTTGGACAAGGAGGAAGACATTTGGGTTTTACAGAAAAAGGGCAACGAAAAAAGGAATTAAAACAGGATTAAGTAAATAGTTTTATGGAATTTTATCCATAAAATGGTGCCGAAACCCTGAGAAAAGGAGCGATCGAATCTTCGAGCGTATCACCGGGAGTTGGAGTTGGAAATGCCGGCCGGAGACAGAGACGGGTCATGTGTTTTAGATGGTTTTTGTTTCGGTGGCTTTTCAAGGTTTAGGAATAGGAATTGAGGTGTGATTCAATAGGTACAGGTAGAAAAGAAGATAGGTAAGCGATATTCCAGCCATCGGGAGTTGCCAGATAAGTATTGCGTCGAGTACTAAAACAAAGACCTAACCTAAGAGACCTAAGAGCCGCCGCACGGGGTGAGTGACCTTAGAATATCTTGAGGAGTCTGTTCTTGTGTTCATTTTAACTATGTGTACTTCCATATCAGTGATTACATTGTTTTAGAATTCAGGGATCATTTTAAAATAGTTTAAAAGTTAATTTCATAATGTAATGATGTGGGCCACTAAAGATAGATCTGGTATTTATACATACCTACTTATTGAGCAATAGTTTTGAATTAGGATCGTGTAAGTATTTTAAGCAAAGATCATAAACATTGTTGATGGTTGATCTTGGACTTCCGTTCGATCCGACAACAGTGTGAATTTTACACTGCAAATTCGGGTTGATGGTACCCGTCTGCTATTATGTAAATACAAAAGAAGGAGCGATTAGGACATAGTCTTAGTCACTGACTGAAGATACTTGTGACCTTTTGTGTTTATAGGATGTGTATTCTTATAGGTCCTGTTCAACGGGGAGCTCACTTTACTGACTTTATTTTACTTCTATCTGTTTTATATGATTTACTCCTAATGATGTGTGTTTGTTTTCAGGACGTAACGCGTTGTTAATTGTGTAAAATATCTAGTGTAAATAACATGCCTAATAAATCAAATGAAGTAAAATTAGATTAACTTAAATCAAAATAAAATCAAATTAAATCAAATAAAGTAAAATTAGATTATATTAAAATTAAATTAAATCAAATAAAATTAAACTAAATAAAATTAAATAGCGTTAAATCAAATAAAGTAAAATCAGATTATATTAATATAAAATAAAATTAGATTAAATCAAACAAAGTAAAATCAGAATAAAATAAATTAAAATAAAATAGAATAGTTCAATCTAGCTCAATACGGTTCAGTTAAATAATAAAATAAATAAAGGTACAATAACATAGCTTTATCAGGACCGGTGGTATTATGTTCATCTTATGGGCCGGAGGTCCCGGGTTCGATTCCTGGTTCGACGGTTATTAAGTAATGAATTTGAGTTCCTGTTCTGAGTCTATGCGTTAGTTAGAATCTACTATAACGTATACACGATTACGTTTATGCTAGATCGTGGGTTCGATTCCCGACCGACATGTTATTAGAGTCTGGGCGTTAGTAGAATCTACTATAGCGTATACACTATTACGTTTATGCTAGATCGTGGGTTCGATTCCCGACTGACATGTTATTAGAGTCTGGGCGTTAGTAGGATCTACTATAACGTATACACGATTACGTTTATGTTAGGTCGCGGGTTCGATTCCCGACTGATATGTTATTAGAGTCTGGGCATTGGTAGGACCTACTATAAAGTATACACGCTTACGATTATGTTCGGTTGCGGGTTCGATTCCCGACTGACATGTTATTAGAGTCAGGGCGTTGGTAGGATCTACTATAAAGTATACACGCTTACGATTATGTTCGGTTGCGGGTTCGATTCCCGGGTCGATATGTTATTAGCAGAGTCTTAGTTAAGGTTAAGCTTAGTCAAGTCTTAATTTAAGTCTTGGTCAAATCAAGTAAATCGGACAGCCGATCAGTTTGTAGAAATCTACTGTAAAGTAAATAGGTACGTTTACGATTAAAGTAAATCGGACAGCCGATCAGTTTGCCGAATCTATTATACGATTCACAAGCCTACAATTAAAGTAAATCGGACAGCCGATCAGATTGCCAAATCTACTATAAAATATATAAGCTAACGATTAAAGTAAATCGGACAGCCGATCAGTTTGCCGAATCTATTATACGATTCACATGTCTACAATTAAAGTAAATCGGACAGCCGATCAGATTGCCGAATCTATTATAGGATATACATGCTTACGATTAAAGTAAATCGGACAGCCGATCAGTTTGCCGAATCTATTATAAGATTCACATGCCTACAAATAAAGTAAATCGGACAGCCGACCAGTTTGCCATGTTAGCCATTCGAAGTTATACGAACTATCTCGAATGGTTGACAATAGTTGCTGTCAGATGAGCGGCCAACTATAGTTTGACGAGTAACTATTTAATATACGAATAAATGTAAAGTAGATCGGAAGTCTCTTTACTATTTTAATATTATTTACATAACGTGAAATCACGTGATGTTTGACTCACCAAGTCTTACATATTATAATATTTTGACTCACCAAGTCTTACATATTATATTTTGACTCACCAAGTCTTACGTTTAATAGAA
Organism: Alcis repandata; assembly: GCA_949125135.1. NCBI lineage: Eukaryota > Metazoa > Arthropoda > Insecta > Lepidoptera > Geometridae > Alcis > Alcis repandata. The sequence goes on from OX421243.1 coordinate 6,567,520, forward strand.
CATAGGTTCTGAATCGACACGCTGACGTTTAAGTCAATTTACCTCTTCAATTCGAAGGTCAACGATGATCTTTCTTTACACACTACTTTTATCGAAGGTTTCTATGGAAAGATCCTTTTGCTGATAATTATCTGAGCTGTAACATGGAGCGATATCTCCGAGGTTACCCTTGACTCCAACGGGATGACAGGCACCTCTTATGTCTATGGTTTAGTAATTGTTGGTTGTCTTCGTAAGATACTAAAGGCTTCCACGGAAAGTACCTTACTGGTAATTATTTAACTTAAGCATGGAGTTTTATCTCCGAGGTTATCCTTGAATCAGACCCGATGATAGGCCACCTCATTATGCCAATGGTTTCTTAATTATTAGTCTTCTTCATTTAGTCTACTAATAGAAAGTTCTATCTGAGACTGACGACTTGAGATGGTAACGGGAGAGTTACATTCATCTTTATCACACTATGTGTTAGACTTGGTTGTCTAATTAGATGCTTTTAGATAAAGGTTCCAGAGTATGTATTTACGCGCTAACTTCAGAATAAAATGATATTCTAGTTGGTTGTTCACTGCAGTCACTATGTTGAGTTAGGCAGTTAGGTGGTTAGGTAGGGATCGGGCAGTGTGCCCAGGAGAGCCTTGATCGAAAGATCAAGGCGACCTCCACATAAAAAGATGATGGATAAAAGGGATTGCATTCGTTCTTCCGGGACCAGATTCATTACCTTAAGGTAATGAGTAAGTTCTTTGAAGAATAAATGTGTGAAAGGTAAAAGATGAAGTATGTAATGACTGACAGACTGACTGACAATTGCCAAAAGATTATGTCCTCTTCTCTTAGCTTTTGGGTTGTTATAATATTCAAATATGTTAAATATGATAGTTGAATATGATAACGACGTTTAAGTCAGGCGCTCTAAGCTGCTGTATTGGCTTAGAGCATGTTAGGAACACACAGAGGTGTGTATTTGTACACGTAACGTGGAGGGACGAGCCCAGTTTGGTTGACGAATCGTACTGCTTTGTCGCGGGGAGGCGCGGCGGCCATAGCCACAGTAATTTATGTGTACAAATACATACAAACATAATACATAAAACACATAAAATAAATAACAAAAAATATTTGATGTAAAATCTTAGTAAAGTCTTAGTAAAATATTGTTCTGGACTTATTAGGCTTGAATCTAGTCCAAAACTATAATCTAGAATATATTCCATATCATATTTGGTAATCAGCTAAGTCAGTTTTACATTAGGATTACTAAGAAAAATAGTTAAGGGTTAAGACTTAGCATACCCTTTATGAATAACCCTATATAACTTACGTAGTAGGAATCTTGTAGCTTTAGAGTAAGTCAATTCGTTAGGAAATCTATTCAGGTAACTCGGTTGCTCATACTTATTCGTTACTTAGGTTCTACGATCACAACGCAAGGTTTTCCCACTAGACAATCACTTGGCCAAAACAGTAGGTTAACGTTAGCAATCGGAAAATTTAGGTATAGCTAGTAATACATAGTTTGCATATAGGTAGATAGGATAGATATAAATAGTTAAATAGTTAAGTAGATATGTTTTTTTATTAATAGGGTAGGGGTTTTTACAATTTCGTGCGCCGTGACCAGGATGTGTACTTCGGTTATTACGCGGTTAGATTATTTCAGCTAGAATGCAAAAATATCAAAAATACATAGTGTTAAATGTAGATTTGTATGTTATTTTATTGCTCCGAGTAGGATTTCGCGTTGTATTTGTTATTTTAATGTATGTTTGATGCGTAGAATTCAAGGAAATGGGGTCGTACGGTTGAGATATGTAGAAAGGTTAGTTATTTAAGAAGTGTTCAAGTTGTCTTGGACACAATTTGTTGTTCGTGCAAAGGAGACGAGAATAAGTATGAGCCAATATTAAGCTAGGGTAAATAGTAATTTAGGATTATTCATATTTAGGAACTATTATTTATTTGAAATAGGTAATACGTGTGATAGGGACTATACTAGCTGCTTGTATAAATATAATTATACGGTTGTTGTTAGGAACCTGTTTAGAATAGGTTGTACAATATGAATTAGGGAAGCTAGTAAAACAACTGATATTTCACATTAAGATTTTATGGAAATAAGTTGGAGTTGGGGTCGAACGTTGCAGATAAGTAGAAATAGCAATAGGTTGAGATTTAGAAATAGAATTGGTTATAGACCGACTACTGACATATATTGTAGTTAAGTTTAGGACAAGATCGCAAATAATAAGTAAATAGGATATGTTTGATACATGTTAAGTACATATGTTTATGTTTCATATACAAAAAAGGTAAACTCACGATAGTTCACAGTTCAATAAACGAGTTTCAACATTAGGTAGGCTAAATGAGATAGCAAAATAAAGAAACGGGACGTAAGAAGACTAAAACTCAGTTGTGAAAACTAAATAGAATATTTTACGCTAGTTCATACAGGCAAAATTGTCTGTAGGTAGGTTAATAAAATAAATATTATACAATTTGAGAAATATTATAACGGAAACGGAAAGGTCATTTTGATACGTGAACTTTTTAAGTGCAACGTCGGCTTAAGTAGGCATATGTTTGGTCAAGCAAGATAGGTTCAGTGTTAGATTCAATCAGAAGTTCTTAGAACTTAATAGCTCGTTTTACTAAAACAATGACATAAGATCTTTTAAAAGTAGTAATAACGGTATATAGACGACCTGTTTGGCTCAGTGGTAACATAACCACCTTATAAGCCAGAGGTCTCGGGTTCGATGCCCGGCCGAGCAGATTAATTTAAATATCTGTTCTTGGTTTGTGTGCTGGTTGTCCTTGTCTTTGTGTGTGTTCCACGGCATCTCCGACACAGGATTTGTGCTGGTGGGGAGCTATAAGTGTGAAACGTTTATTTTTAAGTGTTGTAAATAAGTTTAATAAAGTAAGTAAGTAGGATAAATTATCTTTAAAACGGTTATTGATCGAATAAGTTTTAAATAGTTCTCAGAAAACGAGTGACTAGACTTAGTGTCAGAATCAAGGCGTCAGTGAAACATTTAGGCGAAATAATAACCGGTAGTTTTTCGAAAAAAAAATGAAGTACCATATTATTAGGTAGTACAAATGGGTTTCCTTTTAGAAGGATAAGTCAGGTAGGCCAGCTATAGCAATAATATTCTAAGACTTTGGGGTCGAGTCGTAAATATTTAGTGACTGAGGAGCAACTGAGAAACTAGTTAGTCACAGTAAAATAATCAAGTGTTGAAAACAATATTTCAATTTAAATTCAAATAGTACAGTTCAAGTATAATGATACAGTTAGTTATTTTATCATCGCAGTCTTTGCCACCGTTATTCATAATTGCTTGAGTGACACCGCGGGTCGCAACTAGTAATAAATAAATTAGTAAATTTAAAATAAATTTAAAGAAATAATAACATAAATACATGATAATATAGAAACGGAGCGCTGTCAGTACATTCATATGATTAGTTAAATGGGGAAGTGCAATCTGTTTGTCTATAGTGTCCGTAGATGTTGCTGTTTCCCTAAAACAGAATGGAAGGCGGTGAAACGAACGCTCTGAGTGATATTAAATAGCAAAAATGTTGACGGTTGAAAAGTATTTGTGTTAAGGGATGTAAGTAAGACAGTTTATAGGTTGAAGTGGTTTTGGGGCACAGTAACATCGGAACTAGAGATGAGTTGTCAGTGTCAGGGTTTAGCAATTACTACACAAACGATTCAGTATAAAAAGGGGTTTGGAGCTAGGTTAAGTCTAAATGACATTCACCCCGTCGATATAGATATCGGTTTATATTGAATTCATACTCACACGCAGTGCCACATGATGGTTACCACAATTTCCCCACACTTACATGTTCCGATCGGAGGTAGTCAGAATTTTATGTACGATTTCAAGAGCTTAAGGGTCCTGAGGTGCCGGAAGGGGAATTTCTAGGAGGCACAAAAGGGTTGAAGATCGAAGTAAGGAGGGAAAGTGAAATCTCAAGTAGCCGATACGAAAGGTTAGGGGGGAAAGCACTTTCTCTTGTTCTTCTAACTGCTTGACTCACAACCAAGTTCTTGCCGAGGTCGGATATCTTGTAGTACGAAAGATTCCTTTTACGGAGCACGGATCTGTTGTTGAGTCGGACTTATTAAGATGATTATTTCATGATCGGTTTAAATACACTACACATATAGTGCTAGGGCAAAAACATATACATATTATGGCATAAACACGTAGTGTGAGTTTATGCTATAAAAATTCTCACACGTTTAAATTTTATTGTTGAAACTTGAATATTGACAATAAAGAATTCGCACTTTTGAACTTATAAGGGGTTTATAATTTTTGAGTGTTTATTTAGTATTTTTATTTGGTCGGTTATATTTGTGAATTATCATTACTGTTGGTTAAATTTATTCCGATTAATTCATCTTTATAAATTTAAGGGGTCGAATGTAACGAAACAGCCTTCGTATCTCTCACAAAAATAACAAATAAAATATTTATAATAAGTTGGTTTGTTGATAAATCATAGCAATGCTCTAGTGTTCTGCAAAGGTTGCTCAGGTTAGAACGTAGACTCGTAAAATAATGCAATGGCAACATTCTAATTTTCTGGGGTTTTTAAAATGGAGGGATGGCAACTTTGCTTTGGACAAGGAGGAAGACATTTGGGTTTTACAGAAAAAGGGCAACGAAAAAAGGAATTAAAACAGGATTAAGTAAATAGTTTTATGGAATTTTATCCATAAAATGGTGCCGAAACCCTGAGAAAAGGAGCGATCGAATCTTCGAGCGTATCACCGGGAGTTGGAGTTGGAAATGCCGGCCGGAGACAGAGACGGGTCATGTGTTTTAGATGGTTTTTGTTTCGGTGGCTTTTCAAGGTTTAGGAATAGGAATTGAGGTGTGATTCAATAGGTACAGGTAGAAAAGAAGATAGGTAAGCGATATTCCAGCCATCGGGAGTTGCCAGATAAGTATTGCGTCGAGTACTAAAACAAAGACCTAACCTAAGAGACCTAAGAGCCGCCGCACGGGGTGAGTGACCTTAGAATATCTTGAGGAGTCTGTTCTTGTGTTCATTTTAACTATGTGTACTTCCATATCAGTGATTACATTGTTTTAGAATTCAGGGATCATTTTAAAATAGTTTAAAAGTTAATTTCATAATGTAATGATGTGGGCCACTAAAGATAGATCTGGTATTTATACATACCTACTTATTGAGCAATAGTTTTGAATTAGGATCGTGTAAGTATTTTAAGCAACGATCATAAACATTGTTGATGGTTGATCTTGGACTTCCGTTCGATCCGACAACAGTGTGAATTTTACACTGCAAATTCGGGTTGATGGTACCCGTCTGCTATTATGTAAATACAAAAGAAGGAGCGATTAGGACATAGTCTTAGTCACTGACTGAAGATACTTGTGACCTTTTGTGTTTATAGGATGTGTATTCTTATAGGTCCTGTTCAACGGGGAGCTCACTTTACTGACTTTATTTTACTTCTATCTGTTTTATATGATTTACTCCTAATGATGTGTGTTTGTTTTCAGGACGTAACGCGTTGTTAATTGTGTAAAATATCTAGTGTAAATAACATGCCTAATAAATCAAATGAAGTAAAATTAGATTAACTTAAATCAAAATAAAATCAAATTAAATCAAATAAAGTAAAATTAGATTATATTAAAATTAAATTAAATCAAATAAAATTAAACTAAATAAAATTAAATAGCGTTAAATCAAATAAAGTAAAATCAGATTATATTAATATAAAATAAAATTAGATTAAATCAAACAAAGTAAAATCAGAATAAAATAAATTAAAATAAAATAGAATAGTTCAATCTAGCTCAATACGGTTCAGTTAAATAATAAAATAAATAAAGGTACAATAACATAGCTTTATCAGGACCGGTGGTATTATGTTCATCTTATGGGCCGGAGGTCCCGGGTTCGATTCCTGGTTCGACGGTTATTAAGTAATGAATTTGAGTTCCTGTTCTGAGTCTATGCGTTAGTTAGAATCTACTATAACGTATACACGATTACGTTTATGCTAGATCGTGGGTTCGATTCCCGACCGACATGTTATTAGAGTCTGGGCGTTAGTAGAATCTACTATAGCGTATACACTATTACGTTTATGCTAGATCGTGGGTTCGATTCCCGACTGACATGTTATTAGAGTCTGGGCGTTAGTAGGATCTACTATAACGTATACACGATTACGTTTATGTTAGGTCGCGGGTTCGATTCCCGACTGATATGTTATTAGAGTCTGGGCATTGGTAGGACCTACTATAAAGTATACACGCTTACGATTATGTTCGGTTGCGGGTTCGATTCCCGACTGACATGTTATTAGAGTCAGGGCGTTGGTAGGATCTACTATAAAGTATACACGCTTACGATTATGTTCGGTTGCGGGTTCGATTCCCGGGTCGATATGTTATTAGCAGAGTCTTAGTTAAGGTTAAGCTTAGTCAAGTCTTAATTTAAGTCTTGGTCAAATCAAGTAAATCGGACAGCCGATCAGTTTGTAGAAATCTACTGTAAAGTAAATAGGTACGTTTACGATTAAAGTAAATCGGACAGCCGATCAGTTTGCCGAATCTATTATACGATTCACAAGCCTACAATTAAAGTAAATCGGACAGCCGATCAGATTGCCAAATCTACTATAAAATATATAAGCTAACGATTAAAGTAAATCGGACAGCCGATCAGTTTGCCGAATCTATTATACGATTCACATGTCTACAATTAAAGTAAATCGGACAGCCGATCAGATTGCCGAATCTATTATAGGATATACATGCTTACGATTAAAGTAAATCGGACAGCCGATCAGTTTGCCGAATCTATTATAAGATTCACATGCCTACAAATAAAGTAAATCGGACAGCCGACCAGTTTGCCATGTTAGCCATTCGAAGTTATACGAACTATCTCGAATGGTTGACAATAGTTGCTGTCAGATGAGCGGCCAACTATAGTTTGACGAGTAACTATTTAATATACGAATAAATGTAAAGTAGATCGGAAGTCTCTTTACTATTTTAATATTATTTACATAACGTGAAATCACGTGATGTTTGACTCACCAAGTCTTACATATTATAATATTTTGACTCACCAAGTCTTACATATTATATTTTGACTCACCAAGTCTTACGTTTAATAGAACATAGGTTCTGAATCGACACGCTGACGTTTAAGTCAATTTACCTCTTCAATTCGAAGGTCAACGATGATCTTTCTTTACACACTACTTTTATCGAAGGTTTCTATGGAAAGATCCTTTTGCTGATAATTATCTGAGCTGTAACATGGAGCGATATCTCCGAGGTTACCCTTGACTCCAACGGGATGACAGGCACCTCTTATGTCTATGGTTTAGTAATTGTTGGTTGTCTTCGTAAGATACTAAAGGCTTCCACGGAAAGTACCTTACTGGTAATTATTTAACTTAAGCATGGAGTTTTATCTCCGAGGTTATCCTTGAATCAGACCCGATGATAGGCCACCTCATTATGCCAATGGTTTCTTAATTATTAGTCTTCTTCATTTAGTCTACTAATAGAAAGTTCTATCTGAGACTGACGACTTGAGATGGTAACGGGAGAGTTACATTCATCTTTATCACACTATGTGTTAGGCTTGGTTGTCTAATTAGATGCTTTTAGATAAAGGTTCCAGAGTATGTATTTACGCGCTAACTTCAGAATATAATGATATTCTAGTTGGTTGTTCACTGCAGTCACTATGTTGAGTTAGGCAGTTAGGTGGTTAGGTAGGGATCGGGCAGTGTGCCCAGGAGAGCCTTGATCGAAAGATCAAGGCGACCTCCACATAAAAAGATGATGGATAAAAGGGATTGCATTCGTTCTTCCGGGACCAGATTCATTACCTTAAGGTAATGAGTAAGTTCTTTGAAGAATAAATGTGTGAAAGGTAAAAGATGAAGTATGTAATGACTGACAGACTGACTGACAATTGCCAAAAGATTATGTCCTCTTCTCTTAGCTTTTGGGTTGTTATAATATTCAAATATGTTAAATATGATAGTTGAATATGATAACGACGTTTAAGTCAGGCGCTCTAAGCTGCTGTATTGGCTTAGAGCATGTTAGGAACACACAGAGGTGTGTATTTGTACACGTAATGTGGAGGGACGAGCCCAGTTTGGTTGACGAATCGTACTGCTTTGTCGCGGGGAGGCGCGGCGGCCATAGCCACAGTAATTTATGTGTACAAATACATACAAACATAATACATAAAACACATAAAATAAATAACAAAAAATATTTGATGTAAAATCTTAGTAAAGTCTTAGTAAAATATTGTTCTGGACTTATTAGGCTTGAATCTAGTCCAAAACTATAATCTAGAATATATTCCATATCATATTTGGTAATCAGCTAAGTCAGTTTTACATTAGGATTACTAAGAAAAATAGTTAAGGGTTAAGACTTAGCATACCCTTTATGAATAACCCTATATAACTTACGTAGTAGGAATCTTGTAGCTTTAGAGTAAGTCAATTCGTTAGGAAATCTATTCAGGTAACTCGGTTGCTCATACTTATTCGTTACTTAGGTTCTACGATCACAACGCAAGGTTTTCCCACTAGACAATCACTTGGCCAAAACAGTAGGTTAACGTTAGCAATCGGAAAATTTAGGTATAGCTAGTAATACATAGTTTGCATATAGGTAGATAGGATAGATATAAATAGTTAAATAGTTAAGTAGATATGTTTTTTTATTAATAGGGTAGGGGTTTTTATAAAATGTCAAAAGTTTACATTGTCCAAAGCGCTGGTTTAAGTATTTTTAAAATTTCTAATTTTTCATGTTTTTTCACCCGGTGTGCAAATTTGATTGAAATCGGTTAAGTAGTTTAGGAGTCTATAGCGGACAAACAACGTGACACGTAATTTATATATATTAAGATTAAGAAGAATAAGAAGATATTGAATAGAAATACCTAGATACTAGGAGTTCTGCGAACAGTAGACCTCGCAAGAACTTGTTTTCGACAATCACAATGTTTTATCTCGACAACCTATCGACTGATTTTCCTCATTTTCGAAATTTTGATTTAGGATTAGGTAAAATATATGTACTGTCAAATTTTATCAAAATCGGCCGGTAAATGGCGCTGCAGCAAATTTCCCCCCTTTTTTAAAGGGAAATGGGCCTTTTCGGCTTAGCATACCCTCTCCTTATAACCCTGTATACCTACATACGTATATTATATAATTTGATGCTTTGAACTTCGAACCCGATGTTGCTCGGCTTTCGGGCTCGTAGGCTTGGGGCTATAAAAAATAGCCTGTAAGTATCACTAGATATAGTGAAGAAAGATTTATTTACCGGTTTAATATTACCCTCTACAAACACACATACAAACTTTACCTCTAAAATATGCGATGTACAAATGATAAAGAGGAAAACTAAATGCAAGATATTGTTTAAACCAGAAAATTGCAGAAAAACTAAAAACTATGAGCCCTGTCGCGGACACGCAGAACAAAAGCTACTTAGCAATTTGTCTGCTTTATTTTTAGCGCCTGTCGGAAAATTCGAGCTAATTTCTTCATTCGTTGGCAGAAGGTGTCAACCTAATGTTAATACAAGTAAAATTTGTTTAGAGGAAACTGTAATTAACTAGAAAAATAAGAGAATACGAACAAAAAACACTTTAATTGGATTTTGTATCTGTATTTATCTGTATTTTGTTCCAAAATGCAGCTTTTGTCGTAACGTTCCTTTTAGTTTTAGCATAGTCGATAAAGTAGCTACCAAGCGAACCGCTTATGCACTGGCCTGTACAGAGGCACGGGCCGTATGACTGTACGCTTACCTACACGAGTCATTCGATACTGGCGTAACTCGATACTCTTTCGCCGACCGCGGCTCGCGAGCGTTGAGTCACTTACAAACAACAATGGCAATCCGTTATGGACTGCTTTGAGAAAATAGTCGTACTTTCTTTTAAAACGGACATGTTTTATAACATTTTAATCATAATCATAATCAGTTTATTGGTAATACATATTACAGGTCGAAATAATAGGTAAAAATAATAGGTCGGTAGATAATAGTAGATAGTAAGTAGTAGATAATAGGTAGAAATAATAGGTCGGTTTATAATGCAATTTATTGAAAAAACTGAGATAAGTCAGAGCTTTCATCCATTACCAACCCATGGTACACCTCATTGGTTCACCTGGTGGACCACGACCAATTATTTTTTTCCGTGGTACACCTTGGTCCAGAATTATTTACCCATGGTCCACCTTGATAATTAACATAGCAAGGATTTATTTAAACCCATGTTCGGAAATCTTTTGAAACTTAACAACCTAACCGGACACGATTAGTACAATTTTTTGGAAATAACATCAATTTTCTTCAAAATTTTTGCAAAGCGATTGGCTTTCTAGCACTTCGCCGGCCGCTGCCGCGGCACGCTCGCTACGCTCGCTCGGCTCGTGCGTTGTTTTTCATGTTCTAACATAACCTAACCTATTGATCGTTTGCTTCCTTAAAAAATTAACTTATCAAGGTGGACCATGGGTAAATAATTCTGCCTGTAGTACACCAAGGTGGACCAAGGTGTACCCCCACGGAAAAAAATAATTGGTCGTGGTCCACCAGGTGAACCAATGGGGTGTACCATGGGTTGGGAGCCCTTTCATCCACGAGCCGTCGAACAATGCAATCGACATTTTTCCTCCAAAATTCCTAGATCTGGCTAGCCAACGATGAGGTCACAGATTCTGATGTTGTGCTTTGTATTAAGGCAAATGCATATGATTATTAGCCGCAGTCAAAGTGTTAAGAAATACAAAGGCCTATGATAGTGATGATGATGATGCCACGATGAATGCATGGATTTCTCAGTAGATTTAACGAGGAGATCGATAGAGAGGGCTTTGCAGCGAAAACATGGATAAAGAAAGTATCAGAAATATCTCTCTTTCTGTGCTGTAAAAATTTTTTATTAATTTTCTAGCTGCGATCTACGGGTTCACTCGCTATCTTACAACAAACCGTTTTTTTCCGAGCTAAAAATGATGTATGGATTTAATTTTCAATGAAGGAAAACATCAAGAAGAAACCTGCATACATCTGAAGAAGAAATTAATGGCGTATGTAAATCCACCAACCCGCACTTGGCCAGCGTGGTGGAATATGGCCTAATCACCCTTCGAGGGCAGATCTGTATCCCAGCAGTGGGAGAATTAAAGGTTGAGGATGATGATGATGTAAATAAAATGCTTATAATTCTGTTAATCTAGCTACCTTTCCTCCATATCATTTCATCCTGCTCCGTAAAGCCGTTTTTACGTGATTGAGTAATAACTATTCAAAAATCTAAATAGGTACGCAAATATAGACTTCTACTTCTTCTTCTTACTGATAATATTTTAGTAGGATAGTAGCCGTAGGTGCCGCAACTGTCGCATAGCACAGGGACGTCTTCCGTGAAGCTTTGCTACTACTAGCAGGCGTGATCATTAAAAAAATGCAAATGCAAATCATTAAAAATAAAAATATATTTACTAGATCTTATGCATCTTGTTATATCTCTGACACTAAAGGAAGGATTTGCATAATATTATATCAATTACAGCGTAGTTGATTTATCTTATCCATTAGTTTCGGCTTACGAGCGAAAAAAACAAAGCGAGGCACGACTCTTTGTTTTACACACAAAAGAAAAATGATCCTACTATTCCTACTTCATCAGACTTCCATGGTTTTACAGATGCTGCTAGTGTCATCTAGTTACCTTATGCCGAACTAAAGTTCACAATGGAAAAAAAATAATGGCGACACTTCCTTGACACGTTCCGTTAGACGCAGAAAATTAAATTATTAAAAACGATGGGGGTTTCCATTAAGATTTGACAATAATATTTTAAATTAATTAATCTTATTTTATAAGTATTTTCGATGATATAATCATAAAATACGACCAAAGCAGCAATATTGTGCAATTGGACAGCAAGAAATGTTTTTCTTCAAAGCGCATGCTCCGTTTCACTGATCGAAGCGCATTGCGAAAAATATTTCACTGTTGAAAATGGCAAAATAGAGGGCGCACGGTGCGTTTTTCCGATATCAATTCATCATTTCCTGATTTCGGTCCTTTTTGTGACATTTTGCGAAATCGCAAGGTGTTTTTGTAAAGATTTCCAATTAAAATCACATTAGGGCATGGTCGCTGCAGTTTTCGACGTACTAATCCGCAAAACCAACGTTTTAGGCGCCACATAAATTTCGTGTAAAGTGCTAGTGAAACTATCAAGATTCCGTCGATAAATAGAAGCCAACCCAGTGGGTGGCTGAACTTGGTGAGTTCATATTCTATTTCACAATATTTTTACTAACCTAGCTCATAGTTTCATGTTATAAAATACTCTGTCCTCGCCACGCCTGCCATATTGAGCTACTCTACAAAAAAAGGCATAAATTGGCCCCTGCAAAGGTTAGGTACTTGTTAGTTTTCGATCACCTTGAAATGACGTTAATTTAGTTTTTCACCAGCTGTTACAAGCATTGGTACTAACTGCCTGATAATTTTTCCATGACTTCATGGTTACATATGAACCTACTTCGTCATCTAGCCTACATACAGCAACTCTTAGCACCAGCATAACCTTTCTTTCTGTATTGGTTAATTTCTAACACACTATATTTAGTTTCTACCTACAATATCAAAACTCAACATTTCATTTAGAAATTCATAAAAGTTACATCGCTCTACTAATTATAAAACAATGATTACCTCATTACACAGCAGTCTTCAAAACAAAGTGACTTATAAAACAACCGCTTGCTATTTACTGTTAGGTTAATTACCCCTTATCAAATGCTGTACATACTTACATTTATGTAAATAATTCTCAATGTACTCATTAAATTCTTTAGCATCTTTGTCAACATCAATAAAAGCCGGTTATGGGTAGCTGCTTTCGGTATTAAAAAGGTAGTCCAAAGGTTATTTTCAAGTATGCATTTGAAAGAAAAATGTGAAACTGTAATGTAACCACTATAATAACTCTCTTTTTACAATGTCATTTGGCTCTGTCAAGCTTTAGGTGAGATGTGGAGATTTTAGCAGTTATTAAGTCAAAAGTACACAACTTACTAAAGTTAAAATGACTACCCACCATACTAAAGTCAAAATTATTACCGACCATCTTGGGGAGTAGATTTGACTTTGATTGGTCGCATTACATTGATTCTACTTGAAAAGGTTAAGGCTAACACTTTGGCTGGCTGCGGGAAACACATACCTTGTGTTTTCCTTTGCGCGACGCGAGTGTGGCTGCACACGCCAGGCGCATAAAATACAACGCGTTTGACTATTAGCCGCGCCTGGGGCAAGCACATGTGATTACTAGCCGCAGCCAAAGTGTTAAGTTAGGTATAAAATACATATATGCTTGATAAGATTAACCCAAATAAAATGAAATGAAAAAGCGTGTTGTTTATTCATTTTTAGTTTTTATTTCCGTTCATCTGTATTTCTGATAGCTAATTTTTCTTCCAATCTCAATGAATGTGATTAAAAATGATTCCAAGAGGTTTTGTCACATTGTTGTTCAATTCTATTCAATTTAAAAATGAATTGGTCCAATCATTGACATTCAATTAGATCTCTGTCAGTCTGATTTCTCATCATTACATGTTTTCAGAGCCAACTGTTTACCATAGGTTAATTTTTATGGTACTCCAATATAAATAGAAAATACTTGCGTTGGCTAATGCTTTAATATCTATTGCATGACTTGTTATTGTTGTTTTCCGTGATCCAACACGCTTTTTAATTTCATTGTAGGTCTGAAGTAGCATTAGAATCATGGAAAAGAAACGGGATTCATTCTTCTTGAACAAGAAATCAAAGCCTGATAAAAAAGGCAACCAAAACCAAGACAAGAGACAGGAGCAATTTGACAAAAACCGAGACGTCAAAAAAGAACAAAACAAAGCAACAGAAAAGAAACCAAATGGAGCAACAGATAATAAACAAAATGATGCAACAGAGAAGAAACCTTTCGACAAAAAGACTTACCGCTTAAAGAAGTATAGCAAGAAATACAAACTAGATCAGTGGGAAGAGCAACGTAAACAAAGGCTCATACACAATTATCAGAAGGAGTTGAAAAATGACACAGCGTCTGGTACGTATAAACCAATATCATTTGACGAAGACGTAACAGATGGAACCATTGGCAAATATGTTAGACACCCCGATGTAATCGAGAAGGAAAACTTAGCTAAAACAAACAAAGATCCGTTCAAGAAAGCGAAAGAAATATACAGCAAAATCAAGCAGGACAAAGAGCAGAAGCAGTTAGAAATTGAGAGAATTAAAGAAGAAAGGAATAAGAAGTTGCAAGAGTATAAGAAGAAGAAGCATGACAGGTTTAAGAAATTGAGCAAGAAGACTAAAAGGGGGCAGCCTGTTATGACGGGCAGACTAGAATTACTGCTAGAAAAAATACAGTCAAAGTAGACTAAATAAACATAGCTATTTTGAACGTAGCATTTTTCAATTATCTCTGATAATTGTGTTTTTGATGACAGTGGCTTAAATAATAAAACTAGTTCTTGATTATGCATTTTTAGCATTAGGTTGTGTCTTTAACACTTTAACTGCTGCTAATAATTACATGCATTGTGTTTTATGCGCCTGTCGTGTGTAGCCGCATTCGCGTTGCACAAAGGAAAACACTAGGTATGTGTTTTCAGCAATTAAAGTGTTAACATACAAAGTCACTTTGATTTATCAAAACCTTTCTGACTGACTTTCTTTTTTAGCCTTATACTGGTTTATTTTTCTTGCATTTACTTTTTTTTTCTTTTGATGATGTCAGTTTCAATTCTGCCATGTTCATAATTTGTTAAATCACAGACTAAGTAACAGAACACAGCACACTTCTTCTGTATTACAGGTACAGACTCCGAAATGACATTTAAATAGAGGCTCTTGTTATATCACAGTAAAGGTAATTTTAGCATGCACAGTGAAGTATATTTAATCGCCATAAATACCATGTGCTTGAGCTTGTGTGCGGCTTTTGTCAACCTTTTTAGACCGCAGGAGAGCTTTCGCTCTGACCAGAATCAGGGGTGGCAGGTAAATTTAATACCTTGTCTACGGATGTAGATTTCTTGACCCCGGCAAAACTAACAATATATCTCTAACAACCCCACTGACATCCCTATAAATGAGGAAGTTACGATAGTGGGAAGGCAACACTGATAAATCTGAGTGACTCTTTGTTTTGACTAAGTTATGTATAATTATTTTTTAAATCAAATAATTTTGAAGGTAGTATGGAATTGTTTTATGATTTGTTTTAATACTTTGCCAAGTGTTATGAAATTGTGATGATGATTGTTTTAACACTTTGACTGCGGCTAATTGTCAAATGCGTTGTTTTACGCGCCTGGCGTGTGCAGCCGCATTCACGTCGCACAAAGAAAAACAAGGTATATGTTTTCCGTAATCAAAGTGTTAATACCTTAGTATTGTCTGATGGAATCGTGATGAGGATGATGATAATGAAATTAATGTTTTGTAGTGTTTTCTCGTTCTCGCACAATGTGTTGCCACTTGCCAGTGTGATCTATCATTTTGTATTGTCAAATACCATTACACATTCACAAATGTCTAACATATTATAATATGTCTGCTTTTCTATTATCTCGAGCTGACAGAGCAAGAAAGCCAACGCTATTCAGTTCATCCTCACGCTGAGAGTTTGTAGTACGGCCTCTGTAAGGCTAGACATATGCTGAGACGCAGGTGACGCAGCGCAGCACAGAACAGACAGCAGGGCAGAGCAGGCGAGATAGACATAGCGCGCAGAGGAGGACAGACATGTCTGCGCCGCGCGTGCCTACACCGCAGTACGCAGCTCTCAGTACGTTCATGCTACACAATCTGCGCTGCCCTGCGCTGCGTGGACCTGCGTTACCTGCGTCTCAGCATACGCCAAGTCTAATCATAAATAACCTTGCTTTCTCTTATCACTATACAATTGCATTTTTCCACTATTCCTTTGTTTTTCTCAAATAGCATAACAATGATTGATGGAATTTTGTTAATGAACTTCAGCTTTATGGAGTCTTGAATGTAGTAGTTTGGTATGTTTTCGCTCAATAAGTACTTGAATAGTTTTAGTGGAAATAAAGTGGAGAATTCGATTTGTGAGTTATCTATTTTTTATTAATACTAGTTATGACCCGTTTTCCGGGATAAAAAGTAGGCTGTCTGATACAACCAGGGTAGAAGTATTTCCACTACGGAGCTTCCCACGACGTCGCTCTGCGCCTGAAGATCAGTGCCACTACGGCGCGCGTCGTACCTCATACATTTTAGCTAGATTTAAAAATTGAATTAGTATTTTGTCTCCATTAGTTTGTCAATGGGAGCTGGGAATTAAATTTAAAACTGCCCAGGCTCAAATTTCCCTTTAGGACCAAAAAGCACCAGCCTGAAAAATTTAGACATTTCTAACTTTAACAAGACCAGCATATTTTAATAATTGAATAAAAACCCGACTACAAAATGTAGCTTATTGAAATTCAAATATATTTTTATTAGATTACATAATAAAATTACAATGGCCTATGGCCACACTATGGCATTCTGAAAATTGCCTCGTTAAGCCGTCTAGACATATGATTAAACAAACACATGTACGCCTGTATCTAATAATTCCCCTCCCTCCCTCCAAAAAAAGCATTGTTTTGGAACTATCACAAGATAATTCAAGTTTATAAATTGTTCGCAAATCCTCTGAGGGTTAGAGTGGGGTCTTTATAATAAAGCGCCTAAGGCAGGGATGGTGAACGCCATCAGCCAATGATCAGTAGGCAAAACTCAATACTATTTAAAAGCGTGTCTAAAGGCTCATTAAACATTTCTTTAGCTAAATTGGCACGTTGTTTCAAAAAGGTTCGCCGCCTGAACTAAGGCTTCGATGCCCCTAAATCTAGATATGTCCCATTTATCAGACAATGGAAACGTTAGAAACATCGTAACTGGAGACATACGACACTTCAAAACAAGACGAGCACTTTTCTCAATGCCACTCCACACGGCAACAGATCTAAATCCGTCTCGCACGCGCCAGTCAGTTGCCAACTAGATATCGTAACTGCTAGATAAGCCGCGACATGACCTCAGGATTGGGCCTGATTTGACCCCACTAACATTTGCGACAATTTCGCTTACATCACACTTTTATTATACTAGCTGCGCCGCGTGGTTTTACCTACTATAATACAGGAACCGCTGAATTGTAGGAGGACCGCGTAAGAAGCTCCGAGCACCAGCTAGTTATGTTACAAAAAGTTTGTCTGCTTGTAGGCGGTAATCTCTAGAACTTCAAATGCGATTAAAAAATGTTTTCGATAATGGAAAGCTCAAAATCATTTATTATCATTATCTAGGCTGTTTCTGTGAAGCTGAAGGCCGAGCAGCATCGCACTGAGTTCGAAGTTCGAGCATCATCATCTAGTTGGCTTTATAAAGAAAGCTGTGGATCGATAATAGGAAATTGATTTTTGTTTTTTAAACTGATCGCAACTACCTAGCTAAGTATCAAAAAAAATTATGGAACTGAATAAATAAATTAGTTAGGTTTAGGACTACAGACCCAGTAACTAACTACGTGGTAAAACGTAAGGAATATTGTAGATTTTTTAAAAACACGTTTTGTTTAGTGTATTGTCATCGGTCCTCCACATACTCGTATCTTCAAGGTTTGAACGAAATTTGGCCGTTTAAAGTGGGTCAAAATCGCACCCAAAGGAGTCGGGTTACAAACAAACATACAAGTGAAACTTTTGTTTTTTTCTTTACAAAATGTGTAAATAAACTCCATATGTGCTATCTGAAAGCTCCGAACACGGCACGGCGCGCGGCACTCGGCGGCGCAAACTGATAAACCGATACAGCTTTACGAAGAAGTGACCCCAAATGATAAATATAAAGTAAACGGTCAGCCGACACTGAGCTGAATCGTGATTTACGTGCGTCATATTGATGATTAGTAGTTTAATTTTTATTAAAGTAAATGTGCGCTGATTCAAGTAATACAGGGTTATTCATAAAGGGTATGCTAAGCCGTAAAGGGCTCATACTCATCATTATGAATAACTTACTTTGGGGTCAACCCGGAGTTTGCGAAAAAACAGCTGTTCCACACATTTTGTTGAGTGTGTCATTGACATTTTTGTATGGAACAGTTGATTTTTTTTCGCGAATTCCGGGATGGTCCCATTGTAAAAGTTGTTCATAATGATGAGTACCATAAGCCCTTTGCAGTCGCACGTTAGTCGTCTTTATAACATTCAAAAGGAACAAATAAAATAGTGCTTCTCTGCTATTCAAATACGTTCGGAAATCTTTAGCGACACCCAAATATATCCGTCAATTCTAAACCACTGGAACCAAACTGCGCATTGCAGAATGTCCTCAAAATGTACCTACATATCTTTCACTATCTTTATTAGATACACGTGAATCTTGTGCTCCAGTATATTGCCGGATGTTAAAGATCAACTGACTATGAGATTTACAACCGTCTGTGTTGATTTAACTAAACACACATGGAACTCATCTCGCTGGATTTCGGATTAAGATTTTAACTGTAAAACATGCTTTTATTGCATTGTCATCGGAGTTCAACGGATAACACATAACGAAAGTACATTGGTGAGAAAGTGCCTTCAGCTGAGTACTCGGTTTGCATAAACAGTTTGACGAGGCGAGACAGTCGCTAGAACCATGATTTGTTTGCTCGGCCACAGAATATTAAGGTACTCGGCCGAGTATGCCGTTTAATGTACGTCACGTGTAATCAACCCATTATATAGGTATACCAAATTTCAGCTCAATCCGGCATCGGGAGGTTTCAAAATTCTGTTGCAACGTTTTACCGAAACAAATAGATTGCAAGTTATATAAAAGCTTGTAATTAAAAGTGGCTGCGCCCCTTCATGACTTGAATTGTATGAAGGTGAACTGAACTCCGACGGAAATGCAAAAAAAGCTCGTTTAAAAAAATGTAGTAAAATACATACTTATCACGTTTAAAAAAAACTGCAAACCTTCTGAAGAGCTAATTCTATCTAAATAAATTAAAGCTTCGCGATGCATTCTGCCCGTTGATATCTTGACCTTTTGAAGACTGGTTGGTTGAACTGACTGATGAAATTTAGCAACTAAGGCGTCATCATCAGGCGCCATCTTTATACTGAAATTTGGGAAGTCAGTAGGCTAAACTACTTGCTGTTTTTCAGTCCAATCCACTCATAGGTTAGGTAAGCTAGTACTTTTATATTTTAAAGAAACTTAAGAAACGCAGGCAAAACCGAAGGGCGCCGACAGTCAACTCAATTGGCAGACAAATTGTATCTCGTACCTACCAGTTCCAGTGGCCCAGTAAACAATAAACAACCGATTAAGCCAATCGGAACGATTACGACCCCATTCTTCACCGCTTCTACATTTGTAAATAAACATGATTAATGTTAATCATATTATTATTAATTAAGGTTTTAATATCGTTGTGTTGAACTTTAGTCCTGTCCTGTTATCTGTTATCTCAAACGTGCTAGTTAGCCGGTTATAGGTCGCGGGTTCGTGACTTGGGGTTTTGGAAGTTTGATTACAAAAGATGTTAATTAGGCCTGTTACAGAAGGTGAAGGTAAAGTCCTGGACTCACCGGTGGAATTAGTGGAAACAATGGTACCTACTCACTAATCTGGACCCACTATTGCTAATGGGTTTAAGCGTAACGAGTAGTGGCGAAACAGTAAATGGGCAAACAAATCATGGTTCTAGTGACTGTCTCGCCTCGCCATAATGTTTATACAAAACGAGTACTCGGCCGAAGGCACTGACTCGCCACTGTACTCGTTACGTATATTCAACCTATAACCCAAAGCACCCGGGTCCACGAGTATTTAAAAATCCTCGTCGGTAATAGGAAACTATGAAAATAAAGTAACTACTAAATGTTACATTTTCCATTTACATTTTTCATTACATTTTACATTTTCCACAAAAAAACTAAGTACTATTAATTTCAATAGCCTCGCTGTTCTTTACACTATACAAGCAAATCTAGTTAGTATAGTTAGTATACAGTATCAAGAAGAAAATTCCTTTTTACTATACAATTAAACAAATACTAGAGATCGCAAATTCTTGGAATTTTACTTCTGTCAACGTTTCCAAGATAAGTGATCCGTGTAATCTCCACGTTGCATCAGAATTTACAACTCTGCCTCTAATGTTATCTTTACCTCTGTAATTCTGTATAATTAATGCAAAACAAATAATGTCGCACGATTGTTTAACTACAAAACTGTCAGACAAAAAGGCCCCATTTACTAAATGAATTCTATTGGCACTACAAAAAGATTTTTCAAGATAAATACAAAGACATCAAATGAGTAGCAACTCTTCACTATAAAATTAACTAACTTAAGTTCGGGAATTCATCTCCCGGTGCTGCTCGGCCTTTTGTCTCGCGGGTTAGGGCTATAACTATACTTCACTGAGGCTAAAGCACTGAGGGATACAGTTGCTTTCCATTGGCTCAAAAAAAAGTAGTTTCAGACCTTCTACAAATAAACATACATACATACAAATACAAACTTTTATATCTCATAATATACATGTATTAGTGTAGATACGAGTATCAATTAAATAAAATAGAAATTTATTCTGCGAAGGTTAGCAATTTAAAACACTTGCAAACTCAGGGTGAATCTACATTTATCATAAATACAATAAATGCCTCTCCTTAGTGTAGTTAGGCACAATAGGCACTTTATGAAATTAAAACGTTTATAGCGAGCTTACCTCATTACAACCTAATTTATGATTATTGCCGGCGGCGGCGTTTAGCGTGCCTGTTGCTAGCCAACTAGGAAAAAAGTTAGGTTTTGCATGCCAAACAGTCTGACAGGCTAAAATTAACTTTTCCCAAAAGGATTCCCGAAGAATCACACTTGTCACGTAGTGTGACTCGTTGGGAAAAAACCAATACTGACACGGGTCGGAAGCAGGTCGTCCCATTCGCAACTCGTCACGTTTGGATTTTCGGTACTGTGACTGGACCAATTAACAACCAACCAACTGACCAATTTCAATACCAATTTTTGCTCTGCACTCCGCTGTAGTGAGTTCATACAAAATGTAGGTACCAAAAGTGATGCAGGATGACTTTTGCGTTGCGATCAGAACCGTGCTTATGTGCGCGAACTTTTAATGTAATGTTATGTGACAGTCTGATTTTAAATTCTCCAGGCTCTTAATTCAAATAATTGTTTTAATTTCGTGATTACTATTGATTACTCCGTCAATTATGAATTAATTATGTATTTTTTTTTGTTTTTACTTCAGGTCCCATATTTTTATCGAAATTTATTTAGCGCATCTTGAAAAAAACTAAAACATAAAGTTTGGACATGTATGTCGTCTTGAAGTCGGGTTTTTTCAAATTTCTCAGATAATAAATCTGAGAAATTTGAAAAAACCCGAAAAGCTTCAAGCCAAAACATTTCAAACTAAACAAACAAGAAACAAACGTTAAAGCCTAAACTATTTCCTTATTATTGGCAGTCATAAAACGTAATCGCCACAGAACAGTAACAGTTACTTCGACTCCATAAGTTATCTCTTCCAATGAAGTTTATCATAATTATATTTGCTCTACAAAATAAATACTGGACACGTGCCTCCAGAACATAAAAACAGATAAGTACATACATCGTAACCTTCAGAAATGTATTCTAAAGGCAGTTTTATAATAGAATGCTAAGCGGTTTATTTTGTTTATGAAATTTTCGCCAAAAGTTCTGGGAATTCCATAAGCGCCTGGAAAATAACCCGTTACTAAGGAGTAGAATAATATTTTCCTTCTCAGAAGAAAGTATTAAAACCATTAGTAAAACATAATATTGCTGGCTCGCTGTTTTACCCGCTTTTCCCCTTAACCCATTTTCGAGTTTTCGAAAAACTAACGCATGGCGTTTGTGTTTTTTAATTTAGATGAGTACAAAGTACATATGTTACAAACTAACATACAGTATGCTTAGGTACTTTATCTGCATGGTATGGTATGCCATGCCAAAGAGCAAACATTACTCCTTGTGCAGTCGAGTAAAAATCAAAATATTAGCATTCGCTAACATCTCGGTGAAATGAGGCGAAGATCGCGATAAAGTGAATCTAAAGTCAATAAATAACCCATTTACTGGAAACACGCTGTGACTCCGAAAAGACAAAACAAACAGGCGATTAGTGTCGAAAGCTGCCGATAGGGGGCGCACTGCCGTGGTGCGTGGACGGTGACGTCACTAGAAGCGGTTCGGGCCAGTCAAGACGGGTCTGAGGGTACAGCCGTGAGCAAAAGATGAATTACAAAGCGGACTGAATATGACTGTGGCAATGTTTCCAGTGAAATTTCAGGGCAAATATGAGATTAAACATCTTATATCTCAGGGTGACGAGCGCAGTGCTGTGCCGCGTAGTCTTGAATTCTAAGAGTTCTAAATTCTGGGTGGTGCAGTCCTGTTATGGAAACGTGATTTTTGGGATTGGTATAGCCAAGCAAGCATTAGAAAATGCTCTACTACCATGCTTTCTCACGGTGTTTATCTTCACCGGAAGCTCAAATTCATTATTATTATATGATATGAAACCACAGACTGTGGCGTAACCAACCAACAAACAACTATAACTCTATATGTAAAAGCGTTTTATAAAAATTTTTCCTTTAATTTTGACACGTAACCTTACCATGACGTCATCATACGTAATTAGCACTTGTGACAGCGCCAGTCCGCCCCATTACTTTGCGTAGTACTACAACTGGGTACTGATAACCGAGCCATCCCGCGACACTGATAACGGCCAGCATAAATAGCTCGCTCGCGACGATTTCGCCCAGTCGATTCCCATTCGTTGTCGGAAACGGTCGTCTATAGACGTCTGCATGTACCCCATCTCCGCATCGGAGTTTTCTGTTCGCGTCCGCGTTTCACATTTCTTTATTTTCATTTAGCAACAACCTCGGGTTGTTGCTTAAAAGCTAATTAAAGCTTCGAGAATTACGCTGTTAAAGGTGAGACGTTTTAAATATGTATTGTTTAATAGGACGAGTTGTGTTACGTTATAGGACATTGGTCTGGGGCCTTCCGGGTGGACTTTAATGATGAAAAGCTTGAAATAACGTGAGGAATAGGTTTTGGAAAATCAAATTGATTAATGTTTTATTTATCATTTTTGTTTTTAATATAAATCTGAGGAATAATAACTAGTGGGAATGGGAATAGACGTAATATATTACGATTACGTAGCTTCAAACGTAACGTTTGGTATTATGGGGAAGTATAATTTATGTCGAAAGTTTAAAAAAATATTAAATTAATTTGAAATATGTGTGGAATCGTATGTGTTGTGGTATTATTGTTTGAAAATATAC